>CAWUFW010004637.1:0-1497171 GCA_963921515.1 Calotriton arnoldi
CAACTTCTCACATTCATGCAGGCCCAGGGTGTCCTCTCTATGGAGAGATACTCCTTCTGCTCTAGCCCAGTTAAGGACGGAATGTGACCAGGCCTCCAATGACGGTGGTTCACTAGATTTCCAGCGCCTCATGTTGAGGCGCTTGGCTACTATAAGGCAGAGATCCAAGAAACGAGTAGTGGCCCTATGCTTCTTGTCTATTGGAAATATGCCCAATATGCAGACCTCCCATGTGTTTGTGAGGTGTTGGTCGATACATTCAAATAAATGATGTGTTACTCCCTCCCAATAATGTCGTAATTTGGGGCATGACCACAACATAATGGGTTTTGGATATTGATACATGTGGCCAAGAGCTGCGCACAAGAGAGGGGCATCCCTCGCACAACCATGCTGTTAAATGGATATCCAAAAAGGAGTGGGACTTAAATGTGACATTCCTGACAGTTTTGTCACCCAGAACCTGCAGCCCGCCTGAACTAGAGTCTTTGGCGCTAGAATTATGACCATGAAAAAGCAGCAATCAAATTAGTAAAAAATGGCTATCAAGTTTTGCCTCACTAAATGAATTTCCACTTTGCAAAGGTGACTAAATTGAGCACAGCGACTGGAGGACTACTGAGCTGTGCTCCATCTGAAGGCCATTAGTATGTGCAGTTTTGAGTGCGTCCACATGGAGATCGATATGTCACTATATATATATATTGTCAACTAAAAAAATAAAACTTTTCAAACCTGATTGAGTGGGCCCGTGGATTTTCCTATCCTGGTATCCTGTTACGAGTGGAATATATATATATATATATATATATATATATATATATATATATACACACACATACATACATATATATATATATTCACTGAAAAAAACACAGGTTTCTGATAGAGACTTCTAGCTGCAGATTCCTTATCTTTGAATTTCCCAGACGTCAGGCTGGATCTGGAAACTTTTGCTGGGCAATACCCCTTGCGCGTGACGTCGGGTGGTTCCATTCGGCTCCGCGTGACATCGTCAGCGTCGGTTATGACATTGCGGTGCCTATATAGGCGCCACCCAGGTGCACGGATGTCAGTTCTTTTCTTTCCGCGCCAGTTAAGTGCCGATCCGGGAAGAGCTACCTCTCTGCCGCTTTTTGGCAGGTTTTTTCTCGACTTTTGTCAATATTTTTGGATTCGACTTCGTGTGCAAGGGATATCTTCAAGAAAGACAGGTTTCAAGCCATGCAGGACTTCTTCCCGCATGATGTCGGTCACCGATCCCCACCGCGTATGTCTGTGGTGTCTTGAACGCGACCACGATACAAGGTCATGTTCAGACTGTCGGGCGATGGCCCCGAAGACCTTGAGGGAGCGAGCGATGAAGTTGCTTGCGGCCCGGCAGTCGACACCGTCAAGCGAGGCTCTGAGGAGGTCACGGTCCCGTTCGAAGAAGAGGAGTCGCGGGACCGCTCACGGAGCCCTAAGTCCTCTTTCTCCCTTTTGAGGTCCTCTGGACACTCGGGGAAGAGGCACAAGAGAAGAAGAAGACCAAGCGGACTTCGACTTCACCTCAACTGGCGTCTGTCGTTGAGAAGGGTAAGGAGCACCGACGCTCTAGGCACGGTTCTGCGGAGCCGGAGCCAGAGTCCACTTCGCGCCTTCCACCCTTTCCGGAGTTACTCCCGCTCAAATTAAAGAGTTTTACGAGGCCATGCACCGCGTATTTGAGCGGAACGACCCCGTTGGTGAGCCCTCGGGCCCGCAGGGTCGGATGGGGCCCCATCGGGTTCAACGCCGTCGGCTCCGATGACGGTGCTGGTGGGGCCTCAGGGATCCGATCCCGGATCCGGATCGACTCCGGTCGTGCCAATGCAACCTTCCCCGGTGTCGAATCCGAAGTCGGTGCCTGCGATGTCGCCGATGCCCGTGGATGGCGCAAGCCCCAACCTCATCCCCGACAACAGGGAGCCGGAACGGCATCGAGCGACGCCGATTCCGATTCTAACAGAACCCAGGGGTTCTATATTGTCGCCTGAGCACTTTGTGGACGTGCTGGGCTCAGGAGAAGAATAGGAGGACCCCGGAGACCCTCTTGAGAACCAGGATGTCTCTGAGGAGACAATAGACTGGTATGGGGAACTTGGGGAAGCCAGTGGTCTGGATACTTCCCCAGACACTGGCATGCTCTTTCCGCATACAGTGGCTACAGAGGAGGGGGCGTCCTATGCCATGGTGGTAAAGAGGGCAGCTGAGGTCCTAGGACTGGAGCTGCCCTCAGTGCAGGTCAGGACTAATCTCCTGACCGAAGTGCTTCAGCCCGGGGCTTCCACTTCTGAACCCCTATTGCCCTTTAATGAGGCACTTACGGATGTCCTTCTAGGAACATGGTTCAAGCCTAGCACAGGGGCTCCTGTGAATAGGACGATTGCACGCCGCCATCGCCCAACTCAGGGCGACCCAAAGTTCCTCAGTCAACACTCCACCCCAGAAATTTTGGTGGTGCAGGCCTCCACGTCTCAAGGCGCATTCCCTTCCGCCCCTCCGGATAGGGAATCCAAGAGACTGGACTCATTTGGGAAGAAGATGTTTTCTTTCTCCAGTCTGGCATTGAGGGCGGTGAATACTGCATGCTTATTGGAGCGTTTCTCCCACTCTCTTTGGGAGACGGTTGCGCAGGTGCTGCCACAAGTCCCGGAGGAGGCCCGGGCTGTGCTCCCAAGCTGTCAAGGACGGGAGAGATGCATCAAAATTCACTATACAGTGTGGTTTAGACACGACCGATTCGCTGGGCAGATCGATTTCAACGACGGTGGCCCTAGGACGGGACGCCACGCCTGGCCTCGTACAACTTGCTTCTCAGGGGATTTCCAATTCAATTTAAAACCGGTCCCAGGATGCTTGTGTCTGGTTCAGGGAAGACTTGGCTTTGGCAGTTCGGGCTGGACTGTTCCCATGAGGCACAGGGTCGAGACTGATTTGCATATAGCTGGGTCTGAACTTAGGTGGCGAAGTGAGCTAAAGAATGATGATGGATTCAACCCAGATCTGTGACTGGGGGTGAGTGTCTGAAAAGTTTCAGCGCTCCGTCCATCATCTCGTTGTGTTTGCTTAATTCAATTTGATGGACACGCCCTTTGATGGAACCCGCCTTGTTGGGGAAAAGGCAGACTCGGCCCTAGTCAGGTTCAAGGACTCGAGCTACGGCCAGATCTTGGGGCCTCTCCTCCACTCCTCGTGGCCAGTCTTCCTTTCCCCCCTTTCGTGGCAACGGGAAGGGTTTCCAGCCGCGTCAGCCCTATCCTAGCCACTGTCCCGCTCAGACTACCCAAGCCGTGCCTGGATGTGGACGTGGTACATTCCGTCCTCGGAATGGAGGCCAGAAGTAGTCTACCACACTGCCCCCAGCATCCGCAGCCTCCAAGCACTCCTAGGCTGATTCTGCAGAACCACACTACTCCAGTGGGTGGGAGAATTAGTCATCATCTTCCCCGCTGGAGATCTATAACAACAGACCAATGTGTCTTGCAGATCGTCCAAGAGGGCTATTCTCTTCCTTTCCTTTCTTTTCCTCCTCCTATTCCGCTAATTCAGGAACGGCTGGCGGAGGATCATTTAAAGTTGCTCCAAGAGGAAGTTACAGCTCTTTTGGCCAAAGGAGCTATAGAGAGAGGGTCCCAGTTTCAGAAGTAAGAAGTGGCGGTTATTCCCGCTACTTTCTGATTCTGAAGAAGAACAAGGGGCTACGGCCCATTTTGGATCTTCGGACCGTCAATCTCTTCCTCAAAAAGGAGAAATTCAAAATGCTCACTTTGGCCCAGGTCTTGTCTGCCCTAGAACAAGGAGACTGGATGGTAGCGTTGGACCTGCAGGATGCGTATTTTCACATTCCCATCCTGCCGGGCCACAGGCGTTACCTGCGATTCAAGGTAGGCCGCGAGCACTTTCAGTTTACCGTGCTCCCATTCAGTCTTACCAGTGCCCCTCGGGTGTTCACCAAGGTGATGGCGGTGTTAGCAGCTCATCTGCGCAGGTTAGGGTTGTCAGTCTTCCCCTACCTCGACGACTGGCTGTTGAAGGCAGCTTTGCCCCAGGCAGTCGTTTCCCTCCTTCAGACTTCGGTGAACCTTCTGCATTCGCTGGGGTTCTCTTTGAATGTGCTGAAGTCACACCTGACTCCTTCTCAGACGCTCCCTTTCATCGGAGCTATTCTGGACACAGTGCAGTTTCGGGCTCATCCTCCCGAGCAGCGAGTCCAGGATATTCAGGCTATGATTCCGATGTTTCAGCCTCTATCCTGGATTTCGGTACAGTTGACTCAGGCTGTTGGGTTTCATGGCCTCCTGCATCCTGTTGGTAAGACACGCAAGATGGCTTATGCGGGCTCTGCAGTGGGACTTGAAGTTCCAATGGGCACAGCATTGGGGAAATCTCACCGACGTGATTCAGATCTCTGAAGTAACGGCGAAGGATCTGCAGTGGTGGTTAACGATCCGCGATTGGGTCAACGGAAGACCTCTCTCCTTTCCCCAACCAGATTTCACAGTCGTGACGGATGCGTCACTTCTGGGATGGGACGGCCACATGGGAGAGGTGGAGATCAGGGGTCACTGGTCTCCGGCGGAGACGGGGCTCCACATAAACTTGTTGGAGCTCCGAGCAATTCGGTTGGCATTGAAAGCATTTCTTCCCTCTGTCAAGGGGAAGCTGGTGCAGGTGTTCACGGACAACACCATCGCCATGTGGTACTGCAACAAGCAGGGCGGGGTGGGGTCGTGGACCCTTTGTCGAGAGGCCCTGCATCTCTGGACATGACTGGAACAGCAGGGTATATCCCTGGTGGTTCAACACCTGGCAGGTTCTCTGAATGCCAGGGTGGACGATCTCAGCCTTCGATGACTTCAGGATCACGAATGGCATCTCAAGTAGGAGGTGGTGCAAGGTCTCTTTCAGCAGCGGGGAGAACCTTGGTTAGATTTGTTCGCCTCCGAAGATAACGTGCAATGTCAGCAGTACTGCACGCTGGAGTTTCCAAGGCAGCTATCGCTCGGCGACGCGTTTCGTCAAGAGTGGAGCTCAGGCCTGTTGTACGCCTTTCGGCGCATACCACTCCTGCCCAGGGTTCTGAAGAAGATCAGGAGCAACCGGGCCCAAGTCATTCTTGTGGCACCAGACTGGGCAAAGAGAGTGGTATCCAGAGCTTCTGAGCATGAGTGTCAATCCTCCGATCAGGCTGCCCCTTCTGTAAAATCTTCTGTCGCAGCAGCAGGGGAGGGTTCTCCACCCGAACCCGTCAACTCTGCGCCTCCATGCGTGGAGATTGAGCGGCGACAGTTGATAGCTTTTGACCTTCCTCCCGAAGTCTGTAACGTTATTCTGGCGGCCAGGCAGCCCTTCTCTAAGACTGTATACGGCTGCCGTTGGCAGAAATTTGTATTATACTGTACAGAAATGTCCATTGACCCTCTTTCTGCTTCTCTTTCTACTGTCCTTTTATTCGTTCTAACTCTTGCCCATCAGGGTTCTGCTTTGGGAACTCTCAAGGGTTACCTCTCTGCTCTGTATGCTTTTTTCCGGCTGCCAGACCAGCCCTCTCTCTTTAAATCTCCTATTGTAAATAGATTTCTGAAAGGGCTGGCTCACTTATTTCCACCCACGCCCTTTGTTATGCCACAGTGGGACCTTAATTTGGTCCTCGCTTACCTGATGTGCGCTCCTTTCGAGCCTTTGCACAATTGTCCCCTCCCGCTGTTGACCATCAAAACAGCCTTCTTGGTGGCGATTACATCGGCCCGGAGGGTGAATGAATTGCAGGCATGATCCAGCTCGCCTCCTTATCTTATGTCCTTTCCGGAGAAGGTGGTGCTTCGCACCAGGGCATCATTCTTACCAAAGGTGGTGACCCTATTCCATCTGGGTCAGTCCATTACTTTGCCCACCTTCTTTGCTCCACCACATCCCTCTAAGGAAGAGGAGCGTCTCCACCGACTGGACCCAAAAAGAGTGTTGTCGTTCTACCTTAACCGCACAAAAGAGTACCAGGTGGATGATCAACTTTTTGTGGGGTATGTGGTAGCAAAGAACGGAAGGGCAGTGCAGAAAAGGACCATCTCTCGCTGGGTCGTTCTCTGCATTAAAATCTGTTACTCCTTGGCGAAGAAGCAGCCCCCTGAGGGATTAAGGGCCCACTCCAACAGGGGAAAGACTGAGACTACGGCCTAGGCTCGGGTTGTCCCAGTCCAAGACATCTGTCAGGCAGCAACGTGGGCATCATTGCACACGTTCGCAAAACATTATTGCCTTGATGGTCAAGTGCGCAGGGACGGGCACTTTGCCCGTTCAGTCCTGCAAGACTTCTTAGTTTAGATCATGAGTCCGCAACCCACCGCCAGGATGGTATGGCTCGGGTATCTGATTCAAAGGTAAGGAATCTGCAGCTAGAAATCTCTATCAGATGAACAAGTTACTTACCTTCGGTAACGCATTATCTGGTAGAGACTCTATCTAGCTGCAGATTCCTTACAGCCCCACCCATGCCTCACCGCTTTGCGGACTGATGTGGTAGGACTAGGGTTGGTTTTTTCCCCCCCTTTCAGGGCCCTAGTTTTGCACACAACTAAGTCAGTTACTTCGTGGCTCTGCGCTTCTGGCGTTTAAAATATGAAAAGTACTGACGTCTGCGCACCTGGGTGGCGCCTATATAGGCACCGCGACGTCATAACCGACGATGTCACGCGGAACCGAATGGAACCACCCGACGTCGCGCGCAAGGGGTATTGCTCAGCAAAAGTTTCCAGGTCCAGCCTGACGCCTGGGAAATTCAAAGGTAAGGAATCTGCAGCTAGATAGAGTCTCTACCAGATAATGCATTACCGAAGGTAAGTAACTTGTTCTTCAGGGACAATATAGTTAGAAATTAGCTTTTAAAAAACCTTAGATATTCACTGAAAAAAACCACAGGTTACGGGAACATTATAGTTAGGCTGACATTTCACTTGTACAAAACCAGAGAAATTCAGCCGTTCTAGTTAGCTGAGCTAACTATAACTCGCGCCCCGCAATGCACTGCTAATGACGTCACATATTACATCACTCATGCCATCTCAAATGACATCACTGATGACATCATCCAGTGACTGAGTGTTATATATATATATATATATGCACCAAGGTGTATTCGAAGAATGAGTGGGTGTATGAGTGTCTGTATGGACGATTTAGTGGGTGCATGACTGACTGTATAAGTGAGTGATTAAACGTGTCTTAGTGAATGTATGGGTGAGTGACTAATCTGTGTGTATCAGTCTGTCAGTTGGTAAGTGGCTGCCTGGGTTTGTGAGTAGGTACATGAGTGTCTATATGGGTTATTGATTAGTTGTCTGAGTACCTGTATGAGTGCCTGAGTATCTGTGTGGGTGAGTGAGGGTGTGTGCGACTCCCTGCATGGATGTATGAGTGGGTGAATCCCTGGGTGCATGGGTTCATGAGTGTATTTGTGAGAGACTGTATGGGCGAGTGAGTGTGCGTTTGGCTGTGTCAGTGAGTGAATGGATGTCTCAGTGGTATATGGGTGAGTAACTGCATATGTGAAAGGTAGTATATGTGAGTGTTGGAGTATATAAGTGACTGAGTGAGTGATTGTGAGAGTGGCTGTATGGGTGAGTGTGTGCTTGTATAAGCGACTGTAAGGAGAGTATTTGTTAGTATCTGTATGAGTAGTGAGTGTATGTGTTTCTGTATGGGTGAGTAAGTGGCTGTGTGATTGAGTGAGTAGGTGTATGAGTAGCTCTATGGGTGACTCACGGTATATGAGTGGCTGTATGGGTGTATGAGAGGGTATAAAAGCGGCTGTATTGGTGAGTGACTGGCTGTATGTGTGCCTGTAGGGTGAGTGAGTGGATGTGTATGTAGACCTATGAATCAGTGAGTGGGTATGTACGTACTGGTATTGGTGTGTCGTTGGTTTCAAGAATGATAGTCTGAAATTTGGAGTGGGTATATGAAAGGTTATATTGGGGTGTGAGTAGGTGCATCAGAGATTATGTGGATGCTGTCATCAGTAATGTCATCAGTGATGTCATTTGAGTTGTCATCAGTGATGTCACTGACCATGTCATGAGTGATGTAATATGTGACGGTTCAGCAGTTCATTGCGGGGGCGCAAGTTAACTATAACGGCTGAATTCCTCTGGTTTTGCACGAATGAAATGTCAGCCTAATTATAACGTTCCTGCAACCTGTGGTTTTATCAGTGAATATCTAAGGTTTTTTAAATGCTAATTTCTAACTATAACGTCCCTGAAACCTATATTTTTTTTCAGTGAATTTCTAAGGTTTTTTAAATGCTAATTCCTAGCAATAGCGTCCCTGAAACCTGTGTTTTTTTTAGTGAATTTCTAAGGTTTTTTAAATGCTAATTCCGAACTATAAAGTCCCTGAAACCTGTGTTTTTTTCAGTGAATTTCTAAGGTTTTTTAAATGCTAATTCCTAACTATAACGTCCCTGTAAAGATGCAAGAGAAGGGCCTGAGTGAATGGATTAGTGCAAGGGTAGTGCCTGGCTCATTAGATGAGTGCATGGGTAGTGTCTGGGTGATTTGATGAGTGCATGGGTAGAGCCTGAGTGAACGGATGAGTGCAAGGGTAGTGCCTGGGTGATTTCATGTGCAAGAGAAGTGCAGAAAGAGGAAGAAAGATGCAGAAAGGGGCAGGAGAAGTGCAGAAAGAGGAAGAGGGGTGCAGAAAGAAGCGAGAGGTGCAGAAAGAAGCAAGTGAGGTGCAGAAAGAAGCAAGTGAGGTGCAGAAAGAGGCAAGAGGTGCAGAAAGAAGGAAGAGAAGTGCAGAAAGAGGCAATAGAAGTGCAGAAAGAGGCAAGAGAAGTGCAGAAAGGCAAGAGAAGTGCAGAAAGAGGCAAGAGAAGTGCAGAAAGAGGCAAGAGAGGTGCAGAAAGAAGCAAGAGAGATGCAGAAAGAGGCAAAACACGTGCAGAAAGAGGAATTAAGGTGCAGAAAGAAGCAATAGAAGTAAAGAAGGAAGCAAAAGAAGTGCAGAAAGAGTCAAGAGAAGTGCAGAAAGAGGAAGATGTAGAAAGAGGCTAGAAAAGTGCAGAAAGAGGCAAGAGAAGTACAGAAAGAAGAAAGGTGCAGAAAGAAGAGAAGTGCAGAAAGAGGAAAAGAGGTGGAGAAAGAAGCAAGAGAGGTGCAGAAAGAAGAAAGAGAAATACAGAAAAAAGCAAGAGAGGTGCAGAAAGAGGAAGAAATGTGCAGAAAGAGGCGAGAGGTGCAGAAAGAGGCAAGCGAGGTGCAGAAAGAGGCAAGCGAGGTGCAGAAAGAAGCAAGAGAGGTGCAGAAAGAGGCAAGAGAAGTGCAGAAAGAAGAAGAAAGGTGCAGAAAGAAACAAGAGAAATGCAGAAAGAGGCGAGAGGTACAGAAATAAGCACGAGAAGTGCAGAAAGAAGCTAGTGGGGTGCAGAAAGAAGCTAGTGGGGTGCAGAAAGAAGCAAGAGAAGTGATGAAAGAGGCAAGAGACGTGCAGAAAGAAGCATGAGAGGTGTGGAAATAAGCAAGAGAAGTGCAGAAAGAAGAAGAAATGTGCAGACTGAGGCAAAAGAGGTGCAGAAAGAGGCAAGAGGTGTAGAAAGAGGCAAGAGAAGTGCAGAAAGGCAAGAGAAGTGCAGAGAAAGAGGCAAGAGGTGCAGAAAGAGGCAAGAGAGGTGTAGAAAGAGGGTGGAGGGGTGCAAAAAGAAGCAAGAGAGGTGCAGAAAGAAGCAAGAGGGGTGCAGAAAGAGCCAAGAGGGGTACAGAAAGAAGCCAAGAGAAGTGCAGAAGAGGCAAGAGAGGTGCAGAAAGAGGCAAAAGTGAGGTGCAGAAAGAGGCAAAAGAGAAGTGCAGAAAGAGGCAAGAAGGGTGCAGAAAAAAGCAAGAGGGGTGCAGAAAAAAAGCAGGAGGGGTGCAGAAAAAAGGAAGAAGTGCAGAAAGAAGCAAGAGAGGTGCAGAAAGAGGAAGAAATGTAGAGAAAGAGGCAAGAGACGTGAAGAAAGGCGAGAGAAGTGCAGAAAAAGGCAAGAGAAATGCAGAAAGAGGCAAGAGGTGCAGAAAGAGGAAAAGAGGTAGAGAAAGAGAGGTGCAGAAAGAGGCAAGCAAGGTGCAGAAAGAAGCAAGAGAGGTGCAGAAAGAGGAAGAAAGGCAAGAGATGTGCAGAAAGAAGAAGAAAGGTGCAGAAAGAAACGAGAGAGGCAAGAGAGGTACAGAAAAAAGCAAGAGAAGTGCAGAAAGAAGCTAGTGGGGTGCAGAAAGAAGCAAGTGAGGTGCTAAAAGAAGCAAGAGAAGTGATGAAAGAGGCAAGAGATGTGCAGAAAGGAGCAAGAGAGGTGCAGAAAGGAGCAAGAGAAGTGCAGAAAGAAGCAAGAGAGGTGCAGAAAGAGGAAGAAGTTTACAGACAGAGGCAAGAGAGGTGCAGAAAGAGGCAGGAGAAGTGCAGAAAGGCAAGAGAGGTGTAGAAAGAGGGTGGAGGGGTGCAAAAAGAAGCGAGAGGTGCAGAAAGAAGCAAGAGGGGTGCAGAAAGAACCAAGAGGGGTGCAGAAAGAAGCCAAGAGAGGTGCAGAAAGAGGCAAGAGAAGCACAGAAAGAGGCAAGAGAGGTGCAGAAAGAAGCAAAAGCGAGGCGCAGAAAGAGGCAAAAGAGAAGTGCAGAGAGAGGCAAAAGGGGTGCAGAAAAAAGCAAGGGGTGCAGAAAAAAGCAAGAGGGGTGTAGAAAGAAGCAACAGAAGTGCAGAAGGAAGCAAGAGGGGTGCAGAAAGAGCCAAGAGGGGTGCAGATAGAGCCAAGAGGGGTGCAGAAAGAAGCCAAGAGAGGTGCAGAAAGAGGCAAAAGTGAGGTGCAGAAAGAGGCAAGAGGGGTGCAGAAAAAAGCAGGAGGGGTGCAGAAAAAAGGAAGAAGTGCAGAAAGAAGCAAGAGAGGTGCAGAAAGAGGAAGAAATGTATAGAAAGAGGCAAGAGACACGAAGAAAGAGGCAAGAGACGTGCAGAAAGAGGCAAGAGAAGTGCAGAAAAAGGCAAGAGAAATGCAGAAAGAGGCAAGAGAGGTGCAGAAAGAAGCAAGGGTGATGCAGAAAGAAGCAAGAGTAATGCAGAAAGAGCCAACAGGGGTGCAGAAAGAGCCAACAGGGGTGCAGAAAGAAGAAGAAATGTAGAGAAAGAGGCGAGAGACGTGTAGAAAGAGGCGAGAAGTGCAGAAAAAGGCAAGAGAAATGCAGAAAGAGGCAAGAGAGGTGCAGAAAAAGGAAAAGAGGTGGAGAAAGAAGCAAGAGAGGTGCAGAAAGAAGCAAGAGAAATGCCAGTCAGTCAAATAGCTTTATTTCGATATAAATATCATAAAAGCATCACGATTCAACAATATTACAAAGAAGAAGGTGCAATTCATTACATTAAAATTATTGAAATGTAGCAATGCAATATTTCAAGACAATTAAAATATAAAGCTATTTCCTGCATATAAAAGAATTTCATTTTGATTGATACGATTTAAGACAATAAAACATAATTAAAAATGAAGTGTATAATATTCCTTATCGGGGACAGAGTATAACATTGCAGGTTACAATTGTCCGGTGTACATGCTCGTAGGTATCTAGATCAGTTTTGGGTCGCCCTTCGTATAGCCCTGTGCCTGATTGACCAGGCTCGGCCCAGAAACTTGGCAACTCCGCAAACATGAAGGGTTCTCGGGTCGATTCTTAGTAATGCGATAGTCGAGAGTGCCTAATTGTTTGCAGATTGGCGCAAGCCAACAGGACCTAGCACTTGCATACGCAGGGCAAGCAAACATGAAGTGTGCGATACTCTCTTTTTAGAGGTCCCACAGGATGGGCATTCTTCAGTAGTCTGATAAGGGAGGCGCCACTTTGCGGTGAATTCGTGGACTGGAAGTGAGCCAAATCTGAATTGGGTATATAATGCCCTATCCCTTGGGATCTGAATTATGTCCAGGTAAGGTTCGAGGCCTCTAGATTGTTTATGTTGGAAGAATTCTTCCGTAAGCCTTCCTAAGATTGGGTTACTGAAGTCTCTGGCGTCTATCCAGTCCCAATAGATGCGTTTGAGTTCTGCCTTACTCGGTGGGCTTTGGGTGTCCCATGATTCTTCAAGACCAAGGGTTATCATCAATGCCTTGACATTTGAGATCCATTTTATCCTCTTACAGGTGTCCATCCCCATTACTTCTGCGAAAGCCTCTGCATAGTTAGCAAGTTCAGGAGTGCTCCTAAGGCGGGCCCAATACAACAGTGGGCGAAGTTTGGCCAGGTCTTTAAAGTGGCGCCTGCCCAGATCGTATATCAAAGGGGTTAAAGGGGCGCCCTGTGGTAACATGATCAGGTCCCTAAAGAATTTATGTTCTGATCTACTAATCTCATCGAGATTGTCAAAACCCCACAGCTCGGCTCCATAGAGAACCGAACTAACTGCCTTGGCTCCATACACAATGAGTGCCGGGGCGATAGGTCTACTGAACGATGATCGATGCTCTTTGCTCAGTGCCCCGGCAGCACGTTTGTGATTCAGGAGCATTTTATCAAGATGGGGTCTCCACTGCGCTTTTTCTGAGAGGCGTATCCCAAGATAATCAAAAGTAGTGACTCTCTCGAGGTGTATCCCATCTAAGGTGATGTTGTCCCTGAATGATTTGTGGGGATTGAATGTCATAAATGTTGTTTTAGATGGATTTATGACCAACCCCCGGGTGTTACAGAAAAGTTGGAACCTATTCAGGAGTTTTTGCAGGCCTAACGGGGTCTTTGAGATCAGCGATGTATCGTCAGCAAACAGGAGAGTCGGTACCTTGTTGCCTGCCAGGGCCGGGGCATCAGCTGGTATTTCTTGCAGAAATCTGACCACCCCGTTCACATATAATGAGAACAGGGTGGGTGCCATCACACAGCCCTGCCGTACTCCCCTGTTTACTGGAATCTTATCCGTAAGCTGTCCCTGGGGCCCCCATCTTATCTGAGCATAATTGCCCTCATGGAGCCTTACTAAAAGGTTAAGGATCAATGGAGGGATACCCATGACTCGCAGTGTTTCCCATAACTTATTCCTAGGGACCAGGTCAAAGGCAGTCTTTAAGTTGATAAAAGCGAGGTAAAGACTGCCTTTGCCAATCACCACCACCTTCCAATGGATCAAGAGGAGCCTGAAGACCTGGTCCACCGTTCCTGTGTTGGTCCGGAAACCCGCCTGGTATTGGGAGAGGATATCCTCCTCCTCAGCCCACAATTGGATTTTCTGCAGAGAAATGCAGAAAAAAGCAAGAGAGGTGCAGAAAGAGGAAGAAATGTGCAGAAAGAGGCAAGCGAGATGCAGAAAGAGGCAAGCGAGGTGCAGAAAGAAGCAAGAGAGGTGCAGAAAGAGGAAGAAATATGCAGAAAGAGGCAAGAGAAGTGCAGAAAGAAGAAAGGTGCAGAAATAAACGAGAAATGCAGAAAGAGGCAAGAGGTACAGAAATAAGCAAGAGAGGTGCTGAAAGAAGCTAGTGGGGTGCAGAAAGAAGCAAGTGAGGCGCAAAAAGAAGCAAGAGAAGTGATGAAAGAGGCAAGAGACATGCAGAAAGAAGCAAGAGAGGTGCAGAAAGAAGCAGGAGCGGTGTGGAAATAAGCAAGAGAAGTGATGAAAGAGGCAGGTGCAGAAAGAAGCAAGAGTTTCAGAAAGAAGCATGAGAGGTGCAGAAAGAAGCATGAGAAGTACAGAAAAAAGCAAGAGGTGCAGAAAGGCAAGAGAAGTGCAGAAAGAGGAAGAAATGTGCAGACAGGCAAGAGAGGTGCAGAAAGAGGAAGAAGTGTACAGACAGGCAAGAGAGGTGCAGAAAGAGGCAAGAGAGGTGCAGAAAGAGGCAAGAGAAATGCAGAAAGAGGCAAGAGAGGTGCAGAAAGAGGCAGGAGAGGTACAGAAAGAGCCAAGAGGGGTGCAGAAAGAAGCCAAGAGAGGTGCAGAAAGAGGCAAAAGTGAGGTGCAGAAAGAGGCACAAGAGAAGTGCAGAAAGAGGCAAGAGGGGTGCAGAAAAAAAGCAAGAGGGGTGCAGAAAAAAGGAAGAAGTGCAGAAAGAAGCAAGAGAGGTGCAGAAAGAGGAAGAAATGTACAGAAAGGCAAGAGACGTGCAGAAAGAGGCGAGAGAAGTGCAGAAAAAGGGAAGATAAATGCAGAAAGAGGCAAGAGAGGTGCCAAAAGAGGCAAGAGAGCTGCAGAAAGAGGCAAATAGAGCTGCAGAAAGAAGCAATAGAAGTGCAGAAAGAAGCTAAGAGAGGTGCAGAAAGGGGCAAGAGAGGTGCAGAAAGGGGCAAGAGAGGTGCAGAAAGAGGCAGGAGAGGTACAGAAAGAGGCAAGAGAGGTGCAGAAAGAGGCAAGAGAGGTGTAGAAAGAGGGTAGAGGGGTGCAAAAAGAAGCGAGAGGTGCAGAAAGAAGAGGGGTGCAGAAAGAGCCAAGAGGGGTGCAGAAAGAAGCCAAGAGAGGTGCAGAAAGAGGCAAATGTGAGGTGCAGAAAGAGGCAAAAGAGAAGTGCATAAAGAGGCAAGAGGGGTGCAGAAAGAAGCAAGAGGGGTGCAGAAAGAAGCAAGAGGGGTGCAGAAAGAAGCAAGAGGGGTGCAGAAAGCCAAGAGGGGTGCAGAAAGAAGCCAAGAGAGGTGCAGAAAGAGGCAAAAGTGAGGTGCAGAAAGAGGCACAAGAGAAGTGCAGAAAGAGGCAAGAGGGGTGCAGAAAAAAGGAAGAAGTGCAGAAAGAAGCAAGAGAGGTGCAGAAAGAGGAAGAAATGTACAGAAAGGCAAGAGACGTGCAGAAAGAGGCGAGCGAAGTGCAGAAAAAGGGAAGATAAATGCAGAAAGAGGCAAGAGAGGTGCCAAAAGAGGCAAGAGAGCTGCAGAAAGAGGCAAATAGAGCTGCAGAAAGAAGCAATAGAAGTGCAGAAAGAAGCTAAGAGAGGTGCAGAAAGGGGCAAGAGAGGTGCAGAAAGGGGCAAGAGAGGTGCAGAAAGAGGCAATAGGGGAGCAGAAAAAGGTGATAGGGTAGCAGAAAAAAGCAAGAGAGGTGCAGCAAGAAGCAAGAACAGTGCAGAAAGAGGAAGAAATGTACAGAAAGAGGCAAGGGAGGTGCAGAAAGAGGCAAGAGAAGTGCAGAAAGAAGCTAAGAGAGGTGCAGAAAGGGGCAAGAGAGGTGCAGAAAGAGGCAATAGGGGAGCAGAAAAAGGCGATAGGGTAGCAGAAAAAAGCAAGAGAGGTGCAGCAAGAAACAAAAGAAGTGCAGAAAGAAGCAAGAGCGGTGCAGAAAGAGCCAAGAGAAGTGCAGAAAGAAGCAAGAGAGGTGCAGAAATAAGCACGCCAGGAGCAGAAAGAAGCAAGAGGTGGAGAAAGAGGAAGAAAGATGCAGAAAGAGGCAGGAGAAGTACAGAAAGCGGAAGAAAGGTGCAGAAAGAAGTAAGAGAAGTACGGAAAGAGGCAACAGAAGTACAGAAAGAGGCAAGAAGTGTAGAAAGGAAGAAAGGTGCAGAAAGAAACAAGAGAAATGCAGAAAGAAACAAGAGAGCTGCAGAAAGAGGCAAGAGAGGTGCAGAAAGAAGCAAGAGAGGTACAGAAAGAAGCAAGAGAGGTGCAGAAAGAAGCAAGAGAGGTGCAGAAAGAAGCATCAGAGATACAGAAAGAAGCAAGAGAAGTGCAGAAATAAGGGGGGCGTGGCTTGACACCGATATAGACGGGAGTGGTCCTCAGAGCTCTGGTCTCTGAATCCCCCATCAGGCAATATCCTGGCCCCCAGCCCCTCTACAAAATAGAGGAATTATCAGCTGAAGTACCCCGGCATAGGATGCGGTGGGTCTGAGCAGCAATTGGCGGCGGAAACTGCAGAACCGCGGCCACCCGCGAATGGACCCTGCGCAATACAGCTGACAAAATGGCACCCGCAGTGCGAGTCGTGGGCTGAGCCCAGAGATGAGAGAGTGAAGGAGGCACGGGGTAGCCTCTATGAAGCACCCGCTGCGGTGCTGGATGAGGGCAGACACAGGCGAAGATCGGTAAGTGCTCGGCCCGGAGGCGCAGAGGCGGCTGTGTTGAATAGTGGAAGCGGAGAAGGAGTGGCTGAGGCGGCAAGAGAAGCGAGATGTGCTGAGGTCCTACAACCGGGCGCGATCACCAGGGAGGCCTCAGCAGCACAGGCCCAGCTGAGTGCAGAGAAGGGAGCGCGGCACGGAAGAGGGTGCATAATTAGCTGGGAACTGGCCTGGAGTAGAGGTCGGGAACGGATACAGCCTGCCTTGACGGACCGGTCAGCACGAAGGGTGATGCGCTGTGCGGTTAGGAGATCCGAGAAGCTGGAGGGCCTGCAACAGCGGTGAGCAGAGGAGATCTAAGAGCAGCATCTGGGGCTGTAATGTGAGGCTGACTAACCCAAAGAGGGAGCGCGATGAGGAGTGCGAACCCATGTAGGAGAGCCGAGCTGCACGGAAAGGAGTGCAGCGTACGGTTAGGAAGTGCGTGACATTGGAGGGCCTGCACGCAGAGAGTGCGAGGATCTAGCACGTGCAGATCTGTGAAAAGTGGCCATAATAGGAGGCTGGCACACCCTGTGAGTGGATGGATTGGGAAGAGCGAGTCTAGGAGACAGGATTGGGCAGCACGGGGAAGGAAGGAGTGAAGGCCCGGGAGGCCCGCAGATCTGGAGACCCTGAGAGCAGCGGAATTACTCACCCGTAAGGGTCTCAAGGCGCTGGGGGTAGAGGGGGGTGCAGGTTCCAGTCCATCAAGGAGGGGGTCTGTCGAAGAGCCAGGTTTTGAGGTTTCTTGCGAAGATGGGAAGCGATGTCTGTTGGAGGTGGAGCGGAAGGGCGTTCCAGGCTCTGGCCGTGAGGAAGGAGAAGGAGCGGCCTCCAGATCTGGTCTTTCTGGTGCTGGGGACCACGGCATAGGAGAGCTGGGCTGATCGTAGGGTCCTTTGGGGTGCGTGGAAATTGAGTCGGCTGTTCAGGTATGCTGGTCCGGTGTTGTGGATGGCCTTGTGTGCGTGGGTGAGCATCTTGAAGATGACTCTGGCCTCGATGGGGAACCAGTGAAGTGTGCGCAGGTGCTGGGAGATGTGGCAGTGTCTTGGCAGGTTGAGGACCAGTCTTGCGGCGGCATTCTGGATGTTCTGTAGCTTGCGGGTGAGGTTTTTGTCTATTCCGGCGTTGCCGTAGTCGAGTCTGCTGGTCACCAGGGCGTGAGTGACGGTCTTTCTGTGTTCAAGGGGGATCCATTTGAAGGTCTTAAGTAGGAGGCGGAGGGTGTGGAAGCAGGAGGACGAGACAGAGTTGATCTGGCGGTCCATTTTGAGCTCGGAGTCCAGGATGATTCCCAGGTTGCGTGTGTGGTCCGTGGGGGTGGGCGGGTTTCCGAGGGCGGGGGGCCACCAGGTGTCATTCCAGGCGTCGGGGTTTGGGCCCATGATGAGTACTTCTGTTTTGTTGGTGTTTAGTTGGAGGCAGCTGTTTTTCATCCATTTGGCGATGGCTTTCATGCCTTCTCGAAAGTTGTGTCTGGCGGTGTTGGGTTCGTTGGATAGGGAGAGGATGAGTTGGGTGTCGTCTGCGTATGACACGATGTTGAGTCCGTAGGTTCTGACGATGGGGGCGAGTGGAGCCATGTAGACGTTGAAGAGCGTAGGGCTGAGGGAGGACCCCTGAGGGACTCCGCAGGTGGTTGGTGTAGGGTCCGAGAGGAAAGGGGGGAGTCTGACCCGCTGCATTCTGCCAGAGAGGAAGGAGCGGATCCATTCGAGGGCCTTGTCCTGGATCCCTGCGTCGAGGAGTCTGCGTATTAGGGTTCGGTGAGAGACTGTGTCGAATGCCACTGAGAGGTCGAGGAGGATGAGGGCTACTGTTTCTCCTTTGTCCAGTAGGGTGCGGATGTCGTCTGTTGCGGCGAGGAGGGCCGTTTCCGTACTGTGGTTAATTCTGAAACCGGATTGGGAGGAGTCGAGGAGACGAGGATGAATGTGGCGAGTTGGCTGTTGATGGCTTTCTCGATGAATTTCGCTGGGAACGGGAGCAGGGAGATGGGTCTGTAGCTTTTGAGGTCGGTGGGGTCCGCCAAGGGTTTCTTCAGGAGGGGGTTGACCTCGGCGTGTTTCCAGTCGTCGGGGAACGAGGCGGTCGCCAGGGAGCGGTTGATGGTGTGGCGGAGTATGGATGCGATGGTGTCGGCGGCTCTGTGGAAGATGTGGTGGGGGCAGGGGTCCCTGGGGGCCCCGGAGTGGATTGTCTTCAGTGTGTCTTCAGTGGTTAGGGCTGTCCAGTTGTCAATCATTGGCTTCAGGGTGTCGGGGGTTCAGTGTGTTGGTTGTCTTCGTTGAAGTTGTCGTAGATGCTCTTGATTTTGTGGTGAAAGAAGGTGCTGAGTTTGTCGCAGAGGTCTTGTGAGGGAGGAATGTCCGTCAATTCGCTGGTGGGTTGGGCGAACTCCTTGATGATGTTGAAGAGTTCTTTGCTGTTGTGTGCGTGTGTGGAGATTCTGTCTTCAATCGCTTTTTTCTTGTTTTTCTGATGAGTTGGTGGTGGGTGTTGGTAGCGGCTCTGAAGTTGTTGTGTGCTTCTGTGGATTTGGTGTTCCTCCAGGCCTTTTCGAGGTGGCGGCAAGTGCGTCTGGACTCTCGAAGTT
This sequence comes from Calotriton arnoldi, assembly GCA_963921515.1. Classification (NCBI taxonomy): domain Eukaryota; kingdom Metazoa; phylum Chordata; class Amphibia; order Caudata; family Salamandridae; genus Calotriton; species Calotriton arnoldi. Next base: position 18,645 of record CAWUFW010004637.1, read on the forward strand.
CGGTGGTAAACCATCTGGCTTTCTTGGCGTGGGTGTTGTTGTTTTTCTTGAGGGGGGCTATGGTGTTGGCACTGTTGGAGATCCATCTGTGCAGGGTTCGGGCTGCGGTGTTGGGGTCGTCGTTTCCCGCGATGGTTGGGTTGGAGTTGCTGAGTGAGGAGGTGAGCTGGTTGTCGGTGATTCTGGTCCAGTTTCTTTGTGGGAGCAGGTGCTGGTGTCTGTGGATGGTGGGTGTTCTGAAGGTGAAGTGGACGCATCAGTGGTCAGTCCACGGGAGTTCGGTGGTGTGGCTGAAGGTGATGGAGTTTCCTGTTGTGAAGAGGGGGTCGAGGGTGTGTCCTGCTGAGTGCGTTGGTTCGGTCACGATTTGGCGGAGTCCAATGTTGTGGAGGTTGTCCAGGAGGGATGTGGTGTTGGGGTTCAGTTGGTTGTCGAGGTGGAAGTTGAGGTCTCCCAGCAGGGTGTAGTTGGTGGATGCGATGGCATGCGGGGAGATGATGTCCGTGATGGAGTTAGTGAACGGTCTGCGTGGTCCAGGGGGTCGGTAGATGAGGGTTCTTCGGAGGGTGGTGGTAGGGCTGTTCAGTATCTTGAAGTGAAGGTGTTACATCAGGTCTGTGGTTTCGTCGGGGAGTGTGCTCAGGCGGAGGTTGGATTTGTGGACGATGGCGATTCTTCCTCCCCGGCGGGTGGGGTGGTCCTTCCTGGAGATCTTGTATCCTTGGGGAATGGCGATGTCTGGCCCCGAGGTGGTGTTGGTCCAGGTTTCAGTGAAGAATGCTACGTCCGGGGTGGTGCTGTCGAGGAGGTCCCAGATTTCGGTGGCGTGTTTGTGGAGGGATCGGACGTTGAGGAGGATACGTTGCAAGGTCTTCGGTACGGGTGTGTTCTTGCAGTCGGGTTGTGCTGGGTCCGTGTTCCTAGCGGTGCTGTAGGTTTGTCGGCAGCGGTGACAGCTGAAGGGTCCGTGGGTGTCGGCTGGTGAGGCTAGCATGCAGTTGTTGTTTCGGCCTGGGTTGAGTGTGTGGAGTGCTGCTGGGTCGTAGCATTGGCGGTGCGGAGTTCCAGGGTTCCTGGCGCTGGTCGCGGACGGGCTTGCCTTTGGCGCGCCTTCGGCGTGCAGAGCGGCGCGCGTCCTCTGCGCAGCCGGCATTAAGTAGGGGTCGGGGAGGGATGGACAGCTGGGAGGCGGGAGCGGGGAGGGGAGCTGGATTGGGCCGGTCGCGCTGGTTGTGCTGGCGGGGGAGGGGCCGCGGGGGCAGCAGCGGCATGGAAAGCGGGCAGGAAAGGAGGGAAAAGGAGGAGTAAAGGAAAAAGAAAATGGATCAGAAATGCAGAAAAGAAAAGAAAAGAAAAGAAAAAGAGGGTAAAAAAATGAGTGAAAAAACGAGTGAAAAATGGAGCTAGAGAAAGGAGATAGAGGTCCACTGGACCACCAGGGATGAGGTGCAGGGAAACCTGCAGGTGGAGGAGGAGGGCCTCAAGCACCAAACACTCGAGAGTGCAGGGGCAGGCCTCACTTAATGGTGGAGCTGCGGGGGAGGGGGAGCAATTTCACTAACAATGGGTCAGTGGTCTTGCTCGCCTGTCCCCGCAGCGGCCGCCATTAAGTAGGGGTCGAGGAGGGCTGGACAGCTGGGAGGCGAGAGCGGGGAGGGGAGCTGGATTGGGCTGGTCATGCTGGGGGGAGGGGTCGCGGGGGCAGCAGCGGCAGGGAAAGCGGGCAGGAAAGGAGGGAAAAGGAGGAGTAAAGGAAAAAGGAAATAGAGCAGAAAGGAGCAGAAAAGTGCAGAAAGGAGAATAAAAAGAGGGTAGAAAAACGAGTGAAAAAATGAGTGAAAAACGTAGCTAGAGAAAGGAGATAGAGGTCCACTGGACCACCAGGGATGAGGGGCAGGGAAACCTGCGGGTGGAGGAGGGCCTCGAGCACCAAACACTCGAGAGTGCAGGGGCAGGCCTTACTTAATGGTGGAGCTGCGAGGGAGGGGGGAGCAATTTCACTGACAATGGGTCAGGACAGGACTGGACTGGCAACAGGCTGTAGGGCAGCACTGAGAGAGCGACCAGCTAAGCATGCCGATATAACGAGGAGTACCCTCGGGTGATCTTGAGAGGCTACGTGGGGCTGCGGCAATTATTCTTGCACAGAGAAGACGGGGAGTAACAAGGGAGTATAAAGACCCTTGCAATGTAACCAAGGGAGTCATAACTACCAGAACAGCAGTAGACAGCAACTGGAGAACCAGGGAAACGCCACTGACGGCGGAGGGAGATCTGCCGAGCCCACGACGAGGAGAGGGGACCGGACCCTGGCAGTCCGAAGGGGGGCAGACCAGGCAGGTCCAGGAAAAGTGTGACAAAGGGGCATGGCACCATGGCTACAGGGGACGGGAGCATCCATACGGATGACGAGGACGACACCTTAGACACAAGGAAGGATGCAGCACCTGCACGGCCAACACTGGCGCACATTATGGAGACCATCACAGCATCTCGAGAAGCTCTTGAAACGAAAATGTATGCCATTGGCACCGATCTCAAAGATGATCACCGCAGATTGGCGGAGAGGGTAACTGGCACTGAAAAAACGCTTGCAGATGTCCCAGCGTAGATAACAGACCTGAAGAAATCTCTCTCAGTGGTAAAAGGGAAAATAAAGATACTGGAGGCATGGGCGGAAGATAGCAAAGGGAGTTCACGTAGAAATAATTTGCGCTTTGTTGGCATACCCGAGAAAGAGGAAGGAGAAGATGTGGTGCAATTTCTAGAAGGATGGATCAAACAGGAAGTGGCTCCTGAGGGACTCTCTCCTTTCTATGCGTTGGAAAGGGCGCATAGAGTACCATCAAAAGCACCCAGACCGGGAGCTCCACCAAGGCCAATAATAGCCCGCCTGCTACACTTCAGGGGCAGGGACCATATCCTTAAGCAGGCCCGGCAGAAGTCTGACCTATAGATAGGAAATGGTAAAATAATGGTGTTCCCGGATTTTACCAGAGAAGTTCAAAAGCAAAGAACCTTGTCCTCGGAGGTGAAAAGGAAACTGAGGCAGCTGCAGCTCCCATATGCAATGCTGTTCCCTGCTAGGCTACGAGTGGTTGGGCCGAAGGGAGTGCAATTTTTTCAGACGCCGCAGGACGCTTGGGAATGGCTAGACTCTGGCCCGGGCCGAGGATCCAGAGGCAGCTCGCCAGGATCGTCGACGAGGAGAAAAGGTGCGGGTTGTGGCACAGCGAGGGCACCGACCACGTCAGAAGCCCAGGAAGAAAGGAGTAAGTCCCTTAAAGCGGTGGCAGAGTTCAGTCAATCGGGATCCAGTCCTAGATCAATACGGAATGACAGAGAAGATGGTCGCTCAGAGAGTTCCCCAGTAATGAGTGCAGCAGAGGACTCGGAGACCAAGCTGCCGAAAGTAATGGCCCAGTCCGTGGATGAGCTGGGTTGACTGCGAACTGGCAAGACAAACGAATTACGGACACTAGCGAGCTATATCCTTTTCGCAGTTACCACAGGTTGTGGCAGGGTGCGGGGACTTAAGAGGGAGTAGATGAGAACACTGCAGAGGGGGGGGGTGAGGGGGTGATCTCCTGTGGCAACATGACGGGGGATTTGGGGCAGAGGGGTTCTGGGGATGAGGCGACAGCCACCACAACCCCACAACTAGAAGAACAATTGCAGTTTTAAGGTTTGGATGGGAGGGGGGCTACTTCTACCTGTCCTGGGGAAGGGGAGTTGGGAAGTTCATTTGTTTTAGGGGTGTCCACAGGGGCCAAGCGTGTCTGGGGCAAGAACCTAGAGAGGGAAAGTTCAGTGTCCATACAATGGGATCTGCCATAGATTACAGATGTATCTCCTGGAACGTATGGGAGATGCACTCCATGACGAAGTGCCACAAAATACATGCATTCTTAGTGCGTAGAGGGGTGCAAATTGCAATGCTACAAGAGACACATATAAACGCGAAGGAGGGGGACACATTACAGCGCCGCTGGCGGGGTCAGGTATATTACACGAACTACTCTGCATTCGCCAGAGGAGCACTGGTGTGGGTGAGGGCAGGGGTTCCCTTCCAGTTTACTATGCAGTTCATAGACCCCGAAGGGTGCTATGTAGTTTTAATGGGTAAATTAGATGGCAGAGACATTACAATAGGAAGTATTTATGGCCCAAATATAGAACAAGCCGTCTTCCTGGCAACCCTTTCTAGAACACTCGCACAAGACCTGACTGGTTTTGTGCTCTTGGGGGGAGACTATAATTGTGTAGAAGATGGAAATCTAGATCGATCTCACCTCCCACTTCCAGACTCACCGATTTGTAGAACAGCAGTGGCAAGACGGAACTGGCAGCTACCGTGGGGACTAACAGACTCTTGGAGGGGACAGCACCAGGGGGACAAAGACTATTCATTCTTCTCGCATATGCATGAATTACACGTTAAATTGGACGCTATCTTGTGTACTCCAGATGTCCATGAGTGCGTACAGACTAGCGAATATCTGTCACGAACGGTCTCAGACTATAACCCACTATTGCTTGGTCTTGGTTGGACCAGGCTTAGAGCATGCATCCCCACATGGCGCCTCAGACCGGAGACACTGGAATACCAGGGGTTTCAGGCCACGATCAGGACTGCTATCAAGCAATACATTGCAGAAAATGCAGGTGCGACCTCGAGCCCCAGCGTAGAGTGGGAGGCTTTCAAAGTGGTACTTAGGGGCAGGTGCATCTCTAAGATGGTAGGGGTGAGGAGAACTCTGCTGCGGGACACTTTGTTGGCAGAACAGCATTTGAGAGACATCGAAAGGGAAAGACCAGAGAATGTAGATAAGCAGGAAGAATTGCTAGCTGCCAGGGAAGTGGTGGCGGAGCACGTGGAGAGGTTACGCTGCTTCGACTACAAGGGATATATGACAAGGGCACATGCTGAACGAGATAAGCCGGGGGCACTACTAGCGTGGCTGGCCAACCCAGGCAAAAGGGGGTCAGTCATTTTGGAAATGAAAGATGAACAGGGAGAGGTTCGCTATCGTCAAAAAGATATTAATGGACTATTCTGTGATTACTACACGAGCTTGTATAAAAGTAGGGTTTCCCCCACAACAGAGGAACTAGATGCTTATGTGAACGGAGCTGAATTGCCGAAGCTCCTTGTGGAAGAGGCAGAAGCACTGGGGAAGGAGATAGAGTTATGGGAAGTGAAAGGTGCCATTAAGGCCATGGCTAGGCACAAAACACCAGGGACGGATGGGTTTCCAGTCTACTTTTACGCTGCATACGCCGACCTGCTGGCACCCCGGTTGGTAGAGCTATACAACCAGGCAAAACAAGAGGGTAGACTCCCGGAGACCACTTGGGAGGCTTTGATAGTCCCGCTGCTCAAGCCAGGGAAACAAGTGTCCGACAAGACAGCATATAGGCCGCTCTCCATGCTCAATATCGACTATAAAATCTTAAGCAAAATACTGGCCACACGCCTCTTGCCGCATATGGTGGCCCTGATACATCAGGACCAGGCGGGGTTCATACCAGCCCGGAACACAGCGATAAACGTGAGGAGGCTGATGAGAATACTGGAAGGTGACACAGTAGAGAAGAGGCAGCTATTTTTGCAGTTGATATAGAAAAGGCGTTTGACAGCCTTGAAAGGCCATATTTGTTTCGGGTGATGCGGGCGTTCGGCCTGGGGGCAGAGTTTGTGGCATGGACGGCCCTGCTGTATACGAACTCAAAGGCCTGAGTCAGGACGAGTAAGATTATATCAGATAGCTACAGGGTGGAGAGGGGAACATGGCAGGGATGCCTCCTATCGCCTCTGGTGTTCGCTCAGGCCATGGAGTCTCTGGCCGCCAATGCCAGGACAGGAATCTCGTATCAAGGGTTGGAGGTGGAGGGGTGAACCCATCACATAGCACTATATGCCGATGACCTATTGCTCTGCCTTAGAAATACAGGGGAAGACCTCGAAGGAGCCAAGAGACTGTTGTTAGCATTGGAGAAGGTAGCAGGCCTCATGGTTAATTGGAGAAAGTCATGTCTATTTCCCAACAGGCAGGGGCGAGATATACCACAGGCTGCGAGGGGATAGAATGGGAAGGAAGATGCCTCCCATACCTGGGGGTACAAATTCATCATGATCGAGCGGATCTGCTAGAGGGCAATGTGGGCAAAGTTATTAGTGGGGCGAAGGCCAGCTTTGAGTTTTGGGGGTTGCTTCCTCTATCATTGGCAGGTAGGATATCACTCCTAAAAAAGGTGACACTCCAGAGACTTTTATATGTATTTGGGGTGCTGCCGCTGTGGATCCCGGTGGAACAGTTTCGGCAGCTACAGACAAAGGTGACGGAATTCCTGTGGGGAACTGGGAGGCATAGAGTAGCTCTGAAGACGTTAATGAGACCAAAATTGAAGGGAGGTTTAGCAGCGGCAGATTTCGAGTATTATTACATAGCGGCCCAGATGCAATGGCTCACGAAATGGGTGGCAAGTCAGACACGAGGAACGGCGAGGCAGGGGGACGGAAACCCGAGTCTGGACCTACTCTCGAGAATAGTGCTATGACTGCCCATTCAAGAAAGGGGATTGACTGCAGAAATACAAGTGGTTCGCAAATGCTGGGCCAGGAGCCTACTGAGAGCGAAGGTCAGATGCCCGTATGCACCAGAAATTCCATTGTCATTATGTATGGCTTTGCCGCACAGAGTGGACTGGCGACGATTGGAGGCCTGGGCGACAGCGGGGGTGACCACAGTGGGGTTGCTGTACGAAGAGGGCACTCTAATGCCCTTTGATATATTCAGCGGGAGATATGAAATACCAAGAGGAGACTTTCTATTAGATGCAGCTTTAACAACGGAACATTGGGGAAACAGGATGGCTGAGCCGCCTCTAGCTGAAGGATACCAATATGTGGTGCCCGCCGCAGGGACATTTAAGGCGGTCACCTGTTTGTACAGGAGACTTGGTCTGGCAACTCTCCTAGCCCTTACTGAGTTACAGCAGAGATGAGAGAAGGACTGGATGAAGCTATAGAGGAGAAGATTTGGGGTGAATTGACGAAGCGTGTCAGCAAGGTCACTAGGAATACTAGATTTCAATTGGTCAACTTCTACGTATTTCATAGGGTGTATCTTACCCCAGGGTGCATTAACAGATATTTCAACACGACAACTCTGGCTTGTCCCCGCTGTGGAGAGGCGGGAGCGGAATTTCTCCATATGTTCTGGAGCTATCCGGAGACAGGGAAGTTCTGGAGGGAGGTGACTGAAATTCTTGCGGAAGTGACGGAAAAGGAGATGAACATGTCACCAGGGTGCTGCCTTTTGCATAGATTCCCTCACACCTCTAGGAATAAGATCACGAGTAAATTTAAAGACCTGGGTCTTATACTAGCAAAAAGGGACCTCACCAGTCATTGGAAGGCAAGGGAAGGCCCATACAGGTGGAAGAAGGAATTCGAACAGTGGGCAGGATACGAGGGGGCTCTATGGCTCAGAGACGCCAGGCGCAATGGTAGTGAGAAGGCGCTAGAGGCAGCTAGGGCGTGGGAAGCGTTAGTAATGCAACTCAAGCAGCCAGAGGTAACCACGGATGAAGGGCGTCAGAGGAACTCGCAGGAATCTGAACCATAAAGTAGCCTGATATAAAGGTATGGAAGGTATGGAATAGTAAAGGAAAGGATGGGAGGGCCATCCAGCTAATAGAACCCTGTAGGTTGAATGGAGGATAAGATTTTAGAGTTGAGGATCCACATGACTGGACCCGAGGGGGACATTAGTGTAGGTACTTCAAGACACGCCTGGCGGGAGGGGGAGGGAAGGGAGGGTAAGGGGTTGCCTCCTGATAGGCAGGGGCAGAGTAATTGCAAGCCACATGTGGCATTATATTGCACCCTTATTACTGAAAAAGTTGAAAGAGAGCTGAACTGGACACAAAGACTGGCTATGTAATATCTTAGACTGTGCACTCAAGGGACGAAACCTCATTCAGGAAGGGAAGAGTTCGGTGAAATGGTGGATTGCACAGATAACCTTGGCAGATGAGGCATGGGTATGATTATTTGCCTCATGGCGCACATTAGTGTCAGTATGTTTTCATGAATAAATGCTCAATAAAGTTTGTTTACAAAAAAAGAGAAGTGCAGAAAGAAGCAAGAGAGGTGCAGAAAGAGGCAAGAGAGGTGCAGAAAGAGGCAAGAAAAGTGCAGAAAGAGGAAGAAATGTGCAGAAAGAGGCAACAGAAGTGCAGAAAGAAGCAAGAGAGGTGCAGAAATAGGAAGAAATGTGCAGAGGCAGGCAACAGAGGTGCAGAAAGAGGCAATAGAAGTGCAGAAAGAGGGAAGAGAGGTGCAGAAAGAAGCAAGAGAGGTGCAGAAAGAGCCAAGAGTGGTGCAGAAAGAAGCCAAGAGAGGTGCAGAAAGAGGCAAAAGAGAGGTGCATAAAGAGGCAAAAGAGGTGCAGAAAGAGGCAAGAGGAGTGCAGAAAAAAGCAAGAGGGGTGCAGAAAAAAGGAAGAGAGGTGGAGAAAGAAGCCAGAGAAGTGCAGAAAGAAACAAGAGAGGTGCAGAAAGAGGAGGAAATGTGCAGAAAGAGGCAAGAGAGGCACAGAAAGAGGCAAAAGAATTGCAGAAAGAGGCAAGAGAAGTGTGGAAAGAAGCAATAGAGGTGCAGAAAGAAGCAAGCGAGGTGCAGAAAGAGGAAGAAAGGTACATAAAGAGCCAAGAGGGGTGCAGAAAGAAGCCAAGAGAGGTGCAGAAAGAGGCAAGAGAGGTGCAGAAAGAGGCAAAAGAGAGGTGCAGAAAGAGGCAAAAGAGAGGTGCAGAAAGAGGCAAAAGAGGTGTAGAAAGAGGCAAGAGGTACAGAAAAAAGCAAGAGAGGTACAGAAAGAAGCAAGAGAAGTGCAGAAAGAAGCAAGAGAGGTGCAGAAAGAGGAGGAAATGTGCAGGAAGAGGCAAGATAGGTGCAGAAAGAGGCAAGAGAAGTGCAGAAAGAAGCAAGAGAGGTGCAGAAAGAGGTTGAAATGTGCAGAAAGAGGCAAGAGAGGTACAGAAAAAGGCAAGAGAAGTGCAGAAAGAAGCAATAGAGGTGCAGAAAGATGCAAGCAAGGTGCAGAAAGAGTAGAAAGCTGCAGAAAGAGGCAAGAGAAGTGCAGAAAGAGGATGAAAGGTGCAGAAAGAAGCAAGAGAAATGGAGAAAGAGGCAAGAGAGGTGCAGAAAGAAGCAAGAGAAGTACAGAAAGACGCAAGTGGGTGCAGAAAGAACCATGTGAGGTGCAGAAAGAACCATGTGAGGTGCAGAAAGAAGCATCAGAGGTGCAGAAAGAAGCACGAGAGGTGCAGAAAGAGGATAACATGTACAGAAAGAGGCAATAGAGGTGCAGAATGAGGAAAGCAGAAAGAGGCAAGAGACGTGCAGAAAGAGGCAAGAGAGGTGCAGAAAGAGGCAAGAGAGGTGCAGAAAGAAGCAAGAGAGCTGCATAAAGAGGCAAGAGAGGTGCGGAAAGAAGCAAGAGAGGTGCAGGAAGAGGCAGGAGAGGTGCAGAAAGAAGGAAGAGAGGTACAGAAAGAAGCAAGAGAGGTGCAGAAAGAAGCAAGAGAGGGGCAGAAACATGGTGAGACTTACAACAGTGACCTGGGCAGGGTTGCTGTTTTATATTTGGCTAGGCCTAACATTCTGAGCAGTCTGTGAATAGTGAAGCTGCCAGAGAAAAGTGAGTGCAGGGATAGTGTTTGAATGATTGGATGAGTCCATGGGTTGTGCCTCAGTGAATGCATGAGCGCAAAGGTAGTGCCTGGGTCATTGCATAAGTGCATGGGTAGTTCCTCATACGAAGTAACCTAATCCCTAATCCCTCTGCCAACATGTCTTAAACCTCACTTTTCTCTGGCAGCTTCACTATTCACCGACTGCTCAGAATGTTGGGCCTAGCTAAACCGCTTCCACACAACCATTCACAAACCCAAACCAGTACTTACACACCCACTCACTGCTTCATTGATCTATACACACATCCACTCGCTTACCCATACTGCCACTCATAGACCCACTCACTCATTAATACAGCCATTGACATATCCGCTCATACAGGCGCTGACATACTGAGTGAGTCACCCATAAAACTACTCACACACCTAGACACTCACCCATATGGTCAATCATACAGCCACTTACTCACCCAGTTACACACCCACCCACTTACTTACTCATAGAAATAGGAACACATACTCACTCAGCTGTACAATCACTGACAGAAGCATGCACTCATCCATATAGCCACTCTCACATTCACTCACTCACGCATACAACCTGTCACTCATGTATACTGCCTTTCACATGCTCAGTTACTCACAGATACTGACACATGCACTCTATCACTGACACAGCCATACAGACACTCACTCACACAACTTTTCACACACACAACAGTACCCCATACAGCCACTGACTCACCCACTCACTGATCCATACAGGCAGTCACACACCTACTCACCGACACACACAGACACCCAGACAACCATAGACGTAGTCAAACAACCAATCAATCACCCATATACCCATTCACATATCCACTAACACACTCATTCACCCACTTAGACTGACAGACCGATACAAACATTCATACAACCAGTCACTCACTCATACATTCACTGAGACACCTAATCACTCACTTATGCAGTCAGTCATGCACACACTGAGTCATCCTTACAGTCATAAACCCACTGATTCACCAATACACCTTGGTATATATATTTAACATATATAAACAGAAAGAGAGAAAGGGAAGTCGCAGCTTCCACTCTTATTCCCCAGGGAAATATCAAATAAACAGCAGAAGAGTGAAGGTAGAAAGTCAAAGGCTTTCAACAGGGATCACTCATGTTTATTAAAAGAGCCCTCACTCACCAACCTAGTTGGTGACATGCTTCATCATTGGGCCCCCACCAGAGAGGCCGAGTGCCTCTCCGGTGTGCTACAATGCCCATGCCCATGTTTGGGTCCCGGACATGGGCATGACCTAGGCACAACGCAGGCGGTGAACTATGGAGTACGTGTGACTATTAGTCACCGCCTCCTGCCGAGACCCATGAAGTAAAACTTCGCTACGACAAATGTTCGTAAAAAGCGTTCAGTAATCTGGAAGGTATTAACCTTGGAACCGTGAGTAACTCGGTCCCTTTCTGAGACCTTAGGTTAGGGTGCGCCTTAGCGCCTGCACACCGCCATGGTCTCCGGTCCTGACGAAAGCCTGGCAATTAGCATTCAGAGGCTGAAACATGTAGACCCGACTTCTTAACTTTGGATGTGCCTGAGCAATTTACTCAGTCACAACATCCACCACATATTTTTAACCTGGCCTTACTCTCCACCTAATAAAAATTTCTTTAGGAAGTAGCAAGTCCATTTTTAATCTCACTTTATGCACCAGCACTTGTCACCAAAAAAACCCCGCTCCGCTGTAATCAGGCATTGTAGCACACCGGAGAGACACTCGCCCTCTCTGGTGGGAGCCCAATGATGAAGCATGTCACCAACTAGGTTGGTGAGTGAGGGCTCTTTTAATAAACATGAGTAATCCCTGTTGAAAGCCTTTGACTTTCTAGCTTCACTCTTCTGCTGTTTATTTGATATATATTTAACACTCATAAACTTTAAAAAAAAAAAACGCTCACAGTCACTGGAACCAGTGCTCAGGAATTCAGCTGCGTAGGACTTACAGGAGGTACCAGGAGGGCGTCTTGGCCCCCAAGGTCCCTCAGGAGTAAAGTGAACTTCCTCCCCCAACCAGAAGTGCGCCACGAGGTGCGTTTGCATAGTAGTGGAGAAAGGGGGGGTGGTCTCCGAAAACCTCTTTGCAATCCCACTGTCTGGGACTTACTGGAGATAACAGGAGTGGTAGTTGGCCCCCAAGGACATCCTTGGGGGCCAACTACCCATCCTATTACCTCAAGTAAGTCCACACAGCAGGATTGCTGAGCTGTGATACCAGGCCACGCCCCCTTTGTCCACCGCTCTACAAACGCACCTCCTGGCACGCTCTTGGTTGGGGGATGAAGTCCACTTCACTATTAAGGGTCCTTAGGGGCCAACTAGCCTACCTGTTGCCTCCAGTAAGCCCCACACAGTGGGATTGCTGAGAGGTGGTAACAGGCCACGCCCCCTTTCTCCACCACTCTGCAAACGCACCTCCTGGCGCGCTCTTGGTTGGGGGATTGCAATGTCCTGGAGGTGGGCACCCCAGGACATTGCTTGAGCCGGCCTTGGGGGATGGCTGTCTCCAGGGGCATGGAGGGCTCCTGGAGGGGGGCCGCCCGGGGCGGTGGTGGTCCCCAAAGCAGTGGGGGGGGCTCGAGCCCCCCCACACTTCATTTTTTTAAACAAAGCCCCAGGGAGGTGATGGTCTCTAGGGCTGCGTGAGGGGGGGCAGGAGCCCCCCATGCATTTTTTTTAAATAAAGCCCTGCGGTCGCTGGGGCTGTGGGGGGCCCGCATGGCCTCCCGCATTTCATGAATATAGCACCGGGGATGTGGTGCTCACCGGGGCTGCAGGGGCCCGCTGGCACCCGCATATATTTTCATCATTGCCCCCAGGACCTGGCCTCCCGCGCTTCGTTTAAAAAAAAATGTTGGTCGGATTCGTTGATCCAACGCAAATCCCGCCGAAAGTGTTTTTAAAAAAATGCTTTTTTTGGCCCTGTGGGACCCCCTGTGCAGGCCTAGGGGGTCAGGGTGTTTCCACCCTGACCCCTTTTCTTGTTTTTCATCCTTTTTTCACCTTTTTTCTTGTGACTCGGTTCAACTAAGTCACAAGATGGCTGCCAACACTTCCTGGTTGGAACTGTTGGCAGCCAATCAGATTGCAGGCTCGAGATCGGGAGGGTTCTCGAATCCTTCACGGTGAAATATGGATATCTGTAAATGTTTAAATTAATCAGAAACTACTGAACAGATTTACACCATTTAACAAAAAGAGTGCACTCTAGACCAAGAGCTACCTTTTTGCCAAATTTGGGGTAATTCTGTTCAGCAGTTCAGGCTGCAGCTGCGTCAACAGTTTCCTATGGAAATCCACTTGGAGAAAAAGTGTTTTGGGACCCCCCCTTATTCTCGGGCCCAGCTTGACGAATAACCCCGAGAACTTTCAACGCAGCAGCTGAATTGAGCAGGCCATTAGTTTTGAAAATTTCACCAAGATTTGTCAAACGCCACCAAAGATATTGGCAAAAGAAAAAACGCTTGAATAGAAACAAGGTCCTAACTATAACTACCTACTGGCGAGCGCCAGTAGGTAATATATACATACTCTCAAATCTCCTCACACAAATGTCGGCCACATCCACTAGTTGGGGAGAGTGCAGGTCAGCGGGTGTGAGACTCGTTTTCAAATAAAGAGTAAATCATGGAAAATATGCAAGATTCAAAAGCCTAGGAAAGTGCTAGAAACACCTAGGGTGAAAGCGGAAGGTGTGTCACGCAGCACCCTTTTAACGAAAAGATACAGAAAAAATTAAGAGAACGTGGTGCGACCGATTACGACTTTTAATAATGAAAGTCAGTCAGTCAAGAAAATGATTACCAGACACTGGCATTTGGTGAGAAGTGACCCTATCATAGGCAAAGATATTTCCCTGTATCCCCAAATCACCTATCGCAAATCAAGATCATTGCCAGATGTTTTAGTACATAGTTACATCAGCACACAGAATAGGAGGGACGGATGGCTACGAGAACAAGATGGTTTTTATAAATGTGGGAGGTGTAAAGCATGCAAGAAAAGTAAAATTGTGAGATCATACCATATTGCTACTGGTAAGGAACAGAAGATTAGGACATTTATCACATGGAGCAGTGATTTTTTGTATCTATGTTCTGATGTGTCCTTGTGGTCTTAGGTATGTGGGCAGTACCATAGGCCCAGTGAAGAAGAGGGTGTTGGAACACTACAGGGCCATAAAGAATCTGGATGAAACATACCCTGTTGCTAGACATTGGGACCAAAAACATGATCAGGACGCTAATTTTTTGGCATTGACCGGATCGAAAGGAGTGTCAGAGGTGGCAACAGGGAGAGACAGCTAAGACAGAAAGAGTCTGAATATATTATTTTGCTTGGCAGTAAGTGCCCAGGAGGACTTAACGAGAGCGAGGAACTGCATATCCACATAGGCTGATGGGGAAGTACCTCATTTTCATTGATGTACACAAATAGATCAAGAGTGGACTTTATGTACAAGACAAAGTTGAATATGATGGATTTTTGCTAATTTTGCTATTGTGTAACAATCTTTCTCCTTTTCCTATTTTTCTTCTCTTTCTTTCTCTTTTCTGACTCAAAATTCTGCCTCAAGCGTCTGTCATGAACCTCAAAAAATGAAAAGGTATCAAAATCTGTATGAATTAGCATTTTTATGTCGGGTGGAACATGATAACACTTGAGTGCGGTTGGGGGATCACATATGATCTCTGAAACGTAATATTCATTGACGATTTGTCGCACCCAGGTGTTCTGACCTTCTGGGCTCTGTATGCAGGGAAATGCGATATTGTGCGATTTTCTGTAATTTTAAACTTGTGTGTTTTTATTTTTTACAAGGGATATCACTCACTCCGACGTTTAGTAGAGCTTGGTGTTATTAATTTGTAGAGGTGGGATAATTCCCTCTGTCTAGGCTTTTAGGCTTTTTCTTTTAGGGAAACTCCTGGGTTGACAAGTGAACGGGGCTACAAGAGTTGCCAGGTACTCAGTTTTGGATAGCCCAACCTGAGCAAAACAGCGTTCTTCTAGCCACTGGGCTATTACTGCAGTACATGTGATTCAACATGGGCTAATCAGAGTTATATATGGATGCACTGTTTATTTTCAGCCACTTTGCTGGTATCGTTGGCACACCATGCAGTCTGCTGATGCCACATATTTGTTGCACTAGCAGGATTTATCATGAAATAACATGCTAAAAATGTATATGCCGTCTAATTTATGATTTATATTTTGCCTATGTTTCCAAATGTTTAAGCCAGCACTGACAGAGCTATTGCATATCATGCATTTCCTTCCACCATTCATGTTTAGTACTTTTTCTATGTCTAGCAGTGGATGTATTCTTTAAGGGAGATTGAGCACAATGTTGTTGTAATTAGGCCTTGACGAAGACCCGGCAGGGTTGAAACGCATTGCCATTAAAACTTCATGAAACCGACAAGCTGTGTGCAGGCTTTTGAATCTTGCATATTTTCCAAGATTACTATATATATATATATATATATATATATATATATATATATATATATATATATATATATATATATATATCCAAGAAAGAAGTGACTCAAACAGATAGATTCACCAAAGAACAAAAATATATTTCCACTACAACGTTTCAGCTTCCGCCTTCCTCAGGTAGTACAAGATGGTTTGCTCAGTGGCTGCACAGATGACACAGCTGAATTTTCAAAAAGCATCATGAGTGAAGATTCCATTTGGAATGTGGAATCAATGCAGTCCTGAGAACTCTTGAGATATGCAGTAATCAGGTTGTATTATCAGTAATGTTCAGTCCATCTGGATGCAGTGATTTTAAACGGTACATCCAGAAGTTTTCTCTGGAGTCCAGTAGTTCTTCCTTTGAGACATGTTCCACGGGTAAAATCTTCAAATCTGATAGTAAATGATCCACAAGGTTAAAATGATTGGCTACAGGCTGGTCAATTTTCTTATTAATTATTGCCGATTTGTGGTTCCTGAATCGTGTACGGAGGTCATTCACTGTTTGGCCTACATATTGTTTTTTACAGCTTTGCCGTTGGCATTGAATCACATAAATAATGCATGTTGAGCGACATGTAAGATGCTGTCTTATTCCATAGGTCCTTCTCGTAACAGAACTAGTTACTGATGATGTTTGTAAAAGGTATTCACACGTGATGCACCTTTTAGAGTCACAGCAATGACCCCTGCATTTGTTACAACTTGCTTGAGTTCAGCTCTAACAATAAGAGATCGTAAATTTGGAGCTCTGCGGTAAGCAATGACTGGCGGTTTTGGAAAAACCTTTTGCAATTTTTCACAAGTAGACAGTAAGGGAAATGTTTTTTTGCATTATATTTCTGTAGTTGGGAGCTGATGGATGATAGTCAACCACAAATGGAGTTCTGTCACTTTTGTTTCTGCCGTTGGGATTCCAAATAAGTGCTTCTCTGGGTAACTGCAAAGACTTGTCAATTTGTTGCTGTATGATATGCAGAGGATAGCCTCGCCTTTTAAATAATGTAGCAAGCTCCTGTAGATGGTCTTTACAGGTTTCCTCATTGCTGCAGATGCGTCTTATTCTGAGTGCTTGGCTGTAGATGATGCTCAGTTTAGTGTGGTGTGGGTGACATGAAGTCCAGTTTAGATACAAATGAGCATCTGTAGGCTTGTGGTACAGATCAGTTGTAATTTTTTGTTCATGAATGGTGAGTAGCACATCCAGAAAAGGGAGATGATGCTTCTGTTTAGTATTGCTGCTGGTAAATTTGATGGTAGTGATCCAGCGCGATATTTAGCAAACAGCATTCATACACCAGATACTCACTTGGGCCCTTACATTCATACTACGCTGGGTTTTTATCAGTTGTTACTCTCTATCAAATTCCCTGCTACCAATTACCTTCTGATTGAAGAGTAATGACTTACCAATGAATCCTTTGCTAATTGGGAAATTTAAAATGAGTGACATTCATTATAGTACATAATCCTGAAATAACCACTGAGTCAGGAAGTTTTAAAATGTTTATCTAAAGATTTAGCAGAGTAAATTACAGAAAACACAGGGTACTTAATCGAAATACCCAAGATGAAGCATAGAATAATTATTGCTAATCAATGACGGTGTTTAAAGAAAAGGAGAGGATAGAGATAGCAGCGCAACTAAAGGTTGCATTATATTTACCTAAGTGCGAGAACCAAACCCCTTAGCCAAGGAGTTGGAAAGAATAGGACCCAGGAAGGATGAAGAGCAAAGACTTCCTCCAGGATCAGGACAGGACCGGTGACCTCTCTACAACGACGCCTGCGTCGTTCCCCTCTCTGATACTCGGCTTCTCCTCGATTCTCCCGTGCCTTCCTTCTAATGGACTCCACCGCCCCCTCCTCAGGACCTCTTCTGGACAGGGATTCGGTCTGCAATCGATCAGCTTGGCAGTCTGGAGCTAAGAGCGCTAGTCTTCGGTGCGCACTCTGCGGTCTGAGCTAACTAATTAACTAATTCTATATCTATTATACCCTTCTACACCCATGTACCTCCCCTTAATGTTGCTAAAATATGGGGCCACTACTTCTGATTGGACAGGGACAGGGGGTGGATTCTCGCACCATATTGATTTGGCCTAAATTGTAAAGCCTATTGTCTTTAGATTCCCACCCCTTCAAATTAATACATTCGCTTTATTTCCCACCCGTCTCATGACAAATGTAAAACAATTTTCATAGACAATGTATCAATATGCAACGGGAAAGGCAAGAGTACAGCATCTTCGGCCATCGGGTCGCGGCCTTGGACGACGTCCAGGTTGACTTCATTTGGCAGGCACACAAGACACATGCGCAGAACCATTTGCCTCTCGAGTTTCAGGTCACCAACCCAGGCCCAAGTTTACGAACTAATAAAAGTGCAAGGAGAAAATATTAAAATCACAGAATAAAATGTTTCACTGTATGCCCACTTTTTCTACTCTATTCCCATTTAATTATAAATTCTATCCCGCATTAGTAGCGTTAGGAAACGACAATTTAGTAATGACATGAGAGCAAGCTGAAGCATGTGAAAACATCAAGCAGCCATTTTAATACACACTGCGCAGAAGCAGAAATTTCCCACCAAGCAAAGAAAGACGTCACACCATGTGATATGGTTGCGACATGCGCATTGAGGTTCCCGCGTTTTAGTGGCCATTTTGGATTACAGACAAGCGTTATTCATTAGTAAAACACATAGGCAAGCTTCCTTCCCTTTCGTGTCGTGAATGCAAATGTTAGTATTAACAATACAAGTTTTAATAAATTAATACTGTGAGGAGGATTGAATACAAGCAAGTTTCGTTTATGAAACCTTGCTCCATCAATCCCCTCTCTGATGGCGTTTCTGAGCCATCAAAACACTACCCACAATCAGATGCCAACTTCTAGCAAATTACTTCATTCTCATCTTTACACTTTCCATTTTTACAATCTCCTTTTAATTTCTTGTATAATTCACTTCTCCATTTTTCAAGTTCGATTTCATCTACCTTTCGTTTCTTTCCTCTTCCTGTCACCTTATATGTTCCATTCTTTTTACAGCATTTGCACCATATTGTTATTGACAGCACTATTATTGCTATCCCTACTAAAGGTATTAATATTTGACCTATAAGTCCTTTTCCTACATTAGCAAACCAGGTACCAATTGACGAGATACTATTTGTCAATCTTTCCCATACACTATCAACTTCCAGTGGTTTAAGTTCTTTCTCAAGTTTAGTTATATTCTGTATATAGGTTCCAATTTCTGCACTCTTATCAGGAATATAAGTGCAACAATGTTTTGTCTTCAATAATTTACAGACTCCGCCCTCTTTTGCCAATATAATATCAAGAGCAAGTCGATTTTGCATCACCATAGATCAAATTGCAACCATCTCCGCATTAATCATTAGAAAACCTCCAGCAGTATCCGTTGATAAACGATCAACCACTGTAGACAATTTGCATATTTTCCTTGAGTTCAGAATAATTCCCACCGAAGGTATCAATGCACCAAATATATCACCTACAATTTCAGAAAAACTAGCTCTTTTAGTACGTATTAATTCACTATTGTTTTCATTGCTCCCAGTGTTTCTTTTTACGTGGTATATCTTTGGAAATACTATTCCAAAATAGCAACTTCCATACCACCGTGCAGGAAGCCTAAAGTAAGCCTTATTCCCACACACATAATAGATTCCAGGAAAAACTGAATCTGTTCCTCCTTTGATTCCCCAACCTCCAAGAATTAAGAAATTGTGTTCACATTCACTGGTACCGATGAAAACATTGTTATAATCAGTCTTTAACCTATGAAGACAAATTTTTCCTGTCTTTACGAAATCCAGAGCCATAGCAGCTTGAGCCTTGCCAGGTGTGTAACTCCTTCTTTTTCTGCCCAAGGTGGTAAATGAGCCATATGCTCAGAAGCTTTCCTTTGAAAATCTTGTCTTCTATCTTCTACTAAATTCAAAAATATCTTTTCTTCTTCATGTAAAGAACATGTTAGATTGTGTCTATGTGCATGTGTTATGTCTATTGATTTCATTGTTAAGAAAAATTCTCCCATAAACTGTGCATCCTGACTACTAAGCACTGGGTTCATACTCTTTCGAATCGGAACCTCAGAAAATATCACATCTAGGTTTGAATAATAATACTGAAGTTTCCCTGTTCTATAAAATAAACTAGCTAATACACTACATGATATGCCATATGTCAGTGGTAAATGGTGATATGTTAGACCTTCTGCTGCTGATTCAGGTAACTTCATACAGACATAACAATTACTAACTTCCATGGTATCTACATATTGAAATAATAACTTTGTAAAAACATTTAAACTAGTGTCGTTATCAACTATTTCATGATGTATTTCTTGTTCATATTCTGCCATTAGTTCTACTCTA
This sequence comes from Calotriton arnoldi, assembly GCA_963921515.1. Classification (NCBI taxonomy): domain Eukaryota; kingdom Metazoa; phylum Chordata; class Amphibia; order Caudata; family Salamandridae; genus Calotriton; species Calotriton arnoldi. The sequence continues at coordinate 38,310 of CAWUFW010004637.1, forward strand.
TTGCCCTTCATGTTTGCTGTCCTCCCTTTAGTTTCATTATTAATCTTTTTATCTATTATCATAAGGTAAGGAATTGCTACAATCAGGACTAACCATACTATAAGCACCATCACTAGACTACATATGCATAATGCGGTATCTTCTACAACATTTCTGTTTTGGTCTCCCAGCAACTCTATCATCAGGCATTTTCCGACAAGGAAGATTGCTCTTCTTATCTTTTCTTCTTTTCTTTAGATCATTCTTTTGCTTAGTCAGGGTGGTCTTGTTTCTTTTTCGTACATCAATTCTGTACTTGTTCCTTCGTCACCACTGTCACTTGACTCTGAGCTTTCAAAATCTTCAAGAATGATATAAGTCCAATCAGGACCCTTGAATTTGTTATTCACAAGTTTCAGTCTTTTACTTTTCTTTTCTCTGACTTTTTCTCTTGATCAGTTTGACTTGTTACTTCAGGTACTTGATCTGGATCTTCACTTCTGGTTGTTATGTGGTACTTTACTCTTTTAATGACACTTGGCCAATGATCTCCTTTTCTTGTTTTCTTTGTTGGCACTGTTTCTTTGTTTTCGTTTTCAGAGATCTCGTTATTCTCACTGCTTAGTACTGCTTCGTTTTCTTCTATTACTGCTTCTTCTGTTTGCTCTTTTTCAGGTCTGATTGGTTTCTCTTCAGCAGCTCCACTATGAGTTTCAAATTTTTGACTTTGTTCTTGATTTATTTCTTAAAGTTCATGTCTTTCGAAATTTTCTTCTTCTTTGTATTCTTCTTGATCTAACTTGTTCTGATCAGGGCTTATTGCACTGTGAACTTCTGCAGCCTGACCGGATTCTTCTAAACCTGTCTGTCCCTGTTCAAAGTCTATTAGGTCTTCACTGTTTTGAGTCCAGTTTCCTTTCCCTATCTGACCTTGTTCAGGATTTCTTAGTGTCTTTTCTTCTTGTTCCTGAATTGCTTCTGCTTCACCTATCTGATCTTCTTCAATTTCTTCCAATTTCGCTTGACTTCTTGTTCTGTGGTATATTTCAGGAACTTCTACCACTGGTATCCAATCCTGACTTGTGCTTGGTTGTTCTTCTTCAGCTTCTCGTGAATCTCGAACCTGAGACCCTTCAGCTGGGCAACCTTCAGCTTCTTCAGTGATTGGCGTTGTCTGAGGATTCTCTTCCTCGGGATCTGGTACTCTCTTGGTGTGACTTAAATGAATCCAATTAGGAAATCCGGCACACTTCACTGCTGTATTCGTTGTCAGTATGACTTGACACGGTCTGCCCCATCTAGGTGATAGACACGTTTCTCTGGTGTGATTCTTCACTACCACCCAGTCACCAGGATTCAGATCATGTTCTTGTTCAGGCTGCCTGGAAACTGCGTCTTCTCCAACCTGATGAGAGACAGAACGCAGTAGGTCAGCCAATCCTTTGCAATAGTCCAGAACCATATCATCAGATATATTCACCAGTTTGTTTGTGGGAACATGTGTTTGTCTCATTGCTCTTCCCATCATTATTTCATGTGGGCTCAATCCTGTTGTTCTGTCAGGTATACTTCTGAGTCCCATTAAAACGAGTGTTAATGCATCTGGCCACTCTAATGATGTTGATGCACACATTTTTCCCAGTCTTGACTTTATAGTGCCATTCAATTGTTCAACCACTCCAGAAGCTTCTGGACGATATGCACAGTGCAGTTTCTGTTTGATCTGGAATGCTTCACAGATTATTTGGATCACTTCGCTGTTAAAATGTTTTCCTCTATCTGACTCCAAAGTTACTGAAAACCAAACCTAGGAATGAGCTCTCGTAGCAACAGTTTCGCAACTGTAATGCTGTCATTTCTCCTAGTAGGGTAAGCCTCCACCCACTTTGAAAACAGACACACTATGACTAGTACATATTTCAGCCCTCTACATGGTGGTAACTGTATGAAATCAAACTGAAGTCTCATAAATGGACCCTCTGCCTTTCCAATTTTCCCAAATCCAGTTACTGTCTTCCTCCCCGGATTATGCATCTGACAAGTTAGACATCTCTGGCAAAGACTCTCTGCAACAGCCCTGAATTTGGGATTGTACCAATTTTGTCTGAACAGTCTAATCATTGCATCTCTCCCTATGTGTGTGTCTCCATGATACATCCTAGCCATTTGTGAGAGTAAACAGTCTGGCATGACTGGTCTGCCATCAGCACTGATCCACACTTCATCATCTTCTCTTTGGGAACAACCCACTTTGATCCACAAATTCTTCTCACTTTCATCAACCTCATCTTGCAATTTCTTAACGTCATTCCAAGTTTCAGGTGGCATATACAGCATAAGTTGGCAGCTGATTCCCATTCTTTCCACCCTCTTATTGACTGACATTCTGGTTTTGGCACAATGTTGAGCCACTAGATCTGCATATCTGTTGCCGACTACCACCCAGTCATCTCCTGACTGGTGTGCGGCACATTTCACCACAGCCAATTCTTTTGGTGATTGTATTGCTTCTAGCAATTCCCTTACAAATTGTCCATTTTTAATGGGGGATCCTGAAGAAGTCATGAAATCCCTCTGCATCCATAGTTGGCCAAAATCATGCACAACCCCGTAACCATATTGACTATCTGTAAATATGGTTACTCTCTGATTCCTCCCAATTTTGCATGCTTTTATCAACGCAATCAATTCAGCTACTTGTGCAGATTTGACTCCTGGTAAATAGGATGCTTCGACTATTCCAGTTAATTTACATACTGCATAGGCAGCAGTTAGTTTGCCATCTTCATGTCTTTGACAAGAACCATCAACAAAGAGCTCTCTGTCTGGCTTTTTAAGAGGCTGTTCCTCTATATCTGGGCGTGGTTTTGTGCATAATTCTGTAATTTGTACACAATCATGTTCATCGTCTTCATCATCTTTAATTCTCTCATGATATGGGTCTGGTAGTAAGGTTGCTGGATTTATTATAGTACACCTTACCATGTTCACATTTTCAGCACCCATTATTATTCTTTCATATTTAGTCAGCTGACTAGGAGTAAGATGCTGAGTTCGAGTTCTTGTCAACAGAATGACAACTGCATGTGGAACATACACTTTTACAGGGTGTCCCATCACAATTGACTCACTTTGTTCAATACTCAAACAAGTAGCTGCCACTGCTTTTAGGCATCCTGGCAACGCAGCTGCTACTGGGTCTAATGTAGCAGAGAAATATGCTATAGGACGTCTGTCTAATCCATGTCTCTGAGTTAGGACAGAAAGTGCACAATTTTCTCTCTCATGACAGAACAATGCAAATTCTCTTTTATAATCAGGCATACCTAAGGCAGGTGCTGAACATAGGGCATTTCTCAATTTTACAAATGCGTCTACACTTTCATCCTCCCACTCAACAGGGTCCTTTGCCTTCTTTTTTGTCATGTTAATTAAGGGTTTAGCTAACATGGAAAATCCTGGTATCCAATGTCGACTGTCACGATCCGGCTGCCGGTTATCACTGACTGCATGACACGGGTGTGTTGGGCCTCATGACGCACTCCTCTCGAAACTACAACTCCCGTCAGGCAACGCGAGTCACGTTTCACGTGACACCGACGCGACGCCAGTTACGGTAGAAAAGGAGGCGGAAGGAATCACTCGCCGCCGATAATTCTGGATGATCGTAGCAGACTTCACTCGGACAGAGGACTTCTGGGCGGTAAGAGTGCGTATGCACAAGCTATCGTACCGTCAGCTGGTGGAAGGAGGCAGAGGAGTTTCAACACCTCCCTAGAAACCTCCACTGTCGTGTCTCCTCTGTTGGCTGGGACCAGTTCAATTGGTTTCGTGCAGAGGAGTCTCTAGGCTTGTTTAGAGCCCGCTTCAATTGGTATGACATAACCCCCCCCCTGTTGGAGAGACAACTTATTCACAGGTCTCATGCGGGGAGGTTAAGAACGCCTTGTCCTTTTGTGGGCAATATTGGTCGCATAAAGTTTATACCTCAACTCAGACTGTATACGTGGTTGAGATATTGTCGAGCCGGTTATAAGTTGTAACCGGGATCGTTCTTCTACATGCTGGTGCTATTGTGCAAAGAAGAACAAACACGAGCATAACAACAACTGGATAAGGGCAAGACTGTTGTGGTTACTTGTTCCAGTTGCACCCCTTCACCTTTTTCCTGTTTTTTGTTCTCCTTATATTAATATAGGAGAGAGTTACCAGAGAGGGTGTGCCATCATTACAGGCACGACAAATCAGGCCTCACTTCATGTGCCATTTTGGTAGGTGTAGGAGGGGGAGAATCATGCACGTATAGTACAGTGTCAGGAATTCTCTAGTTCTTGTCAACACCTGTTCCTTTTGTCTTTTGTTAGTTTCATGTTGTGTTCCTGTCACCACCTTCAACTCTCTTCTATAATCATACTACACCTTCTTTATTTACAGGTGGGTGTGGTAGACGTTGTGTATCATGTCAGTTATTGTCTCTTATTTGTGAGCCATAATAAGTGTTGCGCTGTGCTCATTTTGCGCTCTTGTATCCTTTTCAGATCTCCTTCCCTGCAGTCCCTACCCTTTCCTTCCCCCGCTCGATTGCCCCAATAGTCTGTGTGTTATTCTATGCCAGACTTGGGGCTGTCCAGAGGTGGGCCCCCTTTTAGCATCAACACGATTCCGAGGATCCAGAACGGAGCCTGACAGAATTATCGGCCCACGTATTTCTATATCCTCCCGGTTGTGTTGAGAGTAGGAATGGCCACCCTGGATGACGTAATGGCAGCTTTAGTTCTGGTGCAGGCTGAGCTTGCCGCCTCCCGCCAGGAAACAGCTGCTTTACAAAATAGGGTAGACCAATTGCAGCGAAACCCGTTCAACGCTGGGGTAACACAGCATCCAACATCAGTAGTAGTGGAGATGCCTGCCCAGGTACCGCTGGCCCCTCCAGAGAGGTATCATGGGGACATAAAGAAAGTGCAGGTGTTTATGACCCAAGTACTACTCCATTTCACCTGTAAGCCGAAGTTGTTTGCGACGAACCAGGCGCGTGTGGCTTTCCTGATTTCTTATCTGGGTGGTGAGGCAGCGCAGTGGGCAGTCCCCATAGTAAGGAGAGAAGACCCCCTGCTTTACGATTGGGACGAATTTAAGAAAGAGTTCGAGAAGACGTTTGACCGCCGAGCAGATACCTTTTCCGCGGATAGAGACCTGCTGGAACTCAAACAGGGCTCACTGGACTTGGTTAGTTACTTAAACAGCTTTCGAAGGCTAGTAGCGGAAACGGATTGGCCAGAAACCAAACAGTCCGTCATGTTCTATCAAGGCCTCACAGAAGAGCTGAAAGATGTTCTCGCCCAAATTGAACCCCAGCCTAACACCTGTGCTGCTCTCATCGAATTGACACTGCGATTGGACCATAGACTAAAGGAGCGGAAAGGGGAGCATAAACGGAGGGAGAGATACATCCCACTGAGTGATAGGTCTCTCTCTACCAAAACGACAGTCGCAAGACCCGAACCCATGGAGATCGGGACGGTGAGGGCCTCGCTGACGCTCAGCGAGAGGGACCACCGTCGCAAACAAGGCTTGTGCCTGTATTGTGGGAAGAAGGGGCATTTCCTTAGAGAGTGTCCCGTCAAGCCAAAGTACGGCAGATCACGAACCGGGCAGTTGGCCACGGTGATTGCTGAAAAAGGGAGGAAAACCCCAGCGCTTGAGAGCTCAAGAAGGAAACCCTCAAGCGGAATTGCTATCCCTTCAGTGAACCTCTCTGCCTTCATGGAAGCAGAGCATTTCTTTATTTTTATGGACATAGAAATACAACGAGAGAAGAAATCGATCAGAGCCATGGTGGATTCAGGGGCCACTGGCCACTTAGCGCGGGGATGCCCTTGGGTAACCAGGCGCTTTACAAATCTTGTTTTCATTTCATTTCATTTCATTTCATTCATTTCACTGGTTGTTTTATGGACAGAGAAGAGGCATTGAGGTTAGGGGTGCAATTTATCCGCAAAGCCACCCCGGAACAGGTGTATGCCGTTGATGGTAAACAGCTGGAGTCAGGAACGATCAGTCACAGTACCCCGGAATACGAACTTACCTATGGAGGGTATCACCAAGAATGGCTGTCGTTCAACATCATCCAGGCTCCGCAGTACGGGGTGATACTTGGGCTTCCCTGGTTACAAAAACACGAGCCCACCATCAATTGGGCCAACAAAACCTTGCAACTACACTCCACCTATTGTCAGGACCACTGCAGTTTGCAGCTACCACGGCCTTCAAAGGTATTGACCACCAGACATCTCATCGCGACAGCAGCGGAAAAGAACGTGGTCTTGCCGGTCTGTTACCAAGCATACAAGGAAGTATTCAGCGATACCAAGGCGGAAGAACTCCCTCCACACAGGGACTATGATTGTCGCATTGATCTAGTTCCTGGGGCCGTAGTTCCTTGCGGGCGGATATACGCCCTTACCCTACCAGAAACTCTGTATCTACGAACGTACCTAGACAAACATCTGAAAATGGGATTCATTCGTCCTTCTAGGTCTCCAGCGGCCTCTCCCCTCTTTTTATTCCGAAGGCTAATGGGGATTTGAGGTGCTGTATTGACTTTAGGGCGTTAAACGCCATCACAGTAAAAACCGATATCCACTTCCATTAATCCCTGTTCTTTTGGAACAGGTGAGAGCAGCAGGAATCTATACGAAACTGGATCTTAGAGGGGCTTATCATCTGGTGCGGATGCGCAAAGGTGATGAATGGAAGACCGCCTTTAAAACGCGGTATGGGCTATTTGAATATCTGGTTATGCCCTTTGGACTCTGCAATGCCCCGGCGGCGTTTCAATTCTTCCTCAACGAGGTTCTGAGGGAATATCTGGATCGTTTCGTGGTTGTCTATATCGATGACATCCTTATATATTCGATACAAAAGGGGATGATGGACGGAACGTTTGAGCCAATCAAACACTCACCCCCAGTCAACTGATCTGGGTTTAATCCATCATCATTCTTTAGCTCACTCCACCACCCCAGTTCAGACATGGCCATATGCAAATCAGTCTGACCCTGTGCCTCATGGGAACAGTCCAGCTCGAACTGCCAAGCCATGTCTTCCCTGGACCGGAAACAAGCATCCTAGGACCGGTTTCTGGCATTTCAGCCGTCATCAGCCAGGCTTGCTTGAATCCAGTGGCAAAGTGAGCAAGGGACCACGTCTGGGCATACCGCCGACTTACAGGGCGACCAAGCGATACAAAAGGGGATGATGGACGGAGCGTTTGAGCCAATCAAACACTCACCCCAGTCAACTGATCTGGGTTTAATCCATCATCATTCTTTAGCTCACTCCACCACCCCATTTGCATATGGCCATGTCTGAACTGGGGTGGTGGAGTGAGCTAAAGAATGATGATGGATTAAACCCAGATCACTTGACTGGGGGTGAGTGTTTGATTGGCTCAAACGTTCCGTCCATCATCCCCTTTGTATCGCTTGGTCAGCCCTAAGTTGGCGGGGGTATGCCCAGACGTGGGTCCCTTGCTCACTTTGCCACTGGATTCAAGCAAGCCTGGCTGATGACGGCTGAAATGCCAGAAACCGGTCCTAGGATGCTGTTTCCGGTCCAGGGAAGACATGGCTGGCAGTTCGGCTGGACTGTTCCCATTAGGCACAGGGTCAGACTGATTTGCATATGGCCATGTCTGAACTGGGGTGGTGGAGTGAGCTAAAGAATGATGATGGATTAAACCCAGATCACTTGACTGGGGGTGAGTGTTTGATTGGCTCAAGCGTTCCGTCCATCATCCCCTTTGTATCGCTTTGTCGCCCTAAGTTGGCGGGGGTATGCCCAGACGTGGGTCCCTTGCTCACTTTGCCACTGGATTCAAGCAAGCCTGGCTGATGACGGCTGAAATGCCAGAAACCGGTCCTAGGATGCTTGTTTCCGGTCCAGGGAAGACATGGCTTGGCAGTTCGGGCTGGACTGTTCCCATTAGGCACAGGGTCAGACTGATTTGCATATGGCCATGTCTGAACTGGGGTGGTGGAGTGAGCTAAAGAATGATGATGGATTAAACCCAGATCACTTGACTGGGGGTGAGTGTTTGATTGGCTCAAACGTTCCGTCCATCATCCCCTTTGTATCGCTTTGGTCGCCCTAAGTTGGCGGGGTATGCCCAGACGTGGGTCCCTTGCTCACTTTGCCACTGGATTCAAGCAAGCCTGGCTGATGACGGCTGAAATGCCAGAAACCGGTCCTAGGATGCTTGTTTCCGGTCCAGGGAAGATATGGCTTGGCAGTTCGGGCTGGACTGTTCCCATTAGGCACAGGGTCAGACTGATTTGCATATGGCCATGTCTGAACTGGGGTGGTGGAGTGAGCTAAAGAATGATGATGGATTAAACCCAGATCACTTGACTGGGGGTGAGTGTTTGATTGGCTCAAACGTTCCGTCCATCATCCCCTTTTGTATCGCTTTGGTCGCCCTAAGTTGGCGGTGGTATGCCCAGACGTGGGTCCCTTGCTCACTTTGCCACTGGATTCAAGCAAGCCTGGCTGATGACGGCTGAAATGCCAGAAACCGGTCCTAGGATGCTTGTTTCCGGTCCAGGGAAGACATGGCTTGGCAGTTCGGGCTGGACTGTTCCCATTAGGCACAGGGTCAGACTGATTTGCATATGGCCATGTCTGAACTGGGGTGTGGAGTGAGCTAAAGAATGATGATGGATTAAACCCAGATCACTTGACTGGGGGTGAGTGTTTGATTGGCTCAAACGTTCCGTCCATCATCCCCTTTTGTATCGCTTTGGTCGCCCTAAGTTGGCGGGGGTATGCCCAGACGTGGGTCCCTTGCTCACTTTGCCACTGGATTCAAGCAAGCCTGGCTGATGACGGCTGAAATGCCAGAAACCGGTCCTAGGATGCTTGTTTCCGGTCCAGGGAAGACATGGCTTGGCAGTTCGGGCTGGACTGTTCCCATTAGGCACAGGGTCAGACTGATTTGCATATGGCCATGTCTGAACTGGGGTGGTGGAGTGAGCTAAAGAATGATGATGGATTAAACCCAGATCACTTGACTGGGGGTGAGTGTTTGATTGGCTCAAACGTTCCGTCCATCATCCCCTTTTGTATCGCTTTGGTCGCCCTAAGTTGGCGGGGGTATGCCCAGACGTGGGTCCCTTGCTCACTTTGCCACTGGATTCAAGCAAGCCTGGCTGATGACGGCTGAAATGCCAGAAACCGGTCCTAGGATGCTTGTTTCCGGTCCAGGGAAGACATGGCTTGGCAGTTCGGGCTGGACTGTTCCCATTAGGCACAGGGTCAGACTGATTTGCATATGGCCATGTCTGAACTGGGGTGGTGGAGTGAGCTAAAGAATGATGATGGATTAAACCCATATCACTTGACTGGGGATGAGTGTTTGATTGGCTCAAACGTTCCGTCCATCATCCCCTTTTGTATCATCCTTATATATTCAGCCACCGAAGAAGAACATGTTATCCATGTGAGTCGTGTGCTGCAAGCATTGCGCAAACACCAGCTGTTTTGTAAACTCACAAAATGTGAGTTTCACGTAACCACTGTTGAATTCCTAGGGGTTATGCTCACCCCTTACGGTCAAGTCATGGCAGAGAGGAAGGTCAAAGCCATAGTGGACTGGCCACGTCCACAGAACGTCAAGGATATCCAGAGTCTGTTGGGGTTTGCAAACTTTTACAGAAGGTTTATCCGGCAGTTCTCGGACATGGTAACACCTCTGTCTAATCTGACAAAGAAGAAAACACCTTTTCTTTGGACCGAAGAGACCCAGAAGGCGTTTGATCTCTTGAAAGAAGCTTTTACAACCGCTCCGGTCTTCACCCATGCCAATCCAAAACTGCCTTTTATCGTCGAGGCCGACGCGTCCGAAGTAGCGGTGGGATCCGTGCTATCACAACGACACGAGACAACGGGTTACCTTCACCCCGTTGCATTTATGTCCCGGAAACTAAACTCTGCAGAGCTGAACTACACGATAGCAGAAAAAGAACTCTTGGCGATCAGGGACGCGTTTCTGGAGTGGAGACACTGGATAATGGGGGCTATACATCAGGTGACGGTCTACACAGACCACCGCAATCTTCAATTTATGCGAGCTGCTCGACATCTCACTCCACGCCAACTCCGTTGGATGCTGTTTTTTGCGGAATATCATTTCATTGTAACCTTCCGACCCGGCATCAACAACAAGAAGGCTGACGCCCTGACGAGACAGGAAAACCATACACAACAGTCTAGCCCCCCAGAAAGAGCCATCATTGAACCTAGCAGAGTGGTATGTGTCGTTCAAACGGACGACTTTCTGCAGAAAACTAGACAAGGGATACAGACCTTTGCGTGGAAGAGATGGCTTAAGTACCATCCTGATTGGCGGATGCGACAAGGTCTCCCATGAAGGGCCAACAGATGCTAGTCCCTACCCGAACTCTACGGAAAACCGCGTTTGTTTGGTGTCATGATCTCCCATGTGCAGGACATATGGGAGGTGAAAAACTCTGGAAAAGGTGTTGAGACAGTTCTGGTGGCCTACAGTCCGCCCAGACGTCTTAACATGGGCAAGAGAATGTACCACATGTGCACAAATGAAAGCAGATCACAGACAAACTGAGGGATTACTCCAGACGATGCCCACACCCGAGATGCCGTGGGAAAGGTTCTCAGTGGACTTTATAGTGGGGCTACCCAAAGATCAGGGAAAAACAGCTATTGTAGTTGTCATAGACTATTTGACCAAGATGGGCCACTTCATCGCATGCAAGCAAGCACCAACGGCGAGCCAACTGGCTCAACTGCTGCTAACTCACGTAATCCGACTCCATGGCCTTCCCCAAGTCATAGTGTCTGATAGGGGAGCCCAATTTACTGCGCGCTTTTGGAAAACCTGGTGTTCCAAACTACAAATCTCCTCTTCCCTGTCCACAAGTTTTCACCCCCAAACAGACGGCCAGACAGAGAGGTTAAACCAAACTCTCAAGCAATACCTCAGGTGCTACGTCAACACTAATACTGATGCTTGGGTGGACTGGCTGTGGGTGGCCGAGATAGCCTACAATAGCGCTAAACACTCGTCAACGCAACACACACCGTTCTTTTGTACCTATGGTTTTCACCCTCGGTTCACTCCATTACTCCTTCCCAACACCTGCACTAAGCTCCCTGATTTGCGCATCAGGCTACTACATATGCGTAGGACCCTGCTAGAGGCACGTCACAATTTGCTGAGAGCTAAGGAACGTTACAAAAAGCAGGCCGATGAACATCGTAGACCTGGTCGGGTGTACAAGAGCGGGGAATGGGTGTGGCTATCGACCAAACATATTAGGTTTAGAAAACGCAGTGTGTTTAATCCCAAGTTTATATGCCCCTATCGAGTGATTAAACACATAAATCCGGTAGCGGTTAAGTTACGGCTGCCAACCCAATTCAGGATACATCCGGTCTTCCATGTATCCCTCCTGAAACCTTCTCGTCGTCCAGTTCACAAAAACCCCTCACCCATATGGGTTCATCAAGAGCAAGAATACGAGGTCAGGGGGATTGTGGATGCCAAGAGGGTGCGTGGCAGACTTTGGTACCTGGTGTCGTGGAAGGGGTATGGTCCGGAGGAGGACTCCTGGGAACCAGCCTCGGGTGTACATGCGCCCAGACTGACAGCTAGGTTTCATAAGCTACATCCAGACAAGCCGTCTAGCAGTCAGTGATCCCCGGGAAGGGAATGTTCTGTCACGATCCGGCTGCCGGTTATCACTGACTGCATGACACGGGTGTGTTGGGCCTCATGACGCACTCCTCTCGAAACTACAACTCCCGTCAGGCAACGCGAGTCACGTTTCACGTGACACCGACGCGACGCCAGTTACGGTAGAAAAGGAGGCGGAAGGAATCACTCGCCGCCGATAATTCTGGATGATCGTAGCAGACTTCACTCGGACAGAGGACTTCTAGGCGGTAAGAGTGCGTATGCACAAGCTATCGTACCGTCAGCTGGTGAAAGGAGGCAGAGGAGTTTCAACACCTCCCTAGAAACCTCCACTGTCGTGTCTCCTCTGTTGGCTGGGACCAGTTCAATTGGTTTCGTGCAGAGGAGTCTCTAGGCTTGTTTAGAGCCCGCTTCAATTGGTATGGCATAACCTCCCTGTTGGAGAGACAACTTATTCACAGGTCTCATGCGGGAGGTTAAGAACGCCTTGTCCTTTTGTGGGCAATATTGGTCGCATAAAGTTTATACCTCAACTCAGACTGTATACGTGGTTGAGATATTGTCGAGCCGGTTATAAGTTGTAACCGGGATCGTTTCTTCTACATGCTGGTGCTATTGTGCAAAGAAGAACAAACACGAGCATAACAACAACTGGATAAGGGCAAGACTGTTGTGGTTACTTGTTCCAGTTGCACCCCTTCACCTTTTTCCTGTTTTTTGTTCTCCTTATATTAATATAGGAGAGAGTTACCAGAGAGGGTGTGCCATCATTACAGGCACGACAAATCAGGCCTCACTTCATGTGCCATTTTGGTAGGTGTAGGAGGGGGAGAATCATGCACGTATAGTACAGTGTCAGAAATTCTCTAGTTCTTGTCAACACCTGTTCCTTTTGTCTTTTGTTAGTTTCATGTTGTGTTCCTGTCACCACCTTCAACTCTCTTCTATAATCATACTACACCTTCTTTATTTACAGGTGGGTGTGGTAGACGTTGTGTATCATGTCAGTTATTGTCTCTTATTTGTGAGCCATAATAAGTGTTGCGCTGTGCTCATTTTGCGCTCTTGTATCCTTTTCAGATCTCCTTCCCTGCAGTCCCTACCCTTTCCTTCCCCCGCTCGATTGCCCCAATAGTCTGTGTGTTATTCTATGCCAGACTTGGGGCTGTCCAGAGGTGGGCCCCCTTTTAGCATCAACACGATTCCGAGGATCCAGAACGGAGCCTGACATCGACAGTAACCTACTATTCCTAGGAACATTCTCACTTGTCTTTGGGTTACAGGCATTTGCATTTTCTTTATTAAATTTAACCTTTCAGCGGTTACTCTTCTTTTTCCCCTCTCAATTTGGTGTCCCAGATACTTAACAGCTGTTGTACAAAACTGCAACTTTTCAGGTGAGACTTTATGCCCTTCTTCTGCCAAAAGATTTAATAATGCTATGGAATCAACAACGCAGTCCTCTCTGGTGTTCGATGCCACCAATAAGTCGTCGATATATTGGACTAAGACTGAGCTTCCTGGCATCACTAGTTTTTCAAGGCACTTTTTCAGTATCTGGTTGAAAATAGAAGGACTTTCTGTGTACCCCTGAGGAACACGATTCCACACATAGACCTTGTTCTCAAATTTAAATGAGAAAAGATACTGGCTGTCTGGATGCAATGGTATTGAGAAGAACGCTTGACACAAATCAATTACTGTGAACCATCCTGCACTCCAAGGGATCTGGCATAGAATTACTGCAGGATTTGGCACTATAGGACAACATGGTTCCACAATCTTATTTATTTTCTCAGATCCTGAACAATCCTATATTTTCCACTAGGTTTCTTTAACCCCATTATAGGTGAATTACATGGGCTACTCATTACTTCTTTTAAGATGTTTTGTTCTACCATTCGATTGATTTCTTCAATGACTCCTGCTTTTACTTCTGCACTCATTTTGTACTGTCTGGTATTTGGGAAAATCGCACCTTCTTTTACAGTAATTTTAACGGGATCTATTTTAGCCATAAGTCCTACTTCCTTTCCTGTGAAATCCCATACTATGGGGTTTACTGTACCTTTTAATTCTTCTGGCAACTCATCTTTTGTTATTAACGAAAACATCTCGTCTACTTCTGTACCTTGTTTTGCAATCATAATTTTATATACATGGTCTTCATCTGGTGTCTGAACTGCCACACCATCCGGTGTGCAAAAAATTGTACAATTCATCTTGCACAACAAATCCCTACCTAATAAATTTACTGGACTAGAATCACATACTACAAATTGATGCATTTCTCTGAAGTTTCCTATTTTAACTTCCATTGGTTTGGTAAGAGGTGTTCTAATTCTTTGATTAGCTACCCCTACTACTTGGATATCTTCACCAGAGAGAGGAAGGTCTGGAATGTCTGCTGTTCTCACAGTAGACCGGGTAGCACCAGTGTCCAAAAGGAATTTAATATCATTACCTTTCACATTCCCTTCAACATATGGACCTGACTGATCTACCTGTAAGGATGCGCCAAGTACGCACTCCTTCTCCCCCTCTCCTAGGCACCGTCATGGACTGAATTGACAGAAATCGTCCTGCAAAAGAAATTGTGATGTCATATAATCATTCTTACCACTTCCTCCTTGATATCCGATGTCTGTACCGTGCTTTGCTCTGCTTACATTACCCTGAATAGGTGCAGGTGGCAACTGACTGAGGATTTACACCCTGCTGTGAGTCATTCTGCGTCTGTGGATTTAAATTTTGATTTGGGCCATTATTATTCCGGATCTTTTTACATTCATCCTTCCAATGCCCCAATTTTCCGCATCCATGACAAGGAAATTTCTTTTTAGCTTCTTCTCTACTCATTCGTCCTCTCATTCTTCCACCATTCCCAGTTTCACCACTCGTTCCAGAATCCTTTCCTTGAGTTTCATTTGGATTATCCAAATTAATTCCTTGCTTCTCTGCCATCTTCACCTGTGCCCACATCACCTTTTCCTGTAACTTCTTGTGCCTATCCTCAATATCGATACACAAGGGGATGATGGACAGGAACGCTTGAGCCAATCAAACACTCACCCCCAGTCAACTGATCTGGGTTTAATCCATCATCATTCTTTAGCTCACTCCACCACCCCAGTTCAGACATGGCCATATGCAAATCAGTCTGACCCTGTGCCTCATGGGAACAGTCCAGCCCGAACTGCCAAGCCATGTCTTCCCTGGACCGGAAACAAGCATCCTAGGACCGGTTTCTGGCATTCCAGCCGTCATCAGCCAGGCTTGCTTGAATCCAGTGGCAAAGTGAGCAAGGGACCCACGTCTGGGCATACCCCCGCCAACTTAGGGGCGAACAAAGCGATACACAAGGGGATGATGGACGGAACGCTTGAGCCAATCAAACACTCACCCCCAGTCAACTGATCTGGGTTTAATCCATCATCATTCTTTAGCTCACTCCACCACCCCAGTTCAGACATGGCCATATGCAAATCAGTCTGACCCTGTGCCTCATGGGAACAGTCCAGCCCGAACTGCCAAGCCATGTCTTCCCTGGACCGGAAACAAGCATCCTAGGACCGGTTTCTGGCATTCCAGCCGTCATCAGCCAGGCTTGCTTGAATCCAGTGGCAAAGTGAGCAAGGGACCCACGTCTGGGCATACCCCCGCCAACTTAGGGCGAACAAAGCGATACACAAGGGGATGATGGACGGAACGCTTGAGCCAATCAAACACTCACCCCCAGTCAACTGATCTGGGTTTAATCCATCATCATTCTTTAGCTCACTCCACCACCCCAGTTCAGACATGGCCATATGCAAATCAGTCTGACCCTGTGCCTCATGGGAACAGTCCAGCCCGAACTGCCAAGCCATGTCTTCCCTGGACCGGAAACAAGCATCCTAGGACCGGTTTCTGGCATTCCAGCCGTCATCAGCCAGGCTTGCTTGAATCCAGTGGCAAAGTGAGCAAGGGACCCACGTCTGGGCATACCCCGCCAACTTAGGGCGAACAAAGCGATACACAAGGGGATGATGGACGGAACGCTTGAGCCAATCAAACACTCACCCCCAGTCAACTGATCTGGGTTTAATCCATCATCATTCTTTAGCTCACTCCACCACCCCAGTTCAGACATGGCCATATGCAAATCAGTCTGACCCTGTGCCTCATGGGAACAGTCCAGCCCGAACTGCCAAGCCATGTCTTCCCTGGACCGGAAACAAGCATCCTAGGACCGGTTTCTGGCATTCCAGCCGTCATCAGCCAGGCTTGCTTGAATCCAGTGGCAAAGTGAGCAAGGGACCCACGTCTGGGCATACCCCGCCAACTTAGGGCGAACAAAGCGATACATAAGGGGATGATGGACGGAGCGCTTGAGCCAATCAAACACTCACCCCCAGTCAACTGATCTGGGTTTAATCCATCATCATTCTTTAGCTCACTCCACCACCCCAGTTCAGACATGGCCATATGCAAATCAGTCTGACCCTGTGCCTCATGGGAACAGTCCAGCCCGAACTGCCAAGCCATGTCTTCCCTGGACCGGAAACAAGCATCCTAGGACCGGTTTCTGGCATTCCAGCCGTCATCAGCCAGGCTTGCTTGAATCCAGTGGCAAAGTGAGCAAGGGACCCACGTCTGGGCATGCCCCGCCAACTTAGAGGCGAACAAGCGATACACAAGGGGATGATGGACGGAACGCTTGAGCCAATCAAACACTCACCCCCAGTCAACTGATCTGGGTTTAATCCATCATCATTCTTTAGCTCACTCCACCACCCCAGTTCAGACATGGCCATATGCAAATCAGTCTGACCCTGTGCCTCATGGAACAGTCCAGCCCGAACTGCCAAGCCATGTCTTCCCTGGACCGGAAACAAGCATCCTAGGACCGGTTTCTGGCATTCCAGCCGTCATCAGCCAGGCTTGCTTGAATCCAGTGGCAAAGTGAGCAAGGGACCCACGTCTGGGCATACCCCGCCAACTTAGGGCGAACAAAGCGATACACAAGGGGATGATGGACGGAACGCTTGAGCCAATCAAACACTCACCCCCAGTCAACTGATCTGGGTTTAATCCATCATCATTCTTTAGCTCACTCCACCACCCCAGTTCAGACATGGCCATATGCAAATCAGTCTGACCCTGTGCCTCATGGGAACAGTCCAGCCCGAACTGCCAAGCCATGTCTTCCCTGGACCGGAAACAAGCATCCTAGGACCGGTTTCTGGCATTCCAGCCGTCATCAGCCAGGCTTGCTTGAATCCAGTGGCAAAGTGAGCAAGGGACCCACGTCTGGAGCATACCCCGCCAACTTAGGGCGAACAAAGCGATACACAAGGGGATGATGGACGGAGCGCTTGAGCCAATCAAACACTCACCCCCAGTCAACTGATCTGGGTTTAATCCATCATCATTCTTTAGCTCACTCCACCACCCCAGTTCAGACATGGCCATATGCAAATCAGTCTGACCCTGTGCCTCATGGGAACAGTCCAGCCCGAACTGCCAAGCCATGTCTTCCCTGGACCGAAACAAGCATCCTAGGACCGGTTTCTGGCATTCCAGCCGTCATCAGCCAGGCTTGCTTGAATCCAGTGGCAAAGTGAGCAAGGGACCCACGTCTGGGCATACCCCGCCAACTTAGGGCGAACAAGCGATACACAAGGGGATGATGGATCGGAACGCTTGAGCCAATCAAACACTCACCCCCAGTCAACTGATCTGGGTTTAATCCATCATCATTCTTTAGCTCACTCCACCACCCCAGTTCAGACATGGCCATATGCAAATCAGTCTGACCCTGTGCCTCATGGGAACAGTCCAGCCCGAACTGCCAAGCCATGTCTTCCCTGGACCGGAAACAAGCATCCTAGGACCGGTTTCTGGCATTCCAGCCGTCATCAGCCAGGCTTGCTTGAATCCAGTGGCAAAGTGAGCAAGGACCCACGTCTGGGCATACCCCGCCAACTTAGGGCGAACAAAGCGATACACAAGGGGATGATGGACGGAGCGCTTGAGCCAATCAAACACTCACCCCAGTCAACTGATCTGGGTTTAATCCATCATCATTCTTTAGCTCACTCCACCACCCCAGTTCAGACATGGCCATATGCAAATCAGTCTGACCCTGTGCCTCATGGGAACAGTCCAGCCCGAACTGCCAAGCCATGTCTTCCCTGGACCGGAAACAAGCATCCTAGGACCGGTTTCTGGCATTCCAGCCGTCATCAGCCAGGCTTGCTTGAATCCAGTGGCAAAGTGAGCAAGGGACCCACGTCTGGGCATACCCCGCCAACTTAGGGCGAACAAAGCGATACACAAGGGGATGATGGACCGGAGCGCTTGAGCCAATCAAACACTCACCCCAGTCAACTGATCTGGGTTTAATCCATCATCATTCTTTAGCTCACTCCACCACCCCAGTTCAGACATGGCCATATGCAAATCAGTCTGACCCTGTGCCTCATGGGAACAGTCCAGCCCGAACTGCCAAGCCATGTCTTCCCTGGACCGGAAACAAGCATCCTAGGACCGGTTTCTGGCATTCCAGCCGTCATCAGCCAGGCTTGCTTGAATCCAGTGGCAAAGTGAGCAAGGGACCCACGTCTGGGCATACCCCGCCAACTTAGGGCGAACAAGCGATACACAAGGGATGATGGACGGAACGCTGAGCCAATCAAACACTCACCCCCAGTCAACTGATCTGGGTTTAATCCATCATCATTCTTTAGCTCACTCCACCACCCCGTTCCGTCCATCATCCCCTTTTGTATCACTTTGTTCGCCCTAAGTTGGCGGGGTATGCCCAGACGTGGGTCCCTTGCTCACTTTGCCACTGGATTCAAGCAAGCCTGGCTGATGACGGCTGGAATGCCAGAAACCGGTCCTAGGATGCTTGTTTCCGGTCCAGGGAAGACATGGCTTGGCAGTTCGGGCTGGACTGTTCCCATGAGGCACAGGGTCAGACTGATTTGCATATGGCCATGTCTGAACTGGGGTGGTGGAGTGAGCTAAAGAATGATGATGGATTAAACCCAGATCAGTTGACTGGGGTGAGTGTTTGATTGGCTCAAACGTTCCGTCCATCATCCCCTTTTGTATCGCTTTGTTCGCCCTAAGTTGGCGGGGTATGCCCAGACGTGGGTCCCTTGCTCACTTTGCCACTGGATTCAAGCAAGCCTGGCTGATGACGGCTGGAATGCCAGAAACCGGTCCTAGGATGCTTGCTTCCGGTCCAGGGAAGACATGGCTTGGCAGTTCGGGCTGGACTGTTCCCATGAGGCACAGGGTCAGACTGATTTGCATATGGCCATGTCTGAACTGGGGTGGTGGAGTGAGCTAAAGAATGATGATGGATTAAACCCAGATCAGTTGACTGGGGGTGAGTGTTTGATTGGCTCAAACGCTCCGTCCATCATCCCCTTGTATCGCTTTGTTCGCCCTAAGTTGGCGGGGGTATGCCCAGACGTGGGTCCCTTGCTCACTTTGCCACTGGATTCAAGCAAGCCTGGCTGATGACGGCTGGAATGCCAGAAACCGGTCCTAGGATGCTTGTTTCCGGTCCAGGGAAGACATGGCTTGGCAGTTCGGGCTGGACTGTTCCCATGAGGCACAGGGTCAGACTGATTTGCATATGGCCATGTCTGAACTGGGGTGGTGGAGTGAGCTAAAGAATGATGATGGATTAAACCCAGATCAGTTGACTGGGGGTGAGTGTTTGATTGGCTCAAACGCTCCGTCCATCATCCCCTTTGTATCGCTTGTTCGCCCCTAAGTTGGCGGGGGTATGCCCAGACGTGGGTCCCTTGCTCACTTTGCCACTGGATTCAAGCAAGCCTGGCTGATGACGGCTGGAATGCCAGAAACCGGTCCTAGGATGCTTGTTTCCGGTCCAGGGAAGACATGGCTTGGCAGTTCGGGCTGGACTGTTCCCATGAGGCACAGGGTCAGACTGATTTGCATATGGCCATGTCTGAACTGGGGTGGTGGAGTGAGCTAAAGAATGATGATGGATTAAACCCAGATCAGTTGACTGGGGTGAGTGTTTGATTGGCTCAAACGCTCCGTCCATCATCCCCTTTGTATCGCTTTGTTCGCCCTAAGTTGGCGGGGTATGCCCAGACGTGGGTCCCTTGCTCACTTTGCCACTGGATTCAAGCAAGCCTGGCTGATGACGGCTGGAATGCCAGAAACCGGTCCTAGGATGCTTGTTTCCGGTCCAGGGAAGACATGGCTTGGCAGTTCGGGCTGACTGTTCCCATGAGGCACAGGGTCAGACTGATTTGCATATGGCCATGTCTGAACTGGGGTGGTGGAGTGAGCTAAAGAATGATGATGGATTAAACCCAGATCAGTTGACTGAGGGTGAGTGTTTGATTGGCTCAAACGCTCCGTCCATCATCCCCTTTGTATCGCTTTGTTCGCCCTAAGTTGGCGGGGTATGCCCAGACGTGGGTCCCTTGCTCACTTTGCCACTGGATTCAAGCAAGCCTGGCTGATGACGGCTGGAATGCCAGAAACCGGTCCTAGGATGCTTGTTTCCGGTCCAGGAAGACATGGCTTGGCAGTTCGGGCTGGACTGTTCCCATGAGGCACAGGGTCAGACTGATTTGCATATGGCCATGTCTGAACTGGGGTGGTGGATTGAGCTAAAGAATGATGATGGATTAAACCCAGATCAGTTGACTGGGGGTGAGTGTTTGATTGGCTCAAACGCTCCGTCCATCATCCCCTTTGTATCGCTTGTTCGCCCTAAGTTGGCGGGGTATGCCCAGACGTGGGTCCCTTGCTCACTTTGCCACTGGATTCAAGCAAGCCTGGCTGATGACGGCTGGAATGCCAGAAACCGGTCCTAGGATGCTTGTTTCCGGTCCAGGGAAGACATGGCTTGGCAGTTCGGGCTGGACTGTTCCCATGAGGCACAGGGTCAGACTGATTTGCATATGGCCATGTCTGAACTGGGGTGGTGGAGTGAGCTAAAGAATGATGATGGATTAAACCCAGATCAGTTGACTGGGGTGAGTGTTTGATTGGCTCAAACGTTCCGTCCATCATCCCCTTTTGTATCGCTTGTTCGCCCTAAGTTGGCGGGGGTATGCCCAGACGTGGGTCCCTTGCTCACTTTGCCACTGGATTCAAGCAAGCCTGGCTGATGACGGCTGGAATGCCAGAAACCGGTCCTAGGATGCTTGTTTCCGGTCCAGGGAAGACATGGCTTGGCAGTTCGGGCTGGACTGTTCCCATGAGGCACAGGGTCAGACTGATTTGCATATGGCCATGTCTGAACTGGGGTGGTGGAGTGAGCTAAAGAATGATGATGGATTAAACCCAGATCAGTTGACTGGGGTGAGTGTTTGATTGGCTCAAACGTTCCGTCCATCATCCCCTTGTATCGCTTTGTTCGCCCTAAGTTGGCGGGGGTATGCCCAGACGTGGGTCCCTTGCTCACTTTGCCACTGGATTCAAGCAAGCCTGGCTGATGACGGCTGGAATGCCAGAAACCGGTCCTAGGATGCTTGTTTCCGGTCCAGGGAAGACATGGCTTGGCAGTTCGGGCTGGACTGTTCCCATGAGGCACAGGGTCAGACTGATTTGCATATGGCCATGTCTGAACTGGGGTGGTGGAGTGAGCTAAAGAATGATGATGGATTAAACCCAGATCAGTTGACTGGGGGTGAGTGTTTGATTGGCTCAAACGTTCCGTCCATCATCCCCTTTTGTATCCTCAATATCATCCCCAAAATATTTAGCATATTTCAGAATCTCATCAATCGGCTTCCCCTGCCAACAAAGCTTATGCTGTTTAATCATTTGACAAATCTCTGGCTTCAAACCGTAAACAAACCAGTACACAAACTGACTCATGTTTTTGTCTCCAATGTCCTTAAATCCACTATACTGTTTAAATACCTGCAATAAACGCTCATAGTAGGAATGCACTGATTCATTAGCTTCTTGGGTAGTTCGATCTATTTTTACCCAATCTGTTTCTTTCTGGGGTATTTTCCCTTTCAGGTAAGTTATCACCTGCTGATACTTTTTCATCACGTCATTTGACGGGGCACCTGTCTTCGGATCTCTAGGATATTCGTCACTTGGCCAATCCACTGTGATTTTGCAATCTGTCCACAAATCGGCAGGTACCACTATGTCAAACAACCCATCCAAATCCTTCAACAATACCTTCGACACCTTCACAAACCTGTCAACCTGTTTGTACCATTCAATTGTTTTTTCTCTCAACTTTGGAAAATCATTTGTAAATGAAAAAATATCCTGGCTGCTCCATGGGACATGTACATATCCTCCTCCCGCAACTTCTCGCATTGGATACATTTGTTCTTCTTTCCCTGTTTCCTTCATCACATATTCAGATGCTGTTCTACTTGTTCGTGCTTCTTCCTTTTTCTTTCATATTTTCTAAATCTTTGTCTGAAAATTCTGCTCTATAGGGTTTCTGTAGTACTTTTGATCTCCCTATTTCTATTCCCATCTGTAGTGCTAAATTGGATAATTTTTCATGGAATAACCTTACATTTCTGGTGATACTCCTGCACAGGAACAATAATTCTTCTTCATCATAGGTATTTAAGCGTTCTAGTCCTACATTTCCTGCTATTATTTCTTCTAATTCGACTTTTAATTTATGAATGTCCATTATTTTCAGAGGTGTGCACTGTTTAACTGACCCTTGCACCATTTTTCTAGATCTTCAGGTGTTACTATGGTGGCACTTTTTGCTCCAGATGAAGTTATTAAACTTACATCTTTTGAACATCCAGGTACATCTTTTCTGGGAGTGCTATTTACAGTACCTCGAATAGGCAAGTCCATGAGTGAAATTGTGGATTCACAGTCACTAAATTGATCCTCAATTATAACTGGAGCTTCAGGTTTGGGATTATTCACAGGAGTAGGTGCAAGTATTGGTGGAGGACAGCTTCCCTGAGTACCATATAATGGAACTACTGGACCAATCGTTACAGGTATGGTCAACGAATCAGGATGTACTTTTATCTGAGTTATTTTCTGTATTAATTCTTTTCTGGTCTTTTCTAGGGCTTCTTTCTCTTTGTCATGAAGTATTCTACTCGGAGTGAATTCATGCATTACCTGTGGCACTAATGGAGTTTTTATCGGTGGTGCACTTGGGGTGCATCCACTTGTCCCTTCCTGATATGGTGGGGGGTTCCTTAACATTTCCTCCATAAATTCGTCTTCAGAATCCTCATTTCTCATTAAATGTTTTGTCTTTTCTGTGCACTTGCCTCCTAATTTCTCCTCTGCTGTAAACAATGGATATAGTCCTTCTGTAATCATTGCCCTTCTCCATTGTTTCATCTGACCGTTCCTAGACTCATGTAGGTATCTGGGAAAAAATCCTGGATAACCCCTATTACTCCTAGATCGGTCCCGCTCAAATGCCTCGGTTTCCCATTCCTCTAAAGCTTCGTACTGGGTTAATCCAGGTCTAGGTTCTAGGTCATTCATCCTCAATCTCAAATTTTGAAGAATTCTTCCATTGAAGGTACCATTCTCGGGAAATGCTAATATTCCATAATTTTTGGTATATTCTATCCAATTCTCCATCCATACACAAGTATGATAACCTCTCTCCATCATCATGAATGAAGCGGGCGTTTAGCTGGTGGAATAATAATTCCTTCTCTAGTTTTGATTGGTTTGTCCTTTTTAAAATAGTTCTTAATCTTTTGTAAAAATGACATTTTTCTCCTTTCTCCGTACATCTTGGGTAAGTACCGATGTATAAAATTATATTCTGCAAAGCCTAAATATCTCCTATCCGGACGAGTTCCTGTTAAAGTCGAATCGCGTTTTAACATGCAATCCTTTCTCCACTAAGAATTTCGCTTTTTTATAATTTCGACCAATCAAATGTCTGCTAACTTTTATTTCCGAACCAATCCTTGCGCGGCCTTTTGGTGACGTTTGTCTGTCAACCCCTCCTTTACAATCTGCGCTTTTCTGTCCCTCGCTGTTTCAACCAATCCCAGCGCGGCACCTGTGACGTCAGTACTACTCCTGACTACTGACCCCTTCTTTACAAGAGTCTCTCCACACCCGCTGATTCAACCGATCCCAGCGCGGCGTTTTGTGACGTCAGCTCCCTCTCCGGCAACTGACCCTCCCTTTACAAAATTTTACGCAAACTTATTTTCTCTATAAATCTTAATTAAATTTCAGTAACAACATAAAACATTCGCTATCGTGCCAGTTTCTCTAAACTAGAAAAGATAGTTTCCTCCCATACTTAGTAAAACCTTTCTGTTTACTAAAACATACACTACGAGTAAAACTCTTCCGTTTACTCTTCACACAAGCTCCAGGTGTACCTGTTACTTCTTTAATGTTACCCTTTCTAGGTGATATAACATCAAATTTTCACCGGCGTACTCTTTTGCTATTACACACACGCATAGAGTCCCTAACAAGTACTGAAAGTCCTGCTTAACGTTTCCGTACTATTTCTGCCTGGCAGATAACCTCACTGCAGTATGGCTTCCACTTACCATCCGCTATTCTTTTTACCCCGGGGAATTCCAGACAACATAAAACAAAACTCTAATATAAGCGGATGTTAGTTCATAAAAATAAAATTCTCATTACCCAATTAACAAAGAGTAACCATCCTCTGATTACCAGAAAACTGATCCAGCGCGATATTTAGCAAACAGCATTCATACACCAGATACTCACTTGGGCCCATACATTCATACTACGCTAATACTTACGCTGGGTTTTTATCAGTTGTTACTCTCTATCAAATTCCCTGCTACCAATTACCTTCTGATTGAAGAGTAATGACTTACCAATGAATCCTTTGCTAATTGGGAAATTTAAAATGAGTGACATTCATTATAGTACATAATCCTGAAATAACCACTGAGTCAGGAAGTTTTAAAATGTTTATCTAAAGATTTAGCAGAGTAAATTACAGAAAACACAGGGTACTTAATCGAAATACCCAAGATGAAGCATAGAATAATTATTGCTAATCAATGACGGTGTTTAAGGAAAAGGAGAGGATAGAGATAGCAGCGCAACTAAAGGTTGCATTATATTTACCTAAGTGCGAGAACCAAACCCCTTAGCCAAGGAGTTGGAAAGAATAGGACCCAGGAAGGATGAAGAGCAAAGACTTCCTCCAGGATCAGGACAGGACCGGTGACCTCTCTACAACGACGCCTGCGTCGTTCCCCTCTCTGATACTCGGCTTTTCCTCGATTCTCCCGTGCCTTCCTTCTAATGAACTCCACCGCCCCCTCCTCAGGACCTCTTCTGGACAGGGATTCGGTCTGCAATCAATCAGCTTGGCAGTCTGGAGCTAAGAGCGCTAGTCTTCGGTGCGCACTCTGCGGTCTGAGCTAACTAATTAACTAATTCTATATCTATTATACCCTTCTATGCCCATGTACCTCCCCTTAATGTTGCTAAAATATGGGGCCACTACTTCTGATTGGACAGGGACAGGGGGTGGATTCTCGCACCATATTGATTTGGCCTAAATTGTAAAGCCTATTGTCTTTAGATTCCCACCCCTTCAAATTAATACATTCGCTTTATTTCCCACCCGTCTCATGACAAATGTAAAACAATTTTCATAGACAATGTATCAATATGCAACAGGAAAGGCAAGAGTACAGCATCTTCGGCCATCGGGTCGCGGCCTTGGACGACGTCCAGGTTGACTTCATTTGGCAGGCACACAAGACACATGCGCAGAACCATTTGCCTCTCGAGTTTCAGGTCACCAACCCAGGCCCAAGTTTACGAACTAATAAGAGTGCAAGAAGAAAATATTAAAATCACAGAATAAAATGTTATGCCCACTTTTTCTACTCTATTCCCATTTATTTATAAATTCTATCCCGCATTAGTAGCGTTAGGAAATGACAATTTAGTAATGACATGAGAGCAAGCTGAAGCATGTGAAAACATCAAGCAGCCATTTTAATACACACTGCGCAGAAGCAGAAATTTCCCACCAAGCAAAGAAAGACGTCACACCATGTGATATGGTTGCGACATGCGCATTGAGGTTCCCGCGTTTTAGCGGCCATTTTGGATTACAGACAAGCGTTATTCATTAGTAAAACACATAGGCACGCTTCCTTCCCTTTCGTGTCGTGAATGCAAAGGTTAGTATTAACAATACAAGTTTTAATAAATTAATACTGTGAGGAGGATTGAATACAAGCAAGTTTCGGTTTTGAAACCTTGCTCCATCAGTAGGATGGATATTGTTGATATAAGCTGTAAATTGTTCCAATGCTCTACTTCCTGCATTCCATATTATAAATATGTCATCAATGTATCTTAGCCATACCAGTGGTTTGATGCTATAAGTAGCAAGTATACAGTTCTCTAGTTTGCCCATGAAGATATTTGCATAGGATGGAGCCATCCGAGTGCCCATGGAAGTCCCTTGTATCTGCAGATAGTGTTTACCATTGAATGTAAAATTGTTGGATTTAAGGATAACTCTTGCAAAGTTGGTAAGCACATTTGTTGATGGCTTTTTCACAGTTCTTTTATTAAGAGCTTCAGATAATGCCATAAGCCCATCCTCATGTGGTATATTGGTGTATAATGATGTAACATCAAATGTAGCTAGAAGAGTATCATCATCAAATGTGTAGGTTTGGTTTAATTTTTCAATAATCTGAAGGAAGTGACTGGTATCTTTAACAAATGATGGAAGTTCCTGTACAATGGGCTGGAGGTGCAGGTCGACAAATAAAGATAGTCTCTCAGTGGCTGTGTCATTGCCAGAGATGATGGGACGGCCAGGATTGTTCATTTTGTGAATTTTGGGAAGCATATAAAATCTCCCAGGTCTTGGTTTGGGATGAACAAGTATATCTGCTGTTGTTTCATCAATGAGGTTTAAGCTCCTGTACCTTACAACCATGTTCTTAATTTCTTTGTTTAAGTCTTCTGTGGGATCAGTTTCTAAAGGTTTGTAAGTGTTGGTATCCATTAGTTGTCTCATTCCTTCCTCAATATAATCACTTACTTTCAAGGCAACCACTGCACCACCTTTGTCTGCCGGTTTTATAATGACATCCATTCTGTGTTGAAGGAGGTGGAGAGCTTTTCTTTCTTCTCGGGT
Organism: Calotriton arnoldi; assembly: GCA_963921515.1. Lineage (NCBI taxonomy): Eukaryota > Metazoa > Chordata > Amphibia > Caudata > Salamandridae > Calotriton > Calotriton arnoldi. Next base: position 65,153 of record CAWUFW010004637.1, read on the forward strand.
AATGTTATCAAAAATCCTCTTAGGTGTTGATTCCTTGATGAGTTTGTTGATGGATAAAATGTATGTATCAAGAACAGGATTTCTACCACATTGAGGAGTCCATGATTTGGGATGGCGGAACTTCTTAAATGGATCTGGAAGGTAGCTTGGCAGACCAACATTAGAATTATTGTAAAAGTATTCTGCAAGTCTGCATCTTCTCTCGAAGGTTTTTAGGTCTCTCATCATGTTGGCCATATTATGGTCCTTCGGTACAGGACAGAAATAGAGGCCTTTGCTCAAGAGGTTCAATTCACCTGGTGATAGGAGCCCTCCAGTCAAGTCAATAACTGGGTCGGATGTCTGGAAGGGTTGTAACTGGCTGATGCTATGCAGCTTTTTTGTCTTATAAATCTTCTGGTTTTTTTATGCTGTTTACTCACAGGGCTTACACTGACAAGAAAATCTCCAAAAACAGAATGATTTAGGAAGTGGTGAGTTGGAAGAGGAGGTATATGAAATCTTAACATATCTCTTTTTAGTTTTGCAGATTTAATTTCAATAGCATTCCTGGCAGTCATCTTTTTTACTACTGCAACCCTCTGTAGTATGTGTGCCACTTCAGAGTCACTTTTTGTGTTCTTTAAAAGTTCCAGTTCTTTTTGTAGCTTGGCTTTAAGCATTTGCATTTTTTGAATGGTTACTTTAATAGATGCCAATAGTAGGGCCATTGATGAGTTATGTAGTAAAATATTCCATGTAGCGGACCATTCACAACTAGTTAGTTTAAAAGGTGGCTTAGACTTAACCTCCAACACCATAGGATAGATGTTAAGTTTTTTATAGATTTGTAAATGTGCTATTGTAAATTGTCACTTACTGATTTTCTCCTGGATGAACAGCGCATATCTAGGATGTAGATTTGTTCTTGACATGGTGGTTGCTTCTGGCTTGAGTGTCGGATCCGGGAGGATACAGGTTTGTAATCCCAAAAAGAGTATACTTGAAGATGAAGGATCACAAGAAAACAACAGCCAGCCAGGGCAAAAATCTGGATCCCAAAGGATACAATGAGTCACAAAGAAATAAAATATCCAAGAAAGAAGTGACTCAAACAGATAGATTCACCAAAGAACAAAAATATATTTCCACTACAACGTTTCAGCTTCCGCCTTCCTCAGGTAGTACAAGATGGTTTGCTCAGTGGCTGCACAGCTGAATTTTCAAAAAGCATCATGAGTGAAGATTCCATTTGGAATGTGGAATCAATGCAGTCCTGAGAACTCTTGAGATATGCAGTAATCAGGTTGTATTATCAGTAATGTTCAGTCCATCTGGATGCAGTGATTTTAAACGGTACATCCAGAAGTTTCTCTGGATTCCAGTAGTTCTTCCTTTGAGACATGTTCCACGGGGAAAATCTTCAAATCTGATAGTAAATGATCCACAAGGTTAAAATGATTGGCTACAGGCGGGTCAATTTTCTTATTAATTATTGCCGATTTGTGGTTCATGAATTGTGTACGGAGGTCATTCACTGTTTGGCCTACATATTGTTTTTTACAGCTTTGCCGTTGGCACTGAATCACATAAATAATGCATGTTGAGCGACATGTAAGATGCTGTCATATTCCATAGGTCCTTCTTATATATATATATACATATATATATATATATATATATATATATATATATATATATATATATATCCTACTGACAGTCGCAAGTATGTAGTTATAGTTAGTACTATGTTTCCCTAGGAAAAGCATTTTTTGACTTGCTTTTATCTTTGGTGTCACTTGATGAATCTTCATGAAAATTTCCCCCAAAAATGCCCCAGTGGATCTTGTTATGCATGAATGGTTTCGGGGTGATCAGGCAAGCGGGGGCCAAGAAAAAGGAGGGTAAAAAAAAAAGTGTGTTTCCCATGGTAATTCCATGCAGCCCGAACCACTGGACTGAATTACACCGAATTTGGCAGAAAGGTAGATTTGGTTATGCAGATCACGCTTTTACTTATTTGATGTGAATCCTTTCAGTAGTTGTTGAGAAATTAAAGGAAATCCAAATTTGTATATCTACAATCGTAGCTAATTCGTGAAAAATGAGCTCGTGCAGAGATCTGCAGAGCTCTGATTGGCTGCCAACACTTCATCCAGGAAGTGTTGGCAGCCATCTTGGGACTCAGCTTCATTCGGCTTCATCCGAGTCCCCCCAAAAAAATGTGAAAAAAAGAAAAGGGGGCATGGTAGGAATACCCTGACCCCTTAGCTCTGGTCTAGGCCGCCAGGGCAAAAAAGCACCTGAAAAATAAATTGGCATCGAAATCGTGACTAATTTGCAGCAAAAAAATAATAATAAGCGCAGTCTCTCATGCTTGTTTATACTAAAGCCCTCAGGTGGGCCAGGTCCTGGGGGCATGTAAATACATGAAAAAATCAAAAGGAAGGGGGTGCATGGGGCCCCCCTCCTAGGGCATTTTTATGCCCCGGGGACCACCACCTCCCCGGGGCTTATGTAGTTATTATTGCCTGGGGGAGCATGGACCCACTGGGACCACCACCTCCCCGGGGCTTTAATGTACAAAATCGTGCAACATACTCTCCCCAGGCCCTGGGGAACACCACCTCCCTGGGGCCAAATATTTATTAGTAATGAAGGAAGGGGGCCGTGCAGCCCCCCTCCCTGACCGTATACGGCCCGGTGGACCACCACCTCCCCGGTGAAAGCCTGTACAAAAAGAATGAGGGGGCTGTGCGGCTGAAGGAAGTGGCCTGATCAGGGTCACCTGGGTCACTCACGACCACCTCTCAGCCTTCCATACAAATGAAGAGTCGGTCAGACAGTAGAGAATACAAACCAATATATTTATTCAGATACACTCGAGCGGAGCCCAGTCTCCTAGGAATGCTGCAGAGGGACTGACTTCAGCAAGCATAACGATACATTATGTACATTTCGAAACCAATGAAAGCACGCCCACCATGGAATTTTCCAGAGAGATGCAGCTGGACAGTAAATTACAAAGGAGTAAAGTTTCGATTCTGAGGCCGGGCACACCTTATCTAGCTGTCAAGGTCACTCTGCCTGTGCTCGCCACTAGACGAGTGGGAGAAGGCTTACATCTAAAGGAAAGGTATGCGTTAATAAGAACAGTGCATTGATTAGTGTAGCAAAACTCAGCTCTGAAAGAAACATAACTTGAAGAAGGCTGTTTCTCAGAAATGGCAAAGGATTTGGTTTCGATCATAAAACAAAATGGCGCCTGTACACAAAATGGCGCCCGAATGCTAACTTACGTAAAACAATGCGAAAGCATGAGGTTTATTCCAACAGACCCTCCTTTTAGCATGAGCTAAGTAATTTTGTGTCATAGAAAGATAAGACTTATTGTTCAATGAATCATGAATACATTTCTAGGAGCACTCCATATCTTCAGCTTCAGGGAGGGAAGTAGTAAGGAGGGAAGAAGTCTAAAAAGTACCCTCATCTATTTGCATGAGGTCGTCGACTTCCTTCTGAATCATAATTGTTGCATTAGTATCATGAATCGATATCCCCGTTAGGAGCGAGAAGGGTGGTGCAATAAGAGCAACATAAGGGGAGACACTGGACCAGAACACAGCAAGAAATCAGAATCACAATGAAATAAATCACCTTTTCAAGATTCCAGCCCCATCCACCAAAAGGTGACCAACTCCAGTTCCCACTCTTCATTCCTTTTACATTTTCCAAGATGTCTAAAATGTGCTGGGTAATATTCTTTTCCATATTAGTGATCCTGACTACACACTGGTCTCCTACTACAGCGCAAACACCACCACTCTTAGCTAGAATGAAATCAACAGCATATCTAGTTTGCTCGGAATATATCTGCATACTTTCCAATTGGGTGGTGATATCGTGCAAAGCTGCTACTGTAGAAATAGACAATATCTGCAACTTACATCCAAAATATTCTCTGGCTCTTTCACCCCTGGCCATTGCAGTACCACCAAAGGTAATAATGGAAGAAAGAATATACCTAAAGGTGATACCATTGCTATAATTATTGACTTTCAAATCTCTCACTCCATCGCAAAACTCTGGAGTCAATGTTCTTTTTACCCATCTTATACTAGGCTTACTGTACTTACAGGGTAAGCCCAGGGGAAGCACCATTCCTAGAGCAACATCATCTGTACCATTATGAACATTCGAGTAAGTGCCATTGGACAAGAAATAAAATCCTGGGTGTGCATAAAGTGGGCCTTGATAATCTACAGGGGCATATCTAGTATTCCTTACGGAGGTACTCGGATCCTTCTTTTTCACTAGAGACATTGTATTCTTAAATAGTATTACTCCAGAACAATTAACATACAAAAATGCGTCAGTACTATTAATTATCGGGCAACATGCAGGGTAATATCCAGCTTTTCGAGTAACCGTTAAATCTTGGAAATGCCAGCCCACTAAGGTGATGTTCTGCTCTTTCATATTCAGGTTATCACAATACGTGTTATCACACCCCGGGTACCCCTTTCCTCGTGGCTTTCTATAATACAGACAAGGACCAGGATGTCCCATACCAAACTCACCCCTTACCTCTATAAAGTGGGCTGGACGAGTATACCTGTAATTAACGAGTGACAATGGGTATGCAGTTCATAGACTTGTAACAGATTCAGTGGGATAACAAGCTGTACCTGCCCCAAAAAATCTTTTATGTGTGTCCAGGAATACATTACTCGGGCTGCTCTTTTTGTGCAGATTCGGCAAATAACCTTGTTCTCAACATTTGACGAGACATTCTGATCTCGTTCAAGGACCCAGGACACCCCTCCTAGAATCAATAGCAGTAAAATCACAAAAATAGTACACAGCATATTTTTCTTAATTGACCAAAATACACGTGTATGAACAAGGGGAATCACTGGCAGCTCTTCATCAGCAACCATTCTGCCGACGGGATGCATAGCAAATGATGAAGCAAAGGGGGCAAAATGCCAGCAAGAGGAATATACAAGTTCCCTGTGTCCGTCAGAGCCTCACTGGTACAGGCTCCTATTGCTCATTAAAACGTTGGCGCTCTTGAGCACCGGCGGTGGAGCTTGCTCTGTCCTAAGCTCGGGTTCCCACGTCGTACAGGATAATGAACTCCCAAGGGGATACTTTTGATCTATCCTGTCCAATGTCAAACAGTGCACAAGTCTTACATCACCCTTAACTAATTATGTTGGTACTATAGCAAAGTACACCTAACTTACACAGTCCATCCCTACCTAATCTGACTTCTCCTTTGGCACTGTTGCTCCGCCGAGGGCGCAAATTGTACCTAGTGACTCCAGGCACAGAGGGATCAACAAAAAGGGGCTCCTGGAAAGCCCGTACTTCCGGGGGTACTGCTGCATTCAGCACTTCATCACTTTCCTCATCCGTTTTGGTCCAGGTTAGCCTGGCGTCACTGAAAAGGATAAATCGAGGCACCGTTTCACATTCGGAATCCCCTACTCCGTCTCTTCCCCATTGGTCATAGGGCAGAGGCAGAGGCACCCTTTTACAATGGGTGGCATGCACCCAGTTCTTTCGACCAGCTACCTTGACAGCTGTGCGTGTAGCCAGGTGGACCTGCTCTGCTCCCTTCCAACGAGGCTCCAAACTCTTCTTCCACTGAAAATGTTTGATTAAAATGTAGTCATCAGGCTGAATATCATGTCCGGGCCCCTCTGGTGTAACTGGCAGGGATTCCCGGACCTGTTGGTGAATAGAACCCAAACTTTCAGTTAACTGGCAAAGATAATCTATCAACAATGGGTATTCAATATCAGAAAACTGCCGAGGGCGCGGGACGCCACAGACATTTGCTGGGCGTCCAAACACAACCTCGTACGGTGACAATCCTGTCCTAGAATGTGCTGTTGTTCTTGTTGACAAAAGAGCCAATGGTAAAGCATCTGGCCACTGTAACCCTGTGATCTCCTGAATCTTCGCTAGTTTAAGCTTGAGAGTACCATTGTACTTCTCAACCAAACCTGCTGACTGTCGATGATTGGCAGCATGAAACTTCTGTTTTATGTGCAAACCATCACAAATTAACTGAATTACCTTCGCATTAAAGTGACTTCCGTTATCACTCCAAATCAAACGGGGCAAGCCGAAACGAGGAAGGAACTCCTTCAGGATCACCTTTGCAGTCGTAACAGCTGTATTATCTTTAGTGGGATAAGCCTCAACCCATTTACTAAAAGCACAGACTACCACCAAAACATACTTCAAATTATTACAGCGGTCTAACTCAATATAGTCCATCTGGAGGACCTCAAAAGGGAAGGTGGGTGGTGCAAAATTACTGGGTGGTGTAGGGGTACCCTTCCCAGGATTGTGCATCATGCACACCATGCAGTACTTCACTAAATGTGCAGCTTTCTTCGAAATATTATCATTCTGCCATACAGGATCTAACAACTTGCAAATACCCTTAGCACTAATATGGGCTGGGCCATGGGCCATTGTGACTACAGGAAGAACATATGCATCTCGTAACATCCATCTTTGCTTCCCTGATTTGTCAATCCAACATCCCTCATTGTTCAATTGAGCTGAACTTTCTTGCCACATTGCCAATTCCTCTATTGTGGCCTCACTTTGTATCTCTTTCACATTCTCAAGTGTGTCCTCAGACATGGTAACTTCAGGCACCCACCTAGCAGGACCTGCTACGATTATTCTTTTCATTTTAGTCCGGGCTGTTTCCTTAGCTGTCTGATTGGCAAAAGCATTTCCTCTACCTACATCATCAGTGACTTTCCGGTGGGCACTACACTTTACTATAGCCAATTTCTTAGGGAGTGCCAAAGCCGACAAAAGCCTCAATATGAGGTGCCCATGCTGAATCTTGGTGCCATGCGAAGTAAGAAACCCACTCTCAGCCCAGAGTCACCCAAAGTTATGTGCGACTCCGAAGGCATATTAGCTGTCAGTATAAATATTGACAACCAATCCCTCACTCAATTCGCAAGCTTGTATTAAAGCAACAAGCTCAGCAGCTTGGGCCGATTGATAGGGAACTTGTGATGTCTCAACCACTGTACGCAGCATGGTGATAGCATACGCAGCAGTTGTAGTGCCATCTGGTAATTCAAAACAAGAGCCATTGACATATAGTTCCCCTTGCGGGTCAGTTAAGGGAACATCAGTCAAGTCTACCCGTCCTTTCGTTTCTTCTTCTGTCCGGAAGATACAATCATGTTTATCAATCTCATCACTCTCAGAAGGGAGGTGCAGTAACGTGGCTGGATTCAGAGTGGCACATCTTTTAATCGTGATATGTTTGGCAAACAATGTTAATTCATAGCCAGTCAAACGTGCACTGGTGAGGTGCTGTGTCTTTGTCTTGTTCAAAAGTGTATCCACAGCATGGGGTACCATAACTGTAAGATCAGTATCAAGTACGAGTCCAACCGGTTGTCTTATTGAGACGGCCACAGCCGCGACCGCTCTTAGACAGCTCGGGAGGGCTCTTGCGACAGGGTCAAGGACAGCAGAGAAATAAGCACACAGCTGTTGCTTATCTCCAAATTTTTGTGTTAAAACAGAAAGTGCGCAACCAGCCATCTCATGGACCTACAACACAAACGGTTTACTGTAATTAGGGGTGGCAAGTACAGGAGCTGAACAAAGCACAGTTTTCAATTGCTCAAAAGACTGCTGACATTCAGACGTCCAAGGCAGGGGCTCATGCACATCTTTAATGGTTAGTGCAAGCAAGGGTTTGATTAGTAGCGAATAGTTAGGTATCCACTGGCGACAGTAGGAAGTGATACCTATAAAAGCGTGCAAATCTTTTTGAGTCTGTGGAATGGGCATTTTAACAATGATACTGATGCGCTCAGGGGTCAATCTCAGTGGCGGCTGGTGGATTTTGAAAGTGGTGGGGCGAAAAATGTTGTACCCTAATGTAATAGGCGAGCGAATGAAGCCCGAACTGCAAAAGGAGGATGCGGGGGGGTTCCCCCCCCCCCCGCAAGAACATTTTGAAAAAAATTGATTCAAATGGTGGGTTTTACACCACATATTTACCGCAAATTGTTGCAAAAAAGGGGGATCCAAATATAGCATTTTGAAGCACAAGTGTGAAGAAAACATTAGAATCAAATCAAAGTGGATATCTGTCCTCGACCCATTAGTCCAGACGTCCCAATAACCTCACAGATTCACAGTTCCCACTGAGCGCATTACCAGAGCTGTGTACTTTCCACTTTTAGACTATATTTTTCATTTTTTTTTTTTTAATCCACTGGCATTTCTTGTACAATAATAGGTTTTGTGAGAGATTTCAAATGAATTAACAATTTCCCTAGAAAATGGTTGCAGTCACCCACCCTCTTGCTGCAAGTGAAAATAGAGCTATCAGGCAGCAGAACTTGATAATTTAGTGAGGAGACAGAACATTATATGGGGATTCGCGCTATATAAAACAAAAACAAAAAAATAACCTTTAAAAATTGCCCGCCTGGGCCTTACCTGGGCTGGTGAACTGCCGACTCCTGAGTTCACTTTAGCCAGTCTAGTCCGGACAGCAACCTGCAGTCCAGTGAGTGCTGTGGCAGCGGCAAGCGGCAACCATTGGGACTAGCTGCTGCCAGCAGTGCACTAACTGACGGAGCGATGATGCCATGGGCCTCAGTAACACCCCCGGGCCCGGAGCCACTGCACCTGCTGCACTTGTGATAGCTACGCCCCACTGCTGGTGACTGTTCTATTTGAGTATACTTTGGACTCTTATCTTCTTTCCACCACCTCTTGACGACCATACATTGGTTTCCAGTTGCGAGAGTCGAGACCCCTCCTTCCGTGCTGAGACCGGCTCCTCTGAGTCCCTCCGACTCGTCAGAGGGTCCTCCTCCGTGCTGACAGTTATTTCAGGGGAGTGTGCGCCCTTCCCCTGCACGCCGTGATGCCTCTTCCTGGCAGGTGACCCTGTGCCCTCATCGCATAGGCTCCGCCTGGGTGGTCGGGGAGTCTGAGTCAACGGGGTCCCATCTTCAAGGTCTAGTGCCATCGAAGAATAGTCAGTCATTCTCCATTCTGTGCCTTGTGTGATCCTTGGCAAATCACAGCAGCGCCCGGGGCTTGAGTACTTATGAAACTATTTCACACCCTTTAAAGGCTGATTGCAGGAAATAAATGAAGGAGGAATCTGTGGTAGAAGCACCCATCAACATGAAACGTATAGGCCTGTAAAAACGGAAAGCTAAGAGGCTCTTTCTGTGCTGCTGCTCTTTTAAAAAACACATTTCTGTGTCTGGTGTTCCCCTCAGCTTCCGAGCCGGGCCTGGCGTCCTCTGCACAGTGGGGTCGACCTTATTTCCCAGTCGGTGGTGAAACGCTGTGTGGGAATCACGACCTGCCGGCTAAGCGAAGTCTGCACAGCTGATGTATATATAGAAGCTGTTCTGTGTGAGCAAGGGTGGTTTCCACTGATGCTCATGCAGTACCTATTTTGTGCATGTGTGGGAGGAGCTTGCATAGCTGCTCCCTTTGTTACAGCTGCTTAGCGAGTGTGAGAAAAGCTAGCGCCCTCTTCCATCTAGCACCTTGCTACTTCTCCCTGTGCACCACCTTTACTTCCTGTGCTCCACTCTTGTACTGGGCCCCCCCCTCTTGCTTCCTGAAATCTCCCCTTATAACTTACACTCCACTTTGCACCCTGCACGCCCCCTTGGACCATATATACCACTGCACACTGGAAGCAGTGAACAATTGCTTGAAAACCAGAGCTTCTGTGCGATCGGGGCCAAAAAAGACCCTTGTACTGGACTGCTTGACCAATGTGTGGTTTTAGGAAGAAAGTGCAAAATATGAAAAGACCCCGACACGACGCAATGCCCTGAACTTCACATCACTGTTGCCTTTTTTATTGTCTTTAAAAGCCCAGAGTATTCATTGCTTCCCCTGGTCAGCATAAATACCAGCAGTAACTTGACTGCTGAGACACCACGGGATCACGTCAGGGCCTCACACCACAACACCCCCCCCCCCAAGGATTCCCCAGACATGCAGACATAGTTATTATATGCCTGTACACAGTGGAGAACTGCGATGTTGTACTAGTGACAGCTGTATACTTTACACGTACTAGATAAAATAATACAGCATGAGCTAGAGGCGTGCATGCCAGCAAAGGAACTGTGACAGCCAGGCCAATGGTCTCTTGCTTGGCTAATTCAGAAAAGTGGATTTCTCTATAATGTGTAGGCGGTTTGCATTAGAACATTACTATAGTGTATTAAACCAAACATGAACGGTTTTTATACTGCCACATCCTGAACTGATGCCTGTGATGATGAAAGCAAAGGAGACGCAGTCAAATAAAATAACTGCAGACTGCCACACAGTTTGGTAGAGGGGCAAGCTGGGATCTCTAGGTAATTTTTTATGGCCGGCAGCCAGAAGCCATGGAAATGACCAGATGGTTTGGGCTCGAGAATATAGGAGGGCCTCAGGTGAACCAGAGCCAGGTATACGACTCGAGCTCGGCTCGAGCTCAGTGGCTCGTCCATCTATAACATGAGCACGTGAACCGGCACGTGGTATTTGACATCGTATAATTTCGTTAATTTTCCCGTTTCTGTGCCTAGTATAAATTACTTTCCCACCTGTTCATGTCTACCAGAGTATGTGTACGGGCACAGATGTCTTAATTAACGCCTGTGTGTGCATACCATGTTTACTTTTCGTGATTTTTGGCACCAGCCTTGTGTGGATTCATTCCTTGGCTGAATGTTTTAAGCGTATCGTGTGCCCGTTGCACGGTAATGGTTTTGTGATTCCTAAGTGCGCAGCGCCGTTTGCTCCTCGTTTTCCCTGCTCGGGGTGGAGGCTCGGCGGAGAGCCCAGTGACATCACGGAAAAGCCCTGTCTCCGATCAGCTCTGCCTCATATAAACCAGCGGAGCCAAGAAAGACTTCGAAAGAGGCAGTCGGGGAACAGGAGAGGATTTACTTCAGCACCGGGCTCCGTCTCTGGTATTTCTAACAGAGCGGTCACAGTGCCCGAGTTAGACTGAGAAGAACAACAACGCATTCACTGAAGAGAGCGGCCCGCGAGCCGGAGGGCGCCTTTGTATGAGGACATGGAGGGCTGGCTCGCAGCAACCATAAATCTGGGGACAGGTAGTAAAGCTGAAGCCGCATGCCTCAGTACCGACGTCCGTGTTCTGAGGTGACCCCAGCAAGTCATGCAAGCGGATTCGACCATGGAGAGTTGTGAACTGGGCACAGTAAATTACAGCAACAGCTCTGTGAACCGGGAACCTCCAACTTAAAAACTTACCTTACTGGGCGGGTCCTGAGTCCCGCGCCGGCCTCAGCTCCTGGCAGTGGCGGGGTTCCATCAGGAAGCAGCCACAGGCAGCCTTCCTCCCCTCCCCTCCACCAATCACAACGCTGCAATGGCAGCGTTGTGATTTGTGAGGCGCAGCGGAGAGCGCCCCAGCCGGGCCATTTTCTCTATGTAGGCTGCATGCAGCAGCCTACATAGAGAAAAAGGGGGAATGCGCATGACTGCTTTGTTCAGCCCTGGGGCCGACCAAACAGTCAGTACCCACAAAAGTGGGCAAGCCACTTCCCCTCTGCCCTCGAGCAGGACTGCCCACCCCCCCTCCCACAACCAGGCACCAGGCACTTCTGCTTTCTCGCAATGCGAGAACAGCAGAAACATAAAATGGTAGTTTTACCATTTTATGTTTCTGCCTTCTCGCACAGCGAGAAAGCAGTGGGGCGACGCCCCCACGCCCCTATGAAGGAGCCGCCATCTCCTACCCTCCTTCGACAGTAGGTGACCGTAATAGGTGACCGGCCTGTCGAAAATACTCAAATTTAGAAAGAGAAACTTTATGGCCATGCTGAGCTAAGTGTAGCAATAACTTAACTGTACTGTCTTTACAACCTTGTTCAGTTTCAGAGGCAATAAGGAGGTCATCAACATACTGCACCAATACATTACCTGGGGGAAGCGAAAGGGAATCCAATTGGCTTTTTAAAGCTTGACTATAGATACTTGGACTCGCAGTATATCCCTGAGGAGCTCAACAGAATCTAAAGCTTCTGCCAGCTAGTGTAAACCCGAACAAAAACCTACTTTCTGGATGAATAGGAATACTAAAGAATGCATTTTTCAAGTCAATGACAGAAAAGAATTGAGCAGTAGAAGGAATCATTGTCAAAAGAGTAGTAATGTCAGAGACCACTGGAAACTGGGGAACCACTATTTTATTAACTTCGTGCAAGTCAATCACGAAACGATAAACATCTTCATGTTCATCAGGGGAACCTGAGGGTGTCTGCTTAAGAATGGAAAGAATAGGGCTATTACAAACATTGGCAGTTGTCTCTTCAACCACTGACCTTTTAATCAAATCCTGAATAATTTGCAATAAGGCTCTCTCTCCTGCCTGTGGTATTTTATACTGAAGGATACGGGGCAAAACAGCACCATCCTTAACTTCTATCGAGACTGGAGGTATCTGGAGTAGCCCCACGTCTGTGTCACCTGTCGCCCACAAAGTGGGTAGCGTATCAGCAAATTCAACTGGAAGAGGCGCATCTTTGGGCAAACACTGTTTAGCACGTACCACATCTGGCCCCATTGTCACATAAACACCTGCCGGAGAACAATAAATAGTAGCATGCAATTTCTTCAACAAATCCAAACCCATCAAGTTTTCACCACAGTTAGATGTCAGCAAGATTGGCAATCCACAGTGAAAGGACCAATGGTCAATGCAAGGGGCGTTGAAATGGGGCTTACACCGGTACACCAGAAAAACCTACCGAAACGTTATTATGGCCAGACAGAGCCGCCCCAGGGACCATATTTGGAGAAACAGAACTTTTCGTCGCACCTGTGTCCACCAAAAATTCCTTAGTCGAACCTTGCAGTTCCGCTGTTACATAAGGACCATGCTGGTCTACAGGTATCGGAACTGGTCCCCCACTCTGTATCTGGCTGTCCTAGCTATAAGACATCCCCGTCACTTCCTCCATATCATAATCATCATGATAGTACTGTCATCAAAATAATTATTATCAGAACGACCCTGTGAGGCGGGAGCGTTCTGAGCCCTCTCAGCCCCACCAGCTCCACGACCTCATCCATGAGAACCTCGTCCTCTGGGGACTGCCACCTTCTGCAAAAGTACAGGACACTCGCTTCGCCAGTGACCCTCCTGCTTACAGTACGCGCATTGATTTGGCCCCAAAGCAGTTGCATTCAGCTGCCTACTAGTGCATGGAAGCTGTCTGGCAGGACCACCACGTCCTCTGACATATCCTATAAAAGCCTGTTGCAACAACACCTTTGTCTTCAAATCCTTATAATTTTTCTCTGCCCTTTCCTTTTCCTCGTTATCCCTATGCTCATAATACTGTGCCATTTTCAAAATAACAGAAGGGGAAGAGGTGGACCAGGTGCTTTTGGAAGCCTGCAATCGAGTCGCAATCTCAGGAAGCAAGTTGGAAACAAATCTATTAACAAACAACCGAACACCTCCCTCAATAGATAAATCCTGCCCACTGTAATCCAGAAATACATCCTCGAACCGAGTGAAAAAATCATACGCACTCATCTTTCTTTTGTCGACAAGCCATTAACTTGTCCCAATCAACTTTCCTCAGGGGAATAAGAGAATGCATATACTTGATAATGCGGCCTGGCAAAGCAAGTATCTCTGCTCTGAGCTTATCACATGGCTTCCTTTCCTAATCCCATATTTTAATTTGGTCCCATGTACCCCCCAACTCCGCAACATGATCTTGAGTATGAACCTTCCTCCAAATATCAACCGGAATAAGGAGACCAAAAACATTTCAATATCAGCAAGAGTCATTACTGTGGAAGAGGCAGCTTCAGTCAATTCTTTATAATATGCTGTTGGATTTTTCCTAGGATCAGGCAAATGAGTTTTAGGAGACAAAACTTCACTCCGTTTCCACGAAGTATAAACCCATTGTTCTTGAAAACGGGCTGCCACACCCGCACAAGGGACATTCCCTCGCCTGCTTGTTAACTCCGGTATCTCTGGGTGATAGATAGGATGAACCTCTCTCATCTGAAACTGGGACACCGTGGTGGGACTCTTCTCAAGTAGCCTACCCCGGTAAGCAATCAATGTCGTAACACTGCCAAAAACCTGACCAGGCTCCATATTACTAGCATATACACGATCTTTAATATCATATAACTCTGTGGTGCAGCATCCTTGAAACATTGCTCCCAAAGATTAATCAGCGTAGCAGACTTATGCTTAAGGGCATGCTGTTGTATAAAGGGCTCATAATCTTTCATCACACTCCATACGTCTTCCACACTGTAAATGGGATTACGACCCCACTGTGCAGCCTGATTAGCCACTCCCTGTTTTTCTTCATCCCCCACTTCAGACCACACATACGAACCCATTTGCTCTTTAAACTTTGTCCAATCTCCATCCCCAAACCTGCGCACTGGCGTCCCAAAACCCAAAGAAACCGGAGGATGAAAAACCAGAGAAGGAGAAGCAACAGAAGTGCCAGGTACAATCGTCGCTGGCGAATGCACCGCAGGAGAAAGAGCTGGAGACAGGGATGCCAAAACAATAGGTGTGAGAGGGGTACTAACGATCACAGTTGCCACGGACAGCGAAGGCAAAGAAGGAGGAGGAGGAGGGGGAGCCGAAGCTGCAGCAGTCAAGACAACAGCAATGGATACAGGGATAGTGGAAACAGTGGGATATATCCTTTGCGGGGCATATGGGGGTGGGGGGTCGATTATCTAATAACTTCCACAAAAGCATCGTCTTCCTCCTTAGCTATACAGGACTTATCAATTTGCAACCAAAATCTCCTGTCCTCATGCTCCACTCTTAACTCCTGTTTATCTTTATCATGTGCTACAGCTTTCTGTGTCAATGTTTGCATTCTCCCCTTTCGTGCGTCCCTCTCCATCTTTAATCGCCTTTGTCTGGCCTCCTTCTGCCAAGTTCTGAGGGAATCGAACATTGACTGCCGACTTGTTTTCTTAAACAACTGCTCTTGCAAAAACCCAATCTTTTGCTCATCAAAAGTGCCTATCAAAGGCCACTGCTACTCGGCATTGTCCCTCGTATATTTGTGCCATAACATACTAAACATAATAGGGCCAAGACCATGTTTCACATACATTTCAAAATTTGGAGTGCCTTCTGGAGGCGCTGGCTGACTTTCCTCCAATCGAGCATCAGCAGAGCAACAACGACAACACAAGGAAAACAACTTACTAGCGCTAGGCATTTTCAAAGGATAACAAGTTCACTATTTTATGCCTAGCAAAACAATTGCAATTGTTTTGATCCCAAAGACGGCCTCTAGGCCGTACCAAATACAAACCAAAATGGTTCCATATCCACAAAGAACCTAAACAAACTCACCTGTTATATGCAGGTCAAACAAATTTATTCTCCACTGCCGACTCTTCAGACCAAACGGTCAGATCCAAGGGTTTTGCCGTTCAGGACTCCAGTCGGGATGACCACTGGGCGAGGCACCGTTGTGGGACAGAAGGCTCAGCTGCGAGCATTAGGAACTCTTTCGTGCAGGGATCCCTGATTCGTCCGTCCGACCCGAGGATGGCCTCGACCTCTTCCCCCCCCGTCCGCGGAAGGGATGGGTCACTCACCTGAAGGAGTCCCTGTTCGGGTGCCAACTGAAGGAAGAGGCCCGATTAGGGTCACCCGGGTCACTCACGACCACCTCTCAGCATTCCATACAAATGAAGAGTTGGTCAGACAGTAGAGAATACAAACCAATATATTTATTCAGATACACTCAAGTGGAGCCCAGTCTGCCCAGTCTCTTAGGAATGCTGCAAGGGGACTGACTTCAGCAAGCATAACGATACATTATGTACATTTCGAAACCAATAAAAGCACGCCCACCATGAAATTTTCCAGAGAGATGCAGCTGGACAGTATATTACAAAGGAGTAAAATTTCGATTCTGAGGCCGGGCACACCTTATCTAGCTGTCAAGGTCACTTGTGCCCGCCACTAGACGAGTGGGAGAAGGCTTACATCTAAAGGAAAGGTATGCGCTAATAAGAACAGTGCATTCATTAGTGTAGCAAAACTCAGCTCCGAAAGAAACATAACTTAAAGAAGGCCGTTTCTCAGAAATGGCAAAAGATTTGGTTTCGATCATAATACAAAATGGCGCCTGTACACCAAATGGCACTGCGAATGCTAACTTACGTGAAACAATGCGAAAGCATGAGTTTCATTCCAACACGGCCCACCTCCTGGAGCCATTAATGGCCCTGGGGACCGCCACCCCCCCATGGCAGGCTCTTGCTGTGTCCCCGGGTGCCCACCCTGGGACATAGCTGTTTGCTTTTGCTTGGCGGGAGCTGACACTTCCTGCCAAGCAAAAGCAAACACTCCGGTTCCAGCGGGCGGGAGCTGTCAAAGTACTCCCACCGGCTGGAATTGGAGGTTTCATCTCTTTCCCTGCCTGCAGACATGCGGGCAGGAGAAGAGATGAAATTATTTCTCTTCCATAGAGGGTGCTGTATTTCCAGCAGATCCCTATGTGCAATAGCAGGGCCTGCACCCGCTGGAGGCAGAGAGCCAGCTGGGACCGCGTGGGCCCATAGCACACTGGTTGCCCTGGGTAGGCTCCAGGGCAAAGAATACAAACCGGGAGTGGAGGGTCCAAGGGAAGTTTTAAGACCGGCGCGGATAGATTCCCCACAAAAACTATTGTTAAACACACAGTTATCCACGGGTCTGTCGGGCGTTAAAGAAAGCACTAAAAACATAAAACGAAAGACACAAGCAGAGGCTCTCAATCATAAATAGAAGTAATCCTTTAATAAGGACGGAATTCCATCACCCACCGAAGTGGCATGCTTCATCATCTGGGATTTCTCCTCTTGGCTGGAACACCTAGTGCAGCCAAGGGCTACAACCCCCTCACTGTGAGGGAGGAGCTCAGGGATGTTTTAGATACTATTCTTATATGTGATCTACTAAAATCCAACAGATGTAAAGCACTAAAGTACTTGAGTGATGGGCGCAGTGCAAAAAATTCAACTGAATGTGATACGTGTTTTAAAACTAACTACCAGGAGAAAAATAGGCTTTATTAGTTAACTCTTGGTGTCAGGCTTAAAAACAGTGCATGTGCAGTTTGAAGGAATTAACTGCATCTGTCCAATAAACAAGTCTACATGTTTCGGCCAGTATGACCTTAGTGGTGTCGTGGCCTTCCTCAGGACCTCAATGTTCAATGCTACTGCGTAACAAAGTGATAAAGTGAAAAAAATTATTAAAAAACACTTAAAGGTGTAATTTAGAACAAATACAACCTACAGCACCAGTAGTCTCACTTTTGGTGAATTACGATATACTGGTGGTAACCTGTGGAAGACAAAAATGACATAGAGATCAAATGCTTGTGTCTTATAACCTTATAATCACGTGAGTAATATGTGCTCATCGTATGATGTACCTTTACAGTATACAAATATAATTAGAGTGTAAAGTAAGCTTACCTGTTGGTTTCAGGTAAGACGCCTCACCTCGCCTGGCAACGGCTCAGGACGGGAGGCACCGCTCTAGAAAGAAAATGTTTGCACGAGTCAGACTAGAAAAGGTAATATGGAGTCTGATCTTCCTGCAACATAAGTTTTGTATAGAAATATTTTCACAAAATAATCCCAAAAGGGAGCCAGAATGACCTCCAGGTGGGAACCCATAGGAAATGGCTGACAACCACGGCGGAGAATGTATTTATCAAGTTCAAAACGAGCATCAGAGTAATGCGGCTGCGCGTGATTCTACACGTGTACACCAAACAGCACAGTTGGTACAGATGGAGAGTGTATTTATAAAGTTCAAAAAACGAGCATCCGAATCATGCTGCTCGTAATTCTGCGCATGTGTACACCAAACAGCACAGTTGGTATATCAAGATCTAGCTGCTGTTTTGGGTAATCACATTGATGTTAAAAGACAAACAACGGAATCGGGAAGTGGAGTTCGTATGGAAGTGCGCCTCCTCCCCTGTAGAGCACAACATCCACCCTTTGGTTAGCGGATACCTGACTATATATTTTCCACCTTCAATTAAGTGGAGGCAGGCTAGAGACTCCAAGGTGGAATGCTATATCTCATAGGTCACTTATGGCTAAGCTGCGCTTCATCGTATTAACTATTTCGATGAAAGGCAAGAGCATGGAGCTTTTTTAATCTGTTATATGACTGGACTAAGTCCAACAGAAACCATGTGTCTAGAACAGTGCCTGAACTCGACTAGGAAACGTTCAGTGCGCAAATGCGTAATTCGGTGATTTTAACAAAGATAGTCCGTGTTGTGGTCAGCCTCTAACGACTCTGTTGTGTTACAGGATGTGGTGGTCAGACTGTCGCAATTTAAACACTATATGGGTCCATCTCTCTTCTCTGAGATACCAAGTTAGTTTAAAAAGACGGTTACCACAGCAGATATTACATGAATGCTAAGAACACTGAAAAACAGGGTAGAGTTCAGTTAGGATCACTCACCTATCCGTCGGTACCTCAGGCTTGCAAGAGCTATGACCAAAGGTAACTCACGACCGGCGAAAGTGATCTTTTGTACGTTTTTTCGGTAGCCGCCTTACTCAGGTGTGCGTGGTTTGACTATACTCATGTCCCGTCATGATGACGTTACGTATTAGGAACTACCCGCGGGCCCACAGGATCATGGGAATTGTGGTTTACAACTGTAAAACGTGCAGCGTGACATCATTAGTTAAGCCGTCCAGCTTGGTTTGTTAACTAATAAAGTTGCATATAGCAACACGGCAAGACGTTCTTATACAGGTTTCTTTGCCTTATTATTTAAAGCCTCGTAACAGAATACGTAAAACGTACAGCATAACATCATTTAGTATCGCCGTCTTTATGATTTGTTAACTATTCAGGTTGCTTATAGCAACACAGCAGGACGTTCTTTTACAGATTTCTTTGCCTTGTTCTTTAACGCCTCGTGACAGAATACAGTTTGTCTGCGTTTTATACACCCTCAACAGAGTGCCTGGTAAATTAAACCAAGCAACTGTTCATGATAATCAGATCATTAATAGCGCAACACAGAGGCAGTGTGTCAACGCGCTAGGTAGTGTGCAGTGTATATATTGGTGTGTATGTGCAGAAACTAAGAGATACCCCAATAAATTATCTATATTTGCCCAGTACCTTTTGACCTGAATGTAGACCAAGGAAGTTCTAAGAAATACATAGGGTGTTGTAGCACCCCTTTAGGTGAGAAAAAAGGGGTCAGAAATCCAAATGCAGATAATCCATGTTGTAACTACAGTAAGGTCCACGGTATATCATCGTTAAGACCATTACTGTCGCTATGCAATTTAAAAACCCATCTCTGCTCTTTTTGGAATAAGAATTTGGTAACATTTGTAATGTGGGCAAGGATGAAAGGTTGCTCTAGAACTGTCCAGCTAAGTTCATCCGCTTTATGTTTAAAAGCAAGAAAATGATTGGTTAGCTTAGTGGCTTGCTTATCTGAAAGAAACACATAGTGATAGATTCCTTACCTTAGAATATCCCCAGGCGTCAGACTGGATCCGGAAAGTTTTCGTCAGCAGTACCCCTGCGCGTCGGTAGGGACGTCGTGCGGCTCCGCATCCGTCGTTGGCATCGTGCTCGCCGAGATGACGTCGCGGGCGCTACTTGGACGCCGCCCACGCGCGCTGACGTCAGTTCTTTCTTTTTCCGCGCCAGCAAGCGCAGATTTGACTACGTTTTTTGAGATCTTTTTCTCACCTTTTTCGAGTCGATATGACTCCTGGTGCAGTTAGGGATGCTCGGGTTTAAGTCCTGCGAGGACTGTCATCGGATGATGTCGGTGACGGACCCGCACCGCGTGCCCCGACTGCCGGTCCATGGCGCCGAAGTCTTTGCGGGAGCGGTCCCGAAAGCTGCTTGAAGCCCGGCAGTCGGCTCCGTGCCGTGAGAGGTCCCGGTCCAGAGGAAGGTCGAGGAACCATGTGTGGAGTCATCATCGGCGATCGTCGGGATCGAAGTCTTCGTACTCGGGGTCAGGTAAGGCAAAGCACAAGAAGTCGAAGAAACATCATCGTTCTCCGACTTCCCCTCGCCGGTCGCGCGACGCCGCTGAGGGTACGGGTGGTGCCACCCCCACGGCTCCGGCGGAGTCCATGGAGTCGCCGCCCGACTACCCCCCATTCCCGGGGTTGTCGGTGACTCCGGCCCAGATACAGGACTTCCTTTCGGCCATGGCTCGCCTCTTTGGGCAGTCGGGTCCCGCCGGTGCGCCTTCGGGTTCCGCAATCCCGCATGGGTGGCCTTGCGTTTCGTCGCCGGCGGCTCCGGCCCTGCTGTCGGCGCCGCAGGACACCCTTGGATCCAGGCCTGGATCCCGGTCGACGCCGGTTGACCTTGTTACGCCTCCACCGACGTCGACTCCACCGGCACCGATCCTGACGCCGCCCGCTCCTCAGGACGACGTCGACCTGAGATTCAGCCCCGAAGTGGACGCGGCGTCGGTCCGGCGTCGGTCATTGCCGTTCTTGACGCCGTTTGGGGATTTCTATCCCCATGTCCCTACTCTTTATTTTAGGCCTGTTGGACAGCCTGAGGAGCAAGTGGAGGACTGGGAGGGGTCGGACGACCCTCTCGCTGCAGCCTGCGAGTCTGAACAGGACTGGACTGAGGAATTGGGGGACGCCAGTGGTCTGGATACCTCACCAGACCTTGGCATGCTGTCTCCTCCTACCGTGGATACGGAGGAGGGAGCCAGTTATGCAGTGGTGTTGCGTAGGGCGGCGGAGGCCCTACACCTCCAGCTCCCTACTGTGGCAGTCAGGACTAACCTCCTGACAGAGGTGCTTCAGCCAGCAGCTACTTCTGCGGAGCCGCTGCTGCCCTTTAATGAAGCCCTTTCGGATGTTCTTTGGGCACTTGGTCCAGGCCCACCACAGGGGCTCCTGTGGATAGGAACGTGGCCCGACGCCATCGCCCGGCTCCGGGTGACCCCATTTTCCTCTCCCAACATCCCACCCCCGAGAGCTTGGTTGTCCAAGCCTCTGCTTCCCCAACCGCCTTCCCTTCCGCACCACCGGATAGGTAATCCAAGAAGCTGGATCAGTTTGGGAAGAAGATTTTCTCTTCCACCAGCTCTGCGCTGCGGTCCGTGAACACCGCATGCCTCTTGGGCCGTTATTCCCACTGTCTGTGGGATACAGTGGCGAACGTGCTGCCTCAGTGTCCGGAGGAGGCCCGGCCTGCTCTCGCCCAGGCTGTTGCAGAGAGGAGAGACACAGCCAAGTTCGTGATCCATTGTGGTCTAGACACCGCCGACTCACTGGGCAGATCCATTGCAACGACGGTGGCGGTTCGCCCTCACGCCTGGTTGAGAACCACTGGATTTTCAGGGGAGGTCTAAAACACCCTTATGGACATGCCCTTTGATGGCCGTCGCCTCTTCGGCGACAAAGCGGACAGCGCGTTGGAGCGGTTTAAGGACTCACGGGCTACGGCCAAGTCCTTGGGACTCTCGGCAGTCCGCCCTCCTCCGCCTTCTGCTTTTCGCTCCTTTCGTGGCACAGGAAGGGGTGCCCTGCAGCGTTCGCAACAGAGCCACAGGCCGGCGCAACAATCATCCCAGCGCGGACGCGGCTTCTGCCGTGGCGGACAAAGGGGCCAGCGGGCGGGTCAGACCACCACCACCCCCGCCACCACTGCCTCCAAACCTTCCTAGTCCGAACTTTCAGGCCCATCAAACGCCAGTGGGCGGCAGGCTCCGCCATCACCTCCCCTACTGGCGCACCATCAATTCGGACAGGTGGGTTTAGAGATAGTCCGAAGGGGCTACTCCTCCCCTTCAAGACTACCCCCCAGCCATGCCACCTCAATACCACCACATGTCGGGGGATCACTTGGTGCTTCTTCAGCAGGAAGTTGCGGCCCTCTTGGCCAAGGGGCCATCAGAGCACGTTCCGACGCACGAAGTAGGTCGTGGTTGTTATTCCCACTACTTTGTGGTGCCCAAGAAGGACAAAGGCCTGGTCCTATCTTGGACCTCCGGAACGTCAATCGCTTCCTCCGCAAAGAGAAGTTCAAGATGCTCACTCTAGCTCAGGTCTTGTCTGCTCTCGACCCACAAGACTGGATGGTGGCGCTGGACTTGCAGGACGCCATTTCCACATCCCCATCCTGCCAAGCCCACAGGCGTTCCCTACGGTTCATGGTAGGCCACGAGCACTTTCAGTTTACCGTGCTCCCCTTTGGCCTTACCAGCGCCCCTCTGGTGTTCACCAAGGTGATGGCGGTGGTCGCAGCTCATCTGCGCAGATCAGGGGTCTCAGTCTTCCCCTATCTCGACGACTGGTTGTTGAAGGCGGGCTCGTCCCAGACAGTCATCTCCCACCTCCAGACTACGGCCGACCTCCTGCACTTGCTGGGGTTCTCCATCAATGTGCCGAAGCGCACCTGATTCCCTCCCAGAAGCTCCTCTTTATCGGAGCGGTTCTGGACACGGCGCAGTTTCGGGTCTATCCTCCCGAACGGCGAGTCCGGGACATTCGGGCTCTGATTCCCATCTTTCAGCCCTTGTCCCGGGTTTCGGTCAGAGTGACTCTGAGGCTGCTGGGCCTCATGGCCTCCTGCATCCTGCTGGTCAATCATGCCAGGTGGCATATGCGGGCTCTGCAGTGGGACCTGAAGTTCCAGTGGGCGCAGAATCAGGGAAACCTGTCCGATCACGTCCAGATCTCGGAGGGCACTGCACGACAGTTGCAGTGGTGGCTCACGAACCGGCATTGGGTCGACGGAAGATCCCTCTCCCTTCCCCAACCGGAGTTCACAGTGGTGATGGATGCGTCCCTCCTGGGATGGGGCGGCCACATGGGAGAGGCAGAGATCAGAGGCCTCTGGTCTCCGGCGGAGTCCCGGCTCCATATCAACCTTTTGGAGCTGCGGGCGATCAGGCTTGCACTGAAGGCATTCCTTCCCTCTGTCAAGGGGAGAGTAGTGCAGGTGTTCATAGACAACACCACCGCCATGTGGTACTGCAACAAACAAGGCGGGGTGGGGTCGTGGACCCTCTGTCAGGAGGCTCTGCGTCTCTGGACATGGCTGGAACATCAGGGCATGTCCCTGGTGGTTCAACACCTGGCAGGGTCTCTGAAAGCCAGGGCGGATGAACTCAGCCGCAGGTGCATGCTCGATCACGAATGGCGTCTTCACTCGGAGGTGGCGCAAGGTCTCTTTCAGCAGTGGGGAGAGCCTTGGTTAGATCTATTCACCACCGAAGAGAACGCGCAATGTCATCAGTTCTGCGCGTTGGAATTTCCAAGGTGGCACTCGCTCGGCGACGCTTTTCGTCGCGAGTGGGGTTGCGGTCTGTTGTAAGCCTTTCCGCCTATACCACTTCTGCCCAGAGTGCTGAAGAAGATCAGGCGCGACCGGGCCCAAGTCATTCTTATGGCTCCGGACTGGGCTCGAAGAGTATGGTATCCCGAGCTACTCAGTATGAGCATGGATCCCCCTATCAGACGCCCTCTTCGGGAGGATCTTCTGTCGCAGCAGCACGGGACGGTCCTCCACCCGAACCTGTCCAGCCTCCACCTCTTTGCGTGGAGATTGAGCGGCGGCAGTTGATTCCCTTCGACTTGCCTCCTGAAGTTTGTGACGTTATTCTGGCAGCCAGGCGTCCCTCTACTAAAGTGGTATACGCCTGCAGGTGGAACAAATTTGTGGCATGGTGCACAGCAAAGGCTGTGGATCCCCTTTCTGCCCCTCTTTCTGAAGTTCTACTGTTCCTTCATTACTTTGGCCCGGCAGGGCTCTTCTCTGGGCACTATCAAGGGCTACCTTTGTGCTATTTCTGCCTTTCTCAGGCTCCCTGATCAGCCCTCTCTTTTCAAGTCCCCTGTTGTAAATAGGTTTCTTAACGGCATTACTCACCTTTTTCCTCCTATTCCTTTCGTGATGCCTCAGTGGGACTTGAATCTGGTTCTGACGTACTTGATGTGCGCTCCCTTTCAGCCCCTTCACAACTGTCCTCTTCGTCTTTTGACGTTAAAGACTGCCTTCCTGGTCGCCATCGCTTCCGCCAGGCGAGTGAGTGAGCTCCAGGCTCTTTCCTGTAAGCCTCCTTTCCTTTCAGTCCATCCGGACAAGGTTGTGCTCAGGCCCCGTCCTTCCTTTTTGCCAAAAGTGGTTACAGCCTTTCACATTGGGCAGACTATTACCTTGCCCACCTTTTTTCCGCCTCCGCATCCTTCCAGAGAGGAAGAGAGGCTCCACCATCTGGACTCAAAACGTGCGCTTTCTTTTTATCTCAACCGCACACAGCAGTTACGGGTGGATGACCAGCTTTTTGTTGGCTACGTTGGCACCAAGAAAGGTCGGACGGTCCATAAGAGAACCATCTCCCGCTGGGTTGTCTTGTGCATCAAAGCCTGTTACTCTTTGGCTAAAAAAGATCCTCCGGTGGGGCAGCGTGCTCATTCCACCAGAGCTACTGCAGCCACTACTGCATTGGGACGTGGTGTCCCCCTGCAAGACATATGTCAGGCAGCCACGTGGGCCTCGCTGCACACGTTTACCAAACATTACTGCCTGGACAGCCAAGTCCAGGGAGACGGCTTCTTTGGCCGTTCTGTTCTCCGTGACTTTCTGGTGTGATCTTAGTTCGCAGACCCACCACCGGGGTTGGTATTGCTGGGGTATCTATTCTAAGGTAAGGAATCTATCACTATGTGTTTCTTTCAGATGAACAAGTTACTTACCTTCGGAAACAATATATCTGTAAGAAACATTAGTAGTGATAGATTCCTTACCGCCCCACCCATCCTCCCCGTTCTGCGAACTGATTTCTAGGGTTAAGGTCATCCCTTTCAGGGCCCTAGTTTCAATGCACCAGTGGTCAGTATCTTGCATGGCTCTGCGTTCCTGGCGCGGAAAGTCGTGTACAGAACTGACGACAGCGCGCGTGGGTGGCGTCCAAGTAGGGCCGCGACATCATCCCGGCGACCACAACGCCAACGACGGACGCGGGGCCGTACGACGCCCCTACCGACGCGCAGGGGTACTGCTGACGAAAACTTTCCGGATCCAGTCTGACGCCTGGGGATATTCTAAAGTAAGGAATCTATCACTACTAATGTTTCTTACAGATATATCGTTACCGAAGGTAAGTAACTTGTTCGTTACACCTAATAGTACTCTTGTGTTCAAGAATCCTAAGTTCAACTTTGCGGGTAGTCATGCCCACATAACAAAGCTTACACGGACAAGTGACCAAATAGATCAATTTGTCACTATTACAATTTGTATGTTTAACCTGTGACCATGGTCTATCCGTGCCTATGTCCACTGTAGTTGTGTGTTTTGTCTATGGACACGCAGCACATGACGCGCAGGGGAAATGCCCTTTGACTGCCGGCAGATTCCACAGAGTATCTTGTTGTCAGGGATGGCTGAGTTCTAGGTCTCGTATGAACTAAATTATCTTGCAGGTTTGAACTTCTTTTGAAGGCAAAAAGAGGTGGAGGTATTGTCTGATTGCCAATGTTAAGAATCCGCCAGTGTTTTCTCACACTTTTCTGGATTCCACTTGATAGTGTGCTAAATGTATTCACACATGTGAGTCTCGACATCGGTGGTTTCTGTGTTGGAAATTCAAGGAGTGCTTCTTTGTTGTTGTTAGATGCACGCTTACATGAGCGGCGCATGAGATTCTTCGGATACCTTCTATCCTGGAGTTGCAAGGAAAGAGTCTTGGCATGTTCATCAAATTTCTCTTTGTGGAACAATTCCTTCAGTATATGGAGGAATTGCCCATATGGCAAATTATCGCTGAAGCGATTTGGGGTGGTAGCTGTTATACGATAAAAGAGAATTTCGTGCCATAGGTTTCCTATAGAGTTCTGTTTCTAAACCTGTTGCAGTTGGAAATATCCATAAATCAAGAAAGGGCAAGCTTTCTTTGCTGAATTCTACTGTGAATCTCAGGAAGTCATTTCTAGAATTGAGCCATGTCTGGAAGTTGACGATGAGTGTCAGATTCGCCCCTCCAAATGACAAAGACATCATCAATATATCTTTTCCATAGGAGGATCTGATTATTGAATGGGTTGTCATTAGTTAGTACGTGTTCCTGTTCAAAAAGGTGGACATAGAGATTTGCTAAACTAGGCGCAACAACACTGCCCATAGAGGTACCTGACGTCTGTAGGTAGATGGTGTCCTCATATTTTAAAAAATGTCTTTCATCGCGATCCTGGCGCATTTCATGATGAAATGTACAGGTGATATGGTGTCGAGATCTGTTATCCAGTAACAGCCTTACTGCATCCAAGGTCTCATCTTGAGGGATGCATGTATAAAGAGACTCAACTTCAAAGGAGACTAAATAGTGGGTGGTGGCATTGAATTGTATCTCTGTTAACATTCTTAAGATATCTTTGGTGTCTTGAAGATACGTCGGCATCTCGCTCACCATCGGTCGTAAAAAGTGGCCCACAAAGGTAGACAGAGGTTCCAATAAGGAACCTATGCCCGAAATTATTGGGCGTCCAGGAGGTGGTCTCTGAGATTTATGTATCTTAGGCAATACATAAAAATACGGCATCACAGGATGCGTAGTGATCAGGTAACTTGCCTCTTGGGTCGTGATCCACCCTTCGTTTTAAGCCTCATGCACGAGGTTGGAAACTTCTCGTGTGATCCTCTGAGTAGGGTCTGTTTTCAGTGGTTGGTAGAAGCGTCTACCGCCAAGTTGGCGTAAACATTCTGTATGATATGTTGGTGTGCCCATAATGACTATTGCACCACCTTTGTCCGCCGGCTTGACGGTGATGGAATCATCTTTTGCCAGAGTCTGTAAGGCCTTTTTCTCATTAGAGGGCAAATTGTGGAAGTGTCATTTGTTGGAGGTGCACAACACGCATACTTCATTGGTCACTGCCTTTTCAAATGTCAAAACTTGAGCTGGAACTAAATGGGGAGAGGGATTGAATGTGGAACGGATTTTTAACCTGGTGTTAACTGGTCCCGTCTCCACATTTTTATTAGTTTTCTCTTTAAAGAAGAAATGTAACTGAATTTTTCGGAAAAATTGCGCCAACTCCCATTGTATCTGAAAAGAGTCACCTCCGTAGGTAGGGACAAATCCAAACCCTCTATTCAATGCTGCCTGTTCGTCTTATGTCAATATACGTTCACTCAGGTTGACCACTAGATCGTTTCTATGCTGGTCCCTGGTTGAGGAGGGGCCTTCTTCTTGCTGCGCGTGCTCCTTGGTGAAGGCTTGCTGGTTTCTTCTCCTTCCTCTGGAGCGTCCCCGGCCAGACCCTAAAAAAGGCTGGTTGGCAAAAAATTGGGGATGAGGTTGATAAGGCAACATCTGTGGCTGGAAAGGCGGATTGGGATATCCCCATGGTGCAGGGGGCCACCATTGTGCTTGTTGGGGACCAGGTGGGCCACTTCTCCAGTTTGATCTATTATTGCGCCCTCGGCCTCTATTTTGTTGTCCACCGTAGTTAGATGAATCAGAATCACTCAACCATTCATCGGTACCTGAGGAAGAATACTTGGAACCATAACGTCTTCCTTTCTTATTGAATTCTGGTGGTGAGAAGTTGTCACCAGTGTAGGGATACACTTTCTCAAAAGAAAAGCATGCCAAATCTTTCTTGAATTTGCAAATTTTCATCATTAGGATGGAATCCTTGAATTCTTTGTTGGTCTTATTGCTTTCTTCTTTGTTTTTTTTTATATAAAGTAACAGAGATGACAGATCTAATTTGTGCTTCTAAAGTTTGAATTTCAATTAAGATTGTATCTGCAATGCGTTTAGCTGTACTGATAAGTAAAATGAGCCAATCTCGCGTGCATCACCATGCGATGAGGGACCCATCTTTCATAAATATTTTGTCTTCAAGGAAAAGTCTGGCTGTGTTAGTGACTATCAGGCCTGTTGGGGCACAGTTTCCTCGCATTATCACACCGTGTATTAAAGTGCGTGAATGTGATTTCAAAACACAAGCAGTTGAGCCCAATCATCACCCTGAGTGTTCACTGTACTTTGAACTGTGTCGATGATACTGGGTGTGGTTAAAATGGCCTGGACCATAGCATCATCAAAGGCCAAGCCTGTTAACTCCGTCATGGTGAAATGTCAGCATTTTGTCCTATGATTGTGAAACGATTTGTATCAAAGAGCTAAACAAGCGCCTTCATAAATCTGAGGCGATGTGTATGAAGGGACCCACAGCCGTGGCTGCTCAAGAACAAAGAATACAAACCGGGAGTGGAGGGTCCAAGGGAAGTTTTAAGACCGGCGTGGATAGATTCCCGACAAAACTATTGTTAAACACACAGTTATCCACGGGTCTGGCGGGCTTTAAAGAAAGCACTAAAAACATAAAACGAAAGACACAAGCAGAGGCTCTCAATCATAAATAGAAGGAGTCCTTTAATAAGGACGGAATCCCATCACCCACCGAAGTGGCATGCTTCATCATGTGGGATTTCTCCTCTTGGCTGGATCACCTAGTGCAGCCAAGGGCTATAACCCCCTCACTGTGAGGGAGGAGCTCAGGGATGTTTTAGATACTATTCTTATATGGGATCTACTAAAATCCAGCAGATGTAAAGCACTAAAGTAATTGAGTGATGAGCGCAGTGCAAAAAATTCAACTGAATGTGATACGTGTTGTAAAACTAACTACCAGGAGAAAAATAGACTTTATTAGTTAACTCTTGGTGTCAGGGTTAAAAACAGTGCATGTGCAGTTTGAAGGAATTAACTG
Source organism: Calotriton arnoldi (assembly GCA_963921515.1). NCBI lineage: Eukaryota > Metazoa > Chordata > Amphibia > Caudata > Salamandridae > Calotriton > Calotriton arnoldi. The sequence goes on from CAWUFW010004637.1 coordinate 93,968, forward strand.
CATCTGTCCAATAAACAAGTCTACATGTTTCGGCCAGTATGACCTTACTAGTGTTGTGGCCTTCCTCAGGACATCGATGTTCAATGCTACTGCGTAACAAAGAGATAAAGTGAAAAAAATAATAAAAATACACTTAAAGGTGTAATTTAGAACAAATACAACCTACAGCACCAGTAGTCTCACTTTTGGTGAATTACGATATACTGGTGGTAACCTGTGGAAGACAAAAATGACATAGAGATCAAATGCTTGTGTCTTATAACCTTATAATCACATGAGTAATATGTGCTCATCGTATGATGTACCTTTACAGTATACAAATATAATTAGAGTGTAAAGTAAGCTTACCCATTGGTTTCAGATAAGACGCCTCACCTCGCCTGGCAACGGCTCAGGACGGGAGGCACCGCTCTAGAAAGAAAATGTTTGCACAAGTCAGACTAGAAAAGGTAATATAGAGTCTGATCTTCCTGCAACATAAGTTTTGTATAGAAATATTTTCACAAAATAATCCCAAAAGGGAGCCAGAATGACCTCCAGGGGGAACCCATAGGAAATGGCTGACAACCATGGCGGAGAATGTATTTATCAAGTTCAAAACGAGCATCAGAGTAATGCAGCTGCTCGTGATTTTACACGTGTACACCAAACAGCACAGTTGGTACAGATGGAGAGTGTATTTATAAAGTTCAAAAAACGAGCATCCGAATAATGCTGCTTGTAATTCTGCGCATGTGTACACCAAACAGCACAGTTGGTATATCAAGATCTAGCTGCTGTTTTGGGTAATCACATTGATGTTAAAAGACAAACAACGGAATCGGGAAGTGGAGTTCGTATGGAAGTGTGCCTCCTCCCCTGTAGAGCCCAACGTCCACCCTTTGGTTAGCGGATACCTGACTATATAATTTCCACCTTCAATTACGTGGAGGCAGGCTAGAGACTCCAAGGTGGAATGCTATATCTTATAGGTCACTTATGGCTAAGCTGCGCTTCATCGTATTAACTATTTCGATGCAAGGCAAGAGCATGGAGCTTTTTTAATCTGTTATATGACCGGACTAAGTCCAACAGAAACCAGGTGTCTAGAACAGTGCCTGAACTCGACTAGGAAACGTTCAGTGCGCAAATGCGTAATTCGGTGATTTTAACAAAGATAGTCCGTGTCGCGGTCAGCCTCTAACGACAGACCGTCTCTGTTGTGTTACAGGATGTGGTGGTCAGACTGTCACAATTTAAACAATTTAAACACTATATGGGTCCATCTCTCTTCTCTGAGATACCAAGTTAGTTTAAAAAGACGGTTACCACAGCAGATATTACATGAATGCTAAGAACACTGAAAAACAGGCTAGAGTTCAGTTAGGATCACTCACCTATCCGTCGGTACCTCAGGCTTGCAAGAGCTATGACCGAAGGTAACTGACGACCGGCGAAAGTGATCTTTTGTACGTTTTTTCGGTAGCCGCCTTTCTCAGGTGTGCGTGGTTTGACTATACTCATGTCCCGTCATGATGACGTTACGTATTAGGAACTACCCGCGGGCCCATAGGATCATGGGAATTGTGGTTTAAAACTGTAAAACGTGCAGCGTGACATCATTAGTTAAGCCGTCTTGCTTGGTTTGTTAACTAATAAAGTTGCAAATAGCAACACGGCAAGATGTTTTTATACAGGTTTCTTTGCCTTATTATTTAAAGCCTCGTAACAGAATACGTAAAACGTACAGCATAACATCATTTAGTATCGCCGTCTTTAAGATTTGTTAACTATTCAAGTTGCATATGGCAACACGGCAGGACGTTCTTTTACAGATTTCCAGGGCACCCAGGGAAACCGGCCAGTCCTCCGGGATGGGGTCCCCTGGGCTGAAACTGACCCGGGAGGAGGGCTGCGCAGCTCCCCTCCCCTATTCAGTTAAGGCCAGGCTCTGGGGCGGAGGTCCCCGGGGCTGAAATCGGCCCGGGAAGGAGAGTTGCATGGCCCCCCTCCCCCATTCAAATGTGGCCGGGGATGGGGTCCCAGGGGGCAAAATTGGCCCGGGAAAGGGGGCAGTGTGACCCTCCTCCCTCATTCAGTTAAGCCCAAGCCCCGGGGGATGGGGTCGCCGGGGGCTGTAATCGCCCCAGGAAGGAGGGCTGCGTGGCCCTCTTCTCCCATTCAATTGTGGCGGGGTTCCGGGGGCCAAAATTATAGAGGAAGAAAATAAACAAACAAAAAAAGTAGGAAAATGAGCGGAAAAGGCAAAACAGAGGGCAGAAGAAGCAGAAAAGGCAAAACAGAGGGCAGAAGAAGCAGAAAAGGCAAAACAAAGCAGACGAGGGCAAAACAGAGAGCACTCAGACACACACACCCACTCACAGACTCACGCACCCACTCATAGACTCACGCACCCACTCATAGACCCAATGAGACATGCATGCACCCACTTATAAACCCACTCCGAGACTCATGCACCCACTCACAGACCCACTCAAACACTCACGCACCCATTCCCTGACCTGATTAGACACTCATACACCCACTCACAGACCTACTGAGACACACATGCACTCATTCACTGTCAAAGGTTAGTGGTTACAGTTGGGTAATGAAGTTAAAGAAACTTTAGAAATTCACTTAAAAAACGAGAGTTTACATGGACATTATAGTTAGGAAACAACATAAAAAAACGTAGAAATTCACTGAAAAAACAAAAGTTACAGGGACGTTATAGTTGGAAATAGAATTTAAAAAACTCAGAAATTCACTGAAAAAGCCAAAGGTCACCAGGACTATAGTTAGGCTCATATTTCTCTTCTACAAATCCAGTGAAATTCAGCAGTTATAGTTAGCTGAGCTAACTATAGCTTACACTCCCACAATACACTGCTTCTGACCTCACATATTGTGCATTCAACTTATGCTAAACAGAATTCTTATGCCAGTATGGTAGCACCTTTGGTTAAAGGCAGCAATCTGGCTCCCCACGAAAACATCCCTGAGGGTACCCAGTGTACATCTGCCACGACAGTTCAACATCATAATATAGTGACCCACTGTAATAATAAAGAACAGAGTAAAAGAAACAGTGGGAGGACGCCGACCTGCGACATACTATTTTGGAATGTGGCAGGTCTGCGCACCAAATTTACTAATCCCTTATGGGAGGATTTTGTAGAGGACTTCACCATAGTATGTCTGCAAGCAACTTGGTTGGAGAATTCTTTGCACATTAATGGTTATAAAACATTCCACACACCAGCAATAGCATCAGCACATGGGAGGAGCAAGGGCGGTTTGTGTACATACGTGTAGAATCGAGTGAATGTTAATAAGATCGAACTTACGATATCGGACATTTACTATCAGATTATGATGTTTCAGATCGATAAAAAGCATAGTATAGCTCTGTTGAATTTTTACAACAACATCCCTAAAGATCAGTCTGTGGGGTGTTGAGAAAACTACAGAATGATATGACCACTATATAGAAAGAAACGGATAAAGATGTATTTGTTATCTGGAGAGGGGACTTCAACTCTGTACTCTATTTGCGTACCGAGGGAGGCATATGTGGAATAACGTCAGAAGATGGAGTTGACTTTGCTCACTTCGCCCATACAACATTTGGGGATTATTTAAATACAATCATGTTTTCATTGGACCTCGGATTGGCCAACGAATAAGTTCCCCCCACAGTCCCCTTTAGCTGTACCTTCAATGGTAGAGGGCTGTACTCAACTATTGACTATATTCTTATCTCAAATAGACATTTATGTAGGCTAAATAATTTTGTGACCCATACCAACGTAATGAGTGATCATTTTCCCATAAGTATTACTTTTGAATTTCCCTGCAATGTGTTAAACAGTAAGGCTATTACAGAACAGACTGCACAAAACATTGCTCTGAATAAAATAAATGGATACTCACTGCGCTGGCCTAAAGTGGAAACAACTGAATTCACAAAGTCACTTTTATCTAAATGTAAATCAGAGTTCTTAGTCTGTCTCGATGACTCTGCATCTCACGTGGAAGTACTGAACTCCTTTAGCAAATTACCTTAGAGGTTAAGAGGAGCCTATTTGTGGAAAAGAAAAAACCCCATCATAATAGGCAAGGATGGTTTGATTCTGAATGCACTAAATCCCACACAGACCTGAAAAGGGCCTTGCATAAATCAGCAAGAAATTCGACGGAAATTAAGATGGCAAGAAAGGCATATAGACGTGCCCTCAAAGAACGCAAGGAGGTGCTAAGAGTTGAATCCTGGCGGGCTTTACATGAAGCCTCTTTATTCAGAGATAATACAAAATTCTGGAAGGCAGTCAACGCTCCTTTTTTAGCCCCTAGAGATTTACCATCTATAGAGCTAACTATTAGTGAAGACCAATGGGTGGAACATTTTACAGCCATGTACAATGATAAAGATCTGGCAGTTTTACCCGCCATGCCCAGACAAACCTCGGAGCTAGAATTACCCAATTTATTCCCAATAGATGTCCACTTTACTCTGGATGAAGTTATCTGTGCCATAAATGCAAGTGCGGGCGGTAAAGCTCCAAGACCGGATGGAGTCCCGTTGGACCTATAAAAGTCAAATTTATCCTTATGGGGTCCACTATTAACTTTAGTATTGACAGCATGCTGTCATCATGGCTTCATCCCATCGTGGTCAGAATCGATCCTGGTTCCAATTTTTAAAAAGGGAGATCACAATAGCCCTATATGTTACTGACCAATCTCCCTACTAGACTCTTTTCTTAAAGTGTCTGGTCGTATTCTATTGAATAGATTGCAGATATGGGCTGAAGATGCTGGCGTGATTTCTGAATTACAATATGGCTTCCGCCAGGGCCTAGGCACAGTCAAACAGGGACTAAATTTAAACATAATTTTGGGTAAATATACGCAGGCCAAGCATGGGAAGCTACACTTGGCCTTCGTAGACCTTAGTTCCGCATTCGACTGTGTCAGACATGATAAATTGTGGAACATCTTAGAGGACCTGGGCGTGGAAATTCCAATTATAAACTTCATAAGGCAGCTATACCGAGATGAATAAACTAGGGATCCGTTATGGAAACATGGGAGAGTGCACTGTTAAGTTTCCCATAAGGAAGGGGGTAAGGCAAGGATGTGGTCTTGCCCCCCTTTCTTTTTACTTTGTATTATTACTTTAGGTCAAGTTTTATCTAGCCATTGTCAGGATCTGCCATACATACATAAGCGCCCAATCCCAGTCTTACTGTAAACAGATGATGCTGTTTTATTGTCATGCACGCCACTCGGGCTACAAAGAGTCGTGTCCAGTTTCTCAACATTCATGGATAACCTGGGCCTCCAAGTAAATACAACAAAAATATTCATCATGAAATGCGGAATAAATAGTGCAAAATGCCGAGACATTTTTACCAATAATAATACGTTTGAGTTTATCAATAGATTCTCTTACTTGGGCATCCTTTTTGATCAAAGAGGGACTTGGTCCCACGCTATCTCTGCAAGAAAATTATTAATTTTTAAAGCCACGGCCGCTCTAGCTAATTTCGCTAGAAAATTGTGTGAAGGCCTGTTGTGGAATTAATGCAAATTTATAAAGCCAAGTGCCTTCCTACAGCAATATACGGTGCTGGCATATGGGGCTATGCCGATTCTCAGCACCTGCAATTAATTAAGAATGCTTTTTGTAGGTATCTCTTAGCTGTTCAGAAAAGCACTGCCACTTATATTTGCCATGCAGAGTTAGGAATGCCGTACATATCAGACTTAATCAAGATACAACCGATTTTATTATGGCACAAGATATGGTCAACAATGCACACTAGTCTGAACCGTGACATTTTAAATGATTGTTTAAAGCTTCAATATGTGTTTTCTATTCCTTGGCTAAATTGTGTCAAAAACTTTATGGTAGATATTGGGCATACAGAATTTTTTGACAATCCGGACAGCATTATTACAATCCCTAGAAAAACTCTGAAAACTGATTGTCTAATGCATCTGGAGACAATTAGACTCTCAAATGAAATTGTAAAGCCCACGGTTAAGGAAAATCAGATGTTACTAACATGTCACGGTATTCATCCATATCTTACAAATGTACCCATGGGTTATGATAGGGTGATGCTGACCCATCTTTGTCTGGGGAATTTCCATAGAATAATAAGTTTTCCTGTTATGAATGACTGGTCTAGAATACTGACCTCATGTCTGTGTGATGATTTGTCTTTGCAATCCACAATGCACATGCTTTCATTCTGTAAATATTATACTGTTCCACAAAAAAGATGGATTATACCTATGCTGAAGATATTAGGCCGGAGACAATGCCATCCAGCATTTTTAACGATACAACTTTTACAGTATGAACTCTTTACTAGCCCTTTAATTATGTACCTGAGATGCATGATTAGATATAGGAAATCAATGTGAATAATGAACTGGCTTTTTAATGTATGTCAGATAAAATACCCTTATATCAATTCTATACTATGTTAATATGTTTTAATAATATCTTGTAATATAATGTGCTTTTATGATTTATATTTTAAATCGAATAACGCTTGTTTTGAATTTGGATTTGAATTTGACCTCACATATTACATAACTCATGACATGGTCAGTGACATCATTGATGACATCTCAAATTACATCACTGATGACTTCATCCAGTGACTGAGTGTTTTCTAAAAGTGTATGAGTGTTAAACATATATACCAAGGTACTACAAAAGTTAAAATTGTATACTTTCTGTACTAATGAGTGATACTAGTTCTAACTTATATTATGTTAGTGGCTTTGTGTATCTGTGTGTGAGTGGGTATCTGAGTGGCTGTATGGGTGTATAAGTAGAGATGTGAGTAGCTGTGTGGGTGACTGAGTGGCTGTATGGGTGAGTGAGTGGGTGTGTAAGTGATTATGGGTGAGTGAGTGGGTGTCTGAATGGCTGCATGAGTAGGTGACTGGCTATGAAAGTGGCTGTATGGGTGAGTCAGTGGTTGTTTGAGTGGGTGTTTAGTTAAGTGAGTGGTGTGTGAGTGGCTGTATGGTAGAGTAAGTGTCTGTGTGATTGAATGTATGGGTGAGTGAGTGCCTGTATGGATGTGTGAATACGAATGTAAGTGGGTGTGTGAGTGAGTGTTTGTATGGGTAAGTGAGTGGCTGTTTTGAGAGGCTGTATGGCTGAGTAGGTGTGTGAGTGGTAGCATAGGTGAATAAGTGGTTATATGGGTGAGTGTGGGTGTGTGAGTGGCTATATGGGTAAGTGACTGGTTGTATGAGTAACTGTATGGGTGAGGGAGTGATTGTGTGAGTACTTTTATGGATCTGTGAGTGGGTGTATGGGGTTGTAGAGTGGTGTGAGTAGTTTTGTGAGGGCTTCTGTTGATGATTTCATCAGTGATGTCACTGACCATGTCATAATATGTGAGGTCATAAGCAGTGTATTGCGGGGGCGTAAGTTATAGTTAGCTTAGCTAACTATAGCTGCTGAATTTCACTGGTTTTGTATGAGTGAAATGTGAGCCTAACTATCATGTTCCTGTAACCTTTGTTTTTTTCAGTGAATATATATATGTATATATTATCTACTGGCAGTCGCCAGTAGATAGTTATAGTTAGGACCTATTTTCCATAGGAAATCCACAACATTCTATTTGAAATAACTTTGGCGCCGGTTGACGAATCTTCGCGAAATTTTCAAAACGTATGGCCCGCTCCGGTCTGCTCCTATCCTGAAAGTGTCGGGGTGATTCGGCAAGCAGGGGCCGAGAAAAAAGGGGGGTCCCAAAACGTGTTTTCCCCATGCAATTTTCCATATGACCTTTCATCGCAGCTACAGCCCGAACTGCTGAACGGAATTACACCAAATTTGGCAAAACGGTAGCCCTTGGTTCAGAGTCGTGCCTTTTGCTTAAATGGTGTAAATCCGTTCAGTAGTTCCTGAGAAATTTGAAAAAGAAAACACATGTATATCTGGGCGGAGCCTAACCACACATGTCATCGTGAGATCTGATTGGCTGTCAGCACTTCATCCTGGAATTGCTGGCAGCCATCTTGGGACCAATATAAATGATAGTACCCCATTGAAATGCATTGTAGTGAATCGAAGATTTTGAGGGTTACCAAAAGGAGAACTATAAAGGGTGATAACAGACTTTAGTTACATTAGAATTCATTTGTTGATGGTACCATACTAATTTCAGGAATTGTGGTGTGTTCTAAGGTGATTTTACCCTGTGAAAAACCTTCTGCTGGGATATCATAAATCATGTTTGAGAGAAAACTATTTTCACATGCTTGTCCCATACAGTTTTGGAAGGTGCTCCAGAAGCTAAAATGAGAGCACATTTTCTGTAAATTCACATTATCTTTCTCAGTCATGTGAGAATGAAGTCTGACATTCTCAGTAAAACATGTACATCCAACAAGGGCAGAGACTGTCAGTTGATTCCTTTGTGTTCTACTGCAGCTTCCCAGAGTGTTCTAAAGAACAACTAGAGCGCTAACAGTCTTACTTATGACAAAATTATGGCACACCTGAAGCCATCTTGATTGGAATAAACTGGTAACTCTTAAACATTTAATTTAAAAAGGAACAAAATGAGGGGGTTCATTTTGTCATAGAAATTATGGTTAGTGCTCTAGAAAGAAAAAATTAGGACATGTTTCAAGTGTGATCTCAAATATCTTCCTGTTATATTTCAACAGGAGCAGACTGTCAGTTGATGCCTTTGTGTTCTACTGCAGCTTCCCAGAGTGTTCTAAAGAACAACTAGAGCGCTAACAGTCTTACTTATGACAAAATTATGGCACACATGAAGCCATCTTGATTGGAATAAACTGGTAACTCTTAAAACATTTAATTTAAAAGGAACAAAATGAGGGGGTTCATTTTGTCATAGAAATTATGGTTAGTGCTGTAGAAAGAAAAATTAGGACATGTTTTAAGTGAGATCTCAAATATCTTCCTGTTATATTTCAACAGGAGCAGCCTGTCAGTTGATGCCTTTGTGTTCTACTGCAGCTTCCCAGAGTGTTCTAAAGAACAACTAGAGCGCTAACAGTCTTACTTATGACAAAATTATGGCACACCTGAAGCCATCTTGATTGGAATAAACTGGTAACTCTTAAAACATTTAATTTAAAAAGGAACAAAATGAGGGGGTTCATTTTGTCATAGAAATTATGGTTAGTGCTGTAGAAAGAAAAATTAGGACATGTTTTAAGTGAGATCTCAAATATCTTCCTGTTATATTTCAACAGGAGCAGCCTGTCAGTTGATGCCTTTGTGTTCTACTGCAGCTTCCCAGCGTGTTCTAAAGAACAACTAGAGCGCTAACAGTCTTACTTATGACAAAAGTATGGCACACCTGAAGCCATCTTGATTGGAATAAACTGGTAACACTTAAAACATTTAATTTAAAAAGGAACAAAATGAGGGGGTTCATTTTGCCATAGAAATTATGGTTAGTGCTGCAGAAAGAAAATTTAGGGCATGTTTTAAGTGAGATCTCAAATCCTCTTCTATTTCATTAGAAAATTCTGACATGCAGACTGAAACAATCACTTTCAATACCAGCAGTAGACTTCCAGTTAACTCCCTGGTGAGTAGTAGCTTTACTACAGTGATCTAATGAACAACTAGAGTGCTAACATTCTAAATTTATGGCAAATGTGTGACACATCTGAATGCCTTCTTGATGGAATCAAAGTAAAAACTGAAAGCATTTCCTACTGAGGAGACTGCAGTAAATGACGAAATTAGGAAACTTCATAACAAATAAGTCTCCCAAGATGGCCACCAGAGAAAAAAGAGCCCAAATGTAGCACAAATATCACCCAGATGTAGCCCACATATAGCCCAATGACAGAAGTGTGCAAAACACTTTTTATTTTTATTTTTTCTGCAGTTTTATATAGTGCAAACTGGTCAGGTATTGGAGCGTTACATCTTACTTGGACCCCTTATTGCGTATTTTGCACGAAGTACATGAGATTGATATTGCGAAACATTGAACTTTACGATTCTGTTAACCTGAAGTTGCTCTGAACCGGGCTTTGTAACACCCGTTTTTACCTACTGGTTTTAATTAATTCTCACTGTATTGTATTAGGAAAGAGGATTTACTGTTTTTATGTACACTTTTATGATCTATGTTTCTAAATCAGATCAAATAAAGTTTAATGAATTCTATGGCAGGACGGAGGCGAGGATTATGCATATCTTTCCTCACTTTATTTGCATAGCAGTTCAAAGAAAACGTAACACAACAATCATTAAACAAAAGACTACACAACCCATGAACCATTAGTGGGGTAGTCTCCAAGGCAACTATAGTCCAATCATATCACAGTCCATCGTATATAATATCGTGACGTCCCTTCCGCTTCCTCTTCTTCACTGCTCGTCAGTTAAGTGCATTCCTTACATTCTTGGCTTAATCTGACGTTGTTGCTGTTTGTATAGCGGTTTCTTGTGCACGTTATTAGCATTATTGCCTTGGTATTGTTTCATATTCCCTGCGCAGCAGGCTCTTGCCCGAGCGCGTTATCCCCCTCGCAGTTTCTCCCGCATTGTGCTCTGCGCGCGGTGAGATCCTGTCAGGCGCGTCTGGTCCGAGCGAGGCAGCTCCGTCGAGCACTCCCGCTGGTCTTTACGCGCGTTTGGGAATCCGGTCACTCCTTTAGTGTCCGCTTGATTCCCGACCAACCCTCGCCTAATTTTGACACCGCTATGCGGTGATTTCCCCACACGGCCACGTTAGTGACCAGCGCCACCTGGTGACGGCGGGTTTCCCTTAGAGGGAGAGGGTGTATCGGAGGACGATTTCTCCTCCGATGAGGATAAGGACTCAGGGCGTCCCTGGCGTCCAGAGTCCCACTCCTCTCAGTCCCCGGTTGGGGACGGGGTCCACTCGGACATGTTCGAGCCTACCCAAATTTACCATCCTAGGTCGGCAGAGTGGACACCTGATGCCAAAGTGGCAGAGTATGTGGTGGGGAAAATCCATCAACCCCTTGAAAGGTAGGTCAGGAATAGGATGAGGGGAGAATGCCCCAGGCCCTCACTGAAGGGGAAGGTGGCACACACGTCTGAAATTGATGAGAAACTATGTACCTTTTTTTCCCAAGTATATGAGGGATCCCAAGAAAGGAATTGATAGGTCTTGGACGTGGTAGGCCCCTTGACCCAAATTATTCAATTGACGGAGCGTTCCAAAGAGTCAGGATCCCCTTTGTCCACGGATATTGTGGCTGGTTGGGCGCACTACCCTAAACCCTAAAACACTACCCCCAGCACGACACCCTACACTACCCAAACATAACTGCACTACCCTAAACCCTAAAACACTACCACCAGCACGACTCCCTACACTACCCAAACACCACTGCACTACCCTAAACCCTAAAACACTACCCCCAGCACGACTCCCTACACTACCCAAACACCACTGCACTACACTAAACCCTAAATATACCCCCAGCATTACCTCCCACACTACACAAACACCACTGCACTACCCTAAACCCTAAAACACTAACCCCAGCATGACCCCCTACACTACCCAAACACCACTGCACTACCCTAAACCCTAAAACACTAACCCCAGCATGACCCCCTACACTACCCAAACACCACTGCACTACCCTATACCCTAAAACACGACCCCCTACACTACACAAACATGACTGCACTACCCTAAACCCTAAAACACTACCCCCAGCACGACTCCCTACACTACCCAAACACCACTGCACTAACATAAACCATAAAACACTACCCCCAGCACAACCCCTACACTACACAAACACCACTGCACTACCCTAAACCCTAAAACACTACCCCCAGCACGACTCCCTACACTACCCAAACACCACTGCACTACCCTAAACCCTAAATCTACCCACAGCATGACCCCGTACACTACCCAAACACCACTGCACTTCCCTAAACCATAAAACACTACCCCCAGCATGACCCCCTACACTACACAAACACCACTGCACTACCCTAAACACTAAAACACTACCACCAGCATGACCTCCTACACTACTCAAACACCACTGCACTACCCTAAACCCTAAAACAATACCCCAGCACGACCCCCTAGACTACCCATACACCACTGCACTACCCTAAACCCTAAAATACTACCCCCAGCACGACCCCCTACACTACTGCACTACCCTAAACCCTAAAACACTACCCCCAGCACGACCCCCTACACTACCCAAACACCACTGCACTACCCTAAACCCTAAAACACTACCCCCAGCACGACCCCCTACACCACCCAAACACCACTGCACTACCCTAAACCCTAGAAAAGAAACCCCCACCCCATGCTCAATCCCCCTTACCTCTCACTCCTCATGGTTCCTCTCTCCTCATGGTTCCTGCTTCACGTCGTCTCTGAGGGGCAGTGCACGTCGTTGTGAGGAAACGGAACAGCCTCTGTTTCCTTACAACGACATGGATCGTCTACATGTTTTTTAGAACGCATGGTCATTTACCATACATACCTTTACAACAAAATTAATTGTAAAGGCATGCGTGGTAAATGTTCAATTATCAAGGAGAGAGAGAGGACTAGATAGCTAGTCCTTTTTGATTACATATAATAAATGCGTGGTAAATGACCATGCGTTCTAAAAAAATGTGTAGTAATGACTTCGTGATGTACAACGCATGCGTGGTAATGCATGCGTTGTAATGGTATCGCAAAGTAAAAAAGTCGTTGTAACGGCTGTTTACCGATCGAAGCTGGCCCCTGTTCTTCAGTGAGACGTTTATTTGATTACTTAGGAGGAAGGAATGTGGTTTTTTTACCGAAAAGTGCATTCCCGGCTGTTGTATTGTGAAAGTGTCCGCGTGGCCTGGTTTCACTTCCGGTGAGAGAGTGGAAGAGTCTGTTTGGATCTAAAGGAGTTCTGTTGTTGACGGGGCCGGCGCGACATGTCATCAGAAAATATAGCTAATGGACAGCGTCCTCCCTGAAGTGTGGAGCAGTGCCATGAGAGGTCAACGAGTGTGCGTCCCACCGCAGTATGACCGCATCACGCGTGACTCCATGTGCCGCCTCCAGGGTACGGGAGGCAGAAGCGGCATCGCAGGTCCTCTTGAAGACCGTTGTAGCACTAATTCTACATTTTGGTACTAGGGCATTTTAACTTCGTTGTTCCTGCCAGATACAAAGAGAAGATCCTGTGTTATTCAGTGCCCTCATTACCTTTTTTGTGGGTTGTGGTGCTTGTCACTTCGCTGCCCCGCCGGTGCACACGACTGGGCACCCCACCTCGTGTGCCATCTGCGGGCCTCTGCCCTCGGATCACTGGTTTCGGTTTCTGGAGTGGCAACATAAACAGTTGCTCCCAAAGGACTAGCCTGAACACTTAGGTGAATATCCCCTGCACCAGCATTCCACGGAAATTCTTTCCTAGCTCTCCCACGTCAACGAGCACGGCTCCGCTCGCGACACCGTATGACGTCATCGGAGCCATAAGAGGACCTCGTCGGCGTGCTGACGTCAGTTCCACCCATTTTTCCGTGCCACCGAGGCAAACAGGGGACCGAGACATTTTCACATGTATACATAGTATAATAAATATATATATATTCACTGAAAAACCATAGGTTTCAGGCACGTTATAGTTAGAAATTAGCATTTAAAAAACCTTAGAAATTCACTGAAAAAACCATAGGTTTCGGGCACGTTATAGTTAGAAATTAGCATTTAAAAACCTTAGAAATTCACTGAAAAAACCATAGGTTTCAGGGGCGTTATAGTTAGTTGGACATTTCACTCGTACAAAACCATAGAAATTCCCCCGTTATAGTTAGTTCAGCTAACTATAACTCGCGCGCCCGCAATGTACTGCTGATGACGTCACATATTACATCACTCATGACATGGTCAGTGACATCACTCATGACATCACTGATGACATCTCAAATGACATCACTGATGACATCATCCAGTGAATGTGTGTTTTTCTGAAAATTAAATATGTTTTATATATGTATATCTCAAGGTCGATGGAAGAATAAATGGGTATATAAGTGTCTAAATGGATGATTGTTTTTGTAAAATTGATTGTATAACTGACTAAGTGTATCTTAGTGAATACATGGGTTAGTGAGTAATGTTTAGATATGAAAATATCTGTATCAGTCTCTCACTTTGTGTATAAGTGGCTGCATGGGTTGGTGAGTAGCTACATGAGTGTCTATATGGGTTATTAGTTGGTTTTTTGAGTATCAGTATGAGTGTCTGAGTGTCTGTATGGTTCGGTGGGGGTATTACTTAGTGCATAGATGCATGAATGAGTGACTCACTGTTTGTATGTGTTGAAGACAGCATGTGTGCAGGACTGTATAGGTGGATGAGTATGTGTATGGGTGTGTAGTGAGTGAATGACTGTCTCAATAGTGTCTTTATGAGTAACTACATATGTTTTAAACTAGTATATGTGAGTATTGGTGTATATAAGTGAGTATATGTGAGAGTGAGAGAGTAGAAGAGTTCCTGTACAAATAAGTAGGTGTTTCTATAAGTGATTGTTTAAGAGAGTAAGTATGTGTACGTTTCTGTAGAAGTAAGTGTGGTAGTGTGTGTATAACTGTATATGCAAGTAAATGGATGTTTGATACTTTGCATGTGTGACTATGTGAGAGTAACTCTATGGATGAGTGGCGGTGTGTAACAGGATGTATAGGTGTATGAGTACATATGATGAGTGAGTACATGTATGAGTGACTGTATAGGGACTGTTGGGGAATGAGTGGATGTGTGTGTAGATCTTGGAATTACTGAATAGGTGTGTTGTAACTGGTATTGGTATGACCATTGTTTTGAAAATGTTAGTTTGTATTTTTGAGTGTGTGTATCAAAGGTTATATTAGGGTGAGAGGAGGTCTGCCACTCTATCACAAGGATGATGTCATCAGTGATGTCATTTGAGATGTAATCAGTGATGTCATGAGTGATGTCACTGACCATGTCATGAGTGATGTAATATGTGACGTCATCGGCAGTGCATTATGGAGTGCTGCAAGTTATAGTTAGCTGAACTAACTATAACGGGGAATTTCTATGGTTTTGTACGAGTGAAATGTCCAACTAACTATAACGCCCCTGAAACCTATGGTTTTTTCAGTGAATATATATATATATATATATATATATATGGGAAAACCCTAACAATGCGGGCATCATATCGCGATGCCATTACAACGCGGTCGTTACAATGACCGCGTTGTAACCACGCAATGCCATTACTACGCAAGTCGTTACATCGTCTTGCGGTAGATGGTGTGCTAACATTAGAAATAGTATAGTTTACTATTCCAACACCTTCCCTACTGTTACATAGGCTGGAGTTGGAATTGTAAATTATACATTTCTAATGTCAGCGCGCCATCTACTGCAAGTCGATGTAACGACTTGCGTAGTAATGGCTTTGCGTGGTAACAATGCGGTCATTGTAACGACCGCGTTGTAATGGCACGCGGAGTAATGGCTCACGATGTAACGAGTCATATTCATATATATATATGTGTGTGTATTAAATGTAGTTGAGTTTGACATCTCATTCGATAAAAAATCAGTTTTTTATATCCTTAGTAACAATGCCCCCTTTGACCAATCTGCACCAAACTTGGAGAACATAGGGCTATATGTATGAAATTTCGGATTTGTGATTTCCCAACAGCGAATTCGTAGAAATCGCTAATTGAGAATCGCAAAACGGTATGTATGTAACCACCGATTCCACAAATTCCTACGGATTTGCATTCGCAAATAGGAAACTGCAAGTTAGGAAACTGAGCTGTCTGGATGCAGAATGATGATGTCAGACCAGGACGTTTACAAATATAGGGTGTGGCCACAACCCAGAGGCCTAGGAAGGTGCTGGAAGAAAGGAGTGCTTCTGCATCACCACCTCCAGTGCATCACACCATTCCTAGATAACACCTTGCAGTGGCGGCTCGCATAGGGCGTGCTGCGGGGCGGTGAGGTGGGGCAGGGGAGGGGCAGGGTGGGGAGGTAGTAAACTCAGACATACGACGGAACGGAGGAAAGTAATTATTACGAGTTTACTACCCCCCCACCCTGCCCCCCCCCCGCCCCACTGCCCCACAGCACGCCCTATGCGAGCCGCCACTGACACCATGGCTACAGAAGATGGGAACATGGATTCTGGGAGCAGGAAGAGGAAGCTAAAATTCTCTGAGAAGGATCTGGAGCTCCTTACAGAAGAATGTGTCACCTATAGGGACCAACTGTTTGGGAAGGCCTCCTTCACAGTCTCAAAGAGTCAAAAAACAGGGATCTGGACCAGCATCAGGGAGAATGTTAACTCCCTAGGAGTCACCCAGAGTCATCCCAGTGATCTGCAAAAGGTGGTGTGTCCTGAGGTCTTACGTGAAGGAGAAGGTTGCCAGCAGGATGGCTGAGGGACGTGGAACAGGTGGAGGACCCTCAAAATACCCATCTCTGACTCCCAAGGAGACAGTCATAGAGGGGACCCTGGAACTGGAGAATGTGGTGGGAGTAGTTAACATTGACACCTCCAATCCAGCAGGCACCATCCAGGGTAAGTCATCTTCCCTTTACTTACCAATCAAAACATAATGTTAGTGTGAGAAGTTGGCCTGATATATGATGTCCACTAATTAAAGTGGGCACCTTGCACCAGTCCAAACAACACTTATGGTGATTTAAGAGGTCAAAGATAACCTTAGAAAGCTATCCAAGTGGTAGCTGTGAAGAGCAGCCTTCAGGCTCAGTCTTGAAGGAATGTTAAGCAGCTTGTTTTACCAGAATGCAACCTTATTGTATTAGTTAAATGAAAGGAGAACCACACAGTAGTTATAAAAATATGTATTTATTATTATAACACACCTTAAATACCTCACAGTATCTGCTACACGCAGATAATCACAAAGCACACAATACTGTAGCACAGAAACAATCGTAAATAGCACTAATACACAGTGGGCTCCAGGGGGAGACCAAACCATATACTAAAATAGTGGGATTAGAACCACGACTCGAGTCAAGACGGTGTCTAGAGGTTGTAGAATCGCTGGGACCCCAAGGAACCACCCAAGGTGAGTAAGGAGGGACCCCAAGGAAGACGGGTGCAGTGTGAGAACACGACGCGTGCTACGTACAATTCAATGGGAGAGTCTCGGTTGCAGTTTTACAGTTTACGGACCCTTCCCAGTGGATTACAAAGAAACCCTTTGGATCATAGGAGGTTCGAGAGCCACCCCACCCGTGGATATCATAGTACTAGAGTTACCTATCCCAGGGAATCCGGGTGCATAGGGCTGAAGTGGTGTCGGAAACCGCCGTCGATCTCAATGGAGGACTTCAAGGAAATGCCACTGCGAGAAAGAAGAAAAGTGTCCGTCGGAATCCAAAGGTGGATTTGTGTTGAGGAGTACTTGAAAGCAGAGGGGACAGTGTCTGGGTCACTCAGGAGTGACCAGGGGCTCGGGAGACGAATGCCCACTGAGGTCGGGTGCTTCAGGTGTGAAGATGGAGACCTTGACTCCTCAGCTGCAGGGACCAGGAGTTGTTGAGGATGACCAAGAGCCAGATACGAGCTGTCCCATAAAGGATGTCGAGTGCTGAGGGGTCGGTGTCCAGCGGGAGCACCAACAAGCCTTGGCAGCAGCAAACCGCGAAGAAGGTCAAAGAAGGTTACGGTCTGGCCCAGCAAGGACCAGGGGACTCACCACAGCAAGGGGAGCCGGGCAGGCCTGGATCAACCAGGGGAGCCCAAATAAAGCAGTATTGTCCCTCTAATGGACTCACAGGCCGAAGGCACAGGAGTTGCGAGAGGACCTCTAGCAGTTTCACAAAGCAACAGCTTGCAGGGCACAGAGTACAAGGAGGCCAAAGTCCTTTGTATGAAATGTGCTCAGAGGTTGGTGTAATCGATAGCCCAATGCACTTGGTTGGGGAATGCCAACAAGCATATGCACTTGCAAAAGTACGCAGTGCACAGGGGTTCGGGTTATGTAGTCCCCACGAGGGATACTGGCTTCAGACTTGATGAGAGGGCAGCTTGACCTCACAAAGCTAAGGAACCCACCTCCTGTGTTGCTGGAGCCTTCGGAGTCTACAGGAGCTCAGGATCAGCAGACTGGTCAGTTGCATTACAGTGCCTATGAATGCAGGGGAGTGACTCCTTCACCGCAAGGTAGATAACTTCAGTTGTCCTTGATGTTCCACACGTCCTGCACAGAGCCTGTATGGTGCACGGGCACAGACAATGCTTTCGACGGAGAGGGAGACGAAGTCGGGCCCAGTCGAAGTCCAACGTGTCCAGACGGTCGAAGGTCAGTGGTTTCTTGATCAGAATCTTGTCCACGTAGAATCTAGGATTCTACAGCCAGGTAAGCTCTTTTGTACCCATGGGAGAGGGTTGGATAGATTCAGGAGACCCTCACAGGGGAGGGTCAGGACAGTGGGGAGGTTACTCCCATGTCCTTTGTCGTTTCGCGCCAGAGCAGGAGCCAATGGCTCCCAGGACTGGTTTGAACTGGACTCTGCACAGGGACACCAAATGTGCCCCTCATGCATACTTTCAGGCACTTTGGAAGTGCACCCACCCAGCCCCAATACACTAAATCCTGTCTGGGTGGTGGTCACACCTCCCTGTGAGAGGATGCCTATTGTGCTGCCTTCCTCTGCTCGAGCTTGGCTCAGCAGCAGGAGGGCAGAAATGTGTCTCTGGTCGGCAGCAACCATTTTGTGTTGCCCGAGTCGAGAAGGCTGGTACCGTGAAGACCAGGGACCCCACGAAGCTCACTTCAGAAGGGTGGAATCATACCTCCCACACCGGTTACCAGTGTGGAGGTATGATTCCAAGGTGTTTGATACCAAACACGACATGTTTTGTTGCAGCCGTTTTTGAGATAGAATTTTACGTGAGCATATAATGCACCTCTACCTTTATGTCTGCCTGCTAGAGGGGTGACTTAGAGGTTTTAAGTGTAGTGACCTATAGATATAGTAAACCTATATCTAAAGTAAGTGGTGCATGCACCATCTTACACAGGCTGCAATGGCAGGCCTGTAGTTCCATTTTGCATGGCCTCTCAGGGGTGGCATAATACATGCATCAGCCCATGGGAGGCCTCTGGGGTACCTATGCCCTGGGTACATGTGTACCATATCCTAGGGACTGAAAAGGGTACCCCAGTATCCAATCTGGAGTGTACCTAAGTACATGTCATAACATTTTAGGGAGAAAGCAGATAGACTGGGGTCCTGATTAGCAGGATCCCAGTCAGACAAAGTCAAAACAGTGTAACATCAAGCAAAAAGTGGGGTAACCATAATAAGCAGATCCTACTTTCCTGCAGTTAGCAAATCCATATATTATACATCACAGCACAAATAACTCCATTGAGATGCTTGCTCCACCCTGGCAATGCATCATGGTAGTTGTAGTAGGCAACAGTTGCTTGCTGTACTGTGTGCACCAAACATATCTATAGTACTTAAACATGTCACAAACACATGAAGCAGAGTCACAACATCATTGTGGGCAAACAGCCATTTATTTACACAAACTATTTACATGCATTTTCACAGGTCACATCCGGGTGAGTCAGGAACTGTTGCAGCCGAAGGGGCTTCTTACACTGTGGTCATTGAGGACACAACACCAACATCCCCTCAGCCTATCACCACTTCTCCAACTGCCAGGAGAGCAGCCATCTCACCATCGGCAGAGTTTGTGGACAGTGATGAGGGACAGTCGCATGGCAGGGACCCCACAAAATTAGAGGGCAGGACACACAGACAGCGCAGAGGACAAACATCAGCAGTCCATACTGATAACGTGTCAGACTACATGTCATAGAGTTCCTCTGTGTATGGTGGATTGGAGAGGTCCATCATCTCCGCCCAGCGCCTGCAGACAAAACAAATACGGACTGTTAGTAGGCATCTGCTACGAACGTCTAGGTCTCTGCAGAAATTGGAGAAAGGGTAGGATCGGTGGCTAGCAGCAATGGAGAAGGACCACTGTGTGCAGGGACAGAGGCACAGGCAGTACCTGGCAAGGTTTGATTAATTCACCCGGTCCATCAAGTGCTTGACAGTAGCCACAACAACGCTAGCAAGGCAGACTGTGAACATTCAGACTGACATGGGGCACTGCTGTCAGGACATTGCACGTGGGCTATTGCAAGTGACCACAGCCCTTGAGAATATCCAGACCCACAACCTCTGTATTCCCAACATTCTGCCCCCACCTGAGAGCGAAGAGTGCTCTAGCCTCAGTGGTATGTCCATTCAGGAGGCATGCAGTTCCGGACGCTCACACCGACACACTTTTGAGACTGACATGGCACCCAATCCCAGAGATCGAAAGAAGTGATCCACTGTACACTCAGAGGATGAGTCACTTTACTTTTGTTTGGCAGTACTTACTTTGTTGTTACTTCTTAACAATGTTACATCCACAAGGATACAGTTGCTCATTGAGTGAAACACTGTTGTTTCTACCTGAATAAAAGGTGGTCTCTCAGTTATGCACCAAGAATTACCATCATGTGAGATGTCTCATTATTAGATGTTTTAATTACTCTTACCTCAGAAATAGTTGTTGGGGATCTCTTTACGACGTGCACGTCCCTCTGCTGCATGTGTACCCTCCTGCTGCACCTGTAATGGTGGTAACTCATCTTCAGAATCAGGCTCTAAGCGGATGTCTTGCAGACCCTTCTTCATTGCAATATTGTGCTGTATGGCGCATGAGGCAGTGATCTTGCAGCATGTATCTGGTCTGTACAGTAGAGCACCGCCGGTCTTGTGGAGGCAGCAAAACTGGGACTTCAGGATCCCAAAGGTTCTCTGTATGATAGAACGCCTTGTCCTGTGTGCCCTGTTGTACTACCTTTCACATCTTGTCCTTGGAGTCAGGTACGGTGTGAGTATCCAGGGACGTAAGGCATATGTACTGTAACCTTAAAAGCATGAGAAGAAACACCATTAGGTCACATTATACACACTGTCCTGGCAACTATATTCATTGAGTCTTTGATTCTCTTGCCTAGTAGGAAACCATTGACAAATGCACCCTGTGACAGTCGGTTATGTATTTCACTGTGACTGAAAATTAATGAGTAGTGGGTCTGCCTGGGAATCTGGCCACAAGGTCTGTTATGATACAGGAGGCATCACACACTGCCTACACTTTGAGTGAGTGTGAGCTTTTCCTGTTCCTGTCTATGTATTCATTTGATGAAGGGGGACATATGGCAATATGTGTGCCATCAACTCAACCAATGACATTGGGGAACTGTGCTACC
Source organism: Calotriton arnoldi (assembly GCA_963921515.1). Lineage (NCBI taxonomy): Eukaryota > Metazoa > Chordata > Amphibia > Caudata > Salamandridae > Calotriton > Calotriton arnoldi. The sequence goes on from CAWUFW010004637.1 coordinate 115,293, forward strand.
CTGTAGAGCATTAATTTGGTCTGTTGCAATACTTGAGGGGTTTTGGGGAATGATATATATATATTGGTTAACTTTGCTCACCATGATGCCCAGAAACCTGCAGAAGAACCTGGAAAAAGGACTTTGTGAACCCCCCACCTTTGCTATGACTCCCTAGTAACTGCCAGAAGCTAAGAGGTGTAGGCAACACAACACCTGCACATGTAGTGGGATTGCGTTGCTTCTAAGTGTTAGGACCTGTAGCTGAGTTTGTAACTCCGCAATTAAATAGAGTATTACCTGACTACTGAGGCTGTCCCTCTCATAAATCAAACCCTCGTCCTGAATATCCTCTCCTGCTCCTCCTCTTTCTCTGCCTCCCAGCCGAAATTCTCATCCTCCTTGCCAGAACATACAAAGCCCCAATTGTGAAAGAACCGGATGCATTTTGGGTGACTTTTTATTGTTTACCACCTGATACGAATGAATGGAAATAGCATTTCCTAAATGGCCATTTTGCAGTCAGTCGCAATTAGGAAATTCGTTGTACTTACGGGTAGCAACTCACAATTTGGTAATTCCTATTTTGCAGTTTCCAAAATATGATTTCTACAAGGTAGAAATCACATTTTGCACTATCGCAAATGCCTTTAGTACATTCTAAAATGTAATTTAGCATTTCCTAACAGCCTGAAATTGTGATCCTCACCGTTAGGAAATGCAAAATGCCTTTGTACATATGGCCATAATGTATCGGGGGATATCTTACACCTGATGCTCCATTATTCATAAGGGGGTGGGTAAGCAGAATATCTCTGTTTGACAGGCGAAGGAGAGAAATAAGAAAAGGAAAGGGCTTCACTCCAACACCCATGTCTTGGCCAGGACTAAAGGGGCTAATCACACACTCCACTGGCTTGCCCGAGGGCAGGAGGAAGTAATATACTCGCTCTCCAATCTTGCTTAAGGGACAGGTAAGAGGATAGCACCCATGCCCTGCAGCCTTGCCCAGAGGTGAGAGTGCACTCTACATTTGTATAGGAGAACCTTCATACTGCCCTGGTGTATCCCCCCTCATTCTCCCGACACTGTCAAAGTGCGGGGGTGACCGAACCTTAACCCCTTAACTGCTGGGCCTTTTTCCCCAGTGCTTAGACCTTTTTTGGCTATTTGGGTAGTTCGCACTTAGGGCTCCATCACTTTTTTTCCACATAAGGTATCCACTCCAAATTTCCTGGGGATTCTAAAGGTAACCATGGTTTGTGGATTCCCCTGGAGGGGACCGAGACAAATGCAAAATATAGTAATAATGTGGGTTTTTCGAGAAAAATTGGGAAAAACTGCTCCGGATAAAAGTGTCTGATTTTTTCCTAAAAATGTCATCAACAAACAGTTTGCTGTGCTAAACTCAGCAGCTTCCTAAGTATTAGGAACATGCAGAGCTAAATCAAAAAAACAAATTTTGTACCACAGTTTTGGCCTTTTTCTAAGAGGTAGGCCATTTTTCCTATTTTTTAGTGCTCTCAACCCATTTCCAGTTTGTGGTGAAAACCAGTGTGAAACCCATGGGTGATCCAGGAAAACTATAGATTTCTGAAAAGTAGACAAAAGTCCGAATTCAGCAAGGGGTCCTGTGTGTAGATCCCTCAAGGTTTTCCTGAAGAAAAGAACTGTTGAAATAAATATTGTAAATGAGTAAGAAAGAACAATCATTTGTGACAACGCTTTCATCTCTAACTTTTGTCATGATGACCAGTTTACAAAAGCAGTATACCATTGAGCTGCACCCTACAATGATTTTTAATTTTATACCAAGTGTAGGCCACTTCATATGGTTAAATATGTAGAGTGAAAAATGGGTATCAAGGAAACCTATATATTTCTGAAATAGACACAAAATATGGAGTTTAGGAGTAGTGGTTATTTGTACATCTCTGAATTTGTGGGTCCCCTTACTAGCATACGATTTAGAGGGCATTTTTCTAAATGTCTTCTTTCTTATACACTGGTTTACATTTGAAAGGCAGCAATGCAGCAATGCAGCAATGCAGCGAAATCTAATTGGTAATAACTAATGTTCTACTATTCTATGCTCCCACATTTATTCCAATAAAAAATTATACCTCACTTGTGTGGGTAGGCCTAGTGTCCGCAACAGGAAACAGCCCAAAACGCAACATGGGTGCATCATATTTTTCTACTCAAAACGGACCCTCTTTCGCAAAGTGGATATCTGTAGATTTTGGATCTTAGCTCAGCCGGCACCTAGGGAAACCAAGCAAACCTGTACATTTGTTAAAACTGGACACCTAGGGGTATCAAGGATGGGGTGACTTGGGTGGCTCTCATCAGGTTTCTTTACCCAGAATTCCTTGCTAACCTCAAATGTTGACAAAAAACACATTTTCTTCACATTTCTGTGATGGAAAGTTCTGGAATCTGCTGGGAGCCACAAACTTCCTTCCACCTGGCATTCTCCCAAGTCTCCAAATAAAAATGGTACAGCACTTGTGTGGGTAGGCCTAGTGCCCGTGACAGGAAACTGCCTAAAAAGCAACATGGAAGCATCACATTTTTCCACTGAAAACTTGCCCTTTTTATTCTAAGCGGGTAGCTATAGATTTTAGACCCTAGCTCAGCCGGCACCCAGGGAGCCCTAGCAAACCTATACATTTTTTAAAACTACACACCTAGGGTATCCAGGGTGAGGTGTCTTGCCTGACTCTCAACAGGTTTTTTTTAGCCAGAATCCCTTGCAATCCTCAAACCTTGACTAAAAAATACATTTTCCTCGCATTTCTGTGATGAAAAGTTCTGGAATCTGCGGGGAGCCACAAACTTCCATCCACCCGGCATTCCCCATAATCTCCCGATAAAAGGGGTACCTCATTTGTGTGGGTAGGCCTTGTGCCAACGACAGGAAACGGTCCAAAACACAACATAAACGCATCACATTTTTTTACTGAAAAGTGACCCTTTTTTTCCAAAGTAGGTAACTGCAGACTTTAGACTCTAGCTCAGCCGGCACCTAGCAAGCCTGTACATTTTTGAAAACTTGACACCTAAAGGCATCCAGTGTGGGGTGACTTGCGTGGACTTGTGCCCACGACATGAAACGGGCCAAACCACAACATTTATGCATCACATTTTTCCACTCAAAACTGACCCTGTTTTTGTCAGCACCCAGGGAAACCTAGCAAATGTGCACATTTTTGAAAACTAGACACCTGAGGGAATCCAAGGTGGGGTGACTTGCGTGACCCTAGCCAGTTTTTTGTTTTTACACAGAATACCTTCCAAACCTCAAACTTTGATTAAAATAAACACATTTTCCTCACATTTCTTTGATGGAAAGTTCTGGAATCTGTGGGGAGCCACACATTTCGAACCACCCTGAGTTCCCACGCATCTCCAGATAAGAACAGCACCCCACTTGTGTGGGTGGGCCAAGAGGCCACACACAAAAGGCCCTAAAAGCACTACATCTAAACATAAGGAAATAGGGTAGCTGCTGTATTTGGGGTCATGCTGTGCCGCTTCCCATGCAAACCTCTGAACCATCCACATTTTTTAAAACTAATAATCAGTGGAGTCTAGGGTGGTGTGCCTTGCATGGATCCCATGAGGATTTCTTACTCGCAGTGCTCTGTAAACCTCAAACGTTTCCTGAAACAACACTTTTTCCTTACATATCTGTGATGGAAATTTCCAGAATCCGCTGGAATCAGCAAAATTCCTACCACCCAGCATTACCCCAATTATGCCTATAAAAATGCTGCCCCACTTGTGTGGCTAGGCCTAATGCCCGCGACAGAAATAAATCAAACCAAGGTGAATGTGAGTCCCCTGGTAAGGGCTCCCATTGACCTTGGTTTGAGGCATTCCTGCAGCGGGCCTAAGTCCAGCCACACAACACAAATGGGGCTGTGTTTTTATTGGCACAAGTGGGATAATACAGAGTGCTAGGAATTTTGTGAATTCATGCAGATTACAGAGGTTTTCATCACAGAAGTGGAAGGAAAATGCGTGATTTCAGGCAGAGGTTTAAGGTTGCCAAACATTGTAGGTAAGAAAACCTTGTGAGCTCCACGCAAGGCACACCACCCTTGACTCCTCTGGTTGTCTAGTTTTCAAAAATATCTGTGGTTTGTAGGTTTGCATGGGTGGCACCACAGCACAGCCCCAAATACAGCACCTACCCCTATTGCTTATCTTTCAACGTAGCGATTTGGAGCCTTTAGTTTTTTCTCTTAGTCAATCCACCTCAATTGGTGTTCAGTTCTTATCAGGAGGTGTGTGTAAACTTAGGGTGATAAGAAACCTGTGGCTCCTCACAGATTCCAGGTCTTTCTGTCACAGAAATGTTAGGAAAATGTGTGTTTCTTACCAAAGTTTGATGTTTGCAAGGGCTTCTGTGTAAAATTACTTGGTGAGAGCCATGCAAGTCATGAACCAATGGATGCCCCTGATTGTCTAGTTTAAAAAAATATGCAGGTTTACCTATGTGTTGGCAGAGCTTGGGCCCAAAATACACAGCTACCCACATTGCAAAAAGAACACAAAAATGAAGTTCTTAGTAAGGGCCATATTTACTTTTTGACTGACAAAGTAGACTCAGTCGCCCTGGCGGAGGACTTAACTTCTGCCATGCTGAGACTACTCTACCCGCCAAATTCAGAAATGACCGCCAAGCTGGCGGTCAGTGCAAAAACATGGGCAGGAGCCGCCTTCACGGCGGTTCCTGTCAATGCCTTTTTGCGTTTGATGCTCCACTCCATCAACATGACGGAGCCGTCCATCAATTCTTTTTTTTTAATTTTCAAAAACAAAATCCAGAAGCCCGATTATTATTTTTGAAGAAATAAAAAGGCCTCTCTCACCATATGAGTTATCTCCCATGCAAAGGGGGCATTACACAGTTATCACTCCCCCTCACCACCATGGTTTTCCAGGTGATTACAGGCAGTGAAAACTGATCTGTATGTCTGCTCATCTAAATTAGGTGGGCAGTCAAAGTGGTCAGCCGCAGATGGCCCTTACTCAGTCGGGACATAGGAAGAGTGGAGCCATGCCAGAGATGGAGTAGTCTTACCCACGGTTACTCCAATGGTCTGTCACATATATATTGGGCGGCCAGACCATTATCGTCACTGTAAGGATACTCTGTTGCCATTGCAATGGAGTACTCTTACCGCCACAGATATAAATCTGGTACTAATTGTTTAAAGTTAATCCACTACTTACACTGGTTAGTTGTAGCACCTCGTGACATGCTAGCTTCAAAGCCCAAATACTTATCAAGTATCTGAATATTGAAACCAAGACTATTGAAGGTGAGCCATAAGGTTGCGTCAGGGCACCAACCGCTTTATGGTCCATTCATACGCCATTCACGCACCACACACAAGGCTTTCATACTGCCGACCACGGGTCCAATCCAACAGATCAGTGCACTCACATCAACATACCGCCTCCATGCAAGGGCGCATCACATTCATATGCCACAGGACGGAATTCCCATTCAAGACAACCTCTCAACCAGTCATCAACCAAATTGCACACAAACACACCACAAACAACCTCTATAAACACATATGTCTGGACATGTTGGCAGTTCGTGCATCCACAACCTTCACAAATTAAAAGCATTTTGACTACATTTTTACCATCTGTCAACTAACCACCTCCATTCTGAACATTAATGAAAGCATGCTTAATGAACCTTTACTAATGGTTCCCATGTTAGCCACATGTGGCTCAGAAAGATGTCTTACATGCGTGTTTAGCACACTCACTGTAGTAAATCCAACTCCTTCCAGTTTGTGGATGCAAGTTGGGGGTGTCCGAAAATGGCTTCCGTATCCTACGTTGCTTGAACTGATGAGCCTATCTACCTTTGAAACTAAGGCAAACATGCTAGGGAATACTACCTAAGTTCCCTCAAGAGAACGTCATAAACTATGATGAACTTTAGTGTGTGACACACAGGTTAGTCGGTGAGAAAGTAGCATATGTCACGTCCACTGTTATGTGCAGTGCTGTTATTGTAATACACTTGTCATACAGTAAACTGAACATACACTAAGTTCTGAAGTAGGATGAACATAGCAAGCAGAACAAACATTTTACCCATATGCATGGCGTTGGGTGCAGACTTTTCTGGAATGTTCTGATTTTTTTGTAAAATGCACTATCACCCGAGAGGGTATCCTGTCTCTAACACAAGAGCAGCCAGGGCTGATCCATGGAGTAACCTAGACAAAGATCGAAGTTTTCAGCTTCGTGAGGAATGCACTAATTTTAGAGATGGCTCATATGTGTAGAGGCAAATCATTCCGCCCTTTTGGAGACAATTAGGGAAAGTCTGTTCCCCTTGTTCTGGTGCTGCCTATGCTGAGAAAACGTGTCTGGAAGGCTTCTGAAATCTGAGGCAGAATTGAGGTATTCTGGACCAGTGCTGTGTAAGACTTTGTGTGTTTCAGGAGGTAGAAAAGAGCTGTGGATGGGGAGTCAGTGATGCTGTTTGAGGTGCGTGTTGTGATGTTGAAAGAGGAGGCTGCCTGCTGCATTCTGCATGGTTTGGAGTGATCTGATTAGTTGAGTGAGGGAGTAATTCAGTATCGGGGTGAGTGCAGCACCAATGGGTTTGAATCTGTGGGTGAAGATGAAGTGATGGCTTTTGTAAATGAAGTGGGTCCCTTGTAGGTAATCAGTGCAGTAGCCAGTAGTATAGATTATGTAGGTTTATTCAGTTACATGTAAGATGGTACAGCTCCCCCGGGAACAGCATCCTGCTGCTCAGCCCCACTCATTCCAACTGACCACTCATCCAAACCATGCACTCATGAACATTCTATTACATCACACTCACACAGGCTGAGTAGCAAGGAACTAGGAGATCACAGAATACAACACTTCTCCTTCCTTCAGAAAACAAAATAAACAACAGAACGCTGAGTGGAAGGAAATGGATGTCCTGTAAAAATAACCAATCCTAAATTATAAGGGAGATCACACAAAATAAATTATGCCTCTCCTTAGATTGTAAAGAAAGATCACATAAAAAAAATTAAATCATGTTGATCACATTACATGAATAATTACAGTCCTTGAATTGTAAAATAAGATCACATTACATGAATCATTGCATTCCTAGAGTTGTAAAGGAAGTTGACTAAGATTACGTCACATTGTATGATTCATTACATTCCTTGGATTGAAAAGGAAAATGATGACATAAGATTACATTACATAGAGATCACTTACTATACGTCTTCTGCTCCCGTAAGTGAACCGCAGATATATATATATATATATATATATTTTTTTTATATATATATATATCTCACATGAGATCACCGCTTACAGCAAAGATCATCCAGCACTCCATGAGGTAATAATCACTCTGATTTATTTTATTTTAAAACGACAACATCTACGCGTTTCGGCGGCTTGTCGACACCTTGTTCACGATGTAGGCGCACCATTTTTTTCCATTAAAATAGTAATTGTAAACATTGACATAAGCGAAGGACTAACATTTTTTCGTTTCGTAATCAGGAGATTATTGCACTACCCCAATGGGCGCCATCTTTGAACATGTTTAAAATACATTTTGAAGAAGGCAATCTACCTCTTCACAGTTGTACACTTGATTTAAAGCCAGTTTGTAAACAATTCCCCTTTATATTTTACGGTCTAGAACTGTTACATTTATAAAATCACTCTGAATTTTTGTATTTAGCAGTAAAATTAATTACTTGCATTCGACTTTAGAATAACATTCTTTCTTTCTGTTTAAATATACCAAGTGGCTATTTTCACAGATTTTCCTTAATGCCAGTATAAAATTATTCATACGACAAAAAATTTTAACATCTCAAAGTGCTAGTGCATAAATTAGACAATTACTTTATAAATAACCAATCATCAAAAAGTGCTAATGTTCTCATAAATACAGTACTCTCTTAGAAAAAGTGCTAGTGCTTAAATATACTAGTTTCAATTTCATTTCAAAGAAAACCAGTATTCTGATCTACAATATTAGATCTTCATAAAGTGCAAAGTGCTCTATCGTATATTATTTATATATAAAATCATAATAAATATCATCATATACTTTTACAAAATACATTTTAAAAATATAAAATTATATATTTTGCATAAAAATTCACATTCCTTTCCTCATTTTCCTTCCTTCTTATTCATAACATTACCCAAATAATTCCTAAAAGAGTTTCTCACTGTATTTCATTAGATACAAAGTATTATATTTAAAAATCTATAACAATCTTCTTTTTACTATTCCTTTCGCTTTTAATCTAAAAATATTTTTTTTTATTAAAGACTCGAAAATAAATGGTACTTGAATGTGCTTGCTCATTCTCATTTAATTATTATTTGTTCAGTTTCATCATCATCATACTACAAGCAAGTGTACAGGTCCTCATCTATATTTAACCCATGGGGTTCCTTGCTGTCACACTCCAGTATAAAATACGTTTCTAATCTACGGAGTTCCTTCTCCTATTTCCTCTCTCTTCTTCCTGGGTACTTCGGCTATACAACTATACTGTCAGCCTGCGGGATCACTATGATGATGAGTTTGAAAGTGTCTGGCAATTGGATATGTTTTGTCCTGATTGACAATCGCCCTCCGATGTTGCAATATTCTTTTAAATACAGGTACTGTTGTACTACCTATATAGATCTTTTTGCAGGGACATTGTAGCATGTAGACCACAAAACTTGATCTACAACTTAAAAAGCCTCTGATCACGATGGTTTTATTAAAAGATGTTTTAAAATGTGTGCGATTCATTCCATGATTGCAGGCCTTACATTTAAAACACTTCCTAAAACCCATTTTTTGCTGAAGCCAAGAGGGGGCTCCCCCCTCCTTTGCTCTTGATATTCACTCTTCACAATCCGATCTTTCAATGATTTTGATTTTCTAAAAACCACATTCGGATGTTTACTCACTTTCGGGCCCACTACTGGATCATTTCTCACTAGATACCAATGTTTATTTAAAATGGACCTCAATTCCTTATGTCTCACATTAAAAGTAGTTATAAATAAGTGGTTAGCTGAATGTGGTTGTGAATTTTTTTGATTATTCTTTCTCTGTTGCGTTCTAGATGGTTCGAATAATATTTTTTGCCTTTCTAGGTTCTTAGCTTTTAAAGCAGCCCCATGTACAATTTTAGGTGAATAACCTCTCTGTAGGAACCTACTAGTCATTTCCTGCTCCACTCTGTAGTATTCTTCATCACTACTACATGCCCTCCGTGCCCTATAAAATTCTCCTAAGGGTATGCTTCTTATGAGAGGCGCGGGATGGGCACTTTCTGCATGGAGAATAGTATTACCAGCAGTTGGCTTCCTGAAGATGGTCGTTTCAAGTTTCCCCTCCACTGGTTTTATTCTAATATCTAGAAAATCTATAGAGGTTCTACTCCAATGTCCTACAAATTTTAAATTAAGAATGTTAATGTTCAGGTCCCTGATAAACAATTCTATGTCCGTTTCCGTGCCCTGCCACAGCACGAAAACGTCATCTATGAACCTTATCCATAAAAGGACATGTTCAGACCAATGTTCCAGTGGTGGCTCTCCGAACACCTGCTCCTCCCACCAGCCCAGATGTAAATTAGCATAACTGGGGGCAAAGCAGGTGCCCATGGCTGTACCCTGTTCTTGCTGGAACAGTTCTTCACCAAATGAAAAGATATTCCTGGTCAGACACCATCTCATCATTTCCAAAACCATTTGATTGTGCTTCAAAAATCTCATGGGTCTACGATTTAAAAAATATTCAGTAGCCTTTAAACCGTCAGTATGCCTTATGCTAGTGTACAACGTAGCAACATCAAGGGTTAATAAAACCATAGTATTCTCATTCCAACGTATATCATAAATACATTTATATATATATATATATATATATATATATATATATATATATAGCAGGAAGAAAAATTATGACATAAGATTACATTACATAGAGAGCACTTACCATATGTCTTCTGCTCCCGCAAGAGAACAGCAGATATATATATAGCAGGATAAAACTAGTATATACATCACTTCACACCTCGCAGGACAGAGGAACTCATGCTCCCCTACTACTACTACCACACTGCAGGACAAAGGAGCAGTGCTCTCCTACTACTGCACACCTCGCTGGACAAAGGAACGCAAATGTCCCCACTACAGCACACATCTCGCTGGAAAAAGGAATGCAAATGTTCCCACTACAGCACACATCTCACTGGACAAAGGAACGCACATGTTCCCACTACAGCACACATCTCGCTGGACAAAGGAGCACAAATGTCCCCATCACAGCACACATCTCGCTGGACAAAGGCCGCAAATGTCCCCACTACAGCACACATCTCACTGGATAAAGGAACGCACATGTTCCCACTACAGCACACATCTCGCTGGAGAAAGGAACGCACATGTTCCCACTACAGCACACATCTCGCTGGACAAAGGAACGCAAATGTCCCCACTACAGCACACATCTCGCTGGACAAAGGAATGCAAATGTCCCCACTACAGCATCCATCTTGCTGGACAAAGAAACGCAAATGTCCCCACCACTGCACACATCTCGCTGGACAAAGGAACGTAAATGTTCCCACTATTGCACACTATGGTATCTTCCAACCATACGGTGGTATTTACTGCCAACTACCTTGTTCCACATGATGGTGATATGTTTTCAATAATGCATTACTGTATCATTTTCTCCATTTTTTTCAGGTCGTAATAGATACCTAATAGGTATGATTTTTTGCATGCTTAAATTGAGCATGTTTTGTGGCTGAACATAATTAGGCACATATATTACATATAAATAATATATGAGTGAAGTAGGGATCACGCATGGTCCTGAAGAGAAAGTCAGGGGGATGGCTTTTGAAACATGTTGACCGGGTAGGAGGTAACTCATAATAGTAGACCCCCTACATCTCCCCTTTTTAACGTTTCCGCCTAGGGAAGTGAATAAACTTTATTTTTTCCACTAGCCAGGCAACTTTTAACATTGCACCACTAATTTTTCCTGACCCTACCACTCATACCTCTGCACTACACATAGCCTTTTTTTCACTTGATTAAGTGCTCCCACATCTCTGTAGGTAGCAGCACGCCCCGCCCCGTAGAGGGACGGGAAGACCCCCATGATGAAGCATGACACTAAGGGATTCTTAGTGTGTGAGGGGTATTTTAAAAACACATAGTGTCTCCCATGACAATTTCTTGGGTTACACATAAATATCCCACCACCTTCATTATAGATTTTCAACACAAGGAAGGATATATTGGAAAGTGGTAGAATCTCTTTGTTTAATTAAATGCTGTATGGTAGACACCAGGACACAAACCTCAAACGCCGCCTGACACCAATGTGCTGTAAATTGCAGAAAGTGCTGACGGGTAGCAACATAAATGCCGTCTCATAAAGTTCAGTGTGCACTAGTACTTGTAGCAATAATTCTCTTGTCGACGATCCCTCAAAACATCAGCGCCAAAACCTGTAGCTGATTAACTCTTCCTCATACTGACGTCCCCAGCGTTGCTAAGATATGATACTGGAATCACTACACTGGGTGCGGCCTCCACAACCAATGAACTGCTGTTAGAGGATGCCCTGACATCTCAATTGGATTTTGTTGACGAATCTACATCCAGCAGGGCCGCACACGTCCCAGGAGCTGCCTCACGTAACAGCCGGACCATGCAGCTGGGTTACACCGACATTGCTGCTTCCAGGACGGCGTGACACGTCACAGCAGGGTCTCGCAGCTGCGACGTTACAGCTATAAGACCCAACAGGTGCATCCTTCAAATTTTCAAACGTCCACATATGGTTTCCTCCAGCGCAGTGGATGCAAAACCCAGCCAAACACTCCCAGAGGCCTGACTAAGCCCCCGAAGACCTTGTTATTGTTAACGCAAAAAGCAGGCAATGTCCCACACTACGGCGACTTGATTTTTCATGATATTGCCATTGTTTTTCCCAGATGGCTTCACTACACAGATTGCCGGTTCACTGTAGATGCACAGTCCAAGCACAAATAATGGTGTGCTGCACAAATTACACGCTGCCCAAGTTACTGGTTTCTTTCCTGAGTTGCACTGCCGCATGCACTGCCAATTACTCAAGGCCAAACTTGAAGCAAGTTAAAGTGAAAGATGCCAGTTCACTTCAATGCTGTAGGCTGGCTGTCTTCAAGCCACACAGGTCAAATATCAAATCTTCAATTCTGTAGGCTGTGTGTAGGCTGGCTGGTTTCAAGCCACGCAATGTCCAATGCCCAAAACGTACAATGTGTAGGCTACCTGTTGTGGAAGACACCGGTGGGGCATCTAAGGCGTTGCTCAGGCTTATTTTCAGGCTTCTTTTCAGACTCTGGCAATCTTTTTAGTTTCTTGTGTAATTTCTTGGCTCTTCACGGGTGGTTCTTTTAAAAATCATTGCCACTTTTGTTAACGAAGTGGGTCCCTTGTAGCTAATCAGTCCAGTAGCCCGTAGTGTAGATTATGTAGGTTTATTCAGTTACAGGTAAGATGGTAAAGCCCCACCGGGAACAGCATCCTGCTCCTCAGCCCCACTCATTCCAACTGACCACTCATCCAAACCATGCACTCATGAACATTCTATTACATCACACTCACACAGCCTGAGCAGCAAGGAACTACATCACAGAATACAACAATGGCATATGTATCTGTACTACCTTGACTATCTGCCTTCTACCTATGCAATATCCCTGTGAAAGCACACCTAGCCTAAGCTGTCCTCCTCAAAGTCCTGACTTATCCTGTATACTTGTCAAGTTAACCTATACTAATGCCTTCCCTTGCTAGCTTCTAGACATTCAAGAAAACGTGTCTTTCATGCGCCTTCAGTGCACTCACTGTACTAATTACAACTCCTTACAGTTTGTGTATTGGGGGTGTCCAAGAATGCCTCCGAGGCTACATTCCTCAGACTGAGTGAGCATATCTACCTTTAAAATTGAGGCAAACAGGCTGGAGAATACTGCTTAAGTGACCGCAAGTAATAAGCCAAACAGATGTCCTGTGGGACTCATTCATTGACACTTCTACATTTGCTTTGAAAGTGTGAAAACTCACTTTGTAACTTGTATCGTAACCAATGTTATTGAAAAAGAGTACGTGACACAATAGCCTGCATGAACATTGTTTTCATATTTTTAGTATAAAGACAATATATATTTCATTATGTCTCCAAATTAGTGCAGACCGCACCGCGCTAAGACAGTGAACAAATATGCATACAACAACATAGAACAAGACAGTGAACAGATTCCAAGGTTGTATATGATTTTATATCAAACAAACATAAGAGGAGGTCCTGCCTGTTAAGGTATGGTATCTCCTGGTGAATCATAACATGTTTTGAAAGCAACTTAGGGACAAGATGTCGACGATTCGACTTGGTTAGTCTTCGGGTCTCATCAAGTCAAAAGTAGTCTGACTTAAGTATCCTAGAAACAGTGGAATCTTGGGACCTTCAATAAGTCATCCTGTAGGCAATATGTGCAAGTATCCTTCAAGTCAGAGTCTATAATGTATATCAGGCCGCACAATTAGTAGGACAGTTCCGGTGAGGTAAACAAATTATTCAGGAGAAGTACACCTTTGTATTGTAGAAAGTCATCACACCTACACATACAGGAGTACTCCTAGACAAAGTCAACAATGCAAAATGGACCTCTCTGTTCCTTAGATGGTCCCGTAGAGGTAAAGGCATTACTAACCAAGCGGCCTGATATACATTATAGACTCTGACTTGAAGTATTCTTGCATGTATTGCTAACAGGATGCCTTATTGAAGCTCCCAAGTTTCCACTGTTTGTAAGGAACTTTAATCAGACGACTTTTGTCCTGATGAGACCCGAATACTAACTACAAGTCGAATCATCGACATCCCCTTGCTAAGTTGCTTTCAAAACATGTTATGGTTCGCCAGGCGATACCATAAATGAACATACAGGACCTCCGCTTATGTTTGTTTGATATAAAATCATATACAACCTTGGAATCTGTTCACTGTCTTGTGCTATGTTGTATACATATTAGTTACCTGTCTGAGCACTGTGTCTTCTGCACTAATTGTGATACATACTGAAACTTATATTGTCCTGATACTAAACATGTGGAAAAAAATCATGCAACAAATTGTGTCCTGTATCCTTTTTCAATAACGTTGATTATGATGCAAGTTACTAATTGAGTTTGAACACTGTCAAAGCAAGTAGAACTGTTGGTGAATGAGTCCCACAGGACATTTGTTTGACTTATTACACTTACTCTGGTTCTCGTGGGCATTCAGGGTGGTCCTTGTTTTGCATACTTGGGGGCAGATTTATAAGCCCCTTGCGCCACTTTTGCGTCACTTTTCCCATGTTAAAAGTGATGCAAAAGTGGCGCAAGGGGCTTGTAAATCTGCCCCTAAGTTTGCTAAAAACCAACTCAAAATCTAGTCAAGACTTTACAATTTTGCCACACGGGGTACTCCATGTCAATGTGGCTTATGTTCCGTCCATCATTATGTGCAGTGTGAGGATTAAAATGCACTTGTCAATCAGCGAACAGAACACCTACCACGTTTTGACGGAGGATAAACTTGTTCAGCAGGCCATAAGCAAGTTCATGATTTCTTCAAATAAAGGAACAACAATTCTATGCCCGCTTGCTTAGTGATGTAGTGGTCCATGGAAGGTAGGTGTCCATGCACAGCCATTGAAAGGTTTACCTCATGGCAGCTCCACCTTGGTCAATTTCCCAATACTTCGCTTTTGTGTGGTACAAAATAAAGCAGGTAGGAAAACACAGGACTGGCTGAGATGGGCGCTGGGGACAGTAAACACGACTCTCCTGCCTCATTCCTTTGCTTAGAACAGACTGCAAAGATGACATGATCAAGTCTTTTTAGCTGTTTCAGGAATGCGATCTGCAAAGTGTCGATCCTGCAGCCTTGCCACATCCTCCAGAGTATATGAAGTGGAGGCTGCTGCTTCTGTAGCAGTAAGACTTTCAGTGACGGTCAACTGAAAGGCAAGGAAAGACATGAGTCTTCAAGTGGTGATTTGACAATACACAACATATGCATTGTATGCTGCCATGTGGTGGGTAAACAGTTTACTATACCAAGGTCAAGTTTTACGACTTGCATTGTATGGCTGAAGAACCTGGTCATTCTTATCCACTCCACCCATGTACTTGTTGTAATCAAGTATCCAGATGGGTTTGTGAAGTTCGACCATCTGACCCCAAACCGTGACAGGGAAAGTGCTCTTGTCATGAATTGTAGTGAGCATGTACACATCTCGCCTTTCAGAGAACATGACTGCAAGCAGATCGTTGGAATGCAACCCAGTGCATTGGAGCTTCGTACAAACAAGCTCCGACAGGAATCCTTTGCGGCGACAATGTACTGTACCGCATGCCACAGTGCGATCTTTGTACAGCTCACTGAATAGCTCTACTCCCATATAGAAATTGTCCACATAAAGGTTATAACCTTTGTGAAGGAGTGGCTGGACAAGTTACCATACAACTTTTCCTGTGACTCCTAGCTTGGGAGGGCAACCTACAGGGTTTAGAGAGGAGTCTTCCCTGTAAACACTCTCAATCTGTACACGTAGCCAGTAGAGCTCTCACACAGCATGTACAACTTGATGCCATAGTGAGCTCTTTTGCTCACAATGTACTGCCTGAACAGCAGCCACCCTTTGTACAGAATCAAGGAATCATCAATAGCTATATTCTTTACAGGAGTATAAAACTCTGAAAACCTGGCAGACAAGTGTTCCACGACAAGCTGAATTTTGAACAACCTATCATGGTCTGGATGGTCCCAGGGCAATGCAACAGAATTGTCATTGAAATTCAGCATACGCTGCAATAGCAAAAAACGACGTCTGCACTAGAATGGTGCGGAGATTGTGGTTACTCAAACCATGCGAGTAGACAGTAGGACTGCAAGCTTTGTTTGTGCACAAACCCCATTTTGAGCGTAAGCCCCAAAAATGTCTTCAACTCCTCAGGTGAAGTGGAATTTAACTGGTGTTCCCTAGAATGACACCTTCCAGTGCCTTTATGCGCCCCCAGAAAGTGTTTGGCACACAAATTTGTTTGCTGCACAATTTTCTCAAGGAAGTCAACATCCAAAAAGAGATGGATGTAGTCATGTTGGCAAAAAATTGGCCATATGGAATTTACATCCAGTGTCGCCAGTGAAAGGCGAATTTGGGACTGAACTAAATTGTGGGGCTGCCGAAGGAGCACTTCGTCTGTGATTGCCGCCGCACATGCCTGTTCTCTAGGTTGGTCTAACCTGCTACGGTTCCCTGCTGCACAGACTGTGCTTGCACAGGGACAGTACGACTGCCATCATCATGTCCCTCAGAATCGCTGGAAGATGAGTCATCAGATGCAACTCCGCCAACTGGAATATTACTTCCAGATTCTTTTCCATTTTCCTCTCCCTCAGATGCTGTCTAAGTTTCTGCTGTCTCAGTCTCTGATCCTGCCTCAGAGCTGTCCTCCATAACCCGAGTTAGAGTCTGGGCACCAGTCATCCACAGAGATGCCACCTCTGCTGACTGGCTAAAACCGTCCTTCTAAAACACTGTCCTACGTAGAAGGCAGAAGTATTGTTCATAATCAGTCAGTGTGTGTGTCTGTGTGTGAGATGTGCAACAGTAAATACACACAAAGTTACTTATCTTTGTTTGCTGGATCTGCAGGTTCTCCAAAGACACAAAAAATTTAAAAAAAGGCACAGTATTACTTCACCATTGCCAAATACCCAATATCATAGCATACTTTTTTGATGGCTTATGCAAAACTTTATTGTTAGGGGAGCTGCTGGGCATTTGCCAGTATAAAATAGATTTCCAGAAGCCACAAATCAACCTTTGATTTCAAGAAGCATACATTCACATAGTAGCCCCTGCAACTTTGTGTGCAGGCATGCTCCTTTGTGTGCAGGCGTGCTCCTTGTGAAAACACACAGTGCTTTTATCAGGGTCACTGGAATCATGCGGCCGGACAGCACCCAATTATACGACGGGTTTAACTAAATTATGTGGCAAGAAAAGGCTAATTATGCAGCACATTGTCTGGTAGTATTACCTCATTATTTTATTACTTGAAAACATATTACTGCCTGGACAAAGATTTCACCTCATTATCATCAATATAGCCACCAAATACAGAAATTAGCAACTGAAAGATGACCAGTCAACCTTTGTGCAGGGCCTTCCACTTCATCCGAACATGGTACCACATCGTTATCTTTCTAATAAATATTGCCACATATGGTGTGGCTCTTTTTATTATATGTGTGTTTTCCCCAGGGGGAGCACAATCGCCCAATCAGAGGAAACGCATTTATAAAAAAAAAACCTCAAGGGGGGGTGTCAAACCTTGGTTTCAGGGCCAACCCCCTCCTACATTTCTCTTCTG
Source organism: Calotriton arnoldi (assembly GCA_963921515.1). Classification (NCBI taxonomy): domain Eukaryota; kingdom Metazoa; phylum Chordata; class Amphibia; order Caudata; family Salamandridae; genus Calotriton; species Calotriton arnoldi. The sequence goes on from CAWUFW010004637.1 coordinate 132,786, forward strand.
TTTATTTTGGGAATGTGTGTTATCCCTGGGTGAAGGGGGGCACGATGCCCCACCCAAGGGAAACCACACTTTCCCAGAAACAAATGAGGGCCCAACAGAGGATTGGCCTGTATGTCAGGAGGGCCGACCCCTGACAGTTTCACTTTCTTTTATACATTTTGTTACCTCCCCTAGGGGAAAAATCACTCTACCTCAGTGGGAAAAATCCCATAAAAAAAAAAAATAATGCTCCTCTTGGGTGGCCGGCCCTTTCACCACTAGGGCCGACCCCCCCAAACACTGGTCCCTGGTGGCCTAGTGAGGTTTCCTGGCTGTGGATCACAGCACAATCATGATTCACAGCCAGGAAATAGTTTCAGGCAGGCCTCATTGGAGAGTGGAGAATATCCCTTTTCCAATGAGCCCCACTGAATCCCGGGGAGGCCTTTTTAGTCATTTTTACCCACCGGAGACAGAAAGAGCACTTACATTCTCTTGTTAACCCCGGAGCCAGAAAGAGCACTTACATTCTCTTGATAACCGCTCTAGTGGAGAATCTGTGACGTCAGCGTGCCAATGTCACAGATGGGTGGGAGGGGAGGTCGTGGGTTGACGCAGAAGGGATTCCGTATCACCCCAGCCCTTTCAACAAAAAAAAGAAAAAAGGAATCCTCTGGTGCTTGTGGTACTTGAACATGAAATACCTTGAAAAAACAAGAGGCTTTTGGCAAAACAGGAACAGTTCATTTAATTAAACAGTGCGGCCAGTAGAACAGTTACAGGCATAGGGTCTGAGGACTGTCTCAATCAATCAATCAATCAACTTTATTCGGTTTCAGCTTATAAACCATAAAGGTTATCAATACATAAAAAGTTCATAAAATAGTAACACATTTCATCATACAATTGACTGAATTCCACAAGGGACTAAAAATAATTCAAAGCCAGAGATACAAAATTAAATACGCTTTTCAATCAATCAATCAGGGAATTATAAGCGCGCTACTCACCCGTGAGGGTCTCAAGGCGCTGGGGGGGTACGCAGCTCCGTTCCGTCAAAGAGACTGGTCTTGAGAGTTTTCCTGAAGGTGTTCAGGGAGGGGGCGCGTCTGATGTCTGCCGGTAGCTCATTCCAGGTCTTGGCTGCAGTGTGAGAGAGCGATCTTCCGCCTGCCCTGGCTCTGTGGATGCGCGGGGTTACAGCCAGAGCGAGGTTGGACGATCGCAGGTTTCTTTTGGGTACGTGGAAGTTTATCCTGTCGTTGAGGTATTTGGGTCCGCTGTTGTGTAGGCATTTGTAGGCATGGGTGAGGATTTTGAAGGTGACTCTCTTCTCCACGGGTAGCCAGTGGAGTCTCCGCAGGTGTTGGCTGATGTGTTCGTGCCGGGGGATGCCGAGGACGAGTCTGGTTGCGGTGTTCTGTATTGTTTGGAGTTTGCGGAGTATGAACTTGTTGATGCCGGCGTAGAGTGCGTTGCCATAGTCTAGTCTGCTGGTGATGAGTGCGTGGGTGACTGTCTTCCTTGACTCGGGGGGGATCGATTTGAAGGTCTTGCGGAGGGTGTTGAAACAGCTGAAGGTGACGGGGTTGACCTGTTGGTTCATGGCTAGTGATGAGTCGAGTACAATGCCGAGGTTTTTGGCGTGGTCTGAGGGGGTAGGGGGGCTTCTGAGGGCGGTGGTTATCCGAGGATCTTTTCCAAGATCCTCGGATAACAGTTAGAACAACTAAAAAAGGAGGGTCCCAAGGCCTTATCTAATATGTATATATTGTCCAATACTAACATTTAATCCAGACTGGCCCTGGCTTTCACCGCAGATTTCAGGAAACTAAGAACGAAAAGAATACATTCTTCATGCAACAATTGTAAATAGATAAGAGCTGGACGGGCCTGCTTAAAATTCATCCTCTTTAAAATAGGAAAAATAAAAGTTTTCCGGGGGACCTCCTAAAATTTACAAAATAACATGAAGTGTAGCAGATCCTGTGGAGACTCATCGTCGCAGCCACAGGGTGTTAACAACTGTCCTCTTCTACTCCCCCTTGGCAAGACCAACAAAAAATGAAAAAGATCTAGGTGAAACCTGGTCAATAAAAAACGTTCATATGTGCTAAAAGACCCCAGAAGATATGGCTCGGATGATAGTGTCGTTTTCAACATAAAAAATTTACGAACACTAGGTTTCCTCAGTTCCAGCTCTTCCCTCTCTAGTTTCCTTAAGCTGATAAAAGACTCCCTTATCATCCCCACATCCTTTTTAGTTACTGATTCGGGATTGATGTATAATTCAGCCCTTCCTAAGCTTTCAAAGCTGCTCTTAATATATCTGATGCAAAAACAACAGTTGATGGACAGAATGCAGAACAATGTTGTACATTCACCCCAGTACAGAGATCTGGGCCTAAATCCATCGTTTTTTTGCTCACCATGCCATTCCAGTTTGGACCCAGCCATTTGCAAATTAGTCTTGACCCTGCGTCCAATGGGAACAGTCCAGCCCGAACTGCCAGGCCAGGTCCTCCCTGGACTGGAAACAAGCATCCTAGGACCGGTTTCGGGCTTTCAGCCCTCATCAGCCAGGATAGCTTGACTCCAGTGGCATGGAGAGCACAGGACCCACGTCTGGGCATACCCGTCCCACTCGGGGTGACAAATGGAAAAATAACAGTTGATGGACAGAATGCAGAACAATGTCGTACATTCACCCCAGTACAGAGATCTGGGCCTAAATCCATTGTTTTTGCTCACCATGCCATTCCAGTTTGGACCCAGCCATATGCAAATCAGTCTTGACCCTGCGCCCAATGGGAACAGTCCAGCCCGAACTGCCAGGCCAGGTCCTCCCTGGACTGGAAACAAGCATCCTAGGACCGGTTTCGGGCTTTCAGCCCTCATCAGCCAGGATAGCTTGGCTCCAGTGGCATGGGGAGCACGGGACCCACGTCTGGGCATACCCGTCCCACTCGGGGTGACAAATGCAAAAACAACAGTTGATGGACAGAATGCAGAACAATGTTGTACATTCACCCCAGTACAGAGATGTGGGCCTAAATCCATCGTTTTTTTGCTCACCATGCCATTCCAGTTTGGACCCAGCCATATGCAAATTAGTCTTGACCCTGCGCCCAATGGGAACAGTCCAGCCCGAACTGCCAGGCCAGGTCCTCCCTGGACTGGAAACAAGCATCCTAGGACCGGTTTTGAGCTTTCAGCCCTCATCAGCCAGGATAGCTTGACTCCAGTGGCATGGAGAGCACGGGACCCATGTCTGGGCATACCCGTCCCACTCGGGGTGACAAATGCAAAAACAACAGTTGATGGACAGAATGCAGAACAATGTCATACATTCACCCCAGTACAGAGATCCAGGCCTAAATCCATCGTTTTTTTGCTCACCATGCCATTCCAGTTTGGACCTAGCCATATGCAAATCAGTCTTGACCCCTGCGCCCAATGGGAACAGTCCAGCCCGAACTGCCAGGCCAGGTCCTCCCTGGACTGGAAACAAGCATCCTAGGACCGGTTTCGGGCTTTCAGCCCTCATCAGCCAGGATAGCTTGACTCCAGTGGCATGGAGAGCACGGGACCCATGTCTGGGCATACCCGTCCCACTCGGGGTGACAAATGCAAAAACAACAGTTGATGGACAGAATGCAGAACAATGTCGTACATTCACCCCAGTACAGAGATCTGGGCCTAAATCCATCGTTTTTTTGCTCACCATGCCATTCCAGTTTGGACCCAGCCATATGCAAATCAGTCTTGACCCTGCGCCCAATGGGAACAGTCCAGCCCGAACTGCCAAGCCAGGTCCTCCCTGGACTGGAAACAAGCATCCTAGGACCAGTTTCGGGCTTTCAGCCCTCATCAGCCAGGATAGCTTGACTCCAGTGGCATGGAGAGCACGGGACCCACGTCTGGGCATACCTGACCCACTCGGGGTGACAAATGCAAAAACAACAGTTGATGGACAGAATGCAGAACAATGTCGTACATTCACTCCAGTACAGAGATCTGGGCCTAAATCCATTGTTTCTTTGCTCACCATGCCATTCCAGTTTGGACCCAGCCATATGCAAATCAGTCTTGACCCTGCGCCCAATGGGAACAGTCCAGCCCGAACTGCACAGGACCCTCGTCTGGGCATACCCTTCCCACTTAGGGCGACAAATGCAAAAGAAACAATTGATGGACGGAATGCTGGACAATGCAAACATTCACACCCAGTCACAAGGATCTGGGTTAAATCCATCATTCTTTTGCTCGCCACACCACCCCAGTTTGAACCCAGCCATATGCAAATCAGTCTTGACCCTGTTCCTTGTGGGAACAGTCCAGCCCGAACTGCCAAGCCAGGTCCTCCCTGGACTGGAAACAATCATCCTAGGACCGGTTTCGGGCTTTCAGCCCTCATCAGCCAGGATAGCTTGACTCCAGTGGCATGGAGAGCACGGGACCCACGTCTGGGCATACCCGTCCCACTCGGGGTGACAAATGCAAAAACAACAGTTGATGGACAGAATGCATAACAATGTCATACATTCACCCCAGTACAGAGATCTGGGCCTAAATCCATCGTTTTTTTGCTCACCATGCCATTCCAGTTTGGACCCAGCCATATGCAAATCAGTCTTGACCCTGCGCCCAATGGGAACAGTCCAGCCCGAACTGCACAGGACCCACGTCTGGGCATACCCTTCCCACTTAGGGTGACAAATTCAAAAGAAACAATTGATGGACGGAATGCTGGACAATGCAAACATTCACCCCCAGTCACAAGGATCTGGGTTAAATCCATCATTCAAAGTCAAAGTCAAAGTCAAAAAGCTTTATTCGGTGTAAATACAACAAACACCATAAAAGCATACTAATACACATTTATACATCATACTTAATATTCAAAATTTAAAATTGATTCTACAAATTAGATTTTACATAAAAATTAATTCAATTATAAAAATTATTAAAATATCAGTGCATGAATAGATCATAATACGTTAGTACGGCATCCACAATTTGTGCAATAAAGTGCTAATACATTCAAATCCATCTAAAGTTAATAAAGTGTCAATGCATGGAGAGTTCTTGGTACAGAATACATGCTACCACAATATAAGCGATAAAGTGCTAGTGCTTATAAATGCATATATGTAAACATATATAATATTATACAATTAATAATCTTGTTCTTCATATAATAATGCGTCCAAATGTACAAGTTCTTTTCTTTTCCCAATTGAAAGTTGTATATAACGTATAACAGAACTTATTACTTTTATATTATCCAGGCTACAAACAAAGTCAAACGCATTTTTATAACTATAAAGTGTATTTCTTAAAAAAAGGGGTTTTAAAATTGATTTCCGGATACCCATATAAAAAGGACAAAAAAGTATAAAATGCATAGTTGATTGTGAAGTTTTACCATCACATGGGCAAGGTGGTAACATGTGACACCATTTTTCAGTACTTGGAAAGGCAATTAAACGGTGTAAAGTGCCCAGCCTTAACCTAGTCAAATAGAATCTGTGTTGGGTATTCCTTACTAATGTCAAATATGGCTGAATACCCCTTGTAGGTGGACCTTCACAATAGCTAGCTACAGTTTTTTTTGATATCAGCACTTTCCCTTTCCTGCTCCATTACAGTTAAGTATTTTGATTTCAAATCATTTTTGGAAAAGGCCTGTATTGTAGTGGGATTGTTTTTAACAATCCCGACTTTACATTTCATTAAAAGTTTAAAAATATGCTCCAACCAGGGTATTTTGGAACTATGGTCAAGGGCGAGGCAGTCCATTATTAAATCCCTTGTGAACTTAGTTTCTTCCTTTGCCCAAAGCCCTCGCCAAAATGTGAGACCTACCATATTTATTGTATCACATAAATATGGTACAAATAACTCTTTATGTACAATAGCGTTCGCAGTAGCACTAGGGACCGCCAACAGCCTTTTAAGAACTTATTCTCCTTTATTTGTAATGCAGCCGTATTTGTTCTCCCCCATATCGCTGCACCATAGCATACTCCTGAAACACACTTGCTCTTATACAACGATAAAATTTCCAATATGGGTTTGTTTCCTATTTTTGCCGCAAATTTAAATATACCCTCTGTGATTCTTACGAATTTCATTTTACATAATTCAATGTGCTTTTCCCAAGAACCATTGTTGCAGAACAACATCCCTAAATACGAAAAGGTAGATACTCTATTAATAAAAACCCCACCCACATGATGTTGTCTATGCTTTAGCTTTTTCCCCCCACGTCATTACAAAAGTTTTCTTTAAATTTAACTGCAGATCAATGTCCTTCATATATAGGGCAAAATTTTCTATCAAAATTTGCAGGCCATTTGCAGTCCTGGACATTAAAACAGCATCATCTGCATATAATAAAACAGGTGTGGGGCGTTTTCCTACTTTTGGGGCATCTGCAACTAACTTTTGTAAAAATGGATCCACATTATTTATGTATAATGAAAATAAAAGCGGAGCTAAAACACATCCTTGTCTAATCCCCCGCTTTACCATAAAATCAGGTGTACATTCTCCCATCTTCCCATATCGTACCCTAGTAGTTAAAAAGGCATAAATTTGTGATAAAAATGAAATTATTTCAATTGGTGCCCCTAGCCCCTTCAATGTTTGCCAAAGCTTTTGATGATTCACTAAATCGAAGGCGCTAGTTAGGTCTACAAAGCATAGGTGGAGTACTCCTTCCCTAGCCTTTGTATACTTCCCTATTAACAATTCTAAATTTAGGTACTGCTCTACCGTCCCAATACCCTCTTCTGAAACCATACTGGGCTTCTGTCAAGATTTTACTATCACTAGCCCAGTCTTCTAGCCTTTCTAGCATAATTCGGCCCATCAACTTCGATGAGGTGTCAAGAAGGGATATTGGGCGGTAGCAGTTTGCCTTCCCTCTGTCCCCCTTTTTAAAGATGGGAACAATAATACTTTGTACCCAGGTTGAGGGTAATACGCCACCCAAGACCACGTTAAAAACATTCAGTAAAATAGGTATCCAGAAATCTGTATTACATTTAAAAACATCTATGGGCACCCCTTCAGGTCCAGCAGCTTTTCCATTAGCACATTTTTCAAGGGCTGATTTGATTTCTTCTGTAGTTATAGGTATTGCCTTTACTGGGTTTACTATTATAAACTTATCTCTTTTACAATCAATTATTTTTTAGGCCATCGGGGTTAAAAATCTTCTCAAAATGTAACACCCAGTCTTCGGGCGAAACCACAGTATCAATCCCTACTTCATTGCTTCCTTTGAAATACGGATGATTAATTATCTTCCAAAAAGAATAGAGTCTTTCATCTCAGCTGCCTGCTTAAGCTTCTCCCATGCACCCTCACGAATCTCCCTTTTCTATTGTCCAAGGTTTTTAAAATAATTTTTCTTGCGGTACTAATCATATCTGGATCCCTAGGTTTTTGTTTGAGGGCAAATTTCAATTCCCCATTCAACTTCGTGCATTCATGACTAAACCATCTTGGGTTAAGATCACAGATTTTCTTCTTCTTTTAACTATTAGATTACCAGCAATTTCCTTGGCAATATTACTAAAAGCATTTATGGTGGCTATTTTGCTCGAAGAACTATCTAAACAGATTTCTAAGTCCTTTTGTGTTCTCTCTCTAATATTTTCCATAAACATAACTGGGTTAACGCCCGTCCATTTTATGGATATACCATTGTTTCCTTGGACGTCAATATCAGCATCTACTCTTTTTCCTCGTAGTTTGGTCGGCAAGTCTATATTCAATATCAAGCTCAAAGGATGATGATCACTAAACAGGCTAACATTAATCAGGACTCTCTCAACCAATTTTCTACCATTTGCTGATATTATAAAATGATCTATGTTTGACGAGGACCTAGCTCCTACAAAGGTATGTAATTTAGTTTCTCCTTCTAGTATATTAGGTTCTAAAACAATTAGATCATATTTGTGTGTCACCATATTAATAGCCTCCCCATATATGTCATGCACAAAGTGTGTAATCTTATCACCATAATCATCACAATATCCACAGGGTTCACCTACTTCATATTCACATCTAACAGAGTTGAAATCCCCCGCCCACACTAAAACATATTCTCCTGTCACTCCCTTTAGGAAACAGTCCAAGTCCTTTTCTAATAAGCTAATTACCTTACTCTTTGTATTATCAAACAAGTTATTATAAAAATTTATAGCAACAATTGATTCTTTTCCATTAGATTCAAGATATACAAACTGGTAATATTTGGATGTAATAAAAGTTTTCTTTAAAATCAATGGTAAGGTAACAGCTATTAATGTGGCTAGGCCACCCTTTGCCCTTCCCTTTCTGGACGGTGTAGCATTGGTACAAATTGTCTGATAACCATTTATACAGAAAGAATCAGTACTCCAGGTTTCCTGTAACATTACTACTCCAAAACCATCCAACATTTGCAACCAGTTTGTATCACGTAATTTGTTTTTAATGCCTGCTATATTCCACGTCATGATTTTCAGAGACTCACTGTGATATAATCTAGATTCATCTTTCTTCAGGTTACTAATGGGAATACTATTACTATAATCACCTATAAGAATGTCTGAAATTCCCATATACCGAGTACCTATCCAATTTTCCATAGGTGAACTCGGGGTATGGAGATTAACATCTCCCGCAGTGCTTAAAAGAGGGTCTTCTGGACTAATTTCCTTAGTCGGATCTATAATACCAACATCTAGCAGGCCGTCAACATTTACTTCTACCTTTCTTCCATATAGTTGATCAACAGCTGTATGTCAATCTATGTCTCCACAACTCTGCAGTGGTGCATATCTATTATACAGCGGCATGTGCAAGGATGGGTTAAATCTAGAAACTGTGTTAGGACTATCTGGATTTGGTCTATAAAAAAAGCCTAATGGAACGGCTATTATGATATTATTTATGTCCGAACAATCTCCTTTTCCACAATGCATAAGATATTTCAATATATCGCCCACTAATTTTTTATTTCGAAAGTTCACCACAATGCAGTCTCCCTGACATGATTTCCGCGATGTACCCAGCCAATTCGTTCTCCTCAACATGATTATGTCCTGATATAAAATATGCGCCCCAACATTTGTATTTATACAAACCAATGGACCACTTGATTCTTCATAGTGTCATATGTTTCCTGCTGATTTCCCAATAGTTTGGGCACATTCTTTAAAACTATGACGTAAGTAGTTGCTTCGGGGGAGATTTAGTGTCCCCTTGTAGTAATTTGCACCTAATGTATTGCTATTCTCCATATGTAATAACGGTTTTTTAAATACTGTTGTGTCCTGATATTTATCTTCCATATCTTTATTACTTTGACTTGTAATTTTTGAGGTAACTGATAAAAGTGGCTCCGTTTCTGTATGTACTGCAGGGATGATTCTAATGGCCGGACTTGAGTTTCCTTTAACAGATCCCGTTTGGGTATGTCCTAACTTAAAGTTATTAGATGTTTTGCCTATATTTTTCATTGATTGAAATTCAGAAAACATGTCCGTCAGGTGTACCACATCCTTCTGGATTTGTTTAATCTCCTGCATTAGACGTCTTTCAATACAGTCCATTTTGCCATGTAGTTTTTTGCATAACATTTCCAAATCTGGAGTTTTCTGTTTTGTTTGGTCAAGTTCCTTGCTAATCGGCCCAGGGATACATCCTCCCTTTTACGCTTGGCTTTTAGCTTAGCTTTGGATGTACACTTTTGTTTTTCCACAGGGCTATCTACAAGTTGGCCTGGTTGTTTCATCTTTTTGCTGGAGGGATATCAAAGACATATCATCTGTTAGATCTAAAATTTCCAGGGATGTGTTTTGAATGCAGGGATTAAAGGATTTGTGCTTATCCAAACTAGTACGAGCCTTTATTTCATGTGTAGCTTGCTCCGTGTCCCTGTCGCTCGTAATATTTTCAGATGTTAGGGTTCCGTTTCTCCCTCTAGTATCGATTCCTTTAAGACCGCGTCAAGGGCTGTCTTTGTGGCTGCCAGTTGTTCCTCCACATGTATAATTTCATCATTTATAAGACCCACTGCATTTGTTAAATATTTCGTTATTGGTGCATTTTTTGTAGTATTCATGGACTTCTTCCCCCCTTCTTGTGGTAACTTTCTTTTACCCATAATGACAGGCTATTCAAATACACAGTCACTATTCCAGTATGGGTATATTCTTATATTCTTACCGTTACCTTGTGTCTCCACCGAATAGCAACGCAAAGGGGGATGGCCCTGCCCAGCCACGTCCTGTCGCGGACGGGCGCAGACGGGCCCGCCCTTGGCCCGGGCTTCGCCCGGGCATGGCCCGGGCATGCCCGCGCGCGTCCCGCGCTGCGGGTGGCCTGGCCGCTCCTTTACGCGCCTCCAGGCGCGAGAATCAACGTCGCCGCTACAGGGGCTACAGGGGCTGCTGGGGATTGTAGTTTGCCGTTCCCCTCACGGCGAGATGGACGAGGAGTGCCTGAAGCCGTTTCCCTCACGGCAGGTGAGTAGGTAGAGATATGGCCGTTCCCTCACGGCAGGATAGCAGAGTGACCTGCACAGACACGATGTCCCGCGCTGCGGGTGGCCTGGCCGCTCCTTTACGCGCCTCCAGGCGCGAGGAATCAACGTCGCCGCTACAGGGGCTACAGGGGCTGCTGGGGATTGTAGTTTGCCGTTCCCCTCACGGCGAGATGGACGAGGAGTGCCTGAAGCCGTTTCCCTCACGGCAGGTGAGTAGGTAGAGATATGGCCGTTCCCCTCACGGCAGGATAGCAGAGTGACCTGCACAGACACGATGAATCCATCATTCTTTTGCTCACCACACCACCCCAGTTTGAACCCAGCCATATGCAAATCAGTCTTGACCCTGTTCCTTGTGGGAACAGTCCAGCCCGAACTGCCAAGCCAGGTCCTCCCTGGACCGGAAACAATCATCCTGGGACCGGTTTCAGTGCATCACCCTTCATCAGCCAGGCTAGCTTGAATCCAGTGGTGTAGTGAGCACGGGACCCACGTCTGGGCATACCCTTCCCACTTAGGGCGACAAATTCAAAAGAAACAATTGATGGACGGAATGCTGGACAATGCAAACATTCACCCCCAGTCACAAGGATCTGGGTTAAATCCATCATTCTTTTGCTCACCACACCACCCCAGTTTGAACCCAGCCATATGCAAATCAGTCTTGACCCTGTTCCTTGTGGGAACAGTCCAGCCCGAACTGCCAAGCCAGGTCCTCCCTGGACCGGAAACAAGCATCCTGGGACCGGTTTCTAATGGATATATCTGCCTGTGGATTCCTCACCTAATGAATATCCCCTGCGCCAGCATTCCGCGGAAACTTTTTCCTAGCTCTCCACGCCGACGAGGTCGTCATAATACCACGGCTCCGCTCGCGACTCTGCGTGACGTCACTGGAGCCATAAGAGAGCCTCGTCGGCGTGATGACGTCAGTTCCCTTTTTTCCGCGCCGTAGACGCGTAGTGGTTTTCTAGGACTCTCCGTATTTTGTACGAGTTACTTTGTTGTCCCTTCATCTTAACTGTTGCAGTTGCGATGTCGTCTTCGAGGAAGTCTGGGTTTAAGCCCTGTAGGGAGTGTGGGGGTCACATGTCCATCACTGACCCCCATGAAGATTGCTTATGGTGTTTGTCGTCGGATCACGATGTGGAAGACTGTTCCAGTTGTAGAAAGATGAACCCTAAAGCTCTTAAAGAACGGGAAGCCAAGCTTTTTATGGCAAAGGCAAAGAAGGAAGGAAGAGGACGTAAGAGATCGAAGTCAATGTCGAAGACGTCGACTTCGCATTTGTCGAAGTCGAGGAAGCACAAGAAGAAGAGGAGGCATGGTTCTCGGCGCCATTCGTTGAAGGGTAAGGCGTCGAGGTCACCTTCGCCGGCTCCTCGACGTCGTCAGAAAGACTTTGTGTCCCCTTCGCCTTCTCCTCGTGTGACTCCGGAGAGATCTCCTTCTCCAAAAGGCACTCCGGCGCCTAGAGGTTCGCCGGATTCGGAGGGCTTGCCTGTTCAGGATGATCCTTCTCCTGCCCACGAGATTGAACCTGTGGCTCCGCCAGTGGATCTGGCTGTTCCGGTGTCGGATGTTCCACGTCCGGATGCTGACTCGACTCCATATCCACAGTTTCCAACTCCAGGTTCGGTCCAACGCATTTTTTAAATGCAATGTATGGAGTATTTGCTAAGGCAGCCTTCCCCTCCGGAGCACCTTCTGGTCCTGTGGGTCCGCTGGCCTTCAACTTGGGCGTGCCTCAGCACTATGCCCAGGCACCCTTCGTGCCTTTCATGCCGACGGCGCCATCATGGCAGTTTCCGGCACCGAGAATTTCGACGCCGTATATGGAGTCCATGGCGCCGTCTGGTGGGCCTTCCCCTCGGCCTCGTACGGCGCCGATTCCACCTTCGGATCCTCCTTCGACGCCGGCTCTGGGGCTGTCGGCGCCACATGTGGCGCCGCCGACGCCGCAACCAAGGGTTCGTTCAAGGAGAGAGGCACAAAGACTTTTGGAGGAGGAACAGTATCTGAGAGAGGAGGTTGAAGAGGGTGAGATAGATGAGTCTGTGGATGAATTAGAAGGAATTCAAGAGGCAAGTGGACTGGACACCTCCCCTGAGTGGGATCTTTCTTCGTCAAGGGCTTCTCCACCTCAGGAGGTAGCTCCTTATCATACTGTCATAAGAAAGGCTGCAGAGCTTTTAGACTTACAATTACCTACTGCTGAGTATAAGCCTAATTTGCTCACTGAAGTTTTACATTCGCCTTCTTCAATAGTTGAGCCCTTGCTGCCCTTTAATGATGCTTTAACTGAGCCCATCATGGATGTGTGGCATAAACCTCTCTCTTCTCCTGCTGTGTCTAGATCTGTGGCACGAAGATATAGAGCGGCTCCAGGGGACCCTCGTTTTCTTTCTTCTCATCCATCTCCAGAAAGTTTGGTGGTGCAGGCGTCCTGCTCTAAACAGTCTTCAGGCGCTTTTCATCAGGCTCCTGCCGACAGGGACTCTAAGAAGCTAGAGCAGTCGGCTAAAAAGGTCTTTTCTTCAACTAGCATGGTACTTAAATCTACCAATGCTACCTGTTTGTTGGGCCGTTATATACATGCTTTGATGGATTCGGCGAAGCAGTTGGCACCCAAGTTGCCTGATGAAGAGCGGGGAAATTTTATGGAGGTTCTGACAGATGCTCAGGCTGCTGCTCGGCAGGTTATTCAATCTGGCCTGGACACGGCTGATTCGGTGGCCAGAGTTATGGGTTCCTCCATAGTTGCCAGGCGACAAGCTTGGCTTAGGTCCTTTGGATTTTCCCCGGATGTTCAGGCTCCCCTTCTGGATTTGCCCTTTGATGGTTCAAGGCTTTTCGGGGAGAAGGCTGATTCTGCTCTTCAAAGGTTTAAAGATAGCAGAGCGACGGCAAAGTCCTTGGGATTGCAAACCCAGTCAAGGGGGTTTGGTTATAAAAAGTATTGTGGTTTTGGAAGGTCTTCCTTTCATGGCTTGCGACAACCTCAGCAGCAGCAGCAGCAAAATCCGCTCTATAAGTCTTATAGAGGAAGAACCAGAGGTCGCCAACATGGTTCTGCCCGCAATCTCTCCTCCTCCTCTTCTACCTCCCCTGCTCCCCCTGGTAACGCAGGAAAGCAGCCCTAGATCCCCCATCCTGGATCATGTGGGTTCTGTAGGGGGTCGGTTGTCTCACTTTCTACAGGGTTGGAAATTGGTCACGTCAGATCTTTGGGTTTTAAACCTTGTAGAGAATGGGTACGCCCTTCCCTTTCGGGAATTTCCTCCTCCTTACCCTCCTTGCCAAGGTTTTTGTTCGGAGGACCATTTGCTCCTTCTACAGAAGGAGGTCCTTGCTTTACTTCAAAAAGGTGCGATAGAGGTGGTCCCGGAGCAGGAAAGGGGTCAGGGATGCTACTCACGGTATTTCTTGATCCCGAAGAAGGATGGCAGATTGCGTCCGATTCTGGACCTCAGGGTCTTGAATTTTTACCTGAAGCAGGAGAAATTCAAGATGCTAACCCTTGATAAGGTTCTTCTGGCGCTGCAGCAGGAAGACTGGATGGTGTTGATCGATTTACAGGATGCGTATTTTCACATCCCCATCCTGAAGTCGCACAGGAAGTATCTCCGTTTCACGGTAGGGTCGCAGCACTATCAGTTTGCGGTCCTCCCGTTTGGTCTTACTACTGCACCTCGAGTCTTCACAAAGGTGATGGCAGTGGTGGCAGCGCATCTCAGGAGGTCGGGGATCCCAGTTTTCCCTTACATGGACGACTGGCTGCTCAAAGCGAAGTCGCCGGAGATGGTGCTTCTTCATCTGCAGGAAACAACTCGGCTGTGTTCAACTTGGGTTTTTCAATAAATGTGCCCAAATCTCACCTGGTGCCCTCTCAGCGAAACCTGTTCATAGGGGCAGTACTGGATACTACTGTGTATCGAGCTTCTCCTCCTCCACAAAGAATTCTCAACATTCAGGAGATGATTCCCTTGTTTCACAGTGGAGCGGTTGTTCCGGTCCTGAAGGTCCTTCGCCTGCTCGGTCTGTTTGCTTCCTGCATACTGTTGGTCAGTCATGCACGCTGGCACATGAGGGCACTCCAGTGGTGCCTCTGCAGGCAGTGGTTTCAACACAACGGAGATCTCAGGGAGTCAGTCAGAATCTCTAGAGACGCTGCAGCGGAGCTGACTTGGTGGAGTGTGCAGGGCAACCTGTCTCAAGGAAAGCCCTTTCAACCACCTCCATCGGTGGCCACAGTGATCACGGATGCCTCCACTCTAGGGTGGGGTGCTCATCTGGGGGGTCTGAAGGTCAAAGGTCTTTGGTCTCCAGAGGAAAGGTTGCTTCACATCAACCTTCTGGAATTGCGGGCGATACGTTTGGCACTAAAGGCTTTCCTTCCTTCCCTTCGCGGTCAGTCAGTTCAGGTCCTGACGGACAACACTACCGCGATGTGGTACATCAACAAACAGGGAGGTGTAGGGTCGTTTCGTCTCTGCAGAGAGGCTCTGCGACTCTGGTCCTAGGCTCAGGGCCATCAGATTTGTGTGTTTGCAAATCATCTAGCCGGTGTGCTGAATGTTCGTGCGGACAGTCTCAGTTGGCATTACTCGGCCGATCACGAGTGGCGGCTTCATCCGGAGGTGGTCCATCACATCTTCGAGATGTGGGGGTCCCCTCGGTTCGACCTATTTGCCACTCACGAGAATGCGCACTGCCCGTTGTTCTGCAGTCTCCAGTATCCGATGCAGGGAGTGTTGGGGGACGCGTTTCAGTTGGATTGGAGATCACAGCTCCTTTACGCGTTTCCTCCCATACCTTTGATTCCTCGGATTCTGAGGAAGATTCGTCAAGACCGGGCCCAAGTTATATTGATCGCTCCGGATTGGCCAAGAAGGGTGTGGTACACAGATCTACTTCACCTCTCATCGCACCCTCCGCTCCATCTCCCTCTCAGGGCAGACCCCCTCTCGCAGTCGCAGGGGCAGGTTCTACACCCCCACCTCCAGAGCCTGCACCTTCATGCCTGGAGATTGAACGGGGCAACCTGAGTTCCTTCTCTCTCCCGCCGGATGTGGTGGATGTTATTTTATCATCCAGGCGACACTCCACTAAGTCTATTTACTCCTATAGATGGTCTAGGTTTGTTAAATGGTGTGGAGAGAGATCCATTGATCCTTTAAAGGCCCACTTGTCAGATGTTCTTTAGTTTGCACTTTCTCTGGCTCAGCAGGGTTTTGCTGTGGCCACTGTTAAGGGCTATTTGTCGGCTTTATCGGCATTTGTATGTTTGCCGGATCAGCCGTCTTTATTTAAGTTTCCCATTGTTTTGAGATTTATTAAGGGCCTTACCAATAGGTTCCCGCCTACTCCATTTGTTATGCCTCAATGGGATTTAAATCTTGTTTTGACTTTCTTGATGGGTTCCCCATTTGAACCCTTACATAGTTGTCCTTTGAGACGTCTGTCTTTTAAAACGGTCTTTCTTGTGGCTATTACCTCAGCAAGGAGGGTGAGCGAGCTTCAAGCTCTTAGTTCAAAACCTCCATTTTTGACCATACATGCTGAAAGGATGGTCCTCAGGACCAGGGCTGCTTTTCTGCCTAAGGTGGTTACTCTCTTCCATCTAGGGCAGTCCATTACTCTTCCTATGTTCTATCCTCCCCCTCACCCTTCCAAGGAGGAGGAGAGACTTCATCACCTGGATCCTTAAAGAGCGGTGAGCTTTTATTTGGACAGGACTAAAGACTTGTGGTTGGACGATCAGCTCTTTGTGGGATACGTTGGACGCATGAAGGGCAAGGCTGTGCACAAGCGCACTCTATCCAGATGGATCATCTTGTGCATCAAGATCTGCTACGCCCATGCTGGTAAGGAACCGCCTGCAGGTATTAGGTCTCATTCTACTAGAGCCAAGTCATCAACTTCTGCTCTGGCTAGAGGTGTTCCTGTAGTGGACATTTGTAAGGCAGCGACTTGGGCCTCCCTCCATACTTTCGCAAAGCATTATTGCTTGGACTCTGAAATGAGGAGGGAGGGCCACTTTGCGCGCTCTGTCCTGCAGGACTTTTGGTATAGAAGGGTGGACACCCTCCTCCGGGAGTGGGACTGCTGTGGGAATCTATTCATAAGGTGAGGAATCCACAGGCAGATGTATCCATCAGAAGAACAAGTTACTTACCTTCGGTAACGCTTTTCTGGTGGATACAGTATCTGCCTGTGGATTCCTCACTGACCCACCCTCCTCCCCGATGTCCACCCTTGTATACCCTAAAGGTTATTTTGTTTGACATGTGTTTTATATTGTATCTTCTATCTATCTGGTACATTTATGGGAAATGCTTATATTCTTTGGCTTTCCTTTTGGTTTTACACTATGTGTATTGGTGTGAATATTGTGTACTGTGTATACTTTGAATCTGTTGTCGGTCCACCTGTTCGCCTCGGAGGCACGGAAAAAATGGGTGGAACTGACGTCATCACGCCAACGAGGCTCTCTTATGGCTCCAGTGACGTCACGCGGAGTCGTGAGCGGAGCCGTGGTATTATGACAACCTCGTCGGCGTGGAGAGCTAGGAAAAAGTTTCTGCGGAATGCTGGCGCAGGGGATATTCATAAGGTGAGGAATCCACAGGCAGATACTGTATCCACCAGAAAAAGCGTTACCGAAGGTAAGTAACTTGTTCTTCAGGGCATCACCCTTCATCAGCCAGGCTAGCTTGAATCCAGTGGTGTAGTCAGCACGGGACCCACGTCTGGGCATACCCTTCCCACTTAGGGCGACAAATGCAAAAGAAACAATTGATGGACTGAATGCTGGACAATGCAAACATTCACCCCCAGTCACAAGGATCTGGGTTAAATCCATCATTATTTTGCTCACCACACCACCCCAGTTTGAACCCAGCCATATGCAAATCAGTCTTGACCCTGTTCCTTGTGGGAACAGTCCAGCCCGAACTGCCAAGCCAGGTCCTCCCGGGACCGGAAACAAGCATCCTGGGACCGGTTTCAGGGCATCACCCTTCATCAGCCAGGCTAGCTTGAATCCAGTGGTGTAGTGAGCACGGGACCCACGTCTGGGCATACCCTTCCCACTTAGGGCGACAAATGCAAAAAAAAACATTGATGGATGGAATGCTGGACAATGCAAACATTCACCCCCAGTCACAAGGATCTGGGTTAAATCCATCATTCTTTTGCTCACCACACCACCCCAGTTTGAATCCAGCCATATGCAAATCAGTCTTGACCCTGTTCCTTGTGGGAACAGTCCAGCCCAAACTGCCAAGCCAGGTCCTCCCTGGACCGGAAACAAGCATCCTGGGACCGGTTTCAGGGCATCACCCTTCATCAGCCAGGTTAGTTTGAATCCAGTGGTGTAGTGAGCACAGGACCCACGTCTGGGCATACCCTTCCCACTTAGGGCGACAAATGCAAAAGAAACAATTGGTGGATGGAATGCTGGACAATGCAAACATTCACCCCCAGTCACAAGGATCTGGGTTAAATCCATCATTCTTTTGCTCACCACACCACCCCAGTTTGAATCCAGCCATATTCAAATCAGTCTTGACCCTGTTCCTTGTGGGAACAGTCCAGCCCAAACTGCCAAGCCAGGTCCTCCCTGGACCGGAAACAAGCATCCTGGGACCGGTTTCAGGGCATCACCCTTCATCAGCCAGGCTAGTTTGAATCCAGTGGTGTAGTGAGCACAGGACCCACGTCTGGGCATACCCTTCCCACTTAGGGCGACAAATGCAAAAGAAACAATTGATGGACGGGATGCTGGACAATGCAAACATTCACCCTCAGTCACAAGGATCTGGGTTAAATCCATCATTCTTTTGCTCACCACACCACCCCAGTTTGAACCCAGCCATATGCAAATCAGTCTTGACCCTGTTCCTTGTGGGAACAGTCCAGCCCGAACTGCCAAGACAGGTCCTCCCAGGACCGGAAATAAGCATCCTGGGACCGGTTTCAGGGCATCACCCTTCATCAGCCAGGCTAGCTTGAATCCAGTGGTGTAGTGAGCACGGGACCCACGTCTGGGCATACCCTTCCCACTTAGGGTGACAAATGCAAAAGAAACAATTGATGGACGAAATGCTGGACAATGCAAACATTCACCCCCAGTCACAAGGATCTGGGTTAAATCCATCATTCTTTTGCTCACCACACCACCCCAGTTTGAACCCAGCCATATGCAAATCAGTCTTGACCCTGTTCCTTGTGGGAACAGTCCAGCCCGAACTGCCAAGCCAGGTCCTCCCTGGACCGGAAAAAAGCATCCTGGGACCGGTTTCAGGGCATCACCCTTCATCAGCCAGGCTAGCTTGAATCCAGTGGTGTAGTGAGCACAGGACCCACGTCTGGCAATACCCTTTCCACTTAGGGCAACAAATGCAAAAGAAACAATTGATGGACAGAATGCTGGACAATGCAAACATTCACCCCCAGTCACAAGGATCTGGGTTAAATCCATCATTCTTTTGCTCACCACACCACCCCAGTTTGAACCCAGCCATATGCAAATCAGTCTTGACCCTGTTCCTTGTGGGAACAGTCCAGCCCGAACTGCCAAGCCAGGTCCTCCCTGGACCGGAAACAAGCATCCTGGGACCGGTTTCAGGGCATCACCCTTCATCAGCCAGGCTAGCTTGAATCCAGTGGTGTAGTGAACACGGGACCCACGTCTGGGCATACCCTTCCCACTTAGGGCGACAAATGCAAAAGAAACAATTGATGGATGGAATGCTGGACAATGCAAACATTCACCCCCAGTCACAAGGATCTGGGTTAAATCTATCATTCTTTTTCTCACCACACCACCCCAGTCTGAACCCAGCCATATGCAAATCAGTCTTGACCCTGTTCCTTGTGGGAACAGTCCAGCCCGAACTGCCAAGCCAGGTCCTCCCTGGACCGGAAACAAGCATCCTGGGACTGGTTTCAGGGCAACTTAACATTATTGTCTGATGTGAAGCAATATATGTTTTTGGATTGTCTTGTACCAAACAGGCTATTGCATTTTGAGTGAAACATTGTCATTGAGGAATACATAGAATTTTGCAGAATTGATTTTCTAGACTGGTTTTCCTGTGAGCTGCCACATTGGGTTTTTGATAAATCAATATGTTTTACTATTCATGAATAGAGATGTGAAATTTGAGAGTGCCGAGGTACATTTGTTTTGTTTAGCCTAGCACAGGAGTTCTGTTGAACTTCCGTGCAGTGACATCCGTGGTAGTGGGGTGTCTTCTTTCTGTTACCTTGAGGGGCACCAACACTAAATCAATCAATCAGGGAATTGTAAGCGCGCTACTCACCCATGAGGGTCTCAAGGCGCTGAGGGGGGGGTCCGCAGATCTGTTTAGCCGAAGAGCCAGGTCTTGAGGGTCTTCCTGAAGGTGTTCAGGGAGGGGGCGCGTCTGATGTCTGTCGGTAGCTCGTTCCAGGTCTTGGCTGCAATGTGAGAGAAGGATCTTCCGCCTGCTCTGGCTCTGTGGATGCGCGGGGTTTCGGCCAGTGCGAGGTTGGAAGATCGGAGGTTTCTTTTGGGTACGTGGAAGTTGATTCTGTCGCTGAGGTATTTGGGTCCATTGTTGTGTAGGCATTTGTAGGAGTGAGTGAGGATTTTGAAAGTGACTCTTTTCTCCACGGGGAGCCAGTGGAGACTTCGTAGGTGTTGGCTGATGTGTTCGTGTCGGGGGATGCCGAGGACGAGTCTGGAGGCGGTGTTTTGTACTGTCTGGAGTTTGCGGAGTAGGGACTTGTTGATGCCGGCGTAGAGTGCGTTTCCATAGTCCAGTCTGCTGGTGATGAGTGCGTGGGTGACTGTCTTCCTTGACTCAGGGGGGATCCACTTGAAGGTCTTGCGGAGGATGCGGAGGGTGTTGAAGCAGCTGCAGGTGACGGCGTTGACCTGTCAGTTCATGGAGAGTGATGAGTCGAGTACGATGCCGAGGTTCTTAGCGTGGTCTGAGGGGGTAGGTGGGCTTCCAAGGGCGGTCGGCCACCAGGTGCTGTCCCATGCAGAAGGGGTGGTACCGAGGACGAGGACTACTGTATTCTCGGCGTTGAGCTTCAGGCAGCTGTTGGTCATCCAGACTGCGACGTCTTGCATTCCTTTCTGGAAGTTGAGTTTGGCAGTGGTGGGGCCTTTGGTGAGGGAGAGGATGAGCTGGGTGTCGTCGGCGTAGGATACGATGTTGAGGCTGTGTTGTCGGACGATGGCTGCGAGGGGGGCCAAGTAAATGTTGAAGAGGGTGGGGCTCAGTGATGAACCCTGTGGGACTCCGCAGGTGATTTTCGTGGGGTCGGAGAGGAAGGGTGGGAGTCTGATCCTTTGGCTTCTTCCGGTGAGGAATGATCGGATCCAGTCCAGGGCTGTTCCTTGTATGCCTGCGTCATGTAGTCTGACGACTAGTGTGCGATGGGAGACGGTGTCGAAGGCCGCTGATAGGTTGAGTAGGATGAGGGCTGCGGAGTGGCCTTGGTCCAGGAGGGTGCGGATGTCGTCTGTGGCGGCGAGTAGGGCGGTCTCTGTGCTGTGGTTGCTATGGAATCCGGATTGGGACGGGTCGAGGATGGCGTTCTCTTCAATGAATCGTGTCAGTTTCCTGTTGACTGTTTTCTCTGCAACTTTGGCTGCGAAG
Source organism: Calotriton arnoldi (assembly GCA_963921515.1). NCBI lineage: Eukaryota > Metazoa > Chordata > Amphibia > Caudata > Salamandridae > Calotriton > Calotriton arnoldi. The sequence continues at coordinate 153,972 of CAWUFW010004637.1, forward strand.
GGGAGGAGCGAGATGGGCCGATAGTTCTTGAGGTCAGTGGGGTCAGCTGTGGGCTTCTTGAGCAGGGGTCTGACTTCTGCACGCTTCCAGTCGTCTGGGAAGGTGCCTGTTTTGAAGGTGGTGTTGATGATGCATTGTAGTTTGGGTGCGATGGCGGCCACGGCTCTGTGGTAGATGTGAGGGGGGCAGGGGTCGGTGGGGGCCCCCGAGTGGATGCTTTTCATGGTCGAGGCGGTGTCTTCGGCCGTGATCGGTGTCCAGTTGGAGATGGTGGGCTGGCTGGTGTTTCTGGGGGGCGGGGGCCGTCTGTGGCGCCTGGTGGATGGTCGATGAAGTTGTCGTAGAGGTTTTTGATCTTGAGGTGGAAATAGGTTCCAAGCTTGTCGCTGAGGTCTTGGGATGGGGTGATATCTGTGGCTTCGCTGTGTGGGTTGGTGAATTCTTGAATGACACTGAAAAGTTCCTTGGAGTTGGTGGAGTTGGGCAGGATTTTGTTGTGGATGAAGTTCCTTTTGGTGGCTCTGATGTGGTAGTCCGTCATGGCATCCTTGTAGGTGGTGTGGTTTTCGGTTGTCTTGGTGTTTCTCTTGGTAATCTTCTACAGATAACTATAAATATATATGTTGCTTGGAATTGATGTGCTACCGTATATACCACCACTACCTCCTGTATATATAATACTGCCATCTACACCAATATCTAACATGGACTGCCAGAGATTGACCCTATTCACGCGATCAAATGCGGAAGACAAATCCATGAATGCTAAATAGATAGTGCCAGGACGGGCAACCGTATATTTGTTAAGGATCATGGTTAGGTTAAGGCACTGAGCCACGGTAGACCGCCCAGGGCGGAACCCGTACTGTACGTCTGATAGAATAGTATGTTCTGCCGCCCAACTGGTCAGCTTATCTAAGAGTACTCGACCCACCACCTTAACCACCGAGTCCAACAATGAGATCGGTCTATAGCAATGTGTGCTATCTTGGTTACCTTTTTTAAAAACAGGCAGCATAGTCGAGGTAGCCCAGGACTCAGGGCATACTGTTTTTACTGCAGCATTAATTACTGCAGCAAGGACCGGAGCCCAAAATGTGGGATCTGATTTAAAAAGATCCGGCGGGATACCGTCTGGTCCCGGTGCTTTGTTGCAAGTCAATCCGGCAATACCCTCCTTAATCTCATCTATGCTAAAGACCAAGTCAGAGGTGTCTGCCTCGCGGTCAAGCAGGCAATTTAGCTCAGGGGGGCTCTCAAACATGGTTTTGAAGTGAAACACCCACTCCTCCTCTGTAATATGTGCAGCTACTGCGCTTCCCTCCTCCTGATTTAGAAAAGGGCTGTTGATGATGCTCCAAAATCTAGAGCTATTCCTCAGAGTACTAGCCTCGATTAATCCCCTCCACGCTTCCTCCTTCAAGGCTGACTTGTGTTTGGCCAATTCTAGTTTGTAATCTCTCCGACACGATCTGACCACGATCTGGTTTCTTGGACTCCTATTTAAAGCTTCCCGCAGTTTTCTTGCGGCCTGAGAGCAGGAGGAATCAAACCATCTAGGGGTCTGAATAACTATTCGTCGGGCCGGGATACTTAAAAAATCGCCTACTTTAACGGAGATGGTTTTGAAAGCACTGATAACCTCCTCCGGGGGTGTAAACGGTGAGGTACACAAAGCTAACTCTCTGGCACATGAACCTATTACTGACTCGTGAAATGCACCGGGAGATATCTGGGTCCACTTTAATCGTCTTTTACCATCTGTTGGTCTCACTGTCCCACTCCGCCCAACCCCTCCTTTGGACAACAATAGGGGTCCACGGAAATCAACACACAAAGGATTGTGGTCACTATGAATGCTAGCTTGTATAGTGAAACCTACACATAAAGATTGTAAAGTCGATGAAATTAATATGAAATCAATAAATGAACCACCACCCCTCCCTTTAAAAGATGGGACTGCAGCCTTGCTAAAGGGGTCACACAAAGACATGAGAGACAATAAATTAAATTCTTGAAGAAAATCGTTCATCATGTCCCTCTGTAAAGAGTGTTCAAAGTGAATTCCAGTCACCCGTGGTCAACCCAGATCAGCCAATCTTGAGACCCTGGGGTCTCCACATAGGTGGATGTTAAAATCCCCAGCAATCATGAGATTTTGGAGTACTGCCTCACAAAGTTGTTTTATAAAGGAGCCTAACTTACTGATGTGAAACTCGCCCTTAGAGCATGATGTTGAGTTATAAAAATGAATGAGACCCAATTTGTTCGACCCCTTGCTTAGTACCAGAGACTGTATACATGAACTCAATGTTGGCACGGCCAATATCTCACATTCTACTGCCAGAGAGATATAAATTGCGAGACCACCCTTAGGTCTGCCAACAGGAGAGGGGGAGGCCGGGACAAAAAAGGACTTGTATCCTTCTAAAAATAAACTACAATCCATCAGCCATGTTTCCTGCAAACATATCACACTAAATTGTTTCACAAATGCGATCCACGACGAATCAGAAAACTTATTGGTTAACCCTGCGATGTTCCAGGATATAAAATTATTTCCACAATCACCCAGAGACCCATGACTTTGCGCTAAAGAAACCCGCTGGTCATTAGATTTCTCTGAATCCATAAAAGAGGGTCCACTAAGTCAATCACCGGCATCCATGCCAGCCAGGGAAGTGAAACGGTTTGACAACTCCAGAGAGAGCGGACCAGGATCTTGTCGACTTCGGGGCATTTAGTTCAGGTGAGTTGATGTAGGAGGCAGATTTATATGAGCATTCCAGGTAGGAAAATGTAATCGCGCCAGTCCATTTAATGGGACACTATTAACAATATTCATATAGGTATGCCCAGATGATTCTGGTTTATAAAAAAGCCAAGGGGTAAAGCCATTATGGACGACTTGAGACCAAAAGGAGCAGGGTACAAGTCTGTAGCCAAAATTCTTTCCGCGATGTGGGGCCTGTTAAAGTTTATGATGACACAATCGCCCTTACAAGACTTAAAGGAGCTGCCGATCCAGTTAACCCTTCGCATCATGTTGATGTTTTTCTCCACCCTCATTCCAAGAGTGGTGGTACATGATAACCGTTGTAGAACTTTGTTCTTTAGTTGAAAGAAGTCCTGCTTGGTACCCTGGGGGAGAGATGGCACATTCCCCAATATCACAACATAGGGAGTTGATTCAGCTGGCAGGTGAATAACAGGACTGTCTCAATTTACAATTGGTCTAACATACACTTTTATGCAATAGAACGGTTCCGCTAATCCTTTTTTGGAATGGAATGCACACCGCTGTCTTTGGAGCCATAAGTTAATGTTTTGAATGAGGAATCCAGGTGGGCCTCGACATTGCATGGATGCAATGCAGCCAGTAGATAACGTCTCCAGATGTCAGGCATGCGGAGCATGGGATCACTGCGTGTACTGTGTGTGCTGTGTCTTGATTGACTAAGTATTCCTAACTTTATGTGGTATCTGACTTTATGGTGTTTTGGAAGCGCGCGCACCGATCCGGCCATGTGTGCTTTATTGGGGCCAATGCCCCTGGACCATTGTGCTGTCCCTGCCTATCTGTGGGATTGATCTGGGATTTCCTGTTTATGCATTTGACTGCTGGCTATGTGCTACCCCACCTGTGACCTGTCAATTAGTGACCTCGAGTCTGGGTCGTAGAGCCACCCTGACTACGTATTTCTGAGTCAAGTTTGACGTGGAGTTTCCATCGGATGAATTAGTCTATAAAGATGTGATTTCGCTTTTATACATGAATGTATCGTTATTCACATTGACATCAACTTTTTCAATATTAACATTCTCCCCTCTAGTTGAATTTTCAACAGACTCTATCTAACGCATACTTCATGACAGTTACATTATTGGGGGACTGGTTTTGACAATTACTACTTTCCTAGTTACTTGCATTCTACCCAATTTGAGAACTGCGTTTTTACAGCAGGAAATTCCCAATTGCATGGAACAACACACAAACAAGAACACTAAGAAAACAGGTAGCAACAACGTTTACAATCTGGAGAGCCACCGGGAGAACCAGGAGAACCAGCTAGAGAACCACTCCTGTTCAAGGGCACCTCCCTCCTCACACATGCCTCTTTGTAAATGGTGCAGTGCTTGGATGGCACGAGTCTGAGTCCCGTTATCCAAGTCATTCCCCGGGATAAATGTGCAACAGGACGCACCAATCTTGGCACACACCTCTCCCTCCATCGCCGTCATTATGTCTAACACATACTGATGTTACATCACCATGAGGCGGATTGCTCTCAGGTCTTCCTTGATTTGATTTTTAATTTATAAAGAGCGGCGTATGCCCAAAGGCGTCTTGGCGCTTCTTGCAAGAAGAAAGGAGAGATAGAAACAGGGATTAGAGCGGGAGAGTAAAAAGCCAGGTTTTGAGAAGCTTTCTAAAGGCCAAGAAGTTGGTGGAATTCCTCAGAGAGATGGGCATTGTGTTCCAAAGGTGTGATGTGGAGAGAGAGAAACTTCTCCCTCCCCAATTAACTTTAAGGAAGCGGACAACTGACAAGGCCATGGAATTCATAGACCGCAATATTCTGTTCGGAATATGCCATGTCAGTTTTTTCCTGAGGAGTTTAGGACCATGGGAGTGCACAGCTTTATGAGCTATGCACAGTTCTTTGATAGCTATTCCTTTTTAATTGGCAACCAGTGTAGCTCATTTCCGGCTTTAGTCACTGATTCCGATTTTTTGATATTTGTCAAAACCCTGACAGCTGCATTTTGTATTCTCTGAAGTCTATTTAGAATGCCTTGCTGGGCACCTACCAGAAGGGCGTACAATAGTCCAGTTTCGATAGGACTAAGGAGGAGACTACCATTTTTTGTAGCTCCACTAGTAGAAAGAGGATAATGTTTCGCAGAATTTTTAGTGTATAAAAACAAGATCATGTAAGATGGTTGACATGATCCCTAAAAGACAACTTAGTGTCAAATATTATTCCGAGATTCTTAGATTTAGCCACTGGGCTAGGAATAGAACCCAAATCCTCAGGCCACCAGGATTGGTTCAAATAAGAAATATCTGATCCGAAGAGGAGAACTTCGGTCTTTGCTGCTTTCAATTTCAGGCAATGGCTTCCCATCCATTGAACTACAGGGCACATGCATTTTTTGAAGCGCATGGCTTGATCGAATTAGGGCAGAGCTCAGTGCTGTTCATCATTATAAAAACAACAGTTGATGGACAGAATGCAGAACAATGTCCACTGGAGTCAAGCTATCCTGGCTGATGAAGGCTGATAGCCTGAAACCGGTCCTAGGATGCTTGATTCCGGTCCAGGGAAGACATGGCTTGGCAGTTCGGTCTGGACTGTTCCCATGAGGCACAGGGTCAAGACTGATTTGCATATGGCTATGTCTGAACTGGGGTGGCGTGGTGAAGCAAAATAACGATGGATTAAACCCAGATCTGTGACTGGGGGGTGAATGTTTGCCAATGTGCAGCATTCCGTCCATCATCTTGTGTGTTTTGCATTTCGCCCTAAGTGGGAAGGTTATGCCCAGACGTAGGTCCCGTGCTCACTACGGCACTGGAGTCAAGCTATCCTGGCTGATGAAGGCTGATAGCCTGAAACCGATCCTAGGATGCTTGATTCCGGTCCAGGGAAGACATGGCTTGGCAGTTCGGTCTGGACTGTTCCCATGAGGCACAGGGTCAAGACTGATTTGCATATGGCTATGTCTGAACTGGGGTGGTGTGGTGAAGCAAAATAACGATGGATTAAACCCAGATCTGTGACTGGGGGTGAATGTTTGCCAATGTGCAGCATTCCGTCCATCATCTTGTGTGTTTTGCATTTCGCCCTAAGTGGGAAGGGTATGCCCAGACGTGGGTCCCGTGCTCACTACGCCACTGGAGTCAAGCTATCCTGGCTGATGAAGGCTGATAGCCTGAAACCGGTCCTAGGATGCTTGATTCCGGTCCAGGAAGACATGGCTTGGCAGTTCGGTCTGAACTGTTCCCATGAGGCACAGGGTCAAGACTGATTTGCATATGGCTATGTCTGAACTGGGGTGGCGTGGTGAAGCAAAATAACGATGGATTAAACCCAGATCTGTGACTGGGGGTGAATGTTTGCCAATGTGCAGCATTCCGTCCATCATCTTGTGTGTTTTGCATTTCGCCCTAAGTGGGAAAGGTATGCCCAGACGTGGGTCCCGTGCTCACTACGCCACTGGAGTCAAGCTATCCTGGCTGATGAAGGCTGATAGCCTGAAACCGGTCCTAGGATGCTTGATTCCGGTCCAGGGAAGACATGGCTTGGCAGTTTGGTCTGGACTGTTCCCATGAGGCACAGGGTCAAGACTGATTTGCATATGGCTATGTCTGAACTGGGGTGGCGTGGTGAAGCAAAATAACGATGGATTAAACCCAGATCTGTGACTGGGGTTGAATGTTTGCCAATGTGCAGCATTCCGTCCATCATCTTATGTGTTTTCGCATTTCGCCCTAAGTGGGAAGGGTATGCCCAGACGTGGGTCCCGTGCTCACTACGCCACTGGAGTCAAGCTATCCTGGTTGATGAAGGCTGATAGCCTGAAACCGGTCCTAGGATGCTTGATTCCGGTCCAGAGAAGACATGGCTTGGCAGTTCGGTCTGGACTGTTCCCATGAGGCACAGGGTCAAGACTGATTTGCATATGGCTATGTCTGAACTGGGGTGGCGTGGTGAAGCAAAATAACGATGGATTAAACCCAGATCTGTGACTGGGGGTGAATGTTTGCCAATGTGCAGCATTCCGTCCATCATCTTGTGTGTTTGGCATTTCGCCCTAAGTGGGAAGGGTATGCCCAGACGTGGGTCCCGTGCTCACTACGCCACTGGAGTCAAGCTATCCTGGCTGATGAAGGCTGATAGCCTGAAACCGGTCCTAGGATGCTTGATTCCGGTCCAGGGAAGACATGGCTTGGCAGTTCGGTCTGGACTGTTCCCATGAGGCACAGGGTCAAGACTGATTTGCATATGGCTATGTCTGAACTGGGAGTGGCGTGGTGAAGCAAAATAACGATGGATTAAACCCAGATCTGTGACTGGGGGTGAATGTTTGCCAATGTGCAGCATTCCGTCCATCATCTTGTGTGTTTTGCATTTCGCCCTAAGTGGGAAGGGTATGCCCAGTCGTGGGTTCCGTGCTCACTACGCCACTGGAGTCAAGCTATCCTGGCTGATGAAGGCTGATAGCCTGAAACCGGTCCTAGGATGCTTGATTCCGGTCCAGGGAAGACATGGCTTGGCAGTTTGGTCTGGACTGTTCCCATGAGGCAGAGGGTCAAGACTGATTTGCATATGGCTATGTCTGAACTGGGGTGGCGTGGTGAAGCAAAATAACGATGGATTAAACCCAGATCTGTGACTGGGGGTGAATGTTTGCCAATGTGAAGCATTCCGTCCATCATCTTATGTGTTTTGCATTTCGCCCTAAGTGGGAAGGGTATGCCCAGACGTGGGTCCCGTGCTCACTACGCCACTGGAGTCAAGCTATCCTGGCTGATGGAGGCTGATAGCCTGAAACCGGTCCTAGGATGCTTGATTCCGGTCCAGAGAAGACATGGCTTGGCAGTTCGGTCTGGACTGTTCCCATGAGGCACAGGGTCAAGACTGATTTGCATATGGCTATGTCTGAACTGGGGTGGCGTGGTGAAGCAAAATAACGATGGATTAAACCCAGATCTGTGACTGGGGGTGAATGTTTGCCAATGTGCAGCATTCCGTCCATCATCTTGTGTGTTTTGCAGTTCATCATTATAAGCAGCTCCCACCTGGTGACCTGTAACTCGCAGGCATTATGTTTTGTCTATTTGGTGAAGAAGGGTATGGACCCTCCTGCCGATACTTTTGTGTCTGAGAACAGTCTAAATTCTTCTGGAATGTTCTTGTACTGATCCGAGCCAAAATACTCCACAGTTTTTTTTTCACAAGCCTGATGCAGCAAGGCTGTCTTCTTCCTTAGCGGGTGCTGGTACAAATCAGATAGTTCTTCTCCGGGAATGACCAGGGTCGAGGTGTGTATGGTTACGAGGTACCAAAGTCTGCACCATCCAGGGCAAGCTGAGTGTAGGCACACTCGCTTCACTGCCAGTACATATCCATCAGCGTGAAAGTGGCCCATTGCACATCTGGAATGTGTAGGATTGTGTCACAGTTTTCATTCATGCCCAGCGGAAGCGTTTCTTTACTTTTGAAACACAAGAATTACAGTGTAAGTTTCAGTACAATTAGGGGTTGTCCCTTCCCTTCTAGACAAGTATATCTACCCACCTCGGTGTCTCAGATTTCCTGACATAGGGTGTCTATGCTTTTGTTCAAGCCTCCCGTGTGTGACTCATTCCCTTTCGTACCATCGAGCTGGACAACCCTACATAGGAACTCCATGTCTGGGGTACACTTGTTGAAGAAGACTGACCCAGATATGCTAAGGGCCACCCTTAGACCACAAATGGACGCAGGAGCGGATGTGATTGTGCATTCAGTTGGGGGTTTTGCTACCTCCAAGAATCTCTTCTCTGGGAAGTCTCAAGGCCAAACAGTATCCTCCCCTATGGTGCTCTTTCTGCACATCCTGGCTAGCTCAGTCTGAAATCGCTAGGCTTGGTGAAAAGGTATAGAGCCATTGAGTTGGTCTCATAATGGGTCAGATTCACTATCACTCTTTGGGGTTCTACTTTGCTGGGCTGGATTTTGGCCCTGATTCTGCATAGGTATAAGTGAAGAAGGCATTTTGCTTTTTCGGGGGCTACCTCTTGGGACAAGTAAAATCTTTCTGCGCCTACTGTATGTTGTATCGCGAACAGATTTAAAGCGACCTGGCTGATGTCTTGGACCCTACGGTGGTCATACCATGTGTTGTGTAAAAAGGCGCTCTGTAGTAAATGTGGAATACTAGTGTTTGGGTTGGTGTAATTAATTATAGGTGATATGGGAGAGATCCCTACGCAAGTGCTTTGATAGTTTGTGAACAGACTCCATTTGGCTAGGAGGTTCTTTAGCAACGAGTAGGTGCGGCAGCACCCAAACTATGTTTCAATTTCAATTTATTTATTGACCGCTCGATTAGTAAAATCATTACAGTAAAATATATACAACTATCTGCCTCCCTCCCTGCCTTCCGACCTCATGGATAAAAAATTTAAAATACCCAACTTCAAGCGTGCCCATAAGGCGGTATAAATTGCACTTGCAGATGTACAAAGCAACAAATAGGGATGCCAGCCCTTTGTTATTAGGGGCATATACAATTAGGTGTATGACCTAAAAAGAGGCATATCACATCGTAAAACCAATGAATAAATAAAGACTTAAAAATCCAAAATGATTTAAAACAGATTATCAAATGAGGCCCTTACTATATGCTCCTTCTAGACTTATAGGGAGCATACTTTATTATGACACAGAAAGTGTAAGGTGCCGAGTGACATCCTGTTAACTACCTATTATTTAATTTGTCAATCACAGATACTGGAGTAGACTCTTTCCGGTTTGCCAATAACTTTCGAGTTTAAGAGAAAAAATATTTAAAGTGCTTTGTGCTAACCAGTCAAAGACTGGTGTTAATCTATGGCTACTCAGTAAGTGCAAACGTTATAGAATTTGTGAACTTCCCCAGTCAGGCTAGGTTACATGCCATATTTTCAGTGAAGCACAAGTCAGAGGCCTCCCTGCAAGTCCTAACTCCCTTTGCCTTAAGAATAAAGCGAAACAGGCAGCGTAGATCATCAGTCAGTTTGGGGCAACAATACAACAGATGCAGCTGGGATTCTTTACAATACAAACATAACCTGCACGAGACAGCCTCCTCCTTACATGCCCAGGCTAGATTAAATTCTCAGATTGGTAAAGTGATAAACCTCATATAGAGGATTTTCCTGTGGCCCTGGACTGTCAGGGTATCATGAAAGTAGGGTTGTGCTTTCCCCAGGATATATGATGCATCCAGTGGCGCTGTGATGGAGCTGGCACGAAAGTTTGCAAAATCCTTTTCAAATGAAATTACCAACACCTGCCTGTTCACCGCTTTTTTCTGGGCAGATAAAGGAATGTCGAGGGAGTGCAGGCTTTCTGCCTTGATCTTCAAGCTACCAATTGCCTACCCAAGCCCAGTTTGCCAGGGGGAGCTCTCCTCCTCAAAAATCTTCCTCAGTTGGATTTTGAGTGAATCTTCTGGGGCTCGCAAGACCCTGATGAAAACCTTTATTAGGTCCCCTTGGCTCGCCAAGTCTGGCCTCCAAAGGCCAAGCTCCAACCTCAGCCCCACTCTTCTGGCATGCCGCGGGGCTAATAGCACTGCCCTGTATACCTTAGTCTGTGCGATATTTAAAAGCCTGTCCAGGGCACCTGGAAAGCCAGATGTCCATAGTTGATGGCCAGAATCAATTTTGCTTTCAGGACTGAGCATGGGCTCAGCAGTTGTACTTAACAGGCAGTTGCTTAGTCGCTTCAATGTGTGGATAACATGGTTAGACTTTATACTGAGATGCCTTAAGTGAGCGGCCGGTGTGGCTCTCTCGGAAAGCCAAACCTCAAGGGATGTTGTAAACTGACACTGTTCCTATTAGCAGATCTCCCAATTGCCAGCGAGTTTGCCTTTTATGTGGGTATTTTCCAAACACTACAACCTTGGTTTTGCTCTGATTAACCTATAGATTGTTTTCCTGGTTGTAATGATGTAGTGTGTTGAGTGCTCTCTATAGACCCATTCTGGTGTGGTCCATGATTGCTGTGTCGTCCGCATATTGCAGGATGAGAAGTCGCAACCTGCTCAGCCTTAGAGTAACTAGACTAGCGCCTCCAGGTCAGCAGTATAGAGATTAAAGAGAAATGTGGCCCAAACACAGCCCTGTTTAAGCCCGTTGTTTGGGGCAACTCTGGAGGTTACTGTGGTGGGGCTTGTTTTGACCTGGACCCATGTCCCCTGGTATAAAGATATAATCGCCTTGAGGAGCATGGGTGGAATCCCGATGCAAGCAATTTCCCCCATATTCTTCCATGATCCACCCTGTCGAAAGCAGTACTGTATTCTATGAAACAGCAAAACAAGGGCGGATGCATCCTCTTAACCGTTTGTGTAGATAAATATTCCATCTCTATGATATTGTCCATGGTTGAACAGTCTGGCCTGAATTCTGACTGAAAAAATGGGAGGATTCCTTTTTCATTTACCCATGACTCCAACTCCTTCAAGAGAACTCGGGCGTAAGCCTTGGCTTCTAGGTCAATCAGGGCAACCAGCCTGTAGTTTGCCGGATTTGAACGATCACTTTTTTTGTGGATGGGAAAGAGTGTTGAACTTCTCCTGGAACATGGCATTGTTGTGGTGGTGAAGGCATGATTAAAAAGAGGGGTTAAATTAAATTGACACCCACGGAGAGGTAGACCCCGACTCTCCCAGACTGACATTGTGAAGGATGGGGTGTTTGGGGATCCATTGGACGGACCCTATGTCTGCCTCCCGTTGGGGCCAGTGTGGGGTACCCTCCGTAACAGATACTTCAGTGGTTTTTGAGGTATTGGGGTGGGGAGAGGGGGAAGGTGGGTGGTTGCATAGTTGTTGTTAGTTCTCAAACTGGTTGCGCAGTCTGTGTACTCCTAGGGTGGCGACCATGTGTCCCTACTATGTGCGTTGTGACACTCCCGCATAGCAATGACCGATCATGACAATGACGCCGCCTCGGGTAGGCTGTGTCTGGTAAGCTGGCATGTCAGGGGGGAGAGGTGTGGCGCCGCGGCCAGGGCGACTGACGCTGGACGCTGGGGATCACGGTTCGATCCCTGGCTCCGTCGGCAGGGGTCTGCCCAGCACCATGCGACTCTGGGCAATAGCTCGCTTAATCTTCCCAATGGCCCCCAGCGCCGAGATACCCCTTCGGGGGTGATTCGTGTGCTATACAAGTACTGGATTTACAAGTACTGGATTTACAGGAGAGTGCCAGATAAAGTGAAAGGTGGCGCAGTACTCCGCCGGGCAAAATGCGTTGGGGCAGATATTCTACTCCTGCAAGAGACACATCTTATGGCTACCAAGACTCCCTGTCTGGCCCGCTTTGGACACACACACATTCCATGCCGGTTTAGAAAGGGGCTCCAGGTAGGTGGCTGTCATGATACACTGTAGGATCCCTTTCACCCTGGTGCAGTTGTGGACAGTCCCGCAGGCCGGTATATCTTGGTACATGGGCTTATATAGGGGGAACATGTTGTACTTGGCTGTATTTATGCCCCCCCCTTAGCCAGAGCTATGCGGACCGCTTGGTGGATTTATGGCGACTCACACCGGAGCGTCTAGCGATCATTGGTGGGTGGGGAATGATGTTCTTCATCCTGACAGGGACAGATGGGGGACCTCCAGGGCAGTGGGGGGGAGGGGGGCACAGGAGTCCCGGTTGAGGCCCCTGGTGGACTTAGTGGAACGAATGGAAACATGGAGGGCTGATCACCCCAAAGATGCAGGCTACACTTTCTGTTTCCTGGTCCATGAGTCCTACTCCAGGCTCCAGTACACTTTCTTCCTGCGGAGCATCGCACACAGCGTGTCGGAGGCTGCAATTTTACCCCGGGGGCTCTATTCTCCGGCAGCCATTTAGCTCTTCGTTGGCCCGTGTTGGCCCCCGTTCCGGTGGAGGCTTTCCTCATGGCATCTACAGAATCAGTCTTATAGGACCCATATCCACAAGGCCTTAAATGAATACTCCACTCTCAATGTGGTGACGGCCTCCTCTGTAGACATGCTGTGGGAGGCTAGGAAGCCCACCATTCGAGGAGTCGATACTAGTTTCTGCACAGCGGAGCACAAGCGACGCAGGCACAATTTAGTACAAATGGAAGCCCGCATCATGGAATTGGAGAGGCAGGGAGGGGAGGGTGATGAGGGAGTAGCGCGCAGGCAATTGAGTCTTACACAAAAGCAATACCAGAGGGAATTGATGGAAGAGGCGCAAAGCGCATTGCTGGCCTCCCAGAGTAGAATTTAGCAGTGGGGTGACTAGTCGGGAAGGCTCCTACATATGGTGTGTCAACAGGTTGCAATACCGGCCTACCTTTCCATGGTTTGGGATGCTGAGGGCGCAGTGCTCACTGACCCGGCTGCAATGGCGAGCAGCTTCGCTAATTTTGATCAGACTATACACTCAGAGGGAGGTATTAAACGCCTCACAGATTGAGAGATTCTTTGAGGATATGCCCCCAGATGGCCCTGTCGGCTGAGGCTCATGAGTCCCTGGAAACCACCCTCGCAATGGAGGAATTGATGGCTGCGTTATTGGAGCTATTGCTGGGGATGGGGCCTAGCCCTAACAGGTTCCCTTGTGAATTCTTTAAGGTATACTTGTCTCAACTAGGCCCGCATTATCTTGCAACTGTCCAGGCAGCGGTTAAGGCTTGGAGAAATGCTGATATAGTAGTATTTCTGAATCTGGGTCTCCCCCTTAGGAATACCATGCCTCATACCGCCCGATATTCCTCTTAAACATAGCGGTAAAACTTCTAGACTAAGCCCTTGCCAATAGGTTTATGTCCCATATGTCCGACTTGGTTCATTCAGACCAGGCAGGCTTCATGCCCCGCCAGGCCACGTGCCATAATATCAGACAAAGCGATACCAAATGGGATGATGGACGGAGTGTTTGAGCTAATCAAACACTCACCCCCAGTCAACTGATCTGGGTTTAATCCATCATCATTCTTTAGCTCACTCCACCACCCCAGTTCAGACATGGCCATATGCAAATCAGTCTGACCCTGTGCCTCATGGGAACAGTCCAGCCCGAACTTCCAAGTCATGTCTTCCCTGGACCGGAAACAAGCATCCTGGGACCGGTTTCTGGCCATTCAGCCGTCATCAGCCAGGCTAGCTTGAATCCAGTGGCAAAGTGAGAAAGGGACCCACGTCTGGGCATACCCTGCCAACTTAGGGCGAACAAGGCGATACCAAATGGGATGATGGACGGAGCGTTTGAGCTAATCAAACACTCACCCCCAGTCAACTGATCTGGGTTTAATCCATCATCATTCTTTAGCTCACTCCACCACACCAGTTCAGACATGGCCATATGCAAATCAGTCTGACCCTGTGCCTCATGGGAACAGTCCAGCCCGAACTGCCAAGTCATGTCTTCCCTGGACCGGAAACAAGCATCCTGGGACCGGTTTCTGGCCATTCAGCCGTCATCAGCCAGGCTAGCTTGAATCCAGTGGCAAAGTGAGCAAGGGACCCACGTCTGGGCATACCCTGCCAAATTAGGGCGAACAAAGCGATACCAAATGGGATGATGGACGGAGCGTTTGAGCTAATCAAACACTCACCCCCAGTCAACTGATCTGGGTTTAATCCATCATCATTCTTTAGCTCACTCCACCACCCCAGTTCAGACATGGCCATATGCAAATCAGTCTGACCCTGTGCCTCATGGGAACAGTCCAGCCCGAACTGCCAAGTCATGTCTTCCCTGGACCGGAAACAAGCATCCTGGGACCGGTTTCTGGCCATTCAGCCGTCATCAGCCAGGCTAGCTTGAATCCAGTGGCAAAGTGAGCAAGGGACCCACGTCTGGGCATACCCTGCCAACTTAGAGGCGAACAAAGCGATACCAAATGGGATGATGGACGGAGCGTTTGAGCTAATCAAACACTCACCCCAGTCAACTGATCTGGGTTTAATCCATCATCATTCTTTAGCTCACTCCACCACCCCAGTTCAGACATGGCCATATGCAAATCAGTCTGACCCTGTGCCTCATGGGAACAGTCCAGCCCGAACTGCCAAGTCATGTCTTCCCTGGACCGGAAACAAGCATCCTGGGACCGGTTTCTGGCCATCTGGTATCGCTTTGTTCGCCCTAAGTTGGCAGGGTATGCCCAGACGTGGGTCCCTTGCTCACTTTGCCACTGGATTCAAGCTAGCCTGGCTGATGACGGCTGAAATGCCAGAAACCGGTCCCAGGATGCTTGTTTCCGGTCCAGGAAGACATGGCGGCAGTTCGGGCTGGACTGTTCCCATGAGGCACAGGGTCAGACTGATTGCATATGGCCATGTTTGAACTGGGGTGGTGGAGTGAGCTAAAGAATGATGATGGATTAAACCCAGATCAGTTGACTGGAGGTGAGTGTTGATTAGCTCAAGCGCTCCGTCCATCATCCCCTTTGGTATCGCTGTTCGCCCTAAGTTGGCAGGGTATGCTGAGACGTGGAGTCCCTTGCTCACTTTGCCACTGGATTCAAGCTAGCCTGGCTGATGACGGCTGAAATGCCGAGACCGGTCCCAGGATGCTGTTTCCGGTCCAGGAAGACATGGCTGGCAGTTCGGGCTGGACTGTTCCCATGAGGCACAGGGTCAGACTGATTTGCATATGGCCATGTTTGAACTGGGGTGGTGGAGTGAGCTAAAGAATGATGATGGATTAAACCCAGATCAGTTGACTAGAGTGAGTGTTTGATTAGCTCAGGCGCTCCGTCCATCATCCCCGTTGTGTCGCTTGTTAGCCCAAGTTGGCAGGGTATGCCCAGACGTGGGTCCCTTGCTCACTTTGCCACTGGATTCAAGCTAGCCTGGCTGATGACGGCTGAAATGCCAGAAACCGGTCCCAGGATGCTGTTTCCGGTCCAGGAAGACATGGCTGCAGTTCGGGCTGGACTGTTCCCATGAGGCACAGGGTCAGACTGATTTGCATATGGCCATGTTTGAACTGGGGTGGTGGAGTGAGCTAAAGAATGATGATGGATTAAACCCAGATCAGTTGACTGAGGGTGAGTGTTTGATTAGCTCAGCGCTCCGTCCATCATCCCCTTTAGTATCAGCTCTGTTTGCCCTAAGTTGGCAGGGTATGCCCAGACGTGGGTCCCTTGCTCACTTTGCCACTGGATTCAAGCTAGCCAGGCTGATGACGGCTGAATGGCCAGAAACCGGTCCCAGGATGCTTGTTTCCGGTCCAGGGAAGACATGGCTTGGCAGTTCGGGCTGGACTGTTCCCATGAGGCACAGGGTCAGACTGATTTGCATATGGCCATGTTTGAACTGGGGTGGTGGAGTGAGCTAAAGAATGATGATGGATTAAACCCAGATCAGTTGACTGGGGGTGAGTGTTTGATTAGCTCAGGCGCTCCGTCCATCATCCCCTTTGGTATCGCTTTATAATATCAGACAAGCACATAACGCAATTTCCGCCGTCGATCGTTTGGGCCGCCGCCGGCCATGCTATTGGCAGATATAGACAAGGCGTTTGATTTGGTCAGCTGGACCTACTTATTCATACTCCTACGATGCCTGAATTTGAGTCCACGCTTCCTGGCATATATTTGACTGCTATATACTGATTTGACATCTTCTGTGCGGGTGGCTGACTGTGTCCCGCCCCCCGTTCCCCATTGGATGCGGTACTAGATAGGGTTGCCCCCTGTCTCCTCTTCTATTTGCTCTGACCATTGAGCCATTGGCCTCGTGGGTTCGCATAGATGCTTTGATACAGGGCTTAGAGTGGACAATGGAAATCTCTGACAGCATCGCCTTATATGCAGATGATGTCCTATTCTTCCTCACTGTCCCCCATAGATCGCGTCCCAGGATCCTACAGATCATGCAGATCTTTGGAGAGACGTTGGGCCTATATATGAATGTCAGCAAATCTACCATACGGCTATTGAGGGGGACGCTTGGTGATGGCCGGTGGGCGACGGACTTGTCACTGGCCATGCGGTATTTCTTGTTGGATAACCGGACAGTCTCTTGGGAACGTAACTTGGGCCGTACGATGGACAGGGTAAAGGCCGAGATTAGATCCTGGGTGGGACTGCCGCTGTCCCTTTATGGGTGCTCCGCCATATTCAAGATTGTGTCTCTCCCTTGCCTATTATACCATCTAAAAAATCACCACTACCTCATCCCTATATCGTGGTTCTGACAGGTTAATGTTATGCTGGGCCAGTTCTTGTAGGGGGATGGAGCGTCTCGGGTGGCGCTGCTGAAGTGCTTTCAATCTACATATTGTGGGAGCATCGCAGCTGCTGATATTCAGTCCTATCACACAGCTTCACGCCTCCACATGCTCAACGACTGGCGGTACAACAGATGAAGGGATTGGGAATTAAGCTTCAGGCCTTTTATAAGTTGAGCTTAGATGGCAGATGAGGTAATGGATATTTCAGTGGCAGCAATTTTTTGGCCGTGTTTTAAAAAAAACTGAGACCTCCATACGGTCATCCAAATATATTCCGTTTGGAGGCAACTTGAAATTCATTATAGCTTGCAAGTGGTGTGGTATTCATTGCCCAGTACTCCTGGAGGCACACAATGTTGCAGTTGGATAGATAGTCCTGAACAGACTTGTCCTTGTTGATTTTCATAATTCCTGCTATGTTCCAAGAGATAATTGACAGTTGTTGGCCGGGGGTTCCCCTCTTTCCCTGTCCCTAAACGTCTTACTATGCCTGTTGTTAGGAGTACTGCCTCTGTGCTTGTTGAACCTCTGTGGTTATTGTGATAAGTAATCCTGATGTCAGTGGGAGAGCTAAAACAAGTTTGACTGATGCTGCCACCTTTGATGTTGTTGTCAGTGTCCCTCAGAACTGAGGAAACCCCCTTCGCCCCATTGATGGGGTTGAAGACATGTGGATATTTCTCCGGCCGTGGGGATTAGACATCTATACCCTAAATGGCTGGCTGTGGCATTTCCCCAAGTACTGCGAGTTGAAGTTGCTGTTGGCAGAATCCCATCAGATTCGAGTCGCCATGAGTGTCCCCGGGGAGGTTCAGGAATCTTATCCACTCCAGGTCATCTGAATGGATTTGTGCAAGAGATGCTACATGATTGAATAAGCGAAGGATGTTTCTCTGTTCAGGATATCATGGGTGCCTTTGATATGATATCTGGGAGTGAACACAACGTTATAGATGTGGGAGGTTCTGTTGGCAGCTGGTGATTCTACTGTTCCTGGGCCCCCGTCCTTGATTGATGATTGGAGAGCCAGGGCGAGATGGGTCCCTTTGGGCTTTTCCGGTTTGGCGGCTGGTTACCCTTCCTGAAGTAGGAGGCTGACTCTCTATTGTCATCGGTCTCTGCTGTAAAAGTGTGGGAGACCTAACCGGGCACAATAGCACTTCAACGCTTGATGTATTAGCTGCAAAGAACTGAGTGCTAGCATCCGTCTTCGTAAGGTTTCGCACCAGTACTTCTTTAAGCTCAGGTCTGATTTTGCCCTGTCAGGAGCCTGAGGGTCCTGTGTGTTACTGGGATGAAGTGAGGTCTTCTGCCCTGGAATCACTCCGTCTTTTATTGCCCCAAATTTGAACCCCTGTATAACAGTGAAAATTGGGCAAAGCGGCTTTTCTTTGATGTTGTTGTCTGGGGTGTGTCTTTTCAAGGTAGGTAGCAATATCGACCTTCTTTTAACTTTAGCCTTTTTTTTGCTATTTCCTCAGCTTTTTCTTAGCTCTCCTAGATAGAGGGGTCTCTGGCGGCACAGGGCTGACTGGTGCCACTGTGTCCTGGCTGTTCCTTTTGAGCTCAACCACTTCACTGAGGCTGGCCCCCCGTTGGGTGGTTGGCACTTCAAGCCGTGTGGCTGGACTCAAAGGACCCTGAGTAGACTTATGACTGGTGCAAGCATTTATTTTTGGGCTTGAGAAGGGCCCATCTTCACCTGTTGGAACCTGTGTGAAGTCATATGGAGCTGTTGATCTGATAGCTGCTGAAATGGCCTTCAGCCCCCTAGATATCACTAAGATTTCCCACAGAATCTCCAAGAGAGTGGCCCACTAATCATTAATTGCTGCACATGAACAGGAACAGGACTTTGTGGTCAGGTTACTAAGAATTGTTTCTTTCATTGACTCCATCCTGGAACTTAGGTTCACCAGGCACTGTGCAATCGATTGTGAAAGGTCTATTTGAACCTCCATTTTTGTGGACTGCCATATTAAGGCTCTTTCTATGGTGTTTTGATCTGTGCTTGTGGCTATTGAGTGCAGGTTGTCCTTGCCAAATGAAAATTGTGCCCCGAGGGTGATTCCCTTGCCCCCTCCAGTGTCCTGAACAACCTTGGGGTTAGTTCTAGAGTTCTTTCTATTGTTGACGTTAAGTTTTGTAGATAGGAGGATGCTAGATCACCCACTTCGATGGAATCAGCTGCCTGGCCAGTTATAGGTGAAATGGGCCCTGGAGGGGCTAACAGAATTTCCTGCTTTAAATCTTCAGAACCAGATGCGCTGTGACGATGAATTTGTTCGTAAATAACTTGGAGTCCCTCTTTATTTAAGGTCTTGGTGGCACTCACCGAGTTGTGTATGCTAGTTGAAATTGGCATCCCCATATGGGGAAGATATTAAGATCATTAGGGTCTTGGTGGGGTTTGGGTGTGCCCAGTTCCGGCATTCCCCTCTCCCCAGGGCATGAATGTGATCTACGCTTCAAGTAGGTCTTAATAGGGCAGGGAATATTGGTCATACACAGGCTTGAACCGCCCTTTGAGATGATTGCTTCTGGCCCTTCTGTTTCCATCATGCTGTGGCGAAAAATCCTTGGGAGAGCTGCGGGGGGGATTGTGATGCAATTGGTAGTGGTAGGGGCAGGCACTGACTTGCCAGATGTGACACTCTTAAATCTTATTAATGCCCCCTGTTGGCTTAATAGGCCGCTCCTGCAGGGTCAGGAAACCTACTCTTTTCAGGAGCCCGTCCCGGCCACTGCACTGACTTGTGCACTTGCTGTGGTGAGGAACCCCAGATTCCAATGGGGTAATTTCCGTACCACCGGGTTCCCCAGCTGTTCTTTGACTGCTGCTCCTGCTTCAACACGGAGGGTGTAGGTGAAAGTGGGCACCGCCCGAACCCACTATCTCCTCTCAGCTGCGGGAATTCCCTGGCGGAGACACTGCTGCTGGGAAGAGCAGGGCACTCCAAGACTCCACAAGCCGTGCCTAGAACTAGCTGGACCACTTCCATGAGTCCTCAGGGCACACTCTCTGCGGCAGTTTACTAAAGCCGCCGCGCTCACACTGCATGCGGTGGAAGAGCCGTGGAGGCTGGAGAGGCCAGATCCGAGCCCAGCAGAGCCCCAAAACAAGCCGTGAGCTGCTATGCCCCCAGGTGCTTGCTCACCAAATGTCCGGTCCGCTGTGCCCCCCTATACCTCTTCCGGCTGTCATCGCTCCAGCTCTGGCTCAAGCCCTTGGCGGCAGCATCGACCGACAGCATCCAACGCTCTGCAACTCAGCTGATCTACGGCGCTCTGCTGCAGCACTTCCAGCACCTAAACTATACAGAGGGTACATAGAAGTGCAAAAATATATAACTTGTGATTGAACATTGAAGGCCTTTTTTATAGATCCAGGGGAGATGTCTGTGGTCCTCTGGTTATCAGGTGTTTTCGTTCAACAGTTCGATCAAAGAAGTTCACAGTGCAGTTCATAAGTTTGATTCACACACTTTAGATCCACTTTGGGGTGATGATGTGGCAGCTGAAAGGTGGGGCACTCAGAGGTTCGATTACGGACCTGTTGGATAACACCTTGGTGCATTTGTTATTTCAGAAAAACATTTCATGTGCACCGTTGTTAATGATCTTTTTCTACGGGGTTCCTGCATTTCCCTTAGGGGTGTGTTCTCCACACTCCTTTTATGCAATTTTTAGTGAGGCACCGGAAGCTGGCCCCGATCATGGTATCTTTTTGATGGTTATAGCTTAAAGGTGGTTTATGGGTAATCGGACGAATCAATCTATTTTATGAGCCTACGTATCCAACTGGTTTCTTGGATTACTGATTTATGTTTTATGGGGTGGTCTTGATCATAGGGATGGATCGTCCCAGTTTTTATCTGAATGAGACTTTTAGCTGCAGAGTCCTTGCCTTTGAATTTCCCAAGTGTCAGGCTGGATCCGGTCCTGTTCGAGGAAGAGAAGGTTGCAGGACCACTCCAGGAGCCCCAAGTCCTCTTCTTCACACTCAAAGTCCTCAGGACACTCAGGGAAGAGGCATAAAAAGAATCCAAATGGACTTCGACTTCACCTCGTCTGTCGACGAGACAGGTAAGGAGCATCAATGCTCTAGGCACACTTCTGCGGAGCCGGAACCAGGTTGGACTCTGCACCTCCCCCCATTTCCGGGAGCCGGAGTGACCCCCGCTCAAATTAAGGTATTTTACGAGGCCATGCGCCGCGTATTTGAGCGGGCTGACCCCTCTGGTGAGCCATCGGGCCCCGCTGGGTAAGAGGAGGTCCCACCAGGTTCTACACCGATGGCTCTGACCCTGGCACCGGTGGGGTCTCATGGATCAGATTCTGGATCCAGGTTGTGCCAACGCGACCTTTCCCGACGTTGATACGGAAGTTGAAGGTTCTGGCGCCCACCTGCAGCACCAGCCCCATTCTGATTCCCAACGACACAAAGTTGGATCGACGTCAGTCGATGTTGACTCTGGCGCCGACGGAGCCCAGAGGTTCTACATCATTGCCTGTACATTTTTAGGAAGTTTCAGCCATTGGTGAGGATTGAGAGGGTCCATTGACCCTTTAGAACAGCTAGATGTTCATGTGGAACAATTGGACTGATATGAGGATCTTGGAGAAGCCTGTGAACTGGACACATCTCCAGATACTGATATGCTCTATCCAACCTGTGTGGCTATGGAGGAGGGGGCATCTTATGCCATGGTGATGAGGAGGGCAGGAGAGGTCCTTGGCCTGGAGCTGCCCTCGGTGCAGGTCAGGACAAATCTCTTGACCAAGGTGCTTCAGCCTGGGGCTTACTCGTCCAAACCCATTTTGCCCTTTAATGAAGCACTGACAGATGTCCTTCTAGGCACGTGGTCCAAGCCTAGCACAGGGGCTCCTGTGACCAGGGCAATCGCATGCCGCCATCGCCCTGCACCTTGCGATCCAAGGTTCCTCAGCCAACACCACACACCTGAGAGCTTGGTGGTTCAGGCTTCAATGTCCCATGGCTCATTCCCTTCCACTCCTCCGGATAGGGAATCCAAGAGGCTGGACACACTTGGAAAGAAAATGTTTTCTTCTACCAGCCTGGCATTGCGTTAGGTGAATACTGCATGCTTATTGGGCCATTTCTCTTCAAACCCTTTGGGAAACAGTTTCTCAAGCACTGCCACAGGTCCCAGGGGAGGTCCTGGCCGTGCTGTCCCAAGCAGTGAAGGATAGGAGAGGTGCAGCAAAATTTGCCTTCAGGTGTGGCTTAGATACAACTGACTCGCTAGGTAGAGCGGTTTCATCGAGGCTGGTATTACAGCACCATGCCTGGCTCAGAACATCTGGTTTCTCGGGTGATGTCCAGGCTATCCTCATGTACATGCCCTTTGACAGGACTCGTCTTTTTGATGAGAAAGTGGACTCGGCCTTGGAGCAGACTCCCCAAGTTGTGCGAGGATGTGGACACGGTTCATTCCGATCTCGAAATGGAAGCCAGAAGACGTCTGCCACCCAGCCCCCGGCAGCTGCAGCCTCTAAGCATTCCAAGTTTGGTTCTGCAAGGCCATGTTACTCCAGTCAGAGGGAGAATTCAACACCATCTCCTCCGCTGGAGGTCCATAACATCGGACAAATGGGTCTTGCAGATCATTCAGTAAGGCTATTCCCTTCCCTTTCCTTCTTTTCCTCCTCCTTTACTGCAAACTCAAGAACGGCTGGCAGAGGATCATCTAGTATTACTCTGAGAGGAAGTTACAGCTCTCCTGCCTGAGGGAGCTATAGAAAAAGTTCAGATTTCAAAAGTAGGCAGTGGTTGCTACTCTCGTTACTTTCTAGTACTGAAAAATAACAAATGGTTGTGGCCCATTTTGGACCTTTGGATCGTCAATCTCTTCCTCAAAAAGGAGAAATTCAAGATGCTCACATTGGCTCATGTCTTGTCTGCCCTAGATCAAGGAGACTGGCTGGTAGATTTTGACTTGCAGGATACGTATTTTCACATCCCCATCCTGCCTGCCCACAGGCATTACCTGCGGTTCAAGGTAGGCAACGAGTACTTTCAATTCACCATGCTTACATTTGGTCTTATGAGCGCCAATCTGGTATGGCGGTGGTTGCAGATCATCTGCGAAGGTTAGGAGTGTCAGTCTTACCCTATCTCGACGACTGGCTGTTGAAGGCGCCTTCGCCCCATGTGGTCGTCTCCCACCTTCAGATTACGGCGGACCTCCTGCATTTGCTGGGCTTCTCAATAAAAGTGCCGAAGTCACACCTGACTCCTTCTCAGACACTCCCTTTCATCTGAGATGTTCTGGCCAAAGTGCAGTTTCGGGCTTATCCTCCCGAGCAGCGAGTCCAGGATATTCAGGCTATGATACTGATGTTCCAGCCTCTACCTGGATTTCGGTGAGAATGACTCTGAGGCTGCTGGGACTCATGGCTTTCTGCATCCTGTTGGTAAATCACGCCAGATGGCGTATGCAGGCTCTGCAGTCGAACCTGAAGTTCCAGTGGGTGCAGCATCAGTGGTCTAGAACTTGGAGGGAACTGCAAAAGACCTGCAGTGGTGACTGACGAACCTCGATTGGGTCAGAGGCAGACCTCGCTCCCTTCCCCAACCAGATCTCACAGTAGTGACAGATGCATCACTCCTGGGATGGGGCGGCCATCTGGGAGAGGTCAAGATCAGGGGACACTGGTCTACGGTGGAGTCGAGGTTCCACATCAATTTGTTGGAGCTTCGGGTGATCAGACTGGCATTGAAGCATTTCTTCCCTCTGTAAATGGGAAGTTAGTGCAAGTGTTCATGGACAACACCACCGCCATGTGGTACTGCAAAAAGCAGAGCGGGTGGGGTCGTGGACCCTTTGTTAAGAGGCCCTGTGTCTCTGGACATGGCTGGAACAGCAGGACATAACCCTGGTGGTTCAACACCTGGCAGATTCTCTGAACTCCAGGGTGGACAAACTCAGCCATCGATCCCTAGCAGATCACGAATGGTGTCTCCAGTCCGAGGTGGCGCAAGGTCTTTTTCAGCAGTGGTGAGGGCCTTGGTTAGATCTGTTCATCTTCGAACAGAACGCGCAATGTAAGCAGTTTTGCGTGCTCCTTTCCGCCCATACCACTTCTGCCCAGAGTTCTCAAGAAGATCAAGAACAACCGGGCCCAAGTCATTCTTGTGGCTCCGGACTGGGTATGAAGAGTCTGGTATCCAGAGCTTCTTCGAATGACCGTCGATCCTCCGATCAAGCTTCCCCTTCAGGAGGATCTTCTGCCGCAGCAGTAGCGAAGGGTCCTCCACGCGAACCTGTCAACTCTCTGCCTTCTTGCGTGGTGATTGAGTGACGACAGTTGATAGCTTTCGACCTTCCTCTCGAAGTACGTAATGTTATTTTGGCTGAAGGCAGCCCTTCACTAAGACGGTATATGCCTGCCGTTGGCTAAAATTTGTAAAATATTGTACAGAAAGGTCTATTGACCCTCTTTCTGCTTCTCTGTCTAATGTTCTTCTCTTTATTCTTACCCTTGCCAAGCAGAGCTCTGCTTTGGGTACTCTTAAGGGCTATCTTACAGCTCTGTCCACTTTCTAGGGGCTGCCGCACCAACCCTTGTTGTTCCTATCCCCTATTGTAAATAGGTTCTTAAAAGAGCTTGTACATATGATCTGAAAGAGACATTTAGTTATAGATTCCTTACCTTAGAATTACCCCCAGGCGTCAGACTGGATCCGGAGAATTTTTCTCTAGCAGTACCCCTGCGCGTCGGTCGACTCTGCGTCCTTCGTTGGCGTCGTGGTCGCCGGGATGATGTTGCGGTATCTACTTAGATGCCGCCCATGCACGCTGACCTCAGTTCTTTCTTTTTCCGCGCCAGCCAGCGCAGACCTGGAGAGAGCGTGCCCCTTAGTCACTTTTTGACTAATCTTTTTCAACTTTTGTCAACGTCTTTTTCGTGTCTTCGACTCCTGGTAGCACGAGGGGTTGTCCCATTGTCGGACCAGCTTCAAGCCTTGTGACTCCTGTCACAAGCTGATGTCTGTCACGGATCCACACCTTGTGTGTCTCTGGTGCCTGGAGCGCAACCACGACCCGAAGTTGTGCTCTGACTGTCGGGCCATGAACCCGGAGTCTTTGCAGGAGCAGTCCCGAAAGCTTTTGGAGGCCCGGCAGTTTGCTCCGCGCCGCTCGAGGTTCATGTCGAGAGGAAGGTTTCAGGACCGGTCGCGGAGCCACCACCACTCGTCATCGAAGTCTTCGCACTCCTCGGGTAAGTCTAAGCACAAGAAGAAGACGAAGAAGCATTGTCACTCTTCGCCTTTTCCCCATCCATCGGCCAACGCGACGCGGGACCCGGAGCGTCATCGTTCTCCGGCTCCGTTTTCGGAGCCCGCTTCTGGGACGACTGCGCTTCCCTCCCTTTCCTAGAGCTGGAGTGTCCCCTGCCCAGCTTCGAGCTTTCTACGAAGAGCTTCACAGCATCTTTGGGCAGCTCGACTCCGCTGGCGTGCCTTCGGGCCCCGCGGACTCAGCTGGGGGCCCTGGGCCTTCGAGTCCGGTAGCTTCAGCTCCGGCACCTGAGGATCCAGGCCTGGATCTGTATCAGCACTGGTCAAACTCACGGTACCTTCCCCCATGCCAATTCCAGTGACGACGCCCCCGATGCCAGTTGTACCCCCAACAGCGTCGACCCCAGCCTCACCCCCGACTTGGACACAGAGCCGGACCAACGTCGCCCGACGTCGGTACTGGCACCGGAGGGTACTTTTGTACCGCTGTTCATCATGATACAGTTGTGCAAGTGCTGCCACAGTGCCCGGAGGAGGCCCGGGCCGTTCTCACCCGCGCAGAGGCAGAGGGTAGAGATGCAGCTAAGTTCACCATCAGATGTGGGCTGGATACCACCGACTCTCTGGGCAGGACGGTTTCCTTGTCGGTAGCCCTGAGGCGTTATGCCTGGTTGAGGACATCTGGTTTCTCTTGGGATGTCCAATCCACCTTACTGGACATGCCCTTTGATGGCCGTCGCCTTTTCGGTTACAAGGCGGACTTGGCGCTCGAGCACCTCAAGGATTCTAGGGCTACGGCCAGATCCTTGGGCCTCGCGGCAGCCCCTCGCTCCATGCAGTCTGCCTTTCACCCCTTTCGTGGCTATGAAAGGGGTGCTCCACCACGTTCGACGCAGTCCAGCCACAGGTCAACGCAAGCTACCCAGCTTCTGCGTGGCCACGGACGTGGGACCCTGCGACATGGGTCTGGGGGCCAGCAGGTGGGCCAGTCCACACATAATCCCCCTGCAGCAGCCTCCCAGCCCTCCTAGTCCAGCCTTTCAGGGCCACCAGAGACCAGTGGGCGGCAGGATTCGCCATCACCTCCCCCACTGGCAAAACATCACGTCAGGCAGGTGGGTTTTGCAGATAGTCTGAAGGGGCTACTACTTCCCCTTTGAGACTACCCCTCCCTCCATGCCCCCTACACTCCATCGCATGTCAGAGGATCACTTGGCCCTTCTCTGCCAGGAAGTTGCAGCTCTCTTGGCCAAGGGAGCTATCGAAAGGCTCCCTGTGCCAGAAGTAGGTTGTGGTTGCTATTCCCACTACTTTCTGGTACCCAAGAAGGACAAAGGCCGGCGTCCTATCTTAGACCTCAGGGCCCTCAACCACTTCCTCCAGAAGGAGAAGTTCAAGATGCTCACGCTGGCTCAGGTCCCATCTACCCTCGACCCTGGAGACTGGATGGTTGCGTTGGACTTGCAGGACACATATTTCCGTATTCCAGTCCTGCCAGCCCACAGGCGTTACCCACGATTCATGGTAGGCCACAAGCATTTTCAGTTTGCCGTGCTCCCCTTTGGCCTGACCAGCACCTCTCAGGTGTTCACGAAAGTGATGGTGATGGTCGCAGCTCACCTGCGCAGATCAGGGATTCCAGTCTTCCCCTATCTCAACGACTGGCTGTTGAAGGCAGGCTCACCCCAGGCTGTCATCTCCCACCTCCAGACTACGGTGGACCTCCTGTAATCGCTGGGGTTCACTATCAACGTGCCCAAGTCACACCTGATTCCCTCTCAGAAGCTCCTTTTCATCTGAGCAGTTCTGGATACAGAGCAGTTTCGGGCCTATCTTCCTGAGCATCGAGTCCGGGATATTCGGGCTATGATACCGATGTTTCAGCCTCTATCCCGGAATTCGGTGCGATTGACTCTCAGGCTTCTGGGACTCATGGCCTCCTGCATCCTGCTGGTGGATCATGCCAGGTGGCATATGCGGGCTCTGCAGTGGGACCTGAAGTTCCAGTGGGAGCAGCATCAGGGGAATCTTTCCGATTGCGTCCAGATCTCGGAGGGCACTGCACACCAACTGCAGTGGTGGCTCACGAACCGAGATTGGGTCAGCAGCAGATCCCTCTCCCTTTCCCAACCAGATCTCACAGTAGTGACAGATGCATCACTTCTGGGATGGGACGGCCATCAGGGGGAGGCAGAGATCAGAGTTGTCTGGTCTCCAGCGGAGTCCGGACTTCATCTCAACCTGTTGGAGCTCCGTACGAGCCACTTGGCACTCAAAGCGTTCCTTCCCTCTCTCAAGGGGAAAGTGGTGCAGTTATTCACCGACAACACCACCGCCATGTGGTACTGCAACAAGCAGGGCGGGGTGGGGTCGTGGACCCTGTGTCAGGAGGCCCTTCACCTCTGGACGTGGCTGGAACACCAGGGCATGACCCTGGTGGTTCAACACCTGGCAGGTTCTCTGAACGCCAGGGCGGAGGAACTCAGCCGCAGGTGCCTGGTGGATCATGAATGGCGTCTTCACTCGGAGGTGGTGCAAGGTCTCTTTGAGCAGTGGGGAGAGCCTTGGTTAGATCTGTTCGCCACCAAAGAGAACGCACCATGCAGTAGCGGCCCGTGGAGGGAGTGGTGCAGGGCGGTGGGGCGGGGCGGGGCGGGGGAGGGGCAGGATGGGGTACCACTCCCTCCACGGGCCGCTACTGGCGCCATGTCAGCAGTTCTGCGCGTTGGAGTTTCCAAGGCGGCACTCGCTAGGCGATGCTTTTCATTGCGAATGGAAATGCGGCCTCCTGTATGCCTTTCAGCCTGTACCACTTCTGCCCAGAGTGCTGAAGGAGATCAAGCACGACCGGGCCCAAGTCATTCTTGTGGCTCTGGACTGGGCACAAAGAGTCTGGTACCCCGAGCTCTTGAGCATGGCCATCGATCCTCCGATCAGACTGCCTCTTTGGGAGAATCTTCTGTCGCAGCAGCAGGGAGCGGTCCTCCACTTGAACCTGTCCAGGCTCCACCTCCTTGTGTGGAGATTGAGCGGCGACAGTTGACAGCTTTTGACCTTCTCCCGAAGTCTGTAACATCATCTTGGCAGCCAGGCATCCCTCAGCCAAATCTGTATACGCCTGTAGATGGAACAAGTTTGTGGCATGGTGGCCAGCAAAGGCTGTGGATCCCCTTTCTGCCCCTCTGTCTGAGGTTCTTTTGTACATACTTTCTTTGGCCCAGCAGGGTTCTGCCCTGGGCACTCTTAAAGGCTACCTTTCGGCCATTTCGGCTTTTCTTCGCCTTCCTGATCAACCTTCTCTTTTCAAGTCCCCTATTGTAAATAGATTTCTGAAGGGCATTACTCATCTTTTCATTCCTGTTCCTTTCATAATGCCCCAGTGGGACTTGAATCTTGTTTTGACATTTCTGATGTGCGCTCCCTTTGAGCCTCTACATAACTGTCCTCTCAGACTTCTTACTCTAAAGTCTGCTTTCCTGGTCGCCATCACTTCTGCTCCAGAGTAAGTGAGCTGCAGGCTCTGTCTTCAAAACCTCCTTTTCTGGCTATCCATCCGGACAAAGTAGTCCTTCGTACGAAAGCCTCTTTTCTTCCAAAAGTAGTTACCTCTTTCCACATAGGACAGTCCATCACTCTGCCCACCTATTTCCGACCTCCGCACCCTTCCAAAGAGGAGGAGAGACTCCACCGTCTGGACCCAAAACGTGCGCTGTCTTTCTATCCCGACCGCACAAAAGATTTCCCAGTGGACGATCAACTCTTTGTTGGATATGTGGGTGCCAAGAAAGGTCGGGCTGTGCAAAAACGCACCATCTTTCGATGGGTTGTGCTCTGCATTAAAATCTGCTACTCTTTGGCAAAAAAGGAAGCTCCAGTGGGACTGCGTGCCCACTCCACCAGGGCTACGGCAGCCACTTTTGCCTTGGGGCGTGGAGTTCCCCTCCCTGATATCTGTCAGGCAGCCACGTGAGCATCTTTGCACACGTTCACCAAACATTATTGCCTGGACAATCAAGCCTGGAGAGATGGCTACTTCGGCTGTTCTGTTCTCCAGGACTTTCTGGTGTGAGCTTAGTTTGCAGAACCACCTCTGGGGTTGGCATTGCTGGGGTATCTATTCTAAGGTGAGGAATCTATAACAAATGGTCTCTTTCATATGAACAAGTTACTTACCTTCGGTAACGATGTATCTGTAAGAGACATACATTAGTTATAGATTCCTTACCGCCTCACCCATCCTCCCTGTTCTGCGAACTGACTTCTGGGATAGGTACACCCTTCTAGGGCCCTAGTTATGTGCACCAGTGGTCAGTGTCTTGCATGGCTCAGCGCTTCTGGTGTGGAAAGTCGTGTCAGAACTGACGTCAGTGCGCAGGGGCGGCGTCTAAGAAGATACTGCGACGTCATCCTGGCAACCACAACGGCGACGACGGACGCGGAGTGGACCGACGTGCAGGGGTACTGCTAGAGAAAAATTCTCCGGATCCAGTCTAACGCCTGGGGGTAATTCTAGGGTAAGGAATCTATAACTAATGTATGTCTCTTACAGATACATCGTTACCGAAGGTAAGTACCTTGTTCTTTCCACCTATGCCCTTTATCGCGCCGCAG
Organism: Calotriton arnoldi; assembly: GCA_963921515.1. NCBI lineage: Eukaryota > Metazoa > Chordata > Amphibia > Caudata > Salamandridae > Calotriton > Calotriton arnoldi. Next base: position 183,818 of record CAWUFW010004637.1, read on the forward strand.
TGGGACCTTAATTTGGTTCCCACATACCTTATGTGTGCTCCTTTTGAGCCGTTGCACAATTGTCCCCTCCAGCTGCTTTCCATCAAGACAGCCTTCCTAGTGGCGATATCATCTGCCAGGAGGGTGAGTGAATTGCAGGTTTTATCATTGAAGCCTCCCTACATGATGACATTTTTGGATAAGGTAGTGCTTCGCACCTGTGCCCCATTCCTACCAAAGGTGGTGACCCCATTCTATCTGGGTCACTCGGTCACGCTGTCCATCTTTTTTGCCTCCCCACATCCCTCTAAGGAAGAGGACCGACTCCACCATCTGAACCACAAAGAGCATTGTCGTTCTACCTTGACTGCACAAAAGAGTTCCGGGTTGACGACCAACTCTTTGAGGGTTATGTGGGAGCTAAAAAAGGTCAGGCAGTGCAGAAACGAACCATTTGCCACTAGGTCGTTTATCTACATTATAATTTGCTATGCCCTGTCTAGGAAGCAGCCTCCTGACGGCTTACGGGCCCATTCTACAAAGGGGAATAGCTGCAACCACAGCATTGGCTCGAGGTGTCCCAGTCCTGGATATCTGCCAGGCAGCAATGTGGGCATTTCTGCACACATTTGCCAAGCACTATTGCCTGGACAGTCCGGTCTGCAGGGGAAGGCGTTTAGCCCGTTCAGTCCTGCAGGACGTTTTAGTGTAGAAAATCAGTCCGCAGCACACCACCAGGATGGTATGGCTTGGGTATCTATTCAAAGGTAAGGCATCTGCAGCTAGAAATCTCTATCAGATGAATAAGTTACTTACCTTCAGTAATGCATTATGTGGTAGAGACAATATTTAGCTGTAGCTTCCTTACAGACCCACCCATGCCTCCCTGCTCTGCGAACTGATTTGATAAGGCTAGGATTCCTCCCTTTACAGGGCCCTAGTTGCGACACACACGTCAGTTCACTTCATGGCTCTGTGCTTCTGGCGTGGAAAAAGTGAAAAGGAACTGAATACAGCGCGCCTGGCTGGCACCTGTATAGGTGACCACAACATCATAAACAACATTAATGACGTCGACGATGTCACGTAGAGCCGAATGGAGCCACCTGACGGCGCGCAGGGGTACTGCTCAAGCAAACATTTCCGGATCCAGCCTGACACCTGGGAAATTCAAAGGTAAGGAATCTGCAGCTAGATATTGTCTCTACCAGATAATGCATTACCGAAGGTAAGCAACTTCTTCATCTAGGGTTTTATGGGCGCCGCCATTTTTCCCAGACACTGTCTCTCCTGATGTGTGCATGGGGGTGCCATCTGTGCGGGTTGCTTTCAACCTACACGTGTGCAGGACGGAACATGGAGGGGGCGTGTCACTGTTACGTGTTGTCAGTGGTTGCAACATGCCCGGAGATCACATATGTCTCAGCATGCGGTGTGCATTGTGCCCCTCCCTTGGGGTGCCAGATATCTCAACCCAGCCCTTTATCTGGAAACTTCTTTTTGGGCTAACTTTGGGCTACTTTTTGTTGGGCGCTTTTCTAGATCTCGTGTGATCTACTATTCACTTATCATGGGGCTGAGGGTGTTGATTCCTTGCTCCATGTCTCCCATGGACCCCCGATCATGCCATCTTGTGGTGTCCGAGGTCAGGGCTTGCTGTTTTCTTCAGAGGGTGTATGTGAGGCCTAGTGCATAGGTTAATTGCAAGGCCCGATATGGGGGTGGGTGCATTATGTGTTCTACTCTCATCTGGAGCTGTGATGGACTCTGCAGCCTCACATCTCCCAGGCACGCCCCCTCTCCCTCGTCCATCTTCTAGATTGTGTTTGGGTATTCGGATCCTGGCTTGTGGCTAGGGACTTCCAACTAGCAGGCATGCACCTGTCGCTATTTTGGAGGGGTACAGCCTGGTGATCAGACTTCGGGGATTTGAGAAACCCGAAGGAATGAAAAGAAAACACTGCCGAGATCATAAGTCAACGTGGAGACCGTGCCAAGGCCCAGAACCCTTGCTGGACTTTGCCTCGAGATGATGACTGAACCGGGACTGCCTTGCAATTCTGGGACGTCTGTCTAACCTGGAAACCTCCCGATTGATGTGATGCCATGCTGGCACTTTGCAACTTATTGGCTCTTGTGCATGTGCTGTGGAGGTTATGGCGCCTTCACTGTCCCAAGCGTACAGGAAACCTGGCTCTCGACACCGGAGGACAGCTTCGTTTTCGAACTGAAAGGGGGGCCTCCATTTGCGGAAGACCTCTAGGTTATTGGGGGCGCTGTTGGGGCTATACGCCATGAAAGAAACATGGGTCCTGGGCCGAATGCCTGAGAATGGGGTCCTTTTAAGTTGGTAATTGGAACCAGTCCCCACTGATTTTGGGTGAGGGGACCTGGGTGCCTGCTTTTTAAGTACTTGGTCTGGGATCCGCCCTGCCCCCTCATCACACTGCCCTCCCTGTGGGTTGTGGCCAACCAACCCCACCATGGGGGATCAGCAGCAGAGTGGGGCTTGGCTCCCGCAGGCGCCCTTAATGGCGAACTCTGGTGAAGATGCCTGATCAACAGAACACAAACAGCTGCCCTGAATCTCCAGATACAAGTAAAAGTTTGTATTTCCAATAATGTCTAATTGTTCCTTCCTTGATTTTTGGTACACTTAATTATTGGGATCTAGGCGTGTAGGAGGCTGGCTTAGTATATGGTGCACACTTATGGGGATTTTAGTGGTCTTTGATAACCATAGAAAGCTCTCAAAGCGGTAGCAGTAGAGAGCAGCCTTCAGGCTTATCTGAAGGAGTGTAAAGCAGCTTGTTTTACTTGTTTAATCATGTAGTGTAGGTTAAACAAAAAAGGACCACACAGTGTATATATAAAAATACTTCCATTTATTACACAATGCTCACTAACACATTGGAATATCTCCTACCTGGAGATATCAACACAATACACCAAAAATACTTCAATTGCAATAAGGTAATTAGAACAAAATACAGTGGTCTCCAGGGGGAGACCAAACCATATATTAAGAAAGTGGAATGTGAACTGCAAGAGAGGACGGGGCTTGGACCAGAAGACCCAGAGGAGCTGGGGACACAAGGAACCACCCAAGGTAAGTACCCAGGAACACCACGGAGGCTGTGTGCAGAGTGGGAACACAGCCGCTTGCCCAATGGAAGTCGATGGAGAAGTCGCGGTTGCAGTTTTGCAGAAGAAGGACCCTTCCCAGAGGACCCTGAAGAATTCCCTTGGAGGACGGAAGGTTGGAGAGCCACCCCACCCGTGGATGCTCTGGAAACCTGGTTACCTACACCAGGGAAGCCAGGTGCATAGGGGTGAAGAGACATTGGAAACCTCCATAGACGACAGTGGAAGACTTGGAGAAAAGTGCCTCTGAAGAAGAAGGTGAAAAAGTCCGGTGAAGTCCAAGGATGGATTCTGGAAGTGAAGAACCTGCAAGCAGAGGTGACAAAGTCTATGCCACTCAGGAGTGACCAGGAGGCACGAAAGAGCAATGCCCACCGATGTCGGAGGGTTCAGACGAGTTGACAGTGACCTTGTCGCTGCAGCTGTGAGGACCAGGTGATGCTGAGGAAGACCATGAGTTGTGCACGAGCTGTTCCAAGTCGGATGTCAGTGACCAGGGGTCAGTGTCCAGCGGGAGCACCAACAAGCTTTGGTAGCCGCAACTGGCTTGGAGAACGAAGAAGGAGCAACGTTGGGACCAGCAAGGTCCAAGGGACTCACCACAAGCAGGAGAGTCAGAGCAGGCCTCGAACAAGCAGGAGAAGACTCTCAGGAGGACCCACAGACCGAAGGTACAGGAGTTGGAAGAGGACCTCAAGCAGCTCACCAAGAAGGAAGGCCCACAGTGCAGAGGATGCGGTGAGCACTCTGTACTTGGCAGGAAGAGATAATGGAGGCTGGAGCTTCTTGTAGCTCGAAGATCTCTGTAGTGCAGAGTCAACAAGCCTTGGCAACAGCAAGTCAATGCTGTGCACAGGGGTTCGGTCCTAGTGGTTCCGATGAGGGATACTGGCCTCAAAATTGCAGAGAGGACAGGTCAGCCCTCGAGGGAGTTGCAGAACCCCCACCTGTGTTACTGAGCCTTTCGAAGTCCATGGGACGTCAGGAGCAGCAGACAGGTCAGCATAGTTGCGGTGCCTGCAGATACAGGGGAGTGACTCCTTCACTCCAAGGGAGATTTCTTTAGGTGTCCTTGATGCCCACAGGTCTGGTGAAGATCCTGGAAGAAGCAGAGACACAGACAACGAAGAAGTCTTGCAGAACAGTGAGACCAGAAGCAGCAGGATTCTTTCTTGATTCAGTCTCAGTTCCAGGTGAAGTACAGCGAAGTCCAAGTGTCCAGACGGTCGAAGAGGGATGTGGTTTCAGGCTTGAATCTTGTCCCATGACTAATCAAAGGAACTACCCACAGGTAAGCCCTTAAGTACCCTAGGGAAAAGGTTGGAATGACTCAGGGGCCCCTCCCATAGGAGGGGCTGGACAGAGGGGAGGATACTCCCATGTCCTTTGTCCAGTTTCACACTAGAGCAGGAACTAAACTGGAGTATGCAAGGAGGGCAGCAAATGTGCCCTTCGAAGCAGTCTGGTGGCACTGGCAAGCGCCCCCATCCCGGCCCACTACACTAAGTCCTGTCTGGGAGGTGGTCACACCTCCCTGCGACAGGAAACCTATTGTTATACATTCCCCTGCTTGAGCTTGGCTCAGCAGCAGGAGGGCAGAATCATGTCTGTGGTCGGCAGAAGCACTAGCTTGCTGTCAGACCCTGAAAGGCTGTTACCGGTAGTACAGAGGGGTACCCCAAGGGAGCCCCACAGTACATGGGATCATACTTCCAACACAGGAATCGGTGTTGGGGTATGATTCCAACATGTTTGATACCAAACATGAGCAGGTTCGGTGCAGCCACTATATAGTTAGACATCTTGTAATGACTGATGTCCACTATATGTATTAAAATGGCTGACCGCACTTACAAAGCCTGGAGAATCGACTCTGGGGTATGTAGGGGTGTCCTGCTCATGCAGGGGCACCATCACACTTATAACCAAGCACCCGGCCCTCAGGACTGAAGAGCCTGCCATAGGGGTGACTTATAGGTTTTAAGTGCAGTGACCTCAGATTTAAGGAAACATATCTGCTGTGAGGGGTACAAGCATCAACTCACACAGGCTGCAATGGCAGGCCTGTAGTCGCAGTTTAAGTGGACTCCCATGGGTGGCACAATACATGCTACAGCCCATGGGAGACCCCTGGTGTACCTATGCCCTGGGTACCTCAGTACCATATAGTAGGGACTTACAAAGGTACACAAGTAGCCAATTGTGGATGTACCAAAGTACATACCATGGTCAATTTAGGGAGGCAGCACTGTGACTGGGGTCCTGATTAGCAGGATCCTAGTCATACTAGTCAAAAACATACTGACATCAAGCGAAAAGTGGGGGTAACCATGACAGCAGATCCTACTTTCCTACAGGGCAAATGGGTGGTATTTACTCTGGGGGTTTATCCTACTGCACATTTGAACTCTGTGTTTGTGTGAAGGCATTACCTCCCCAGACAATTACCCCTCCCTGCCAAGGCTGCGGCCCTGGTCCCTCTTGGGCTGAGTTCCCTGTCTGTGGTTGCTGTTGCCACACATTTGTCCAACTACCTGTTCCATGTTGCGGTGGTGCGGTGGCTGCCTGACCTCCCTGCGGCTGAATGTACGGTGCATTCGGATTTCCCTGGGCTTGGTTTTGTGGATGAAGATTGTGTGGTGGCTGACTTTGGCCCATTGATCTCTGTTTGTGGTATGCTTTTAACTAGCATCTGTCTGCCAGGTAGCCCATCCTGTGGCAATAGTAACATTCCCTGGGGTCTGGTTGCTGCCAACCTCCCTGGCCTCTGCCGATATAGCTAGGTTGAAACCCTCTGGGGTTTTGCTGTGGAGCTCTCTTTAAGACTGGTGCCATTTGCACGCTTGAGGCCAACACAGTTTCCCTGAGGGCAGTCTTTTTCAATTTGTGTTGGACCAATTTTGCAGTGTCTCTCTGGGCTTGCTCCTGTTTTTCTTTATCCTTCCTTTGCTTCTTTTTGTGGCAATGCAATATATGTGCTTGAATCTTCCGCAAGGGCTTGGTGTCTAGCCCACCCACGCTGTCCAATCTGCTTTGTGTTTTGGTGGGCAGCCCCTTTTTGAGAATATTGTAAAAGAATGCAACTTGTGGGCCCGTATCAGTCCATGGCTGTTCTGTCTCTTGTCCCCATCGTTCCCTCATCCTAGCCAGAAAATCGGTTATTGTATCCCCTGTCATCATAGTTTCCGGCATTAACCCTCCTACGTTAAGCTCGGTCAGGGAACAGCTCCCCCAGGGCCGTCCATATTCGGCGCCTGTATGAATTGAATGCAGCCCACGCATGCCCTGCATTTGTCAGCATAATTGCTGAGATGCGAGCTCGGTCGAACACCATGTTAGTCTGCTCTCTGAAAAGCCTACTTAACAGACTTTAATATCGCCTATCACTAGGTTTATTCCTGTGGTGGTCTTTTCAAAACATGAGATCCATTTCGCTGCTTCGTCTTTTGCAGGGATTCTGCTCAGGAACAGAACCATGCTTAGTACTATAGAACATCAGTATGTAGGGACTGAGTCACCTTACCACTGGGCCCGACTAGCTAATAGTGCCTCACTTGCCATCCTAACCTTTCTAGAGAGACAAGTGATTTGGCACCCCTGAGCACAACACTCTAGACCCTCTGAGGGATCGCGGTAGCAGCTCATCCCCTTTCGTTCTCTCACTCATACTTGTCAAAAATAAATGAAAAAGGACACAAAGAAAGCTTACAATATTTATTGAAACTATTGTGCTCTAATGTGAAACAATTTTGCTGTTATGACAAAGCATATGGTGGTCAACAGTGCGATTAGCACAGTTAGGAGACCATACACAATAAAAAGCCCTTTCATATTAGCTGACAGTCTAAGCCTACCCTCACTATAGAAAACAAAGTTATATTATAGATCTCTGGAATTAGTGGTGAACCCCGTACCTGCCATACATAGATAATTGTTCTACTTCTCAGCTGGCGCAGCTCTCTCTTCTCGGAACCTTTGCTACTTGTGCTTGCCTTCGCTTTGTGTCTGTTTTCAAAACGACAAGTCGCGGGTTATATGATAAGTGTGAATGCAAAAACAGCAGCTGGATTTCTCTATTATATCTGGGAGCTAGTGTCTGACCACAGAGAAAAATAGGGAACAAGGTTGTTTGACCTTATATTGGGGTATCTGATTTAGACATCTAGCAGCAGCTTCCTTAACTTTTGAATTCTCCCAAGGCATCAGACTGGATCTGGAAATTTTTCTGCAGTTCCTCTGTGCGCAGGGGGATGGCACCTTAAGACTCCGTGATGACGTTGACTCCGGTTGTGACGTCAGTGGAGTCATATAAATCCTTTCTGGTGCGAAACGTCAGTTTCTTCTTTTCCGCGCTGCAACGTGGATCCGGAGAAGCGATTCCTCAGGCCGTTTTTTCTATTTCAACAGTTTTTTGTCAGCGGGAACAGAGTGCTTTTCTCCAATGTCATCAGGCTTTAAGCCTTGTGGGTCCTGTACTCGACAAATGTCGGTTACAGACCCACGTTCTGTTCATATGTGGTGTTTGGGAGAATACCACGACTCCGAGGATTGCGGCTCCTGCCAGAGACTGACGCTGAAGACGCTCAAGGAACGCCGAACGAAATTGCTGGCTGCACGTCTGTTGCGGTCCTCAGAGACCTTGCAGCCCCAGTTTTCTTCTCATTCGGAGGTCAGTTTGCGGGGCTGTTCCAGGAGCCGGAGCCATTCTCCCGGACGTTGTACTTCAGAAACGTCCAGGGGTAAGTGCAGGCGTTTGAAGTTACGGTACCTCTTGACTTTGCCACGTGGATTCTCCATCTCCCACGGCTCCTCACCGGTTGGGGAGGCCATTTGTGATCCGCCTCACGTCTCTCAGTCTTTCCAGGAGCCAAGGCATCAATGGCCCAGATGTGGGAGTATTATAATTCTCTACATCTCATCTTCGGTCTTCCACCTTTCACTGGAGTGCCCACAGGCCCCAAGGAGGTAAGTAGAGCCACACCGATGGGTTCGTCCTCAGTGTCAGTTGGGCCATTTGAGTCTTTAGAACGGCGCTGGTTGGCGTCGCCCAACTACTCTACTGCGCCAGTGCACAGCCATTCGGGGACTTCATCTTCGGTGTCCGTTATTGATCAGCCGACTACGACATCGCCGCCGCCGATTGAAGTCTCTCCTCCTCCTACTCCTCCTATCGACGTCGAATCGTCAACTTCTCTACATAAATCGGTGTCGGGTGCGGATCGGTAGAGCAAACTGGGGGGAATGTGGCATTAACACTTCCTTCTCAGGGTGAGACTTCAGAGGTTCACCTTGTAACGGGTGATACAAGGGGGCCTGGTCTTTTTTCAGCCCATGTCAAGATTATTCCATCTCAGGTGGAGGAGAGTTGGATATCTGATCTTGGTGAGGCTAGTGTGCTGGAGTCCTCTCCAGCCTCGGGGATTCTTTCTCCACCTAGCCTTGCTACTGAGGCAAGTTCCTCATTTTCAGACTTGTTGAGGAGAGTGGCGGCAGTGTTTGAGCTTTCACTACCTTCGGTGGAAGAATCCACCAACCCTCTAATTGATGTCCTTTACCTTGACCAGTTACATATTATTTATGCTAGAACTCGTAATAGAACTTGCCTTGAATTTTTCTGCATCAGAAATGTATTTTAAATGTCCGAAAAATATAAGCATAGGCAAGATCCAAACGAGAAATGGTCAACTGGAATTCACCAAAAGGGACCAGTCACCAGTAGGGCAGCATCAGGCCTTGAGTATACAAGAAAATGTTTTCCTGAAGGCAAGCATTAGATTTGTGACCATCTGTCTAAATAAGTTAGACATAGACAGAGAGCATCTGGAATAAGGAGATAATCAGAGACAGAAAAGAAGTATAGGAGAAACAAAGTACCAAAACCTTCAGGGAACAGTACTAAAACATGTTAAATATATACATTTAAACCAAATCTCTACCCTAATGTTTGGGCTGTGGATGATGCCCCTCTTGTATCAAAACGGATGAGACATGAATGCTGTGTAGCATTTTACATTGCGTGCTTCAGAAATTCATACTGAAAGAACCTGGGACTTTTAGATCATTTATAAACCCTTCACCAACTCACTACTTAATCTGTCCAAATGCGCAAAGCCACGTAGGATTCCATATGAAAAACAAAAAGATAAAGATGGAATTCTTGAATTAATTTGGACCACTGATAATTCCTAAAGGCTAAATCCATGATGTTTTGTCCACCTTGGCACTATACTCAGAAACCACCAGTTTGCAAATCAGTCTAGGCGCCACCACAAAAGGGACTGTCCAGCCCAAACTGAAAAGCCACATCCTCTATTTATAGGAGGAACATGAGGAACCACAAACATATTTCTGTTTCTTTGGGTCTCAACAGTGAGGTACAGCTTGTGTCAAATTGTGTTATATTATATTTGCATTTGTATAGTGAATCCTACCCAATTGTGAGGCAACGAAGGACATTATTGTGCAGCAGCACATTACACCTGGTGGAGTGCTTGGCCGAAATGGAGTTGTACTTGCTGTGTGCCTTTGTGGGAAGCATTTTGGTGTTGAGCATGAGAGACAGGAGTTTTGCTCTTGTCGTGTCTTGGACAGCAGTGTGATGGAGGAAAGATGAATGAGAAATGGGGTTCACTCAGATTATATTAGCTGGCTGAAATAAACTACTCTGCAGGTCCCAATTTGAGTTTATGGTGGAACTCAACACTTTCAATCCAACTTCTGTGCTGGATACAGAAATGAGTTTATCCTGTCATGAGCCAGAAATCTAGTGAAAAGCCACTGACTGTGGGGAGGTCAAGCAGCCCAGGTCTTTATCATCTTGGCCTGCCAAAGATGAGGTGTAACCCCTTCCAGTAGCCAAAATGCCGTCGACACATGAAAGCGCCTAAGTCGATGGTGCCTTCCAGAAAGAGCCCCAGATGAAGGAAAAAGCCTAAAGGCAAAAAAAACACCTACTTGACTGCAAGGCTCCAGGTAACTGTAGAAACCCAAGGACAGGAGACTTTAAGATAGACAGGAATGCCAAGAGTTGGAACAATATGGCTAAAGGGCCAGGATGTCCTAAAACTAATGAGGAGCGAGGAAACACACCAACATGGAGTAAGAAGTGTTGTGACACAAGGAGAAACAGATCAACTGATCTTTATACCCTAAGGATAGGAAAAACATCATAGGAAGAGAGCTACAGTCATATTGGATTGGGATCACTTTATTTTTTTTGTTTAAATTTCTTTATTTGCATTTTTTCTTTAACAGTTACATTTTACATATGGACAGAATATAGTATACGTGTAAATGAATGATTGCTTGCAGTAATTGACAAATAGGTTTACATTAAAGCAGGACAACACTGTCTTATGCAACTAGTTAGGGATATATATCAGTGTTCAAATATGACAGATAGGTGATCACGTTAATGAGATTTCTGATAAAGACAATGGCATTTGTCTCATGCGTCTGATGATTACTAATCTCCTTTAAGACCATTATGCCCATTTTATTTAGTTCAGTTTCTATTCAGTTCCATATCTCGTATCATATATATTAGTATAATGCACACTTAACATAAATGCAATAAAACAGTAATAACATTCCATCACATCATGGTCATCTCTTGTTTTCGTATATGACTTTGCCCTTAAAATAACTGGACTCCTCTCCCGCTCCCCAGTCCCGCAAACTGTGTAGTGTGTGATGTGTTATTGTGGAATCTTCAGCACACTCTATCCCTGTTCGTGCTTATGCTATGTATGTGCTAGGGCTTTATGCCCAGCTCTCAATTTGTGACTCGTTTAGGTATCTGCACACAATCCCACTCCTTCACTGTTTTGTGGGTTATTATCTTCAAGCTCTTGAGCTCCCTGCTTCAATTCTACTAGCATCACGTCCCAGTATTGGGCTATGGGGAACTTACGCGTACCAGCTATCTCTTCCCTGTGCAGGGCTGTGCTTTCTGTCTGTGCCCACAGCACTAGTGAGTTCTTTCAGTTTTCGAAGACTGGGGGATTACTGCCTTTCCATCTTTTAGTGATTAGTCTTTTGGCGACTATTAGACCCAGATCCGTAAACCTAGGCGTAACCCTGTGCTTCTTGGATCTGGGAGAGAAACCTAAAAGGCACCCCTCCCATGTATGTAATTGAGGCCTGCCAGTGTAAGTCGCCAATGCTGCCGCTACCTCCTGCCAATATGTTTGCAGGGAGGGGCAAGACCACATCATGTGTAAGAAGTTCGCATCTATTTGTGAGCAGCAGGGGCATGCTGAGTCCGTCAGTCGAAAGTACTTGTTCAGCTTATCCAGAGACAAATACGCCCTATGCGTAATATATGTTTGTATGAGCCTAAATTTGGCATTTCTTGGTATTTGCGTGGGGTTGGCCAGGATCATGTCCCATTCATTATCCGTCCACGGAGTTCCCCTGTCTTCTTCCCACTGTGTACGCAGTGCTGTCATTGGCTGGTAGTGAGGGGTTAGCAGTGCCTCCGTTAACCAATGTACTATATGGGACCAATTGCCCATTACATGTAAATACTGGATCAGGAGATGCATCTCTGGCTCAATATTAATGTCTCCCCAGGCTGTTGCAAGTGATTGTGTGATCGAGCTGTATAACAGGAACTGACCTGCTGGCAAACCATTCCCGTCCGACAGTCTATCAAAGGGAATCAGGGTGCCGTCGGTGTAGAGATCACCTAGCGTGTCTATATCGGCAGCATGCCATTGTGTGAGCGCATTATTAGGTGTGCCCATTTTATTTCTCGCGTCCCCAGGAGCGGTAGCGCCGGGGCATATGGAATTGTGTTCCCGGTGAGATGGAGGCTTTGTTTGTAGCAGCGATAGGCTAAGGCCAGGCTGGATGGTGATGGGTTGGGGGGGCGGCTATTGGATGAAACAGATGATAAATCTGGGATTGAGACCATGGTGGGCGCGATGAGGCCGTGTCAGCTAAATTGTGGCCGGCTAGCCACTTCGTCACCCATTGTAGTTGGGCGGCTAAATAATATAGTTCCATGTTGGGGACCGCTAATCCTCCCCTACGGGACGGCGCATATAATTTTCCTAATGCAATTCTATAGCGGCCTGTGTTCCAGATGAGGCCTCGGATCAGTTGCTCCAGCTCTCGGAATGTTTTAGTGGGCACATATACGGGGAGATTGAAGAAATAATATAACAATTTTGGCAAGACCACCATTTTGGTTAGGGTAATTCTGCCCATCACATTTAGTGGCAATGTTTTCCAAAATTTGATTTGTGATCCGATAGCAGAGATAGCTCTAGTTAAGTTCCCTTCCAGGATATCGGCAGGGTCTCGGTAGACTAAAATGCCTAGGTACCTGAAAGCAGCTGGTTGCCAGCTGAGGAGAGAATTATTTATTGATAAATTGGGATTTGGGGTCTCGCCCTTGAAGGGGTATAAACATGACTTGGCCCAGTTTACCTTAAGACCTGACATCTTCTCGAATTGCACTAGTATTTCCGCTATGGCACTTGGTATGTTGCGTAAATCCCTGAGGTATAGCAGGAGGTCGTCCGCATATAGCGAGATCACATGTAGGCCATCCCCTAGCCAGATGCCCCAATCTGCACCCCTCTCTCGCAAACGGTTTGCCAGCGGTTCCATTGCTAGTGAAAAGAGTAGTGGGGACAGGGGGCATCCTTGTCTAGTACCTCTATTGATGGAGATGTAATTTGATGTTATGCATCCTGTACGCACTCTAATCATAGGCCGCGTGTATAGAAGCCTTATCATTTGGAGAAAAGTGTCCCCAAACCCATATCCTTGCAGTACCTCAAATAGTTAGGGCCATTCGAGCGAATCAAAGGCCTTCTCCAGGTCCAGCACCATACACCCAGAGTTAGGCCACACGTCGACTGCATACTGTTGGACCTGAAGAATCTGCGTATGTTCAATGACGTGTTCCGGGTAGGGACAAAGCCATTCTGGTCAGGATGAACTAACTCTTTCACCAGCGGCGCCAGTCTGGCAGCAATAATAGATGCTAAAATTTTGTAGTCTGTATTAAGTAGCGCCAGCGGTCTGTATCAATCAATCAATCAATCAATACATTTGTATAGCGCACTACTCACCCGTGCGGGTCTCAAGGCGCTGGGGGGAGGGGTGCTGCTACTGCTCGAATAGCCAGGTCTTGAGTAGCTTCCTGAAGGTAAGCAGGTCCTGGGTCTGCCGTAGGAGGATGGGGAGGGTGTTCCAGGTTTTGGCGGTGAGGTGGGAGAACGATCTGCCGCCGGTGGTCGCTCTTCGGATGCGGGGGATGGTGGCGAGGGCGAGGTCGGCGGAGCGGAGCTGGCGGTTCGGGGTGTAGAAGGTGAGTCGTCTGTTGAGGCATGTCGGTCCGGTGTTGTGGAGTGCTTTGTGTGCGTGGGTGAGGAGCTTGAAGGTGATCCTCTTGTTGACGGGAAGCCAGTGCAGGTCTTCAGGGAGGGGTGTGATGTGGCTGCGTCGAGGGATGTCGAGGATCTGGCCTGCAGAGGCGTTCTGTATGCGTTGTAGTCGTTTCAGGAGTTTGGCCGAGGTTTCTGCGTAGAGGGCGTTACCGTAGTCCAGTCTGCTGCTGACGAGGGCCTGGGTGACCGTTCTTCTTGTTTCGGTGGGGATCCACCTGTAGATCTTGTGGAGCATGCGGAGGGTGTTGAAGCAGGAGAACGAGACGGCGTTGACTTGCTTGGTCATGGAGAGTGTTGAGTCGAGGATGAACCCTAGGTTGCGTGCGTGGTTGGTGGTTGTTGGTGCTGCTCCCAGTGCGGTCGGCCACCAGGAGTCGTCCCACACCGAGGGAGTGGAGCCGAGGATGAGGAATTCCGTCTATGAACCTAACAACTCTGGATCTTTACCTGGCTTAGGAAGGGAGACCAACAATGCCTCTCTCTGTGTGGCAGAGAGCATCGAATCTGTTAATGCGGTGTCGAATACCCTTTTAAGTTGGGGTGTCAGCGACTCCTCATACGCTTTGTACAATTTAGACGGCAAGCCATCTGGACCCGGGGTTTTCCCGGTGGCTAAGGTGCGTATGCTTGCTAGGATTTCCTCTGTGCGTATCGGTTCTTCAAGCTCTAGCTTTTGATCCGGGGTAACTGAGTTAGGGTAATGTCTGCTAGGTATTGATGTATTGCCTCTACTGTTACTGTGACTGAGGACTCATATAACGTAGTGTAATCCCTAGTGAATTCTCTGTGAATATCCTGCTGTGAGTATAGAATGATGCCTTGCGGTGCGCGGATGGATGTGACGGGGAATCTAGTGTCATCCTGTCTGATGAGCCACGCGAGGAGCCTGCTAGCTTTCTCTCCGGTACTATGCATACGTGCTGAGTGTGCAGCATAATTAAGGCAGCGGAGCCTTTCCAATAAGTGGGCATGCTCCACTTTGCTCTCGCTCAGCCTCTGTCCAGAGCTGGGATCGTTAGCTGCGCGCTTTTCGATGTTTGCTAATCTAATTTCTAGCTTGGTAAGGCTCGCCTCAAGCGTCCTACGCATACCAGCATGCGTGCCCAGGCAGTGTCCCCGCATGACCGTTTTAAAGGCGTCCCATTCTATTAATGCCGATGATGCAGTGTCTGTGTTCTCTTCGAAGTAATGTGCCACCGCTTCCCCTAATGAGTCTCTAAATGGGCCGTCCTCCAACAGATCTGGCTGCATGCGCCATCTCGGGATCAGTGCTGTGTCTGCATCCCATTCTATTCCAATTGTGTGTGGATTATGATCGGAATGGGTTCTCCCGAGATACTGCGGATCTGTTATGTCAGGCAGCAGGTCGTTTGTGACTAACATTCGGTCAAGTCGGGCGTGTAAGTCATGCGCTCCTGAGTAATAGGAATATACCCTATCTGTGGGATTCCTGTGCCGCCATGCATTCACCAAATGCCATTGTGTGGTCCAACTTTTCAGTGCTCTCATGGCCGCAACAGTGGGAGCTCCGGGCAATGGGGGAAAGGAGCGATCCAAAGAAATGTCTAATACACAATTGTAATCCCCTCCTAGGAGCATCGGGATGTCATGCCAGGCCGATAGTTTACTCGATAAGGAGTCCAGGAACGGGGATTGTTCAGTGTTGGGTGCGTATATTGAGGCTATTACAATTGGTCTGCCATTCAACCTGCCCTTTACTATGACGTTTCGCCCGTCTGTGTCTATAAGTGATTCTTCTATTTTAAATGGCGTGCCTGGTCTAACCCAAACTAATGTGCCTCTGGCTTATGCTGAGTAGCCCGTGGCATGCAGCTGTCCCCTCCACCTCCTTTGCAAATTGTTCCGCTCAGGCCCAGTTAAGTGCGTCTCTTGTGAAAGGGCTATTTGGACATGGTGTTGTTTAAGATATGAGTAAATCAAATACCTACGAGAGGGAGTATGTATTTCCTGTACGTTCCAGGTACATATCTTAGTCGGCGTCATGTTGTAAATGAAAACTAGAGTCACATCTCATATGAGGCCTAGGGACGGTAAGGTCACATGTGGCGTGACCTGGGGGCAGGAGTACTTGGTGTCCTGCCACTGGGCAGATTTGAGCGCTGCGTTAACCTGATGCATGACGGATAACTAAACCAACTAAATAACGTAACAAGCCTTCTAATACCGGTAGGGCGAGAGTGCAACTATCAATCGTCCAAACATCTAAATAGGTCGACATATTACTTATGCCAGGGGGGATAGGGTCACTCCGACAGTATGTATCAATAGGTATGAGAAAAATCAAAGTTAAGTTGTGCCATCTCCCCTTCGTACCATAAGGAAGGCATATACCAGGGCCTTATAATCTATCGCTTGAGCCACTTCATCGGACATGGCAGCTTCTCATTACGGCACATAATAGCAGTCCCTAAAATCGCCGTGAAGCAATATGCCTGATGCCTAGCGTGAGAAGAGTGGGAGGGGGGGAAGGGTCCTCCACAAACATCGTAAGAATAGCCACCATAATATGTAACAACCAAACCAAAGTTCCTTAATACTTGCATATCCGTTGCAGAAGTCTCGTGAACAGGGTCTAGTGTCTAAGATACAGTGTGTTATATTATGCCGTCTGCAGTCTGAGGAGTAATAACTGGTAATGCATCCGACCCTTGCGAGTTAAGAGTGTCATCCTTTGAGTCCGTTTCGCTCTCCCGCTCCGGTATGCTTGCTTCGGATAATGCATCGCCCAACGTGCTTCCTATTTCTGCTGCTGCCTGAAGTGCGTTTTGTTGGGCCAGTCTCATTTGTTCTGGGTTGGGGCCGAGACTTTGTGATGATGGTTGTTTTTTGCATCTCTTCCCTCCTCTGCGCTTTTTCGGATCCTTATTCAAGTGCTTCTCACCCGCCCTTCCAGTGGGCGTTGTACCCTCTACCAACTCCAGGCAGTCTAACCATTCCCGTGCCGCAACCGGGGTGTCAAAAAAGTGAGATTGTCACTTGGCAACCACTCGCAGATGGGCAGGGAACAGCAGGGATTATTTGATATCTCGCTGTCGAAGTGGCCGTTTTACCTCCATGAAGGAGTATCTTTGCCTTTGCACTGCTACAGAGTCTGGGAAAAACATGACTCTATTGTTTGCCACTTGTATTCTCTTCAGCTTTCTGGTTTCTTGCAGAATTGCGTCCCTGTCTCCGTAGTTCAGGACACAGAATAAGAAAGGTCTTGGATTTGCTCCTGGCGGCGGGGGTCTGTTTGGCACTCTGTGAGCCCGTTCAATAACGAAATACTGTGATAGCGTTCCTTCGGGCAACAGACTGTGAATCCAGTTTTCTGCGTATACTGTTGCATCTCTCCCTTCTTCACCTTCTGGCAGACCTACGACGCGCATGTTATTGCACCTGGACCTGCCTTCTGAATCTTCAATGCGGCTCTCGAGGAAGTTTACACGGGCTTCAAGATCTTTAAGGCACTTATCGGTGGCCGGCACCTGTGGTGAGATTTCCGACACTGTTGCTTTCAGAGTGGTTGTTCTGTCAGCGAGCTTACGGTGATCAGCATGCAGAAGATTGAGGTCAAGAGCTACCTTATCTATTTTATTTTTGAGTGAAGTTTGCGTCTGCTCCATTGTGGTGCTCAATTTCTCCACCGCAGTTAGCACAGCGTCTATTTTGGTAGACATCTGGTCTGTGGGGGCCTCTCCGGACATTTTGTCTGAGTGAGTGCGGGTGGAGGAGGACTGTCCCGATGGGCCTCCGGCGCCTGACCATAGTCGGCCTCTGTGCCACATGTGCTGTCTGTGGGGCAGGCAGCAAGAGTCTCCTACGAGAGTTGGCGCTGCACTGTTCCCACTATTAAAAATACTTGGCTCCAAACGTGACTGTCTGCACTCTCCACGCTTTAGGCGCCCAGGTCAGCTTTAAGTTCGCAAACCTTCTGAGGCGATGACGCCCTGGGGATGCAGCTTCTTACGTGTTTCTTGTTTCTGCTCCTCCTCCGCCGCAATGCCTCCTCTTGCACAGTCCGGGGCGTGTGAGCACACCTAGGTTCGGGTTGCGCATCTTCTTCCCTGCGCACAGGACCCGCAGTCCTTCTGTGTCCGTGTCCCTAGATGGATCGCCCTTCTTTATGTACTCCCTCTTCCAGTGCGCTTCCCAGGCCCAGCTTAGAATTCCTCACCTGTGCTGTGCCCTAAATTCGATGCCTGCGCAGTTGACTGTTGTGCTTAATGCCAGGAGTATATTTAGGTGCTGCGCCGTCTTTACCTTTGGGACGCAGCCGGATTGGGATCACTTTATACCAGCTAATGGAGAGAGCAGGATATATTCCAGAAATCCAAGGTAGAGGATTCTGGGAAAGGGAAGGTAAACTGTATGGAGATGCCGAAGGCGTCTTTCACCAAGACCCCGCAAGGAGAAAAGTGAGAGTGCGGGAAATCATACTGGTGGGTCGACTGCCGTGAGGTAAGTCTAACAGCCATATGCGGCGGCCCACAGATAGCAACCTGGTCTGAAATGCTTTTGTGAAGCCGCGTGTCCCACTCACCCGAGATCAACTCATGAGCTGCCATTACTATAAACCCTTATATGAACTGTTGTTGTTCTCAAAGAGTCTGTAAAGTTTAGGGTGTCCAATTTTAAATATGGGGGAGAAAAGGAGTGGAACCTTCAGGGTTGGACTAAATGAAAGTCTTCCAAGATGCCAGCCAAATGTGGCAGATCTCCTTGTGCATTGGGTGTCTGCGTTGTTCGGTATTGAGTGGCTTGCTTTTAGTGGTTTGATGGTGGTTAGCTGAAAGTACAGGTGTGCCCTATGGGTTTGGGTTGTATTTGTACCTGTTATGATTGTTCTACAGATCCCAGCCTGGTTTATGAAGCAAGAGCTGGGTCTATTATGGTAGTAGCCAATCTGAATAGAAATGTTTTATCATGACCCAGAGAGGGCATGAATGTTGTCCAGCCTGCACTGATTACAGCTGTACACGGTTAAATAAATTGTGCTGTTCCTGTGACTTTTGGGCAAAGTGTTCTCATTTCACCTTTATTGTAGGTTGTTTTTTCACAGCCAGTGCATCAGATTGAGTTTATATGCTTGTATGTATGTGTTTGGTATCTATATAGCACAAGCCTAGACAGTGCTGTACAGGTTCAAAGGCAAGCATACAGGCAATGAGAGATAGGATAGGTAGCTGGATTCTGGGAGCAGCAATGTACTGTTTCCTCAACACCACTCAGTCTGGTTTCAGACCCAACCACAGCATGGAACTTTCCTCAGGGCTCCTGCGAATGACATCCGCAAGACTCTGGACAGAGGAGACCCAGCTGCCTCACCTCCTACACCTCTCTGCAGTGTTTGAAATGGTTTCCCATCCCATCGAATGCCTACACGACATCATAATCTCAAGGAAATGCACTCTGATGGATCTGTTCCTTCCTGACTAGAAAGACCCAGACAACCAGCCTGGAACCATACACTTCGGGTGCCTGCGACCCATATGCGAAGTTCAGCAAGGATCTTCCCTGAGCCTGACCCTCTTCAACGCATGCATGATCCCACTAGCCAGTATCATCTGCTCTCACATCATCTATGTCATCCTCTACACTGACAATAGTTGACTCATTCTCTCCCTCACAGAAAAGATGCCTAGTACCCAGATCAAGTTCAATGCCTGCATGACTGACATTGCCCATTGAATAAAGACCAACTGTCTGAAGCAGAACACTGACAAGACAGAAATCATGATCTTCGAGAAGAGCACTTCACTGTGGGACTCCATGTAGTGGACAACAGAGCTAGGACTTACACCCACCCCCACCACCTATGGCAAGAACCTTGAGATCGTCTTAGATAATAATCTCGACATGCCCGCTTAAGTCAACGCTGTCGCCTACTCATGCTTCCATACCATGAAGATGCTGAGAAAGATTTTCAAATGACTCCAAATTAGCACCTGGAAAACTGTCACACGTGCCCTCATCACAAGCAAGCTGGACTACCTGAATACCCTGTGTGCTGGGATCAACAAAAACTTACCATAAGGCTGTAAACCATTCATAGCTTGGTGGCTAGAATCACTCTCAACCTCCCCGCTGTACTCACATCACACCACATCTGAAGGAGCTCCACTGGCTCCCCATGCACAAATGAGCACAATTCAAACTCCACCCCCACACTTTCAAGGCACTACTTAACACTGGCCCAGCCTACCTCAACATTCCCATCTGTTTTCACAAACCTTCCAACATCCTCTGTTTCCCTGGTCTCCTACTAGGTGAGTTGAGCCTTCTCCTACATCCCTCCTAAAGCGGGGAACAACCTACCACTACACATAAGAGTCTACTGCTCACTTCTTGAATTCTGCAAGGAGCTTATGACCTGGCTTTTTGAATAGTCCCACTAGACCCTAGGTTTGGCTAGACTCACACTTGCTCAGCAACAGGATACCCTCACGGGTGATAGTGCTCTACAGATCTGCAAAACATAACATAATTGTTGCTGCATTGGAATGCTTCTTTATCTCACAATGATCGATGTTTTCACTTACTTACTAAACATCTTGTAATGTAATATATTTCATATCTAGGCTGACAGGGAGTCCCAAAGTTTTGCCAACTGTACTAAGAATACTGTCCCAGTAATGGACTTTTTCTGATAAGAAGGAATAATCAGTCAAGCTGCTGGTCTTCCATGCAGTCTCATTATTTGTGCAAATTGGTGGAATTTCGCTTGCAGAAACTGCAGGCCTTTTCCCTTGGATGGTTTTGTTAAAGATCCAACCTGATTTTTAGGGCAGTGTCTCCAAGTGCTGCGAGCCAGTGTAGAACTTTCAGCATCAGTGTCTTGTGTTCACTTGGGTGCATGTGTAGTAGCAGTATGGCTGTGGTGTTTTGGATTGTTTATAGTTTCTGTAATAGAGAAAAGGGGTGACTAGATACATGCCATTGCATCATATACTGCAACATTAGGAGTGTGAGAATGGCCTTTCTTTTCTATCTAAATCCTGTATTTGTAAAGCGCGAACTACTCACCCCTAAGGGTCTCAAGGTGCTGGGGGTCGCCGGGGAGATTAAGAGAGCTATTGCCCAGAGTCGCATGGTGCTGAGCTGTGCTGCCGCCAGCGATCGAACTCTGAGCCCTGCGTGCCGGAGTCAGCCGCCCTGGCCGCTGCACCACACCTCTCCCTAAGTATTGGGTACCATATGTGATAGAACATCTCTCATTGTCCACATAGTGTAAAGTGTACTTCTTGTTGACTTCATTAACCTGTGGGGTAAAGTGTTGGTTTGAGTGCATGATTACTTAGAGGTTTCTTACCTCATCTGATGTTGCTGGTGGAGACTGCAGTTGTTTATGCCATATTGCTGTAGGTTGTTTTCTGTTCCATTTTCCTCAGATCAAGACATTAGTTTTGAAGGACTTGAGTTTAAGACGGCTGGTAATCATCCATTCATCAATGTCTTAATTGAGTTGCATCATGCTCTTAACCAAAAGCAGTCATCAAAAAAAAACAGACTGTAGCACTCCTATGGCTCAGTGAGCTACTGGACCCATGTCAGTGCATATCTGTTGTACTTGGGGCCTCCCATTGAGGAAACAAACAAGTGATGGATGAAATGCTTGCCTGTTAGCCCCTTATAAACACTATTGGCCACACTCCAACCATGTATTTCTTAACTCACTGTGCCACTGTAAGGGTGAGATTGATTCAAGTATTCAAACAATCATTTTCTCAATGAGACACCCTAAGTGTAACTGTTTTTTGTTTTTTTTAAACACATTTTTATTGATTTTACAAACAACAAAAATGGGGCCGCAGGTTCCGCCCCTGGCAGGTAGTACAGTTACAATCAGGGTAATTGAAAGAGCAATGTGCCATTATTCGTTGTCAATATCAACCAGTCATTCATGTTGTGCAATCATCTTTATATTTACTGCCATCAGCTACACCCTCCCTGCCTTTGAGGTCCAAATTGTAACGGAACCATTTCTCTACTTATTCGGCAGGGCGTCGACCTTGAATGGGGTAGTGCAGTGACTTAGTGTGTACCAGCTTGTGAATGTAATGTCATCTCTGTTAGCGAAGGTTCAGACCGTGATATTCCTAAGTCTTCTCATATGCTAGTCCATGGGCGCTGCAAGGTCTCCTAAGTGGGCGTCTTCATCTACTCCGTCAGGGGATTTGAGTGCTACTACTAGCGCTTCCCAAGCTTTCGCCCCCTCAAGGGCCTTTGCACTCCCTGTTCGTTTCGCAATTTGTAATCTAACCACTCCCTCACAGAGGAACTCCGCTTTCCACCGAGCTATGCTGGGGCCCTGTTTCACCTTCCATTGTGTGGTTATGTTTCTATTGGCCAGGAGTAGATCCAAATCTAAAAATTTACTAGTGATTTTGTTCTTTGATGTGTGGGGGAACCAGTGTAAGATGCAGTGTGCCAAGGTCGGTTCTAACTCTCTGTCAGTGAGATCTGATAGTAGTGTTGTGAGTTCCTCCCAATAGGAGTGTAGGACCGGACAGTCCCAGAGCATGTGTTTAAAATCTGCGCTTACTGCATTACATCGCGGACAAGCCGCAGAGTGGGTTGGGAAGTATTTGTGGAGCTTTTCCGGAGTAAGGTACGCTCTATGCACAATATGGAAGTGCACTAACTGGAACCGTGCATTCCGAGTGCTCTTCCAGGCTCTCTCCACCAACTCTCCCCACGACTTTTCTGGGATGGCCTCTCCAACATCAGTCTCCCACTTGAGTTTCAGATTAGCCAGGGGAAGTAGCGATTCCCGCGTCATGCGTCTATAAAGACTCGTCACTGCTTTGAACGTACCTGCTGCCATCACCACGTATTGGCATCCCAGAGATGTTTGTGGTTCTGTAAGACCACCTCCCCAGTGTTTCCTGATAGCAGCAGTGAGGGACAGATATAGTAGAAAATTCCCCCCGGGCAGATCATCGTGAGCTTGTAGGTCGTTGAACGGGATCATGGCTCCCTCCTCATACAGGTCTCCTATGCTAGTCAGCCCATTGTCTGCCCAGGCTCCCAGCCTCCGCCAGTTACCTCCGTGGGGCAGGGCCTTGCACATAAGTAATGGAATTTCCAGCGCCTAGGGGCACCTCTTGGTTGTCCGTCGCAGATACCTGTTCCAGCATTTCCGTGCTGTGCGAAGTTCCAGGGTAAGGGTTGTGGTTTTGACAGGGAGCCGCAGGACAATACGGGATAGCTGCAACAGGGCCCCAGGTTCTTCCCCGTGCTCACCTTCCCCCCCTGGTGGTGCCCGCTACCCACTGCGTGAGCCACTGAAACTGTGCTGCCAAATAATAGGTCTCATAGTCAGGGACGGCCAGGCCACCCTCTGATCTTGGTCGCATAAGTGTAGCAAGCGCCACTCGACGTCTGCCAGTGCCCCATATGAAGCCTGTGACCAGTGATCGGAGCTGTGTAAAGTATTTTGCCAGGATCCAAATCGGCAAGGTCCCAAAGTAATATAATAACCTCGGGAGGGTTACCATTTTAAGCAGGGCCACCCGGCCCGCCACTGACAACGGCAGAGATCCCCAAAACTCAAAGTTATTTTTTGCCCCTCTAATGGCCTTCCCTATATTACCCTCAAGGGTGTCTTCCTGGCTATGATATATTTGCGTTCCCAGGTACGGTAGGCATCTGTCTTCCCAGGTCACCCCTGCCGTTTCTTGTGGACCTATTCTGCCCCCACGTGCCGGGAAAAGGCAGGACTTTGACCAGTTTACTTTCAATCCTGCTACCCTACTAAGAGCTTGGAGCAAGTTTTTTGCCCCTATCAGTTCCGTTCCCGAGTCAGCTAAAAAAAAGCAGAAGGTCATCAGCATACAATGCTATGTGGTGGATTTGCCCATGAACGTTGAGCCCCCGGAATGCCCGCCCCGATCTGGCCTGCGCTGCCAGTGGTTCCATTGCCAGAGCAAACAGCAGCGGGGAAAGGGGTCATCCCTGACACGTTCCCCTTCCCACGCTGCAGGCGTCCGAGATGAGTCCCCCAGTTTTAATTCTGGCAGTGGAGTCGGCATACAGGAGAGCTGTCCAGCTCTCAAAGTCGGGTTCCAGCCCCATTTTCCGCATCACATGAAAGAGAAAATTCCACTCCAGGCTGTCAAACGCTTTTTCTGTGTCCACTGCAAATATCGTTGCAACCTCAGTGCGATAAGAGTCCGCCTCTAAGACTCGCATAAGCCGCCGGACATTAAGCACTGTGTTTCTGGTGGGGATAAACCCTGATTGGTCGTTGTGTATTAGGGCAGTCATATGGGGGAGCAGCTGGGTGGCCAAAATTTTACTAAGTATTTTATAGTCTAAGTTAAGCATGGATAATGGGCGATATGCAGTATTATCCCATGACTGTTTCCCCGGCTTGAGTAAAGGGATGATGACCGCTTCTCTAGTAGAAACAGGTAGTTTGCCAAGTCTCTTAGTGTTGTTATATAACTGTGCTAGTTTGGGAGCCAGCAAGTCAATATACACAAGGTAGAATTCTATCGGGAGGCCGTCGGTTCCTGGAGTTTTGTTGCGAGCCATGCCCTTGATAGCCACCCGCACTTCTCCAACCTCAATCTCTCACCCCAGCAAGGTCGCTGTGTCCTCAACTAGGGCTGGCAGATCCACATCATGTGTGAATTCTTGGAGATCCTCCTCTGTTGGGGACAACTGACTCCGATAGAGCTCTGTGTAATACGCTAAGAAAAGGTCATTGATTCCCTGCTGGTCGTGTCTCGCCACCCCATTCTGGTCCCTAAGTTCCAAAATCACCGAGCCACGTCTGGCCAGGTTGGCCAACCAGGCCAGAAGGGCCCCCGACTTGTCCCTCTCCGTTTGCGCTCGGACTATGTAGTTTTTATAATCAAAGCATCACAGCCGCTCCACTTGCGTTGCTACTGCCTCCCTAGCCTCTAGAAGTTCCTGTTGTTTGCCGGGGTTTTCAGGTCTGTCTTTTTCCAGGGTGCGCAGTTTCCTGTCGTCTCTCTCTATGTCTTGAAGGAGTACTTTCCTGACCCCCACTAGCTCGGATATGCACCTCTCCCTAATAACTGTCTTACATGTGTCCCATTCCACTAGTGAGGATGTGGCAGTGCCACCGTTATCCAGAAAGTAGTTAGTGAGAGCTTACCCTATCGCTGCACGGAAGGCTTGGTCGTCTAAGGCCTCGGGGTGCAGGCACCAGGTGGGGATCTTGGGACGCGCGCATGACCACTGTAGCTGCACCAGCATGGGGTTGTGATCAGAGACTGTCCTGGTGAGGTATTCTCTGCTTCATACCCCCTCATGGACGTCGGGGGAGCATAAAATGGCATCCAGCCTGACATGTAATTTGTGCAGGGCTGAGAAGGAGTAGTCTCTGGTCTCAGGATGTTGTGCCCTCCAGGTGTCGATCAGGCCCCATTTCTGTTGCCAGGTACGGCGTGTTTCTGCCAGTTTGTGAGCTGGTGCATGGGGGAGTGGGGGGTGTGAGCGGTCAAGAGTAACATCGGAAGTGCAATTAAGGTCGCCCCCCAGTAAAATCGAGCCCGTAAGGACGGTCG
The DNA here is from genome assembly GCA_963921515.1 of Calotriton arnoldi. NCBI lineage: Eukaryota > Metazoa > Chordata > Amphibia > Caudata > Salamandridae > Calotriton > Calotriton arnoldi. The sequence goes on from CAWUFW010004637.1 coordinate 208,884, forward strand.
CCAGCTTCCTGGAAAGATGGAAAAAGAATGCCGGCTGGTCTGAGTTGGGCGCATATATACTACCTAGTGTCAGGTCTCTACCGTCAAGCCTGCCAGTCACCACTACATACCTGCCCTCTGGGTCGATCAACTGTGTTGTGCATTGAAATGGGATACCCGCTCTTATCCATATCATCACTCCTCTTGCGAAAGCGGAGTAAGTGGTGTAATATACCTGCCCCCTCCAGCGGCGCTGCAGTGCCTTCCCTTCCTTTGCTATTATATGGGTTTCCTGAAAGAATGCGATCTGAATGCCTCTACCAACCAAATAGGAGTGTATTTTATGACGCCGGACCATGGAGTGCATACCCCTCACATTTCATGAGAGACAATTCAAGCCTAATGGGGGTCCCATTGCCATTGCCTGTGTGTGTACCCATTAGAAAGCTTTCCCCTTGTGGCACGCCTGGTTCCCCTTAACATTTCCCAACGAAAAGAACATCCCCAACTCCCCCTCCCCAGGACAGGTCCCAAAGAAATAGTTCCCGTCCAAACAATACTAAACCATACCATCATGCAATGACAGTGGCAAGGGTGGTCGCCCGAATAGTACAGTGCTAAGTTCTCCGCATTCCCACCTCCCCAGCAAATGATTTGAACAATAAGCCCCCGATGTGTTAAGCGGTACTCATAGTGCAAGGGGGGAGAGCATCAAGATTGTGTAAATGTCACCAATGTCAGAGGAACACCTGGCTCTCAGTACCCCCTGCTTCTGCTGCCTCAGTGTGGTCCTCACATGAGATCATCTGCCGTTTGGGGCGTAACCTGTGGCAAGTCTGTACTCGGGGTGTCGCTATCGCTGTGGTCTGGAGTGGTTTCCGATCTGCCAGAGGGGCGTCCACTGGGATTCTTCTGACTGTGCGACATCACGGCCTGTAAAGCTTTGCGGCGTTCGAGGCTAAGTTCCCTGGGTGAAGGGGCACTCGATCCGGGTGTATGGTTGCGAGGGCTCTGTGGCGGAGAAGTCGGAGCAGAGGAACGACGGCCCGTCGATCCTCGAGTCTCGAGCCAGTTCCAAGCTTCTTCTGGCGAGTGGAAGAAGCGCATTCCCGCTAGGTCAGCCACCCGGAGTCGAGAGGGAAATAACATTGCATAGGGCAGGTGTAATTGACGTAATTTGGCCTTGACAGCTGTGAAGGACGCTCTGTTTCGTTGAACCTCTCTCGTGAAGTCTGGGAAGATCAGAATGGCACTATTGTCAATGCGTAATTCTTGTTTTTGGCGGGCACTTTGCAAGATGTGATCTCTGTCCCGAAAGTGCAACAGGCGAGCCACAATTGGTCGGGGAGGAGCCCCTAGTTTTGGTGGTTTAGCTGGAAGCCTGTGTGCCCGCTCCAGGGCATAGAAGGGCGACAGACCCATTGGAGCCACCTCTGATCTAATCCAGTCCTCCAAGAAGCGCACCACATTTGTCCCTTCCGTTTTTTTGGAACTCCGATAACTTGTATATTGTTCCTGCGTGAGCGCCCTTCACTGTCCTCGGCCCGCAACTCTAGAGTCTTTACTTTGGCTTCCAGGTCCGTGAGGGATCGACGCATCTCGTGAACCGTCTCCGGAAGGCCTTCTAATTCTTTTTCATTGGAGGCCACTCTGTCCTTAAGTTTACGATGTTTGTCTTTTAGCAGGCTTAGGTCTGTGCCAATAGCATCTATTTTCCCCTCTAGCACCTCTCTGGACGCCGTTCTCGCCTGCATGATGTCAGACAATGTGGGTTTCCGGGAGGGTCGAGTCACAGTCTGTCACAGGTATTTTGTCCTTGCCGTCTGACTGGGGACCTGGGGCGTCCACACAGAGCCTTGCACCCCCTTTTCCTCTGTGTTTTCCCCATCGCTAAGCCTCTATGTTTAAGTTTCGCTGATTGTTCGCCTCCAGTACCCGCTGCAGTGCTGGGGGCCGGTGCACGCAGGATGAAGTTGCGCTCCTATGGCAGTGTCCACGCAAGACCTGGGCCACGACAGGCTTCTAGTTCCCAAGGCCTCGCTGGGGGTGCACTTCTGTTCATTTCAGCAGGGCCACATTGACAGTTCACCTATGGTGCTACAGGTTCGCACCCTTTCTGGGAGGCTTACATTTCTCTATAGCCTCGATGCCAGATTCAGAAATTAAGGGTAGGGGTCCTGTCGTCTACAGCCCCAGTAGGTACCCTCGAGTAGCAGGGGAATCACCGGGCCTCACTATCAGCTGCAGGTATGGCCTTAATAGAAAACAGCCCGCGGGTTCTGGGAAGGCTGCACTCGTGGGCCTCATCTGAAGGCAGGGGACCCAGTGGGGGAGCACAGGCCCACCGTGGGCTCCAGCAACACCAACAGCCCCCCACTCTCAGTCGACGCGTGGCAGGGGCCTTTGTGCGAAATGTGTGGCGTTGCGCTACGAGGCGTCTTCGTGACGTCCACCGCCTCGCCGCCAGCCGCCGCAGGGTGCCACCCCGGGGGGGGGGGAGCAAGCGGGAGACACGGGTCACCAACAATCAGGAAAAATATCCAGAGGGCCTGCCCAAGCCCAGTGTGTTCTTGGGAGACATCGCAGGCGGCCCCCGCTAGGAACTAAAAAGGTGGTTAAGTAAAATGTGTGAATTAATGTAAGTCATTGATAAGTATTCTGGGCCACTTTCCATTCCATCGTTTTGTTGCTCACAGCAGACAGGCATCAACCATATGCAGAGTAGCCTTGCAACACCCACATAGTCACAGTCCACCTTGAACGGCTAACATATTTTTAATCACAGCAAGGGCAAGACCCACGTCTGGGTACATCAGTTACACTTAGGGTGGGGGGCGTGGCCTGCAGCCGATGCGTACGGACGCAAGCTGAGGAGCTCCGACCGCCGCTTCCCAGTAATTCACTATCCTGATCCCCTGCAGCCCTAGTAGGTACCCTCGAGTAGCAGGGGAATCACCGGGCCTCACTATCTGCTGCAGGTACGGCCTGCCCAGCCCAAGCCCAGTGTGTTCTTGGGAGACATCGCAGGCGGCCCCCGCTAGGAACTATACTCTCTCCGCGGGCATGCTGCTGTGATGCGGGGCTCTCCCCCACGCCAGCCTCCCCACCTGTTCACTCCCTCGGGGCTCCCGGCCCCCGCAGCGATCACCAACTGAGTCCTCATGGGTGGCGCAGGCACTCCCCACTCGGCGGCGCCTTCTATGAGCTTCGCCGCAAATTACTGGTCTCCGGGCCTCTTTAGTGGGTCAGGCGCCTCCCACTGCTGCAGCAACCACTTCAGGCAGTGTAGGCGCGCTCCGCTCACCGGCCCCCCTTCGGTGCCCTCCGCCACTCACCGAGTTTATGGGGCTTCAGGGTCAGATGGTGCGCTCCAGCGCCACAGGGCCCCGTCCCACGCGGGCGTGTCCCCATCTCCTCGCCCCCGGGACTCTCCACCTCTGCAGTGGCCACCAAGTGGGTCCACGCAGGCGAAGCAGGCACCCACCGCTCACCGCCACCCTCCAGGTGCGCTGATGTCCTCCGCTGTGTTCTGGGTTCCCACAGGAAGGCAGGCGCGCTCCCCCACCGTGGCCGTCACCTCATTGCCTCCCGCACACGGGCGCCATTTTGCGACGGCCTCCGTACCACTATGCCTGCTGCAATCAGCTTCGACAGTTCTGCAACGGCAGCCTCTTCACCGTGAAATTATCACTGGAGTCTCTGGGTGAAGTACTCCCGCCACCGCTGGCCCCAGCGCTGCCGATTATGAGGCAGGGCAGCCCTGCAGAGCCGCCCACGAGACGGGCGCCATCTTGCTGCTTACTTCTCGGCAGCTATTTCCAGCAAACTCAGCACCTGCAGCGGCGAACCCGTCACCGCTGGGGTCCCATTTCCCTGCTGGCAGTACCGGGTGCCCTCCGGTCCAGAAAGCAGCTTCCCCAGGATTTTCAGGGGATCAGGATAGTGAATTACTGGGAAGCGGCGGTCGGAGCTCCTCAGCTTGCGTCCGTACGCATTGGCTGCAGGCCACGCCCCCCACCCTAAGTGTAACTGATGTACCCAGACGTGGGTCTTGCCCTTGCTGTGATTAAAAATATGTTAGCCATTCAAGGTGGACTGTGACTATGTGGGTGTTGCAAGGCTACTCTGCATATGGTTGATGCCTGTCTGCTGTGAGCAACAAAACGATGGAATGGAAAGTGGCCCAGAATACTTATCAATGACTTACATTAATTCACACATTCTACTTAACCACCTTTTTAGGTCGAGCCTGGGCAGCGCATGCGTTGCTCTGCGACCCATGCTGTATTGGAGTACGTACTTGAAGCCCCGCCCACTCTCCAGCCACTCTCCATCCATATTTGTCATTGGCTTGTGTCATTGTCCTTCATAAATGCTGGCTTCTGATTCGTTATTGGGCTTGTTAGTCCCTCCCTAGTACCGCCTTGTCTTCATTTGTTACCTCCCATGAGGACTGGCCCTTTTACTCTGGTTGTGACACGCAGGGCCGGCTTTAGCCCTGGTGGCACCCAGTGCGACAATCACTTTTAGCGCCCCCACTTCCCATGACCGCCTCCTCGGATTCTCTCACTACCACCTGCAAAAGTGCCCCTCATCTCTCATATCATAAGATATTGCTAAACACAGCGCCCCCTGAGGTCACAGCGCCCCCCTCCACAGGTCAGCGCCCAGTGCGGCTGCACCAGTCGCACTTCCCTAAAGCTGGCCCTGGTTACACGTTACATCTTCTTTCGTCTGTGAGCACTATTTTCTTTAATGAGTTTTTCTTACTGCAGGAGGGCAGGAGGGTCTCTCATGCGCAGCAGTTGTGACCACCGGCTTGTTTAACTCGTAGCAAACAGGGAGCTCTTCAGGGGCCATGGGAGACAGAAGGGGGCAACTCAGTGATGCCTTTAGGGAGGTCAAAGGTGTGTGATGTAAATTCCGCTAGATCTGTCGTGTTTATTTTCTGAACGGAAGCATTTGGAATGCAATTAGTCTCGCAGTAGCGAGAGTTTAAGCTATTAGCATTGTAAATGACAATACCTTTTATTTATGCTTTAAAAACCAAAACATAAATCAAAGGCATTGTCATTTACAATGCCAATAGCTCAAACTCACGTAATTGCAAGACCTATTGCATTGCAGATGCTTGTTTGTAAAGGTTGCGGACTGCTGTCTTTGGAGCCATAAATCAATGTTTGGATGAAGAATCCAGTTGGACTTCGACCTTGCATGGACACAATGCGGCCAGTCGATAACGTGTCCAGATGCCCAGCATGGGGAGCACATGATCACTGTGTGTGCTGTGTCCTGATTGGCTGAGTATTCCTAACTTTATGTGGCATCTGACTTTATGATATTTTGGGAACGCGTGCACCCCTCCGGCCATATGTGCTTTGTTGGGACCAATCTCCCTGGACCATTGTGGTATCACTGCACCTATCTGTTGGTTTGATCTAGAATTTCTTGGTCGATCTTTTGTCTGCTGGCTACATGCTACCCCACCTGTGATCAGTGACCTCAGGTCTGGGTCTCAGGGCCTGCCTAACTATGTATTTCTGAGTCAAGGTTGATGTGGATTTCACAACGGGCAACTTTGTCAATAAGGATGCAGTTTCATTTCTGTATGTTAATGTATCATTATTCATATTAACATCAACTTTTTCAATAATAACATTCTCCCCTCTAGTTAAATTTGCAACTATGCTATCAAACCCCTACTTCATGACAGTTACATCATTGGGGGACTGTTCTACTGTTTTGTCAATTACTATTTTCCTAGCTACATGCATTAAACCCAATTTGAGGGCTACATTTTTACAGCAGGAAACCCCCAATTGTAGGGAACTACACACAAATAAGAACACTATGAAAACTGATAGCAGCAATGTGCACAGTCAGGAAAGACACCGGGGGAGCCAGGAGAACAAATTCGAGAACAACTGCTGCTCAGGGGCACCTCTCTCCTCACGCAGGTCTCTTTGTAAATGCAGCAGTGCTTGGATGGCAAGAGTCAGAGTCCCGTTATCCAGGTCATTCCCTGGGATAAATGTGCAACAGGACGCACCAATGTTGGCACACACCCCTCCCTCCATTGCGGCCATTAAGTCTAACACATACCAATGCTGCATCACCATAAGGCGAATTGCTCTTAGTTCTTCCTTGATCCAATTAAGGCCGACCTCAGTGCTGTTCTTCATTTTAAGCAGCCTTCACCTGGTGATTTGTAACCAGTGGGCATTATCTTTTGTCTGTATGGTGAAGAAGGGTATCGACCCTCCTGCAGATACTTGTGGTTTCGAGAACAGTTTGAATTCTTCTGGAATGTTCTTGTACTGAGCCCAGCCAAAATTCTTTTTTCATGAGTCTGATGCAGCAAGGTTTTTTTTTTGCTTAGCGGGTGCTGGTACACGTCCTATAGTTCTTCTCCGGGAATGACCAGGGTCAGGGTGTGTATGGTGTCCAGTGAATAGAGTCAGCGCCATCCAGGGACGAGCTGAGTGCAGTCAAACTTGCCACTAGGTATCCATCAGCGTGGAGGTGTCCCATTGCATATCTGGAATCGAGCTGGGTGGTCCTACACAGGAATTCCATGTCTAGGGTCCACTTGTTGTTAAAGAAAACTACCCAGCTCGATGATACGAAGGGAAATGAGCCTCTTGGGGGAGAGCTGAACACAAGCATAGGCAACCAATGTCAGGAAATTTAGGATAACGAGGTGGGTGGATACATCTGGCTAGAAGGGAAGGGGCAGCCCCTAATTCTATGGAAACATACACTGTATTCCTTGTGTAAAGGAGCACTTCCATTGGCCACAAACGAAAACTGTGGCACAATCCTGCTCATTCCATTTGGCCAGGCATTCTTTAGCAGCAAATAGGTGCCGCAGCATTCAAACTATACAGATGGTAAATAATAGTGCAAAACTACATAATTATAATTGAACATTGGAGGTCTTCGATATGGCTCCAGGGGAGATGTCTGTGGTCCTCTGGCTTTCAGGTGTTTTTCATTCAAAAAAGTTCCATAGCTTGATCAAAAAAGTTCACAGTGCAGTTCATGGGGGGTTTGATTTGGAAGGTTTCAGCCAAATGGCGGAAATGTGGACCCATGCATTTTTCCCTTCCACCTTGAGGGCCGTTAGAGTTGCAAAAATCATCCGGTAGGGTTCTTCAAACTTGGCTTGCTTCCACTTCCTTACAAAATTCTGAATGTAAAATTCTTGTCCAGGTTGCAGTGTTTTATATCTTAGCTTGGCGGTGGTGTGCTTGGTGGTCCGGTGATTATCCTGTCTGGATAGGAAGTTAGTGGTATTGGTTAGTTCAGAGAGATATACATGTAACTTATCTCCTAGTGCTTGGGAGCTCGCTTTGGAGCTTAGTTTGGTCTGGGTTTTTGGAATGGGCGTCCCCATCAATCTACCAGTTGCAATGTGCTGTGGTGTGAGATAGTGGTCGTTGCTCGCTGTGTTTTGGAGTGCGAATAGGGCTGGGGCAGACAGTGGAGCCCCTTTTTATTTAGGCTGGCACAAATTTTGCTTATTTTGTTTTTTAACAGGCAGTTGAGTCTCTCAAGGATGCTGTTGCTTTGGGGGTGGTCTGCTGAGGCTAATTTATGTATTTTTCATAGTAATGTGTAGATGTGATCAAACAAGGTGTTTACAGAATGCTTACCATTGTCTGACCGAATGAAATCTGGTACCCCCCACCGGGTTATTACTTTCTGACAAGGAATGTATTGACTGCCTTTGTGTTGCACTGTGCGCAAGGACCGGCTTCGATCCACCTTGAGTATGGGCAGACTACTACATTCAAGTCTCGGTAGTTAGCATATCTGTCAATCCTATCGATAAAGTTGATGTGTAATGCTCTGTAAGGCCCAGTTGGTCTTGGGATAGCGGATGATACGACCTTGAGTGTAGATTTGGGTGAATATAACTGGCAAATGGTGCACTCGTTCAAATACATTGTCACAGTTTCTGTAAGATTAGGAATAAACCAGTCATTCTGAAGTTCTGCTATCATGTTTTCTTTTGCTGTGTGTGATGGTAGGTGTATTTGAGGCAATGCTTGGTTAACCAGGCTTTGAGGCAAGACTGGCTTCTCCGTGGGTGTATGTTGGTAAATGAGGTCGTATGTAGTCTGAGTGCAGTCCCTGGCTTCCCACCGCTCTTTCTTGTCAGGTAAAGGTGTTTCCTGCAGCTCCCTCAGATAAACCCTGATGTTTCTGTGTAAGGCTTGTCCTGAGGGGGATTCGTCTCTGATGCCTGTTGTAAGGAGAGTATGTGTGTCTCTCCTACCACTCCATAAGCTACCTTATTTGCATACTGGTCAGCTCATGCATTCCCCTGGGATACAAAGTCCATGCACCTGTTCACCACGGCCACGCTTTAGGTAGCGCCAATGTGTCGAATATTAACTCCAGGAATCCCTTTACATGACTGGGGTACCGTCTGATTTCAGGAACCCTAGCCTTTTCCACCTCCCTATGCTAGAATACACTGTTGTGGTGACATAGGCTGAGTCTGAGAAATTCGTCACCACTTTCCCTTGCTCAAGGTGAGGGCTTCAATCAGCTCTGTCAGCTCTGCACCTGTGCTGAGAGGTGGGGGAGGAGAGTTGGCTGTGCGGTGACTTGCAGCATTTCTGTGGGTGTGTGACTACGAGCCATAATTACCACAGCCCCTGTGTGTCCCACCCCTGTCTCCTCCTCTATCACGGTGGATCCATTGATTAACAGTGCTTCACTGTCTGGGATGGGATCTTCTTTTGCCTGGCTGATCCCATCTGGGTGTACGTTGCACAGTCATGGGTCTTCTCCCCCTCCTATACTTCGTGGGCTAGGAAGGTGGCTGGGTTTACTAGGTGACACTGCACTATTTTTAATGCTGGTCTAGAGAGCATCAGCTCGTAGCCTGAGACCCGTTGCATAGTTAGCGTGCTCTTGCTCTTTTGTATGACCGAAAACACTGAATGTTTGGCATACAGTATCAGCGGGGCCCCCATTACAATGGGGGTGCTTTTTCGACAGTGAAAGTTGCAGCTGCCAGGGCCTGTTTACCTGGAAAGTGACCCTGCATGACTAAGTCCAGAAGGCCGCTGTAGTATGCAAGGGGTTTGTGCCCCAAGGGATACTTCTGCGTCAAGACTGCTGACATGACTTGCCCTTCGTAGTGGCTGAATAAGAAGAATTCCTTCTTATAATCGTGTGTCCTAACACAGGGGAGGGCGTTATCTCTTTTTTGAATTTACAGAAGGTCTTGTGCATCTTGGGCGTCCATGTCAGTTTCTCGTTGCCGGCTTTTACCTTTTTCATGTCCTCGAGTACGGGGGCAATGAGCGTGCTATAGTCTTAGACCCATTGCTGCACGTAATTACACAAACCCAAAACCTTTTAATACCCTTTTTCGTTTGTGGTGGTGGCATAGCCCCGATTTACTCTGTGCGATCTGGTGTAACCCATCGGCCGGCTGCGGAGAGTAGTTGGCTTAGATAGTTGACTTCATGCTGCACATACTGCCATCTTTTCCTTCTCTACTTTGTAGACTCTCTTGGCAAGTGCAGTGAGGAAGTCTATCCTGTCCTGGCGACGTAGGTTCTCAGCGAAGCAGCATATAAGGCGTCGTCTGTGTGCTGTATTAGGGTGCTGCTTGACTGGAATTTAGCGAGATCCTTCCTCAGTATTCGATTGAAGATACTGGGGGACTCACAATACCCTTGTGGTAGTCTCCGGTATAGCAGCTGAACCCCTCAAAATGTAAACACAGTTCGGTGCTGTCTGTCGGGGTGCAGCGGGATGCTAAAGAATGCATTTTTTATGTCTTTCATGGAGAAGTGGCTGGCGTCCGCGGGGTATATTAGTTAGGATAATTGAGGGGTCTAGCACTACTGGGAATTCTGGGACCATGATGTCATTGAAGGGGCGTAGGTACTGTACCAGGTTCCATATCCTCCCTTTGCTCTTTTTGACTAGGAAGATTGGCGTGTTGCACGGAGATACCCCCACCTGGAGGACACTCTCATCGAGCTATTCCCTCGTTGGCTTCTTTCGAGAGTGGGTACTGGCGCACTTGAGGTAGGGGGGCCCCTTCCCTAAACGTTATCCTTACAGGTTCGGCAGTATTGATGAGACCTACGTCATAGGGCCACTCCACCCATAATTGCAGAGGTACTGCTGACAAGTCTTGCTCCTGCCATCAATCAATCAATCAGGGGAATTGTAAGCGCGCTACTCACCTGTGAGGGTCTCAAGGCGCTGGTGGGGTAAGCGGCTCCGTTCAGTCAAAGAGCCAGGTCTTGAGCGTCTTCCTGAAGATGTTCAGGGAGGGGGCGCGTCTGATGTCGATCGGGAGCTCGTTCTAGGTCTTGGGCGCGATGTAGGAGAAGGTTCTTCCACCTGTTCTGGCTCTGCGGATGCGCGGGGTTTCGGCGAGGGCAAGGTCGGCGTATTGGAGGTTTCTCTTGGGTACGTGGAAGGAGATTCTCTCGTTGAGGTATTGGGGTCCGGTGTTGTGGAGGCATTTGTAGGCGTGGGTGAGTATCTTGAAAGTGACTCTTCTCAACGGGGAGCCAGTGGAGGTTCCGTAGGTGTTGGGTGGTGTGTTCGTGTTGAAGAATGCCGAGGACGAGTCTGGATGCGGTGTTCTGTCTGGTCTGGAGCTTGCGGAGCAGAGACTTGTTGATCCCGGCATAGAGGGCGTTTCCGTAGTCCAGTCTGCTGGTTATGAGTGCGTGGGTGATGGCCTTCCTTGATTCGGGGGGATCCACTTGAAGGTCTTTCGGAGGATTCGGAGGGTGTTGAAGCAGCTGGAGGCGATGGCGTTGACCTGTCGGGTCATGGAGAGGGAGGAGTCGAGTATGATGCCGAGGTTTCGGGCGTGGTTCGTGGGGGTGGGGGGCTGCAGAGGGCGATGGGCCACCAGGTGTTGTCCCATGCAGAGGGGGAGGGACGATGATGAGGACTTCTGTCTTCTCTGAGTGGTTAGTGGTTAGTACCGCCATGGGTGGCAGGGTCCCATTCCGCAGTCCTAACCTAATCTTGAATGTGTTGGTGAAAACAATTTCTGAGGCCCTGGGCATTCTTTGATCATCTGTTACATCCCGTACACTGAGGCCGGTTGTAACGAAGATAATACACGCCCACATCACGTTTGCTTGGTCAGTGGCCAGTCAGACCCCATAACCAGGCCGTATTTCAAAGGCCTCCAAGCAAAGCAATACTTCCTCTCTGTGTTCCAGTCATGATGTCCTTCCCTGCCAAACACAAATTCGTGGGGTAGTTGTAACTTCTGCCCCAGCAATTCCAGAGTTTTGGCAATAATTGTGAGGACAGTGTTAGTGAAGGCCGTCAGGTAAGTGGGCGATGCCCTCATCGGCACATATGTGTAATGGGGGAAGTTTAAGGACATGAGTCGTAATGGGGAAACCCCAGGGGTCAAGCAGGTCATTGTCCCATCTTCCAAGAAATGAATAGTCCTGTTTAGTTTGGCCATTACGTCTCTTCCTAGGAGATTATTGAGGAGAAGGAAGAAATGCGTTACCTGTAACTGCAGTTATCCAGTATTGGTATCTTTCATAGATTCACATGCCTGAATCATTCCCCGTCGTCGAGATGGGAGTCCCCGGTACATTAGAAAAGTAATGTCCCATTAGACATACAAAACCATAGGCCTAAGGCCTCTCATTAGTAACATATCCAGGTCCTTTTGTGAAAAGGACCAAACTCTAAACAACTGCCAATCAGCTGTTACCACCCTTTGGAACCTTCCTGGCAGGAGCTCTGGTCCCTCAGATTTTCGTAAGCGGAGTGCTACATAACAGTATCACTGAGAGAACCAAAAGAGCCTTTCCAAGGGAGGTGGGTGGGTTGCATGTGAATCTATGAAAGATACCAATACTGGATAACTGCAGTTACAGGTAAGTAGCATTTCTTATCCAGTATTAGGGTATCTTTCATAGATTCACATGCCTGAATCAGAGTAGCAAGCAATAGTGAGCACATTTCTTTTACCCCATAAGGGGTATACATGCATTGGTTAAGAAAAAAACATATTTGTACATTTTAGTATATCAACGATATAGTGCATAATAATAATAAGCAGACATGAAGGTAATCATAGAAATGTGCGGTAAAATAAAGGTTGGTGGGAAGGAAGAAAGGCTCACCTCTATTGAAATAGATGACGTAGTACTGCCTGTCCAACTGCAGCGTCCTTCGCCAGTTCTGAATCCAAGCAGTAATTGTCAGGATTGCGCGGCGGCCGGAACTACTAAAATGGCCGCCGACGCTGCTCGCGCATGCGCAGGGACTGGTCCGGAAGGTTAAAACCCGGCCTTTCCCGATCAGCTGTGCTTCGCGTACTGATTGTTCCTGTCTCCTGAAGCTCTTCCGGGTCGTCGCTATCCTCGCGTCGGTCATCATTGCCTCCGTTTGTCTGGTGTCGGGTACTCCTCTCCTGACGTCCCTCGTGGCCCGCTTCCAGTATCGCTCGCCTGCGTTGTTGTTCTGTGGAGAAAGTAATCAGAGAGAAAGACGGTATTAGTGTTTGCGGTAAACAGCGCACCGCGCTGCTTTATTATTTGAGTTTGCTTGACTTACCTGTTCTGTGGTCTCCACCTCGTTGGAGGTGTGCCTTTCTCTGAAAGGTAACGGGATAGGCATTATACATTATTTCGTCACGTCGTGCTTTGCACTTGGTGGTATACATTCACGTATATATAGGTCACTTACCTAGTCCTGTGCTCTGGCGCTGTGGGGATCCGCTCCGCCTCTTAGGATCTGGGATAGAAAGACAACACTTCTATTTTTAGTTAACCTGAATGAAGGAATATTTACTTTATGAAACTATATGGGAAGAATAGGTAGGTGAATGCCCTAATCCCTGCATAGAGCACTTTCCCATGCATACATTAGTCCTTTATTTATAGTACTGTCTATTCCTAGCCTTAGATCCACACCCTGAAACATCGTTCGTTGAAACATCCAATAGGAAGGACACCGTAAGGTAGGGAACACATGGGGATAGAAAGTATAACCTGTTATGCCTCTGATATAATACTTTTGTATATTGATATCTTGTTTTACTTACAGCTTCTTGCCTGATACCAACGAGCCCTGAGGGTGTCTGAGTCATCAAGTGGAATTCTTTCCCTTCTACCCTTGTTTTGTTTCCCTCCTTCCCCAGATTACCTGATGCCACCTCGTTTTGCCTTTGGTGCCATTGGGTGATTTGGTGAGGTTGTGGACTTATACTTCTCGTCTGTGGCGTCCCCGCGGAAACATAGGTGAGATCTCGACAGAACGCGAAGCCCAAAAGAATAGTTTTACTTTCCGCCTGGACGTCATGGATGTCAGTCAAGTTACTCTGGCTGATCTGGCCCACATGTTAGGTAACCTACAACTAGAAACTCAGTCTCTTTCCACCCGTGTGGATTCCATACAAAGAGAAATAAGAACTGATCCAGTGGTCAGGTCCCCTAATCCCGGCACTAACCTACCAGTGGTACACGTAACAACGCCTTCTTCTGTCCCCTTGGCGCCTCCTGAGCGTTTTTATGGAGACACTACCAAGTTTGCTGCCTTTATTAGTCAGTGTCAGCTTCATTTTATGTGCAAAGCTTCTTGTTTTCCCTCAGATCAAGCCAAGGTAGCCTTCGTTATTTCCTACCTAGGGGCTCCGCGGCTAATTGGTCTATACCCCTCATAGAAAGAAACAACCCTTTGTTGCAAGATTACAGTGCCTTTCGAAGAGAACTCAAGAAACTGTTTGATAGACACACCTTTACGCATTCCGCTGATACAGAGCTCTTAACACTGAAACAGGGAACTAAGGATCTAACTTCCTACATTTCCACATTCTATAGATTGGTAGCCGAAACTGGGTGGCCCGAGGAAAAGCGTAGTGCTCTATTCTACAAGGGGCTACGAGAGGACCTAAAAGACGCATTGGCACAGGTAGTGGAACCTCCTGAGTCGTGTACCGCCCTCATAGACTTGGTAGTCAAGTTAGAACATAGACTTAGTGAACGAAGGAGAGAGAGAGGGAGGTCCGAGGCGAGAATTCTTCCATATCGTGAAAGGAAAGCTGATCCTGATAAGACATCTGAAGAAACCGAACCAATGCAAATAGGAAGCATAAGAGGACCTCTCACTGAAGAAGAAAGACAGAGAAGGCGAGACAAGAAATTGTGCCTGTACTGCGGAAAACAGGGTCACTTTCTTAGGGAATGCCCGGTTAAACCAAAACAGACAAAGCGGTCGGAAAACTAGTGAGCCCGAAGTCTCGGGAGACAAGGACTTCGGGTACTTCAGGTTTAATTGTCTCATCTATGGAGATTGTAGGATCTCAGCCACGTCATTTTCTTCTCTCTTCATGCTTACAATGGGATCAGCAAGTGGTAGAGGTGTACATAATGGTGGATTCAGGGGCGTCCGGTAATTTTATGGATGCACAGTGGGCTCAGAGTTGGAAGATTCCTTGCGTGCCTAAGTCTTCTTGGGAAGAAGTCACAACAATAGACGGTAGCACTCTGAAGTCTGGTCCCATTAAACACGCCACAAGTAGTCTTAAGTTGGTCATAGAGAAAAAACATCAAGAAGACATTACATTCGATTTGATACAGTCTCCCCAATTCCCAGTTATTGTAGGCCTACCATGGTTATGCCAACATAACCCGCTTATTGACTGGAAGTCTATGTCATTAACCTTCAACCATGACCTTTGTAGAGAGCATAATCTTATTGATCTAAGTGTTCCGGAGAAAAGTCTTACATTCATAGAAACGAGTGATAGTGTCTTACCTTCTGTTTATCAGGACCTTAGAGAAGTATTTGATGTGCAACAGGCCACCAGTCTCCCGCCTCATAGAGCCTATGATTGCAGAATCGATCTGCAATCCGGGGCTCGCATACCCTGCAGTAGGATATATTCCTTGACCGAAAAGGAAAATGTGTATTTACGAGAGTACCTGGACGAAATGATGAGAATAGGATTTATCCGTCCTTCTAGATCCCGGCTTCATCTTCTCTTTTTTATACCAAAGAGAGAAGGGGGTCTTAGATGCTGTATAGACTATAGGGCACTGAATACCATCACCATCAAGAACAGATACCCCTTGCCACTAATTTCCGCCCTACTTGATCAAATCAAGGATGCCCAAGTATTCACCAAGTTAGATCTGCGAGGGGCATACCATCTTGTGAGGATCAAGGAAGGAGATGAGTGGAAAACGGCCTTTTGTACCAAGTATGGCTTGTACGAATATCTAGTGATGCCCTTTGGGCTATGTAATGCCCCTTCGGCTTTTCAGTTTTTCATCAATGAGGTACTAAAGGACATGTTGGAGGTCTTCGTCATTGCTTATATTGATGACCTCTTGATTTATTCTCCCTCCATGCAAGAACATACACTCCACGTAAGGAGGGTTCTGGAACGATTGAGAGACAACCAATTATACTGTAAATTAGAGAAATGTCATTTCCATACACAACAAGTCAGCTTTCTCGGGTTCATAATTTCCCCACAGGGACTCAGTATGGATCCACAGAAGGTAGGGGCCATACATCGTTGGCAAGCACCACAAAATGTCAAGGAGATACAGAGTTTCCTTGGTTTCGCCAATTTCTATCGGCGCTTTATTGATGGGTTTTCTGATTTAGCCTCCCCGATAACCAGGTTGCTAAAAGGGGATACAATTTCAATGGACACCCGAGGCGGAAGCAGCCTTTTGTCACCTAAAGAAGCCTTCACACAAGCACCCATACTGAGGCATCCAGATCCGTCACGTCCCTTCGTGGTTGAAACTGATGCCTCACAGGTGGCAGTCAGGGGTGCTATCACAGACAGATCCCGGCACTGGAATACTGCATCCAGTGGCCTATTATTCACATAAACTGGCTCCAGCGGAAGTAAATTACTCCGTAGGAGAGAGAGAGTTATTGGCTATAAAAAAGTATTCGAGGAATGGAGGCAATATTTATTGGGGGCCAATCATCAGATAATAGTCCTAACAGATCATCGAAACTTGCAGTTCCTAAAATCCGCTAGGGCTCTGTCCATGAGGCAACTACGCTGGACCCAGTTCTTCAGTGACTACGACTTTGTTATCCAGTTCCAAGCAGGGAAAAAGAATGGGAAAGCAGATGCTTTATCTCGCTTAAGTTATGGACCCATAGATTCACAAAGTGAACCCCCTCTTATAATAGCCCAAGAACGAATAGTTGGGGTACTAAGTTCCGAGGTAGACTTCCTACACTCAGTGGAGGAAGCGCAATCATCCACAAACATGCAGGAAGTGACGGGTACACGTGAGGTTACTATAGAGCAAGGGTTATCCTATGTGCAGGGTGGGTTGGTACTCCCCTCTCAAGAATTGCAACTGCAGGCCCTAGATTGGTGTCATAATCACCCCTTTGCAGGGCATCCAGGATACAAGAAAACTCTTGACTTATTACATAGACACTTTTGGTGGCCCACCATGGGAAAGGATGCAAGACTGTACATTCAGACATGCCATATATGTGCACAGGGAAAAGCCTCTCACCAAAGTCCTGCAGGGCTGTTACAGCCGTTACCTACACCACCTAGGCCCTGGCACACAGTATTCCTAGATTTTATAGTAGAGTTACCTAGGACTGCAAGGGGAATACCACTCTCCTCTAGTAGTAGATTTACTGACCAAGATGGCCCATTTCATTCCCATGGCTTCTCTTCCCTCCTCTCGTGTTTTGGCCTCCGTATTCATTCAGCAAGTGGTACGTTTACATGGCCTCCCCTCCGTATTGGTATCAGATAGGGGGCCCAGTTCATCTCTAAATTCTGGAGAGGGTTGGGAAACTCCTTGAAAGTAGAGGTACGGTTGTCATCTAGTCACCACCCTCAGACAGACGGCCAGACGGAGAGAGTGAATCAGTGCTTTGAACAGTACATCAGGTGCCAGGTTTTACACACTTTAGTAGACTGGGATGAGTTGGTGTGGATAGCTGAGTTCTCATATAACAACAATTGTCACTCTTCCACTGCTTACTCACCCTTTTTTTGCACATATGGCTTTCACCCTCGAACTATGCTAACCCCCTTTCCTCTTCTTGTTCTACTCCTGCAGCCATAGATTTTGTAAAAGACATACAAGAGGTACACAAGACAGCACGACTGAATCTAGATAAGGCTAAGGCTAGCTATAAGAGGGGGCGGATGTTCACAGACGCGCAGAGCCTGGATATAAACAGGGGGACATGGTCTGGCTATCCTCACGAAACCTGAAGTTGAGAGGATCATGCAAATTCAGACCTAAATATCTAGGCCCATACAAGATATGTAAAGTGGTGAACCCTGTAGCTATGAAGTTAGACCTTCCCACCTCCATGAAAATACATCCAGTGTTTCATGTCTCTCTCCTGAAGCCGGTAGAGCCAGGCACACGTCTCCCTACCGCACCTGAACCCGTAACGGTGGACGATGAACAGGAATATGAGGTCGGGCGGTTTTGGATTCTCGTAGGGTGAGACGCAGACTCCAGTACTTGATACACTGGAAGGGGTACGGCGTGGAGGAACGCACGTGGGAGCCGGCCAGCCAGGTGCATGCCCCTCGATTGGTGCGTTTATTTCATAGGAGGCACCCTGACAAGCCCAAACCAGTAGGGGGATCCGTGGGGGGTGTACTGTCAGGATTGCGCGGCGGCCGGAACTACTAAAATGGCCGCCGGCGCTGCTCGCGCATGCGCAGGGACTGGTCCGGAAGGTTAAAACCCGGCCTTTCCCGATCAGCTGTGCTTCGCGTACTGATTGTTCCTGTCTCCTGAAGCTCTTCCGGGTCGTCGCTATCCTCGCGTCGGTCATCATTGCCTCCGTTTGTCTGGTGTCGGGTACTCCTCTCCTGACGTCCCTGGTGGCCCGCTTCCAGTGTCGCTCGCCTGCGTTGTTGTTCTGTGGAGAAAGTAATCAGAGAGAAAGACGGTATTAGTGTTTGCGGTAAACAGCGCACCGCGCTGCTTTATTATTTGAGTTTGCTTGACTTACCTGTTCTGTGGTCTCCACCTCGTTGGAGGTGTGCCTTTCTCTGAAAGGTAACGGGATAGGCATTATACTTTATTTCGTCACGTCGTGCTTTGCACTTGGTGGTATACATTCACGTATATATAGGTCACTTACCTAGTCCTGTGCTCTGGCGCTGTGGGGATCCGCTCCGCCTCTTAGGATCTGGGATAGAAAGACAACACTTCTATTTTTAGTTAACCTGAATGAAGGAATATTTACTTTATGAAACTATATGGGAAGAATAGGTAGGTGAATGCCCTAATCCCTGCATAGAGCACTTTCCCATGCATACATTAGTCCTTTATTTATAGTACTGTCTATTCCTAGCCTTAGATCCACACCCTGAAACATCGTTCGTTGAAACATCCAATAGGAAGGACACCGTAAGGTAGGGAACACATGGGGATAGAAAGTATAACCTGTTATGCCTCTGATATAATACTTTTGTATATTGATATCTTGTTTTACTTACAGCTTCTTGCCTGATACCAACGAGCCCTGAGGGTGTCTGAGTCATCAAGTGGAATTCTTTCCCTTCTACCCTTGTTTTGTTTCCCTCCTTCCCCAGATTACCTGATGCCACCTCGTTTTGCCTTTGGTGCCATTGGGTGATTTGGTGAGGTTGTGGACTTATACTTCTCGTCTGTGGCGTCCCCGCGGAAACATAGGTGAGATCTCGACAGTAATGCCTGGTAAATGTGTGCGGCGTTTTCCATGTTGCCGCTCTGCAAATGTCCACAATAGGGACGCCGGCAAACAATGCCATGGACGTGGAGACTGCCCTGGTGGAATGGGCACGAATTGTAGTTTGTAAGGGCTGACCAGCCTGCTGGTGGCATAAAGTGATAGCGCTAGAGATCCACCTAGAGATACTTTGCTTCGAAAGGGGGAAACCTTTCCTAGGTACACTGTAGGCCACGAAAAGTTGGTTGGACTTTCGGAATGGTCTTGTCCTGTGAAGGTAGAATTTAAGGCATCGCTTTAGATCCAAGGAATGAAGAGCCTTTTCCGCTGGTGTTTGAGGATTTGGGAAGAAGGTCTTCAAAATAATGGGTTCGTTAAGATGGAAGTGCGATGGCACTTTAGGGATAAACTTCAGGTTAGTTCGAAGAATTACCCTATCGTCCTTGAATTGCATAAATGGATGCTGTATTGTAAAAGCGTGAAGCTCACTGACTCGTCTTGCTGAAGCAAGGGCTAGCAGAAGTGCAGTTTTCCAGGAGAGGAACTTGAGGTCCATCTTGTGGATTGGTTCAAACGGATGCCTCATAAGCTGGGCTAGAACCGTATTAAGCTGCCATGTTGGAGGAGGAAGCTTTAGTGGAGGGAAAGTCCGGAAAAGACCCTTGAGGAATTGTTTTATGAGTCTATTGGACCAAAGAGAAGGACCTGTGGAGGACCTTCTGAAACGGGATATCGCTGCCAGATGAACTCTGATGGAAGCGTGAGCGAGGCCCGCATTTGCGAGATGAAGGAGGTATGGTAAAATCTCCTCAGGCGAGGACTTGAAGGGATGCACTTCAGCCGATGCGCACCATATACAGAACCTTTTCCATTTAAGAGAATATGTTCTGCTTGTACTGTCCGCTACTGCTCGAGATAGAATCGCTCTACAGTCCGGAGGGATATTCATAGCTTGGAACTCATTGTATTCAGGAGCCAGGCCGATAATTTGAGCGAGGCCGGGTCCGGATGCTGTATTTGCCCCTGATCCATTGTGAGAAGAGGCGGAAACGGCTTCAATGGAATTGGAGGCTTCTGGGATAGGAGATGTAGTTCTGTAAACCAATGTTGGCGAGGCCATGCTTGTGCTATTAAAATCAGTGTGCAGGGCTCTGCCTTCATTTTCTTGAGGACTCTGGGGAGCAGTGGCATCGGCGGAAAAGCGTACGCAAAGACGCCGAACCAGGCTATCGAAAATGCATTCCCCAGAGATCCCTGTTGGGGATGCCAGCTTGCGAAGCGTCGGCATTTGGCGTTGAGTCGTGAAGTGAACAGGTCGAGATTTGGTTTGCCCCATTGCCAGAAAATGCGGTCGAGAATACCCTGGTGTAATTCCCACTCGTGGCAGGAGGTGTGTAGTCTGCTCAGCGAATCTGCCAATGTATTTTCCCTTCCCGGAACATATTCGGCCTTCGGGGAGATTTTGTGCCGAAGTGCCCAGTTCCAAATTTTCTGCGATTCTTGAGATAACAAGAGAGAACGAGTCCCTCCCTGCTTGTTCACGTAGTGCATTGTTGTGGTGTTGTCCGTTTTGACAAGCACTAGAGAACCTGCTATTCTGGGAAGAAAAGCCCGAAGAGCTAGATAAACAGCTCTGAGCTCTAGGAGGTTTATGTGCAACATCCTTTCTGTTGTTGACCACTTTCCGCTGATTTGAAGCTCCTGGAGAAAGGCTCCCCAACCTTCCAGGGATGCGTCTGTAGTTATTACCTGAGGCGACACCTGAGGTAGGAAAGACAGGCCTTGTGACAGATTCTGTGGACGAGTCCACCAGTGTAAGGCTGTGATTACTTGAGGAGTGACCTGTATGATGTCGTCGAAAGATCCTTCCACCTGAATCCACTGAGTGGCAAGAGCCTCCTGGAGAGGATGCATATGGAGGCGACAATGTGGAATGAGTAGTATGCAAGAGGACATCATTCCCAGGAGGGATTTGAAGAGTTGAACAGAAAGAGACTTTCTTAGTTTTATTGCTAACTGTGCGAGCTTGCGCTGTCGCTCCTGTGTTGGGTAAGCATGCTTGTGGACAGTATCCAAAACTGCTCCCAAAAAAGTGATCCTTTGAGAAGGTTGAAGCATTGACTTTTCTGCATTGAGGGTGAGACCTAATTGCTCGAAAAGTTGTAGACAAGCGCTGGAAGATGTATCGCGCCTTGAAGAGATGGTGCTTTGACGAGCCAGTCGTCGAGATATGGAAACACTTGATGGTGCTGCTGTCTGAGGTACGCAGCGACTGGTGACAGACATTTTGTGAATATGCGAGAGCCGATCTGAGCCCAAACGGCAGCACTCGAAATTGGTAATGCCTGCCAGCGACGGCAAATCTCAGAAATCGTTTGTGTTTTCTGTGGATTGGGACATGGAAATAGGCATCCTGGAGGTCTAAAGATACCATGTAGTCGTTTGGATTGAGAAGTTGTAGGACTTCCTGGATGGTAATCATGCGAAATGATTGCTTCCTTAGGAATTTGTTCAAATTTCTTAGGTCTAGAACCGGCCTCCACTTGTCGTCTCTCTTGCGCACCAAAAAGAATCGGGAATAAAAACCTTTTCCCCGTTGATGAACAGGAACTCGCTCTATGGCTCCTTTGCGAATCATGGATGATATTTCGTTCTGCAAGAGGTTCAAATGTTTGTGAACCATAGGTTGAGGTGGAGTTGGTGGAGGGGTTTGAAGAAATTCCAAGGAATGTCCGAAATGCACTATTTGTAGGACCCACTGATCCGTAGTTATTTGTTCCCAATTGTGCAAAAAATGTGATATCTTCCCTCCTATTCTGAATGGTGAGGGGGGGTTCGCAGTAGGTGGTAGGGAAAAGTCATTGACGCCGGGCAGAATCTTTCTGGCGACCAGCCTTTCCTCGAAAAGAAGATTTGTTGTAGGCAGATTGTTGTGGTTGCTGCCTCTGCTGAAATTGCGGCCTGTATTGCTGGCCCGACGAGGAGTAACCAGAATATCTATTTTGTTGATATCCTCCTCTGTAGGACGACTGACCTCTACCTCGTGAGCCACGAAAGGAGGAAGTTCTATATTGGAGGGTTCCCAAAAGATTTGGCCGTATCCGTATCTTTTTTAATCCCTTGTAGGGCCTCATCGATATGAGATCCAAACAGGTACTGTCCGTCATAGGGCATATCCAGGATTTTTGTCTGGACCTCAGGACGGAAGGTCGTCGCTTTAAGCCAGCCTTGGCGTCTTAGTACTGCCGCCCCTGCCAACTGACGGAAGCCAGTAGATGCGATGTCCATCGCACAATCTATAATTTCAGAAGCTGACCTCTCGCCCTCTTGCAGTAGCTTCTTTGCTCCCTCTTTAGTGTCCTGTGGTAAGCTGTCCAGAAAAGGTGCAATATCCGACCACATCTGTCTATTGTATCTTCCCAATAAAGCCAATGAGTTAGCCGCCCTCACCGTTAGTGCAGACATGGAAGAGAAACGCTTTCCGATGTTGTCCAAGCGCCTACCCTCTTTATCCGGTGGTGCTGAAAGTGGAGTAGAAGGGTTTTTTGAGCGGCGTTGGGCTGCTTGTGTAACCACAGAATCTGGCTTGGGATGGCCAGTCAGACAAGCCGGGGCATCATCCGGTGCCCTATACTTTTTATCCAGCCGTGGTAGGATTGGAGGAATTGAAGAAGGATTCTTCATTATCTTGACCCCTTGTTCCCAGATATAATTTATTATAGGCATGGATCGCACTGACTTTTTATAAGGCTCTTTAAAGTCATATAAGAAACAATCTTGTTGCTGGGAAGGCATCGGCAACTGAAAGCGCTTCGCTGATCTTTCTAGGAGATTATGAAAGCCTCCTATGTCCTCCGGAGGCGAGTCTACTGGAGGAGGGGAAGGAGACGTTGGAAGTGGTATAACGTAGTCATCCCATTCCTCGTGTTGTGATTCATCATCCAGGATTTCTCCCTCCTCCTGAGGAAACTCCTCCTCATCATCAGTAGAGTGGGGAGATGGTCTAAGCACTGCTGAGGAGGCGGGCTGAGACGGAAGTTGTATCACTGGTGGTGGAGCTTGTTCCGGAGTAGAAGACAAAGCAGCAGCAGGGAACCGCTTTTTATAATCTGTGATCAAGAATTGCAGATCCGATACCAAAGCCACCGGAAGGCACACCATCTGAGATTGCTGAGGTATTTGGTCTTCATGATAATATGTCTGATCGTCAATGTTCTGATCATCATCATCTGAAACCTCCTGATACTTGACATTGAGTTCCGACAGACTTGTTGCCGCCCTAAACCTAAAAGGCCCCTCGTCGTCCAAATCATCATCTACATCCAATAGGTGAGAGGGCACTAAGGACTGGACCTTGCTGGGTGAAGTGACAGAAGGTGATAACCTGTGTTTGCTGAGTTTTTGGTGGCAAACAGTCATTTTAGCCCTCATTTTTGGTGTAGACATCAGGGTCGTCGACGGGACACTCGTCGTCGACGGCGGAGCGTCAACGGGTAAAACCTTCAACTTCGTTGAAATTTTCGTCGACGGCGTAGTCGACGGCAAGGGCGTCGACGACAGCAACAACACCGTCGATGGGAAGGTCGTCGGCGGTGATATTATCGTCGACGGAGGAACCGTCGACGTGGCTGTGACCGTCGACGGGAGGCTCGTCGTCGGGGTCGTCGTCGACTGGTCCGTCGTCGGAATCTTTGACGATGACTTCTTAATTTTTATCTTCGACGACATGACCACTTGTGCCGTCGACGAAGTTGTGGTCGTCGACGACGAACGAGATGCAGACGAGACAGACATAGTAGAGACTGTCGACGTTGTAACTCTGGCAGTGACAGGAGACGTCGTCGTTGAGATCGTCGACGATGTCGTCGTCGACGAGCCTGAGGAGGGCTTTTTGAATGAATGCTGGACTCTAATTGAAGGAGTCGGAGGGTCTAAAGAAGGCAATTTTTTACTTGTGGAAACCTCTGAAGACTTTTTGTGCGTCTTCTTTGCAGGTTGCTGCGATGAAGGGCTTGGAGAAGCATCTCTAGACCTTTTCTGAGGAGTTTTTGAGGAGGTCCTTGAAGAAGTCTCACTCTCCTCAGAGGACAAGGGGTCTTGTTTGTCCTTTAACCTCTGCAGCCAAATTAAAAGCCTTCCCTCCCAGTCTTTTAGGGTTTTTGAAGAAAAGGTACGACATACCTTGCAGTCTTTAGATGAATGGTCCGGGTAAAGACAATACAGACAGTCCTTGTGGGGATCGTCCACATGTAACCTCTTCTTCCTGCAGGTTGTACAGGGCCTAAAAAGGCCTTTTTTGTGGGTGTCTGACATGAAGACAACTGGGACTTCACTCAGACAGATGTAAGGATGAAGAAATACCTATTTGAGAGATTAAACGCTGTAAAGTAGGAAACCTGAGCATAGCTCAGTTGGAGACTCCCTTAGCACGACGTGCGGTAGAAAATCTGAGGGACCAGAGCTCCTGCCAGGAAGGTTCCAAAGGGTGGTAACAGCTGATTGGCTGTTGTTTAGAGTTTGGTCCTTTTCACAAAAGGACCTGGATATGTTACTAATGAGAGGCCTTAGGCCTATGGTTTTGTATGTCTAATGGGACATTACTTTTCTAATGTACCGGGGACTCCCATCTCGACGACGGGGAATGATTCAGGCATGTGAATCTATGAAAGATACCCTAATACTGGATAATGATATAGTAATTGTCCCTTTACACGGCTGCATTCCACGTCCAACTCTAGGTGTTTTGTGAAGGGGACTCTCATAACCGTACCCGAGAACCCATGTGTGTCCATAGAATCTTTGAACAGGGGGACAAAGCCCTTTTTTCAGGCACAATGTTGTTGCCCCTGTATCAATTAGGAATCTATAGAGCGTGTTATTTACTAGCACTGTTACGGTGAATAATTCCTGCGACTGGCAAGTTACTGACAGCACGGGACATGTGAGGGAGGGTGTGTGTGTGTCATCCACCGGATGCAGGACTGACCCTAGTTGACCCCGTGGCCTATCTATTCCTGGAAGCGGAGGAGGAATTGTGCCTCCTTTGAGAGTCCCACCTTTGAGAGTTCTGCGTACGACTTCCTCGGTTCCTACTGCTATGTGCTGTTTATTTTCTGAACCTCTGCAGTGGTACCCCCATTAGTGCCGTTGCCTTCTGTGCCAGGGCGGCTACAGCGGTTGTAACCAGGGTCGCCTTTTCCAAGCTCAGAAATTTTGCGGCAATGTCTGTCCCAACATCTTCCTGTACTCTCACTCTCTCTCACTCTTTCTTTCTTTGGCTTGCCTTTTTTCCCCACCTCGCAAGGCATTACTACATATAGGGAAAGTTTCATTTGAGATTTCCTTTTCCATATCTGATGCAATTCTTGGCTATAGCCATGTCCATTAGTTCAAATGACTCTCCCCTAGGCCAGGACCGGTCAAATTGTTTACCCTCCTCAGTTCAGTCTGCCAGTAAGCCGCAAAATGGGCATACAAAGTTTTTCCCTTCCTCTCTCGCTACTCTCGCCCTCTCGGTCAAATTATAACCTCAACATGCTTGGGTGCGATAGGGCCCATCCTCGGTTTCCAGAGGACTGGGGCCCCCTTCCCCGCTCCCACTAGCAGTATCACTTACTAAAACCACCACAAATCTCCCTGACACCTGTGTGTGTTCACGTAGATCAGTGAGGGTGCACCTTCTCCGAACTGCTGAGGTTCTATGTGACAGTCACAATGGAACTTGTGGGAACCCTGGCACCAGACTGGGGTTGCTCAGTGACTGCCCGGGCCTGGTGGCCTGTTAGTCTTTCATGCCTGGGCCTAACCACTCGTTGTTTGGAGGGAGGCCCGCTGGCTTTAACTATTGGTGGATTGGAATACCCTAATGCAGGAAGACCGGGTGAGAGCACCTCCATACCTGCATATGGTAGGGGAGGTGCTGACGCCTTGTATGCTACCTGTAGTTCTGTAGTGCAGGATTGTTGATCTGGGCTTCCTCGAAGATGGCCCATAGTTCTAGTAATGCCTCCCTTTTATCTTTATTTTGACCTGTGTATTTGGTATGTATGTATGTTCTCATGTGTTCAAGATTGTTGGTCCTTTGGCCAGGGACATTTATGTGCCTTTGTGTATGCGTAATATTCTTGGCAAACCTTATTACGTTTTTTAGCCTGTGTGGGGAACCTGGTTTGCATATGTTTTAATGGTGTCTCCATGATCAGTTTGATAAATTTAGAGGATAAGATACCTTAGGTTCTCTGTTTTTAGGGTCTCTCTGGTTTCGATCTGAAATCATGGGGGAAATATACATGGGTTACTGCTTCTAAATTACATTACTATTAGATCAGTGCTATCTACAGATGCATTGACAAATCAACATGAATACATCATAAACACAAACAACAATGCATATAGAAGGTTACAACCTAGAAGAAATGCAGTTGTAAATAAAAAAACAGCATCTGAGCGATATTGCTTTGATGTCAAATACAGTTTATAAGAAATAGCAGCACCTTCATATGGAACATTAAATTATCGACAAAAACATAACACTTAAAACAAAGCAGTTTGCAAAATTAATAGCATTACAATATCACACATCAACAATCGTACATCAACAATCGCACATCAACAATTTGCACATCAACAATTTGCACATCAACAATCACACATCAACAATTGCATCCTGTATCACACCCAGGGGCCAAGCGTACCCTCTGTATCATGCCCAGCAGTCCAAGCGGCTAGCACAATTAATAACTGCACCCTGTATCACACCCAGGAGACAAGCGTTCCATCCGTATCACACCCAGCTGTCCTAGTGACTAGAATCGCACCCTGTGTCACACCCAGTGGCCAAGTGTAACATCTGTATCACTCCTGGCGGTCCAAGCAATCCGTCTGTGTCACGCCCAGTGGAAAAAGTGTGCCATTTGTGTTATGCCCAGCAGTCCAAACGACAAACACCTCTCACTTCTTTCAGATACCGATGGTGCTGGTAAAACCAGTGGCACTGAGAAACCCTTTTAGACTAAAAAATAAGAGTGAGGTGCCGACAATAAATATAATAAATATTCACCTTTCCTAGCGTTCTATCAAAAAAAGGCGACTTCCGCGGGTTTGGCCCGGAGACTTCCCAGAGAAGAGATTCTTGGAGGTAGTAAAACCCCCCAACTCAATGTGCAAACATGTCCATTCCTGCTTCCATTTGTGGTCCAAGGGTGGCTCTTAGCATATCTGAGTGGTCTTCTTTAACAAGTGGAACCCCGACATGGAGTTTCTGTGTAGGGCCATCAAACTCGAGGATACAAAGAGGAATTATTCACAAAGGGGAGGGTTGAATAAAAACATGACCACCCAATGTCAGGAAATCTGGGATACCAAGGTGGGTGGATACACTTGGCTAGAAGGGAAGGGGGAACCCCTAATTGTATGGAAACTTACACTGTATTCATTGTGTTTCAGAGGTAAAGGAACGCTTCCACTGGACACAAATGAAAACTGTGGCACGATTATGCACATTCTGGATATGCAATGGGGAACCTCCACACTGATGTATTTTTACAGACAGTGCAGCGAGGTTTCCTACACTCAGTTCATCCCCGGATAGCGTGGACTTTGTTCCCTAGGAACCATACACACCCCAACACTGCTAATTCTCAGAGAAGAACTGTCAGATTTGTAATAGCACACTTTAAGGAAGAAGACAAACAAATCTACTGAAACAAACATTTGTTTCTACAAAGAGCAGGCAGTGGAAAAATCGCAATTCTGGTACCTTGAATGCAAAGGACTGGTACAGGTGGTTGGTATGATGGGCCAAATTCTTTCTTGACAGTAATCTTCTCTAAAGCTAGATCCCCAGCTTTAGGAATCCAGCTGGTGGTTGCTCCTTCACTTCATCTGTGGCAGAACATTTAGAAATTTCATTTGAGCGCTCATCTCAGAAGTCTTGGAGTTCCTGTAAAGCAGAAGGACGTTCATTGATGTCAAAAGGCGTATCTGCTGCCACTGGGCCATGGTTATCGAAATCTGGAACGTACATCTGGACACCAAAAAAGACTTCATGTGGGTCCGGCTACATACAGATCATCTGGGCAGATTATTTAAGGCTCTCTGGACTCCATACAAGTGATGGATCCAACTACGACCTGAACCTAATATTCTAGCCGTTAAGGACTGCTTTAAGTCAACCTTTCCAATATTGAATTTCCCTCAGGATAAAAGGGAGGAATAATGCACAGAAACACCCATGGTATCCGGGTAAGCCTCAGAGGCGCTGGTCTGAGTGGAATGCTGCTACTGCATATGTCCCAATAAATACTTGCAAATCTTTTTTTTCTTTTTATTGTTAACCAAAAACAACATCACAGCTTACACGTATTATAGATCAAATAGCATGATAGTCAGTGACACTTTACATACAGTTCCATATTGTTATGTGAAAATTTCTTTGCAGTGAACGTTAGCATGCTAGGGTGTCAGTTCTTCGGGGGATGGCTTACATATATTACCCCTATATTTGTTCCATTTCCCCATATTTGCATCCATTTTTTAGGGCAGCCCCTTGATATATATACTGTTTTTTCTCGAAACATGCACCAATCCATGTCATCTTCCCATTCCCTCAGTGTCGGGGCCGTGTGCACTCCCCATTTCCTCGCAATGTTCCTCTTTGTGACCATCAATCCTAGTGTCACCCACGTTTTCTCTTTGCTACCCAAGTCCGTTGGTTCCCATATATTTAATAAACACCGCTTGGTTTCCATTGTTATTGTCTTTCCCATAACTTCCCCCATACAGGAGGTACCGCTCTACAATATCTACTAATATAAGGGCATTCCCATATTATATGGAAAAATGTGCCCTCTCGGCCACATAGTCGTCCACAACTAGACTCATCTCTGTATCCCATCTTGACCAGTGTTGGCCCTGTAACATAAATTCTGTGCAGTATTTTCAGCTGTACCAGTTTTAGCTTAGAGGATATCGCCCCCTCCCTTGGGGATAGTAGCGGGTCCATCCATTCCTCCTCGTCGAACTCTGCTAAGTCACCTTCCCACTTTGCACGGAGTTGTGGAAGAGGATCAGGTGAGTGATTTATCAATTTTAGGTATGTCAGAGAAATTGCCTTCTTGGGCATGTATCCGTCCAAAAGCCTATCTTCGAGAGGAGAGGCCTCGGGAGGGTTCTCTCCCTTCGGAATGACTGCCTGTAGAGCATGCCGCACCTGTAGATATCGGAATCTTTCAGTGTCCGCAAGTTCGTAGTTTTGTTGGAGGGTTGTGAAGGGTATTACCTCTCCCTTTATCCAGAGATCGCCCACCCGAGAGATCCCTATCGTATCCCATTTATCAAATCCCTTCATTTTCCAGAGGTCTCCCAATTGTTCTGCATCCCATAATGGGGTGACCTGTGTTATGGTCTTTGCCCAACCCATACTTTTCTGGACCAAGTGCCACACCTGTACAGAGTGTTTTGTGGGGCCCGTCAAGCAGAATTTCGTGGGTTTTGAGTATAGTGCTCGAGTGTGGGTGCTACCGGGGAGTAGCCACCTATCCATGGCATAGGCCATTAGAGGGTCGATATATACAGTGATTGATGGCCGCTAGTTGTGCCGCCCAGTAGTATTTTTTTATGTTAGGCAAACCGATTCCTCCATCGTACCAGCTTTTCACTAGTTTCGGGAATGAGATTCTTGGCGGACTATTTCCCCAGAGTAGCGTTCTCTGTGCACTTTCCACCTGTCTGAAGTATGATGTGGGGACTAGAGCGGGTGAATTCTGTAGAATGTATAAAAAGCAAGGCAGCGACATCATCTCAAACAATGCGGCTCTCCCCAAGAGCGACAATGGGAGAGACTTCCAGTGTTCAACATCACACTTCAGCCGCTGTAATGGTGGTAGCAGGTTAGATTCGTAAAATAATTTGGGATCGTTGGTGATAAAGATTCCTAAATATTTGAACCCCTCCATCGTTATTCTGAGTTGATATTCTTTTGGCAGGGTCAGTGATTTTCCCTTTAGTACAAAAATAAGCGATTTTGTCCAATTGATAGTTTACCCGGAGTACGTACCAAAATTAGTAAAGATGTTAAGAACTCTACGTAAGGATCTATTTGGGGAGGCTAAATACAACAAAATATCGTCTGCGTAGAGCGATACATGGTCCTCCCAATCTTCTGTCCAGCGTAGCCCTCGTATTATGGGGTCCCTTCGGATCCAACAGGCTAGAGGCTCTAGTGTGAGCGCAAACAGCAGCGGGGACAACGGGCACCCCTGTCTCGTCCCACTATAGAGATGAAATTTGCTGATTTTTTGTTGTTGACTACAACTTGCGCTAGTGGGTCAGTATATAAAAGTCGAACCCAGTTAATAAATTTGGGACCGAATCCCAACCTCTCCAATACAGCAAAAAGATATGACCACTCTATGGTGTCAAACGCCATGGTGGTGTCCAGGGATACCACCACTGCGTCTTGCATGATTGTGTCCACCCTTCCCATCACCCCAGGCACTCTCCTTAAGTTCAGGGACGTGTTTCTCGACGGCATGAATCCAGACTGGTCCGGATGGACCAAATCAGGGAGGACTCGGATCAAGCGGGTGGCTAGCAATTTGGCGAGTATTTTGGCCTCTGCATTCAGCAGCGATATTGGCCGATACGATGTGCAACTATTTTTGGGTTTCCCCTCTTTGGGTATCACTACCAGAGTGGCTATTCTTTGGTCTTGTGGAAGGAGTCCCTTCTCAAGACTCTCCATGAACATTGCCCTGAGATGAGGGGCTATTTTATCTGGTCATAGTTTGTATAGCTCTATTGGAAGGCCGTTAGGGCCCATCGCCTTTCCCGTCTGGAGAGAACGAATGGCCTGAGCTATTTCGTCTGGCGCGATGTCTCCCTCCAGTGAATTTTTCCCCTCTTCTGCCAATATAGGCATACGAATTTCTGCCAGTAGTTCTTTAGTTTCCGCCTCTTGCCTGGTGGTCCTAGAGGTGTAAATTTGTTCATAATATCTACCAAACTCGTCCGCAATGTCCTGCGGGTCAGTACGTCTTCTCCCAGTATCTGTCCGTAGCTCTGTAACCAGTCGGTTCACTACTTCCCTCCTATCTAACCAAGCCAATAGTTTCCCGGCTTTGTCCCCCAGTTCGTACACGCTCCCCAGCTTGTGACTGATCATGGTTTTGGCTGTTTCTCTCGCCTCAGATCTATATTCCTCTTGTGTCAAATTAAGAATGTGTGTTGTATCTTGCGTTGTGGATGTAGTGATTCCCTCTTCCAATTTCAATATTTCCTCTTCTAATCGGAGAAGTCTAGCATGTTTCTCTTTTTTTCCCACGGAGATCTGAGAGATCGCCTGTCCCCTTATTACAGTTTTAAAGGCTTACCAAAGGATCTGAGCCGATTCAACCGTGCCTTCATTCTCATTAAAATAGTGTTCAATTTCCTGCTCTATTTTCAATTTAATTGTGGGGTTTTGGAGATGCCAGGGGCTAATTTGGGCCACCCTGGTACAGCCTCCCCTCCCATACTCCATGTGCATCCATATTGGGGAGTGGTCCGATATTCCTCTCGCTAGGTGTCTAATTTCTTTAACATTCCCAGCTTGCAGCCGCTGGGGTGAGGATATAGTCTATGCGGGAGAGGCTTTTGTGGGCCCCAGAATGAAATGTATATTGTGTCTCTACAGGGTGGTATACCCTCCATACATCCACCAGTCCCATAGCATCCAGGAAATGTGGGAGTCGTAGCTGCAATGGAGGGATATCTCTGGGGGGGTAGCGATCTAGTGTCCCCGAGACAACAGAGTTTAAGTCTCCCCCTATCACCATTCTACCACTGGGAAACGCGAGCAGCACTCTCCCTAGGTCTCTGAATGTAATTTCCTGTAATCCCGGCGGTAAGTACAATGACAATATTGTCAGCGCTTCGTCCTCCCACTGGCCAGACACAGCTGCATATCTCCCTAAAGTATCAGTGTAAACTTGGTCTACTGTCATTGGGAAAGTGCGCTTTTTCAATATGCCAACTCCCCTTGAGCACATCGTGAACCCAGAGTGCGCCACTACTTGATAGCCCCATCTAGCTACGGCTTTACACATGTTTCCTATGAGGTGTGTCTCTTGGAGCAAGACCACCTCCGGGGCATGTCGTTTAAGAAATTGCAATATGATTCCTCTTTTAAGTTTATCCCGCAATCCATTTACATTCCAGGATAGTAACTTAACTCGTTTCTCACTTGCGACGCCCATGACGTTGTTTAGTATCCGCTACTGGGGGGGTTTCCCAGCCGTGTCCCATCTACACCAGCCATTACCCAAAAGAATTGTTTGTTATCTACTATGCTCTCGACACCAGCTTCCCAGTCACTGTATTTCCCATGCCTAGACTCGCTGTATGTAAATCTGTGACGAAGTAAAAACCCCACACAAGAACAAAACCCCAATACCCCCCACCCTGTGACCCCCATGCTCCCCGCACTCTGGGCTCGAAACTGCCCATAATCTCGATAGTGCAGAGTGCCTGTCGCCCTAACTAAGAAACTAACTAGAAATTGGAGGGGAAGGGGTTGCAGACTCCCGCCCAACGGACCCCGCTCCATCACTATGTGTCCCCAATTAACAGTATTTGAACATGCATATATACAAACACAATCACTTAGCGCATAGAATGTCCATTTGGCCTGTTCGGTGTGTCCTCTCGATGCTTCCGCTGCTGTGAGGGGTATGTTCGGCGCGGGACTTTCGCAGTCAACAGTTCTTGTGGTAAAACACTTTACGTGGCGGTTCGAATGTCTGAATATCACCGTGCATTGTGATCTTTCGCCGTTCTCCAGCCCTCTAACCATTCTTGCGCTGCTTCCGGCGTATCAAAGAACCAAGTCTTGCCGTCAGCTTCTATTCTCAACTTTGCCGGAAATAACATTGCATATCGAATGCCCTTGCCTCTTAGCAATTTTTTCACATCCAGGAAGGTGCGCCGCTGGCGTTGAACCGCGATGGTGAAGTCTGGAAAAAAGGACAGTTCACTGTTTACAATTTTCAGAGGAGGGTTAGCACAAGCCGTTTGCAAAATGCTGTCTCGGTCTCTGAAATTGAGGAGTTTTGCCAGAATGGGTCTTGGAGGGGCTCCCGGATTGTGCCTCCCCCCGGCACTCTGTGTGCTCTTTCAACTGTAAAAAATTTTGATAGGGTTTTGGGTTGGAGGTGATTCATTATTAAGTCTTCCACGAATAGGTCAGCGGCCGGTCCCTCCGCTCGCTCCGGGACCCCAATAATTCTGACGTTGTTACGTCTCGCGCGACCTTCGTAATCATCCAGCTGAGCATCTAGTCTTTTTTGCGCAGTCTGAAGTTCCTTGATCTCTTTATGCATTCATTGGGTTTCGCCACTGAGTTCCTTGGGTACCACTTCTATGGTTTTCACTTTCTCGCTCGTTTTTTGTAGATCAGTTCTAATCAGCGCCATTTCAATTGATATAGTGTCCATTCTGTGTTCCAGCGAGGTACGCAACCCTGCAATGGCTGCCATACCATCCGCCAGCGTCGGTTCCTCCTTAGATGCATTCGGCGTCTTCTCTGTCTCCTCTATGTTTGCTCCCTCCATCTCACTTGCTTTTTGGGTGGTGTATTTATCCAGCTTGGTCTGGAGTGTGTTTCTTTGTCCCTTCGGCCCAGACATGGCGCAGTATCTCAAGCGGAGGCTCCCACTCTGGTACTCTGTCCTGGCACCTCGTGTGCTTCTCACTTCACTCTGAGTAGGGCATACGGGACGTTCCCAAGTCGCCGTCTCGCTAGGGTTACCAGTCGTTAATCACACTGTCCAACGTGCCCCAGAGACGCCCTGGTTCCAGAATACACTTCCCTTTAATGAAGGATACAGGGACCGTAAACTACTGGTTCTGAATAGCTGTCGCCACTCACTGTGCCCTGTATACACTGTGGTGTGGAATCAGTGCCCTTCATACGCTTAGAATAGCATTGCAGGAGTTAAACTGGGATTATTTGCCCCCATGATTTTTAATCCCGCTTCGTCACGGTCCAATGCACCTTTTGTATGCCACTTCGCCTCACCTTCAGGACGGATTGCCGGTTGTCCCGATCTAAGCCTCCCCCCTCCTGGTCTGTTTGTGTAGGCGGGATCTCAGCCTTCAATTCCACTGTTTATTCACCTCCGCGGCCGTGTTTGTCAGGCCGCCGATATTCCTGCTGGGCGTCCGGTGGATTGGAGTATTTTGTTGCTGCGCCACAACTCACTGGTGCGCTCCTGGTCTCCGCGGCAGCTTTGCCTTCCACAATCCAGGTGGGGGGGAGAAAGCGGGAGGGACCACCTGCCTCTGGGGGTCCGCTTGCACAATGTCGGTCACAGTCCACCGGGGCGCCGCCAAGACCCAGCAACAGTGGCCGACCCTCACGGAAGTCCCAGCCGGCTGCTAACAGACTCGACCCCGGGGACTCCAGGCCCAATCTCTCCACGGCTCCTCCTCTCCTCGGAGGTTCGGCGCCAGTGATTGTTGGGGTGTAGAGCCACAGCGGGTGTACTACTGGCACTCCGCTGCACTTTTGGGGTGAGATCGGATCATTATGTGGATATTAGGGCGGTTTTAGTCCTGCGGCGTCGGGAGCCTCACCGCATCGCAGCCATCGCGCTCGGTGGTCAAGCCACTCCCCCACTACTTGCAAATCTTTAATAACAGTTCGAGTATCAGTCGATCGCTGTGGCCACACCCATAGAAATAGAGAACATGAATCAACGCTCAATAGAGGAAATGTAAATGCATCATCTGTGAACAGAGGTCCGCAATGATCCAAATAGACACATGCTAAGGGTGTTTTGGAAAGTAAGAGGGGTGTCTGTGGTGGGCGACCTGTGGTGGCACTTTCAATTTGCTGACAAATGTTACAGCCAAGTACATATTATTTAGTCTGCTTGTACAGACCATGCCACCCATAGCGTTTCTGTTGAAAGGAAACTGTAGCCACCACACCTACATGTGCAGATGATAATCCCTCATGAGCAGCTATGATTAATTCTAGCCTGTGGACCTAGTTGGGTATTATCCGATCATCCACCCTGGAAATGCGAGAAAAAGGTATGTTTTGGGCACTCAATAGATAGGAGTATTTTGCTGAATATCGTTTAGGTAATGGAGTGCCACCGAGTGAAGAGGTGACAGCAGCCATGATGCCACCATCCACCCTCGTGTGTGAATGAATAATTGCCGCTAGAACAGCGGTCTGAATTGCTGCTTTGGTGGCTTCATCAGCCAATGAATTCCCTCCAACGTGTATTCCAACACATGGATACTGAATGTATGAATTAGATGATCCCGTGGCAAACAATCTTTAAGATGTGCCACCTTTCCCCAAAGCAATTTATGTTTCATTATGTTTCCTTTAGAGTCTCTGAATCCATTCAAGTGCCAATAATGTAAGTTTAATTAAAAGACTGGACACAGTAATTTGAATCACACACTATGAGTGTGGGAAATTCAGGATCAGTATTCTCTAGT
This sequence comes from Calotriton arnoldi, assembly GCA_963921515.1. Lineage (NCBI taxonomy): Eukaryota > Metazoa > Chordata > Amphibia > Caudata > Salamandridae > Calotriton > Calotriton arnoldi. Next base: position 244,059 of record CAWUFW010004637.1, read on the forward strand.
GCCAGAATTAAAGCTTTCAGTTCAGCCAGCTGAGCCGTACAATTCCCTAAGGATTATGTAAATGTTTTTGTTGATGGAATTCTCCATTTTTCATGACATCACGTACTGCTGCACATGCAGCTAAATATTGTTGCTTAGTGCTATTCACAGGCTGTGCTAAACCATCTGTATATATTAAATAATCATGCTGATCAAGAGGCAAAATGTCACTAGGCACAGTGTATTCTTGTTCATATTGGAAAAATTCTTGTGTTTGCAAGGTAGAGTCAAAGACATAGTCAACATCAGCTGTTAAGGTAGCCCATTGTATCCATCTTGGCTGTAAGGCTTTTGGGTTAGGAACGCTTGCCTTGGTGACACCCTCATTAAAGGTGACATATGTATCGCCAGTGGATACCGCAATTATGCGGATCACCAAGTTAGTTGTGTTGACACCAGTGTAAGTGCCGGATGCAAGCAAGTCAGTTTGCAGTGTTCTGAGAATCTATGTGTGTTCCTTTGTCCAATGTGTACTGGAGAAATCAGGAAGAATTCATTCATACAACGGTTTAACCCGTTGTGCGTAGTCTGGGTTGTATGTTCTACCAAAGTTGAGAAAGCCTAACAATGATTGTAGCTTTTATTTGTGTTTGGTGGTTGTAAGAGAGCAAATTTCTCCAAGAAATATGGTGCAAATCTTTTGCCTTCAGTGGATAACTTGTATCCCACGAATAGGACACTGAGAAAAGCAATCTTTGTTTTTTGAAAATTGAATTTCTAGCCATGTTGAGCAAATTCCATGTTAGAGCAACAATTTCTGAAGCACACGCCAATAATAACTACAAGCCAGTGCAATCATATAAAAGAACAAAAAATATATTTTGTTGGGCTTTGTCCGTTGCTTTATTATATAAGTTCTTCCATTCCCTTACGCCAACGCGTTTCGTCGTCTATGAGCATAGGCTCTGCGACTTCCTCAGGGCTTGATACTTTATTCCTTCGTCCAGATCATCATAAGTTGGGATGATCTGTGAACGAAGGCCTCTAGGAATCCTATTGAGCTTTGCATATTGTTTAAGGGTGGTACCGTCCCACCATTTTGACATCTCTGAGCATTTAAGTCTCTCTAACCTGATAAATTTGTCACGTAAGCCCTCATTCTGTGGGCGGTTACCACTCTTAACCGCCTCAGTTACAGTACTCCCTTTGCACAGGTTATCAAATAGCTCTGCCGCCATCCTATCACGATCCAGATTGTCACTCATCCTAAATATTTTAAACTTTATGTGCTTATAGAGCTGCCTACCCTTATGTGCAGTTCACTGATTTCGGTGAAAACGGTTAATCAGGCGCTCATACAAATTTACACCGTGTATAATGTTCAACAATTACATGTATACCTGCGGTGCATCCAAAAAGGGGAACATCCACCCTAGTTCCCCAAATTTACAATCAAAGATTGAACAAACAATTTACAGTTTCTGAAGCACACGCCAATAATAACTACAAGCCAGTGCAATCATATAAAAGAACAAAAAATATACTTTGTTGGGCTTTGTCCGTTGCTTTATTATATAAGTTCTTCCATTCCCTTACGCCAACGCGTTTCGTCGTCTATGAGCATAGGCTCTGCGACTTCCTCAGGGCTCTATAAGCACATAAAGTTTAAAATATTTAGGATGAGTGACAATCTGGATCGTGATAGGATGGCGGCAGAGCTATTTGATAACCTGTTTTATATGATTGCACTGGCTTGTAGTTATTATTGGCTGTTGAAATGTCTGTAGTCTAAGACTAAGCGATAGGAATGATCCAGGTTTAGCTACCGGAAATAATGGATTGTTCATTGCTGAAATACAAGGCTCAATTACACCTTGATACTCTAATTGTAAGAGAATTTCCCTAACCAGGTATTTTGCTTCATGTTTGATTAGATAACATTGTTGAACTGGCGGCTGGACCTTATGGGTATAACATGATAAGGCGAGTCCTTATCACACCCTTCATGATTACGATGTAATGCGGGGTTGTGGAAGAGCCCATTCTGCGACACACGCTTGTTTGACAACTTCAGGAACAAGAACAGAGAAGGAAAGGATTATGACATCTCCCCTTTGTTAGACTTTTCTGACAAACTCAGGTGGCCAATCTATGTCAGCCAGGAGAATATCATAGGTGGTTGTTAAATTTTCCCAGAATATTACTTTAATAGAGCGCTGTATGTCATCCTCAATCTGGATGTCCAAATCATACAGTCTGTCGGGAGGGATAATCCGCTGATCTGGTGTTTCAACTTGAAGAAATTCATTAGTTGCTCTCGAAACCAGAAAATCTTGAATTTCCGCCCATGTGGCAGGAACTTTACTCATAATTGCATTAATAGTTACTGGACTAATTGCAGGCATAGCTAACTGTGGCTGCACAAGTTGAACAGCCCTAGCTGGGGTAGCTGTTATTGTACCCATAACAAACTGCTTTAAACATCTATATATCCTTACTAGACTTGTGTAGAGAGCATGGAGGTCTGCAACATTTAAAGGTGCTAACTTTGGGTATAGTGTATAGCTGCCTGCAACTGGCCAGGTCGCTTCCTCATTGCTTCCTCATTGTGGGAGGGCGCCTTGCAACCAATTCTGATGTTCCTGATATGTTCATGGTATTTCTAAATCTTCATAAGCACTATATTGACCTGGTAATGCAGCTGGAGTGTATGTATGAAATGTCTGTGAAGTGGCATTGACAGCAGGAAAGTGAACCCAAGAGTAGAATACCTCTGTTTTATATACTTCGTGGGCCTTAACCACAAAGGGTACATCTCTGTTAAGTCGGAGACCATGAAATGTCATTCTTAATTTATTCAAAGTTGGAACACTAGTTCACAGCATCAATATACGTCCTATCCAGGTCTCTTCACTCCAGCAACTTTCCTCTCCAAGTACTGTCATGTGAACTTGGAACACAGAGAACGTGCATGGAATGGAAGAGACCATACAAAGGTAAACACAATTGAACACAATATGAAGCTTACAGAATACATAATAAAAGATAACCACAAGTAATAACATTAATACCTCATGTAAAAGATACAACACATCTTCCATTTTTCTTGAATAAAAAACACATTCCACAAGCATCTTACACACCCTCTTCACACACAAAATCTTCCAACCACTTTGGCCTGACACTTGCCCTTTTGTTACATCCACCCTTCTGTTCCTCAACAGGAACACATGTAACACTTCCCAACTCACCAAGATTATTTTTCCTCAGTCCTTTTTCCAAAACCATCTCATCTTCACCTCTCACCACCACATCTGACTCATCCAACTCAGCACCTTCTTGCTCTCTTTGCACATTATTATCACTATGTTCACCTTCTGCCTCACTCTACTAAATATAACCATTATTGGTATCATTGGGTTTCCAACTTCCCTGTCCTGCATCCTCAACCATTCCCGCAGTATTAGGCAATAACTCCTCACCCAGATTCCTCAAGTCTCTCTTGTACAAATTACTGTTCCGCTTGAGAATCGCAATTTTTTTGAGGTTCCACACCTTCCCATCACTCAAAAGAGCAGCATTACGTAACACTTTGGTTACTTTCAAGGGATCTAAAAACTGACTCTCTTTACCTTCCAAGGTTTCTTTACCTTAACACACATACCTATGCAGACTTTTTTTTCTATCAAAATCTTCCTTATAACTCTGATGCCTATTGATTATCCTCTTCCTGACTTCATCAAAGGAAAACGTTGATATCAGTAGTCTACAATAACCACTCTGGATTGCATTTAGTCCTTGGACCCCTTCCTCTCATCACTTCAAAAGGAGAGACAATCCTAGTGCTTCATGGGTGGTGGTTCTGTACGTCCAAACCGTTTTATAAACCTGAACCTCCCAATCCTCATTATTTATACAAGCAATTTGAATGGCATTCTTCAAAACTTTGTTAAATCTCTCGATCATGCCATTTCTACTGGGATTATATAAGGATGTGGTTCTATGCATCAAGCCTAACCACTCCAAATACTTCTTGGCTAAATTAGACATAAATTGTACTCCATTATCACTGACAATTTTAGCAGGATGTCCTTTTTCACAAACGCTCTTTCCAAAAACATCTGCACCTCTACAGAATCAATTCTTTCAACAATTTTTATAACTGGCCATCTGGGAAACACATCAATTAAAGCAATAATATACTTTGATAGTGTACTAATAGGACCCAAAATATCTATGGCCGCTGTGTGCCATGGTTTCTCTGGAATGACTGGTTCACACATTCTTGGTCTTAGAGTTCTAAAAGACGTGTCAGAATGCACACACACCATACAATCCCTGACCATTCTCTCTGCGTTCATGTCTATACCTGCCCATCAATACCACTTCTCAACTCTTTGTTTGGTTTTAACTCTACTACAATGATCTTGGTGGCACAATTTGATAATTCTGTCCCTTAGCTTGTAGGGGGGGGAATGGCTCTATCACCTCTGAAAATGGTTCCATGCTCTACTGTCAATTCATCTTAAATTTCCCAAAAATGCCTTAAACTCTTCGATATCATGGATTTATTTGGCCAACCTTCCATTACCCACACAATAAGTTGTTGTAAGTCCTTATCCCTAGTATATTAATCTCTCCATGCCTCTTCTTTCACACCAGACATACCTTTATCATGTATTAGAGCAACTTGCAACTCATCCCACTCGTAGGATGTCCATAGGCATATGGGATAAAAAGTCAGCCAAAACATTGCTTTTTCCAGGTACATATATGATCTCATAAATGAAATTTTGCAAATGTATTGACATTCTCACAATCCTGGCAGATACATTGTAAAGACCTTCTGTGGGTAACAGTTTAACCAAAGGCTTGTGGTTGCTCCGAAGAATGCATTTCTTGCCTCAAACAAAGATAAAAAAAATTCTAAAGTCCAGATACATGCAAAGGTTTCTTTTTCTCTCACAGAAAATGTTTCTTCAGTAGATGACAAAGCACAGGAAGCAAATGTAATTATTGCCTCTTTAATGCCTTCATCAATTTGTGACAAAACACCCCCAAACCTCTGTTGCTTGTGTCCACAGTGACCACATTAGTAAGATTAGGATCAAAACAACTTAACACAGAAGCCTGCACAATAGCATTTTTTATGTCTGTGAATTCCTTTTGCAAACTTCTGACCAAAAAAAATCACTGTACTTTTGAGAAATTGTCTAATATTGTACACTCTGCTTGAAAATCCTTTAACAAATTTCACATAAAAGTCCACCATTCCTAAAAAGGATCAACCCTCATCCTTACATGAAGGTTGTGGGGCATTCTGGATGGCCTCCACCAACTTAGGCTTGGTGGCTACACCTCCACCACACAGAAAATGTCCAAGATAAGTTACAGATTGCACACCAAACTTACACTTGGAATGCTCAGCAGTTAACCCCTTCTCCTTCAAAATGCCTAGCACCTCCTCAAGAAGTTTGTCGTGCTCTGACCTATCTCTACCAAAAAGCAAAATGTCATCTTGGAAGCACCTCAATCTTGCATGTTTTCCAAACAGTTGATACATGAGTCTTTGGGAAATGGCTGCAGCAGAAGCTAAACCAAACAGCATCCTCTTATATTGTAAGCACCCTGTAGGAGTAATGAATGCAGTATTCTGTATGCTTTCCTCACTCAACTGAATCTGATGATAAGCAGCAGACAAGTCAATGGTTGAAAACCATTTAGCATCCTTTATCATTGCAAGCATTTCCAATATCTTAGGCAGGGGCAATGTATCTATGACAATATCACCATTTAAATGGGGCAAATCAATACACAAATGAATTTTCCCATTACTCCGCCTTGCCACCACAAGCAGAGAGATCCACTCCGAAGATTCAATTGGCTCTATTATATCTGCATTAACTAGTTTCTCAAGATCTCTTTCTTCCTCCTCCTCCCTGCGGAGATTAGGGACCTTCCTGGCCCTATGGTTTTTAGGACAAGCATTAGTTTTTAAAACAATACGATGCTCAAAACCCTCTAACATGTCAATCTCTCCTCTGAACACTTTGGTAATTTTTTTAGCATATCATTCCCAATGTACTCCCCATTATCCGCAATCATCAGAGGCTCAGGACAATTAGGGTCCAGGATGATAGGCAAATCACCCTGGTCTCTCCAGCCTAGCATGGAAGGACCCTTTTTGCTACGTACAATTTTCCAACAGTTTTCCTATCCTTAAATCTAAATGTTTCTCACCAGAAAATCCTTCTGAAAAAAATGTCAGGTTCCAGAAGATTATTTCCTAACTTCTTTAGAAATTTAGCATTCCGTATTTCTTCATTAATAATGGTGAAAGGAGACCCCAAATCAGCATACATCTGTACCTTCACCCTCCTCAAAAGGACCTTTCCTTCCTAGACCTAGTTGCCCCCCCCCCCCCCATCATGAAAGCTGCTAACTTCACAATTCTGGGTGACCTGAACCTCCATCTGGAAGACCCCAAATGCACCAAAAGTAACTTGCTTATTGCGAATCTTGGGGCTCTCAATCTAAGATTGTGTAACCATAATCCTACACATGTGGCTGGGCACTTGTTGGATCCAATTTTTTCCAACCTGCCTGACCTAGTTAGTGCTCCCCCTGTCCTTTATCATGGTCCGACTATTCTGCAGTGCCATTCACGTTGAAAATGGTGTCCCCCGTCCTCTTTCCTATTTGGCCCCGGAGGGAAAAATCAGAAGTTGGACTAAGCTGAATGTCCCAACTCTTAACAAGTTACTTTGCGACACTAGACCCGATTTCAAACAAATTTCAATCACTGACCAGGAGCTTGTTCGCAATTGGCTTATGGGAGCTGTGGAAAAATGTCGCCTGATCTCAGTTAAATGCTCGGGATGTCGCCTGACTACCGCTCCTTGATTCAACAAAATGCTAAAACTTGAGAAAAAACAATGCAAGGCCCTTGAAAGGCGCTGTAGGAAATCTTATACAGAAGATGCTAAAACAAACTACAAAACTTCTCTAAAAAAATACCACAGTCTCTGTAAATCTGCTCGCGCCGAGTTTTATTCTCAAAAGATTCTAAAGGCTCAAAACTGTCTTAAAACTCTTTTTAGGGTGGTGAAGAAACTATCTGACCCCGGGAAGTCGGCGACCTCCCCCTCTCTCTCCCACAGTCAATGTGAGGAACTCGCCCTCTTCTTTACCAACAAAGTTGTTAATATACATGCTCAGTTGTGGAGCAAATGCTCACAGGCCGTGCAATTGGACGAGGCTGATCCGCCTACAACCAGGCAGAACCTCAGGTTTACTTATGCAGCTGACTTCATACACAGCACCAGTCCTCTACCTAAACTGGATACCTGGCTCGCTCTAGATACCGCATCTTTTAACTGCATTCTTCACACCACCAAATCAGGCTCCCCCCTTGACCCCCTCCCTCCTCACGTGCTGTGCCAGCTGGATCCCTCAGTACTATCTGTGTTAATGGATCTTCTTAACGCCACTCTGAAGGAAGAGATAGTCCCCCAGAGATGGAAACATGCAATAGTTCTCCCCCTCCTAAAGAAAGCGAACCTGGACCCTTCTAACCCCTCCAACTTCTGTCCCATCTCTCTGCTCCCCATTCTCTCAAAATTTCTGGAGAAACACGTTAATGGCCAATTGCCTTCCTTTGTGGAAACCCAGAATTTTCTTCATCCCTCTCAGTCTGGGTTAGAGCTGGTTTCTCTACTGAATACACCCTTTTGGCGATTATGGAGATGTTAAGGCACCGCATGGATATGCAAGAAAGTGCGGCACTCATCCTGTTAGATCTTAGCGCTGCCTTTGATACGGTGTCTCACCATATCCTTCTGGGGGAACTGCAGACACTGGGTCTTGATGGAATGGCCCTGGAATGGCTGCGGTCCTTTCTTAAGGACCAAACCTTCCTGGTTTCCTCTTTCTCTGCCAGGTCAAACCAAACTCCCATGGCTTACCCTGTGGAGTGCCACAGGGCTTGCTGCTGAGCCCTCTGCTATTTAACATATATATTCGTCCTCTAGCAGAGGTGGTCGAAAATGCTGGGCTGTCTCTTTTTTCCTACGCCAACGACACCCAGATCATTTTCTTCCTTTCACCGAAGCAGGAACACAGGACCTCTGATGTTAGTTTGGGCTTGAGCAGGATCTCTCTCTGGATGCAGAATAATTTGCTCAAGCTCAACGGGGACAAAACTGAAGTTATGATTCTAGGCAAAAGGTCCGATCTCTGGGGACCGCAGCACTGGCCCGCCGAATTGGGAGCTCTTCCCACTCCTTCTAGTAGTGTTAAGAATCTGGGGTTCATTGTGGAGGAGTCACTTTCCATGAAACAACAAGTGGCAAAAGTGACATCCACCTGTTTTGCAGTTCTTAAGTGGTTAAAAAAGATCCTGCTGCTGATTCCTTTCTCAGCACAGAGGACGGTGATCCAGGCCCTTGTGGTTTCTAGACTGGATTATGGCAACGTCCTGTACTTGGGAGCCAACAAATTCACTATCCATAGACTGCATAGACTCGCCTACCAAAGTTTACCTCGGGCTCCAACCTTCTTCGTGATCTACACTGACTGACTGTGTCGAACTGTATCAAGTTCAAAGCACTTTGCTATATGTTCAGGGTCAAATCTGGATCTGCTCCTAAATACCTCCTGGACTTAGTCCACCTATACCATCCCTCCCGTACCTTGAGATCCTCTCTGAAGACTCGGTTCATTGTACCAAAAACCCAACTGGTTCGTATGGAAGGCCGATCTTTTTCCTACTTAGGGCCACTACTATGGAATTCCCAGCCAGCTTCCTTGAGAGATTCGACATCCCTTCTTGCTTTCCGTAAGGGTCTAAAAACCTGGCTTTTCTAACTCGTTATGCAGATCACTTCTTCTTTCTCCCTACTCCCGTCCTGCGCCAGGAAACCCCTCGGGGTAGCTGTGCGCACTTTAAGTCTCGTAATAATAATAAGGCACACTGGCTTTTTCTTGTCTCCACCAGAATTTTCACAAGCATTCAACACAAACAAATCCTTTGTTGTACTATTTATTTATAGAGCGCAACATTCATCCGAAAAGGACATCTCTGCACTGGAGGAGCGAGAGCCAATGGTAGGGGTGAGGTGGGATGAAGAGTGCTGCCACTATATCCAACATTAGGCCTTAGGGAACAGATGTGTTTTCAGCTTCTTTCTAAATGCCATGTAGTCATCAGTGAGACGTAGATCTAACGGTAGTTCATTCCATTGGGTTGCAGCCAGGTGGGAGAAGGTGCGACCTCCTGCCCTTGCTTTCTTGATACGTTTTGTCTTGGCCCGCGCCTGATAGCATGACCTCAGACAGCTTGCAACATTGTTTACATCACAATGTATTATTTTTTTAACATTACCCTCTCGCATACTCCACACACTTAACCTTAAGGTACTTCTTCTTACAGACTCTGGCGAAATGTCCCATCACCCCACAAGCTGCACACTTCTGTTTAAGCGCCAGACAAAATTTCTCTAATGCAAACTACTGTTGTAACAAGAACATTTTAACCCATCTCTTCTAACCGGCTCCTGCGCTCTCACACCCTCTTTCTTAGGTTTTCTAAATCCCTTGTGTTAAAGCACAAGTTACTAACTTGTGTAACGATATATCTGTAAGAGACAGTAGTTAGTGATAGATTCCTTACCTTAGAATATCCCCAGGCGTCAGGCTGGATCCGGAAAGTTTTGCGTAGCAGTACCCTTGCGCGTCGGTAGGCGGCGTCGTGCGGCTCCGCGTCCGTCGTCGGGCGTCGTGATCGCCGGGATGACGTCGCGGGCAGTACTTAGACGCCGCCCCTGCGCGCTGACGTCAGTTCTGTACACGACTTTCCGCGCCAGGAACGCAGAGCCATGCAAGAAGCTGACACAGGTGTCTGAAAAATACTAGGGCCCTGAAAGGGATGTCCTTAACCCTAGAAATCAGTTCGCAGAACGGGGAGGATGGGTGGGCGGTAAGGAATCTATCACTAACTACTGTCTCTTACAGATATATCGTTACACAAGTTAGTAACTTGTGCATCTGAAAGAGACACGTTAGTGATAGATTCCTACCTTAGAATAGATACCCCAGCAATACCAACCCCGGTGGTGGGTCTGCGAACAAAGATCAGACAAGGAAGTCCTGGAGGACAGAACGGCCAAAGAAGCCGTCCCTCCGGACCTGACTGTCAAGGCAGTAATGCTTAGTAAACGTGTGCAGCGAGGCCCACGTAGCTGCCTGACAGATAACCGGCAGCGGAACACCGCGGCCCAAGGCCGTGGTAGCAGCCGTTGCCCTGGTGGAATGGGCACGCAGCCCAACAGGAGGCTCCTTCTTAGCCAAAGAATAGCAGGTCTTGATGCACAAGGTAACCCAGCGGGAGATGGTCCTCTTGTGCACCGCCCGACCTTTTTGGCGCCCACGTAGCCAACAAAGAGCTGGTCATCCACCCGGAAGTGTTTTGTGCGGTCGATATAGAAGGAGAGCGCACGTTTTGGGTCCAGACGGTGGAGCCTCTCTTCCTCTCTGGAAGGATGCGGAGGCGGAAAGAAGGTGGGCAAAGTGATGGTCTGCCCAATGTGGAAAGCAGTAACCACCTTTGGCAAGAAGGACGGACGCGTCCGAAGAACAACCTTGTCTGGATGAACAGACAGAAAGGGAGGTTTGCAAGAAAGAGCCTGGAGCTCACTCACCCGCCGAGCGGAGGTGATGGCCACCAGAAAGGCTGCCTTTAGAGTCAGAAGACGAAGAGGACAGTTATGCAGAGGCTCAAAGGGAGCGCACATTAAAAAGGTAAGAACCAAGTTCAAGTCCCATTGAGGCATTACAAACGGAACAGGAGGGAAGAGGTGAGTAATGCCTTTTAAGAACCTGTTAACAACAGGGGACTTGAAAAGGGAGGGCTGATCAGGGAGCCTGAGGAAGGCCGAGATAGCACAAAGATAACCCTTGATGGTACCCAGGGCAGAACCCTGTTGGGCCAGAGAGAGAAGGAACAGAAGGACCTCAGAAAGAGGGGCAGAAAGGGGATCCACAGCCTTTGCTGTGCACCATGCCACAAATTTGTTCCACCTGCAGGCGTATACCACCTTAGTGGAGGGACGCCTGGCTGCCAGAATCACATCACAAACTTCGGGAGGCAAGTCGAAAGGAATCAACTGCCGCCGCTCAATCTCCACGCAAGCAGGTGTAGACTGGACAGGTGCGGGTGGAGGACCGTCCCTGCTGCTGCGACAGAAGATCCTCCCGAAGAGGCAGACGGATCGGGGGATCTATGCTCATATTGAGTAGCTCGGGATACCAAACTCTTCGAGCCCAGTCCGGAGCCACAAGAATGACTTGGGCCCGGTCGTGCCGAATCTTCTTCAACACTCTGGGTAGAAGTGGTATAGGCGGAAAGGCGTACAACAGACCGCAACTCCACTCGCGACGAAAGCGTCGCCGAGCGAGTGCCGCCTTGGAAATTCCAACGCGCAGAACTGATGACATTGCGCGTTCTCTTCGGTGGCGAATAGATCTAACCAAGGCTCTCCCCACTGTAGAAAGAGTCCTTGCGCCACTTCCGAGTGAAGACGCCATTCGTGATCCATCATGCACCTGCGGCTGAGTTCGTCCGCCCTGGCGTTCAGAGAACCTGCCAGGTGTTGAACCATCAGGAACATGCCCTGATGTTCCAGCCATGTCCAGAGGCGCAGAGCCTCCTGACAAAGGGTCCAAGACCCCACCCCGCCCTGTTTGTTGCAGTACCACATGGCGGTGGTGTTGTCTGTGAACACCTGCACTACCTTCCCTTTGACAGAGGGAAGGAATGCCTTGAGTGCAAGCCGGATCGCCCGGAGCTCCAGAATGTTGATATGGAGCCGGGACTCCGCCGGAGACCAGAGGCCTCTGATCTCCGCCTCTCCCAAGTGACCGCCCCATCCCAGAAGGGACGCGTCCGTCACAACTGTATGCTCTGGCTGGGGAAGGGAGAGGGATCTGCCCATGACCCATTGCCGGTTCGAGAGCCACCACTGCAACTGTTTTGCAGTCCCCTCCGAGATCTGGACGTGATCGGACAGGTTGCCCTGGTGCTGCGCCCACTGGAACTTCAGGTCCCACTGCAGAGCCCGCATATGCCATCTGGCATGATTGACCAGCAGGATGCAGGAGGCCATGAGGCCCAGCAGCCTCAGGGTCATCCTTACCGAAACCCAGGATAAAGGCCGAAAGATCGGAATCATAGCCTGAATATCCCGGACTCGCCGTTCGGGAGGATAGGCCCGAAACTGCGTCGTGTCCAGAACTGCTCCGATGAAAAGGAGCTGTGGAGAAGGAATCAGATGCGACTTCGGCACATTGATGGAGAACCCCAGCGAGTGCAGGAGTTCGGCCGTAGTCTGGAGGTGGGAGACGACTGCCTGGGACGAGCCCGCCTTCAGCAGCCAGTCGTCGAGGTAGGGGAAGACTGAAACCCCTGCCCGGCGCAGATGAGCCGCGACCACCGCCATCACTTTCGTGAACACCCGAGGGGCACTTGTAAGGCCAAAGGGGAGCACGGTGAACTGAAAATGCTCGTGGCCTACCGTGAACCGAAGGTAACGCCGGTGGGCCGGCAGGACGGGGATGTGGAAATATGCGTCCTGCAAGTCCAACGCTACCAACCAGTCTCCAGGGTCGAGGGCAGTGAAGACCTGAGCTAGGGTGAGCATCTTGAACTTCTCCTTCCGGAGGAAGCGATTGACGTTCCGGAGGTCCAAGATAGGACGCATGTCCTCCTTGTCCTTTTTGGGCACCAGAAAGTAGTGGGAGTAGCAACCACGCCCTACTTCTGGGGTCGGAACATGCTCGATGGCCCTCTTGGTCAAGAGGGCCGTGACTTCCTTCTGTAGAAGCACCAAGTGATCCCCTGACATGCGGTGGAGTTGAGGTGGCATGGCTGGGGGGTGGTCTCGAAGGGGAGGGAGTAGCCCCTTCGGACAATGTCCAAGACCCACCTGTCCGAGGTGATGGTGCGCCAGTGGGGAAGGTGATGGCGGACCCTGCCCCCTACTGGCGTGCCGTGCACCTGAAAGGAGGGACTAGGAGGGCTTGGAGGCCGCGGACGGGTTGGAGGTGGTGGCCTGACCCGCACGCTGGTTGCCCGATCCGCCACGGCGGAATCCACGTCCTCGGCCACGCGAAGACGCCTGCTGCGCGGGCCGGTGGCTGGGCTGCTGACGTGAAGGGCGCCCCTACCGTGGCCACGATAGGGGCGAAAAGCAGAAGGCAGCGGAGGGCGTGTAGCAGAAAGGCCCAGGGACTTGGCAGTAGCCCGTGAGTCCTTAAAGCGCTCCAACGCATGGTCTGCTTTGGACCCAAAAAGACCGACTCCATCAAAGGGCATGTCCATGAGAGTATTCTGGACATCCCTGAAAAACCAGTGGTTCTCAGCCAGGCGTGGCGGCGGAGCGCCACCGTCGTTGCAATCGACCTGCCCAGCGAGTCGGCGGTGTCAAGGCCACAACGGATAGTGTATTTGGCCGCATCCCTTCCTTCCGCAATGGCGCGGGAAAGCAGTGCCTGGACCTCCTCAGGGCACTGGGGCAAAACATCCGCCACCGAATCCCACAGAGAGTGGGTATAGCGGCCCAAAAGACAAGCGGTGTTAACGGACCGCAAGCCAGCACTGGAGGAAGAAAAACCTTTCTTCCCAAACTGATCCAGGCGTTTGGATTCCCTATCCGGAGGAGCGGTAGGGAAGGCGGTTTGGGAAGCGGAGGCTTGGACAACCAAGCTCTCAGGAGTGGGGTGGACAGAAAGAAACAGGGGGTCGCCCGGAGCGGGGCGATGGCGTCGTGACACGTTCCGATCCACAGGAGCCCCTGTGTTGGGCTTGGACCAGGCGCCCAAAAGAACGTCTGTGAGGGCGTCGTTAAACGGCAGCACAGTCTCCGCAGAGGAGGCTGCCGGCTGAAGCACCTCTGTCAAGATGTTAGGCTTGACCGTCAAAGTAGGGAGCTGGAGACGTAAGGCCCCAGCAGCCCTACGCAACACCGTACCAAAATTGGCCCCCTCCTCCGTAGCCACGGGAGGAGACAGCATGCCAGTGTCAGGAGAAGTATCCAGACCACTGGCCTCCCCTAGACTCTCTGTCCAGTCCTCATCATACTGACAGTTGCGAGTCAGAGGGTCATCAGACCCCTCCCAGTCCTCCTGGTCCTCCTCTGGTTCAAAATAAGGAGGAGGAGGGACATTTGGGACCCAAGGGCCCATCGGCGCCGGAGCCGGCGTCGAGCGACGTCGCTCCGGGTCCATGTCCGGAGCCGGAAGGAACTGGGGGACGACGCCGCCCGGAGCCCAGGGCGGCGTCGAGAACGGCACCGGAGACATCGGCGCCGGCGGAGGTGTCGTGAGGTCGACCGGCGTCGATGGGGGTTGTGGAGCCGGGATCGAGGCCGGGGCCGAAGCCGGAGCCGGGATCGAGGCTGGAGTCCCGGGCGACGCCGGGGCCGGAGCCGCCGGCGACGCCGGAGCAACCCCATCAGGGCCCGCGGGGCCCGAAGGCGCACCGGAGGGGCCTGAAGGCCCGAAGAGGCGGGCCATGGCCGACAGGAACTCCTGTACCTTGGCCGGATCCGCCCCCGAACCCGGGAAGGGCGGGTATGACGGGGCGACTCCACAGGCAAGTCCGGGGCCGCGGGGGCGGGGACGGTGCCGGGAGGGGCCTCAGCCGAGTCGCGAGACCGGCGAGGCGAAGTCCGAGAGCGACGATGCTTCTTGGACTTCTTGTGCTTAGACTTACCGGACGAAGAAGACTTCGACGCCGACGACCGGTGTGCACTCCGCGAGCGACCCCTGGACCTCTCACGCGACCGGGGCCTCCGTGGAGCCGAATGCCGGGCCTCGAGGAGCTTTCGAGACCGCTCTCGCAAAGCTTTCGGGTTGAGGGCCTGGCATTCGGGACAAGACTCGGTGTCGTGGCCTCGGCCGAGGCAGAAGAGACACTCCCAATGCGGGTCGGTGACGGACATCATCCGCGCACAGGCGCCGCATCGCTTGAAGCCGGGCATCCCTACGACACCTTAAAGATGGAAAAAACAGTGAAAAAATCACCAAAAAGTATGGTCAAAAATTGACCAGGGCACTGCTCTTCCCGGATCTGCGCTTGCTGGCGCGGAAAAAGAAGAACTGACGTCAGCGCGCAGGGGCGGCGTCTAAGTACTGCCCGCGACGTCATCCCGGCGATCACGACGCCGACGACGGACGCGGAGCCGCACGACGCCGCCTACCGACGCGCAAGGGTACTGCTACGCAAAACTTTCCGGATCCAGCCTGACGCCTGGGGATATTCTAAGGTAAGGAATCTATCACTAACGTGTCTCTTTCAGATCCTTGCTTACTACTTCCTCGCACAACATTGTTTACATCACAATGCATTTTTTTAACATTACCCTCTTCATCAGTAGAACTTCAACTCACATCCTCTTACATCTTTCATCTGCTTCTGTCTACTGATTATCGCAGCACATGTATTTTATACAAGAATAACAATGGTTAAAAAAATATGTTGAAAACGTCCCAGTGTATTCTGTAGATTTCTCTGAGACAAAATGAGCACGAGGGACTAAGCGAGAGGTTCTGATCTATTACCACGATCCCGAGGGGTCAGGGTTGTCATGTTCAGTGGTTGCCAGAAATCATTTGCTCCCTGTTAGGGTTAGGAAGGCTTATGGTGGTGGCACTGTGACCTAGCTGGTCTCTAGGCCAACATATCCTGCGAGGGTGCCCGGAATCAATCTAGGCACCTCACCCAAAGTTTATGTTGTCCAACAAATGCGTAGATCCTACAGATTAGTGGGAACTACACAACAGTGTCTAAGTTGATTCTTAGACATGATAAGTGCACAGTGAAGCCATACTGAGTACATTGGCTGGGAGCTTGTCATTACGATGGATTCAATGAATTCCAAGGTGTTTGGTATCAAACATCTCAGCTTAATAAACCCATACTGATGCCAGTGTTGGATTAAGAAATGCACCCAGAGGGCACCTCGCAGGTGCCCCCTGAAAACCTACCAACTTGCCAGTGTGTGCCTGACTGGTCCCCATAACCCTGATACCTCTAGACATGTTTCTGGCCCCCTGAGATGGGATCCTTTTGGTCTTGTGGGTCAGAAACAAAGCCTGCTCTGGGTGGAGATGCTTCACACCTATCCCCAGCAGGAACAGCATAGAAAGGCGGTGAGCCTCAAAGGCTTGCCATCCATTGTTATGCTGACCAGGGCCTCTCCAGCTAGTGGAGTTGCCCGCCCCCGTGACCAATCCACACCTTTGGCGGCAGGTCAGGTGGGAAAATTAGTAAGTAGAGGAGGAATGACCACTCTCAGCCAGGACCACCCCTGAGGTGCCCTGAACTAAGGTGAACCCTTCTTTCCGGAATCCTCCATATTGGTTTAGAGAAGACTAAACAATAGGGTTATGCATGTGCCCCTTCCCAAAGGGAGTGGACATACAAAGGTGTAGTCACCCTAAAGGTAAGTAGCCCATTGTCTCCTACCTTCTAATCCCTGTAATGCCCATAAATTGAGTATTTAGGGGCACCCCTGAACCTTATTCCTCAGATTCCTGATGACCTGCGAAGAAAAGGGCAAAGAAGACTCGACCCCCTGCACAACAAGGAACTGTAGCGACTGCCCTGGCCTCAGCCCTGCCAGCCTGTCTGCAAACTTCGAACTTTGCAAACTCCTCATACTTGTCCCGCAGACCAGCGATCTCCAGAGACCTGGGAGGACTCCAAATCTCCCATGGACAGAGGACCTGTCCAGAAGAAACCATCTTTAACGACCAAGAAGCTCAGCCCTGAGGAACAGTGAAACCACCTACTGGACCCACCTCTGCACACAATGCCCACAGCCTGAGTCCAAGTGGCCCACTGATCCTACGGTTTCTCAGTGATTCTGAGCAAGAGTCCATCATGGGTTGACTCCTGCCGGACTCCATGTCAACACCTGCAGCCTCTGCACGACAAACCCCCACAATCGCGACCTACACCAGTAAGCTGTTCCCGATGTAAAAGGACACTCCTACACCAGGAGCCCCTGGGCCTTGGGGAGATCGACTGATGGTGCCTCAATGCTCCAGAACATCCCAAATTACCAGTGCATCTGTAGGTTTTCTTCGACTGGCCTCCTGGCCTGAGCCTGCAACCTTTTTAAAAAAACTGAGGTGTCCAATTGGTTTGCATTGGGTGCCTGGCGCTGTGTTGGCACTCTGCACCCGGCCGCCCCAGTGCCACTGAGGGTGTAAGTTTGGTGCTGCCTTGTGGCCTCCTTGTGCTTACCTTAACCCCCGGAGACTGGGCTACCAAACAGTGGTACTTACCTGTAAACAGCATCTCTTCGATTACCCCCTTTCTCCATTGGACTACATTGGCGCCAGAGCCCAAATCTCAACCCTGCACCCAGCCGCCTCTGTGCTGCTGGAGGTGCAGATGTGTTACTTCCTTGAACCTTGCCTGGTGTTGATTCTTTATCCTAAAAACCAAGATTGTAAGTCACTTACTTACCTGCAAATTGTACGATTGTGTTTCCCCCCATAGGATAACATTGCGTTTCTGAATATTGCACTGTGTCCACCTTTTATCCTGAAAAGTCATTCTATTGCAAAACGTATTTACATGCAACAAAGTGTGTTCGGTTCTATAAAATAAATGTACTAAAAGTATTATTTTTACAAATAATTCGTCTGGGATTTAGTCATTGATTGTGCGTATCATTTATTGCCTGTGTGTGTACAACAAATGCTTAGCACTGCCCTCTGATAAGCCTAACGGCTTGCCTACACTGACACAAAAGAGAGCATTAGTACTATCTCCTTGAACCTCTGTAAAGTCTCTGGGGATCCACTGGACTCTGTGCATACTATACCTCATTTTGGTATATACAGAGCCAGCTTCCTACAGAATCGATCTCAACCAAGCCATGTGTCAAGCCCTTCATGCCTATCGATCAACTCCTCACTCCACAACTTGTGAGCGTCCTGCCACCTTGCTATTTGATAGAGCCATCAGAACCAAACTACCACAATCGACATTGGACTGATCGATGAGGTTCATGTCATAGACGCTTCTTGAAAGTGCAAGATGAACCATATGCTGATCAGCATCGACGCGTCCAACAAACAGTCTTTGGAAAAGGGGACTGGGTACTGGTCAAACAGAAAAGGAAGCAAAAAACAGGCACTCCATTTGATGTCGACCCTTTGAGGGTTGTAACTTGCACAGGGCACATGGTGACAGCGCATTATACCGGAAAGTCCATCACAAGGGACTTGTCACACTTTAAACAGCTACCTCAGCTCACTCATGATATCATGAGTGAGGCGGCCCGCCTGCCTGTTCAGATCAAACTTCTGAACCAATGCCATCAGTGCTTGATCAAGGTGCCCCTCAACTACGTAGAGTGGAGTGGTCTGCATTAGAATGGAGTAGCATGTCAGGTGTGTAGTGGTATAGAGTAGACTGGCATATAGAGGATTGGTGTGGAGTAGCTTGAGTGGAATAGTATAGAGGGCAATCGCGGCTCCTGGAGGGAGTGCTGCGGGGCAGTGGGGCGGGGGAGGGGCAGGGTGGGGGGTAGTAAACTCCGGCATACGGCCAAACGGAGTTAAGTACATAAATAAATAAATAAAACTAATTACATTGCGCCCGCCGCATCGCCATTTGGCGTTGCAGCACGCGCAATGTAATTCTGACCCAAGTACCCTTTATTCTTGTGCGGTGGCTAAGTTTTTAAGCCATGCCTGGATAGCCAGGCACAAAGCCCTGCGAGGGGTGCCTTAATTTCATGCCTTGGGTGATACTGGAGGCCCCCGGCTGGCTCTGCATATATTGAAACTTGAAAAAGGAGCTCCTATTTGTGGGCTAACCAAAACTCAAGCTTTGTATGTATAGCCAGCCAAAAAGCCTTGTGAGGGATCCCCCACTTAGTAAATTTTAGACCACACCGGGATGTTGCATTAACGCAGTCAAGTCTAATTAGAATCAAAAAGCACAGGCACTTTATAGAATACCACTGGGTTGTACTGCTATGTTTTTATCCCTTCTTTTAAATACTCGTTTTTAATCCATGCATGATTTTATGGTATGAATTTGCAGAAATCTGTATGTATAGCTTTTAGATAACTGTTTTTATGTTCCATGATGCAATATGTACTCTAAAAATTGAGGGGCAGATTTACAATTAACTAACGCAGCACGGCGCAGCAAGTCATTTTGCTGCGCCATGCTGCGTTAGTTTGGAAAGCACAGGGATGCGACATATTTACAAGAATATGTCGCATCCTTGTGCTTCCCCCTGCACTGGCGCACAAACTGCAGCCATGCGCCGGCACCCTTGCACCATGTTGCAAGGATGCCTGCGTCGTGGGGAGATTGCTTTTGTGCAGGAAGGGGAACCTTCCTGCACAAAAACAATCACTACAACCATTTTCCTCTTTCAATGCGTGCTGCAGAATGCAGCACGCATTGAAAGAGGAAAAAACGAGGAGAAATGAAAACATTTCTCCTCGGTGCACCTCCCTACGCCACCTCTAGGGTGGCGTAGCTTTCAGACGCATCTCCAGAGTTACGATTTCTCGTAATTCTGGAGATGTGTCTTGTTCCATGGGTGTTGCGTGGGAACACCCACAGCAACACCCATGGAACGCCCCTTCAACGCAAAGTGCTGCGTGTGAAGGGGCCGTATTTACAAGGAGAGGAAAAGTCACGCAGGGTGGCTTTTCCTCTCCTTGTAAATATGGAGCAGCCCCCTGCGCCACCAGTACGTCACAAAAAGTGACGTACTGGTGGCGCAGGGGGCTTGTAAATCTGCCCCACAATGTAAGCACAATCTTCAGTTTAATTATGTACCAAAGAACTATCTTCATCGATCTATTGGCTTTTATTCACTGTATAAATGTTGCACAAAGCTTTTATGATACGAAGCTATCGAAATAAAGCAAATTGATTGATTGATTTCGTTTTATTTATTTATGTACTTAACTCCATTCGGCCGTATGCCGGAGTTTACTACCCTCCAACCTGCCCCTCTCCCGCCCCGCCGCACTCCCTCCAGGAGCCGCGACTGATAGAGGGTAGTGGTGTACAGTGCAGTGGGATGGAGTGGAATAGCATAGAGTTCAGAGGAGTCAAGTGGAGTGTTGTAAAAATGAGTGGTGTAAAATCAAGTGGCATAGTGTGGAGTAGCATAGAGTGTAGCGGTATAGAGTGGAGTGTCGAAGAGTGGCAGACGGTTGGGTGGTGTAGAGTGGAATATCGTAGAGTGTAGTGGAGTAGCGTAGATTGGCATAGAGCAGAGTGGCTTAGAGTCGAATAGCGTACACTGGAGTGGCATAGAGTGGAGTGGCGTAGAGTGGAATAGTGTAGAGTGGAGTGGCGCAGACTGGAGTGATGTAAAGTGAAGTGGCGTAGAGTGGTGTGGCTTACAGTGCAGTGTTGTAGAGTGGAATAGTATAGGCTGGAGTAGAGTGGAGTGACCTAGACTGGAGTGGCGTTGAGTCAAATAGCGTAGAGTGGAGTAGCATAGAGTGGAGTGGCATAGAATAGAGTAGGGTGGGGTGGATTGGAGTGGAGTGAAGTGTAAAGGTGTGAAGTGGCAGAGAGTGGAGTGGAATAAAGTGCAGTGGCGTACAGTTGAATAGCATAGACGGGAGTGGCATAGAGTAGAGTGACATCGAGTGGAATAGCTTAGAGTGGAGTGTTGTAGAGTGGAGGGGCATAGAGTAGAGTGGCGTTGAGTGGAATAACGTGGCGTGGCTTTGAGTGGAATACAGTAGCATGGCGTAGAGTGGGGGGGGCGTTGAGTGGAATAGCATAGAGTGGAGTGAGGTAGAGCAGAATAGCGTAGAGTGGAGTGGCACAGAGTGGAGTGGCATGGAGTGGAGTGCCATTGAGCTCAGTTACGTAGAGTGGAGTGGCATAGAGTATAATAGCGTACTGTGGAGTGGCGCCAAATAGACTGGTGCAGAGTGTTATAGCGTAGTGTGGAGTAGCATACAGTTGAGTGGTATAGGCTAGAGTGGCATAAAGTGGAGTGGCATAGTGTGTAATAGCGTAGAGTGGAGTGGCATGGAGTGGAGTAGTGTATGGTGGAATATCATAGAGTGGAGTGTCCTAGAGTGAAGTAGAATGCAGTAGAGTGACATAGAGTGGAGTGGCACAGAGTGGAGAGGCACAGAATGGAGTGGCATAGAGTGGTCTGGAGTAGAGTAGAATAGTGTGGAGTAGTGTGTCAGAATGAAGTGGAGCTGAGTATTATATAGTGGTAAGGCATGTCGTAGAGTGGAGTGGCATGAGTTAGAGTGGAATGGCATGCCATAGAGTCGAGTGACATGTTGTAGAGTGGAGTGGCGTGGAGTGTAGCTGTATAGAGTTGAGTGGAATAGGGTAGAGGGTAGTGGTGTAGAGTGCAGCTGGGTAAAGTGGAATAGCGCAGACTGGAGTGACGTAGAGTGGAGTGGCATAGTGTGGAGTGTCGTAGAGTGGAGTGACATACAGTGGAATAGCATATAGTGTAGTGGTGTAGATTGGAGTGGCATACAGTGGAATGGCATAGAGCAGTGTTTCCCAAACTGTGGTCCGCGGACCCCAGGGGTCCGTGACACATTCCCAGGGGGTCCTCAGGCAGTAATTTTAAAAGCAAAACAAAGTTCCTTGTAGGATTAGCAGTTTACCAGCAACAATAAAAGTGTCAAGATAACGTCAGTGATTAATGTACCTGCTGGAGAGAGATGAGAGTTTTGTCAAGTGGCAGCTTTGACTTATCTAATGTAGCACAGAGGGTTAATATGCCTACTGCAAAGAACGTGTACCATACATTTTAAAAAACAGTTTTTTATGTGCATAGGTTAGTGGGTTACTGCTTTTGTCACAGAGATTCTTATGTTACTGTGCAGTTCATAAGTGACAATCGTAATCTAGCACAGTGACCTATAAACTGTCATCAAAGAGCTGCTTGCAAACTGCATGGTACAAGTTAGAAACATATGTTTTTTCCAAGTCTTTCATTATCCTGATGCTGCTAAAAAGGATTATTTGGGTGGAAATACATTTTTATTGTTAAAGTCAATGCTAACCATTGTGTTATGTTCTGAATCCTGAGTTTGTGCTTCTCCAGACCAAGCACTCTTTAAAAATGCCTACCAGTATGAATGACATGTTAATCCTACACCTTGTAGTCGCATTTGCCTTATGTAACATTTTCTATACACTGATTTACACGTATGAATCATTGTCTCTATGGGGCAGATTTACAAGGAAAGTGACTCAGTGTGTGCCGCAAGCCATTTGGCTGCGCCGCACTGAGTCACTTTCAAAGCACAGGGATGCGACATATTTACAACAATATGTCGCATCTCTGTGCTTCCCCTGCGCTGGCGCACAAACTGCTGCCATGCGCCTGCACAGGCACATTTGCACCATGGTGCAAGGATGCCTGCGTCGTGGGGAGATTGTTTATATGCAGGAAGGGTTCCCTTCCTGCACATAAACAATCAGCAATGGCGTTTTTCAACTTCTAAGTGTGCTGCATTAGCACACATAGAACTTGCAAAACGTCATTGTTTTACTCCTTGTTTATGTGCAGGAAGGGACACCTTCCTGTACATAAACAATCACCAGAGGTGATATCCTCTTTCTATGCGTGCTGCAGAATGCAACACGTATAGAAAGAGGAAAAAAGAGGAGAAATGAATACATTTCTCCTCATTGCGCTCTCCTACGCCTCCCCTGGGGAGGCATAGCATTCAGACACATTTCCAGATTTACGATTTCTAGTAAATCTGGAAATGTGTCTGGTTTCATGGGTGTTGCGTGGGAACACCCACAGCAACACCCATGGAACGCCCCTTTCACACAAAGTGCTGTGTGCAAATGGGCCATATTTACAAGACCAGGAAAAGTCACGCAGGGTGGCTTTTCCTGCCTTGGAAATATGGGGCACTAAAATGCGCCACCGGTGCGTCACTTTTGTGACGCACCCGTGGTGCAAGGGGCTTGTAAATCTGCCCCTATATGTGTGTGATGTAAAGTGCTCTAACATCCTTCAATGGTATGAGAGATGCTATAAAACAAATGAAATAGATGTGACAGAGGGGTTATGGAGAGATGAGAGGCCCTGTTGGAGGGTGATAATAAGGGAATCATTGAAGCACCCTAACAAAGATTGTCGTATCTGGGTGCATAGTAAGGTCATCATTTACTATTCTTTAAAAGCTGATACAATTCAATATATAATGATACATTTGTTGTAGAATGCACCATTGTTTCCTACATTGTCTTGGGGGAGGGCCTCCCAAAGCCCCCTTTGTAGTGGTCAGGCTGACTCACTGCACTTGGTGTGCACTGTATGGGGACTGGTCTGAAAACATTTGCCAGGGCTGCTTTGGGTTTCCAGTCTGGCCCTGGCAGGAGCCTCGTACTGCGAAATAAAACCAACCATTTAAAAGTTAGTCACGGAGATGCAGCACTAACCTTCCTGTTTTTTGCAAATTCTTTCAATATAAAATACTAAAATCCTTAGTAATTTGAGTATTTGTTTTGTGTGCACATGTGTGTTTATTGTTTTCGAATTACTGTTTTAATGTTTGAAATTTAAATCATACAAATTGCTTGGGGGTCCCCGGCTTCCAGTGGTGACTCAATGGGGGTCCTCAGGAGTCAAAAGTTTGGGAACGACTGGCATAGAGTGTAGTGGTGTAGAGTCTAGGAGGGTATATTGGAATAATGAAGAGTGAAGTGTCCTAAAGTGGAGTAGAGTGGCGTAGAGTGGGGTGGTGTAGAGCGGGGTGGCATAGAGCGGGGTGGCATATAGTGGAGTGGCATGTGGTAGAGTGAAGTGGCGTAGAGTGGAATGCTGTAGAGTGGAGTGGCATGTTGTGGAGTGGCATGGAGTGTAGTGGTATAGAGTTGAGTCATGTGGAGTGGCGTGGAGTGGAATAGAGTAGAGGGGAGTGGCATAGCATGGAGTGGCATATAGTGGACTTGCATTGGAGTGGTGTAGAGTTGAGTGGCATACAGTGGAATACCATAGAGTGGAATGGCTTCCAGAGGAGTGGCATAGAGTGGAATGGTATATTTATTTAATTTGCTCATTTGATATTGCGCACAACTCATTCCCGAAGGAGTATCTCGGTGCTGCACTTCATGAGAAGAGAAAAGGAGGGAGTCTAAAACAACCAAGTCTTAAGCCCCTTCTTAAAGGAGGGGTAATCTGGGCAAAAGCAAAGGCTAAGAGGTAGTTTATTCCAGTGATAGGGGACTATGTAAACAAAAGATCTGCCTCATATCTTGAGGTACAGATACGAGGGACCACCAAAAGCGCCTTGTCCAAAGTTCTCAGATGTCTTGAGGGAAGGTAAAGATTTTGTCGAGATGACAAATAAGCTGGCCGAGACTTGAGAAGAGCTTTGTGTGTCAAACAACAGAGTTTGAAGAGTATTATAGAGTACAACAGCATAGAACTGTGTGGCGTGCAGTGGAGTGGCATAGAGTGGAGGGGCTTTTAGTGGAATAGCGTATAGTGGAATGGCATAGACCGGAGTGGCATAGAGCTCAATGATGTAAAGTGGAGTGGGATTGTGTAGAGTAGATCGAATCATAGTGGAGTAGCATAGAATCAAGTATCGCAGAGTGGAATAGCATAGGGTGGAGCAGCATAGAGTAGAGCGGCGTAGAGTGGCATACCATAGAGTGGCATAGAGTGTAATAATGTACAGTGGAGTGGCATAGAATGGAATATGCTTTGAGTGGACAGGCGCAGAGTGGAATAGCGAAGAGTGGAGTGGTGTAGATCAGTGTTTCCCAAACTGTGGTCCGCGGACCCCCAGGGGTCCGTGACACATTCCCAGGGGGTCCTCAGGCAGTAATTTTAAAAGCAAAACAAAGTTCCTTGTAGGATTAGCAGTTTACCAGCAACAATAAAAGTGTCAAGATAACGTCAGTGATTAATGTACCTGCTGGAGAGAGATGAGAGTTTTGTCAAGTGGCAGCTTTGACTTATCTAATGTAGCACAGAGGGTTAATATGCCTACTGCAAAGAACGTGTACCATACATTTTAAAAAACAGTTTTTTATGTGCATAGGTTAGTGGGTTACTGCTTTTGTCACAGAGATTCTTATGTTACTGTGCAGTTCATAAGTGACAATCGTAATCTAGCACAGTGACCTATAAACTGTCATCAAAGAGCTGCTTGCAAACTGCATGGTACAAGTTAGAAACATATGTTTTTTCCAAGTCTTTCATTATCCTGATGCTGCTAAAAAGGATTATTTGGGTGGAAATACATTTTTATTGTTAAAGTCAATGCTAACCATTGTGTTATGTTCTGAATCCTGAGTTTGTGCTTCTCCAGACCAAGCACTCTTTAAAAATGCCTACCAGTATGAATGACATGTTAATCCTACACCTTGTAGTCGCATTTGCCTTATGTAACATTTTCTATACACTGATTTACACGTATGAATCATTGTCTCTATGGGGCAGATTTACAAGGAAAGTGACTCAGTGTGTGCCGCAAGCCATTTGGCTGCGCCGCACTGAGTCACTTTCAAAGCACAGGGATGCGACATATTTACAACAATATGTCGCATCTCTGTGCTTCCCCTGCGCTGGCGCACAAACTGCTGCCATGCGCCTGCACAGGCACATTTGCACCATGGTGCAAGGATGCCTGCGTCGTGGGGAGATTGTTTATATGCAGGAAGGGTTCCCTTCCTGCACATAAACAATCAGCAATGGCGTTTTTCAACTTCTAAGCGTGCTGCATTAGCACACATAGAACTTGCAAAACGTCATTGTTTTACTCCTTGTTTATGTGCAGGAAGGGACACCTTCCTGTACATAAACAATCACCAGAGGTGATATCCTCTTTCTATGCGTGCTGCAGAATGCAACACGTATAGAAAGAGGAAAAAAAGAGGAGAAATGAATACATTTCTCCTCATTGCGCCTCCCTACGCCTCCCCTGGGGAGGCATAGCATTCAGACACATTTCCAGATTTACGATTTCTAGTAAATCTGGAAATGTGTCTGGTTTCATGGGTGTTGCGTGGGAACACCCACAGCAACACCCATGGAACGCCCCTTTCACACAAAGTGCTGTGTGCAAATGGGCCATATTTACAAGACCAGGAAAAGTCACGCAGGGTGGCTTTTCCTGCCTTGGAAATATGGGGCACTAAAATGCGCCACCGGTGCGTCACTTTTTGTGACGCACCCGTGGTGCAAGGGGCTTGTAAATCTGCCCCTATATGTGTGTGATGTAAAGTGCTCTAACATCCTTCAATGGTATGAGAGATGCTATAAAACAAATGAAATAGATGTGACAGAGGGGTTATGGAGAGATGAGAGGCCCTGTTGGAGGGTGATAATAAGGGAATCATTGAAGCACCCTAACAAAGATTGTCGTATCTGGGTGCATAGTAAGGTCATCATTTACTATTCTTTAAAAGCTGATACAATTCAATATATAATGATACATTTGTTGTAGAATGCACCATTGTTTCCTACATTGTCTTGGGGGAGGGCCTCCCAAAGCCCCCTTTGTAGTGGTCAGGCTGACTCACTGCACTTGGTGTGCACTGTATGGGGACTGGTCTGAAAACATTTGCCAGGGCTGCTTTGGGTTTCCAGTCTGGCCCTGGCAGGAGCCTCGTACTGCGAAATAAAACCAACCATTTAAAAGTTAGTCACGGAGATGCAGCACTAACCTTCCTGTTTTTTGCAAATTCTTTCAATATAAAATACTAAAATCCTTAGTAATTTGAGTATTTGTTTTGTGTGCACATGTGTGTTTATTGTTTTCGAATTACTGTTTTAATGTTTGAAATTTAAATCATACAAATTGCTTGGGGGTCCCCGGCTTCCAGTGGTGACTCAATGGGGGTCCTCAGGAGTCAAAAGTTTGGGAACGACTGGTGTAGATGGTAGTTGCATAGAGTGGAGTGCATGGAGTGGAATAGCATAGTGGGTGGTTGAGTAGAGTGGAGTGGCATACAGTGGAATAGCGTGGAGTGGTGTAGAGTAGGATAGAGTTGAGTAGGGTACTTTGGAATAACATAGAGTGGAGTGTCCTAGTGTGGAGTGTCCCACAGTAGAGTGGCGAGGAGTGGCGTAGAGTGGATTGTGGTTGAGTGAAGTGGGTTAGAGTGGAATGGTGTAGAGTGGAGTGGTGTGGAATGGCATACAGTTGAGTGGCATACAGTTGAGTGGCATAGAGGAGAGTGGCATGTCATTGAGTGGAGTGGCGTGTGTTAGAGTGGAATTGCATGTCATAGAGTGGAGGGGCGGTTTGTGGAGTGGAGTGGCATGGAGTTTAGTGGTATAGAGTCGTGTGGAGTGACGTAGAGTGGAAAAGCGCAGAGGGTAGTGGTATAGAGTGGAGTGGCATAGAGTGGAATAGCGTAGAGTGGAGTGGCATAGAGTGGAATAGTGTAGAGTGGAGTGACGTAGAGTGAAATAATGTAGAGCTGAGTGGCATAGAGAAAAATAGTGTATAGTGGAGTGGCTTAGAGTGGAATAGTACAGAGTAGAGTTGATTAGAGTCGAGTGGGGTAGAGTGGAATAGTGTAGATTGGAGTGGCACAGATTGGAGGGGTGTACAGTAAAGTAGCGTAGAGTGAAGTGGCATAGACTGCAATAGCATAGAGTGGAGTGGTGTACATTGGAGTGGCATAGAGTGGAATGGCATAGAGTCGAGTGTCGAAGAGTGCAGAGGTGTAGAGTGGAATATCATTGACTGGAGTGGCATAGAGTGGAGTGGCATAGGGTGGAAGAGCGTGGAGTGGCATAGAATGGAATAGCATGTAGTGGCACAGAATGGAGTGACCTAGAGTGCAGTGGCATTCAGTGTAATAGCATAGAGTGGAGTGTCATAGAGCAAAGTGGTGTAGAATGGAAAAGCATAGAGTGGAGTGGTGCAGAGTGGAGTGGCATAGAGTTCAGTGACATAGAGTGGAGTGGCGTTGAGTGGAATAGTGTAGAGTGGAGTGGCATACAGTAGAGTTGTTGGAATAAAAATGTTTTAGCTGTGCTGTTTATGTATTGTGCGTCTTAAGTTAGCATTCACTGCACTATTTTATGTTTGGCTGCCATTTTGAGCCATGATAGCAACTAATTTCTCTCTCTGCCCCTGCTGAAAGCAGCTGTGATAGTTTTCGTTTCTCCAAGGTTGAGCCTTGCTGTACTAATGAATACACTGTTCTTATTAGCGCATACCTTTCCCATTAGATAGGCCTGCTCCCACCTTTAGAGAGGCGGGCACAGGCAGAACGACCTTGGCAGTAAGATAGCGTGTGCCCGGACTCAGGATCGAAACTCATCCTTCTGTACCTTCATTTTTCAACTGCCTCCAACTGGAAATTTCCAGTTGGGGCGTGTCTTCATTGGTTCTGAATTGTGCATAATGTATCGCCATGCTTGATGATGTCAGTCCCTCTGCAGCAATCCCAGGAGGCTGGTCAGACTGGACTCCGCTCGAGTGTACCTGAATAAATATACTTGGTTTGTATTCTCTACTGTCTGACCGACTCTTCATTTGTATGGAAGGCTGAGAGGTGGTCGCAAGTGACCCGGGTGGCCCTAATCGGGTCACTTCCTTCAGAGTGGCGTACAGTGGAGTGGCATAGAGTTGAGTGGTGTACAGTGAAATAGCATAGAGTAGAGTGGCGTAGATTGGAGTGGCATGGAGTGGAGTGGCATACAGTAGAATGGTGTAGAATCGAGTGGCGTAGAGGGGAGTGGTATACAGTGGAGTGGTGTAGAGTGGAGTGGCGTAGAGTGAATAGGCATAGAGTGGAATAGCGTAAAGTGATGTGTAGTGGCATGTTGTAGCGTGGAGTGGTGTGGATCGTAGTGGTGCAGAGTGTAGAGGCGTAGAAGGTAGTGGTATGGAGTGGAATGGCAGAGTGGCATATAATCGAGTGGCGACAGTGGAACAGCGTAGAGTCGAGTGGCATGCAGTGGAGTGGCCTAGAGTGGATTGGCATATAGTAGAATAGCATAGAGTGGATGTGGCATGTTGTAGAATATTGTGCTGTGGAGTGTTATAGAGTGGAGCGGCATGTCATAGAGTGTAGTAGAGTGCCATGTGTAAGAGTGGTGAAGTGTTCTAGAGTGGAGTGGCATGTTGTACAGTGAAGTGGGATATAGTGTTGTTGAGTGTTGTTTAAACAGACCTAGCGAGAAAATGTCCAAATGGATGTAGATTAACTTTTGCAGGAATGTGCATTATGGTGTGTAAAGGGCCCTTTTTGTACTAGATCTAAATTGGTTGAGTAGTGTTAAAGTTATATGGCACACAAAGTTAGTGATATATTGTAGATGCTGATGACAAAGCA
The DNA here is from genome assembly GCA_963921515.1 of Calotriton arnoldi. Taxonomy (NCBI): domain Eukaryota; kingdom Metazoa; phylum Chordata; class Amphibia; order Caudata; family Salamandridae; genus Calotriton; species Calotriton arnoldi. The sequence goes on from CAWUFW010004637.1 coordinate 273,397, forward strand.
GTATATAATTGCCTAATGACTGCCTTTACATAGGTAAAATGCAGCCGTATTGTTTAAACCACACTAAGGGCCTGATTATGAGCTTGGTGGTCCTGGAGTGGGCCGCCACGCCAGCACCCTGTTCCAGGACCGCCGAACCCATAGTCAGACCGTCTGCCAGTTTAGGAGTTTTCTCCTGGTCTGGCGGGCGGTCCTTTGGCATTCCCACGGTGGTGCCTATTGAAAGGGCACTGCATTGGGAACGCCAAAGCCCGTTCCTACACGGCATGGACTGTAAAGTCCAAGCTGTGCAGGAAAGTGGGTGCATGTAGACAGGGGGGCACACCATTTGCCCCCCTGCATGCATCCCATGGACCTGAGTCAACAGGAGCCCTGTAGGGCTGTTGTATATTTCCTAGGGTGTCCATAAACGGGCTTTCCAGACTCATGTCCTTATATAGGCACAATTCGCCTTGCCCTTATATAGGCATAAAATCCCAGACCTTATTTAGGAATAACCATGCACTCCAAATACAGGCATGGATTCCGACATCCGTCCACCCTAGCCTCACAACGAGTTCATGAAAAAAAACAGACCCTTAGGCTGCGGGAGTTTCCCTTGCCCGGGACTATTGATTTCTTCAAGGACTCATATATTATGCATGAACCATTATTCCTTAGGGGTTCATTCATGACGTCTTTCGCTGCCCAACTCACGTCAATGCTAACATTTTCAGGTATAAATATACCTTCCCAAACCCCTGTAAATCAGAGGAGACCTCGACTTCAGAGGAGCCCGATTCCCGGCCGGACGCACTGAGAAGACGCTGTCATTCCTGCATGCAGAGAGTCCAGCTTCCAGTGATCTAACTTCCCTTGCGGGGTATTGGAGTTCGAGTCCGGAAAGAGATTCCTACCTCTCTCATTCTTCAGGTATGGAGCAGACTAGAACCTAGAGGGACTCTTGGCATACTAGACTCTTGGCATACTATGCGTAACATACTCTTAGTATACTCTAGTCAGGACTACATCACCTACTTCTACTTCTCCCTACACCTAGGATAGGTTAGGAACACTGGGGTAGAACTAGGCTAGAAACGCATCGTATGAGTACTCGCATTTTTAGGCTGTGTCATTTTATGTAAATGCATATATGCTGAAAAGATAATGCTACCGCAGTATTATTTATTTCTACTGCTCACTCTGTACATTATTTATCTCGCATACTGTCTTGTGATCGTAACAGCACATCTAACTTACAACAGAAACAAGACTGTTCAATAAATCTTTTATTGAAACGCCCGTCTGTTATTTCTGTGTAACTTTGAGAGTAACTAGACATGCACGACTGAGCTGAGTGAAATAGTTATCTATTGTTTCTACGACTCTGGGACACGTCCTGATTCTGTAAGGGAAACACAGTGGTCATGTTTTGCGGCTGCCAGAAACTACTCCCTTCTTGTCGTCAAGAAGTTTCTAGTGGCCTCTGAGCTAGCTGGCACAAGTAATTAAGTTTAATATACTCGATAGGGACATACCGACCTTAGTCCTATGTCAAACCTATAGGATATATTATTCCAATGCGCAGAGCCTATAAGGGAAATAGGAGCTACACTACATGGCGCCCAACGGTTTGGTAAGGCAGTAATTCAACGTTAGATACTGAGTAACTCAGCCGTGCTTCTTTTTTTTTCTCTCAGAGACCCCTACCCATATACTCCAAAAGACGTCTGGAGTGGGCAGGGTTAGTATCCGCCACGGCTACATAGGGCAGTACCCTATATATTAGCTGTTTGGTTTGCTCAACGTTGGAAGGATACAGTGTCCCAAAATATTGTGCACCTTATCTTTGTTTCCTTGAAACTTGTTCTACATTTTTCAAAAAACAAAATGTCCTTAAACGGGGACAATCCCGCCGGAAACGGTGGTGCTGCGGCTGATCCAGCCCAACCAGCATTTTTTAACACCACCGGTTTAAATGAAACCGAGGAGGGTGTCATTGACATCGCTCCAAACTTAAGAAGAGCCATTACTCTAAAACTTATAAAACATGGCCTACCACCGAGAGGAGGTAGAGCAGTTTTCGTGATAGAGGCACATGAATCCTTTCAGACAGAGGTATTCTATTCATGGGTAATATTTCCTGAATCCAATTCAGTGACACATATGTTTCACTTCTACAAAGAAGATGAACCACCAGAGGAATACATTCCTTTCGAGGATATTGAAATTCCATTAACATACCAAGAGCATCAGCTCTGGTTTAAAGGCGCCCTAAAACATCACAGAAATATAACCAGGCTCGGTCCACTAGGTAGACCAGGAGCAACATGGCCGATTCTAGCCGGCTACACACCTCATCCTGAACTTGACATAATGTCAGATGAGGACTTACTTGTTCAAATACAAGAATTAATAAAAATCTACAGACAATTGGTTCAATATGTCATGCGGACTTTCACAGTCCAACCACCATTAACACTTCCAAATCAAACCCCTCACCAGGGGAATACTCTAAAAATTACACCACAGACTCTATACGCAGTCATGGGTAAAATGCCCACTAAGCGGGAGCAAATTCCATTTTGGATAGCTCAAAAAATTACTCAAATCGAAGCAGTATTTCCAAATACTAGCCCACATGAGAAACACAGAATCCTAACCATCAGTTTACCGATGGGGATCACACCACAACTGGAAGACTGCACCACTTGGGGCTCAGTCTTTGCTGCCATCTACACTAAAACACACGGCATTCCGTCAATTGCGGTAATACCTGATGTCCTAAAACAAATTCAAAACGAATACGGGGCAGAGCCTGCTTTAAAATTAGGTATGAAATTACTGAAAAATTTCGACCAGGTCTCAACAATAATATTATCTAATATTAAAGGGGAGGCAGCAGCAGTGGCGATGCGACAAAAATTAAGGGAATTTGATGTTACAGAACATCAAACAGAGCTACCCAGAATTATAGAACAATCTTATGCAGAATTAGGCAGAGATAGTTTGGGTGGGAGACCAGTTAAACCAAAACTATCTGAAAGTCCTGAGAAGGACTTAATTAAACAAACTCCTACATCTTCTAAAAAGAAGTGGGAATCTAATAAACAAAATTCAAACGAGAAAGGTTCTCAATCCCGAGGTAGGTCTCCTCAAAAGGAGCCCTCTGAAAGGAGGTATAACCTCAGGAATAGGGATAATTTGAGAAAACCTGATAGGTATCAAGATAATGATACACATTCCTCTCGTCCCTTTCAGGTCTCATCACAGACTTCGGAAAGAAGAGGACGAACAGAACATAGAGAAGAACGCGTGAAATCGAAAGACGACAAACACGCTCCAAAAACTAAAACAAAACCTCACTTCTCCAAAAAGAAAGTAGCAGGTCTGAAAGTAAGACATGCCGAGAATACTGAGAACGCAACTCAAGAACGGAGAATGGGCTCAGACAATGCTGGACAGTGCAGCAGAAGTCACAATAGCTCGCCAGAACCTGATGGAACTTCTGGAGATAGTGGACTTGAATGAGTACATTACAGTAGAGACTGTAGATACCAGGGTTAGTACTCCACAAAAGTTATATGATATAACACTCCGGATGGAGGGAGACAAACCTAGACAGGTTAAAGCACTTTTTTGGGAAAAACTATCAAAGGGTTATGACATACTTCTAGCAGAAAAGGACTGGCCACCACAATTTGTCAGGGAGTGCCCACACGGCGAGGACATTATTATGCCTGCCTTCTCCAATCACATACCAATTCACCTAAAATATACATATGCCAGAAAATGGGCAGTGGCCCAGGCTCCAGCATTATATAAAAATCATGTAGGATGGGATGAGGACTCACCTCACCATAAAATAAATCTGAAACATGAACCAACTGCACAGAGGCAGTATCCTATTAAGCAAGAAGCTAAAAAACAGGTCAGGGAGATCTTAGATCAACTTGAATATCAAGGGGTGATTGAAACATGCACCTCCTCCATGAACAATCCTTTGTTTCCTGTCTCCAAACCAGACAATACATATCGTCTAGTTTTGGACTACAGACATTTAAACACTTGTTCCAAAACTTTTGCAGTGCAAGATGCACATAGCACAGCATTAATGAATAACATTGTGCGTAAAAGATACAAAACAACATTAGACATCTCAAATGGTTTCTTTTGTCAAAATATAGCACCTGAAAGTAGGTACTTAACGGCATTCTCCATAATGGGGACCCAGCGTCACTTTTGTCGACTCCCACAAGGGTTCAAGAACAGCCCAGGTTTATTCTCAGCGAGGGTAACGGAGTTACTACAAATTTCTGACAACGAGGCATTGTCCTATGTCGATGACATCTATCTGACAGACGATGACTTGGAAAAACACTTGAACAGGGTGAGCACCATTATACTGGGATTCGCCTCTGAGGGCTACAAGTTCAACTTTAAAAAGTCCCGAATTGCCCATCTCAATGTCCTATTTTTGGGATATGAGCTTTCAAGTGAAGGCAAGAGCTTGGCAGCTAACTTTCTAGAGAAATGTGCGCTGCTCCAACCTCCAAAGACGCTAAAAAACTTACAATCCATCCTGGGTTTCCTAAATTTTGGAAGAACATACATACTAAACTATGCAGAAAGGGTTAAACCTCTCTACGCATTAATCAAACCTGATTTTTCAATCAAAAACTGGACACAGGAACACACAGAAATTTTGCGTTCACTTCAGGCTAACATGTTAGCAACCAAACACTTACAAACACGTGTAAGTCAAAGAAATTTGGTGATCCGAATAATTTCGGGTCAATGTGGATTCACCTACTTAACCTTCAATGAGGGTGAGAAAGTACCAATCGCGTACAAATCACATTTGTACACACAAGCGGAAATGCGCTTCAGTTCTACTGAAAAAATTCTAACAGCAGTTCAAACAGCTGTAGCAAAAGAAAGAGCCTTAGCCCAAGGGAAACGCATAATTGTCGTAACCCCAGTACCAGCTTTAGAAGCGGTCACAAAAGCAAGCATTCCAAATGCTAAAGCACTACATCCGAGATGGATACAATGGGTTAATTCTCTTGCTGCACCTGATGTTGAATATGTTTTTGATCCAGATTTAAAAACACAAGCATTTCTCCAATATGAACAAGAGTGTCCTCTGCCCACTGAGATTCTGCCTCTCGATCAGTATGAATTCATAATTTACACTGACGGATCTGCACAGCCCGCAACAGGGAGTAAGCAAGCTTACAGTGCAGCGTGTGCTATCGTTAAAGGTCGCATGCGAAATGGCATCTTCAGACCTATGGTCACAAAAACTCAGTCACTAGGTGATTGTACAGCTCAGCGAGCTGAACTACAAGCATTCAAACTGGCACTTGAGAGTACGGATCGAGAATTCCTCACACTGATAGTGTGCGATTCCTTTTACTGTGTTCAGTCGTATAATGACTATATACGAACCTGGCTTGAAAATGGTTTCAAAGATGCGAAAGGTGGCACAATAAAGCACAAACTGCTTTGGGAACAAGTAGTTCAGTTGAAAAACGAACTACCAAAGGCTCACGTGATTCACACACTGAGTCATCAGCGTGATGGCGTTCACGTTGCAGGGAATTCATTGGCTGACGAAGCCGCAAAGGGGGCTGTTCAGACGGCTTCCGTAGCTGCGATCACTCGTTCAAAAACAAAAATAGACGGTGAGATCATGTTGGCTGTCAATGCTTCGAGCAAAGGCAGCAGTGCAGCGTTACCCAAAAGTTTCCACTCAAGTACTCTTATGTAATTGATGCGAATAACGTTCCTTTTGCTCGAATCCCTGGAGTGGGGGATAGGGTAATTCCAAACATGGAACGAAGAGCAGCTTTGATTTATGAAACTCATTTGGGGGAGGGTCTGTCACATCAAGGGATCTCAAACACAATTTTGAAATTAAAAGAGATGTACTGGTGGCCTGGAATGAATACACACATTCACATATTCATCAACAACTGCTTAGACTGTAAATTACAGCGAGCGAGCCACGAAATACCATGCTGCGAATGCGGCAGCCCAGTACAGACACCACTGTTAGACAGTATTAGGCTATCTACTCGCCTGCGTCCCACTGGACAAAGGCATTCCCGCAAATACTAAATCTAGGTTCCTATGGTTATGGCCTCAGCGCTCGGCTGACGCTCGAACTGTTATAAAAGATTTGCGAGTCTTTATCGGCACATACCCAATAGGCACGCTACATTCTGACCAGGGTCCTGCGTTTAGCTCTAGGGCTTACAAGGAGGCCATGCCCAGTCTGGGCGTTGCATTGCGGTACTCCTCTCCATTCCATCCTGAGGGAAATTCTGTTGTGGAAAGGAAAAACCGGGACATAAAGCAGTCTATAACAGCTAGGGTATTAGGTTCGGGTGATGGGTGGGTCAAACACCTCAATAGCGTACAGCGCGCTCTCAACAATCTGCCAAGAAGTTCTCTAGGGGGGTCACTCCATATGAGGTCCTATTTGGGACAAGAATGTGGGTTCCAGACTTAGAACACGTAGGCACAGTGGTGGAGAATAAACCATTTGATATCAAAGATCGTTTGGCTGTTTTACAGGATCTTAACAAATTAAGAACGAAACAAAGCAACGTATTCCTGCAGCCAACCACCACTGGGGAAATATCGGCGGTCCCAGCAAGGCCTGTCTGGATTCCAAAAGTTGGGGATCTAGTCAGAGAAAAAATTGCGGACAAGAAGGAATTTGGACCTTCTTACAGACAACCGGTACCTGTTCTAGCTGTTCAAGGAACAAGGACAGTACTTCTGCCGCCCCTTGCTGGAAGAAAGGAGAAAAGATTTGTGTCCATCGACCTGATCAAACCACAGTATGTGGCCAATACTAAGCAGTAGGCCTCGTGGACTCCGACCTAGTAGCAGACGCACTCCTCTCGCTACTATTCAAGAGGTTCAGACTGAAAGACTGATCACGATCGAGAATTCAGCTGTAACAAATGAAGGACTAAGCAACCAAGCTATGGAACTCATCCCTCTTGACAACCAAATAACAGTTCGTCCAAATACACCTGTCTACACCAACGTGACACGTGAAGAACTGTCTCCTGTGATTTCAACAAATCCTGATGCAATTCCAACAATTGACAGAACTGCTTCTGGCTATTTCATTGACTTTGATACGTTCTCAGAGGATCCAAGTGAACCTGAAACGACGCCAGCATCATTCAAACTCAAGCAGCAAGTACAAGACTTTATTCACTTTATGAAAAAGACTTATCTGGTTTCTCCATGGATTGAACTCTGGATAACATCTGGACTTTTTGTTTTCCTGCTCTGGCTAGCTTTGGTAACAACTGTAAGCGTGCTTATAAGTGGCAGATACATCCATGTGAACAGTGAAGGAAAAGACGTGAATGTACTTTTGAAACCACATAAATCTTCCCATCGTGAAGCAAGAGACTTGTCATCAGTGAACATCACAGCTGTTCCTATACAGGATGGTATAGTGTGGGACAAAACAGATTATGAAATCTTCGGTCCGAGTGAACAATTGAACATTCCACATTTGTTTAAAATTTCACTAAGTGATTTAATTACGTCCAGTACCTATTGAGATGATTGGGACTTAGAGACTGTACATGACATAATGTTTGATCTAGAAAAATCTGCTGCATTTTCTAAAAATGAATATTTAGAGGGTTCATCAGACTATGAAGAACTGTATTGTTATAACCACTATGGTCATCATTATTTGCATAAAACTGCATATCCAAGAAATGTGTTTATGTTTAACCAATGGGAACATTGTCCTACACCACCACAAGGTAGTTCAAAAACTTTTGCTAGTAAATTTCCATATTTTTCAGGTTATAATACATCTGACCCAGAAACGTTTTACTACAGAAATGTAAACAAAACAGGACTGAAAATTATGTTAACAAATACTAAACAGATTTACTCTGAAGCATTTATTGCCCAACTGTCTACACAGGGTTTCGACTTATGGAAAGACACAATAGAGACGAAAACTGTCTGGGGTAGTAAAGATTGGCAAGTACGGGGTATAGAAGCTTTATTTAGAGCCTGTATCATCCCTGAACAAATACTGTTTTTGAATGAAACCGTCCAACAAACATCTTGTCTTGGATTAGCCAAGATCAAAGAGATGAAATCACCTTCTGTGCCAACACCTGCCAGTGATAATAATACAAAGGCAGTGGTGACAGTTGACAATATACTACAACTCAACAGATCTGATCCAAATTGGAAGAAATGGTTGATCTGGCCCATAGACACAAACAACTGTCAGGAAAGGTTCTTGAACAAAACTCAGGGCTTTACTATTCATAGGCCAGACCCAAGATATGTCCAAAGACAACATCCGGGGGTGGTAACAACATATAGTGTAGGAAAATTATGCCTCGATTGGCTGCATAAATCTACACTACAGGATGTGAAACTACACTTATCGTTACTTACAGGAGATGAAGATCTTAGGGAATTCTTGCTTGGACCAAGAAAACCGCGTCAAAAACGTTTCATATATGCCGGCATTTACGCTGCTTATAATGAAGCATGGAAAGTGTCACAGATAGAGGCCGCAGAACGAATACGTGAACTTGATCGTATTAATTTAGAGAAAACACTCTCTGTGGTCGACAATGGGTTAACAACTTTGTCCTCCAGAATATATTCATTGGATGGCATTGTATCCTCTGCTATCTACATTCTAGAACAAGATTTGGCGATGTTACAACAAGGTCAATATCAATTACGTTCTATAGTGTCATTGAGCTGGACGCTGCAATCTTTGCGAGCGGGCTATGTGCCTTGGCGTTTCATCAACACGTCGTCTCTGTTTGCAGAATACAATCTCACTGATAAACAGATCGAATTGGCACAAAGAGGAGCAAGGTATACAGTGCTGAGCATTGAAAAACTGGAGAAATTACCATTCACAGTGGCAGAAAAACCGGCTACAGAATGGGTTATTCATGACAAAATAACGTTGCCTGTGACAACTTTTCAGTTTCAGTATTGCCTCAGACAAATGCAAGCAGGCAAATATGAAAGGTTGGGTAAGGAATACATTAAGACATCTTGGGATTTACCGTATACACATCGATGTTGGAGTGGGGATCGTGAAGTGTTTTTGAGCGGTACTAACTGTAAACATGCACTGACCGGTTCACTCATATGTCAGGACATTTCTTTACACGGGGCTTGTAATGGTTCTGTGGCAAACTTGTCTTGCCATCAGCGGGTACACCAGCTGCTGTGATTAATCCAACGTTTGGACAACTTTCTAATGGGAGTTACCTCATGTTGAATGATCAGAGTTGCTGTGGAATGTTGCCAGGCATCCCATATCTAGTAACGGTCAACTCCAGGGTCACTTGCTGTATGCAAGTATTGTTTCCCCCAATAGACACAGTCAGGGAGTCGCCTTTATGGCCTTCGCTGAACGTCTCTTTTATAAGATTTGATACTTTGAGCAGAATGAAAGCCATGCTTTTACAGCAAACAGTGCCTTTGACCTCGGCCAAAGAAACCTATGATCTACAAGTAGCAAGGACTTCGGCTGAGATACAGACTTTAATACGTACAAACTGCCCTATACATTTCGTACAAATGGTATCACGTATCTTTAACATGTCAGATACGACCGGAATTGTACATCTATTTAAGAGCATTTGCTCCGGTCTGTTAGCACCTTTCCAGGCTATACTTGGAATTATCCCCAACTTTGCACATTCGGTGTTTGGTGGCATACCATTAATTCTTGCACTTGTTGCCGGAATTGTATTCATCTTTCTGCTATTGCGCTATAGTGGGGAGCACACAGGGCAAATTGAAGCTGCATACTGTTTAACCGGAGGTGGACAGACAACGATTTATTTCTTTTGGGAAACGGGATACGGAAGCCCGGGTGGACCAGATGGCGTGCACCGGCTAAGGTAGCACCATCAAGAGTGCACATACCAGAACGCTGAGGGTGCCCAAACTCAAGGATCGGTACCAACTTTGAGATAACGAACAGACCCATTGATGTGATGCAAACACATAGATATTGCTTTACCCTTATCCTGAGGAGGCCTGAAGAAATTGACGGCTGAAACGCGTCCGCGTCGACAGCTTTTGATAGAGGAGTCACCATTAATGTAAACGTGTTGAATTATTCAGTAGCACATTTCTGAAAGGATAGAGAGGTGTGGTACCTCATGTGCTAGAAGGACTACCTCTAAGTGTATCACCCAGATATTATGGGTGAACACTAGTGTTTCTAATTTCTTGTTAGGGTATTGGAGAAACTGTGTTTTGTGTGTATATATATATATTTGTATGTTTTATGTTGATCATTGTATATATTGTTGTATGTCTTTTGATCAATTTATTTTTTAAATGATTTATGGGTCAGAGACTGGTCCAACGGCATGTGTGTGAAATTAAATCATTTGTAACGTTTGTGTAAAACTAAATAGTAACGTTAGGGTAATTAATTGTGCCCTAACTGGGAATAAATCTGAGATTCATCCCTCCGTACTTCCTTGTTATTCATCTAATTGCGCTATGGCCAGCCTATTCGCAGACATCACTCCGAGCGAAATGGAGAAAGCTCTCCTTGAAAGAAAGTGCCCTGAGCGAATAGTACAGCTATTGGGCATGACTCGTCTACGGGACCTTAATACACTTGGTTCCTGTCATTCAGACCAATCTGGCAAGATTGCATCTTACCTGCTCTACGATGCCTGCTATGCGGTGAAGAATGCGTGTTGGACGCTTGTCTAACATATCCATCAGCTGCGCCAAAGGACGTCGATACTTTGCTGGTCCCGATAACGGCCCATGCTCTGTGTTGTCCCCAGAGGCTACCAATCCTGATGTCAGCATTCATTGAGATCTCACAGACGCCTCCTGCTGCTGCTGAGGTACGAGAGACAACTCCAGGCACACAGGTAACAACGGACGCGAACATTGCTGCGGCGACCTATGCTGAGAGCGATGCTTCCCATCTTTGTGCGGTCAATCTCTTACACGAGGTGTTCCAACTTACACCAACTACAGTGGATGATGTTTTGTCTATTGAAATAGATGATCTCATGTTTACACCAGACCCGTAAACTGACTCTGATTCGGCATACTATGTTCCAGTACAACAGCAACAATTTGGCCTTCATTTTTCAAAGACTTGGAACTATACCAAATTTGAACTTTTTGTCCCATTTTTCGAACGAAAATGGCACTTCAATCTGCTTAAAGTAGAACTAGCCTTATAATACAGACTTGGCAGTACTTCCAGGGACACTTAGTCATCTTGTGTGTCTAGAACAGTTCATTTAATTTTCATGACAGGCAATGACTTTGATTTTGAACAAACTTATCGATCATTTCGTCATATGTAAATATTGCTTTTATATTTCATTCCGATTGCATTTATTCCGAACTTTATGCTGGAAATGAAAAGCATTGCTTAATGATGTACAGAAACATTTGCATTTTTAATATGTCTTTTAATGCTTTTAGGATATGTTTTAATATGCAGTACTCCATTTTAATGTTTTTGCATTTTATATGTTTAGAATTTTAGTATTATCGTACACACGAAAGAGGAGTGGGTGTTGTATATTTCATAGGGTGTCCATAAACGGGCTTTCCAGACTCATGTCCTTATATAGGCACAATTCGCCTTGCCCTTATATAGGCATAAAATCCCAGACCTTATTTAGGCATACACCATGCACTCCAAATACAGGCATGGATTCCGACATTCGTCCACCCTAGCCTCACAACGAGTTAATGAAAAAAAACAGACCCTTAGGCTGCGGGAGTTTCCCTTGCCCAGGACTATTGATTTCTTCAAGGACTCATATATTATGCATGAACCATTATTCCTTAGGGGTTCATTCATGACGTCTTTCGCTGCCCAACTCACGTCAATGCTAACATTTTCAGGTATAAATATACCTTCCCAAACCCCTGTAAATCAGAGGAGACCTCGACTTCAGAGGAGCCCGATTCCCGGCCGGACGCACTGAGAAGACGCTGTCATTCCTGCATGCAGAGAGTCCAGCTTCCAGTGATCTAACTTCCCTTGCGGGGTGTTGGAGTTCGAGTCCGGAAAGAGATTCCTACCTCTCTCATTCTTCAGGTATGGAGCAGACTAGAACCTAGAGGGACTCTTGGCATACTAGACTCTTGGCATACTAGGCGTAACATACTCTTAGTATACTCTAGTCAGGACTACATCACCTACTTCTACTTCTCCCTACACCTAGGATAGGTTAGGAACACTGGGGTAGAACTAGGCTAGAAACACATCGTATGAGTACTCGCATTTTTAGGCTGTGTCATTTTATGCAAATGCATATATGCTGAAAAGATAATGCTAACGCAGTATTATTTATTTCTACTGCTCACTCTGTACATTATTTATCTCGCATACTGTCTTGTGATCGTAACAGCACATCTAACTTACAACAGAAACAAGACTGTTCAATAAATCTTTTATTGAAACGCCCGTCTGTTATTTCTGTGTAACTTTGAGAGTAACTAGACATGCACGACTGAGCTGAGTGAAATAGTTATCTATTGTTTCTACGACTCTGGGACACGTCCTGATTCTGTAAGGGAAACACAGTGGTCATGTTTTGCGGCTGCCAGAAACTACTCCCTTCTTGTCGTCAAGAAGTTTCTAGTGGCCTCTGAGCTAGCTGGCACAAGTAATTAAGTTTAATATACTCGATAGGGGCATACCGACCGTAGTCCTATGTCAAACCTATAGGATATATTATTCCAATGCGCAGAGCCTGTTAGGGAAATAGGAGCTACACTACAGGGCCCCCTACGTTTCCTCGCTGTTGCACTTTTATTGGCGGGCTCGCTGCCATTGAAAGTGAGACGTCAGGAAACTCCTAATATGCTCGGAGGTGATGTAGTGGCTCCGCCAAGCATATTCAGGTCTCTGACAGCTGGGCCACGCTGCAGGGTCCATAATCCCTGGCGGTTCCGGCGGTCCTCTGGCGGTCCCACCGCCGTATACGTAATACGGCGGGGGGACCACCAGTCTGGCGGTCCAGGGATCGCCACCACGGGTTTGGTAGTCGAATGGACCGCCAAGCTTGTAATTAGGCCCTTAGTCTTTGTTCTGGCTTCTAAGTAAAAGTATAGTGTACTACTGTATTATAAGTGCATAGGAAGGAATGAAGCATTTTAGGTAATTCTGCAAAAGTAGGGAAAACTATTTTCATTACTTTTTAAAAAAGTTTACCTAGTACCGTGCTAGGACCTAGAAAGTACCACTGTAGTTATGGAAAGAACAAAACAATTAAATATGTTAAAAATCGAAACTACACTGTGGTACGCTATTGTCGGGCTTTTCAGTCTGCGCTGCCCATAGCAGCGCTCGTAGCCCAGCCTGCGACCTCCAAGGACAGCCCCGCCCGCCGACTCCTTTCAGCTGGGGAAGGCGGCGCCAGAGCAGTATAAAGGGAGGGGTCCGCAAGGGAAACGCGCTTTGCGTTCCATCATGGCCCCCGCCAGGCCTTTGTACATTCCTTTTGCTTTTTGGATCACTTACCTGCCATTTTCTTGCTACCTTGCCAAGGTGGTGAGACGTTCAGGCTTTACTCTTCGGTCTCCTTGTGTTACTTTCCATTTCCGGCATGTTGGATGCTCTTCCAGGGCTCCAAGTGTTCTCGAGTCTCTGTTGCCGGCTGACAACTTCGTTTCCTTTGGTTCTTTCTTTGCTGCACAGCTTAACTCTTCGTTTCCTGGCAGTCTGATTCTGTAATAGAGGAGGAGAAAGACTTCTAAAGAATCGGTTTCGTCGTTTGGGGAGTTTGTTTTTCTTTTCCCACAGCACTCCCATACTTATCTAATGGCTGTGTTCCTTGTTTGTTGAGGGTTGTGTATCCAGTTCCCTCCTGATTGAGTCAAGTCTCTTCTTGCTAAAAGACAGTAAAAAAAGAGACGGTATCAGAAAACCACTTCTAGTTCACATTATTTTCATAGTTTGACCCTGCACTTTTTGCCATATTTTTATCCTTATCTTTCTCCTGATATGGGAAATGAGTTTTTTGGTTTTTCCTATGTTCAGGCGAAATAGATACCTTTTTTCCTACGGGTCTATTGATCTCCAAAGGTGATTCTTGATTAGGTTGGTTTGCTTCATATTTCATCTTTGTGGCTAAGCTTCAGTAGTCCATATATACAATAAGTGTATGTTTATTTTCTAGATACCTTGTGTGTTTTACGCTCTAATTGCGAATGTTCTCTGCGTAGGAAGAGCACCGCATTCAGCAGGTATAATATCATAGCAGTTGATACATATATATACATACAGCAAGCTGCTAGTATAAAGGAATGTACTTATCTTTGTCTCTTTTCCCATTAGGCGCCTTGGTGATACCCTACGAACGATCCAGTGGATTCCTCCCCTTCTTCCCTTCCTTGTTTTGTCTCCCCTTTTTCCCTGCCTTCCCTCTTTTGCTTTGACTTTGTTGGGCGAAGGAGGTGGGTGAGGGAAGCTGGGACCTAGCATCGATTCCTTACATTTCCCCCCTGCAGAAAATCCAGGTGAGCCCCACAGCTATATTTGTGACATATAGTGCAGTATAATGTATTTTTGATTTTGTTACAAATTAATTTTAAAGTTTTTGTTAGTACCATACTACTTTCTAGGTAGTACCACAGTACTCCATAATTTAAAGTTTTTGTTAGTACCATACTACTTTCTAGGTAGTACCACAGTACTCCATAATTTTCTTTAAAAAATGATATGGGTAAAGAATAAAAAATACACTGTAGTACACTATATTTCTGAACTATATTGTAGTAGGGTGTATTTTTAATTAATTTGAATTTCAGATTTTTAAAACTTTATTTTAAGTACTGCAGTACTTTCTAGGTAGTACTGTGGTAATCTGTAAATGATTTTTAAAATATGTAGGTAATAAAACTACTTTTACCTACCTTTCCACACGTACCTTAAGTGACTCAAGGCTTCCTATGCTTTTATTAAACAGTCGTACACTATATTTCACCATAAAACCCACAACATAGATTAAATATGGGCTACACAACATGGCTGCCTTTAACTTTTGTAAAGGCAGTCATTAGCCAATCATATACTGTTTTGTTATTGGCAAGTACCGCAACATACCAGAAAATTACTGTGGCCTACTATATCACTAAGTTTAGTGTTTTATAACTTTCAAACTGCTCAAAAAAATGACATCTAGTACCAAAAAGGATCATCTGCACACCAAACTCGATATTCCTGCCAATTTTCATTAAACTCTGTTCAGCCATTTTACCTCTACAGCCAAGTACAAAAACTATGGAAAATGAATTGGTGAAAAAACGCGTTTTGGAACCCCCCTTTTTTCATTGCATGCCCTTAATGAATCACTGTGAAACTTTGTATCATTCACCAATATAGGAAAAGCAATACTTACCACTGAATTTCCCAGACGTCAGACTCGATCCAGAAGATTTATTTGAGCAATACCCCTGTGCGCTGCTAGGTTGCGTCAGTCGGCTCCGCGTGACGTTGTTGAGGTTGTCTACGCCGTTGTGACGTCCGTGTCACCTACGTATGCTAATATGCACCACCTCGGCACGCTTACTTTTCACAACTTTCCGTGCCAGGAGCGCAGAGCCATGCAGTGCACTGACATTGGTGTGTTTTGAACAACTAGGGCACTGAAAGGGATCAGTCCTGGCCCTGAAAACCTGTTGGCAGTGCGAGGATGATGATGGATCAATAAGGAATATTCAGCTAGATCATGTCTCTACCAGATAAGGCGGCACCGAAGGCAAGTAACTTGTCTATCTGATAGAGACATCTAGCCGCAGATTCCTTACCTTTGAATAGATACCCAATAAATACCATCCCCAGAGGAGGGACTGCAGACAAGTTTAGACCAGAAAGTCCTACAGGACAGAGCGGCCAAAGAGGCCGTCACTACGGACTTGATTGTCAAGCCAGTAGTGCTTGGTAAAAGTGTGCAGGGATGACCATGTTGCTGCCTGACAAATGTCCAGGACTGGAACCCCACGTTACAACGCCATTGTAGCAGCCTTAGCTCTGGTGGAGTGAACCCTTAGGCCTTTAGGAGACTGCTTTATTGCCAGAGAGTAGCAGATTTTGATGCAGAGAACGACCCATCAAGAGATGGTCCTCTTCTGCACCGCATGTCCTTTCTTCGCACACTCGTACCAACTTGTCAGGGAATATTGTCAGCAAAGGAGGTTTGGATGACAAAGACTGCAATTCGCTCACCCTCCTGGCAGATGTTATTGCCACTAAAAAGGCTGGTTTGATGGTAAGCAGCCATAGGGGGCAGTTGTGCAGCGGTTTGAATGGAGCACATATTAGGAAGGTGAGAACCAAATTCAGGTTCCACTGAGGCTTAATGAAAGGGGAAGGTGGGGACATATGTACGATACCTTTGAGGAATCTATTTACAATAGGGGATTTAAATAATGAGTGTTGGTCTGGCAGCCGAAAGAAGACAGACAGGGTTGGAAGTTACCCTTTGGGAGTGCCCAGAACAGAGCCCTGCTGGGCAAGGGACACAATAAAAAGCAAAATATCCAAAAGGGAAGCAGAAACAGGATAAATAGCCTTTTCTGTAAAATAAAATACAAGTGTGTTCCATCGGCAAGCGTACACTGTCTTGGTGGAGGGACGCCTGGCTGCCATAATAACATTACAAACTTCAGGAGGAAGGTCAAATGCTACCAACTGCCACCACTCAATCTCCACGTAGGAAGGCGTAGAGTTGACAGGTTTGGGTGGATGACCCTCCCCTGCTGCTGTGACAGAAGGTCCTCCAGAAGGGTACAGAAAATTTAAAAAAGGGGGTTCTCTACCTATATAGTTCAGTGCGTGCAAAAAGTCACGGATTATGAAGAGCAAGGCCAGTGCATGAGACAAGAAAATAGTGAACCACAAAAAGGAGAAAAAGTATATCAAAACGGCTTTTATTCATATTTCATATTATAAGACATCATAAAATTTCCATAATAAATATAAATAACCAGAACACATCCCACAACTGAATCACTCACACCTCAGACACACCTTCTCATGTACTCACATTCTCACACGCCTACCAGTATCAAACATTCACTCACAATATACATGAATAGAGGTCCCCCAGAAAAAAGGATACAAGCAAACACATGAGGCCTAACAAAGAATGACACAGGATCTCTTCAGAGAACAGATAAATCAAAATACATCAATCCAGAACAATCAATAATGTGATGGGAAAACAAATGTTAAAGAATATAAATATTCTTAAAGAACATAAATGGGGGGGGATTTTCTCTATTTCAATACATTCCAACAAGTGGAAAACAGCGCCGACGCGCGTTTCGGTGTTAGCCCCGATATGGGCACCACCTTCCTCAGGGCGACAGAGTCAACAACACAAAAGCAGTGGGATGTGCCTGTAACGAAAAAGGATATTACAAAACAGATATGGATATCTAAATGTAAATAATTCAGTTCATTTCATAATTAGAGGATAAAGATCATTAACTGTGGTTCATATGGCACTGGAAAAAAGCATAAAATAAGCATAGTGGTGGGAGAAACTTGTGCACAAACAATACATTACAAAAGAAGAACCAATTCAGGCATGAGCTAAGATTAAAGTAACGCAATCTGAATAAAATGAGAAAAGACAAATGATTTAAGAAAAGTGGAGGAAACTAACGTACAGACTGACTACTAAAGGCTAATACAAAGACGAAAAATAACTAAACAGATGAAGGAAAAAGAAAAATTCATATGTTGTTGACTCTGTCGCCCTGAGGAAGGTGGTGCCCATATCGGGGCTAACACCGAAATGCGCGTCGGTGCTGTTTTCCACTTGTTGGAATGTATTGAAAAAGAGAAAATCCCCCCCATTTATGTTCTTTAAGAATATTTATATTCTTTAACATTTGTTTTCCCTTCACATTATTGATTGTTCTGGATTGATGTATCTTGATTTATCTGTTCTCTCAAGAGATCCTGTGTCATTCTTTGTTAGGCCTCATGTGTTTGCTTGTATCCCTTTTTCTGGGGGACCTCTATTCATGTATATTGTGAGTGAATGTTTGATACTGGTAGGCGTGTGAGAATGTGAGTACATGAGAAGGTATGTCTGAGGTTTGAGTGATTCAGTTGTGGGATGTGTTCTGGTTATTTATATTTATTATGGAAATTTTATGTCTTATAATATGAAATTTGAATAAAAGCCGTTTTGATATATTTTCTCCTTTTGTGGTTCACAATTTTCTTGTCTCATGCACTGGCCTTGCTCTTTATAATCTGTGACTTTTTGCACGCACTGAACTATATAGGTAGAGAACCCCCTTTTTTGAATTTTCTGTGCATTTCCCCTGTTTTTCTCTACCTTTATTCTAATCAGGGGCCCCCTCCTTGTGAGTAGTTGTTTCCTCCAGAAGGGTAGCCTGATCGGAGGATCGATGCTCAGTTGGAGAAGCTCGGGAAACCAGACTCTCTGTGCCCAGTTGGAGCCACAAGAATGACTTGGGCCCGGTCACTCCTAATCTTCTTGTGCACTCTGGACAGGAGTGCTATGGGCAGGAGGCCTGAGCTCCACTCGAGACGAAAAGCGCCGCAGAGCGAGAGCCGCTTTGGAAACTCCTGCACGCAATACTGCTGACATTGCTCATACTCGGCAGAGGCGAACAGATCTAACCAAGGCTCTCCCCACTGCTGAAAGAGACAGTGCGCCACCTCTGGATGGAGACGCCATTCATGATCCGCTAGGGATCATCGGCTGATTTTGTTTGCCTTGACATTCAGAGAACCTGCTAAGTGTTGAACCACCAGGGATATGCCCTGCTGTTCCAGCCAAGTCCAGAGACACCAGGCCTCTTGACAAAGGATCCACAACCCCACCCTGCCTTGTTTGTTGCTGTACCACATGGCGGTGGTGTTGTCTGTGAACACTTGAACCAGCCTCCCCTTGATGGAAGGAAGAAAGGCTTTCAATGCCAAATGAATTGCTTGGAGCTCCAGCAAGTTGATGTGGAGTCCGGATTCCACCAGAGTCTGGAGTCCTCTCATCACCACCTCTCCCAGATGGCCTCTCCATCCTAGGAGTGATGCATTTGTTACTACTGTGAGATCTGGTTAGGGAAGGGAGAGGAGTCTGCCTCTCACCCAATTGCAGCTTGACATCCGCAAATGCAGGTTTCGTGCAGTTCCCTCTGAGATCTGGACCATGTCGGAGAGATTCTCCTGATGCTGCGCCCACTGGAATTTTAGGTCCCTCTGCAGAGCCTGCATATGCCATCTGGCATGTGTCACTAGCAGGATGCAGGAGACCATGATGCCCAGCAGCCTCAGAGTCATTCTCACCAAAATCCAGGATAGAGGCTAAAACATCTGTATCATAGCCTGAATTACCTGGACTTGCCAATCGGGAGGATAGGCCCGAAACTGCACCGTGTACAGAACACCTCTGATGAAAGGGCACATTTGAGAGGGAGTCAGGTGTGACTTCGGCACATTGATAATGAACCTCAGCGAATGCAGAAAGTCTGCAGTAGTCTGGAGGTGGGAAACGACAGCCTGGGGCGAGCCCGCCTTCAACAGCCAGTTGTCGAGATAGGGGAAGACTGGCACCCCTGATCGGTTCAGATGAACTGAGATGACTGCCATCATCTTCGTGATCACCTGAGGGGTGCTGGTAAGGCCAAAGAGGAGCACGGTGAACTGAAAATGCTCTTGGCCTACCGTAAACCTCAGGTCGTGCAGATGAGCAAGAAGGACGGGGATTTAAAAATAGGCGTCCTGCAAGTCCAACGCTACCATCCAGTCTCCTGGGTCCAGGGAAGACAAGACCCAGTGGCGTAGCTAGGCCTTAGGCTGCCCGTGGCGTCCCCTGCGTTTGCCGCCCACGGCGGCCTGATTGAAGGGAGGGGTGTGCACGCGAGTCATGCGGCGGCCGCAGGTAAGAGGGGGGTGCAGTTGATTCTTGTAGCCGCGACGGCCGCAGGTAAGAGCGGGGGATGGGGAGCCAGCCGCCACCCCCAAAACTCGTGCCGCCTGGGGCAGTCCGCCCCCACTGCACCCCCCTAGCTACGCCACTGACAAGACCTGAGCCAGTGTGAGCATCTTGACTTTTTCCTTTTTGAGGATGTAGATTAGGGCTCACAGATCTAGGATAGGACGAAGACCCTTGTCCATTCCCAGGACCAGAAAGTAGTGGGAATAACAACCACAGCCTACTCTGGCACCAGAACCCTCTCTATGGTTCCCTTGGCTAAGGGAGTCATGACTTCCTCCTAAAGCAAAATCAGGTGATCCTCTGTCAGCGGGTCGTAAGATGGAGGCATGGAAGGAGGGGTAATCTCGAATAGAAGGGAGTAGCCCCTTAGGACTATCTGGAGAACCCACCTGTCCGAAGTGATGTTCTGCCAGTGGTGGAGGTGATAGCTGATCCTGCCACAAACTCCCATGGTCTGATAGGACAAGACTAGGAGGGTTTGGAGGTTGAGGCTGCAGGGGGGGTGGACTGACCGGACCCCTGGCTGCCGAACCACTGGCTCAGAACAAACCTCGACCATGCAGAGAATGCTGAACTTGCGCGGTCTTGTGGCTAGGGTATGGCTGAAAGCCCCTTCCTTAGCCACAAAAGAGGCGAAAGGCAGACTGGGAACGTGTGTTCATTAAGAGGCCCAAGGACTTGGTTGTAGCCCGTGAGTCCTTAAAGCGCTCCAGCACCATATCTGCCTTATCTCCGAAGAGATGAGTGCCATAAAAGGGCATGAGCAAGGCTTGAGCATCCCCTGAAAAGCCAGATGTTTTCAACCAGGTGTGGAATCAGACAGCCGACCATCAATGAAATCGCTCTGCCCAGTGAGTCGGTCGTGTCGAGACCACAATGAATGGCGAACTTTGCTGCATCTCTCCCATTTGATACCACTTGGGAGAGGCCGGCCCGAGTCTCCTCCGGGACCTGTTGAAGCACTTGTACAACCATTTCTCACAGGGAGTGGGAATAACAGCCCAATAAGCATGCAGTGTTCACCGACCACAATGCAAGGCTGGTGGAAGAAAACATTTTCTTACCCCAACTGTCCAGCATCTTGGATTTAGTGTCAGGGGGACTGAAAGGAAACGTACCATGGTAGGTACAGGCTTGGACCACCAAGCTCTCCAGGGTAGGGTGGGTATTGAGAAAATTTGGGTGGCCCGGGGCAGGGCGGTGGCGGCTGGCAATTGTTCTATTCATAGGATCCACTGTACTGGGCTTGGACCAAGTTCCCAGTAGAACATCCGTTAAGACCTTGTTAAAGGGCAGCAAGTATTCCGAAGAGGAGCCACCTTGCTGCTGGATCTCTGTCAAGATATTAGTCTTGACCACCATGGAAGGGAGCTGAAGGTCCAGGACCTCCGGTGCCCTTCGCACCACCATAGCATATGATGCTCCCTCCACTGTAGCCACAGTAGAGGGAGAAAGCAGGCCAAAATCTGGAGAGGTATCTAGTCCGCTGGCCTCACCCATTTCCTCATTCCAGTCCATTTCTTGGTACGGATGGTCTTGTAAACGGCCCAGCGACCCCTCCCAATCTTCCTCCATTCCTAGCCCTTCAGAATGAGGCTGAGGAAACAACCTAGGACCTGTAGTTTCTGTTGGCGCTGGTATCCGTGTTGGTAGGTGCCGATACGGCTCTGGGTCATCGAGGACCAGAATGGGGCTGTCGCCAATGGCGTTGGGAGTCTCGGTGTCGGGCCAATCGCCAGAACCATGGGGGGGGGGGGGTAATTGGCGCTGTGGCTGGAGCCACCAGCATGGAACGCGATGGAACCCCTTCTGACCCTTCAGGGCCTGAGGGCACACTGGTGGGGTAAGACCACCCAAAAATGAGGTGCATGGCCTCACAAAGCTCACGTAGTTGGGCAGGGGTCGCTCCGGCTCCCGGAAAGTTGGGGAGGCACAGAGCCGACCCAGGCACACGTTTTGAGGAACCAGGCTTAGAACACCGAGACTCCTCTGTCATGTCGACCTCTTATGCTTTTTGTGCCTCTTACTGGAGTGTCCCGATGACTATGAGTGGGATGAAGAGGACTTGGGACTCCTAGAGCAGTGCCCGGCCCCTCCTCTCGAGCAGGACTGAGAACGAGATCTCCGAGGAGTCATACAATGCAGTGCCAACTGCTAGGCGGCAAGTAGCTTTAGGGACTGCTCCCTCAAAGCCTTTAGGGCCATGGCCCAGCAGTCAGAGCACAACTCCGAGACGTGGTCATGCTCCAGGCATCACAGGCAGACGTGGTGCGGGTCCATGACAGACATGGCGCGGTGACAGGTGCCACATGGCTTGAAACCCGAAGTCTTCCTCGACATGATGAAAAACCTAACACAACATAAAGAGGTCGACAAAACGTCAAAACATCCTGTCAAAAATTACAGAGGGTAGCTTTCTTCACGGATCAGTGCTTGACTGGCGCAGAAAGAAAAGAACTGACGTCAGCCCACCAAAGTTGTTCCTATATAGGTGATGCGGACATCACAACGGCGCAGACAACGCTGCCAAAGTCACATGGAGCGGCCCAAGGCCACCTACCAGAGCGCACAGGTATTGCTTGAAGATAATCTTCCTGATCCAGTCTGATACCTGAGAAATTCGAAGGTAAGCAATCTGTGGCTTGATGTCTCTATCAGATAAACTGTAGCAAAGTTAATAGCAAGCAAAAGTCAGTAGAATTCTTATCTCTTGGCATCCTAACTATGGCTACCAACTGGCTATCTCCACTCTTTAACATTTTATATACAACAATAACGGTGTAATGTTCAGTGACAACGAGCGAGAAGAAGCAGCACTGAATATTTTTAGAAGAGGAACACAGAGTGATAGCAGCAATGGATCGAAAGGGGCAGCTGGCATCAGTAATGTCATTTGAGA
The DNA here is from genome assembly GCA_963921515.1 of Calotriton arnoldi. Lineage (NCBI taxonomy): Eukaryota > Metazoa > Chordata > Amphibia > Caudata > Salamandridae > Calotriton > Calotriton arnoldi. Next base: position 296,293 of record CAWUFW010004637.1, read on the forward strand.
TGTCATCAGTGATGTCACTGACCATGTCATCAGTGATGTAATATGTGAGGTCATAAGCAGTGCATTGCGGGGGCATAAGTTATAGTTAGCTCAGGTAGCTATAACAGCTGAATTTCTATGGTTTTGTATGAGTGAAATCTGAGCCCAACTGTAATGTCCTTGTATCCTTTGGTTTTTCAGTGAATTTCTAAGTTTTTTAAAATTCTATTTCCTAACTACAACTTCTCTGTAACATTTGGTTTTTTAAGTAAATTTCTAAGATTTTTCAAATTCTATTTCCTAACTATAACGTCCCTGTAACCTTTGGTATTTGAAGTGAATTTCTATAGTTTTTTAACTAGTTTGCACATTTTCAGAGAGGTGGAGAAAGTGGACAGGGTCAGGAATTTCATCTCTCAGGAATCTCGCTGTGTGGGACTTACTGGACGTAACAGGAGGGGTTGTTTGCCCCCAAGGACCCTCAGCATCCAAGGGGACTTCATTCCCCAACTAGAAGTGTACCAGGAGGCACATTTGCAGAGTGGTGGAGAAAGGGGGTGTGGCCTCTGAAGACCTCTCGACAATCCCGCTGTATGGGACTTATTGGAGGTAACAGGAGGGGTTGTTTGCCCCCAAGGACCCTCAGCAGCCAAGGGGAGTTTATCACCCAGCCAGTAGTGTACCAGGAGGTGCGTTTGCGGAGTGGTGGAGAAAGAGGGTGTGGCCTTCGAAGATCTCTCAACAATCCCACTGTGTTGGACTTATTGAAGATAACAGGAGGAGCTCCTGGCCCCCAAGGACCCTCAGCATCCAAGAGGACTTCATCCCCCAACCAGTAGTGTGCCAGGAGGCTCGTTTGCAGAGTGGTGAAGAAAGGGAGCGGGGCCTCCGTTGACCTCTCAGCAATCCCACTGTGTGGGACTTACTGGAGGTAGCAGGAGGAGTAGTTGGCCCTCAAGCACCCTCAGGAGTCAAGGGTGCTACATCACTCAACTAGTAGTGCACCAAGAGCTGTGTTTGCAGAGTGGTGGTGAAAGGGGACTGGGCCTCCGACGACTTGCCGTTTTTTTTGTTTTATTAGGGGAGGGGGGCCATGTGTCCCCCTTCCTTGGGCTGATTTCGGTCCCAGGGATCACATCCCATGTGCCAGGCCTTTTTATTTATTTATTTTTTTAGAGTAGGGGGAGGGTGGCCACACATTCCCCCTCCCGGGCCGATTTCGGTCCTGGGGACCCTATCCACTGGGGCCAAGCCTTTTTATTTTATTTTTTTAGAGTAGGGGAGGAGGGCCACATAGCCCCAATCCCGGGCTGATTTTAGCCTCAGGGACCCCATCCCCTTTGTCCCATCCTCCATTCTGGGTGCACTGGTCCCACCCAGGGCACCCAGTGACCTTCTTTGGGACCACAGGGGAGCCTTAAGGCATCTGAGGTACATGCCGGCTCCCCGCCTCCTGCGGGAGCCAGCATTGTTTTCACACACAGGAAGCTGCTGGAAAGGCATCTCCCTGTGTGAGAAAGCAATTCTGCTTTGCTTCCAGCAATCAAGAGCATTTTTAATGCTCTCGCTTGCTGGAAGCGGAGCATTTGCTGTGGCTTGGTGGGACCGGTAAAGCTCCTGCCAAGCCACAACAAACAGCTATGTCCCAGGGGTGGGCACCCAGGATGTAGCAGGAGCCCGTCCTGGGGATTGGCGGTCCCCAAGGCCATTATTGGCTCCAGGAGGGGGGTCCTCCCTCCTTTCTTGCTATTGGGCCTGCCCCCGGGAGGTGGCGGTCCCCAGGGCCGAGAACGGCCAGGGAAGGTGCCATGCGGCCTCCCTCCCATTTAAAAAAACATTATTATTTGGCCCCTCAGACGTGGTGGTCCCCGGGGCTCCCTGAGGCCCCATCATTACAAATTTAATAGCCCCAGGTAGGTGGTGGTCTTTGGGGCATGGGGGGGTCCGTGAGGCCCCCCTGGTCTATTTAGTATTAGCCCAAGGGAGGTGGCGGTCCTCAGGGCTGCAGGGGAGGCCGTATGGGCCTCCCCTGCATTTATTTGTTCAAACGCCCCGGGGAGGTGGCGGTCCCTGGGGCACGGGGGTCTGGGAGACCCCTCCATTAGTATCAATAGGCCCCAGGGAGGTGGCAGACCCGGGGCACAGGGGGGTCTGTGAGATCCCCCATCTCTTTATAAATGTAATGACCGCATGCCCCCAGGAACTGTCACACCCAGGGGCTTCATAATAGAGAACCATGGGGGGGGCCATGCTTCTCTTTTTTTAATTTTTTGGGGTGAGCCGCAGCTCAAGCGTGACTCCTGACAAAATTGTTTTTCAACATTTTTTTTTTTTACCTACCCCCTTCCCAAAGGCCTAGGGGGTCAAGGTATTCCTACCCTGCCCTCTTCTCTTTTTTTTAACATTTTTTCTGAGACTCGACTCAAGACGAGTCCCAAGATGGCCGCCAACACTTCTTGGTTTGAAGTGTTGACAGCCAATCAGATCTCAGCACGAGATCGGGAGGGATCGCGGATCCTCCGCGTCCCAATATATACAATTGGAAATTTCTTTCAATAACTCCACTACCACTGAGTGTATTTACACCAAATCACAAAAGGCAATTCCCTGGACTAACATCTACCTTTCTGACAAATTGGGTGTAATTCCGTTCAGCATTTCGGGCTGTAGCAGTGTCTAAAGATCCTGCAGGAATTAACATGGGAAATGCACGTTTTTTGACTTCCTCTTTTTCTCAGCCCCGCTTGACGGATCACCCTGAGACTTTCCATGCGCAACAAGAATCACCTGGGCACTTTCTTTTTTAGAAAATATTGTGAAGATTCGGCAAACGACACCAAAGATATAGGCAAGTCAAAGAACGCTTTTCCTATGGAAACTAGGTTCTAACTATACCTAACTACTAGCCCCCACCAGTAGGATATGGATAGATAGATAGATAGATAGATAGATAGATACAGATATAAAATATATATCTTTATATAAATATCTTACCTACTGGTGGTCGCCAGTAGGTAGTTATAGTTAAGACCTAGTTTCAATAGGAAAAGCGTTTTTTGATCTGCCAATAACTTAGGCTCCATTTGACGAATCTTTGCAAAATTTTTAAACCTAATGAGGCGGTCACATCAGCTGCTGCTGAAAATTTCAGAGTGATCAGTCAAGCGGGGGCTGAAAAAAAGGGGGGGGTCCAAAAACGCCTTTTCTCCATGCTAATTTCCATAGGAAACTTTAGACACGGCTACAGCACGAACCGCTGAACGGAATTACACCAAATTTGACAGAAAGCTAGCTCTTGGTCCAGAAAGCACTATTTCTGTTAAATGGTGTAAATCCGTTCAGTAGTTCTTGAGAAATTTAAAGATTTCTCAGATATACAACTGTGGCCGGGGTGAATCAGTGAACCCTCCTGATCTCGTGCATGAGATCAGATTGGCTGCCAACACTTCAAACCAAGAAGTGTTGGCAGCCATCTTGTGACTCGGTTGAACCGAGTCACAAGCAAAAACGTTAAAAAAAAGAAAAGGGGCAGGGTAGAAACTAGAAAAACCCTTACCCCCTAGGCCTGTTCAGGGGGTGCCATAGGGACCCCCAAGGCCAAATAAAAGCATTTCTTTAAACTTTCCGGCGGGAGTCGTGGTGGAACCGTGAATCCGGAGGAATTTCTTTTTAAAATGAAGCGCGGGCTTCAGCACTTTGTTTAATCTAGAACACAGTTGCGATCTCACTCTCAAGCAATCAAGCCCTGAATGGGCGAAGTGAAAATGGGGGGTGGGGGGAGGGGGGCCTTGAAAGGCTAAAATAGCCCAAATGGCCCAAGGTATATATATCTCTCTCTGAGAGCAGTGAGTGAGTGAGATTGCAACTGGGCTCTGCTTATGTCTTTCGATATGGGTAGTGTCATACTGAGCTATGAGGCACGGTTGCCATTTGATTTTTGATCTAACTGACATTTATCTTTGTTGATTGTATATAGGACACAACCATATTATTTTCTTGACTAGATACATACGAGTGATATATTTGCCAGATGAGATCTCCACACCTCCCCCGTAAAATCATGACTCAATGAACACACACATTTGGTTTGCTAATTGGAATGAATTTTTGGTATCAATCTGAGGATGTTCCTTATGGTATTATTCTATTTAATATTGTTTGGCGCACATCTGAATGAATTGTTGTGATTTTTCAACATAATACAAGATGGCCGCCTGAGAACAGATAGGAATGTACCACCTTTTGAACATCTTCTCTTTCTCTGTTTTCAAATGTGTGATGCACTTCCTGAATGTTTAAATATTGTTTGTTTTGAAGACACAACTGACATTGAAAAAGGCGTTGTTGCCGAAACGCATCTGTCAGTAGCCCGTGATTTAGCCCAATAAATCCATTTATTTTCTCTAAGGAGTGCCTCCGCCTTTATCTGCACGATTGTGGATGTTGGAGCAAGGTTCGGACGTGGTTCATCACCGCGTTGGAGTGCACCCGGGGCGCGAGGTGCGGCGTATGGTGAACTTTGTTTTGGACCATTACGGATTTACGCCTGCCCCGTCTTTGGAAATTGACATCACATTGCAGACACGCAGTGGGAACTGTGAAGAACGAGCATAGCCGCCACGGAAGGGGAGACGCTGCCGATGCTTCGGAGGCTGGGAACTCGAGTCAGAGGACGCGAGACATCCACTGGGACCCGCCGGTGAGTGCCCTTTACTATTTGGCTCACCGTTAATTTTACCAAAGACAGTCCCGGGGATTTGCATGACATTACAGTTCCACTGGGGCGACTCACGAAGTGTGGAAGAGTATGTTCAGTGATACTGAACGGAAGGAGGCTGCTGCGGACATCTTTTGCAAAGGGGGAAGGAGCGGCAAGGAAGACAAACAGGGGGCTGCTGCATCAAGGACCATGCCTAATAATCTAAAGATTCTATACCAGACACTAGAGCGGACATATGAAAAAGAGATCAGAAAATGGTGGGAAGCAACTTCCCTACAGAAGTATTTAGATGTCGACCGGATCCCTAGATGACTGCGGATCTACACAGTACCCAATTATGAAAATCCAGACCCAGACCTACTTAAAGAATGGTCTGATTATACTACTGATTCTGCCAAAGGAATGGTGAAGATTCTAGTGAAGTACGCATGGAGTGACCATGCTAAATTACAGGATGAAATTAAAAGATTGGAAGACATGATAAGTAAAGACAAAGACACCAAGCTAAGTGATGAATTAAAAGTAGCAATGAAAAAAAGACTCCAGGAATATGAAGGTGTAATCAAACGACGAAAACAAACTAAATATCAAAGGGACGAAAAAGACTACGAGTCAAGTAGTATTTTGACTTTTGCACGTAAGTTCGATGCCTCTAGAAGACAACTGAAACAGCAAACTACTACAAAAACAAACAGAGAAACATCAGAATCCGAGATAGAAACCTCCGAGGGAGAGCAATCCGGACATTTGATGGGGAGCAGTGAAAATATAAATGAGCCTACTTTTTTCCGTGAATACCAGCTGATCCAAGAGAGCCGGCAGAGACCGCCCCGAGTCCATCCACCAGATCGACAAAGCGCAAAACCAGAAGGGGCAAAAAAGGACGGGGGAGAATCTTTTACACCCAGGGTGACACAGAGCAAGAGAGGCAGATGGTAACCATGGAAGCGACCCAGGAAGAAGAAAAAACTATTATCAACTTATCTGACAGAAAATTAAACACAGATGAAATCCAAGTTCTCAAACTGGGACTCACGTTTTGCCCCACCTCGGATTTTAATTACACACAAACAAGGATTGACCTCTACAAATACGTAAGAAAACTCAAATTGCTCAAAATACATCTTCTACATCCAAAACTACCTCGAGAGAACACCGCGACTGAGGATATGGACCAGCTCACGGGTAATGATTTGGACACTTTGTTGGCATTACAATCGTTGGAGGAGTCTGCAGACATTGCTAACATCGAGGGAGAAGATATCAGTGCATGTCTCACTAAAGCAGGGATCTCTCAAGTAGGGGGCAAAAGTGACTTTAGAGTTAAATCTTAATTTATCCCGCAAATACCATATGATGCAATTGATGTCTTTCATGAAGCTACAATTATGGACTTGAAGAAATTAAATGCGGAACGCATTTACAGAAGAAGATACAACATCCCTGCAAGGCAATGGAAGGCAATCATGGATCTGAAGAGCGACAACACCCTCATAATAAAACCTTCGGATAAAGGAGGAAATATTGTTCTCTTCAATAGGGAACAATATTTCAACGAAGCCATCAGACAACTGAGTGACATTGAATGTTATCTACCCATACACAGAAGGGAATAAGAGAGCTGTGTTACGAAGATTCAGGAACATTTGGTCACATGGCGGGACAGTGGGCTATTGGACCAAGAAGAGTATCGCTTTTTGCTTTGTGAAACATCCCGTTCTACCCACTTTTTACCACCTACCCAAGGTGCACAAAGATATGATTAATCCACCTGGGAGACCCATTGTGGCCTCACAGAATAGCGTATTAGAAAATGTCTCCATCTATATTGATTCCTTCCTATCTCCACTGGTTAAGAATTTAAGTTCCTATGTGAAGGACACACATGATTTTTTGAGACTCATTGGCGGGATTAGGTGGGAAGATGAGATGCTGCTCATAACTCTTGACATTACCAGCTTATATACATGTATTGAACATGAAAAGGGCCTGAATGCTATTAAATGGTTTCTTAACAAGAGGGCATTAAAATACCAAGAACATAATGCAATGTTATTAGACATGACGAGGTTCTGCCTAGAGAACAACATTTTCATGTTCGCAGGACAATTGTACAGACAGAAGCGGGGTACCTCAATGGGCACGTGCTTCCCCCCCAGCTATGCAAACTTGTTCGTGGGCTGGTGGGAGAAGCATGTGGCCTGGGCGGAGCAACAGGAACAATGGGTCGACAGAGTGGCCCTTTGGACCAGGTATATCGATGATTTATTTATTGTCTGGAATGGGACCCAGGAGGAGGATTTAACCTATATAGCCGCCCTAAATCAGAATGAGCTTAATCTGATATTCACAGCTAACATGAGTACTACAAGATTCTTCTATTTGGATCTAGAGGTGTACACAGAAGGCAATAAATTACTGACAAAATTGTATCGTAAGCCGACAGCTGGCAATTCCATCATACATGCAGGTAGCCAACACCCCAGAGCTCTGATTAAGAACATACCATTTGGGGAATTACTGCGCCTCAAACGCAATTGCGCTAACAAAGATGAATATCATAAGCCACAAAGTAGCGCAGTTAAGAGATTCCAAAGAAGGGGCTACACAGATGGCTTACTACATGAGGCAGTCAAGAAGACAGAATTGATTAGTAGACAACAACTTCTAGCAGACAAATCCAAGACACAACAAGGCAAAACCCAAGAAACAGGGACTATCAGGATGATCACCGACTTTAACGTCAGGTCAGATAAAGTATCCCAGATCTTTAGGAAGAACTGGCATATTATTCGTACTGACAATGTTATAAGAAAAGTGATACCATTACAACCGCAGATCACATATAGACGCAGCACCTCTATCAAAGATCATCTTGTACATAGCCACTACAAAACTACCCCGACTAAAAAAGAAACATGTAGGGGTTTCTTTCCTTGTCTGAGGTGCAAGGCCTGTATATTTAGTAAGAAGGTCACAGAATATGAATTTGAAGGACAGGGTGCAATTAAATGCAAAAAGATAACAAAATTACTTAATTGCAATTCTGAGTATACCATCTACTGCTTAGAATGTCCCTGCCCCAAAAGATACATCGGCAGTACCATACATCCTGCCAAAAAGAGAATACTTGAGCACATGCATGCTATCACTAAGAAGGACCAAAGTTATTCGGTTGCTCATCATTTTGAGCAGAAACACAACAGCAACTGCGATCTACTCAAGTTCTTTTGCATTGATCAAATACAAAAAGATGAGAGAGGAGGTGATAGGGTCAAAAAGTTGCGAAGTCTGGAATCGAGATATATTGTAGAATTGTTCACCAAAACGCCAGTTGGCCTTAATAACGAAGAAGAGTTGTGGGTCCATATAGGATAGTAGGGCGCTTAGAGAGAGATATATATACCTTGGGCCATTTGGGCTTTTTTAGCCTTTCAAGGCCCCCCCCCTCGCCCCACCCCCCATTTTCACTTCGCCCATTCAGGGCTTGATTACTTGAGAGTGAGATCGCAACTGGGCTCTGCCTTTGTCTTTCGATATGGGTAGTGTCATACTGAGCTATGAGACACGGTTGCCATTTGGTTTTTTGATCTAACTGACATTTATCTTTGTTGATTGTATGTGGGACACAACCATATTATTTTCTTGACTAGATACATACGAGTAATATACTTGCCAGATGAGATTTCCACACCTCCCCCATAAAATCATGACTCAATGAACACACACATTCGGTTTGCTGATTGTAATTAATATTTGGTATCAATCTGAGGATGTTCCTTATGGTATTATTCTATTTAATATTGTTTGGCGCACATCTGAATGGATTGTTGTGATTTTTCAACACATTACAAGATGGCCGCCTCAGAACAGATTGGAATGTACCACCTTTTGAACATCTTCTCTTTCTATGTTTTTGAATGTGTAATGCACTTCCTGAATATGTAAATATTGTTTGTTTTGAAGACACAACTGACATTGAAAAAGGCGTTGTTGCCGAAACGCGTCTGTCAGTATCCCGTGATTTAGCCGAATAAATCCATTTATTTTCCCTAAGGAGTGCCTCCGTCTTTATCTGCACGATTGTGGATGTTGGAGCAATATATATATAAATATTACCTACTGGCGGTCGCCAGTAGGTAGTTATAGTTAGGACCTAGTTTCCATAGGAAAAGCGTTTTTTGTTTTCCCAATAACTTTAGCGCCGTTTGACGAATCTTTCGCGAAATTTTCAAAACTAGTGATCAGCTCCGGTCAGCTCCTGTCTTGAAAGTTTCGGGGTGATTCGCCAAGCGGGGGCCGAGAAAAAAGGGGGCTCCCAAAACGCGTTTCCCAATGTTATTTTCCATAGGAAATTTTAGACACGGCTACAGCCCGAACTGCTGAACGGAATTACACCACATTTGGCAAAAAGGTAGCCCTTGGTTCAGAAAGAGTCTTTTTTGTTAAATGGTGTAAATCCGTTCAATAGTTCCTGAGAAATTCAAAAAATAAAAGGTGGATAATCAATTTTCCATAGGAAATTTTAGCCAAGGCTACAGCCCGAACTGCTGAACGGAATTACACCAAATTTGGCAAAAAGGTAGTGCTTGGTTCAGAAAGCGACCTTTCTTTTAAATGGTGTAAATCCGTTCAGTAGTTGCTGAGAAATTCAAAAAATAAAAGTTTCGATATGTAGGGCAGCGGTGGATTCGCGAACCCTCCCGACCACGAGCTTCACTGTGATTGGTTGCCAACACTCCAAACCAGGAAGTTTTGGCAGCCATCTTGTGACTCGTTAGAACCGAGTCACAAGAAAACAGTAGAAAAAACGTTAATAAACAAGAAAAGGGGGCAGGGTAGAAACACCCTGACCCTCTAGGCCTGCTCAGGGAGACCCACAAGGACCCCCAGGGTGAAAAAAAGCATTTTTTTTAAAATAATTTCGGCGGAATTCGCGCTGGGGTCAGGAATCCCGCCAAAAGTATTAAAAAAAATGAAGCGCGGGCTCCCGCGCTTCATTTAAATGAAGGTCCCGGGGGCATTGTGCAATATATAATTTATAATTTCGCGGGCCCCCACAGCCTTTGGGACCGCCACCTCCCCGGGGCTATGTTAATAATATGCGGGAGGGCACGCGGCCCTCCCACAGCTCTGGGAACCGCCACCTCCCTGGGGCAACTTTTTTATTAACGTGTGGGGGGCCTCCAAGGCCCCCCCAAGCCCAGGGGACCGCCACCCCCCGGGGCTTCTATTTTTAAAAATCATCAAACCTGTGTGGGGGGCTTGAGCCCCCCACACACCCCGGGGACTGCGCCCTGCCAGGGCACTAAAAATGTAAAATGGGGGGTCCGTTATGGACCCCCGAGCCCTGGGGACCACCACCTCCCCGGGGCTATTTTCACGAAGGGAGGGGGGCCGAGCGGCCCCTCTCCAGGAGCCCTCGATGGCCCTGGGGACTGGCACCCCCCAGGGCTGGCTCCTGCAGTGTCCCGGGGTGCCCACCCCCGGGACACTGCTGTTTGCTATGGCAGGGCCCTGTCATTGCAAACTCTGCTTTGGATTTTGGAAGCGAGAGCAGGTTTCCTGCTCTCGCTTCCAAAATCCAAAGCAGATTGCTTTTCCACACGGGTGCTGCATGTCAGCAGCTCCCCGTGTGGAAAAGCAATACCGGCTCCCGCAGGAGGCGGGTAGCCGGCAGGGAGCTGCCTTGCAGAGAGGTGGTCCAAGGCCACGCCCCCTTTTTACACCACTCTGCAACGCAGCTCTGTGGCGCTTACTGGAGGTAGCTGGTGGGCTAGTTGGCCCCCAGGGACCCTCAGGACTCAAGGGGATTTAATCCCCCAATTTACAACGCACCAGGGGGCGCGTTTGCACAGTGGTGAAGGCAGGGGGCGGGGCCTGATGTGACAAGTGTACAAACGCGCCCTGTGGCGCGTTTTAAGTTGGGGGTTTAAGTCCCCTTGAATCCTGAGGGTCCCTGGGGACCAACTAGCCCACCAGGTACGTCCAGTAAGCGCCACAGAGTTGCGTTGCAGAGAGGTGTAAAAAGGGGCGTGGCCTCGGACCACCTCGCTGCAACGCAGCTCTGTGGCACTTACTGGAGGTACCTGGTGGGCTAGTTGGCCCCCAGGGACCCTCAGGATTCAAGGGAAATAAATCCCCCAACTAAAACCCACCAGGAGGCGTGTTTGCACAGTGGTGAAGGGAGGGGGCGGGGCCTGATGTGACATGTGTGTACTTATCCAATTACTCCGCCAAAACCCAAGCACTTATAAATTCACCATGCACTCACCTTGCAGCACTCTAATCATCCAGTCACTACCCATGCACTCATGCAATGACCCATGCACTAACTCATGCACTGCTACAATACCATGAGCACTACCCATGCAGTCCAGCCATCGCCCTGTCACTCCCATGCACTCCTCCAATCACCCAGTGAGCACCATGTACTTATCCAATCACTCCGCCAAAACCCAAGTACTTATAATTTCACCATGCACTCCCCTTGCAGTACTCTAATCATCCAATCAGTACCCATGTACTCATGCAATGACCCAGTCACTCCCCGTGCACTCCTCCAGTCAGTCAGCCACTACAATGTACTAATCCAAACACTCTACCAATACCCAAGCACTTATAAATTCACTCAGGCACTCTCCTTGCAGTATTCTAATGTTTCAGTCAGTAGCTATGTACTCATGCAATGATCCAGGCACTAACTGATCACTGCTACAATCCCCTATACACGACCCATGCAGACCTCTAACCACCTACACAGTACTGATTCACTCCTGCAATTACCCAGGTAGTACCCATGCACTCCAGCAATCCCCCTGTCACTACCCATGCACTCCTCCAATCACCCATCCAGCATCATGTACTTATCCAATCACTCCGCCAAAACCCAAGCAGTTATAAAATCACCATACACTGTCCTTGCAGCACTCTAATCATCCAGTCACTACCCATGTACTCATGCAATGACCCAGGCACTAACTCATGGCAAATACAGAGGAGATCATGCTAATCACAGGGGTACCCCAACGCATAGTGTTCCCTAGTGTATGTAGGTGTTTTCACTGTATTCTAAGTGTCTTTTAGCATAGCACTGGCTCTAGGCCTGGTTAGTCAGAGTCAGTTACCACCAGTACCAGTCAGCAAAAAGTTGGGGGCACAGGAGGACTTTCTGCTCCTCTGTTGGTTCTTTCTGCACATCTCTTGCTTCTTCCTGCACTTTTCTTTGTCTTTCTAGACTTCTGTTGTCTCTTTCTGCATTTGTCTTGTTTCTTTCTGCGCTTTTCTTCCTCTTTCTTCACATTTCTTACCTTTGTAGTCATAGTTGGAAATTAGCATTTAAAAAACCTTTGAAATTCACTGAAAAAACCATAGGTTTCAGTAACGTTATAGTTAGAAATTAGCATTTAAAAAACCTTTGAAATTCACTGAAAAAACCATAGGTTACAGGGACGTTATAGTGAGAAATTAGCATTTAAAAAACCTTAGAAATTCACTGAAAAAACCACAGGTTTCAGGGACGTTATAGTTAGTTGGATATTTCACTCGTACAAAACCAGAGAAATTCGGCCGTTATAGTTAGTTCAGCTAACTATAACTCGCGCCCCCGCAATGCACTGCTGATGACGTCACATATTACATCATTCATGACATGATCAGTGACATCACTGATGACATCACTGATGACATCTCAAATGACATCACTGATGACATCACTGATGACATCATCCACGTGATAATCTGATGCACCTCCTCATACCCTAATATAACCTTTGATACACCCACTCTGAAATACAGACTACCATTTTCGAAACCATAGACACACCAATACCAGTTAGTACATACCTCACTAATTCCTAGGTCTACACACACATCCACTCATTCACCCATACAGTCACTCATACATACAGTAAACCATCAATATGGCATTATCATATACACTCACATATTTATACAGACACTCACACACCGCCACTCATCCATAGAGTTACTCACACACCTAGTCAGTCATGCAAAGAATCAATCACACTCCCATTTACTCACCTATACAGTTATACACACACCACCTCACTTATTCAAATATATACTAACACATACTTACACTCTTATACGATAACTAATACAAGCACACACTGATCCATAAAGCCACTCTCACAATCTCTCAGTCTCACATATAGTCATTTATACACTCCAACACTCAGATATACTGCCTTTCACATATGCAGTTAATAATAATAATAATAATACAGACACTTGTAAAGCGCGACAGCTACCTCAAACAGAGGTGTCCCGGCGCTAAGCGGAAAATAATACAGCATTGGACCGCTCAGGGCCAAGTCATGGGCCCTCAGTCTTCCTTAAAAAGCCAGGTTTTCACCATTTTCCTGAAAAGGGGCTCAGAATCGATAGTGCGGAGATTGTTCGGCAGGGAGTTCCACAGTTTTGCAGCCCCGAGCGTAAAGGATCTACCACCCATACGTGCCTTTTTAAAACGGGGGATACATAGTAGATTTTGGGAATTGGATCTCAAGGTTCTGGATTGTTGGTAACCACGTAATCTGTGTTTCAAGTAGATAGGGCAGTTACCATGCATAGCACGGAACGCCAGAGTCAAGGCCTTGAATTTGACTCTTTTCCTCACTGGGAGCCAGTGTAATGCTTTTAAATGCGGAGAGACATGCTCGCGAAACGGCACTCGCCTAATTAGTCTCGCAGCCGCATTTTGCACTATCTGCAGGCGTTTAATCAGATACTCTGGCTGACCCAGATAGAGGCCATTTGCATAGTCTAGCCTGGAAGTTACCACAGCATGTACTATTTTTTTCCGACACTCCTCTGGAAGCAGATACAAAAATTTCTTCAGATTCCTCAGTTGACACAAACAGGTGGCCGTCACCTGACGAATCTGAGCCGAGAAGGAAAGGTCAGACTCCCACTTAACACCTAGATTTTTTATACAATCTGCCGGTGAGGGAGGTGGACCCATTTCGGTAGGCCACCAGAGATCCGAAGCTGGGGGTGGCTCTTTCCCGAAAAACAACACCTCAGTCTTTCCTGCATTAAGCCTGAGTTTGTTGTTATTCATCCACCACGCTATGTCTCTCAGGCAACCCTTGAAACTCTCAAAGGCAGCCACGGTCTGCTCTTTGAAAGTGAAAACCAATTGTGTATCGTCTGCGTAGGAGATCGCTCTTATCCCCCAATTGGCTATCAGGGTAAACAGAGGAGCCAGGTACACATTGAACAAAAGAGGGCTGAGTGCTGACCCCTGAGGGACTCCACACCAGAGCTGTTTTGGCTTGGATAAAAAGGTTGAAGCGCAACCCTCTGAGTGCGATTCTCCAAATAGGATTTCAACCAGGCCAGGGCCGAACCTCCAATACCACTATCCAACAGTCTCTCTAACAGCAAGGTATGGTCAACGGTGTCGAAGCGGCCGACAGATCCAGGAGCACCAGCATCGCAGAGGCCCCTGAATCTGCAGCCTGTCTAACTAATTCCACCACCTCCAGGAGGGCCGTCTCAGTGCTAAATCCCGACCTGAAGCCAGATTGGGTATCGTGTAGGATGCCCTCCTTTTCGATAAAACTAGACAATTGCCTCTGCACCAGTTTTTCCAACATCTTAGCCGGAGCTGGTAGCAAAGAGATGGGTCTATAATTGGTCAGATCCCCAGGGTCCCCATTCGGTTTTTTTCTTAACGGTAGGAGAGTAGCGTGTTTCCAGACATCTGGAAAAATACCCGTTGACAGGGAGGCGTTCCAGATATGCAACAGAGTGTGTGACAAGGAGTGGGCCATCACTTTCCATAGTGTTGGGGGCAAGGGTCATCAGGTGCCCCGACTTACACCTCACAATTTCTGACATGGCATCCTGTTGGGAAATGCTGGCAAACGACATCAAAGACGGTTCAGGGACTCTAACTTCCCTCTTGTCACATTTCTCTGTTTCTGACCGCCCTGGGAAAGATTTATACACTTCCTGAATTTTATCGTCAAAAAAGATGGAAATAGTATCGCATAAGGCGAGTGAGGGTTGCACAGTGGACTCCACAGCTCTAGGTTTCAAGAAGGATTTGACCACTTTAAACACCTCCTTAGTCGAGTTATCAGCTTTATAAATACAGTCCGCCAGATACTCTCTTCTAGCTACTCTTATCATGCTGTGGAATTCTTTCAAAGCGTTTCTATAGATGTTCTTAGCATGCTCGCTGTAGCTAGACCTCCACTGCCGCTCCAATCGTTTACAGCTACTCCTGGTCACCCTAAGAGCCTCCGTGAACCAAGGGGCGGATGGTGAGAGCCTAGATGATCTAGTAGTCTTGGCAGGAGCTGCGGCTTCGACCGCTGTCGCAATCCACTGATTTAAGGTTATGGAATCAGCGTTCGGGTCAGATGAAAGTGTGGGTTGACTGGCCTGTAACATAGGGTCCAACACCGTCACTGTTAAATTTTTCCAATTTCGTTTAATGTAGGATTGAGTACCCTTGCTCTGACCGAGTCTACAGAGCTTAAAACAAAAAGGAATCAAACAGTGATCCGACCAGACCAGTTTGATAGGGGCCGTTGTGGTCAGGGAGGTTAAGTTAGAAAAAACGAGATCTAAGATGTGACCTGCCTTGTGAGTCGGAGATCTAATGTGTTGCGTTAAATTAGCCCCTTCTAGGGTCAACACAAATTGAACTGCCTGTGTGCAGGTGGCATCGTTCACATGTAAATTAAAATCCCCTAGCGCGGTAAAATTTGCATACATTAGTGATTTCTCAATAATGTAATTACATAGCTCTTGGGTTGAGTTAGACGCACTGTCCGGAGGTCTATAAATAAGAATGCCAGAGAAGGAGGTAGAAAGATCAATTTGAAGGCAAAAGTTAAGCCCCTCAATCTCATTTAATCTGAACGGGCCAGAGGCTGCTAGAAACCAAGAGTCTTTAAAAATGATAGCAACCCCTCCCCCTCTTTTCCCACCATCTCTATTCGCGTAGCACATTTTAAAACCGCTTGGAACAGCCAAGGCTATTGCTGCCACGGAGTCGGAGTTTAACCAAGTTTCTGTCAGAAACAAGGCATCCCACTCAGTACTCGCCAGCAGAAGCCAAATATCCGTAGCATGTTTGGACAAGGATCTACAATTTATCATGCCCACCTTAATCATGGTCACCTGACCCTGCACGATTCCTGCATTAACATTTATCCCCATCAGCCCTGACAGTGCCTCAGGATTCCAAGGACAAGCCGAACAAGGGCCTAGGGGCTTGTCTATACCTACGTTGATATTATGCGCCTTCGTGCATGGGTTACCTCTATAGGACATTAGAGCCTCTCGTGACCAACAGGTTATCCCATCACCTGATAATCGAGCAGAGGGCTGGCGCTGGCAGCGGTCTTGCCGCGGACGGGCGCAGACGGGCTTGCCTTTGGCGCGCCCGCTGCGCGCGTCCGCTGCGTGTCCGGGCACCCATACTCTCTAAATAGAGTTATGTTGAAGGACCCGGATGTAAGGGAAACTCAGGGGGCGGAGTCACGACCCTCCGTTCAATCGGCACTCTCAAGCCGTGACGGACCGGGGCAACGTGAAGAGCACACAGGAGGGGGAACACTAGATGCTAAGCACACCCCGACATAAAAGTAAGTAAAAAAGGGCACACAATATTATAACACAGTAAAAATGCGGTTTTTGTTTAAAAAAAATCGGAACTTCAAGACTTGTGCAAAAGAGCAAAAACAGACTGGCCACAGAGCCTGTCAGCACTTCACTACCTTCCTTCCTCACACATGTACCACTGAGGCATCCATTCACTCACCAACACACCCATACACACACTCACCCACCCATACAGCCCATCATAGATGTACTCTTGAACCCGTACACCCAGTGAATCACCCACTTGTCACATCAGGCTTCGCCCCTTGCCTTCACCACTGTGCAAACGCGCCCCGTGGCGTGTTTTAAGTTGGGGGATTAAGTCCACTTGAATCCTGAGGGCCCCTGGGGGCCAACTAGCCCACCAGGTACCTCCAGTAAGCGCCAGGGAGCTGGTCCAAGGCCACGCCCCCATTTTACACCACTCTGCAACGCAGCTCTGTGGTGCTTACTGGAGGTAGCTGCTCTCGCTTCCAAAATCTAAAGCAGAGTTTGCAATGACAGGGCGGGAGCTGCACGGCTCCCGCCCTGCCATAGCAAACAGCAGTGTCCCGGGGGTGGGCACCCCGGGACACTGCAGGAGCCGGCCCTGGGGGGTGGCGGTCCCCAGGGCCATCGAGGGGTCCTGGAGGGTGGCCACGCGGCCCCCCTCCCTTCGTGAAAAAAGCCCCGGGGAGATGGTGGTCCCCGGGGCTCGGGGGTCCATAACGGACCCCCCATCTTACACTTTTAGTGCCCCGGGGAGGTGGCGGTCCCCGGGGCGTGTGGGGGGGCTCAAGCCCCCCCACACAGGTTTAAGGATTTTTAAAAATAGAAGCCCCGGGGGGTGGCGGTCCCCGGGGCAGCGGGGGGCCGTGTGCCCCCGCGAATATTTAAGAAAAGCCCCGGGGTGGCGGTCCCCGGGGCTTGGGGGGGCCTTGGAGGCCCCCCACACATTAATAAAAAAGATGCCCCGGGGAGGTGGCGGTCCCCGGGGCTGTGGGGGCCCCCGCAATTATAAATTATATATTGCGCAATGCCCCCGGGACCTGGCCCACCCAGGGGCCTCAATTAAATTCATTTTTTTTTCATAATTTCGGCGAGATTCGCGACCACAGCGCGAATTCCGCCGAAATTATAAAAAAAAATGCTTTTTTTCGCCCTGGGGGTCCTTGTGGGACCCCCTGAGCAGGCCTAGGGGGTCAGGGTGTTTCTACCCTGCCCCCTTTTCATGTTTTTTAATGTTTTTTCTACTGTTTTCTTGTGACTCGGTTCTACCGAGTCACAAGATGGCTGCCAAAACTTCCTGGTTTGGAGTGTTGGCAGCCAATCATCGTGAAGCTCGTGGTCGGGAGGGTACGCGAATCCACCGCTGCCCTAGATATCGAAACGTTTATTTTTTGAATTTCTCAGCAACTACTGAACGGATTTACACATTTAAAAAAAAAGGTCGCTTTCTGAACCAAGCACTACCTTTTTGCCAAATTTGGTGTAATTCCGTTCAGCAGTTCGGGCTGTAGCCTTGGCTAAAGTTTCCTATGGAAAATTGATTATCCACCTTTTATTTTTTGAATTTCTCAGGAACTACTGAACGGATTTACACCATTTAACAAAAAGGACTCTTTCTGAACGAAGGGCTACCTTTTTGCCAAATTCCGTTCAGCAGTTCGGGCTGTAGCCGTGTCTAAAGTTTCCTATGGAAAATAACATGGGGAAAACGCGTTTTGGGACCCCCCTTTTTTCTTGGCCCCCGCTTGGCGAATCACCCCGAAACTTTCAAGACAGGAGCTGACCGGAGCGGATCACTAGTTTTGAAAATTTCGCGAAGATTCGTCAAACGGCGCCGAGAGGGCCTATGGCCCTGTGTCTGGAGAGAGTCTCTGCCCCCCCCCTGAGGGACTGTGGCCCTGTGTCAGGAGAGAGCCTGTGAGACACGAGAGGGACTGTCTGTAACGATATGTCATGCAGACTTGTAGCGCACTACCAGCCAAGGGAATCCTGGCGCTGAATAGGTGGGAGTCTAGGCACTCCAGGTCCTAGTGAGACTACTCGATTAGCCAGGCCTGCAGCTTTTTGTGCAACTGAGAAAGGAGGAGGCTCCTGTGCGCAGTGGCACGCCGCACGTCCTTTCATGCTTTTCGGAGCTACTGTGGAGGTGTGTGGAGAAAGCCCCTGCACCCACGCGCACCTGCGTTTCACCCTCCTGATGCACTAGTGACACTCCGGAACCAAGCGCTTGCCTGCTTCACGGCGCATGCAGAGCGAGGCCTGACTGAGTGTCATGAACACTGATTTACACAAGATCGACACCAACAAACTACAACCAGAGCAGGTGCCGATGACACCACGAAGCCAAGAGCCAAACGCACACGTGACGTGATCATTAATTTGCAGCCTCAGTGGGAACGCACATATTCAGTACACGCACTAGGACATGTACTTTATTGTTACAGTGCCGGCTGCATTCTGTCTATTACATTTACCACGGCTCAAATTATGCCCTAAAAATTATATTACAAAAAGATGCACAATTTTGAATTGTGGTATGAGTGATTTTCTCATCTTCAGGTTGCATCGAGAGCGCGACACAGGGCATATTTCAAGCTCGACGACATGCAATCGTGTGCTGGAGCTGTCCTATTGCAGCGTGAAGGCGCCATGTAACACAAGG
Source organism: Calotriton arnoldi (assembly GCA_963921515.1). Classification (NCBI taxonomy): domain Eukaryota; kingdom Metazoa; phylum Chordata; class Amphibia; order Caudata; family Salamandridae; genus Calotriton; species Calotriton arnoldi. Next base: position 315,285 of record CAWUFW010004637.1, read on the forward strand.
CAAAGTAAACCAAAAAAGAGCACTCGCTATATATTTAATAACCACATCCACGTGGTATTATTTTCGTACATGCCCAATAATAATGTAAAATATGTGCACAATGGGCTACTTTCACAATGACTGCTTAGCAGGCCTCCCTCTCTCCTCAGTCGGAGCACAGATAGAAAACCTCGGTTGCGAGCCTCGCCCAGTGCCACGTTATGCATTTTCAGCTCTTTGAATATGTGCTTCTTTTCTGGGACTGCATTGAATCCTGCGCCCACATTTCTAAACTTAACCAATGTCATGCTCTTTTTTCACCTGCTTGGCCTGGATTGCCATCAGCCGGGTGAGTCAGCTCTGCGCCATGGAGCTGTCATATGGGGACATGTGGCGTCAAACAAGTCAACTAAAATAGATAAATAAAGTAAATGAACTGCCCCCCCAGCTTCTTTGTTGTTTCAGTGGCCTGCATGGTTTGAAGGCTTTTACAGGAAAGCCTGATGAAGAAGGGCGAACTTTGCGATTGCCCCAATAAGCTGCTTGGTGGTTTCTCACAGGGTGACCTGTGTGACTGTGTGCATTTTCATGGCACCTTATAGGAACAAGGGTAGCTCTGAGGTTGACCCATGCTGCCAGCACACCTAAAGGTACTGCCCAAAATGATGACTTCAAAGAAACATTTGAAAGTTACCTATTCGGATTTGCTGCGCCATTTTATAAGTTTTGCTAAGTTTTATTTCCTCTTCTCCCAACCTGTTCCCCCCACACCACCCTTATTCTCCCTCTTACAGTTTTTGGCTTCTCAGTGGCATGTTCTACGTGGTGTCACTATTCTAAGCTCCCCTCCTGTGGTTTTTCTTATTTCAGCTATCTGACTGATATCTGTTACCTTTTGCCCTAGTGCCTTAAAGCTACATCCATGGCACACAGCACTATCAGAGTAATAAAAACCTATCACTTCTCAAATGCAGTCTACAAATGTAAAAGTTAGTTGCGATGAGCGTGTGTGACTTCAAATACTCCCCAGTGTGGCCAGGACCAGTACTGAGTATGAAATACAACTTTTACATATGATGGCATGTACCAAAGAAAACATACCCATAACCCTTCAACTGAGAAAGCACCTCTCCCTTGCCCCCCACTGACATGAGAGCCTCAGACTAAGAACACACTGCCAGTCAGTGAGATGACAGCTTTGGACCAAGAAAGCACTGCCAGTCAGTGAGATGACAGCTTTGGACCAAGAAAGCACTGCGAGTCAATGGGATGACAGCCTTGGACCAAGAAAGCACAGCCAGTCAATGAGATGACAACTTTGGACCGAGAAAGCACAGCCAGTCAATGAGATGACAGCCTTGGACCGAGAAAGCACTGACAGTCAGTGAGATGACAGCTTTGGACTGAGAAAGCACTGCCAGTCTGTGAGATGAGAGCCTTGGACAGAGAAAGCACTGCCAGTCAATGAGATGACAGCCTTGTACCGAGAAAGCACTGACAGTCAATGTGATGACAGCCTTCGACCGAGAAAGCACTGCTAGACAATGAGATGACAGCCTTGGACTGAGAAAGCACTGCCAGTCAATGAGATGACAGCCTTGGACTGAGCCTTGGACCGAGAAAGCACTGCCAGTCAATGAGATGACAGCCTTGGACCGAGAAAGCACTGACAGTCAATGAGATGACAGCCTTGAACCGAGAAAGCACTGCCAGTGAATGAGATGATAGCCTTGGACTGAAAAGTACTGCAAGTCAATGAGATGACAGCCTTGGACTGAGAAGTACTGCCAGGCAATGAGATGACAACCTTGGACAGAGAAAGTACTGCCAGTCAATGGGATGACAGCCTTGGACTGAGATAACCGCCCCGGAATGAGGAAGGAAGGCCAGTTAATGAGATGACAGCCTTGGACCGAGAAAGCACTGCCAGTCAATGAGATGACTGCCATGGCAAAGCACTACCTGTGAATGGGACGACAGCTTTGGACCAAAAAAGCAATGCCAATGGATGAGATGACAGTCTTATACTGGAAAAGCACAAGCAGGCAATGAGATGAGACTGAGAAAACACTGCCAGTCAATGAGATGACAGTCCCAGACAGAGAAAGCACTGGCAGTCAATGAGATGGCAGACCTGCACTGAGAAAGAACTGCCTGTTGATGGGATGACAGCCTTGGACCGAGAAAGTACTGCAAGTGAATGAGATAACAGCCTTGGACCAAGAAAGTACTGCCAGTCAATGGGATGACAGCCTTGGACCGGGAAAGCGCTGCCAGTCAATGAGATGACAGCCTTGGACTGAGAAGTACTGCCAGTCAACGAGATGACAGCCTTGGACCGGGAAAGCACTGCCAATCAATGAGATAACAGCCTTGGGCTAAGAAAGCACTGCCAGTCAATGAGATGACAGCCTCGGAATGAGGACGGACTGCCAGTTAATGAGATGACAGACTTAGACCAAGAAAGCACTGACAGTCAAAGGGATGACTGCCATGAATTGCGAAAGTATTGCCAGTCAATGAGATGACAGCCTTGGATTGAGGAAGCACTGCATACCAATGAGATGAGAGCCTTGGACCGAAAAAGCACTGCCAAACAGTGAGATGACATTCTTAGACTGACAAAGCACCGGCTGACATTGAGATGACAGCCTCAGACTGAAAAAGGGCTGCCAGTGAATGAGATGACAGCTTTCGACTGAGAAAACATTGCTAGTCAATCAGATGGCAACTCTGAACTGAGAAAGCACTGCCTGACATTGGTATAACAGCCTTAGGTTGTGAAAGTACTGCCAATCAATGAGATGACAGCCTTGGACCAAAAAAGCACTACTGGTCAATGGGATTCCAGCCTTAGACTGACAAAGCACAGACAGGCAATGAGCAAGACAAACAATACATAACATCAGCCAAAGGCCATGCGTGGCGTGGGATTGGCCAGACCCTGCATCCAGCCCCCTGCGGGCAGCCAACCCGCATGGCCCTGGGTCATGCACCACGTGGGATTGGCCGTGGGGCCTAATCTGTGGCCAGGCCCTGCACCCACATCCAGTCAACCTCTGCCGTACACAGCCATCGGCCATGCCTGCGGCCTGGCCCTTCACCAGCCCCCCGCAGCTAGCTAGCCCCCTTCTTTCTACACCTCTGTTGCTTCTTTCAGCAATTCTCTTGCCTCTTTGTACACTTCTCTTGCCTGTTTCTGCACTTCTCTTGCCTCTTTCTGTACCCCTGTTGCTTCATTCTGCACTTTCCATGCTTCTTTCTGCACCTGTCTTGCTTCTTTCTGCACCCCGGTTGTCTCTTTATGTAGTTCTTTTGCCTCTTTCTGCACTTTTCTTGCCTGTTTCTGCACTTCTCTTGCCTCTTTCTGCACCCCTGTTGCTTCATTCTGCACTTTCCATGCTTCTTTCTGCACCCCTGTTGTCTCTTTATGTACCTCTTTTGCCTCTTTCTGCACTTTTCTTGCCTTTTTCTGAACCTCTCTTCCCTCTTTCTGCACGTCTGTTGCCTCTTTCTGCACCTCATGTGCTTCTTTCTGCACCCCGGTTGTCTCTTTCTGCACTCGTCTTCCCTCTTTCTGTACCTTTCCTGCCTGTTTTTGCATCTCACTTGCCTCTTTCTGAACTTTTCTTGTTTCTTTCTACACCTCTGTTGCTTCTTTCAGCAATTCTCTTGCCTGTTTCTGCACCTCTCTTGCCTCTTTTTGCACCTCTGTTGGCTCTTTCTGCACCTCACTTGCTCCTTTCTACACTTCTCTTGCCTCTTTCTGCACCCGTTGCTTCATTCTGCAATTCCATGCTTCTTTCTGCCCCTGTCTTGCTTCTTTCTGCACCCCTGTTGTCTCTTTATGTACCTCTTTTGCCTCTTTATGCACTTTTCTTGCCTTTTTCTTCACCTATCTTCCCTCTTTCTGCACGTCTGTTGCCTCTTTCTGCACCTCATTTGCTTCATCCGGCACCCCTGTTGTCTCTTTCCGCACTCGTCTCCCCTCTTTCTGTACCTTTCCTGCCTGTTTTTGCATCTCACTTGCCTCTTTCTGCACTTTTCTTAATTCTTTCTACACCTCCGTTGCTTCTTTCAGCAATTCTCTTGCCTCTTTGTGCACATCTCTTGCCTGTTTCTGCACTTCTCTTGCCTCTTTCTGCACCCCTGTTGCTTCATTCTGCACTTTCCATGCTTCTTTCTGCACCTGTCTTGCTTCTTTCTGCCCCCCTGTTGTCTCTTTATGTACCTCTTTCTGCACTTTTCTTGACTTTTCCTGCACCTCTCGTCCCTCTTTCTGCACGTCTGTTGCCTCTTTCTGCACCTCATTTACTTATTTCTGCACCCGTTGTCTCTTTCTGCACTCGTCTTCCCTCTTTCTGTACCTTTCCTGCCTGTTTTTGCATCTCACTTGCCTCTTTATGCACTTTTCTTGCTTCTTTCTACACCTCTGTTGCTTCTTTCAGCAATTCTCTTGCCTCTTTGTGCACTTTTCTTGCCTGTTTCTGCACTTCTCTTGCCTCTTTCTGCACCCCTGTTGCTTCATTCTGCACTTTCCATGCTTCTTTCTGCACCTGTCCTGCTTCTTTCTGCACCCCGTTTGTCTCTTTATGTACCTCTTTTGCCTCTTTCTGCACTTTTCTTGCCTTTTTCTGCACGTCTGTTGCCTCTTTCTGCACCTCATTTGCTTCTTTCTGCACCCCTGTTGTCTTTCTGCACTCGCCTTCCCTCTTTCTGTACCTTTCCTGCCTGTTTTTGCATCTCACTTGCCTCTTTCTGCACTTTTCTTGCTTCTTTCTGCAACTCTGTTGCTTTTTTCAGCAATTCTCTTGCCTCTTTGTGCACTTCTCTTGCCTGTTTCTGTACCCCTGTTGCTTCATTCTGCACTTTCCATGCTTCTTTCTGCACCCCTGTTGTCTCTTTATGTACCTCTTTTGCCTCTTTCTGCACTTTTCTTGCCTTTTTCTGCACCTCTCTTCCCTCTTTCTGCACCTCTCTTCCCTCTTTCTGCACCTCATGTGCTTCTTTCTGCACCCCTGTTGTCTCTTTCTGCACACGTCTTCCCTCTTTCTGTACCTTTCCTGCCTGTTTTTGCATCTCACTTGCCTCTTTCTGCACTTTTTTTGGTTTTTTCTACACCTCTGTTGCTTCTTTTAGCAATTCTCTTGCCTGTTTCTGCACCTCTCTTGCCTCTTTTTGGACCTCTGTTGGCTCTTTCTGCACCTCACTTGCTCCTTTCTACACTTCTCTTGTCTCTTTCTGCACCCCTGTTGCTTCATTCTGCACTTTCCATGCTTCTTTCTGCACCTGTCTTGCTTCTTTCTGCACCCCTGTTGTCTCTTTATGTACCTCTTTTGCCTCTTTCTGCACTTTTCTTGCCTTTTTCTGCACCTCTCTTCCCTCTTTCTGCACGTCTGTTGCCTCTTTCTGCACCTCATTTGCTTCATCCGGCACCCCTGTTGTCTCTTTCCGCACTCGTCTTCCCTCTTTCTGTACCTTTCCTGCCTGTTTTTGCATCTCACTTGCCTGTTTCTGCACTTCTCTTGCCTCTTTCTGCACCCCTGTTGCTTCATTCTGCACTTTCCATGCTTCTTTCTGCACCTGTCTTGCTTCTTTCTGCACCCCTGTTGTCTCTTTATGTACCTCTTTTTGTACTTTTCTTGACTTTTCCTGCACCTCTCTTCCCTCTTTCTGCACGTCTGTTGCCTCTTTCTGCACCTCATTAACTTATTTCTGCACCCGTTGTCTCTTTCTGCACTCGTCTTCCCTCTTTTCTTTCCTGCCTGTTTTTGCATCTCACTTGCCTCTTTCTGCACTTTTCTTGCTTCTTTCTGCACCTCTGTTGCTTCTTTCAGCAATTCTCTTGCCTCTTTGTGCACTTCTCTTTCCTGTTTCTGCACTTCTCTTGCCTCTTTCTGCACCCCTGTTGCTTTATTCTGCACTTTCCATGCTTCTTTCTGCACCCCTGTTGTCTCTTTATGTACCTCTTTTGCCTCTTTCTGCACTTTTCTTGCCTTTTTCTGCACCTCTCTTCCCTCTTTCTGCACGTCTGTTGCCTCTTTCTGCACCTCATTTACTTATTTCTGCACCCGTTGTCTCTTTCTGCACTCGTCTTCCCTCTTTTCTTTCCTGCCTGTTTTTGCATCTCACTTGCCTCTTTCTGCACTTTTCTTGCTTCTTTCTACACCTCTGTTGCTTCTTTCAGCAATTCTCTTGCCTCTTTGTGCACTTCCCTTGCCTGTTTCTGCACTTCTCTTGCCTCTTTCTGCACCCCTGTTGCTTCATTCTGCACTTTCCATGCTTCTTTCTGCACCTGTCTTGCTTCTTTCTGCACCCCTGTTGTCTCTTTATGTACCACTTTTGCCTCTTTCTGCACTTTTCTTGGCTTTTTCTGCACTTCTCTTCCTTCTTTCTGCACCCCTCCTGCCTTTTTCTGTACCTCTCTTGCCTCTTTGTGCACCCATCCTATCTTTTTCTACACCCCTCTTGCCTCTCTCTCCACCCCTCTTCCCTCTTTCTGCACCTCTGTTGGTTCTTTCTGGACTGCTCTTGCTTCTATCTGCACCTTAATTGCCTCTTTCTGCACTTCTCTTGCTTCTTTCTACACCTCTGTTGCTTCTTTCAGCAATTCTCTTGCCTCTTTCTGCACTTCTCTTCCTTCTTTCTGCACCCCTTCTGCCTCTTTCTGTACCTCTCTTGCCTCTTTGTGCACCTCTCCTACCCCTTTCCGCACCCCTTTTGCCTCTTCTTACACCTCTGTTGGTTCTTTCTGCACTGCTCTTGCTCTTTTCTGCTCCTCACTTGCCTCTTTCTGCAATTCACTTGCTTTTTTCTGTACCTCTCTTGCCTCTTTCGGCACCTGTGTTGCTTCTTTCTGCACTTCTCTTGCTTCTTTCTGCACTTCTCTTGCCTCCTTCTGCACCTCTTAGTTAGAGGTAGTTTTAATCCCCCTGCCCTATTATGTACTAGGGCCATACAGGGGAAGTCATGCCAATCACAGGGGTACCCCAACCCAGAGTGTTCCCTAGTGTATGTAGGTGTTTTCACTGTATTCTAAGTGTCTTTCATCATAGCACTGGCTCCGGACCTGGTTAGTCAGAGTCAGTTACCACCAGTACCCGTCAGCAAAAAGTTGGGGGCACAGGATGACTTTGCAACAAGGCCTCTTTCTGCTCCTCTGTTGGTTCTTTGTGCACATCTCTTGCTTCTTTCTGTACCTTTCTTCGTCTTTCTGGACTTCTGTTGCCTCTTTCTGCATTTCTCTTGCTTCTTTCTGCGCCTTTCTTCCTCTTTCTGCACATGTCCTACCTTTGTAGGCATAGTTAGAAATTAGCATTTAAAAAACCTTTGAAATTAACTGAAAAAACCATAGGTTTCAGGAACGTTATAGTTAGAAATATGCATTTAAAAAACCTTAGAAATTCACTGAAAAAACCACAGGTTTCAGGGACGTTATTGTTAGTTGGACACTTCACTCATACAAACCCAGAGAAATTTGGCCGTTATTGTTAGTTCAGCTAACTATAACTCGCACCCCCGCAATGCACTGTCTGATGACGTCGCATATTACATCATTCATGACATGGTCAGTGACATCACTGATGACATCTCAAATGGCATCACTGACGACATCACTGATGACATCATCCAGTGACTGTGTGTTTCTGTAAAGTTTAAATATGTTTTATATATATATATATAGGCCACGGTGTATTGAAGAATGAATGGGTGTATAAGTGTCTGAATGGATGATTTAGTAGGTGCGTGACTGACTGTATAAGTGAGTGATTAAATGTATCTTACTGAATGCATGGGTTAGTGACTGATACAGACATTCACTCAGTCTAGTTTGTCAGTTGGTGTGTAAGCGGTTGCATGGGTTGGTGAGTAGCTAAATGAGGGTCTATATGGGTTATTGATTGGTTGTCTGAGTATCTGTATGGGTGCCTGAGTGTGTGTGGGTGGGTGGGGGGGTGTGACTCTGTGCATAGATGTGTGAGTGGGTGATTCACTGGGTGTATGGGTTCAAGAGTGCATCTGTGAAGGGCTGTATGGGTGGGTGAGTGTGTGTATGGGTGTATTGGTGAGTGAATGGATGCCTCAGTGGTACATGTGTGAGTAACTGCATATGTGAACGGCTGTATATGTGAGTGTTGGAGTATATAAATGACTATATGTGAGAGTGAGTGATTGTGAGAGTGGCTGTATGGATGAGTGTGTGCTTGTATTAGTTATTATATAAGAGTGTAAGTATGTGTTAGTATATGTTTGAATAAGTGAGGTGGAGTGTGTATAACTGTATAGGTGAGTAAATGGGAGTGTGATTGATTCTTTGCATGACTGACTAGGTGTGTGAGTAACTCTATGGATGAGTGGCGGTGTGTGAGTGTCTGTATAGATATGTGAGTGTATATGATAATGCCATATTGATGGTTTACTGTATGTATGAGTGACTGTATGGGTGAATTAGTGGATGTGTGTGTGTAGACCTAGGAATTAGTGAGTGGGTATGTACTAACTGGTATTGGTGTGTCTATGTTTTCGAAAATGGTAGTCTGTATTTTAGAGTGGGTGTATCAAAGGTTATATTATGGTATGAGGAGGTGCATCAGATTATCATGTTGATGATGTCATCAGTGATGTCATTTGAGATGTCATCAGTGATGTCACGGACCATGTCATGAATGATGTAATATGTGACGTCATCAGCAGTGCATTGCGGGGACGCGAGTTATAGTTAGCTGAACTAACTATAACGGCCGAATTTCTCTGGTTTTGTACGAGTGAAATGTCCAACTAACTATAACGTCCCTGAAACCTGTGGTTTTTTCAGTGAATATATATATATATATATATATATATTTATATCTAGATATCTATATACATATATATGTGTGTGTGTGTGTATAATATATATATATATATTACCTAGAGGCAGTCACCACTGGGTAATTATAGTTAGGTCTTCTTTTCCCATAGATAGGGCTTTTTCGGTTTGCTAATAACTTTGGCCCAGTTTAACGAATCTTCACAAAACTTTCCCAAAAAAGTTCATCCACCTCAGCTCCTTCCTGGAAAGTTTTGGGGTGACCTGTCCAGCAGGGGCTGAGAAAATAGGGTTGTCCCAAAACGTAAAATACCCATGCATTTATTATAGACTAATTTAGACAAGGTTACAGCAAAAACTGCTGATTGGAATTGCACTACATTTTTTGATTTAGTGTAACTCTGTTCAGTGGTTTTTGAGATATTAATGGTAAAATATAATTGTATATTTTGCCATTTGGGCTTGCAAGAGTCACGGTAGCATCCAGGGAGAGCACAAATTAAAAAATGGAGTCCTGTGATTGGTTGAGAGGCTTGTTTCTCCCGTGAGCCTTCACGCTCTTGTGAGAGGGAAAGGCTCCCACAAGTCCCTTTGGAGCAAGCGCTTTGTTTTGCTGGCTGTTGGAATTGTAGAAATGAAGTGGCCACCATTACTGTTTACTGTGAAAAATCAGAGGAAATAAAGTAAACAAGCATTGGCATAGCCAATAGGTCTCGCCTATAAGTATTTAGTTATGCAGCACAATATCCTTGGTGCAACAACATCAACTGTTGCATGGCTAAACACTTATAAGGTCCCAAAGGCGAGACCTATTGGCTATGCCAATGCTTGTTTGTTGACTGCCATTTTTAAGTACTAAAAACCCATAGATAGATAGATAGATAGATACTACTAACACAGGCACAAACAGAAACGTGCGCTGAAATAGAGAGGAGTACGGGACAACATTGATATACTGCACACTATTAGCATACACGCACACACACGCAGCACCTATCTATAGAGATGTAGAGAAGACTGAAATATTCACAGTCCAGCTAGAGGAAAGGAGAAGAAGACTGAGCGAAGCAGGGGGATAAATAGGAAGAGAGGTAGAGGAAGAGAAGACAGAAAAAGAACAGAGAGTGCAGTAGAGAAAAGGAAAGACAAATAAAGAGGGAGTAGAAAGGAGGAGGAACTGGAGAAAGAAAATGGGAGATAAAAAGAAGAGAAAGATAGAGAAAAAGAAGAAGGGGAAATAAAATAGAAGGGTGCAAGAGATAGAAAGATAAAAAAAAGAGGAGAGAGGAGAACAAGGAGAAAAAAAAGAGGACAGCAAAAGGTTAAAGAGGAAGATAAATTGAAAGGATGGAAAAGAAAAACGAGAGAGAGAGCGAGAGAGAATGAAAGAGAAAAAAGTGAAGTAGTGACAATTATACAGAGAGGAAGAGAAGGGAAGGGAGAAGAAATAGAGAGAATATGAACAGATTGCGGGAGGGAAAATGAGAAGGGGAGGAAAGAGAGGGAAAGAAAGGAAGAATAAATCAGAGAAGGAAACTGAGAGATAAAATGATTGAGAGAAAGACAAAAAGAATGTGGGAAAATAAAGAGATGGGTCTGATGGGACCAGGGCAGCAGCAGTGAGGAAGACCCCAGACGAAGTCTGCATCTTGTCCACATATGTTCTGCAGACATCCAAAGTGGACCATCTCCCTTGGACCTGTGATGAATGTGCAGGGTAACTTCGGCGGAAAAGCGCCTAGAGTCTGACTCTATTCATTGACCTCAACCTCTGGAGAATTTCCCCGTTTGCCAAAGACAGGAGTCGCAGTGCTCCTTTTGGCTAAAGACACTTATTGACGCTGTGCCCCCAGATTTATCAGCACCCTGAACAGCATTTGTGAAAACAATACTTACTACAGCGGTTTCATCGAAAGTATTGCACATAGAATATTTACATATACACTTACGTACAATCATAATTGGCCCGCATTTGATTCAAGTTGGAAAGATGACTAGCTGAGTCGGACGGCTCGAATTCAGACCTGCAAGCTGCAAATGTGCCGTAATCGCTTCATCTAGCCTTCAACCCGCTGTGCTATCCTACTGGCACATGTGCAGCTGTAGGAATGTTCTAAGCTCCCGGCCGCAGAACTTTCGGCGCTCTCCCGTCCTCGCGCGGAGTGGACCCCTTGGGCAGTGTGAGCGTCGCGCTTGTCCCGAAGGAGCTATTTTCTCCCTCTGTCCGCTCTGCTCTGTGACGTCCCGCGAGGTGAAGACCATGCTGCGGCTCGAAGGCAGCGGGTGGTCCTCGGGGCCCTGGGCGCTCCTCTGGCTGGCATGAACCCTGCTGCTGCTGCCTGGGGAGGGCTCGCAGCTGGGCAGCACCAGGTCTAAGGACAATTCCATCAAGTCTATCCTGATGGGCCACCCCCCCCCACCCCGGCTGTCTCCAACAGAACCACTGGCGTCTTCCACGGAGCCACGCACAAGAAGGGCAAGAGCCTCAGCCAGGTAGGTGAACCACTGTCACCGCCCTGCCGTGGAATGCAGGCTACTGCCATAGAAGCAATTCACTGCAGCGCCGTGAAACCTCGAGTGTGATAGCATGCGCTATATAGAAAACAAAAGTTGTCATTATTAACAACTTGTGTAATATTAGTTGCGTGGTAGTGGTTGTGCTACGAAAAGAGCAGCAGAAGTACCAGTAACCGCAGTAATAGTAGTAGTCGTATGTAGTAGTCATACAATGAGGAATAGTAATATTAACAGTAGTAATGGTGTCCGCGAAATCGGCGACAGAAAAATAGTAGCGCTAATTGTAAAAATAGTAACACTAATGACAGTAGCAGAAAAACAATAGTAGTGGCCCAAGTTCTAACGGTCATATTAACAGTAGTAATGGTGCCAGTTGCAGTAGTGACAGAAGAAAACAAACGCGCGCGCCTCGCGCTGGCAGCAGGGGGAGGGGAGAGAGGAGGGGACTGCGCCTGTTTCCCTTGCTGGAGCGAGCAGGAACCATCTGTTAATTACAAACAGATGGTTTGAAAGCTCGCTCCCGCAAGGGAATCGCCAAACGTGCACGCGTTGCCATTGAAAGCAATGCAACGCATGCACGTTTTTGCCTGCAAAAGTGAATCGATTGCTAAAGGTCTTTTTCCTATGAAGCGCATGCGCGCTGCGTAGGCGAGACCTAAAAAGCTATATAAGAGGGCAGCAGAAAGGAATGCTGTCCTACTAGATTTAGAGAGGATGTGTCTTGGGTATAACTACTGTGAACACACACCCTACCATGCACCCCGGTCATGTCAGATAGAGGTCTCAAAGGAGAGGCCAGTCCCTCCCCATTCACTACTATGTACACCAGTCATCTGAGAGAGACGTCTGAAAGGAGAGCCCTCTCCTTTCCCACACCCTGCTATGCTCACCAATCATCTGTGAGAGAGGTCTAAAAGGAGAGGCCAGTCTCACCCCATACTCCCTACTACACACAACCGTCATCTGAGAGAGAGGTCTGAAAGGAGAGGCCACTCCTTCCCACACCCTACTACGCACACCCATAATCTGAGAGAGAGGTCTGAAAGGAGAGGCCACTCCTTGCCCATACCCTACTATGCACACCTGTCAACTGAGAGAAAGGTCTGAAAGGTGAGGCCACTATTTCCCCACACCCTCCTATGCACATCGTTATTTGAGAGAGACATCTCAAAAGGTACCCCACTCTTTACCCACACCCTACTATGCACACCCGTCATCTGAGCGAGAGGTCTGAAAGGAGAGGCCACTCCTTCCCCACAACCTACTATGCATTCCTGTAATCTGAGAGAGAGATCTGAAAGGACAGGCCACTACTTCTCCACACCTTACTATGCGCACCTGTCATGTGAGAGAAGTCTGAAAGGAGAGACCAGTCCATCCACACACCCTACTGTGCACACCTGACATCTGGGAGAGGTCTGAAATGAGATACAAGTCGTACCTTGTTTTCACAAGAAATGTGCAACATCGATTTTATCTAACAAGGTTAAGGATGGGCACCCTGCACTACCAGATCGCATTCCCTAGCATGGATAAGTGGAGAGCTAAGTTACCTAACTGCCCATGCGGTGGAAAGTCCCCCAGACTACATTACACTTTGTACTCTTTTGTAATTTTTACAGGGACATTAGGAAATCAATTTTACGACCCTTATTTATTGATAATAGATTGTATACTTATTAATCAGCATTTTATTATATTTGTAACTTGGAGAATGTAAAAACATGTAAGGCAGTTATCCTCTATACACAAATGGCAATCAAGAAAAGAAAGAATCTCTCACATTTGGAAATGCTAACATATGAATTTGAATAGGTTCTTATCTCTGTCGATTAGTCGATTGTATTTTTGTCTCCCCAATACCCTTGTCGAAAGGGAGAGAACTACAATAAGTAGTATTCTGTGACCTAATGTACCATGAGCTGTTTTTATGTATTTTCCTTTGTAATGCACTTTGTGAACCTATGTTTATATATTTATAATCTCTCTGGGTTGAGAAATTATCGTGCACTTGATATTTTAAATGTTTCCCTAGAAATTGTTCGTGGAGAAGACCTTTTTACGGGAAATCCCAGCATGGAATAATAACATGTATGAAATAATCTTTTAAAACCAATTTTATTATGAGCACTGTTTTTGTATAGAATGCCTTTATGGTTATATATTATATACCGAATAAAGCTTGATTTGATTTGATTTGAGATACAAGTCCTTTCCCACTCACTACTACGCACACCAGTATCTGAGAGAGAGGTCTGAAAGGAGAGGCCACTCCTTCCCCACACCTTACTACGCACACCCGTCATCTCAAAGAGAGGTCTGAAAGGATAGGCCATTTCAGTCACACATCCTACAATGGACACCTGTCATGTGAGAGCGAGGTCTCAAAGGGGAGCCCAGAACCTCCCCACACTCTACTACGCCCACCTGTCATTTGAAAGCGAGGTCTCAAAGGAGAGGCCACTCCCTCCCCACTCATTACTACGCACACCTGTCACCTGAGAGAGATGCCTCAAAGGAGAGGCCAGTTGCTCGCTATAAGCCCTACTGACGTGCACCCATTATCTGAGAGAGACGTTTTGAAAGGTGAGGACAGTCCCTCCTCACATCCTAATATGCACACCCATTATGCAAGAGAGGGTTGTCATTAGAGAGGCTAGTCCTTTCCATATGCTACTATTTCCCTACAATACTGTTGCGATCTTGTGAGAGTACCGCGAGAGTAGAACACAAGCTTTCAGGAGTGAAGCTTTCTGCATGAGAAATTACTGGGCCTGCCACAAGGTATTTTACGATCCTGCGAGAGTCTGTCGAGATCTTATGGGGAGAAAAAGAAAAAAAGGGCCAAGGTCAACCAATAGTTCACATTCTTATTCCATTGTTCAAGAAATGTTGTGATTGGCTGCAGGGCAAGTGATAGCTCAAATTGTCCTTTGTGCTTTGGAGGAAAAGGAAGTCTCTCTGAGTTGTTCTCAGCCGATGTGACTTAATTTGGAACTAAAAGGGACTGGTGTCTTCAGCTCCATTTAAGAAGTACCTCCAAGTTCAGGTATTTAACCCCTTCCATGCTCATGACAGAAATGGTTCCGTCATGAGCACAAGTGCAAGCGTGCTCATGACGGAACCATGCCGTCATGAGCACACTTTCGAAAATTCCCTCCGCTGTAAACAGCAGAAGGATTTCCCATTTTTTTTTTTTGCTTTGGGAGGTGGGGAAGAGCTTCCCCAACCTCCCAAAGCATGGTTAGGGTTTTCATTGTAATCACGACTGCGCGCATGGCGTGCTGTCGTCGTTAAAATGAAAACTAAACTGAAGCTTAGTTTCAGTTTCACAGTTCCGGTTCTTGTGGGGCTATCTCAGCCCCTTGAGCACCGAAAAACATGGGAGAGGTATCGTTGGAAAGGGGAGAACCGGGAGGGCGATCCCCAAGCAGGGATCCACCCACTAGCCACCATGGGGGGGTAGCGGCCCCTTGGGCAAGGGCCTTTGCTCCCCCATAAAATTTTGCCAGACAGCCTTTCTGCCCCCTCTAGGGGGCAGATGGGGCAGTAGCCCCCAATCTGCCCCCCGGGGAGGGCAGAAAGCACCCTAGACACCAGGGATTTTTTTTTATAGGCCAGGGGTAGGGGCTGTCCAGAATGGGCATGCCAATGCCCCCACCCTACCCCCCCCCCAAAGAAGGCATAAGACTTTCTGCCCCCCCAAGAGGCAGATGGGGGCAATAGCCCACTAGGCCCCAGGGATTTATTTTGTATATACGTAGGGGTGGGGACTGCCCAGAATGGGCATGCCAATGTCCCCACCCAAACATAAAATGCTACAGTCTTTCTGCCTCCCCAGGAGGCAGCTGGGGCAATAGCCCCCTAGGTACCAGGGATTTAATTTCCTCAAAGTTCGGGTGGGGGCTGCCCAGAATGCCCACTAGGCACCAGGGATTTGGGGTTTTTTATACATAGGGGTGGGGGCCACCCAGAATGGGCATGCCAATGCCCCCACCCGCAACAAATTACCACAGTCTTTCTGCCACCCCCAGGAGGCAGATGGGGGCAATAGCCCCTTATCTGTCCCCTCTGGGGGCAGAAAGCCCACTAGGCACCAGGTGTTATGGGTGAAAAGGACTCTGCATTGGTTTCCTAGGATTCTGCATTGGTTTACTACAGATTGCATGAGTGTCATTGTTTAATCAAAACAATGAATGTTCATTATGTGGATTATTTTACAAATAACTAACATCATGACAACTTTTTAGGAATCATGTATTATTGTGGATTGCTAGTAGAAAACGAATTAAGTAATTCTTGTTTCCTCATAATGTTAAACACGTTGTTTATAACTTGCCCACAAAAACATGTATTTTTCCCTTCTTCAAGCGTTAGACGGATGCTCTTGGTAATTAGCAGCCAACCGTTTTTCTCTACACACGTGCAAACCGCCGTAACGTTCACACGTGTATTCAAAAGAAGGAGCGGTAGGGTATTTAAACCGCACCCGCTCTGAGACACACGCTTCGCTTTTTGAAACTGTTGGTACTCACCTGACTCCAGCTCCGACCAGCGTTGCTCCTGCCGGCCTCCGGACATCTTCTTGGGCTTCGGTCTTCCTTCGGCTCCTTGAAGATAGGTACCGGTTCCTGGTGTTCTTGGAATCCTTCCCTCCTGCGCACCTTCTGGTTTCCCTAGAAATAAGAAAACAGAGATTAAAACATCGGTTACCAGGCAACAACTCGAGCAGAACGGTAAAGTGTACACAAAACTAGAAGAACTTAGCGGTAAGCCTTTTATGCTTAAAAACACTCTGCTGAGACATTTTGGATGTGCTTAAAACGTAACGGCACTTAAGACAATTACTCAACAGACTTCATTTATTGAAATCACGACGTTGGTACTGAATAGAAGTACTGCAACTGGAAATGTATAGTTAAAGACTGGATGAACATTTGGTGAGCAATTAATAATTGTTTCTACAGTTTAATAGAAATCGACACAGAAGAAAGTGTTAAGAATTGAAAAAGCAATTGTGCTCGTTTGTTTTCTTTTTCTTTTATTATTTATCCCATTTAGTTTCACGGATTATTCACGGATCATTTTGGGCCTAATTCAAGGGAAGAACAGGTAAGAAGATAACAATCGTTACAATTATAGCGGTTGTTGTAGTGAGATAATTATTGTGAGCTCCTGTTAATTTGTATTGTATTTAGATATCCCTTAAAGGAGCATCTACTAGAAATATAAAAGCAGAAGTCCTGGCTGACAAATTATTTAATCAGAAGAGTTTCACATGTATAGAAACTGGGTATGTTACATCTGAAATTCAAGTTGTGTAATACGAATAATTGCATGTGAATTACTTAGCATAGGTTATAACACTAGTCTTTCTTGTGTGTATTGTTTTAACAATCACAACCTAGAAGCCCTGGGTAAAACAGAGTTTTTCCTTCTTCCCTATCTGAGAGACTCTCCTAAGAGACAAGCCCAGAAGACTCCAGTTGCAGGAATCCAGTCTCTTGTTGTTTCTTGTTTTTCTCTCCCATACCCCTTCCCCCGGGGGGTTGCTATAGTGACAAGTTTTTATATTCCTTGCCGTTCTGGTAATTTCCCGTAGGATTCGGGATAAAGGCAGCATAAAGGAAGGAACAAACCTGGAGTGCAGGTGGGTGACTTATGTAACAGAAAGCGAAGCCTAAACTCCAACTATTTGTTCCTTCCCTGATCTGAAAAATTATGGAGTTTGATCAAGATAAACTGGATTCTTTCGCAAATGGCTGAGTTAATTCAGAAATTGACTCAAGAAATGCAACAGCTTAGACAGGAAAATCATACACTTAGGCAAGAAGCTGGCCGAGTCAAATCTGAATTTACTAATTGGAGAGATCCTCATATGTCAGACAGTCGACCTATTCTTGCCCCACCTAAGTTTGGTTCAACCACTTTCTTTTCATCCACTCCCACGGTTCCGCACACTGATCAAAATCTTCAGGTTACTGCAGTTTCCCCTAGTATTGTTCCTTTAGCTAACCCCGAACGCTTCACGGGTGATAGTAATCACTTTGCGTCCTTTATGAGTCAGTGTAAGTTGCATTTTTTGTGCAAACCACAGATTTTCACTACTGATACCACTAAAGTAGCGTTCATTATTTCCTACCTAGGTGGAGTAGCAGCTAATAGGGCTATGCCTTTGGTGGACACAAATGACCCTCTACTCCATAATCTGGCCGCCTTCAAAACAGCCATGTCACGCCTATTTGCAAAGCATGTCTTTATTCAAGCATCTGATAATGAGTTATTGAGTTTACGTCAAGGCTCTAAAGATTTACTAACATATATAACTAGTTTTAATATATTGCTTTCCGAGACGCACTGGCCAGAAGAGAAAAGAATATCATTATTCTATCGAGGTCTTAGAGACGACTTAAAAGATTCCTTAGCACACATTGTAGACCTACCTGATGACTACACAGAATTCCTAGATTTGGTAGTTAAACTAGATCATAGGCTAGGAGAAAAGTGAAAGACCCAGAGGTGAGACAAGTCTTACATTTCAAGTTAGATAAAAAGAAGTAGAGGATAAACACAATAGTGTGGAACCAACGCAATTGGTGGCATAAGAGGACCGTTGTCTTCTGAAGAAAAGGAGAGGAGACGAAAGGGGAATTTGTGCCTATATTGCGGCAAAGCAGGTCACTTTGCCAAAGACTGTTCAGTAAAACCCAAGAAAAATAAGGCTATTGCTATCACGGAGAGAACCCTTTCTGAGTCGGAAAACTAGGTCTCTCGAAGAGTAACGAGATCGTCTCTTCGAGAAAAGAAACAATGCAGATCTCGCAGTACGCTACAAATGTAATCAATCGCATTCCAAAACTAATGATGATTAGGTTAACTTTCATTATCACAGCACAACAAAGGTACAGTTTAGCAGTCCTGATAGATTCAGGTGCAACAGGTAATTTTTTTGATTTGGAGTTAGCCAGAAAGTTGGGAATAGCACAAATCCCTAAATCAGAGCCTGAACCCGTCAGAGCTGTTGACGGATCAGTTCTTTCTTCTGGACTGATTACATTTCAAGTAAGACAGAAAAGTTTCCCCTTGGATCCAAATACTAACACACTTTAGTAGTTGCTTAAAAGGAAAAACCACTATTGTTATTCACTAAAACTCGTACTACTTATCCACTCCAATTCATATCACATAACATCAAATACTGACTCTTATAATTCAAATATTAAAAAACATGTTTTAATTAAAATCCTGTTATCACAAAAAATATTAAAAGATTTTTCAATCACAATAAAAACATCAATATATTTCATACACTTAATAGAATTGATATAAACAGCTATTACAACGTTACATAAAACACAGATGACACTATACCCCCACACACAAGAGAAAAGAATTTATATTAGACACTCAAGTTGGACACTTATATACTTTTTCTCTTATAATACTCCTTGGTTAGAAAATCCTTATTTATGAATCAGCTATATTCGAATGTAAAAACTCTAAAATCTCAAATGTCACAAGTTTCTGAATAGTTTCCTCGATCCGATTTACTGCCAGAGCTTCAACCTCGCTATCCAGAGATTGTTTCTGACACCCCGATCGACAAGGTCTCATAGACTGGAGTCAATACAATTTTGAAATTCTGACTCTCGTGGTACCAATCCTCTCACCTTATGGGTCATAACTTGCTCCGCATCGAGGGGCAATCACGTCCTCCTCTTATCCCGGTGTGCTAAAGAATTACAGCCGAGGTATCGCACATCCGTCTTGCTCGTTGTTTTCTATCGATAGAGACCTTGTCGATCGGGGTGTCAGAAACAATCTGGCAGTAAATCGGATCGAGGAAACTATTCAGAAACTTGTGACATTTGAGATTTTAGAGTTTTTACATTCGAATATAGCTGATTCATAAATAAGGATTTTCTAACCAAGGAGTATTATAAGAGAAAAAGTATATAAGTGTCTTGAAAAAGATGGACTAAATATTTTTGAACCATCGAAACGCGTCGACGCAAACTGATTACATAATCCTTGGAGGAACGGCATTCTGTAATTGCTTAAAGCAAAAGGGCATTCAGACCGTGTCCCTATATTTGGTTGTGAAGGATATGTATTGAATAATGACCAACTTGAGTGTCTAATATAAATTCTTTTCTCTTGTGTGTGGGGGTATAGTGTCATCTGTGTTTTATGTAACGTTGTAATAGCTGTTTATATCAATTCTATTAAGTGTATGAAATATATTGATGTTTTTATTGTGATTGAAAAATCTTTTAATATTTTTTGTGATAACAGGATTTTAATTAAAACATGTTTTTAATATTTGAATTATACGAGTCAGTATTTGATGTTATGTGATATGAATTGGAGTGGATAAGTAGTACGAGTTTTAGTGAATAACAATAGTGGTTTTTCCTTTTAAGCAACTACTAAAGTGTGTTAGTATTTGGATCCAAGGGGAAACTTTTCTGTCTTACTTGTAAAGAGTACCTTATTCCCTTGGTTGCACAAGGGGTCTCTCTCTATTTTTATATACTGATTAAATTTCATACAGTACCACTAACCCTAGTTGGTGAGAATGGTCATACCGAGGAAACAGTTTTTGATCTAATTGACACACCTACTTTCGGAGTAATACTTGGAGTTCCTTGGCTAGAACTACATAATCCAAAAATAGATTGGGTCAAAAGAACAGTTACTTTAGACTCCTCATATTGCAGAACTCATTGTTACAAGGAAACTAAGGATCCAATAGTCCCATTATTTTGTTCAGCTCTTCAGAACGACCCTTTGCAATTACCTACTGAATACAAGGATTATTCCGATGTCTTTGATCCTGTCCAGGCCACCCAATTACCACCACACAGTGTATGACTGCAGAATAGATTTGATTCCTGGCGCAGTGCTACCCTGTAGTAGGATCTATGCCTTAACCGAACCTGAAAATCAGCATTTAAAAAAATACTTGGATGAGTTATTGGAAATCGGTTTTATTAGACATACTACATTACCTGTCTCATCGCCACTTTTTTTTGTGGCCAAGAAGTCTGGCGATCTTAGGGCTTGTATTGATTATCGTGCGATCAATAAAGCAACAATAAAGAATCGCTATCCATTGCCCTTGATTCCAGTCTTGTTAAATCAAATCAAGGGGTCTACAATACACACGAAACTGGACTTACGGGGTGCGTATCTACACCTTATTCGCATAAAAGAGGGAGACGAATGGAAGACCGCATTTCGTACGAAATGTGGTCTATTTGAATATACGGTAATGCCGTTCGGTCTCTGTAACGCCCGGCAGCGTTCCAATATTTCATAAACGAAGTGCTGCATGATTTACTTGATGTTTGCGTCATCATTTACATCGATGACATACCCATTTATTCAAAAACTGAGGAAGAGCATAAACAATGTGTTTGCTCTGTTTTACAGAGATTAAGAGAGCATTCTTTATACGCAAAACTGTAAAAGTGTGTTTTCAACACAAAAAAGGTGGAATTTCTAGGTTATTGGCTCACTCCTGAGGGAATTACCATGGACCCTAAGAAAATAGAAGCGGTTTTAAATTGGCCGGCACCTTCTTCTGTAAAAGAGACACAGCGAGTGCTAGGATTCGCTAATTTTTATAGGCGCTGCATTGCTAACTTTTCTGAAATAGTTGCGCCTATTAGACAGCTTCTACGAAAAGGACAGACTTTCCTATGGAATACTGACGCTGAGGTTGCGTTTAACAAATTGAAACAGGCTTTCACATCAGCACCCATCTTAATCCATCCTGATCCAGACAAACCATTTTTTGTGGAGGCGGATGCTTCCCAAAATGCATTAGGTGGTGTTTTAATGCAGAAAGATGCAAACACAGGACATTTACATCCAATTGCCTTTTATTCACGAAAATTATTACCTGCGGAGCAAAATTATACAGTTGCAGAACGTGAGTTACTGGCAATTAAAGCTGTTTTCATGGAATGGAGGCATCATCTATTAGATGCAAAACACACCATAACCATATTCACCGACCACAAAAATCTCCAGTTTTTTACCTCTCTTAAGGCTTTAACTCCAAGGCAAATGCGTTGGTTACAATTCTTCAGTGAGTTCGATTTTTTAATCACTCACCATCCTGGACAGAAGCAGCTCATATCTGACACCTTATCTAGAATGACTAGTGAGACTCAATCAGCAGACCGTAGTCATCAGCAACATATAATTCCACCTGAAAAGGTAGTGACAGTAACTCAAGCGGACACCTTTTTAACTAAAGTAAAACAGAGTGTTCAAACCTTAAACCAACAACAATGTCTAGCAAATACACATAATTCCATTTGTGACGGATATTTCTTTCATGAGGACAAACTCTATGTTCCACAAGAATCTCTACAACATAAGATACTACAATGGAATCACGATTCAAGTATTGCTGGGCATCCAGGCATGAATAAAACATTAGATTTGTGTTTACGGAATTTCTGGTGGAATAACATAAGACATGATGTCCAACAATACGTGAGATCTTGTCCAGTTTGTGCTAGAAATAAATCACTTCATCTAGCCCCTACTGGTTTATTGCAACCGTTACCAATACATCCACAGCCCTGGCATACAATCAGTTTAGATTTTATTACGGATTTGCCTAAGTCTAATAATCACACCACCATTTTGGTAGTAGTAGAATTATTATCCAAAATGAGTCATTTCATCCCCTTGAAAAAATTACCAACTGCAACAGAATTTAGTGAGATATTTATCAATAACATCATGAAGCTCCATGGCCTTCTGAGCAAACTTATTTCCGATCGTGGTCCCCAATTCATTGCAAAATTTTGGAAACAACTATGCACACATTTAGGAATAGAATTGGCCTTATCTTCTGCATGTCATCCTCAGACTGACGGCCAGACCGAAAAAGTAAATCAATATCTCGAACAAACTTTACGATGTCTAACTATCACAGTAACTTCACAATGGGACCTGGTGTTACCACTAGCAGAATTTTCATACAATAACAGTTTTCATTCTGCATTAGGTTATTCTCCCTTTTACTTTTCTACTGGATTTCACCCTCGATCTCTTCCTACCTCTCTCCCAAACATAGCAGATACTATGCCAGCAGTTGCAGAAAGGTTAACACAATTACAGGAACTACAAGCAAAAGCCAAAGCTAGTTTAGCCAAGAATAAAATTAAAACCAAAATTGCAGTAGATAAACATAGGACACCAGAACCACCCTATAAAATAGGAGATCTAGTTTGGCTATCCACTAGAAACATTCAATTAGATGGTCCAAAAAAGTTGAAACCTAGATATATTGGCCCTTACCCTATTTGCAAAATTCTAAATCCGGTCTCAGTAAAATTGGTTTTGCCTGATGAATATGCCATCCATCCTGTTTTTCATGTGTCCCTTCTTAAGCCCTACAATTCCCTAACACGAAAGGATAACCCACCCCCACCTATTGTCATAGGAGACCATGTAGAATATGAGGTACAATGAATTGTAGATGCCAAAAGAATACGGGGACGATTATATTATTTAATCGATTGGAAAGGTTATGATGCTTCAGAAAGATCCTGGGAACCCGAAGCTCATGTGCATGCCCCCAAATTAGTCAGAACCTTTCATGCTCTACACCCCGAAAAACCTCGCCCCCTTAGAAGACCTTTGGGGGGGGAACTGTTATGGGTGGAAAGGACTCCGCATTGGTTTCCTAGGATTCTGCATTGGTTTACTACAGATTGCATGAGTGTCATTGTTTAATCAGAACAATCAATGTTCATTATGTGGATTATTTTACAAATAACTAACATCATGACAACTTTTTAGGAATCATGTATTATTGTGGATTGCTTGTAGAAAACAAATTTAATAATTCTTGTTTCCTCATAATGTTAAACACGTTGTTTATAACTTGCCCACAAAAACATGTATTTTTCCCTTCTTCAAGCGTTAGATGGATGCTCTTGGTAATTAGCTGCCAACCGTTTTTCTCTACACACGTGCAAACCGCCGTAACGTTCACACGTGTATTCTAAAGAAGGAGCGGTAGAGTATTTAAATCGCACCTGCTCTGAAACACACGCTTCGCTTTTTTAAACTGTTGGTACTCA
Source organism: Calotriton arnoldi (assembly GCA_963921515.1). NCBI lineage: Eukaryota > Metazoa > Chordata > Amphibia > Caudata > Salamandridae > Calotriton > Calotriton arnoldi. The sequence continues at coordinate 338,700 of CAWUFW010004637.1, forward strand.
CCTGACTCCAGTTCCGATCCAGCGTTGCTCCTGCCGGCCTCCAGACATCTTCTTGGGCTTCGGTCTGCCTTCGGCTCCTTGAAGATAGGTTCCGGTTCCTGGTGTTCTTGGAATCCTTCCCTCTTGCGCACCTTCCGGTTTCCCTAGAAAGAAGAAAACAGAGATTGAAACATCGGTTACCAGGCAACAACTCGAGCAGAACGGTAAAGTGTACATAAAACTAGAAGAACTTAGCGGTAAGCCTTTTATGCTTAAAAACACTCTGCTGAGACATTTTGGATGTGCTTAAAACGTAACGGCAGTTAAGACAATTACTCAACAGACTTCATTTATTGAAATCACGACGTTGGTACTGAATAGAAGTACTGCAACTGGCAATGTATAGTTAAAGACTGGATGAACATTTGATGAGCAATTAATAATTGTTTCTACAGTTTAATAGAAATCGACACAGAAGAAAGTGTTAAGAATTGAAAAAGCAATTGTGCTCGTTTGTTTTCGTTTGTTTTCTTTTTATTATTTATCCCATTTAGTTTCACGGATTATTCACGGATCATTTTAGGCCTAATTCAAGGGAAGAACAGGTATGAAGATAACAATCTTTACAATTATAGCGGTTGTTGTAGTGAGATAATTATTGTGATCTCCTGTTAATTTGTATTGTATTTAGATATCGCTTAAAGAAGCATCTACTAGAAATATAAAAGCAGAAGTCCTGGCTGACAAATTATTTAATCAGAAGAGTTTCACATGTATAGAAACCGGGTATGTTACATCTGAAATTCAAGTTGTGTAATACGAATAATTGCATGTGAATTACTTAGCATAGGTTATAACACTAGTCTTTCTTGTATGTATTGTTTTAACAGTCACAACCTAGAAGCCCTGGGTAAAACAGAGTTTTTCCTTCTTCCCTATCTGAGACGCTCCTAAGAGACACGCCCAGAAGACTCCAGTTGCAGGAATCCAGTCTCTTGTTGTTTCTTGTTTCTCTCTCCCATCCCCCTTCCCTGGGGGGGGGGGGGTTCCTAGATTTTCAAGTTTTTATATTCCTTGCCGTTCTGGTAATTTCCCGTGGGATTCGGGAAAAGGCAGCATCAAGGAAGGAACAAACCTGCAGTGCAGGTGGGTGACTTATGTAACACCAGGGGTACATTTATTTCAGAATTCAGGGTTGGGGGCTGCCCAGAACGGGTATGCCAATGCCCCCACCCCCCAAAAAAGATGCCACAGTCTTTCTGCCCCCCCCAGGAGGCAGATGGGGGCAGTAGCCCACAATGCTCCAGCGATTATGCTGGATTTTTTATACGTAGTGGTGGGGGCTGCCCAGAATGGGCATCCCAATGTCCCCACTCACCCAAACAAATAGCCACAGTCTTGCTGCCCCCCATGGGGGCATATCGGGGCAATAGCCCCCGATTTCCCCCCTCCCCAGGGCGGCAGAAAGCCCACTAGGCACAGACGTTTTTTCGGAATGTGCCTACCTGTGGATTTTGGGTCCTAGCACAGCTGGCACCCAAGGAAACCTAGCAAACCTATACATTTTTGAAAACTAGACACCCAGGGGATTCCAGGGTGTGGTGACTTGTGTGGCTCTCACTCGGTTCTGTTACCCAGAATCCCTTGCAAACCTCAAACTTTGTAAAAAGAAACACATTTTCCTCACATTTCTGTGATGGAAAGTTCTGGAATCTGCGCAGATCCACAAACTTCCACCCACCCCGCATTCCCCAAAGTCTTCCGATAAAAATGATACCTCACTTGTGTGGGTAGGCCTAGTGCCCGCAACAGGAAACGGCCCAAACTGCAACGTGGACGCACCACATTTTTACAGTGAAAACTGACCTTTTTATTCAAAGTCCCTAGCTTTAGATTTTGAACCCTAGCTCTGCCAGCACCTAGGGAAACCTCGCAAATCTATACAGTTTTGAAAACTAGACACCCAGGGGAATCCAGGATGGGGTGACTTGTCTGGCTCTCACCAGGTTCTGTTACCCAGAAACCCTTGCAAACCTCAAACTTTGTAAAAAAAAATAAATAAATAAAAAACATTTTTCTCACATTTCTGTGATGGAAAGTTCTGGCATCTGCGTGGATCCACAAAATTCCACCCATGCCGCATTCCCCAAAGTCTTTCGATAAAAATAATACCTCACTTGTGTGGGTAGGCCTAGTGCCCATGACAGGAAACAGCCCAAAATGCAACGTGGACAATTTACTGCCTTGTGTTGTGCAAAAAGGAACGCAGCGCAGAGCCTTATTTACTAAGACTGGCCTTCTGCTGCTATTATTTCCTCTGCTGCTACACAAACAAGCTGCCTTGTACAATGCACACGCTTGCATCATGGTGAGTGTGCGCTGTGTAGCATAGGGTTTGTTCTGGATTTATACCCTTCCAATACACATTTCTATACCTAGACAAAATCAGAAGAATCGTTTGAATTGGATGTGTGCTGGGCACAGCAGTTCAAATGCAATGCTTGTTTTTCTTTAAGAAATAAACATATTTCCCCTTGCTTACGCCTGCTTCAAAGAGGTGTTCGTTTTTTATGTAAAGGCTGGTCTAACTAACTTAATAGATTGAGCTTTGCATCAAAACCTAAGGATATTTCGACAGTTTCACCCCAGTAACACCCCCTTGACACATAGCAGCGCACACATGTTTTTGCACTCAGAAAAGGACACCTTTCCAATGCAAAACACCTTTTTTAATGTGTAGTAAATACCCTTGTAAGACTGAGTTGCTCTGTGTCTGCATAAAGCCCTAGTAAATCTGGGCAACTATCTTGGAATGTTGAGATCCATGGAATATCCATGCTGCTAATGGCAAGTACAGAGCACATAGTTGTGAGGTATGAAGTTAAAGTTTATATAAAGCAAAGGCAGTGATGGTTGATCTCTTTATGATTAAAGGTTTAGGAGACACATGGCGAATTGTGGTGAAAAGCACCCTGGTTACTTGATGGATGTATGGAGCAAGCCCTTTTCATGCAGCCTTTTTTAGGTTTCGCCTGCACATTGCGCTGTGCTTGTCAAATCTATTGTTAATATATTTCTTAAAATGGGCTTACATCCCACCCCCTTCCTTTTCAGTGGTTCCTGTGCTTGCCACCCAAGTAATGTTTACATCCGCTTTTGGGGAACTTTAAAAAAATGTTTTGGCTGCACAGTGCTTGCGCTGTGCTTGTTTGTTAAGTGCTGGTTTTATTTACTTTTGAGCATGCACTAAGAGTGCATGTGTCTGCAGTCTCTTGCTTGCTTGAGCTCCCCCTCCCATCGCCTTCCTCCCCACCTAGTTGCTTTCCCTGTTCTGCTCCGGGTAGACCCTCGAACAACTCCATTACTTTTTTTGACTTTTGAACATGCACTGAGAATGCATGTGTTTGCAGTTTCTTGCTTGTATAATTTTATGCTCGGTTCCCATACTTCTTGTAGCCCCACCCCCAAATTCGCTGATCCCACCCCCACATGTCAAAACAATCACGCCTGTCCAGAGCTCGCCCATTTTGGAGTCAGGATAATAATTTTATATTCGATCTTGTCAATTACATTAAAAGAACACGTCTCCTTACTGTCTCTAAGCCTAGATCTGATTTGAGCTTGCAGTAACCCAGCCACTTTACAATCTAGTTTTATTTGTGACTATCGAATTACTTTGTAATGTAATGTAAGTTTCATTTATATAGCGCAGCTGTCACCCAACGGGCATCCTGGCGCTGGGATTACCTAAGTCACTGTGCAGCTATAAAATTATGAATCACCACGAGCAGATCTCTCAAGGCTATTCTCTTGGGAAGAGCCTGGTTTTAAGCTTTTTTCTAAACTGCAGTAAGTCGTCAGTCTGTCTGAGTTCACTTGGTAGTTCATTCCATAGCTTTGCGGCTGCATAGCCAAATGATCTACCTCCTAGTCGGGTTTTCTTAACTCGTGGGGTACAAACTAGGTGGGCTGCTGAGGAACGAAGATTTCTAGCTGGGGAGTACCAAGTAAACATTCTCTGTAATGGTTTAGTCCCCATTTTGTGTGCCGCCTTATGAACAATGCAAAGTGCTTTAAATTGAGTTCTTTGCAGAATAGGCAGCCAATGGAGATCCCTTAGCGCTAACGACGCGGAAGATCTGCGTTGTCTTTTTAGTGCCAGCTTAGCCGCGATTGTTTGTATTCTTTGCAGCCTTTTTGTTAGAGCCACCGGTGCTCCAAGAAGCAGTGCATTGCAATAATCCAATCTACTCATGATGATACTCCTTACCACCTGGGGTCTGGCCGAAATTGATAAAAGAGGGAGTATTTTCCGTAGAGCTCGGAGTAGAGAAATACATGTATTCACTGTTTTATTCACTTGTGATTCTAGCTGTAGATTACTGTCCAGTAACACCCCCAAGTTACGCACTGTCTTGGCTGGCCGTGGTGGATTGTTCGTAGAAACCGGCCAGAAGTCCACTGGCAATGGACGGGGTATTTTCTTTGCTGTACAGTAAATAACCTCAGTCTTGTCTCCATTGAATTGCAGCGAGTTCTCCCTAAGCCAACCTGCAGTTTCACGCATACAGCTGTGAAATTTATCCAGTGATACTGCTTGATTCCCTTCAAAAGAGAAGACAAGTTGAGTATCATCTGCATAGTTAACCACTTCAATACCAAAAGATTTAATAGTGTACATGAGTGGACGCAGGTAAAGATTAAAGAGAATGGGACTTATGGCTGAACCCTGCGGGACCCCATGTTTTATATAGCTACTGTGAGAAATAAAAGGTGACATGGCCACTGCCTGCTGTCTCCCTGTTAGGTACGATCGAAACCAGTTCAGTGCCCTTCCCACAACTCCAGCCTCCATTAATCTTTTAATCAAGGTCCTATGATTGACCGTATCAAAAGCGGCCGACATGTCCAATAATACCAATATAGCTGCTTGGCCAGTGTCGGCACGCATTCTAAGAGCGTCCAAAACTGTCACCAGGGCTGTTTCTGTGCCATGACCGGGACGAAACCCAAATTGTACTTCATCCAGTAGATTGTTTTCTTCTACATATTTCGAGAGAGTTTTGCTAACCACTCTTTCTACGATCTTTACCGGGTATGGCAACAGAGATATAGGTCTGTAATTTGATGGGCAGTCGGGGTCAAGTGTAGCTTTTTTTAGCAGAGGAGTCACCACTGCCTTTTTCCAGCATTCTGGGACTAATCCACTAATTAGGGACTGGCAACAAATTTGATAGAGCTGAGGGGAAAAGCTCTACTCTGAAAGCTTTCCATAGGTTATGTGGGAGAGGGTCCAACGGAGAACCAGAGGAGATATTACCTGCTAATATATTAAACTCCTCCTCTGTAGGAATTGGGAAGGATTCAAGGGTTACTCTGATCTCTTTATCAATTCCCTCCTTCTGAGTATTTTCTATTGCTCGTTCCAACTTATCGTTTTCTCTATCTATCTCTGTTTCCATATTGGAATTTAGGCCACTAATAATTTTATTAATTTTATCTTCGAAGAATACTGACAGGCCATCACATAACTCTTGTGAGGCTATAGTCTTAGTTTTCACACAGTCCGGGTTCGACATATCTCTTACTATACTAAATAGAGTTCCAGTTTTGTTAGATGCCTGCAGGATAGTTTCTTCATAATATTTAGCTTTGGCCTTAGCAATTGTCCCTTTATAGCTGTACAATACAGTTTTCAGAGCAGCTTTATCTTCCTCTATATATCGCCTCCTCCATTTTCTCTCGGCCTGTTTACATTTTTTCTTAAGTAACCTTAGCTCCTCGTTGTACCATGGGGCTGACAGTTTGTTTCTATTTTTAATATTTTTCATCGGGACCAATTGATCTAGTGTGTGGGTGATTTGGTTGCATAGGTTCGAGTAGTTCTCATCTACCAGTTTATTACTATCTAAAGTAATTTTTTCGGTAAGTTGTGGGAGCCTCTCATTCTTCAGCAATCTCGTCCATTCCCTTCCTTTCCGGGTACTAGCCTGGACATGAGCTGTCTTACTTAGATTGGGAGGTTTTAACAAAAAAGGACCAAAGAATGGTCTGACCAGCAAAGTGGCAGAATTTCTCCCACCTCTACCTCCAGATGATTGGCAAAAATTAAGTCCAGAACATGTCCTCCCTGATGAGTAGGGTGTAACACCAACTGTTGAAGGTTAAGATTCTCACAGGCCTGTAGTAGTTCATTTAAGGCCAATTCATAATTACCATTCTGCCAAAGATTAAAATCTCCCAAGATGATTAATCTAGAATGAGTAAGTGAAAAATTATAAATCACATCAATCAAATCTTGATGTAGAGGGGCTCCTCCCCCTGGGGGTCTGTAACAGAGTATGCCAGAAATTACTTGTCTATTGGCATCCTCAAGCGAGAATCCCAATAATTCAAATCCTCTACTGCATCTATATTCATGGGAGTAAGCGACCACTTTTCATTATATATCACTCCTACTCCGCCCCCCCTCCCTACTAGCCTAGGTCTGTGGAATGTCTTAAATCCTAATGGACATGCCATTCCTAGCTCAACTTCAACCTCAGGGCGTATCCATGTTTCTGTAAGAAATAAGATATCTAAATTCTGATCTTCTAATAGAGAGTGGATTTCTTGGAAATGCTTTACTAGGGATCTGGCATTAACTAACTCACAGTTAAGGTTTTCTGCCGTGGTGTTTGAAAAAGTGGCCTTAATGTCCAGCTGCCCCCTATTGTTACACTCAACCATACCCTGTTCACCTATGGTAATAATGTGTTCCCTAGTATAAGGAGGACCAACTTTCCTAGGAATACCTGAGTCCGGTGTGGCAGCATAACTGGCGCTGAGCGCGACCGGTGCGCGGACGGGCGCAGACGGGCTTACCTTTGGCGCGCGCGCTGCGCGCTTGCATTCCTTCTCCTTAATTAGGGAGGAGTGCTTCCTAGCAGCTAGACCGCTGACCAAGATGGCGTGTTTCCGGTGACCCGCTCTTACATGCGGAAGTACACCAGCACACCTTGGTTAGCAGAAAGAAAAGTGCAGTGCAGGCTACAACCACTAAGAAGAATCTTGTTGATCTCACAGGTATTTCACGCTAAAACAATGATTTAAAACAAACGCTATTACAATTAAGTCGAAGTTTCTAAAAACAGGTTTATCACAACGCACACATTTAAAAGCAGACGCTGTTAAAACGTATATCGGGCACAAAGCTTTCTAACATTAGTAGATTCAAAATTTCAAAGCGCGCAGCAAGGTAATCCGTAACTAACTTTCATCGTATTCTGTCAGCAGAATACACCCCAGTAGTATAGTTGTATACTACTCATCACCATGTATTTTTGCTAATTGGATGTGACAGGTGGCCACGCCCCTTTGGTCCGTGCTGCCACGTGGCCACGCCCCTTTGGTCCACGTGGCTATATTGGAATCGGTCCAAATCTGTTTTTAATCGGTCCTTATAATGTTTTGATAAGATTATCGTGTTTCGCTGTTTTATAGGTTAATGTTAATTTGTGAATCAAGGCTTATAAAATGATACTGCGATGAAATCAAAAGCGTATAAACGGCAAGGTAGGATTTGTGAATCAAGGCTTATAAAATGATACAGTAATGAAATCAAAAGCGTATGATAAGATCGGATCTATAGATTTTGAGGCGCATGCCCGGGCATGTCTTGTTTTAGGGGTGTTTTATGGGGCTCTGTAAGCCGGATATAGGGAATGTAGCTACGAAATACAATGATATTTCATAAGTTTCATTTCATCACATTATTGAAAAGAATGATAACGCGTTTTAGACAAAAATTGATTTTATTAAATGTAAAAACAAGCTCAGAGGAGTTTTATTTTGAGAAAATATTTGCAATTTAATTGAAAACATCTTTTACATAACAGAAAATCACATTTTTATGTAATTACAGTTTCATTATATGGAATTACATATACTTGACAACATTTAGTGACAATAGAAAAAAGAAATTCCAGCTTATAGTTGATTAATGAGGTAGCAGTAGTTATCAAATACATTATGCACCGTTGCATATAAATCACAGTATCAACAGCAAAACTTAAAATCTGCGGAAGTTACATAAAAAAGGAATCACGGGGGCGTGGCCAGCCATCATGGCCGATCGGACGTGACTCCGACCGGCTCCGTCCCAGGCCCCGAAGTAATTATGCCCTGAGGCGTCTTTAAGCGCACCCCGATCACCCCAAGGAACAGCCAGGTGTGGGGCAACCGCTGCGGACCGGTGCAGTGGTCCGGGGAGCCCCTGTGGAGCGGCAGCGTGGTGCCAGCGGATCGCGACCGTCCCGGAGCGGTTTTCGCAAAATGGCGGCTCTCCTAGCCGAGAGCTCTGCGATGTGGTAAAAGGGAGCCCCCGTCAACCGAAATGCTGACCGGAGTTGCGGGGGCACTCGAAGCAACCCACTGAGTGCCTCTGAGGAGGTGCAGCGAGTAGTCAGCGGAGCAGTGCTAGCAGACGACCGGACCCCGCAAAATGGCGGCGCTCTCTACCGGGAGCGATGAGCGGCACTAACGGAGGGAGCCCACTGACATGACAACCGACCGGAACAGCCAGCAGCCCATTTCTACCCACTATGGGCCCCCGCCGTGTAGGGAAGAGGAGCTAGTGGAGCCGTGATTGCCCCGGACTGGGATCTCTTCTTGTGGCGGTTCCCACCCGTGGTGGTGACGACCGAGTGGCAAAGCTTACAAGCCCTTGCCAGGTGAGCGGTGCAACGGGGGACCCCCTTAGCACTCTGGGGGCCCGCATCAGGAAGCCAACAGCGGGGCGTGAATTCCTTGAGGGGGGCCGCACGTAAGGCGAGGATCCCGGGACTTTCGCTTTTCCTATCGGAAGCTTCCCCTGGCAGGGGGGCCAGGCCAGCGGCAAGAACCATAAGCGGTCCGCTAAGCGGGGGCTTTCATCTCTGCGGAGTCCAAGAGTGGGGCAAAAGAGGAGTCCATTACGCAGTGCTGGCCACCTGGTGCCTGACCTTAAAATGGCCGCCATGGCGAGCTGGCATTAAGAAGTGAGCCCAAGGTGCAACGAAGGAGCGAGAGTACAGGCTCCCTTCTTCACGAGTCTTAATGAGCCTTGCAGGGAGCGTGCAACCTGAGAGTCTCCAAGCCTGAGGGTACATCCTGTTGAGGTGGTCCACGGGTGGTGCGATCGCCAAACTCACCGGGAGGAATCCAGGAGGGATCGCTTCACAGCCCTCACAGCCACCGCGGACAGAGCCTGGGGAGCCCCCTGAGGAGGCCGAGGAGTGGAGGTGGTCCCCTACAAATCCGGAGAGAGCCCGGTCTGGATTTGAGAGGCAGTAGGGGCGGCCAAGAGCTGACCAGGGAGCGTGTCCCCTTATGCCACCGAAAAAGACCCCCAACAATAAAGTCTTGAATTATTTCGCTGCCGCAGGTGTGGGGATGTCCGGTGAGGAGGCGGTACAACCGACAGGATCAATGGCGCTCACAAGGGAGGACCTCAGGTCTTCCCTCCGGGAGTTCAAGAAGGAGCTCCGAGCAGACATCAAAGCTGATCTGGACGCCTCCTTTGATTCTTTTAGAGCGGAGATGAGGGAGAAATTGGTGACCATACAGGCAGATGTTGATTCGGTGGGCACCCGTACGCTGGACCTCGAGGTGAAATACCAGGAGCTCGCCGATCGTATTAAACCCCAGGAATAAGGTTCAGCGGAGCTGAGAGGTCAGTTGCGGACCACCCTGCTCAAGTGCGAAGATTTGGAAAATCGGTCCCGCCGAGACAACGTTCAAGTCCGCGATCTTGAGGAGGGTTGTGAGGGTCCGAACCTGGAAGCATTCATGTTGGGCCTTTTATCCTTAGTCCTGGGGGAGGAAGGTACTGAAGTCCGGCTGGAGAGAGTCCATAGAGTGGGGCCGCGGCTCCCTAGGGAGCATCGGAGGCCCGAGACATCTTAGCGAAATTCAGTTTGTTCAAGATCAAAGAATTGGTCCTACAGAAGGCGCGGATCACCGACAAGGTCACCTTCCAGAATGCCACGTGCACACTATACCAGGATGTGGCCCAGGCCACGCTCATGCGACGACAGCACTTCTGCCCGATCACTGACTTCTTGAGAGAGAGGAAGGTTAAGTACAGATGGACATATCCCTTTGGGATTGCCTTCCAATGGGACAACAAACACCTTCACTGCACAGAATTGGCGGAGGCGGCGGACCTTCTGGGCTTGTCGATCTCCTCATCTAACGACGCTGCACCTTCGAGGGACACCGAGGGGGAGAGGCCGCGAGAGCGACAAGGTGGAGGTATATGGCGGAGAATGGGTCGAGGGAGCAAGAACACTCCGGACTGAAGTCTATGATCTGTTGGCCCCTCGGTTGGACTGTACCTGTTGTCAGCGACGCACAGTACTTCCTGCCAAGGGGATATCAGTAGGAGGACGGATGGAGCAGAGGACTTGCACCTACCTCACTTATCGAGGAGCCACCTGTACGGTCGGACTTGTGCAAACGCTGGACTGACGTATGCGAACTGTGAGGCCCACGGATGGGCTGCACTTGTTGTCAGGAAAGTCAAGAAACTCCCCACCACGGGTGCGGTAAGGCGGTATCAATGGGAGGGTGGACGGAGAGGAGGACTTGCACCTATCCTGTTTAATTCGGGGCCACCTGTACGGACTATTGGGAGCAGCTATTGCAAGGGTGGTCGGGGGGTCGAAAATCACTAACTGACTCTACAACAAAGTTATGCTTATGCCTTAGGTGGAACTGATAAGGGGCCTCGGCGGCGGAATTTGGTCCGCCCCAGTTTTGTGCTCGTAATGAGGTTCTCCTCTGTGAGGAACACCGACTGAAACACAGGGCATACCCTCAAATTTTTCGCTCTTCGGCATGCACCAAACACAAAGGGGTGGCGTTGATCTTTCACACTTCGACCCCCTTTCTTCACCACGACACTAAAACGGACAAAGAGGGGAGGTTTGTTATGGTGAGGGGGGAAATACGGGGCAGACCGTGCACGATTGCGACGCTATATGCACCCAACACAGGGCAACACGATTTCCTCAGTTCTTTCTTATCTACCCTGGGGGGGTTCGCAAGAGGCAACATTTTACTGCTTGGGGACTTCAATATGGTATGGGACCCGTCTCTGGATACCACACACGTCCATAGGGCAGCAGGGGGGGTTTTCAGCAAACCGCTTCAAGCAACTTTACGAGGGCTGGGCCTGATAGATGATTGGAGCAATGCCCATCCCACGACCCGAGATTACTCCTTCTTCTCCCACTCACATAGGACATATTCCAGAATAGATCATGCCTTCATGAGTCAGTCCCTCCTCTATACGGTGTCGGGAACCCAGTTTCACCCGATCTGCCTCTCGGACCACGCACCCCTAGAACTGACCTTAGACTGGCCTGCACCACGCTCCAAATTTGCCAGGTGGTACTTCCCCAAGTACCTGTGCAGAGATAGACTCCTCCGAGACGAATTACGACAGGCAATAACAGACTTCTTTGACCTCAATGACCCGGAACACACTTCGCTAGCCAACAATTGGGACACTTTCAAGGCGGTCATCAGAGGAAAATGTATCGAATTAGAGGCCACGCTCAAGACGCAATGCAAGGGAGAACGCCTCCTTCTCGAGAGCGAACTCTGCTCCGCAAAGAATGACCAGAAGGCTTCCCCCTTGGTACAAACCCTCCGTAAGGTCACTCAGGTTAAGGGGAAACTCCAAGCGATTTACACTAATGGGGCCGAAAAGACTATTTTACGCCTCCAAGCCCGTAACTATGAGGGTGGGAACAAGGTAGGCTCGTTATTGGCACGCCAGTTACGAATTCGGCAGGAGAAGAACTACATCAATAGTATATAGGATGGAGAGGGAGTCCTCCACCAGAGCGAATTGGGTAAGGCCAAGGCTTTTGGGGACTTTTATCACACCCTGTACACGGCGGATCAACAAGACTCACGAGCCCAAGACCAATATTTAGAGGGCCTCACCTTGCCCCAGGTACCTGCTCACACCAACGAGGAACTGAGTAGCCCCTTCACTGCTGAGGAGGTTCAAAAGGCGATCGATTCGCTTAAGCTCCAGAAAGCGCCTGGCCCTGATGGCCTTAATGCCCACTTCTATCGTACATTCGCTCCGGATCTCGTCCCCCACCTGGTAACGCTTTTCAATGACATCGCTACCACGCAACAGGTGACCCCTTCGATGGGCGAAGCCCTGATCTCTGTCATCCCCAAACAAGGGAAAGACCCCTCCCTCTGCGCCCCTTACAAGCCGATAGCGCTCCTAAATTTGGACGCCAAGCTCTACTCCAAAATCTTGGCCACCCGCCTGGAAAACATTATGCCGTTCCTGGTGCAGGCCGATCAAGCGGGCTTTATCAAGGGGAGACAAACCCATGACAACCTGCGAAGAGTAGTCCACTTTATCGAGAAAGCACAAAGGAAGGCAATACCCACGGTCCTTCTCGCGCTGGACGCGGAGAAGGCCTTTGACCGGGTGGACTGGGCCTTTCTGACCCGCACTCTACGTCGGTTCGGCTTCGCCAAGACTTTTATTGGGATGGTCAGAGCGAATTATCATGCACCGCGCTCTAAGGTCCTGGTGAACGGGGTGGCTTCGGAATCTTTCAATCTCTCTCGGGGCACCCTTCAGGGTTGCCCCCTATCCCCCCTCTTATTTGCGCTCAGCATCGAACCCTTTGCGGAACGCATTCGATCCAACCCGGACATAGGGGGAGTCCCATTCGGCTCGGATGAGCACAAGATATCCCTCTTCACGGATGATGTGCTCCTACCGGTCACGAGACCGCACTCTTCCCTTCCGGCGATACTGGCAGAGCTCACCTCATACGAGCGGGCCTCGGGCTTCAAGGTGAACCACTCGAAATCCTTCCTCCTGAATCTCACAGTGCCTAAAGACACTATGCGGGCTATTGAGGGCGCAACCCTCTTTCGTAGTGCCCACAAAGACATCACCTACCTGGGCATAAAACTCACCCCCAAGGTGGAGCACCTCTATAGGGCGAACTTCCCCCCGCTGTTGTGCCAAATTAAAGCAGACTTTGCCAGATGGCGGACGGCCTACCTTTCGTGGATAGGAAGGATAAACGCTATAAAAATTAATAGCCTCCCGCGTTTACTGTATATCTTCCAGGGCCTTCCGATCCCGGTGGATAGGGCGCTGTTCTCCGAATTAAAAACAATGGTCACCAAGTTTATTTGGCAGGGGCAGAGGGCAAGACTCTCCAACCGAATGCTGATGTGGCCGAGTGGGGGGGGGAGGGAGGGTTGGCCTTCCGGACTTCCTGGGTTACTATAGGGCAGCCCAACTGAGGGTGATCACGGAGTGGTCCCTTCGAGAATCGGATAAACTCTGGCTCCATATGGATAGACAAATAACAAGGAGAACGATCTGGGACCTACTGTGGAAACACACACGGCATTGGCCACACAACGCCTACATCAGCACACCTACGGTGACCACCCTGGGGGTCTGGGAATTTTTTAACAGAACCACTCCCCTCACCACCTTTCCTTCCCAGTACACGCCCATACACTTTAACCCCGAATTCCCCCCGGCATTACAGGAAGGCCCCTTCGACGCTTGGCGAGAGGGGGGTTGCCTTGTGCTTTTTCATTTGTTCGAAGGGGGGAAATTGCTCTCCTTCCCGGAGTGCTCCAAGGCCTTTCAGCTCCCACCTACTGAGGAATTCCATTATTTACAACTTAAACACTGGTCTCTGCAACAGCAGGTACGGCTGGCCGCTACCAGGGAGTTACTTCCCATTGAGAAATTTGCCCTGTCCGGGGCCTCCTCAAGGGGAACCATCTCCTTTCTCTACTCACTTTTACAGTCGCGGAGCTCCCCGCTCACCTCGAGACACCAAAGGTTCTGGGATACACTATTGGACACTCCACTACAGGAGAAACAATGGTCCTCACTATACAGGGTTTTTCCCAAGTTTAACCGCTCTATGTTTTTAAGGGAGGCCCATTACAAGATTATGTACGAATGGTGCCTACACCCTCAGAGGCTACACTCCATCTTCCCTAACGCTTCGGACAGGTGCTGGAGGGGATGCGGGCAGCTGGGCAACTTTAGGCACATCTGGTGGGACTGCCCCCACATCAAGCCCTTCTGGAAGGCGGTCCTAGCCCAAATCAAGCAGATCTTGGGTTACCCGATTCCAGACACGCTAGAACACACACTCCTGGGGATCCGGGATACCAATCTGAAGTGCCAGACGCAAGGGGACCGCTCGGTAATGTGGCTCTGCCTCGGGGCGGCCAAGATGGCTGTAGCCGCAGCTTGGAAGAAATCGGAGGCTCCTTCCCTCACGCAATGGCAAGCCAGATTGTGGCGGGCTCTGGCGATGGAGAGAATGGCAGACATTGTAGAGGACGCCCGCAAGGGTTTTGACTATGTATGGGCCCCCCTGGTAGAATACTTATCTGAGGGACTGCCCCTGTTTGCATGCGGTCCGAGGATTCGAGCTCTCCATCTCTTTCATATCTAGAACTGCCACTAACACCCTCGAGCTATCGAAAGGAATTCTACGACGGAAGGGTTTCCCTCTCCCTAGACAGTGACCTTTTGTAGTAACTGTATGTGATATTTCTTTATTGACCGTGACACCTTAGTTTAAGTTCTCATGTTCTTTGGTTTCGGGGGGAAGAGGCGAAAGCTGCCGGCTTAAGTAATTCATACATCGCCGATTCCTAGTTCACAAACTGTATACGTTCTATTAGCACACTGTACTGTTCGGATGATATTAGGTATTGGGGTCTCCTTTCCCCACATGTTATTTTTTGCATTTCTATGTCTCTCGCTATCTTTAAAACCAATAAAAAGATATTTGACAAAAAAGGAATCATATCTTTTTTTTACAATAGCTATAATACATTTATAAAATATAGAAAACACATATTCAAGCTTATAGTTGAATAATGAGGTAGCGGTAGTTCTCAAATACGTTATGCACCGTGGCATATAAATCACAGTATCAACGGCAAACATAAAATCTGCGGAGCTTACGTAAAAAAGGATTCACAGCTTATATTTGGTACTCGGTAATAATCACGGATAATGATAATACATTTATAAATATAGAAAATCACATATTTAAGCTTATTGTTGAATAATGAGGTAGCGGAAGTTATCAAATACATTATGCACCGTGGCATAAAAATCCCAGTATCAACACCGAAAAAAATGAGGTACATAAAAATCAAGAAACCAAAAGCATATTATCATCACCCGGTAATACGCGGTATGGCCACCAGGCATAAAATCATACAAAACTACATGGGGTGATAAAAATGAGGTAGTTACATAAAACAATAGATTATTTTATTACCCCAGTAATAAACACAGATCTCTATTATAAATCGCGGGTGCTAAACAGACAACCAAGGCAATCTCTTGAATGGTTTTCTGTTTTTTTGGCGGGAGTGCTTGGCCGGGTGTGGTTATGGGTTCATGAGCATTATCAGCGCTAACTCGGAGGGCATGTACGGGTGCTCTTTGAGGGGCATGTGAAAATGGTGATGCGGGGGGAGAAGGAATAACAAAAGGGGCAATGGCGTTGTTTTTTAAATCTTCTAAGTAGTTACGATGACCACCATGTCCTAGCACCGATGACGGAATGTTCAGTTCTGCTAGGCTCTGCATGAAGGCGTCCCAACCGACAGGCACTTTATTATTAGCGAAGCAGTGTGTTTGTGTGGCGCCTTTGACCAAGTCATGCAGGTTTGAACCGCGTATAACATTACCTTTATAAAGAAGTTCCCCCTTATCATTCCAGAAAGCAATGTCTTTATTTTGATTAATTTTATTAAGAAGTAATTCGGCTTTCTTTTTGTGCCGGGGGTTAACATTGTCAAGGATTTCATTAACTAGATTAAAGGCTGGTGATTCTGATTCTCTGACGGGTGAAACGGGCGGCTCTTGACTTTCAAGCATGAATAAAGTCAGGCCCTCTTTTTGCATTTTACCATGATGGACAAAGTTCAGATACTTTTGAAGAATAGAGGTATAAAGCTTAGCCTTTTCGTGCACCGGTAAATCACTTCGCTGAAGAATTTCTCTCATCTCGGCGTCCAACAGATCAGTGGCTGATTTTCTAATGTCAGCATCGGCGCTTGAGGGGCCCCGCATTCTGTCTAGCTGATGTTTAGGAACGAGATACATTTTTTCAATGTATGCCATCATCGGCGGCGCAGCAGGCCTGAGAGAAGCGGAATAGCAATGCCTAGCAGTGATCCTATGAAGACCCCAGACTGCTTGACAAGACTTTTTTTAGTTTTAATAGAGTCCTATTATTGCTCAGTTTTTTAACAAGATTACTTTTCTTTTTAAGCACTGGCATATGCTGAGGACTCAAAGGGACATTGCCCTTCAAGGTATTTAGGGCTATCTCAGATATCGCTGCTACTAAATCGTCAGACGCTGAGCATAGAAGAGCTTTCCTTTGTTGTGGGGATGATGAGACCAACAGTCTTAAAAGAGATAGATTGCGCACTACCCTGCTGGACATGGTCATGAGGAGGGTGGCGCTCTAAACTGATGTAATGCTTTCTATTTATCTTCTTTTTATAGCCGGGGAGGACTTTTTTAGAGTATAAGCAACAGGAAGATCCGGTGGGAAAAGCCCTGTCCTCAATCTGTAATCCTCTGGCGTGCCAGCGTTTAAATCTACAAAAAGATAACCATAGGGCCTCTGAGTGGCATCCTCAAAGGCTTCTAGAAAGAAACTAGAGCGACCCGGTTAAATCTGTCTGGCTAGAGTCGTTATTTGAAGTTTGTCTCTGGGGTTTTTGAAAAGCACCATGTACTTGGTGTTCAGAGCGATGGTTCATGAGCTCTTAACTTGGCAGAACACGTTCTGCACAATGTATAAAATGCGAAGATTCCGATGGTGAACATACTGAGTAAAAGCTTTTTCAATTTCATCGCTGTCACAAGCAGAGGCCACTAGATCATCTACAATTAACATATTAACACTAGAGGGGGGAAATAAAATGTCATCATTTAAGGCGGCGGGGAGGCCCTCAACAAATTTGAGGTGTGGAAACTTTCGTGAGAGTTCTTGATAGAGCCGCTGCCAACAGGAATAGGCCCACACTATGTTGGTGGGTGGTTGGGTCATCATTTGATGAGCATTTTCCAAAAGTTTTTTTACAAACTAACTTTTACCAGAATTGGAAGGACCTGCGAGGATGCATGAGAACGGATGCTGTAATCTAATATCCATACTTTAAACACCCTCTAATAAACTATAAACCCCAAAGCAGAAAGCCTTTTCTTGCTAGCCCCGTGCTTACACAGAGGATGGATGACTCTTCAAAGCCGTAGGGCAGGGTTTTATAGTCATCTTTAAGAATGCGCTTATCATATACAACCCTCAACGTTTTGCGAAGAGGGCGTGTCTCAATATCCCAAAGTTTTTTAATTCTTACAATGCAGGGGTGCGGCACTACTAAGCTCTCATCTTCTGGAACACATTCACCTCTTTCGGTGTGCTTAGCATATTGAGTGACCAGCTCTTTTAAGTTTTGAAAATTTACTTTTTCACGGTTCTGAACATTGAGAGGGATCCCCTTCACCTTCAAGCAGATTTTACCGCCTGATAAGCGGTAACCGTAGGTTTTGGGGCCGGCGGAGACAAACTCTGTGATGTATTCATCAGAAGGTGTTTCGCTAGTGAGTTCCCCCAGATAGTCACCCAAAGGGGGGTTAACATCGGCCTCTTTGCTCACAAAAATCACAGAGTCTGTGTCGTGGTAAAGACAGCGGTCTTGAAGCAACTCCAGGAGCTTGTACAGCTCTAATCTAGCATAAGCGGTGGTGAAACTGGCAATAGAAATGTCAGCGGTGCATGAAGGCGGGTAATGTTCTTTGGTATACCGCCAGCACACACAAGCGGTATCATCATCTATGAACTCACAAGATGACACCTCGCAGTAGGTAGTAAAAAAGTACTTATCAAATTCATCTGGCTCAGTCACTAGAGTAGTTTCCGAGCTGTCTTCTCTCTGACCAGGTTTTCCCCATAGAGAATTGAGAAACAGTTTAGCAATCTGTCTTTTAGTGGGGTTCACATGGATTTTATTAGCGCGCAATCGAATACCCTCTTTCTGAAAATATTCCCTACGGTGTGTCTGTTTCTCCTCATTATCGGTACACCACAGGAGGTAACCCGAAGCTTCTTGCTTATCTCTAAGATGCAAATTGATGTAGTCAGTAAACAGATCATGAGAAACAATGCCACGCGGCCACGCCCCTTTGGTCCACGTGGCTATATTGGAATCGGTCCAAATCTGTTTTTAATCAGTCCTTATAATGTTTTGATAAGATTACCTTGTTTTGCTGTTTTATAGGTTAATGTTAATTTGTGAATCAAGGCTTATAAAATGATACAGCGATGAAATCAAAAGTGTATAAACGGCAAGGTAGGATTTGTGAATCAAGGCTTATAAAATGATACAGTAATGAAATCAAAAGCGTATAAAATGACCAGGCTTGCTGGCGGGTTGCTAAGAAGTGGGGGTTGTGTGAAATACGAGTCTACAAACATATCGGGGGCGTGTCTAGTATGTTCACTGAGGATATAAGCCAGCATTCTGCGGACCGTATGTTAAGAAATTCCAGCTTTTCCGACGAAGAAAACTCAAGCTTTAAGACAACTTTGAGAATGTCTTGCAGTAGCGTGGAAGCCGGACCCCTTGGAGCACGGGTACTCATAGTGCGGGCCGCTAGCGGCCCGGCAAGCCTTCCTTGGCGACCCGCGGACCTTGCAGACATCGTACCTGCTTTTTAATTTTTTTTTTTAAAGAGTGTCAGCAAACACCGCCGGTTGCAGCAGTGCGGACTCCAAGAGACTCTGCTCTATGGGTGCCGGGCGATTCCAGCGATAGTCAGAGTGGAGATGCAGGGGCGCTAAGAAGAGGTGAAATACAACAAAGCCTCATTAACAAGTAAATGGTCTTTTAAAGACCTGTGAAGTACTCGGGTGCGGCTGTGTGTGTGCCCGGGAAGCTGTCTCAGCCCGGCTGACACACACAAGGGGGGGGGGGCGAAGCCCTTTGAACTCAATGGGCGTTGCGCGAGTGGTTGTGGCACATATATTTCCTGCAGGGCTTTGGCCTGGCACGCAGGTTTATGGTGGTCACATACATAAGCTTGCTTGCCCCTGGCTGACGGCAGGGCTGTCCTTCACAACCTACTCTTAATAACAGTGTCCAAAGCTTCACTTTACACCCAGCGCATGGCTGGAGCCGGGCCTTGGGAAGCATCTGAGCAGGAGCCCCTTTGGCTCTGTGACTCAGGGGCCACCCCTGCGGTTGCGGGGACAGTCCTCCCACTTCGCTTCTTTCTCTGCTCTCTTGTAATCCGGGAATTGTTGCACAATTACAGTGACCAGAACTCAAAGACAAACCCAATGACTGATTGAACCGAGCGTGAACTCGGAGATCCCTCTGCTCAGCTCGTGCTCCCCAGAGTAGCATTTGTTTTATCGACACTGAAGGGATGAAAGTCTGAGTAGGCCCAGCCTTACTTGGAATCTCTGCCCTCCGGATTACACCTGATCTCTGCCACGGCGGTCCAGCCAGCTCTCGTGCACCCTCTACATTAGGGTGTCATTAATAACGTGCTGCAGATTTTGGGAAGGCTGGGGAAGGTGGTTCGATGTGTGCAGCAAAGAGCTCTTGCTTTTCGAGATATTTCTATTCAAATTATTACACCTCGCCTAGACAGAGATAGGGAGAGGGAGAAGGAGGGAGAGGGAGGGTGAGGGAGGGAGGGAGACAGAGGGAGGGAGACAGAGGGTGACAGAGGGAGAGAGATAGAGAGAGAGGGAGACGGAGAGAGGGAGACAGAGAGAGGGAGACAGAGAGAGGGAGACAGAGGGAGACAGAGAGAGGGAGACAGAGGGAGACGGAGAGAGGGAGACAGAGGGAGACAGAGGGAGGGAGTCAGGGGGAGACAGAGGGAGGGAGAGGGAGACAGACAGAGGGAGACAGAGGGAGAGACAGAGGGAGAGACAGAGGGAGACAGACAAAGGGAGATAGAGGGACGGAGACAGAGGGAGACAGAGGGAAGGAGACAGAGGGAAGGAGACAGAGGGAGGGAGACAGAGGGAGGGAGACAGAGACAGACAGAGGGAGGGAGACAGACAAAGGGAGGGAGACAGACAGAGGGAGGGAGAGAGAGAGGGAGACAGAGAGAGAGGGAGACAGAGAGAGAGGGAGACAGAGGGAGGGAGACAGAGAGGGAGACAGAGAGGGAGACAGAGGGAGAAAGACAGAGGGAGAGAGAGAGTGAGACAGAGGGATGGGAGACAGAGGGATGGAGACAGAGGGAGACAGAGAGAGGGAGACAGAGGGAGACAGAGAGAGGGAGACAGAGGGCGACAGACAGAGGGAGAGAGAGGGAGGGAGACAGAGAGAGGGAGGGAGACAGAGAGAGAGAGGGAGGGAGACTGAGTGAGACAGAGGCAGACAGACAGAGAGAGGGAGGGAGAGAGAGAGAGAGGGAGACAGAGAGAGAGACAGAGAGAGAGGGAGGGAGGGAGTCAGAGAGAGGGAGGGAGAGATAAAGAGAGGGAGGGAGACAGAGAGAGAGAGAGAGAGGTAGAGAAAGAGAGAGATGTGTGTATGCCGGGTCTGGTGGCTCAGTGGACGAAGGCGTCTGCTGCAGGGGCCTGTGTTCAACCTCATGGTCACAGTTTTTTTTTTGCTCTAGCCCCGCCCCCTCTCTCACTGATCCCGCCCCCACTGGTGCGGCCCTCGGCCACAAACCACACTGTAAATTTGGCCCCTGAGAGAAAGTTTGTGAGTACCCATGCCTTGGAGAAACGATAACAGCGATGCTGAAGGATTCCGCAAACGCAGCAGACGCCACTGCAGAACTCGACGATAGTGATAAGGAAAATTGTGCGCCAACATCGCCTGAGGATACTGCGGCAGAGGCGGCAGAGGCTCTGCTGAATAAAAAGCCCGAGACCGGCATCGCGGTGCCGGCTCTGCTGAATAAAAAGCCCAAGACCGGCGTCGGTGAAGAGGCGGCTGGGGGTGTTGCTAAAATGCTGAACAATACCTCTGATGCTACAGACGGTGGAGGGAGACCGGAGCCGAGTGAAGATGATGAGGGTATTGACCTGCAAGAGCCAGAACCCGAGGACTCTAGCGACTGTACAGAGATGGATTCCAGTGAAGAATCTGTAAACGAGCCAGAGTAGTCACCGGATGCTCAAGAAAAAAAGTGTGATGTTGGAAAACGAAAAGTTAGTACGAGCCGCATTTTTTCAGCAAACCTCTGGGGCGTTTAAGAGTGTGATGATGAGGAGTGTAGTTATGAGGAAGGTTGAGGTAAAAAAAAAGCTTTTTTCTTTTTATCAGCAAAAGAGAGGAGGAAGAGCCCCAGGCGACAAAGCCGCTAGCAGGACAATGGAAGTACACACCCACCGCTACGTTTTTCATGTCTCTGCTGCTCAAGACAGAAAAAACTTGCCGTAACGCATATAAACTGCAGCTGTAAGCGCTTAGACACAATTGTACAACTTTGGCATGGTGAAAGTTGGCAGTTGGATCAGTATTGCACACTTTTGATTGTGATAGCGGCGATCATAAAATTGTGCTTAAAGGCGGGGTGGTAAGATGATTGCGAAGGTTGTAAAATTGATGACCCGAGTCACTTGCATCACGACTGTCTCACGATGGGTGGTGATTATGAAGAAAGGTTGATACGAAAACTATGTTACAAGCTGAACCCCTATAAAATTACGGAAGTGTTGGGGGATGTCTATGGTGTGAAAGAAATGTTTGTACCCAACGATTGTTTTAAGATGATTGTGAATGTTTTAAAGTATATTAAAAGAGTACAGTCCCCATCGGAGAATGTGAAAAGTATGTATGAGATGGGTGAGGAGGACATACGTTTGATAATGAAACAGCATCTGAGGAAGAAGAATTATCGTATATATTTTAAGATCAAGTATCTTTGTAGGAGTTTAAAACCGAGGAACATGACATTTATTAATGCGGAGTAAATGAAAACATGTTGATGTTCGCGTTTGCTACTATTATGTATGTGTGTTTTTCTGTTGCAGGAAAGTTTGTATCGCCACATGGTAAAGATTGGGGTGCGGCCGAGCTTTAAATGCCTGGAAGACGCTTTTTATTTTCTGATCAGAGCAAAGATGCCGCACCCCAAACCAGTGTTTCGCCAGACCTCGCTATGCCGTAACAAGCGATTTGAAATCATTGAAGAGTTTGAAAAAGAGCTGAGTCAGAAGCCGAGAGGCTTTTACAATGTTGAAAAGAGCAGAATCTTTTTGGACACTGACAACGTGCTCGAAGACTGCATCAACAATTATATGACGCGGATATTTTGCATCCTAGGAACTACTCTGAATAAGAAACAGTTTTTCAATTTCATGAATACGATATCCAATTTGTTCTGTCGAGCCTTCTTGAGGGGGCGTGGGGAAGATGTAAGAAGACTGGTACCGTTCACAGCGAGCAAAATCCGCATAATGAGTCTATGTCATGAGTTTTTGAGAGCGCTGTGTTAAATATCTATGTTTTGGTCGTCATCATCGTTTATAGCGTTGTACATTCCTATATTTCACAGTTTAAATCATACACTGTTTAATTATTGTTTTATTAAATAACCTCCTATTGTAGCATAAACCGTCTCCTAGCCCTGATTATATGATAAAGAAAATAATAAATAAAAAAAGTGAATTAATAGAGAAGCGGCGGGGGAGTAGGGGTTGTGGTATTTTAGTTCATGAAGCGCAACGATGCAGAAGCTTTTCAAAAGAGTTTATTACAACCCCTTGAAGGTTGGCGACCCCTGACCTTGACTGGTAGGTCGCTCCCCCACCACACAGCTCCGTCTGTGTGCCCTGCTGCTGCCCCTGATTGTGCTCGTTTTTTTCCTTCTGTGCCCCCTTGCTGCCCTGATTGTGCTCGTTTTTTTTTCCTTTCTGTGCCCCCTTGCTGCCCTGATTGTGCTCGTTTTTTCCTTTCTGTGCCCCCTTGCTGCCCTGATTGTGCTCGTTTTTTCCTTTCTGTGCCCCCTTGCTGCCCTGATAGTGCTCATTTTTTTTTTTTTTCCTTTCTGTGCCCCCTTGCTGCCCTGATTGTGCTCGTTTTTTCCTTTCTGTGCCCCTTTGCTGCCCTGATTGTGCTCGTTTTTTCCTTTCTGTGCCCCCTTGCTGCCCTGATTGTTCTCGTTTTTTTTTTGTTTTTTTTCCCTTTCTGTGCCCCCTTGCTGCCCTGATTGTGCTCGTTTTTTCCTTTCTGTGCCCCCTTGCTGCCCTGATTGTGCTCGTTTTTTTCCTTTCTGTGCCCCCTTGCTGCCCTGATTGTGCCCGTTTTTCCTTTCTGTGCCCCCTTGCTGCCCTGATTGTGCCCGTTTTTCCTTTCTGTGCCCCCTTGCTGCCCTGATTGTGCTCGTTTTTTTCCTTTCTGTGCCCCCTTGCTGCCCTGATTGTGCTCGTTTTTTCCTTTCTGTGCCCCCTTGCTGCCCTGATTGTGCTCGTTTTTTCCTTTGTGCCCCCTTGCTGCCCTGATTGTGCTAGTTTTTTTTTTTTTTTTTCCTTTATGTGCCCCCTTGCTGCCCTGATTGTGCTCGTTTTTTCCTTTCTGTGCCCCCTTGCTGCCCTGATTGTGCTCGTTTTTTTCCTTTCTGTGCCCCCTTGCTGCCCTGATTGTGCTCGTTTTTTTCCTTTCTGTGCCCCCTTGCTGCCCTGATTGTGCTCGTTTTTTCCTTTCTGTGCCCCCTTGCTGCCCTGATTGTGCTAGTTTATTCCTTTCTGTGCCCCCTTGCTGCCCTGATTGTGCTCGTTTTTTCCTTTCTGTGCCCCCTTGCTGCCCTGATTGTGCCCGTTTTTTCCTTTCTGTGCCCCCTTGCTGCCCTGATTGTGCTCGTTTTTCCTTTCCGTGCCTGTTTCCCGCCGCTGCGCCCCTGCG
Organism: Calotriton arnoldi; assembly: GCA_963921515.1. NCBI lineage: Eukaryota > Metazoa > Chordata > Amphibia > Caudata > Salamandridae > Calotriton > Calotriton arnoldi. The sequence continues at coordinate 362,643 of CAWUFW010004637.1, forward strand.
GCCCCGCCCCCTCACTGCCCATTCGCTGCCCCATTCCCTGCTCCTCCCTCCCACCTCCCCATTTATGGCGGCTGTGCGCAGCGGGCGCGCCGCTGGCGCGCCTAAGGTAAGCCCGTCTACGCCCGTCCGCGCCGGCACCGCGCCCAGCGCCATAACCCCTGGTCCGGGCATCCCCCGCACCCGCCACATCAACAGACGCCGATACGACGCCAGCACCCTCCACGCACTCAACCCCGGAAAAGATCACGCCTGCTACCGGGCCACCCCGAAGCGCACCCAAGGGCCCTTCACCTGCCGGAACTGCAGCTTCGCCAGCACCCGCCCCGCCAAACCACCACCCAGGAAAGAACCCAACTACCTCAGATGCATCCTCCTCAACACCCGCTCCGCCCGCAAACACGCCATCGAACTCTGTGACCTTCTAGAATCAACCTCCCCAGACGTCGCATTCCTGACGGAGACCTGGCTGAATCCCGCTTCAGCCCCCGACATCGCCATTGCCATCCCGGACGGCTACAAGATCACCCGCAGGGACCGCACCAACGGAGTCGGAGGAGGCATCGCCATCGTCCACAGGAACACCCTCAGAGTCTCAACCAACACCGACGACACCCTCAGCACCGCCGAACACATGCACTTCCAGATCCACACCGATCCCAACACCACCCTCAGAGGAACCCTCATCTACAGACCCCCGGACCCCGACCACAGTTCAGCGATTCTATCGCTGACTTCGTCAGCACACACGCCATCGCCTCCACGGACTACATCCTCCTCGGGGACCTGAACTTCCACCTCGAGAACAACAAGGACACCAACTCCACCACCCTGATCAACAACCTCGCCACCCTCGGACTCAGACAGCTCGTGACTACAACCACCCACGCCGTCGGCCACACGCTAGACTCCATCTTTTCCGCAAGCCCACACGTCTCCTTCAACCACACCTTCGAACCCCACTGGACTGACCACCACTGCATCCACTTCACCTACAGGAAGCCCACCACGCACCACCGCACCGAACAAATGCCTCGCCGCTGCTGGAGCAGAGTCACCGAAGACCAGCTAACCACAACCCTCGCCCTGAGCCCACCCGCCGAACCCTCCGACCCCGACACCGCCGCCCGCAACCTCAGACAGTGGATCGACGACTGCGCCAACACCCTCGCCCCACTCAAGAATCCGCCCAACAGCCACACCAGCAAGAAAGCCACCTGGTTCACCGAAGACCTCCAGGCCTCCAAACGAACATGCCGAAAACTGGAGAAGATCTGGCTCCACGAACGGACTGCGGACAGCTACGCCGCTCACAAGAGCGCCACCCGCAGTCACCATCACCTCATCAGATCCGCCAAAAGGGCCTCACTCAAAGACCGCCTAGACAACAACGCACACAACAGCAAAGAGCTCTTCAACATCGTGAAGGAACTCTCCAACCCCAGCTCCAACACCAACGACATCCCGCCGTCGCGAGACCTGTGCGACTCACTGGCCACCTTCTTCCACCGCAAAATCGCCGACATCCACGACAGCTTCAACACCACGACTGCCCCGGCAACCACCGAGACCACTGCCCCCACAACCACCAACCGCCTGCTCTCCTGGACCAACATCAACGACGAGGACACCAGCGAGATCATGAACACCATCCACTCCGGCTCACCGCTAGACCCGTGCCCTCACCACGTCTTCAACAAAGCCAGTACAGCCATCGCGCCCCATCTCCGGAAAATAATCAACATCTCCTTCGAGACAGCAACCTTCCCGGAAAGCTGGAAGCACGCCGAGGTCACCGCCTTACTCAAGAAACCCAAGGCAGACCCCAAGGACCTCAAGAACTTCTGACCCATCTCTCTGCTCCCGTTCCCCGCGAAGGTCACCGAGAAAATCGTCAACAAACAACTGACCCGCTACCTCGAGGAGAACAACATCCTGGACCCTTCCCAGTCCGGCTTCCGCAGCAACCACAGCACCGAAACCGCCCTCATCGCCGCCACCGATGACATCAGGACCCTGCTAGACAACGGAGAAACAGCAGCCCTCATCCTCCTGGACCTATCAGCCGCCTTCGACACGGTCTGCCACCACACACTACGAACACGCCTTCACGACGCCGGGATCCAAGAGAAGGCCCTGGACTGGACCACATCCTTCCTCTCCGGCAGAACACAAAGCGTCCGCCTCGCCCCCTTCCGATCCAAAGCCACCAAGATCATCTGCGGCGTACCCCAAGGCTCCTCCCTCAGCCCAACGCTGTTCAACATCTACATGGCACCCCTCGCCCACGTCGCCCGACAGCACAACCTCAACATCATCTCCTACGCCGACGACACCCAGCTGATCCTCTCCCTCACCAAAGACCCTCACACCGCCAAAGCCCACCTCCACGAAGGAATGAAGGCCGTCGCCGAATGGATGAGGACCAGCCGCCTGAAGCTCAACTCGGACAAGACGGAGGTCCTCATCCTTGGTTCCAACCCTTCAGCATGGGACGACTCCTGGTGGCCGACATCATTGGGAACAGCCCCGACACCCACCGACCACGCACGCAACCTAGGGGTCATCCTCGACCCCACCCTCTCCATGACTAAGCAGGTCAACGCCGTTTCCTCATCCTGCTTCAACACCCTCCGAATGCTCCGCAGGATCTTCAAGTGGATCCCCACCGAAACAAGAAAAACAGTCACCCAGGCCCTCGTCACCAGCAGGCTGGACTACGGAAACGCCCTCTACGCAGGAACGACGGCTAAGCTCCTGAGACGGCTGCAACGCATCCAGAACGCCTCTGCACGTCTTATCCTCGACATCCCCCGACGCAGCCACATCACACCCCACCTGAGAGACCTGCACTGGCTCCCTGTCAACAAGAGGATAACCTTCAAGATCCTCACCCACGCACACAAAGCACTCCACAACTCCGGACCAGCCTACCTCAACAGACGACTCAGCTTCTACACCCCCACCCGCCAGCTCCGCTCCACCAGCCTCGCCCTCGCCACAGTCCCCTGCATCCGGAAAACGACCGCCGGCGGCAGATCCTTCTCCCACCTCGCCGCCAAGACCTGGAACACCCTCCCCACCAACCTTCGGCAGACCCAAGACCTACTGGCCTTCAGAAGACTCCTCAAGACCTGGCTCTTCGATCAGTAGCAGCACCACCCCCCTCTTCCCCCAGCGCCTTGAGACCCTCGCGGGTATGTAGTGCGCTTTATAAGTGACATGATTGATTGATTGATTGGTAGTTTTGGCAGTGTAGACGCTTTGTACAAGGAGAGCAAAATCCACAACGACGCCGTTAAAAGAACACAGGTACGCAACTGGTTATCAGGCGAAGATGCCTACACACTACATAAGGGATCTAGAAAGCGCTTTCAAAGATGGCGTGTTTTAGTCAGCGACTTAAATTATCAATGGCAAGCAGACCTTCTATATGTCCGTGAACACGCCGCGGATAATGATGGTGTAAAATTTATATTAACTGTGATAGACGTACTGTCAAAGTATGCATTTGCAGTTGGCTTGAAGGAAAAATCAGGGAGTTTGGTCCCAAAAGCATTTGATTACATTTTCAGCAGCGGAAGAATTCCTAAAAAGTTACAAACAGATAGAGGAAAAGAGTTTGAAAACATGACGCTAAAAGCTCTGCTGGACCAGTATGGGGTAAAACATTTTGTCATAAACAACGAAGTTAAGGCGGCGATTGTAGAAAGATTCAACAGAACTCTCAAGACTCGAATTTGGCAGTATTTTACCGCATACAACACATTTCAGTATATAGATCGCGTACAAGATTTTATTGAAAGTTACAACCGTAGCTACCATAGAACCATTAAGACGGCCCCGGTAGAAGTGACCCCGCAAAATGAGTTGAAAATTTGGAGAACTGTGTACGGGTCCGTGTTCAATAACAATCTTGTTTCAAAAAGCATATTAAAAAAAGGTGATCATGTTAGGATATCTAGATGCAAGGGGGTATTTCAAAAGGGGTACGAGCAGACTTTTACAGATGAGATCTTTGTGATAGACAAGATTTCCGCACATTCGGGCATTACAGTTTTCAACTTAAAAGTCTATGCGGGGTAGGAGGTCAAAGGCTGTTTTTACAAAGAAGAGCTACAAAAAATAAAACAGGATCAGGATCGTGTGTACTATATTGAGAAAGTTTTGGCGAAGAAGGGCCGCGGGGCGCGAAGACAGTGCCTAGTTAAATGGAGGGGGTGGCCTGATAAATTTAATAGTTGGGTTTCTGAGAGTGAATTAAAGGATATACAAAGTCTACAACGTCGGGTTTAAGCATTTAGGTACCTTTGAAGTACCATGGAGGCCGGACCTTTTTACCTCACGCTCCCGAGTAACGCGTCTTTGGACACTTTCCCTAATAACAAAATTTCAAATTTTACGGTGAAACTAGCAAAACCTATCCATCTAAAAGGCGACTGGGAGGTTGCCCTCACAGAAATTCAGTACCCGCACACGTGGGACACTTTTGAATCCGAGGATGTTAGATTTACAGTGGTACGCAAGAAGGAAAGCGCGTACGAACTTTCTTTCCCGCCGGGGCACTATGACAACATACGAGACATTGTAGAAGTAATTAATAAATCCCTCGGTTACATCACAGAACTTATCGACCTTAGATTAACGTATGATCCGAGACTTAGAAAAGTACAGTTCAGGAATGTGCAAGACTACGGTATTTTGGTGCGTGAAAAACTGGGGAGAGTGCTGGGGCTGACGCTGAACGTTCCCCACGATTCATCAGTGGACAAAGCCTGCACGGATGTATACGGCGGGTTTTACATGATGTTTGCATACTGCGACGTGATAGAGCATCAGAGAGTGGGGGATAGCTATGTGCCTCTCCTCCGGTGTGTGGCCATTTTGGAAGTACATGGTCTAGTAATTTCAGCTAGCATGACTAGGCGGATCCGAATGTATTTAGAGGCACCGGGAGACAGACGCGGTAATATGCGGTCTCCTGGGGTGCCATTAGGTGATTATGTGTGAGGTGTGCTTTGACGAAGTAAGTCTCCTGATCCTCTTCTTTTTCAGCCTTTCCTCCGAAGCATCAAATAAGGCTTTTCAGACGACTTGGAGGTATCGGGAAAGTTCCCTGGTTACTTCTTTTTTCCTTACAGGCATTACTAATTAAGAACCCCTTGTCATCATTACCATTCTAGGGTGTGACTACAAGCCCCTCAACCCCTACAGACCATGGGGCAATTCTCAGCCTTAACCAAAGTATGTGGCATCAATATGTAAATATGTATATGTATTATATGTTGTAAGTCACGACGTGTCTCTTCACGTTTGTTCATATTTTTAATTTGCACATAACCACGTTTTTCACCAGACAATTGTGCTAAGTGTTCTCCTGCAACGGACGACAACACGAGGTAGCTGATAACTGCACCCACCTTAGAGGAGTACTTTAATCAGGATACGACGCCGCTTTTATTCAGTGCCTGCCAGCCTGGCTGGTAGGCTAGCGACTTCTAATTGTCCTTTGTTTTATTCCCTACAGATACAACGTTGAATGTATAACCGTATGTATTGAATTACTGGTGCACACACATTAGGTGAGCTCATTTCAGTTTCCTAATTACAGGATACTTTAGGAGTGGTACGCACAGGGCTTGTCCCTGTGTGGTCCTGAAGAAGAACTTTAGGGACACAGCTCGAAACATGTCGACCCTATACTAGGGCCACTATACTCATTATAGTCTGGTTGTTTTCCCTAGTATTAACCCCTGTCTTTTAAACGTACCAACTAGGAGCAGGAATAAAATATTCGCCCACTAGTTAGGTATTTTTAACCCACTTCCTTTTCCACTCCACTTCACTACACATTTTTTCAAACAAAGTGCTCCCACGTAATTTCGCAAGTCGCAGCACGTCTCAATCCACAGCGGATTGAGAGGACCCCTATGATGAAGCATGCCACCTAGGGGAAACCCTGGTGGATGAGGGGACTCTAGAAAAGAAGTTTCTTTTCTGGATAGAGGGTTTTCTCAGACGTGTTCAGTAGAAACCCTGCTCCTCCCATGGTTAGGTTCTCAATTCCGGTACTCCGGATTTTGTGGATATACGTTCTGTAAGGAGGGTGAAACTAACCTTAACCTCTACCTCCCCCTGTTTTTTGATTGTAGTGGAGGGTATGTGCATGTTACTTGGAATAAGGGTGATCTAGCTACATTCACAAAGAATTTTCCTAGGTTGAGAGAGAAGTGTGCCGAATGATATAAGCAAGTTGATAGCTTTATTAAGATCTCGAAGGTGTTGTGGATTGATCTGAATACACTGTTTGAAATTGTGGTTCCTAGTGATCTAAGGTCTGCATGTAAAATCACTGTCGATTGGCCTGCTGCTGAGCCAGAGAGGGATCCTGTTACTCTTGGTCCTTCACCCTTGGTCATGAAAAAGTACGAACAGGTGATTACATGGTTGCAGTCCAAAATAGCCCCACAAGACATCAATAGGGTTAAGATAGATCGAACGACCCAGGAGCCTAAAGAGTCAGTACATGCATACTATGAAAGGCTTTTGCAAGCCTTCAAGCAATACAGTGGGTTAGATACACTTGACCCCAAAGACATGGGCCAATTTGTCTCAAAATTTGTGATAGGATTGAGACCAGAGTTTAGCCTCATGATCCAGCAACATTTGATCTGCTGGTAAAATAAGTCCATGGATGAAATTCTACCGTATGCCAGATATTGCAGTGATGAAGTGGATTCCAAGCATAGAAGGATAAAGGACAAGTTGATGCTGGTTCAAGTGAGGAATTCGTTGCAGAAACTGACAGAAGCAGGAGCATGCGAGGAGACTTTAAAGTCCCGGCATTAACATTTGGATTGAAGTAGCTGATAGGCTGTTACCCTATATTTGAGGACTCGATTATTTACAGAAGTCCGGCATTATCTTTGAGCCACAACTCCAGTGGCTAAACCTAAAGGGGTCCATGATCAGGGTCCTACGGATGATTTTATCGATATACAGACTCCGGCAAATTTGTGAAGTTTATGGAAGCATAACCTTAAAATCTTAAGAAGAATCGTCACCTTTACTATTGAGGGATCGTATGGTTAATGTGGAGAATTAGAACTATCGAGGAAGGAATATAATATTTTCCTCTTCCCACTTGTTGCTCTTTCATCTGTCTAGATTATTGTGTTGGGAGACACCAATATTAATTGTTAGCCTGAAGAAGGTGGTGTATTCAATCAATCCACCGAAACGCGTCGCTTTGTTCTGAAAACATACCCCGCATTATTGGTTTTTTTTGACAACAGGGACTTGAATGAACACTTATACCTGTGTCATGTAATGTTCAATTTCAAACTAAATATTGCAAAAACCTTTTTGTCTTGGATTGCTAAATTGAGTTATTGGGCTCGATCATTATTATATAATTTTTGTTGCATTCTCCCATGAATTTTGTAAATATGTGTTGTTTTTAATAATATTGTTATTTTCATGTGTTTTTAATAAATAGGAAAAGAATATACAAATAATATATATTTTTAATAAAATTGAATAAGGATCCTGTCAATAAAGATATTTTGTATTATACTTTTCTGGTTTTCAATTCCATTGATGGTGATTAGAGTGTATGTGAGATTGGTGTGGTATACAGTGTGTTTATGAGGAACCCAAAGGTATTTTGCTTTTGACATATTGTCAAGTGAGGAATGCGCAAAGGGCAGATAAGACACAGGCAAATGGAGGAACAGTAAGTCAAACCCAGGGGAATACCCAAGGAAGTGTTCAGAACGGCCGGGTGCAGTTGGACAGGGAAGAGGGAAAGGTATCCCTTTCGATCCCAAAACAGAAACAGACATTGCCACGCTGAAAAAGACAACCGCTTGCCATTTTTGCTACAAGATCAGGCATTGGAAGCGTGAGTGTCGATTGAATCCAACAAATCAAATGCAGGAGGGAGACTTTGTGGAAGTGCCAGATTTGGTAAATACCGTGACCAGGCCAAGATCCTACAACGGGGGGAACCAAAATCAATTAGCGCAAGTGCCGCATCCTCAGAGAAATTTGCAGAATAATTGAACATACCATCAGATGCCCTTTATGGAAGCGCTAGATGGATTCGATCAGTGTCTGAGGGAGTTGGAAAACTGTACTCTTGGAGCAGTCTTAGAGGTAGACCAGAGTGGACCGTATGTGGAGGCAGACGTAGGTGGTCATCCCATTACATTCTTGATTGATACTGGTGCTACCCATTCTACTGTGAGGTCTGCAGTAGTCCCAAACCTACCCCTCTCGGGAAAGTCATTCCAAGTCATAGGAGTTGCCAACAAAAAAATTACAAACCCATTGACAGAAGAGGTGCCGGTAAAAATTGGAACCTTTGAGGATCATCACCAGTTTGTGGTGTGTGATTCGAGTCCAGTCTGCTTACTAGGGTGTGATCTTTTGTGTAAATTAAATTGTACCATCTATTGTACGCCAAAGGGAGTTGAACTGCAGACGAACGACAATGACATCGCTTTCAAGTTAGCGAATCAGAACCATTGCATAGACATGTTTCCCTTACTGATAGTGGAATACATGCCACTGGACTTGAGAGACACTGTCTCTTCAGTGGACTTCAGTGGACTTCACAGGGGAAGAGATAGGACTGATTCGAGGAGTCGAGCCAGTCCGCATACAGGTTAAGACCAATGCAAAATTTCCGAGAACGTCCCAGTACAAACTGACCACGGAAACGGTGGCAGAAATTACGCCTGTGATTGAGTCTATGATTGTGCAGGGCATACTGAGGGAGATCATAGAAAGTCCATGCAATTCACCTATCATGGGATTGCAGAAGCCAAGCGGAAAGTACCGCATAGTTCAGGATCTAGGGAAAATCAATGCCATTGTGATTCCATGTTGTCCCGTGGTACCGAATCCATCCGTGATCCTGTCCCAGATCCCTTGCGAAGCGGTTTGGTTTAATGTGATTGATTTGTGCCAAGCATTCTTTTCCATCCCATTGCATAAGGAAAAACAATTTTTATTTGCTTTCCGTCTGGAGAACCGTATCTTAACGTGGTGTTGTATTCCTCAAGGGTTTACTGAAAGTCCATCTATCTTTAATCAAGTTTTGAAAAAGAACCTTGAGAGCTTGATTTTGCCCCAGAATTCTGTGCTAGTTCAGTATATCGATGACCTCTTAATTGCATCTGAGACATGAGAGACTTGCAGGGACAATACTATTGCCTTACTGAATCACTTACCTGACAATGGACACAAGGTGTTGCCGAACAAGCTTCAGTACTGTTTGACGGAAGTTCAGTACTTGGATCATCGCATTGAGAAAGGCAAGATGAAGGTGTCACAAGAGCGAGTAGAGGAGATCATGAAAATGAATCCGCCTACCACACAAAAGGAAGTCAGGATGTTTTTGGGAATGTTTGACTACTGCCGACAATGGATCCCGAACTTCTCCTTGATGGCGAAGCCTTTACAGATGCTAACCCACAAAGATGTGAGTGATCGGATACCCTAGGATAAAGACTGTTTGATTGCCTTCTTGGAGCTGAGAGAGTTCCTTTGTCGCACTCCAGCTTTAGGAATGCCTGATTACAACAAAGATTTTTCGCTGTTCTGTTGTGAGAGGGAGGGTTGTGATCTTTCTGTACTCAGACGCATAGGGGTGTCCGTAGATCAGTGGCCTATTTTTCAGCTACATTAGATCCTGTAGCTTCAGCATTGCCTGGATGTCTCAAATCCGTTGCCGCAACGAGTGTCAGCATTGAAAGATGTGAAAGCATTGTGATGGGTCATCTGCTTACTGTATACATTCCACACTCAGTTGAGCTTCTGATCCTGAGAACCAAAACTCAGCAGTTGACAAATAACAGGTTGACAAGATATGAGCAGATTTTGCTTGCAGCGTAGAATGTGACCTTAAAGCGATGTTCTGTGTTAAATCCTACTACCTTGTTACCTGTTCCAAATGTTGATGGGGAAGATTATGAAGACCATGACTGTGTGGATGTTACAGAGCTTTGCACCAAACCGAGACCTGACATTGTCGATTAACCATTGTCTGATCCTGACCAAGTCCTTTTTGTTGATGGTTCATGCCTAAGGGACAATGAAGGTAGTTTGAGAGCAGCATTTGCTGTCTGCACCATTTCTGGAGTTGTGGAAGCTGCTTCTTTACAAGAGTATACTCTGCATAAGTAGCTGAGATCATTGCTTTGGCCCATGCCTGCCTTGTTTCTGTGCAAATCCGAGTCACCATCTATACCGATAGCCAGTATGGTTTTGGTGTAGTTCATGACTTTGGACAGCTATGGTCACAGAGAGGTTTCTTAACATCCTCAGGATCTCCCATAAGAAACAGGGAATATGTGAGACAATTGTTGTAAGCTTTACAATTACCAAAGGAAGTGGCAGTTGTGAAATGTGCCCACTCATGGGAGGGGGGATGATATTGTCACAGTGGGAAATCGCTACGCAGACGAAGTTGCTTGTGTTTGTGCCACACATGCATGCATCTTTAACGGGGAATATGTTGGCGAGAGCACAGAGAAAGCCGAACTCAGCATGATGCTAGCTATTGCAGATACTTATGAGGAAGTCAGGCGTTACAATTGAAAGCAACAGATCAGGAACAAGCCAGTTGGATCAGAGCAGGTTGTGAAAAGAACGAAGATGACATTTGGATTTCAACTGATGGTACAGCAGTGCTACCGGATTGTTTGTTGAGTTCAATGGCGAGACAGATTCATTAAGCAGCTCACATAGGGAGAGACGCAATGTTGAGATTGTTCAGACAGACTTAGTTCGACCCGAGATTCCATGTGATTGCTGATGCAGTGTGTCATCGGTGTGTCACATGTCAACAAATTAATGCTGGAAAGAAAACTGTGGTTGCTTTGAGTCACATTGGGAGATTGGGTGGTCCTTTCAATCGGATTCAGTTGGACTTTGTTGAAATGCCTGGGTGTAATGGATTGAGATACATCCTGGTTGTTGTGTGCATCTTTTCACTGTGGGTGGAAGATTATCCAACTAGAAGGTGTGATAGCCTCACAGTAGCAAAGTTGTTGTTGAGGGAGCTTATTCCATGCTTCTTATTTCTAACTACATTGGAGTCGGATAGAGGAACGCACTTTCACAGCGAGATCATGAAGCTACTGTGTACCGTCTTAAATGTGGATCAGAGACTGCATTGTAGCTACAGACCAGTGGCATCAGGAATTGTGGAGCAGATTAATGGGACGATAAGTTGAGAATATCAAAAGTGTTTGCTTCAACATCCTTGAAATGGCCTGATGCGTTGCCTTTGGTTCTAGTGCGTTTGCGTAGCATTCCTAATAGAAGAACTGGGTTATCTCCATGTGAAATCCTCATGGGGAGAGCGATGCGCTTACCTGCAGTGCTGTCCACAGGACTAGTTAACATCACAGATGGTTTGGTCCTTGATTACTGGAAAGGATTGGCTGATGTGGTTCGTGCTGTGTCCCACCAGATTGAAGCTGCAACTGCACTGACATCAAAAGACCTCTGTCACGAACTAAGCCACGGAGATTGGGTGCTAATCCGAAAGCACGTAAGAAAGAACTGTCTTGACTCACGTTGGCATGGACCGTACCAGGTGATCTTAGTGACGAATACCGCTGTGAAGTGTGGAGGCCTGCCGAACTGGATACACGCCTCGCACACCCGACGAGTCTCGGGGACCTCGGAAGAAACAGTTCCTCTCCCAGAAGCAACTTCAGCCGTGGTCGCAAGATCAACGGAGAGGACAAGCCAAGTTGTGGGAGTTCCTGAAGAGGCTGGATACCCAGCAGGTCGAGCTGAGGGGGGTCAAGTTACACATGGCCCAGGTATACACTCTGAGGAAGACTGTAATGTTGCGAGTGGTATAGAGTCTGACTCAGCAGAAGAGACTGGTGTGGAGATTGGTGATGTACAGTCAGGGAAGAAAGAGGTCGCAAACGAATCGTTGCCAGTGAGACAGAAAAGGCGAAACCTGAGACTTGCATCTGAGAAAGATCTTACACCAATAACTGAATCATCTGAATCTGATCAAAGCGAGTCAGAACAAGCTCAAGGGAGCGTGAGGAGATTGAGGAGAGCAAGAGTGCAGTGTCAGAGATTCGCCTCTCCTGAGTGGACTTATCTAGCTACTAATGCCGGGGAGAGTGAGGTCCGAATCATAGATACTGATTGTCGAGTTCCTGCTTAGGGTTCCTGGAATAGAGGCTAATGCAATTTTGTTATTGACTGTGCCTTATCCACCAAGGTGTGAGCGGCTTACGGACTTTGATTTTGGAAGACATCCAATTCCCGAGCTTTGGAAATTAGCCACCGCCTCAGGAGATTGCAGCATTCCGAACTTAATTGTTACAGCTAGTCATTGACGAAGTTGGCTCTGACCTCATAAGGGATGTAAACTGAACTTCGATCTGTAAATAAAAATTCTTGCTTGAAAGAAGATAACCTAAGCCAGAGTGGAAGAATAAAAATAGGGATTTTTCTTTAGAAGAAGAAAGAGGGCTAGAAAAGCCTTCAAGGCTGTGTAAATATTGTACCAGAGACTGTTAAAGAATTTTCAAGATCCCAAATAAGCTGTTCAAGGACTTTGTTGTACAGAAATAAGAGGCGAAAGAAAGAGACTTTGCGTTGATCCTCTTACAGCTACAATCCGAGCAAACTTGAAAATGGAGTCTGGAAATTCGAACCGTAGGTACAAATGTATAATAGGTACACTTATTGTTGGAGTAATTATAGTGATAGCTGTAGTCATTATTGAGTCCATAAAGCTGAGATACCGGGAGTGGGGGTACATGGGACATCCACCACTACCACCTCAAACGAGGGTACATAAGGATCTGATAGAGGCTTAATAGAGCCAACTAGTCACTTGCTACATGTAGATTTGTCTTTAGGCGATTACATGCTGAATGCTTATGTGAAACTGTTGTATGAGTATGTGGACACTATGGATGTGAGAGACTGTTCTGTATGTATGCCATTGCCTGCTTCGGTTGAGGAGGTTCTCAGGTACCATCACCTACCCTTGACATATGGTATTAGTTGCAGTCTGCTTCTTAGTATGCTTTATGGAAAAGGTCGCTACAAGTACTATTTCTCAAATTATGATCTGGTGCTTTCAGAAGTTCCAGTTTACAAACATCTGAACAAATATGATTATTACAAGCAAGAAGAGAGAATGAAAAGTATTTTGTACACACAGTCACACTAGACACAGCTTATGGGCAAAGACACAATTTAACTTGCACACTAACAGATATAGAGAAGAAGTTTGTAGATCAAGTAGAAGATAGACATAGGGGACTAACAGTTAAACTTAATAGTAGGGAGGAAACTTTTGAGTGGATTAAGGAAGAATTAGCTCACAAGGCTAAAGGAAGTTATGGTCCTATAGCTCTATATTGGGAACAATGAGGCAAGGTTTGCGTTCAACAAGTACAAACACACTATGACACCATTTTTGTGGGACAGAGTTCAGGCGAACAGACATTCCTGATTGATGCTTTTTCGAAGAAATTCTTACAGGAAGCTGTTCAAGTGGTGCCAAGTATGGTTTTTGTGTGTGGGAGAAATGCGTATGTTCGACTCTCGGACAAATGGTATGATACTTGTTATGTGGCTGTTGTGTTTCCACATATATACCATGTGGAGGATTTGGAGAGTTTGGAAGGAAAGTCAGGCCATAGAGAGAAACATGGAACGAGTGCTGGTGAAATTGTGGGGGATATATTTGGAGCAATGATACCTAGTTTGGGAGTGGTCTTTAATGACATCAAGATTGGAAGGTTATCAACTATTGTAGATAAGTTGTCAGGTAATATGGCTCAGTCAGTCAGAGCTATGGTAATTGCTTTAGATGTGCTATTCAAAAGAGGGCAAAGTCTGCAAAATGCGCGCATTTGAATCAATAGTCAAATGTCATGTGTATGTTAGATTCTGATCTTTCTCACGTTTGTGTTGCAGGTGGAAGAAGCACCCTTGTTTGTTAGAATAATGTCTTTGTTTTAGGAGTTAGGCAAGGAGAGAAGAGAATACATTGGGAGCTAATGCCGATAAGGAGAACTGTTGTATTTTCTCACTGGAGCGGGCCTGGGAATCAAGGTCATCGTGTTACTGTTTGGGAGTAATCGTCGTCCCATGGAAAACTACGTATGAGAATGTGGGCTGATTGGATGGCTTGACCTGAAAGGAATCATGGGAAGACACCTGTGATATTTGGAGCATTGTAAGTAGGAAAAGAACCCACTTCTTCTCTGCCTTTTGGAGAGAGAGCATCTTAGAACGAGCTCTGTCTCAGTAGCTTTATGCTACTTGACCCAACTGAAGAGGAGAGACTTCTGAGGAAGACCCCACACACTGACACCTTAATGTATCCTGCCCTGAAGAATGTTTAATTAGGGATGTCACATTAGTGCTAGTGTAGGGATAGTTTAATGCTTTATCTTCATCAACCCTCGATGCAGGTGAATTTGGATTCCTGTTCCTTGATCTTTTGCATCCTGATTCTTGAAATAATCGTCTTGTGTATGTTGCACTGCCTCAATCTTATTCGTAGATTTGGCTTTATGTTGGTTCCAATGTACTTCTACACCCTCAATTTGAGGTGTCTGTATGTCCAGTTGTTTTTGGCTTTGTAATAAATTAACTAACTTTATTTAGTAGTCTGTGATTATTATGGGCCTAGAGCACTGGAATCGAATTGGTTGACATTGTTAATGAATTTCTCTCCCCACCACGCTCTCATGCTGAGAAAAAGTACCATGGACTTGAGGTTCTAGAGCAGATCTAGAACATGCTTCTCCGGCTCCTTCAATCCCTTAATTGTTGCCATCTCTTGATGCCTACCCTCCAGCCCAGAATTCGTCACTCACATGTGTACCTTTACCAGCATGTAACACCTGGGATTATTAAGCAATGAACCGAACACGTCTAGACAGGAAGAGAGCAGGCAGCAAAGAGCTAAAGACTCACCACTGGAAAGTGACGTGCTTACTCTGCAGTTTTATTAAATCTAATACCTCTCCCTTCGGTTACTTCAGTCTACTGAATATTTTTGATTGAGGTGAGTCTGTTTATAAACCCTTAAAGATGTGATGTTTTATTCATAGTACAGTCACTGAGCGTAGATTCCTATATTTCATTTATTATTTAAATGTATTTTTTTTTTATATATATAGGGCAGACCATGTCCTGAAGAATGCTGGAAAGCCTTACTGGCATAGTAAAGTAATTTTTATCTGTTTATAAATAATGACGAGATATATAGTGAAGTCCTTTATGCATTATAATGAAGAAATAACAGACAGAATAATTTGGAGGGAGGATTGACCGGTCTTTAGGTTTATGTCATGCATAGATTTGTGAAATTGAAGTCACATAGAGGTTGAAGAGAATTCACGAGTAATTATGTACTTCTCAATAAACAAGTCGTAACACTTTTACGGAGTTTCTTTAGCTTATAGGGACTTATTTACAAGCACCTTGCGCCACTGGTGTGTCACTTTTGCCCATTTTAAAAGTGACGCACTGGCGGCGCAAGGGGCTTGTAAATAAGCCCCATAGTGCACAACTGCTCACCAAGGGCGCGGCGTGTGGGCGTCTGGGCAGCGCACTGTGGGGCTTATTTACAAGCCCCTTGCCTGCTGAGACGTAATTTTTTCCCATTTTAAAAGTGGCGGACCAAGGGGTTCGTGAATGGGCGCCATAAACTGCACCTCGTCAATTAAGCAAGATGTGTAGCAGGTGCAGGTTGGTAAGTTGCTGCTCCAGGAATGGCAGTAAAGACTTGTTTAATTAAATGCGTCATCTACAGGAAGTGGGTATAGGTGTTATCTGCACACTGAGGAGAGGTGCTCTTTGCGTGTTAAAAGTGTTTTTCTGCGTTTTCGGAGTAAAAAAAAGGGGCTCCCTGCTTTATAACGGGGAGCACATTCTTTAAGTAAAAGTAGCTTGCTTTAATCTAACCACCTGTGTTTGGGGGTTGTTTTGGTCCAGATATCAGGACGTTTCCAAAAACATACTTTATTTGCAGACTGTTGGAGTAGAAAGTGAGCGCCTTTTATTGAGCTGCAAGTTTTTCCTCTTTGTAAAAGCCTCCAGCTGAATACCCGGATGTCTTGGAAGTACATTCTTGTGTGTTCCGCGACTCATTCTAGAGCACCTTTTCGTCAATAACCCATGGGGCAGATTTACAAGCCCCTTGCGCCACTTTTGCGTCACTTTTCCCATGTTAAAAATTACACAAAAGTGGCGGAAGGGGCTTGTAAATCTGCCCCCATGTCTCTAGTTCCAGGGCAGACAATTGTAAATCCCCTTTGTCGGTGCTCTATGCTTATTTTCCCATTCAAGCGTGCAAGCTTTTCATATACGTTTCGTGTTCACTTTGTTTAATTTAGAGTTTACTTACTTCAGTTTTAAACAAAGGGGCAGATTTACAAGCCCCTTGCGCCACCTTTGCGTCACTTTTAACATGGGAAAAGTGACGCAAAAGTGGCGCAAGGGGCTTGTAAATCTGCCCCAAAGTTTCCAAGTCCTTGAACACGATCGCCATTTACCTAATCTCCCCACGTTATATTACCACCAGTTACTGCACAATATGTTGGCTTTCTCATTAAACAAGTCATAACAATTTTATGGAGTTTTAGTAACTTATACTGCACAACTGCTCACCAAGCTAAATCTTACAGCAAACAAAAAATATATATTAATCACATAGGCGAAGCCTAATGCATTTAGCAATGCTTGTTCATGGTGGTGGAGGGGTGAATGGAAACAAGACAAGGGAGGGGCCATGAGAAGAGGGAATTTGCTATCTAACTTTGAACAGTGCCAGTGCCGTGGGACACATCCAGGGGCTTATTTACAAGCCCCTTGCGCCGCCGGTGAGTCACTTTTTCCAATATTAAAAGTGACGCACCGGCGGCGCAAGGGGCTTGTAAATAAGCCCCCCCAGTACTTAAGCGCTTTAAATGAGATGCCTATCGTACACCAGTCAGCTATGAACAAACATCGCGAGAAAAATGTAAAGGAAAGAACTATGCATGCCAGGAAACTAAGAAATGGTGCTATATGCCAACCAAGAGTAGGGGCCATCGACCATTGATCTTCTAGATTGAGAAAAGAGATTGGGGGACTTTACTCCTGGCTCACTTGGGCATAGATTAATTACAGAAAGTTTTGCATTAACCCAGATGAGGTGGCAGTTTTTAGGTCTCGCCTACGCAGCGCGCATGCACTGCTTAGGCAAAAAGACCTTTTCGAATCGCTTCGGCTTTTCAGCCAAAAACGTGCATGCGTTCCATTGCCTTCAATGGCAACGCGTGCACGTTTGGCGATTCACTTGCGGGAGCGAGCGGTGCCATATGGTAGCAATTATCGCTCCTGGCGCCGCTCGCTCCCGCAAGGGAAACGCTTTCACTTTTGCCGACAGTTTTTTTTTTTTTTTACTTGTTTTCCTAGGCTGGGGCCGCCCTGTCCCATGATGCTAGCCTTTCATTCCTCTGTTTCCCTCCTAGTGTGTCCCAGACCTCCAGTCCCTAAGCATGGAGGCTTCAAGTGCTCCTACAAATGTTCACCGCTCTGTGATGGCATGCACTTTCTGTCCGGCTGCGAGGTGAACTACTACTGCGATACCGGCTTTACCTTTAGTGCCCCAGTGATGAGTGCTCGCTGCCGGCAGGGGAAATGGAGCCTCACGGGGGACATTATGTGCCATCCATCGCCAGGTGAGTGCCATGCCTCTTTCACCGTGCATGTTTATTTGTTCTCATTTGCCCCTTTTCTGTTCGCCATATTCTTGCTGCTGCATGTGCCAGTTTCCTGTTCACTATCTACAATTTTTTTCCAACGCATTCATAACTCCCCACCCCCCAATCCTATATTCTCCATTCTCCCTAGTTTGTGCCTTCCCCTTAGCCCCTTTCTCGCCTCTGTATGTGCCCGTGGAGTTGGCTCTCTCTCCTGCCTTTGCAACCAACACCCCTTGTTTGTGCCACTTGATTTTGTCCCCACTTGTCCTTTCTCACTCACGTCTCCGTGCACCTTATTCTTGCTCATGTATGCATCCAGTCTTCCCTTTCCCCCCTCAATCTGTCTTCTATTTAGGTCTGGCTTGTTTACAAAATACAGTGGGTCAGGCCCGTTCAGCCATTGCTTTCAGACCATGCCAGTCACAACATGGATCATGACGTATACACATCTCGCCAAATGCTATTGGGTATTTGATGTGTTGTTCTGCCACCCAGGGAGTAGTTACATTGCAGTGGATGAGGCAATATGTTGCATATGAAAAAGTGCACTCTACACTCACCTTTGTTTTCTACAGTTCATTTTCCCTCCCATGCATTGCGTACAAAATGACAATCTTTATTGTTTTATCCGAATACAAGACGCACTGGTTCAGTTTACTGTAAAACGAATTAGTTGGTAGGGAAACCAAAGGAGTCATTCCAGTGCTTGTTTCTCCCTCATCTGCACAGACACCCTGTCCCTATTTTCGATCTTCCATGCTGTCCACCTCACCCCGTTTTCAACTTGTCAGAATGCACCACGCCCATCATTTGAGGTCTGCATATTTTTTTGCTCGTTTGTGCCCTCATTTTCATTTGTATCCAGATCGTTCTACTTTTAAAAAGTGTATATATATTTTTTATCCCCCACTCCAATATTTGTTCTCTAGCTCACGCTTTTTGAGCTTGTGCTGCTACCTATCTCCCACTTTCTCAGTTGCTCATGCCCCTTTTGCTTATGCTTCAATTTTGGAAAGTACCCACAAGATCCTGACTTACTCTGCCCAGTGACTGAAGCCTATTACTGGTGTATTATAGGTGCACTTTCAAGAGACCATAAGGTGGATTAAATTAACTTCCTTTATACAAAACTCTGTATAGCTTAACTTTTAATTGAGCGCGTCACTGTTGCATTTAAAAAAAAACTTTCTATTCATTGATTTGGGGAAAACATTTCTTCTTTGAACTAGAACTGTCTCTGTGGAATTTTGGTAGGACAAAGAAAGTTTTAAAACAAAAGTGGAAGGCTGCTAAGTAACTGGTTAAAAACTGCTAGTACGTCAAATTTTAGAAGGTTACTGTTTAATTTTTCATAGATTTGCTGTTTGTGGGATTGAAGTAAAGATTGTATTAGAACACGCTAAAAACTACCCTTCCAGCTATTTAAAAAAAAAAAAAGCCTTTTAAATCCGACATTAATCTGATGTCCGGTTAATTACTTTCAATCTTCATTACTCGGACTTACCCATCACAATCATTACCTCTTGAACGAAGGCTCTTTCGACCATAATAATCACCAAGCTAGGCCAAAAACAGTTTTTATCCCACCAATATGGCAACATACTTTTTCCTGTCCTCTTGTATAAACAGTAAACACACTGGCTTCGCATGTTGTATGTCCAAGCTAATTATCTGAAGCTGATACTCTCTCTGAATGGGAGAGAGGGAAGTGTTTTACTCGAAATAATGAAAATTACTGGTAAATAACCAGATATTACCTCCTCGTCTGACTTCCCTGTCAGTCATTACTTTGTGAGCTGATGCTACAGGTAATAACTAGAACTTTTGCCTGGGTCCGAGATGGTCATATGTGAAAGAGGCCTCACTCGGGATCAGGGGAAGGGTCTGAACCTACATATCCTTCGTCCATTTTAAGCAATGCTTCAGGTTGAGGACATAGGAACCTCAACAAGCATTGGCATAGCCAATAGGTCTCGCCTTTGGGACCGTATAAGTGTTTAGCCATGCAACAGTTGATGTTGTTGCACCAGGGATATTGTGCTGCATAACTAAATACTTATAAGGTCCCAAAGGCGAGACCTATTGGCTATGCCAATGCTTGTTTTGTTGTTGAACAGTTTCAAGCAAGGTTCCAGGATGCCCTTTCTTGGCCTTATTATTCGGACCGATAGGTGGCCAGCTGAGACTTTCAGTGCAGACAATCTCAGATCGGCCAAGCAGAGACTCAAATTTCCAATATATTTTCCTGGGCACTTCCACGATGCAAAGTTGTGCAATGCATCACAAATGGCCAGTATTTGTAAATGTCCAGTATTTGTAAAGTGCAAACAATTACCCAAGGGTGTCAAGGTGCTGGGGGCCGTCGGGAAGATTAAGCGAGCTATTGCCCAGAGTCACATGGTGCTGGACTGATCTGCCACCGGTGCCAGGGATCGAACCGCGAGCCCCCGGGTAACAGAGTCAGCCGCCCTGGCCACTGTGCCACACCTCTTCCCTCAAATGGCAGAGTTGATTAATTTTTGTGTGCAAAAACTACTTTGCGGCAAAATGAAAATGTAATGCAAACGCAGTGCCAAAACCAATTGGCGTCCCAGAGCACCAGCCTTCCTCACTATCAAACGAAGAGGCATGAAGGGTCAGGAAAAGTGCGCACACCCATATGAATGAATGAATGAATGAATCTTGCTATCCTGATAGGCACAATCAGACAGGAGTACAGACTGCAACTAGATAAGGGCAAATCATTTAATGAATCATTGATTTATTACTTAGTGGCAAAAAGGTTATTTTGCAACAGCTGCTGTGGCTGATTAGACAGTTGTATTTTGAAAGTCATCTCTCTATATATGCCCTTTTCAAATTGATTGTCCAAAGATAGTTATGGTCCGAAACACCTTTCAAACTTCACTGAGGTAAATAAGAACACGATGTTTGACCTTGCAGTTTGAGAAGAGAGAGGATTTTAACTGAGCGTCCATATAGAGGTTAGGCAAGGCTAAGTGGGGACTTTAACTGCATACAGAGACAGATGGGACAGCTGGTTATGGTGACGTTTTACAACAAGCATTAGCAAAGCCAATAGGTCTCGGCAATCCAAGCACTATTGGCGTTGTCAATGACATTGTCTTTTAGCCATGTGTTGTGGAGTGGATGTATGTGGTGTGGAGTGGAATTGTGTGGTTTGGATTGGAATTGTCTGTTGTGGAATTGTGTGGTGTTGAATTGTGTGGTTTGGAATTGTGTTGAGTTTTGTGGAATTATGTGGCACGTTGTGGAGTGGAATTATGTATTTTGGAATTAAATGGATATATGTGGAGAGCAAATATGTGGCGTGAAGTGTAATTATGTAGGTTGGAGTGTAATTATGTGTACCCTAATGATGGAAACAGTATGCTAGAGAGAGTAGACGTTTTCACCTATTTGGGACTCACTTTGTCATCCACTCTTACTTGGAAACCACAGATGGATTACTGACGCTCAAACATACACAGACTGCAGGTGTCATATTGAATGAGCACTCTAGATTGCTAAGTAAACCCATTGCCCCAGCACTACATATCTATGATGCTAAAGCAGTGGGCACAGTCTTGTATGGATCACAATTGTGGGGTTTCTCCAACATTACATCGCTGACAAAATCGGAGAATAAATTCTTAAGAAGCATAGCTCGTCTTCCTGCCAGTACACCTATTAAACCCCTGATGTTTGATATGGGGAGGGATGCACTAGTTGACAAAGCTAGGCTTCGCCCGCTGCTTTTCTGGAGCAGGCTTTGGTTCCAACCAGAATTGATTCACTATGCTATGGCGCTAAAAGTAGTGATGAAGGCTGATACATTTAATAAAATTGATTGGCTTAGACAAGTGAAAAAGCTATTAATAGCCATTGGCCTACAATCCTTGTGGGAAAATCCCTCCGCCGAAGTGATCCCTTCACTAATGACCATAAGGAAACTTTACTGGACGTGGGTCAGGCAAAGTGAGGCTGAAGTGATACAAAGCTCTTCCCTAACTGACAAATTCTTAGATTTTAAATGCTTCCATTTTTTAGAACCTTATTGGGATGCCTGTCGGAGGGATGGGCGGAAACAGAAGCGAGGAGGACGTATCGGTGTAATATTGGGGCGTTTTATTGTCCAAAGAGTTGATTTAAGGTGAACACGGGTGCTCTTTCAAAACAAGATGAGGAGATGTAAAGAAAGAGAAAACAAATAATAAGCACATCAAGAGTTCTTTCCAAATGAGAGTCTGACAAAAATAGCAGTTTCTTCGCTTAATCCATTTCCTTTCTTGTTTCTTTCAGGCGTTCTGGTGTGCTGGAGAGGTCCCAGGAGGCTTGCGGAGGGAGCCAAGCAACAAAACAAAAAAAAATGCGGTAAGTATGATTGCTGTGGTTACTCCAGTATTGGAGCTTTCATAGATTCCCATGCTTGGAATCATTCCCCGTCGTCGAGATGGGAGCCTCGGTAAATATATATATATATATAACAGTAGTAAATAACCATTACAAAAGAGAAACAGGCCTAGGCCTAATCCCATTTTGTAGTCAGACCATGTCTTTTGTAAAAGAGACCAAAAAGACTCATTAGCCAATCAGAGCCGCCTCACCCCTTAGAACCCTGGTGAAAGAACCTCAGCTCCTCAGATTTTCTACCGCACGTTGTGCAGAAGGGAGTCTCCTGGAGCTCTGCTCTATTTCGACTATTTTCAGCTGTTTTATTCAGGTTTTCTTGGTGAAATGTCTGAGAAAGGAAAGAAAGGGTTATTTAAGGCCTGTTCCACTTGTGGAAAAAGAGGCTCTATGTGGAGGATAGGCACAAGGACTGTATATACTGCCTATACCCGGACCACAAGGCTGCGGAGTGCAAGATTTGCCGCACTTTTTCGACTAAGACTCTCCGGGATCGTGAGGGTCGTCTACTTACCTGGCTTCACAAGTTAAAGTCAAGGAAAGAGTCGGTGTCCAGTGACAGTGAGGACGCTTCTTCCGCAGTTTCTTCAAGAAGGTCAGTCAAAAGGGGTAGGGGTTCCCCTTCATCATCTCTGGGTCACCCCTCTAAGGCCTCAAAGAAGATCCCAAAGGAGTCTGAGGGCCAAGGTTCCATGAAATCTCCTCACTGCGGTGTAAAGGAGAGGGAAGAACCATTATCTGCATCTGCGACTCTCCCTGGCAAGGAGAAACCTTTGAAGAAGTCTTCTTCACATTCTTCGGACCATTCGTCGACGAAGCATAAACCCTCGTCGACGAAAACGCAAAAATCACAGGTTAAAAATGTTCCTGTGTCGACTCCGTCTCTTTTCCCAGTGTCGACGGGCTCGTCGGCGAGCACATATACAGCACCGTCGACGGCGGTGTCGACGAAGACGGCGTCTACAGTTCCGTCTACCACTGTGGCGTCGACGACGAGAGTGTCGACGATGACGACTGCAACAGTGATGACGACATCAGCAGGGGTGTGCCTTATCTCGTCGACGACAGGTTCGACGACGCCCATCGTCTCGTCGACGATCAGCTCGTCATCGAGGATGTCGACGCTGGTTCCAGTAACTTTCTCGTCGACGATGCCCCCGTCGACGATGACGTCATCGACGACGGTTTTGACCTCCACGTCGACGAGACCGTCGACGGCGGTTTTCACCTCCACGTCGACGAGACCGTCGGCGACGTCGTCGACGGGGAAAATTTCAATTTCCATAAAAAGAAAAGGGGTTGCGCCGGAGAGGCTTTCACCCAGGAGAGTGGATCCCTTACCACCTGCATTATTATTGGAGGAGGAAGAGGACTCTTATGGTGAGGACAGTCAATTTGGCTATGCTAACAGCCCATCTCAGCTTCTAGTGAAATGTCAAGAAACTGATTCTGAGGGTGAATACTGCCAGGAACAAGTTTCTATACATCATCAATATCCACAACAGGAGGATGTTCAGCAACAGATGGTTTCTGTTCCCACCTCTCTGTTATCGGACTTACAGGGGATGCTCCTTGACTATCGTCAGAGGTTGTCTTCGCTTCCTCCGCAACCTATTCTCCTACCACAAACTGTGCATACTCCTCAACCCATGGTGATAGTTTCACCACCTCCAATGACTCATCCACAAATTCAAACGGAGGCAGTCCCTCAACTTCAGGATGTTTCTTCTGAAGAGGAAGAAGGTGAGCTTGTACAAACGGATCAGGGAGAGGAGTGGGACGATTACGTGATCCCTGATCCCGCTTCTCCAATTCCTGCTCCTGTGGATTCCCCTCCGGCTGATATAGGGGTTTTCACAAGCTAATGGAAAGGGCTTCGTTACGTTTTGAACTTCCTATGCCATCTGTTCAAACGGAGTGTTTCCTATATGATTTTAAGGAGCCGGGTAGGAGGATGATACGTTCCATTCCAATTGTAAATCATGTATGGGAAGAGGGGATAAGGACCATGAAGAATCCAGCTACAGTGGTCCCAGTCCTACCACGGCTAGACAAAAAATATAAAGCTTCTGAGGACAGCCCAGCCTCGTTGACTGGTCAACCAAAGCCAGATTCAGTGATTTCCCAGGCAGCGCAGAGGAAATCTAAGAATCCTTCAGTACCTCTGACCACACCACCGGACAAGGAAGGCAGACGCCTAGACAATGCAGGGAAACGATTTTCCTCTATGGCGAGTCTGGTTATTAGGGCTGCTAATGCATTAGCGATACTTGGCCGATACGACCGCCAATTGTGGTGCGACCTTTCGCCTTACCTTGATCAATTGCCTGATACAGCTAAGTCTGAAGCGAAAAAGATCCTGCATGAAGGAGAGCTAACATCAGCAGAGATTATAGACTGTGCGATGGACATAGCTACGACATCTTTCCGCTCTTTGGCAGGGGCAGCTGTGCTTCGTCGACAAGGTTGGCTCAAAGCAACTTGGTTCCGGCCAGAGGTTCAGAATAAGATCCTGGACCTCCCATTTGACGGGGAAGCTTTGTTTGGGAAGCACATAGATGATGCTCTCCAAGACATTAAAAAAGACACTGAGACGGCTAGGTCATTGGGGACCCTTCAGTATCGGAATGTCCCTTTTCGGGGAGCAAGAGGCAGGGGTTCTCCCTCATATAGAGGATCCTATCAGCAACAGCGATATTCCTCGTATGCTCCCGCATCCCAATCTTACCGGCCTTCTTACAACCAGAGACAACAAGGCCAGACGTCATCTTTCTCCAGATCCAATTATAGGGGAAGACAGAATCGTCAGGGACGAGGCGCCTCTAAGAGGCAGTAGCGGCGACCTGGCTCTTTGCGCTGTGCCCTCCTCCTCCTCGAAGACATCTGTAGGAGGCAGGGTTTCTCTTTACCTTCAAAACTGGCAACGGATTACATCAGACCGTTGGGTCCTAAACATCATTCAGAGTGGCCACACCCTGGAGTTCATTCACCTACCACCATCCAGAGCTCCTCCCGCCTCCTCCATGAAACATCTGCGTCTTCTCCGGCTCGAAGTTCATCAACTGCTGATCAAAGGGGCAGTAGAGCCAGTTCCTTTCTCTCAGAGGAGCAAGGGTTTCTATTCCAGGTTTTTCCTGGTAAGGAAGACATTGGAAAAATGGCGGCCGATTCTCGACCTCAGGGAGCTCAACACTTATCTCACAAAACAATCCTTTCGGATGGTATCTCTCCAGGACATTCTGCGTCTTCTCAACACTGGGGATTTTATGGCCACTCTCGATCTCGAGGATGCGTATTTCCATATACCCATTCATCGGGCACACAGAAGGTTTCTTCGATTTACAGTCGCCAAGAGCCATTTTCAATTCAAGGTGCTTCCATTTGGCCTTCGCTCAGCTCCGAGAGTCTTCTCCAAGGTGCTTGCACCGGTAGCGGCATTTCTCAGGAAACATCATTTCCAAGTCTTTCCCTACCTGGACGACTGGTTGCTAAAGGCCCCTTCCAGGGGGCAGCAGCAGAGGCGGTCGCCTCTTGCACCTGCCTCTTCTCCAATCTGGGCTTGACTCTAAACACCACCAAATCTTATCTTCGCCCTTCCAGGAAGGTTCAGTTTCTGGGAGCGATTTTAAACACATCTCTCAGCAAGGTTTTTCCCTCTCTAGAGCGACAAAGAAATCTAATCTCAATGGGCCACCTAGTGCGAAGAAAAAAGTATCTTTCTGTTCGCCTCTACAAGTCCCTGCTGGGTATGATGTCCTCCTGCATTCCATTGATACCTCACTGCAGATTGCGAATGCGTCCCCTGCAGGAGCTTCTGGATTTACAGTGGAAACAAGTGAGCGGATCCTTCAACGACAAGATTCGGATCACTCAGGACATGCGCCAGGCCATTCGATGGTGGACAAAACAAGAGCATTTGTCCCAAGGTCTATCCTTCGTAACCGCTCCAACACCTCAAGTGGTAACTACGGATGCGTCACTGGAGGGCTGGGGCGCAGTTTTGCAGGATCTGCAGGTCAGTGGTCACTGGCTTCCAGAACATCGCCTCCTTCACATCAACCTCTTAGAGTTGACAGCGATTCGTTTAGCTCTTCAAGCTTTTCTTCCAAGGTTGCAGGGTCTGTCGGTACTTGTCCGGACGGACAACACCACAGCCATGCACTACATCAACAAGGAGGGCGGCACCAGGTCTCTGCCATTGTCACAAGAAGCCCAAATAATCTGGGAGTGGGCGATCTGTCAGGGAATTTCTCTGAAAGCAGAACATTTACCAGGAGTACTGAACGACAAGGCGGACAGACTCAGCAGGCTGAAGTCTGTCACACACGAATGGGAACTGGATCAGACAACGCTGGAGAGGGTTTTTCGCCAGTGGGGCAGACCTTCCATAGACCTGTTTGCCACACCAGAAAACAGGAAATGCCAGTGCTACGCCAGCAAGCTGCACCATCGAGGGTCACTGGGGAATGCGCTTTCGATAGCCTGGTCAGGCGCATTTGTCTACGCCTTTCCCCCATTCCGCTAATTCCCAGAGTACTCAAGAAGATGAAAGTGGAAGGATGCAAGATGATCCTAATAGCTCCTGCCTGGCCGCGGCAGTTTTGGTTCACCGAACTTCACCTTCTCTCCATGGACCATCCTCTTCCACTGCGACCAATTCCTCACCTTCTTACAATGTCTCAGGGTCAGATACTACACCCAGATCCTCGCTCGTTACAGCTCACAGCATGGCTCCTGAAGAGCGGGAATTTCTTCACTTAAATCTTCCAGAGGAGGTTAAAGATGTTCTTTCACAGGCAAGAGCTCCTTCCACGAACAGGACCTACCGCTTAAAATGGAAGCGTTTTAACATATGGTGTCTAAGCAATAATTTGGATCCTTTTTTATCACAACCACACCAGGTCCTTCCGTATTTCCTGGCCTTGGCTAGGGCAGGTTTGGCTCATTCCTCCATTAAGGTGCACTTAGCAGCAATTTCTCGTTTTCGACGCACGTCCTCTGGGCCTTCTCTTTGGTCAAGCAGAATTGTCAAACAGTTTCTTAAGGGCCTCTTCAGGGTGTTTCCGCCAGTGAAGCCTCCACCGCCTTCGTGGCAACTAAATTTGGTTCTTTCTCAACTTATGAGGCATCCGTTCGAACCGATTCATCGGTCAGATCTCAAGTTTCTCTCCTGGAAGGTCGCTCTGTTGTTGGCCCTCACTTCAGCCAGGAGGATAGGAGAATTACAAGCTCTTACAATTCAGGAACCCTTCCTTCAGTTCAAGGGAAATACTGTCATCTTGAGAACTAATCCAAAATTTATTCCTAAAGTACCTTCTTCTTTTCATCTCAACGAACCAGTGATCCTTAAAGCTTTTTTTCCTCAGCCTACTTCACCGGCCGAGAGAGCTCTTCACTCTCTGGATCTACAAAGATGTTTAAAATTTTACTTGGATCGAACTAAGTCCTTCCGCAAATCTTCACAGCTTTTTGTATCATATAGCGCTCCCCGCAAGGGATTTCCCATTTCCAAACAGGGGATATCTCGCTGGGTTGTGAGCGCAATTCGATACTGTCACACAGCAGCGGGCAAACCCCTGGAGGGTGTTGTCCGAGCACATTCGACAAGATCTATGGCATCTTCAGTGGCCTTGTTTGCTGGGGTCCAGATCAAGGACATTTGTAGGGCTGCAACTTGGAGCAGCACTCACACCTTTACAAAGCATTACTGCCTGGAGTCATCACTTCAAGAAGACGCGGCGGTTGGACAGGCAGTCCTGAGGAACCTCTTCCAATGAGTGGTGAGCTTTCCCTTGCTTCCCTCCTTCCTTCTTTTGTCTGCTTTATACACATTTTCTCTTGTTTATAAATGCACTAACTTATCCATGCCTTTGGCTGGTTTTAAAAGATGTATTTGAAGAATGTTTTTTCAGACAGGTAATGTCTTATGGAAAATGTGTATCCTTACTGCTAGCTACTCTGATTCCAAGCATGGGAATCTATGAAAGCTCCAATACTGGAGTAAGAAAACAAGTTACTTACCTGTAACTTTGGTTCTCCAGTATTGGAAGCTTTCATAGATTCCCATGCGATCCACCCTCCTCCCCTGGGAAAGCTCAGCCTATCTCTGTGTATGTTGTCACAACGTATACGAAAATCTGAGGAGCTGAGGTTCTTTCACCAGGGTTCTAAGGGGTGAGGCGGCTCTGATTGGCTAATGAGTCTTTTGGTCTCTTTTACAAAAAGACATGGTCTGACTACAAAATGGGATTAGGCCTAGGCCTGTTTCTCTTTTGTAATGGTTATTTACTACTGTTATATATATATATATATTTACCGAGGCTCCCATCTCGACGACGGGGAATGATTCCAAGCATGGGAATCTATGAAAGCTTCCAATACTGGAGAACCAAAGTTACAGGTAAGTAACTTGTTTTCTTTTGCCACACCAGTGGGAGGATTGTGCAAAAGAAGAAGGGAAATTCAGGTATGGAATGCCAGAGGGAGTTGCTGACGTATGCCCGACTTCTAGGCTCATAACATAATAAAGTTACCTCCTGGGTATTTGGTTGAGGGGGTAGTGAAACAGGTTGTGCAAAGAGGTAGATAGGTCGTGTCTTCCTTAAAGAACCACAATACCCACGAGCAATAAGGAAGAGAAAGCAGTAACTAAAAATATATACGGTAGTGAAGCAGTATGAGTTTTGTTCCCAGCACCCAGCCTTCACCCTCTTCCCTGTCACGTACCGCCTCTGGCCGCAACTCTCCAGAGTTGCGGCGGCTCTTGGGCGTCCTCTGGTAACCACCACTCCTCGCTCCACTCGTCTACGGCCTCTCCGGTTCCGGCGTCTTCGGTCCTAACATCCTCTCCAGTGGCGTCTTCCTGGCAGGCGTCTCTCCCTGGTTCCGGCGTCTCCGTGGCTGCTTTTCCCCCCTCCACTTCCCTCGAGACCATCCTTTGTGTTGTCTTCACTCTCTCTACTGTAGCGGATTGGGTCTTTTCCCCACACACCCTTGCTCCTGGATTGGCCCATCCGTTGTGACGGAGAAAGCCCCTCCTGGGAAAGTGAAGCAAAGTCCATCGTCACTTTTTGTTTGTCGTTCCAGCCCCCGATGACGTCAGCGGTATCCGGGAGGAACGGGAACCATGGCGAGAAGACGAAGGGTGAGTCGGGTTTCGGTGGGAGGGTACGGGGCACTTCCTCACAATGCCATTGCAGTTCCTTTAGGTAGGACATTATATTTTCAGTTCAGGGTTGGTACGCTGCTCCTGAAAACATTTACTAATAAATGGGACTCAAATGGTGGTGCTTTGTGTTCGATCTGTAAGAGTTTTCCAGAATCCATTGCTCGCGTTTTATTTGTCTGTCCAGGATATGCTGCCCCACGACAGAAATGGATCAAACCGCTATGTAGACAGTTGGGAACCCGGCATAGCTATACTGTTCTTAGCTTTCTTAGCTCAGACCCCAATCCAACCTACACGTGTGCAGTTGCTAAATTTCTGGGTTGGTCTTGGGCTATTAAAGCCAGACTCCTCACTGATACAGAGTAATAAATGAATTCTAGTATAAATATAAACAAGGGATTATGTCTTAAAGCCTAATATGTTTCTTTTAATTTTTCTTTTAGTAACATCTAAGCCTTTAAGTATGTTTTTAGCTATTCCTATGTACTCTTGTTCTAATCTATAGTTTTATATTCTGTATGTTGTAATGCTTTGGCTAATATTAGTTCACTCCTTGACTCATTTTTAGGTCTCGCCTGGTGTTGCAGCGCACATGCGGTGCTCGCTCTGCGAGGGCTTTTTGGAATCGATACGGCTTGAGAAGGGGACTTTAAGCCACGCCCTTCTTTTTAATTGGCTTGCGTCAGCGTTTATGTTAAACGCTGGCGCGTGATTGGCAATTGGGCTTACTTGTTACCGCCTTGTCCTCTTTTAGTACGGCCCATTTCGACAGGCCGACGCCATCTTTGTTCCCGTGACGTAGCAGAGATCCGGCACAACAAACACCGCCTATAATCGCTGGCAAGGTGCGAGCTGCATGGGCTGCTGCAGCCTCTCAGGGCACGGCACGGACATGGCAATCCGCCCTGCCAGCGGCCGGCCGCCTTGGAATGTTTACGAGCACAACAAGACGCCCCTCGCAATCCCACCACCACCCCTCAGAGAGATAACCGCTTTATTGATGGCTTCATGTAAGTTTGCTTCCTACTTCTTCCCAGGCAGCGCGCATGCACAGGGTTTTGCATCAGCTGGGCCCCCAAGGGAGCAGGTAACCCGAGCTCTGCCTAAAACGAAGGTGAGTAATATGTTAGCTTGTAGGCACCGAATTCCTGCTGCTGATAAAAAGGCACCCGTGATTGACGGCAGAGTAAACAAACCCTTGCAGGGCTGTCTCACATGTTTATAAACTGACAGAAGCGTGCATTTTTTATCTAAGTTTGTTTATTTATTTATTTTTTCAACTTTATACAGCACGGACATGGCCCAAAGGTATCAAATTGCTTTAGAATATATAATGACAGGACAACATTTTTTAAAAACCAGGAGACATATCATTTGGTAGCAAAATACTTCACAGACTTCTCGTAAAATAGCAAGAGTTCATGAGTGTACTGTTGTAAGACGCTTTACGTTTTTCACAACCCCAGTTAGGTATCATGGCGCTACATGTTTTTCTCTTCCCCAAGAAGTCCCTGTTAAGTGCTCCTGTGTGTTTATCTAGCTTGTACACATGTGGAAAACTTCTTCAAAGACGCACAGCAAACACAGGGATAACGAAAGTGGCACTACTAAACTTTTAACCAGATAATTTCACACAACATGATGTAACATGACTTTTGACTTCCAAAATATAACAGGAAGTGATATGGCTCAACCTTTGACCCCTAGTGTCCATTTTTGATAACTGCTTTTCGTAAATAGTTTTCAGGTTAGGCATTATGTGCTTTACGCATAGCTTCTTAACATGTAAATAATATTTTTCAGGTAGGAAACATTGTGCCTTTCACAGCTTCGTAGCACCTTTCGCTGTAGTAGTAGTAGTAGTAGTAGTAGTGCTCAGCTCTCTTTTTTAGGTCTGGTCTAGAGACAGCCTTAGGTCTCTTGCCAGTCTTATTTTTCCAAAAATGTTAAACAAAAATACAAACATTTTACATAAATAAAAGGACTTTGTCAGCCCTCATTATTGATGGATCTGTTGAAGTGTCGTCCACAATTTTCTTCCGTCCCCCTTGGACTACAGCAAGTTGTGCGGAGTTCCCCCAGTTAAGCCACTAGTTTTCTAGACTGTGAGTATTGGCATGTTAGTCCTCGTCAATAAAGTCGTCCACTTCAATGCCAGGATTGGCAGGCCGATTTCGGCAATTGTTTCATGTTGTCATAATTTATTTTTGCTACAGGTTTTTTTTTTTCTTTTTTCCAAGCATATGTATGCCATCTTTAGATGGCGTCATTTTTTTCTTTTTTATTGGTTTTACACTTGTACCGCATATGTTTCCAAACAAGACCCGGCCAGATTGGCTTTGTTAGTGCTTGTTTCTTCTCAGGGTGCCGCAGGTGTTGCTCAAATATGCCACAGTAGCTAAATGCGCAAAGCTGCTGTTCAGTATTGCAGCGGCACTTACTAAAGTACAAATGTGATGCTAAAGTGCCCGGAGTGATGTTAAAGATGCCTACTCTGAGTACTGAGTACAAATGTGATACTAAAGTGCCCGGAGTGATTTTAAAGATGCCTACTCTGAGTACTGAGTACAAATGTGATGCTAAAGTGCCCGGAGTGATGTTAAAGATGCCTACTCTGAGTACTAAGTACAAATGTGATGCTAAAATGCCCGGAGTGATTTTAACGATGCCTACTCTGCGTACTGAGTCTGTAGTGCTCCCCAGTGCGCCAGTGGCGCTGCTCAGTTTTGTCACTGGTGCTACTTATTACTTCAGAGATGCTCGGTGCATCTTTGGTAGGGATGCAAAATGCTATGCGTGCTAAGAATGCAAGTGGTGCTGTTTGTATCTCATTTTGACAATGGTTCCTGTTTAATGTACTAGTAGCACTGCTCATTGTGCCATAATATTCCTTAAACAGGTCAATTGTAAATGACAATGCCTTTTATTTATTTGTTTTAATAACACATAAATAAAAGGCATTGTCATTTACAATGCCAATAGCTTAAACTCTTATAAATGCGAGACCTATTGTATTGCAAATGCTTGTTATATATATATTTATGTGCTGTTCTACTACAATTGTATGTACTGTACATTTTTTTTTTGCTTTTATGACAATGATTGTCCGAACAAAACTTATTTGAGTTGGAATTATGTGTATGTCAAAAGGCGGTTTCTTATACAATAAGGATAGCCTCACTACGTCTCTCTTTTATTTATAATAGAGAGTGATTAACACAGATTTGAAACAAAATATAATGTAAACGATTGTTCGCTTCTTCACAGCTTCTTCTTTCTTCTTTCTCTTGTAGGTCCTTCGGAACTCCCGTCCGCTGGTACCCTCAACAAAATCAAGCATACACCGGGTAAGTGTACGATTTTGCTAATTTTTATTTCTTTTTAGTGAGTTAGTATTGTGCTGTTTTACGCTTCCTCTGTTATCATTTTGGTGCTCTTTTAGTAGGAAAGAGGGTGACTCAGATACTGAGGTATTTTAGGGTTTCGAAAATATATAGGATTCTCCCTTATTAAAATAATAAGTTAGTCCCCTCTAAATCTCTAGTTCAATTCTTTTGTACTGCCTACTTCGCAGAATTACTTCTCTTCTCCCTCCTTCTAACTTTGCTTAGAATGCTCTCACGTACCTGAGTAAGCCACGTCCTTCCTTGGACATGGCCAGGAGCAGGCGACCACCGGCTGACGCGGACCGGTTCCTCTTTTCCAGGCGTCCCTTACTCTTGCTTGACTTCCGTCTTCTCCCGATTCGTCTCGTCCGTACCCGTGGATTTCTCTCCTGGGATATGGGTCGATGAGGCACTCTGTTCTGTAGTTGCCGATTTTTGGTTCTCGCCACACTCAAAGCTTCCTGTCTCGCTTGCGACTCTCTTTCCCTCGAAACTCGCTGACTCACGTCTCTTTTCTTACGGACTTCTTGCGTCCCCGCCTCCCGATGGGCTGACGTAGAATGGAAGTCCTTGTCCTCTGCAGGCCGCCTGACTTCCGCTCTCACCCGAGCGAGCCTGTAAGACAAGAAGACTAAAATCGGTCTTGTCTCCTGGCTCGTGACACATCACCTCTGTATTTTCCTGATTGGGAAAAAGGGGAAACTGGGACAGGAAGTCTGGTCCTGTTAAGTCCTTCCCAGAAATGCCGTACCTTAAATTGATATGATTGGAGCTAAAGAAACAACCTTAGGACTCTGGGATTATTCGCCTTATTGCGGCTTAACCATGTTAACGGAGCATGGTCTGTATAAAGCAAAAATGGCTTACCGTCAAGATGATAACAGAGTTTCTCCACTGCCCACCTGATCGCTAAACACTCCTTTTCTATTGTAGGGTATACAGTTTCATGGGGAAATAACTTCCTACTAATATAAAGAATGGGCCTTTCCTGCCCTTCGTTATCCTTTTGAGAAAGAAGGGCTCCTAGGCCTATATCAGAGGCGTCTGTTTGTAAAATGAAGGTTTTGTCAAAATCTGGTGAAACTAAAATGGGAGTAGAGGTGATCGCCGTTTCAAGGCTTTGGACCTCTCCTATTACTTTATCTGAGGGCTGTTGGATATTTATGTTAGGGGTTCCCTTTCTTAACAAATTAGTGAGAGGGGTAGCTATAGTGGAGTAATCTGGAATAAAGAATCAGTAATACCCATTTAGACCTAAAAAGGCTCTTACTGCTTTTTTGTTGTGAGGAAAAGGACGTTCAGTGTTAGCTTTTACTTTCTTGCTTTGGGGCTCTATGACCCCGTTCCCTAAAAAATAACCTAAGTACCTCACTTTATTAAAGCACACTCTTGATTTATTTGCATTTATATGGAGATTAGCTTGTGATAGTTCCTTTAGGACCCTTTTTAGATGCTCTAGATGTTCTTCCTAGGTGCGTCTAAATATAATGATGTCATTGAGATAAGCAGACGAGTACTCCTGATGATCTTTGAGAATACGGTTCATTAGTCGTTGAAACGTGGCAGGGGCTCTGTGGAGCCCGAAAGGGAGGACAGTAAAGTGAAATAGCCCGAAAGGGGTAGAAAAAGCATTTTTTTCTTTGTATTCCTCTCTTAAGGGGACCTGCCAATACCCCTTGGTAAGGTCTATTGTAGTGATATATTTAGAGTCACCCAATTTCTCAATTAGTTCGTCAATTCTGGGGAGAGGATAGGCATCCAGATTAGCAATACTGTTTACTGCCCGGAAGTCTATGCAAAATCGTATCCTCCCATCAGGTTTTGGGACTATAAATATGGGAGAGGACCAATTGCTTTTCGAGGGTTCTATAACCTGCATTCTTAGCATCTGTTCAGTTTCACTACGAATGGCTTGGCGTCTTGCTGCGGGGCTGCGGGAATGCGGTATGGTTTTAATCTCGCCACCTTCCCTTCTGGTGTATGAATAGAATGTTCTATTACTTTGGTTTTCCCTGGCAGATCTGAGAAAACCGAAGAAAAAGGTTGCAGTGTCTCTTCTAAAGTATTTCTTTGTTCTCCGGTTAAGTCGTTATTAATAGACAACTGGTCTAAGGTAGAGTTGCAACTGTTTTTGGTATGTATTATATGGATGTTTTTTGGTAGGGGTCCCAACCACTTTTTAAGAAGATTTACATGAAATGTCTGTTCTCTCTGGGGCCCCTTTCTTAACTTATATGAGAGATTGCCGATTTTGTCTGTTATCTTAAAGGGGCCCTTCCAAGTGGATCTCATTCTTCAAGTCGAATGAGGTAGTAGGACCAGAACCCAGTCTCCTGGTTGGTTTATTCTTAACCTTTTGCCCTTGTCATAGGCTTGTTTTTGTCTTTTCTGGTTTTTCTCTAGGTTTCTGTGCACCAGTTCTCTAAGTTTCCCTATACGAGCTTTTAGTTGTTGTGTATAGTCGAGGAGGTTATCAGCTTCCGGTTTCATATCTTTCTCCCATGCCTCTCAGGTTATTTCTAGAAGTGTTCGAGGTTTCCTCCCATACAATAGCTCAAAAGAGGAACATCCCAGGCTACTTTGTACCTGGCTCCTCAGTAGAATAATGGCTAGTGGGAGTAACTGATCCCAGCTCTTTCCTTTCCCCGTAAGCAGTTTTTTTAATATAAGTTTGAGAGAACCATTGTATTTCTCGACCAGACCATCAGTTTGTGGGTGATATACTGAGGTTTTGATATGCTGAATATTAAGCTGATGACATATCTGGGCAATGAGTCATGATACAAAAGCGGTACCCTGGTCGGTAAGGATTTTATTTGGGTACCCGACTCTGGAAAAGAATTCGATTAGTCTCTGAGCTATGGTCTTGGTATCTGTGCTATGAATAGGAAAGGCTTCGGGGTATCCGGTAGCATAATCCACTATGACAAGAGCGTATTGATATCCTTTTGGGGATTTTGGTAAGGGACATATTAGATCCATTCCAATTCTCTCAAACGGAGTTCCTATTATGGGTAGTGGTTAAAGAGGTGCTTTAGGTGGCTGATATGGGTTTCTTTTTTGGCATACCTCACATTCTTGACAGTGCTTTTTTATCTGAGCGAATATATTAGGCAAGTAAAAGTTACGAAGGATTTCTTTTGTTGTTTTTCAAGACCCGAGTGTCCGGCTAGAAGGTGTGAATGGACATAAAACATTATTTGCTCCTGAAAGTCCTTAGGTACCAACAATTGGGGTGGGTCAGTGGATCCGGGTATACGATATAAAAGCCATTCCTGCTCTGCAAGTGGGGAAAGCTATGGGTATCATTCTGCCAGTCCTTATCCCAAATGGGGTGAAGGAGGACATCATTCATTTACGTAAGGCGAAAGTTGCGATCTATCATCCATGGTTCTGGGGTTAATAAGACAATTTTTTGTGAAGGAGCTTCAACTGGGTCCTTAGATCTTTCTACCTGGTTCAGCACAGTCTTATAGACCAATCCTAGAAATTGTTGATTATAAGTCCCTAATATAACTTTCTCAGGTGAGTTAGGGAGGAAACCTACTTCTACCTCTTCTTTTTTTAGTCTATTACAACCATGAGCTTCACAACAGGATACGTTCTGACATCCCCATGAACACAACTAATTTGTACAAACTTCCCAGGTACAATTTGTGAGGGAAGTATCAAGTCAGCTTGTACAATCAACTATCTGCAGCCAGAGTCCAACAAAGCGGTTACCCATTTGTGATTAATTTGGACACTTACAAAAAAGACTGGCCCCATCTCTTGAGTGAAATATACAGCGCTTGGGGCATAGTTAGCTTCCATAGGTTCTTCTGTGGTCTTTTTATTTTTACAAAAACGGGCACTGTGACCCCATTCGCCGCATTCAAAGCATTGGGGCCCAAAAGGTGCCTGAACCTCTGGCTTCGTCTGATACTTTTTTTTAAATCAGTGGTAGCTTTTTGATACTTTTTTTCGTTATGAGAAGGGTGGGTCTTAGAGGAATTTCTAATATGTCTGTCAGGTTCCAGAACAGGAGGACGAAACTGCACCCTCAAAAAAGTAGTAGCCATCTCAATGGCTTGTTCACTGCTAAGTCCGGAGTGTTGTCTTAACCACCTTTTGTGTTTGGGGTGGCAGTGCCTCTAGAAACTGTTCCAGACATATCTTATCCATTTTTATTTTTTTTAAACAGATTTTTATTGGTTTTCTGAAAAGCCATATAGACAGCCTCATGGGCATCATAGAGGAGTAGTTGGGAAGGCAATATGCATTACAATTATAACAATTAGCATTCCTGCGGCCCTCCCAGATAGCTACAAGCAAAGAGTCTCGCCAGGGGCCCTCAGGAGCACACTACTGGATCCCCGCCATCCCCCATAGTGAGCCTAACATACAGCTCTGTTCACCTCCATGTATGTTACAGTCCAAAATGCAGATTCAAATAGAAAACTCCCAATACCCAACCCACCCCCTGGTCCTTAATCACCCCAACAAGGCCCCCCACCCCACCATCCCCCCAAGCATGCCGCTAGCCACTAAAATACTCAGGAGTCTCCCAGATCCCATGCACCACCCACCAGAATCCTTGCCTCGCAGATCTTCATCTAGGGCAGTCCGGGAACACTGGGGGAGAGTCCTTGCCAGGCCCTCACCGGCCTCATCATGCCTCTCCTTCATCAAGTGTCAGCCGCTTCAGTTGGCCTGTGCGCCCTCCATCTCACCAAGTACCCCCTCTTCGTCGTCAGGCGGGTGCTTAGCGAGTTCCACAAGCGCCACCCAAGCCCGAGCCATTTCCATTGATTTCTTGCTCCCATTACGCCTAGCCATGCATAGCCTGTAGTTCCCTTCACTCTATGCCCACTTTACAAGCTCCCTTTGCCAGCGCACAAGAGTAGGTCCCTGACTTGCCTTCCAATGGGTAGTAAGCTCTCTTTTTGCCAGGACTAACTCCTGATCAATGAACTTGCTGGTGATTTTGGTCTTAGCAGTGTGCGGAAACCCGTGCAACAAGCAAACCCTTGGTGTCATGGCTATCTCCCTCTCCGTCAGTCGCCAAGGTAGTCGTCACCCCTCGCCAGTAGTCCCCCAATTGCGGGCAGTCCCAGAACATGTGTGGAAACCTCGCCCCCTCCAAAGTACAACGGGGACAAGCGGATGACGCCCCAAAATAGTTGTTGATTTTGCCGGGTGTTAAGTATGCCCTATGTAAAACATAGAATTGGATTAGCTGAAAGTGCGCATTTCGAGAGCTCTTCCATGCCCTCTCGACAACTTCCCCCCCAAGGTTTTTCCTCAATGGGTTCCCCCAAGTCCGCCTCCCATTTGAGTCGCAACGCTGTCAGGGGTTGGCGCAAGTCCTGGGTAATCCGCCGATAGAGACAAGTCACCGCTTTAAAAGTTCCCGCTGCCAGCACTACATACTGACAGGCGAGGAACGTGTCCGGTTCCACCAGTCCTTTCCGCCAGTGCTTTCTGACAGCCGCTGTCAGGGCCGCATGAAATAGGAAGTCCCCTCGCGGAAGATCATGGCGCACCATGAGATTATTGAAAGGGAGGAGGTTGCCTTCCTCGTAGAGGTCACCTAATGTGAGGACTCCTGCCTCTTCCCAGGACTGCAGCTTGCTCCAGTCACCCCCATGGGGCAGCACTTCGCACATCCTCAGCGGGATCTCGGGCGCGTACGGGGTCCTGATGCGTGCCCTCCTGGCCATGCGCGCCCAGCACCGCTGTACCACGCGCAAATCTGGCGGCACTGACACACCTCTCAGTGGTACCCGCAGTAGAACACAGGACAAAAGACGCCAACTCGGATCCGACCCCCCAGGTCTTCCGGATGCCTGATGTGACCCGCTATCCATTTCGTAAACCATTGGAGTTGCGCGGCATGGTAATAGGCCTCAAGGTCCGGCAACGTAAGGCCCCCCTCTGCCCTAGGCAGCTGCATAGTAATCAGGGCAACCCTCCGTCTCCCAGGCCCCCACAGGAACCTTGTAATTAAGGTGTTAAGCTGCACAAAGAACTTACCCGGGATCCAGATGGGGAGCGTCCCAAAGTAATAGAGGAACCTCGGCAGAGTAACCATCTTCACTAAAGCAACCCTGCCCGCAACCGATAACGGAAGAGTCCCCCAAAAGTCGAAACAAGTTTTGGCGCTGCGCAACGCTCGCCCCACATTGCCCTCCAACAGGTCGTCACAATCATGATAAATCTGGGTCCCTAGGTAAGGCAAGCAACGGGATTCCCATGGGACTTCTCCTGCAATCCGTTGGTCCAGCCTGCCTGACCTGCTGGGGAACAGACACGACTTGGCCCAGTTCACACAGAGCCCCGCTATTCTCCCCAAGGTCTCTAACAAGTCCTTCGCTCCCCGAAGCGCATCCCCGGAGTCCGGCAGGAACATGAGCAGATCGTCCGCATACAACGCTATATACTGCACCTGCCCCTCCACCAACAGCCCGGAATAGAATCTCCCCGTCCTGGCATGAGCAGCCATGGGTTCCATCGCCAGAGCAAACAGTAGAGGGGACAACGGGCACCCCTGTCTCGTCCCCCGAGCAACCTCACAGGCAGCAGAGATTTTAAGCCCCCTGTCCTAACTCTGGCAGTGGAAGCACTGTACAGCAGCACTGTCCACCGTATGAAATGCTCTCCAAGGCCAAATTCCCACAACACATTAAAAAGGTAGGGCCACTCCAGGCTATCAAAGGCCTTTTCAATATCGACCACAAAAATGCAGGCCTCCTCTTTATCATATGTGTCGGACCCCAACATTCATTGCGGTATTCCGGGATGGTATAAATCTGGCCTGATCCCTGTGAACCAGCGTCGTCATATGGGGCATCAAACGACCAGCCAGTACCCGACTTAAGATCTTATAATCCAGGTTAAGCATTGCGAGGGGTCTGTACGAGGAGCGGTCCCAGGCGGGTTTGCCCGGCTTGAGAAGGGGGACTATAATGGCTTTGCGCGTAGAGGCAGGGAGGATGCCCTCATGACGTGCTCTATTATACAGTGCCACTAGACAGGGAACCAGAACATTGGCATAGGCCGCATAAAATTCCACTGGCAGCCCATCCGTACCCAGCGTTTTGTTCCTGGCCATGTGTTTTATAGCGCTACGCACTTCACCCACCTCAATGTCCCTACCAAGGGCTTCAGCCTCCTCGGGTTCAATTTTAGGGAGGTCAGCTCCCGGCAGAAACCCCTCGTCACCAGGGAGTCCAGGGCCCAGCCTGCTTCGATACAGCTCGGTATAATACTGCAAGAATTGGTCATTGATACCCCGTTGGGTGTCGAACACCTCATCTCCCTGGCCTCTCAGTTCTAAGATCACCGTCCCTCTACGCGCTGGATTGGCCAGCCATGCTAGCAATGCACCAGACTTGTCGCGCTCCGCGTGCGCCCTATCAGTATAGGCCTTATAATCGAAACAGCGCAATCTCTCGAATTGAACCGCGAGCTCCTCCCGGGCCGCAAGCAGCTCATCATGCTTGTCCGGACGCTCCGGGCGTTCCTGCTCCGACACGCGTAGCTTCTGTTCCGCCTTTAGCACATCCTGCAGCAGCACTCTGCGCACTCCCACCACTTCCCCTATACAGCGCCCCCTAACCACCGACTTAAAAGCATCCCATTCAACCAGCAGAGAAGATGCTGTGTTGGCATTAACCCTGAAATATTCTTCAATGGCCGAGCCTATAGCATCCCGGAACACTGGATCTTCCAATGTATCTGGTCTGAGTCGCCATGTGGGAATGGCAGGTAGATCTCGTAACCAATGTAATATCACCAGCAGTGGGTTATGATCAGATGACGTTCTAGCTAAGTATTCACTATGCACCATCCCCCCATGTACGTCTGGAGAGCAAAGGACCGAGTCCAACCGAACATGCAGGTCATGTAGTGATGAGAAGTAAGAGTAATCCCTGTCAGTCGGGTGATGAGCCCTCCATGTATCAGTCAGTCCCCATTGTTGTTGCCAAGCCCGTCTCGCCGCAGCCAGTCTGTGTACCGGGGCATCTACGAGGGGAGGATGGGAGCGGTCCAAAGAGACGTCAGTGATGCAGTTGAAGTCGCCCCCCAGGAGCACAGACCCTACCAACAGAGGTGCTAACCTCCCTGAGAGATGTGCAAAAAATGAGGCTTGGTCAGTGTTAGGGGCATATATACTCCCTAGGACAATGTCTCTGCCATCTAAGCGCCCCGTCACTACAACATATCTACCCTCAGGGTCAATCAGCTGC
Source organism: Calotriton arnoldi (assembly GCA_963921515.1). NCBI lineage: Eukaryota > Metazoa > Chordata > Amphibia > Caudata > Salamandridae > Calotriton > Calotriton arnoldi. Next base: position 403,594 of record CAWUFW010004637.1, read on the forward strand.
CCAGTGCTCTGGAACGGGACTCCAGCTCTGATCCAAATCAGTGCGCCCCGCGCAAAAGCCGAGTATGTTGTGCAGAACACCTGCCCTCGCCATCTGCGCTGCAAGGCTAATCCCTCTTGTTTAGTTAAATGCATCTCCTGCAGTAGCGCAATCTGCACCCCTCTCCTTCTAAGATAGGCATGGATCTTGTGGCGAAGTGTCATATTATGCATCCCCCTAATGTTCCAGGACAGGCACTTAATACCTACGGTGGTTCCCATGGTGCGGTTGTATGTATTCTGTCCTCCATATCTCCCCCAGCGGCATGCTTGGCCCCAAGAGCTCCCTCCCCCCCTACATCCCATAACCCCCAACTCCCATTCCCCAGTACAGGTTCCCTTAAACTAGTTCCCATCCAAACTGGTACAACCATCAACTGTGCACAAAGAGGTAGTGAGACGTGCGCTGACCCTTTGGGACCCAAAGCCCCTCCCGGCTCCCCCCCCCCGTTCTGCACCGGTATGGGGGTCCCCATCAGTACTGAGCAACTGGTGCCACTCCTCCCTCTCCGCAGATCATAGACCCTGCAGCAAGCAAGCCTGGATAAAGTTGCAAGTCTGTCTCACCCAGCCGTCGACTGTCAGTTCAGCCAAGTAGGTCCGCCGTTCGCGGAGTGATCACTGGCAGCTCAGAATCAGAGTCCCCATTCATGCTTCCAGGTAGAGAGGTCTCAGATCCACCCATCACTCGGCTAGTGGAAGCAGAATTCGGGCTGACCTCACCCTGACTGATCTCTGCAACCGCCTGCACAGCTCTATCCCGCTCAAGGGGGTGATCCGGCAACGAGAGTGCCCTCGGCCGGCTCGTGTGTTCAGGGGATCTCCTCTCCACGTTGCTCGCTGCAGAACTCCGCCTGGACCTCGTCTGGCGCATCTCCAGCCATTGCCACGCATCCTTTGGGGTGGTGAAAAAGAGCGTGCCGGTGCTGTCCACCACTCGTAGGCGCGCCGGGAAGAGCATGGCGTATGGTATGTGAAGTTGGCGCAATTTCCGTTTAAGAGCAATGAAGGAGGCACGCTGCCTCTGAACCTCCCTAGTATAGTCCGGAAATATCATCACTTTTGAGTTATCAATTTGTAGCTGTTGCTTCCCCCAGGCCTGCTGCAAGAGGTGGTCCCTGTCACGGTAGTGCAATAGTCTCGCCACCATCGGCCGCGGGGGTGCGCCCGGCTTGGGAGGTCTAGCCGGGACCCTATGGGCTCTCTCAAGGGCAAAGAACGGAGACAGTCCCTCCGGGGCAACCTCTGTCCTGAGCCACCCTTCCAAATATCGAACAGCGTCGTCCCCTTCTGCCCGTTCCGGAACCCCCACTATGGGGAGGTTATTCCTGTGGGAACGCCCTTCACTGTCCTCTGCTCTCATCTCCAAGACCCGAACTTTGTCCTCCACCTGTTTCAAGGAGCGCTGCAAGGTGGCCACTACGTCCGGGACCCCCTCCAGTGTTTTCTCGGTCGCTGTCACTCGCTCCTTTAGTTTCCTGTGGTCATCCTGGAGCAGAGTGAGGTCCACTCCAATGGTGTCAATTTTCGTCTCAAGGGCCTCTCTGGACGAGGTGATGGCCTGTATTATGTCGGCCAACGTAGGGCCTCCCTGGACATCAGTACTTGGGCGCTCTGTCACGTCGTCCTCGTCATCAGTCTGTTGCCCTGCTCCTTCCACCTGGAGAGCCGCGAAACCCTTTTTTCTGGATACTCGCCCCATCTCAGCGGGCCACGAAAGGCTGCGTAGTACCCCACCAGAAGCGGGATCTCACGAGCACCAGTACTGTCTACTCACCGGGGCGGCATCACCCAGCGAGTGGGTCACCGTAGTAGGGGTGGGCCCCAGACAAGGGTGTGTGCCCAGTGCAGTGGCGCCCAGCCGTGAGGGCAGTTAGTCCTGAGAGCGTCAGCACCCTGTCCGGGCCCCGCAACCACTCCAACAGCCAGGGAAAGTCAGAGAATGCACTCCCGCACAGTATTTCGTTCTTCTGGGGCGGCACAGCAGGGAGAAAGCGCCCCAGGGAGCTCAGCGCGCACTCACCGATGTCCTCCAGTCCACCGAGGCTCCCGCACCGCACCCCCAGTGCAGCGATGAACTTTATAGGTCTGGCCTCTCACAGTCAGCACCTGTCTCCGCTGTCTGTATCTCCCAAACAGCCCGTGACGGCAATCAGATCAAAGAGGAGGGCGTCAGGGCTCTCGACAGTCCACCAGTGGCCCAGGGAGATTTCAGGTGCTGCCTTCCTCTCAAGCACCATCCCGCATGAGCTCCACGTCCTCGTGTTCAAGGCCGCTCATGGGCCTCCAGGCACCCAGCAGGGTCCGATCTCAGCGCGCCTCCGCTGGCGTCTAACCTGTCTCGCCGTCTGCGAACTCACATCAGTTCCAGAGAGCACCATGTAATCGCCAGCTCGCCGCTCCAGGGACAGTGATCACCAGCACAGCGCCGCGGTCGCTTACCGCCCGCTCGCTCATCGGGTCTCTCCGCCAGCTCTCGGAGCCGCCATCTTGGGACCGTTACTCGGTGTCAGGTCTGGGCACTTTGCCTCATCTGTGCGCTGCCCCCACGCCTGAGCTTCCGTAGACCTCCGTCCCGGGGACAGATTCAGAGCCCCCCGCCGTCACGCAGCTGCAGTCCTCGGGTCGCTGTAACCCACGAAGACCTCTCCGTCAGGTCGCGGCCGCAATCTTGGATCGCCGCGGACGAAGTCCGGGCAGAGCAAGAAATTGCTTTTTGCTCCGTGTTACAGCCTCCTGGGCCGTCAACAGATCTCCCACAGGGGCAGCATGTGTTCCGACTTGAAATGGGCGACCAGGGGCCCCATCAGTGTATCAGGATTAGTTGCAACGGAGGGAGGCCACGGAGGAGCTCCGAGGTCCGCTGCTCCCTACATCGGCGTCACGCCACGCCCCCCTCCAGACATATCTTATCCATGATCTCTTTTTTAGTATTATCCTTGGGGTTTAACCACTTCTCAGCTGCTGCTCTCAATTTGAAATACAGGACTTTTGGGGTATCACCCGGTTTTCCTTTCTCCTGTCGAAACCGTAAGCGGTAGGTTTCTTCATCCAGGCCGGCTCTGTCTATTGATACCTTTTTTTACGCCTTCATACGTGGCGTCCCCATGAGGATTAGCGGTTTGATAGGTGGCCTGAGCATCGCTTGCCAGTAAGGGCGCTAGGTAAAAAGGACATTTCTCTATAGGCCAGGCACTGGCCCTTGCAGTTCGCTCAGAATTAATTAAAAAGGCATCAAGGTCGTCTCCTGGTAGGAGTTTCTGAAGGGTTATCATGGGCGCACTAGCTATGGGTCCTCTGTGACTCGCTAACCCCGACGCTACTTGTAATTACTCTTGAGCCAGTTTGTTGAACTGTTCTGTTTGAGTTTTCAAAGGGCCCCGTAATAGCTCCCTATCGTCCTTGGCCGAAGACATCTGCCGCTCTAGGGCCCATTCCAACTTCCGTTGTCCTTCCACAATATGTTGAATTAAGGCATCCATTTGTTTCAATGGAGGGGGGTTGCCCGCATTCTCCACCACTTGTCAAAAGGCAGTTTCTTATACAATAAGGATAGCCTTACTGCGTCTCCCTTTTCTCTTTTATTTATAATAGAGAGTGATTAACACAGATTGGAAACAAAATACAACGTAAACGATTGTTCGTTTCTTCACAGCTTCTTCTTTCTCCTTTCTCTTGTAGGTCCTTCGGAACTCCCGTCCGCCTGTACCCTCGACAAAATCAAGCATACACCAGGTAAGTGTACGATTTTGCAAATTTTTATTTCGTTTTAGTGTGTTACGATTGTGAGGTTTTACGCTTCCTCTATTATCATTTTGGTGCTCTTTTAGTAGGAAAGAGGGTGACTCAGGAACTGAGGAATTTTAGGGTTTAGAAAATATATAGGATTCTCCCTTTTTAAAATAATAAGTTAGTCCCCTCTAAATCTCTAGTTCAATTCTTTTGTACTGCCCACATCACAGAATCCCTTCTCCCCTCCTGCCTTCTGAATTTGCTTAGAACGCTGTCATGTACATGGGTAAGCCACGTCCTTCCTTGGATGTGGCCAGGAGCAGGCGACCACCGGCTGACGGGGACCGATTCCCAGGGGTCCCTTGCTTGACTTTTGTCTTCTCCCGATTCGTCTCGTCCATGCCCGTGGATTTCTCTCCTGGGATACGGGTCGATGAGGCACTCTGTTCTGTAGTTGCCGATTTTTGGTTCTCGCCACACTCAAAGCTTCCTGTCTCGCTTGTGACTCTCTTTCCCTCGAAACTCGCGTCTCTTTTCTTCCGGACTTCCTGCATCCCCGCCTCCTGACGGGCTGACGTAGAACGGAAGTCCTTGTTCTCTGCAGGCCGCCTGACTTCCGCTTTCACCCGAGCGAGCCTGTAAGACAAGGAGACTGAAATCGGTGTTGTCTCCTGACAGTGTAGTGGAATTATCTGGAGTTGAATTGTGCTGCCTGAACGAAAGCCCATAGGCAATGTATCTATCTCTAGAGTCATCTCATTTAAATATTTTGCCCCATAGGCATACTTCAGGATGGCTTTGGATGACTTCCCCAGTTAATTGCAGGAATAGCCTGGCTGAAGTCATCAGATGACTTCAGAATGACTCCAGGATGATCTTCCTTTTTGACTTGGGTGAGGTGTGAATGTAGAAACATAGAGCAATAATGAAAAACTTATGCACAGAGTGAGTGTATTACAACATGGACACAAAAAACACAGTCTTGTGCAGTTGCCTACTTTGACACAAAGCGACGCTAAGCATCTACCTGAAAGCTCTCAATGCGGCGCTGTATGAAAACACTGAAGCCCAGGCACCGCACAACTGATTCCCAGGGAGCACCAGCAATCAGTCAGGTCCTAGGCGCAATTGCAACAAAAGACAGTCATTGACTATACTCATAAACTTACGACGTTCCACAAAAATATGATGTTGTTATAAAAAAAAGTTTCGACGTAAAAGAAAGAGTTGTATAGTATAAATCAGAAACAAGAAGCTGGCTTTGGTTTTACTTCATGCCAAGAGCATAAATTACTCTCTGCAGTCTTCTTGTAAAACGCGAGCTGTATTTTTGTTTCCACGGTGACCAAAGTACCGGAGAATGAAAATCACCCAGTTACAAGATGGCGGCTACGTTCGGTCGCTTCTGGATGCGAGACAATTTGGTCTGTATTTTCTCCGAATACTGTCTTAGTATTGCATGGAAAGGGTTAAGAAGGGATACTACGCCACAGCATTTTTTACGAATACTAAATATACATGAGAATGGTATTTATGCTATTTAATGTAAAACACTAATTCTTCTTATATAAAAAATATGCGTAACTCAGAGGTCGTTGCTTTGCGAAAGCAAGCCGTTTCCTCCGGCCACATCTTTACAGTGCAGGTCTTCTGTTTATGGGAAATTCTTCTTTCTATTCTATTATATTAGCCTCAAAGTTCTATGTCCACCAAGTGAATTGATTGGTCACTATGGCCCACAGTGAAGTGAATACTGTGTTGATTGTCAGTTGAGTTCATTAGTGATAGCAATTCAAATCATTAAAATACCATCAATCTAGCTTTCCGAATCGTTTGTGTAATCGTTTAGTGATCATTCAGTGTTCATACATCCCTAAACCTATGCATGCCCCTTTCAAGCATCCCAAAAAGGAATTGCATAAGAGGCAACAAACCTCTTTCTCTGTTGTAACAATGCCAAGGACAGAGCTGGGAACTCACCTAAGGCCCGCCCAGGTTGAAGAAGCACCTGGATACCCTCTCGGGTGATTACTGCACTGCACTACACAATATAACATAACATGAAGGAGTGAGGTCTGCTTTGACAGACAACGTATTCTTGGATGCTATGCTGGGCGTGCTGCTAAGTGGCCATGCAGCCTGGACCGCTATGGGAACACTGCGCTAGTGAGAGTCTTGCGATAAAGAAGATCTGAGCATGGCAGACTGCCAAACGTGAGATTTTTTTAAGTATGTGCGCTGTTACCTGGGCGCAGACATCCAGGTGGAAGCACCAATTTGCTCACAGTTATGCCTTGGTAATGGATGGGATTGTCCTGCTCATTCCCCAGCCACGCACACACTCCAAGCTTCTCAGCAAATATTGACTCAGGCATGTAAATTCACTCCTGTTTGAGGGAATAGATTAGCAATCACACGTACTATATGAGAGGGTGAATGGTTTGTATGAGGGGAGAAACATGCACCATACATATTTTAAGAACAGCATACTACATAATTACATATTTAGAGCTTGACAGCAATATCATTGACATAAAATCACCACAATATAATTTAGCCCATCAAAAATTCAGGACTAAAAGTATAACAATGTGAAACCTTGAGTGAATAAGCTACATTCGTATGTGATCAGAAAAAAATGAGGGATTGGCTTATTTTTCCAAATCATTTCGTTGCATGCATTAGTTTCTCCAACTGGCTCAACAAAAAGAAACCAAGACTACAGCTCACAGATCAGATTAAGTTGTAAAATAAAAGCACAGTACTGGGAACATGTTGTTCTGACGACATGGAGGGAGATGGCACCATTAGATCTTCCCAACTATTCCAACACACATAAATAGCGACATCAGAGTAACTTCAGCACTAAGGGAGATCCATTTGCAAAGCTTTCACAACGTGCATGACTTGCCGACTGAATGAAAACTTTAAGAAAATTCACAACCAAAATGTATTGGCAATGAATTTTCAATAATCTGTGAAAATGCTGTATTTTTAGATCTCGCCTAGGCAGCACTAGCACCGTGTCTTCCAGACATGCTGTGTTCAGAATATGGGCTTGAGGCCCCTTTCCATCTTTTCTATTGGCTCCTCTTACTGTCCTTGGTAAAGACTGGCTTTTCATTGGTGAAATAGCTTACTAGTCCCTCCTTTTCAAATTGAGTGACCCCCCCAAAGGGACTGCCCCTTTTACATGGGCTCTTACGCTGCATGTCACTTATTACACTGGTGAGCACTATTTTTTTAGCTGTCCTCGAGCAGCGCTCATGCTCAGCTGATAGCTGCCTTTCCTTTCTTGTGCATGCTCACCTCCGAGCTTCAAAGCAGGCCGCTCTTATGCTTTATTGCTTCCTCCTCCTGGTTCACGTTAGAAGCCCTCCCCTCATCATCAGAGCAGAAACGCAGCATTTCCTTTCCCCCACCATTTCCGTATGCATCAAGTGAGTTTTTTGTCCACGCTCATGCTCAACTAATGTCTGCCTTTCCTTTTGTTCAGCGCGCCCACTTCATTTTTAGGTCAAGCTTACAGCTTTTGCGCTGTGGCGATCTGTTGTATGTACTTGTGGGGTCTGACTCCTCCCACGCTTTTGGGTTGGCTTTTGTGTGTGTCTTTTCAAAATCATAGCATGAAAATGGCTAATTGTTGAAGCATGTCCCACCTTTTTTCAAAAGTTCACTCCCATGGAGTATTGCCTCTGGAGCGAGCAGCAGCGCGCAGGCTGCGTGTTCTCTTTTGTTTAATTTGTTAGGCTTGTCTCCCTGTGCCATGTTTGCCCACCATCCCTCCGAGATCGATGTGTTTTTTTTCCAGCACGCGCACACACCACTCACGGGACGCTGTTCTTTACTTTATGTTCGGCTTGTCTCCCTGTGCCTTATTTATCTGTACCCTCAAGTCAAAGAGCGCCTTACAAACAAAAGCAGGTTGACAACTATCATGTAAATATGACTTTGGAAACAAAAAATACGCAAAGGTTGCCCACTTGTGATTTTTTCTATTTATTTACTTATGTTTACAATGGCGGCACCAGCGCTTTAGCTTTAAATAGCTTAAGCTAAAACGCGGGTGCCACCATTGTAACAAAAGTAAATAAATAGAAAAAATGCGCACAGTCGGCTTTTTTCTATTTGTTTACCTTTAGGCCACTTCCTTCTTCTAAATTGTTGCCATGTATGAACAGACGCTAGCATTTATAAACTTTCTACGGTTATGCTGACCTAACCTTTATCTTTAACAACTTGTTTTCGAGAAATGCATTCTACATAGAATATATTTAGCCTGCTCTTAAAATGATCGCTGCTCATAAAGTAACACCGCCCGTGTCCACCCGCATTTCTACGGAGGGTGGAGGTTGTTGTTGGAAGCCCTCTGTAGGCATCCGCTGGAACCGTAATGCCATGCTTTGAAAACAAGTCCCACATGACAGGTGCGGATGGCAGGCCATGTGTACACAATCAGTGTAATCTTGATAAAGTGAAAACTCGTGCTGGATGGATTTTCAGCATATTCAGATGAAGTGGCGTGGTTTAGGCCTACATGTGAATCTTTTTGGGCTTGCTGAAAATACGTTCAGCAGTTTCTGATAGAAAAAAATAAAAGACACTTTATCAGGGACCGCCTCTACAATCCAATCAAATGACCAGCACTCTAGGAGAACACTTTCCACCGTTATTTTCTTCGCACTTGCCTGCGACTTAAACAATCCTAGACTGGCTGAGATCCCTCGGGGAGGTGCGGTGCTGCACCGGGCTGCTGGAGACGGTAGACGATGCCAAGGGGCTGTACCCAGCTGTGGAGATGCCCGCTCTGCAACAGCACCCCGTGGAGGCTGACCTGCGCTAACTGCGACTTCGTTTTCTTTGACTTCAGCAACACTGAGAGGTGAGTGGGGTCAAGGTGTAGGGGCAGGGCGTACCTATAGCCTAGGTATGGCAGGTAGGTGGTGGTAACACCTTGACACTTTTCTTCCGGAGTTACTACTTTTTTTTAGTTTCTGCTGCTGTCGCTTTTTGTGGGTGGGAGGCGGTTTACCCTCCTTGCCCTTTGCCTGCCCCTACCACATCGGTGCCGCCCCGGTGCCGCTCCCTCCCCTGGGCTTTCACTTGTTGCTGATAGTGTGCAGTCGGGTACACTTGGACAACACTAATTGGGGCAGGTGGCTCTGACTGGATCTACCCATCAGTCCTCGGTGTGGTCCTTTCTGGCTCACCATTGGTCCAGTTCCGGGATCCTGGCAGTCTTCTGTCATGCTCCTCTCAGCACATTGGGGCGAGGGAGAGGGGCTGGCGGTTCTTGGTGCTGCTTTCAGTCTGTTTCCCACATCCGCTACACTAATTGCGCAGTGGGGCTTTGGGGAGGCGGCCGAGCGGCAGGGAGGCTCGCACCCCCGGGGTTGTTGGGCCGGGTGGTGCGGCCCGAGCCCAATTGGGCTTGCACTTGGGCTACGTTTGGGCTGGGGGCGGGGGGTATATAGTCGGCCATTTCGGGAGCTGTGTCACTATTTTGGAAGGTGACACGGCTGCCGAAATCTCCGGAGTTATGGAAAGTTTTTGGTTCGTCAGTTGTGGTTAGTTTTGGGGTTTTTGAGGGTGCATTTGAGCTCCGGCGGCACAAAAACGATGGCCAGAGACGATGCGAGGGTCCAGGAGGCCATGGAGCTCCTGGCTGAAGCCGGCCACATGGACCTCGTGAGAGGCCCTGTTGAGAGCGCAGCCGCCGCGCGGCGGGGAACGTGGCCGCCGCGATCCTCGCGTGTTCGCCACCGCGAGGCAGGAGAAGCAAAAGAAAGGGCACAGAGGTACGTGGGGGGGCCGTGGGGCAAAGGCAGTCCCCGCTAAAAAGGGGAAACGGGGGAAGAGCGCTATGAAGCGCCACCCCCTGGCTTTCTTGGAAGGGAAGGGTGGGGCAGTGCGCAAAGGAAAGCGCAATGAGGGCACCGAGGCCTTTGGGCCTCGGGGGGCCACCAGGGTTATTGAGGATGCCTGTGGGTTTGGGGGGCTTGGACCGGCGGGAGGTGCCCATGAGGTGGGAGGACAGGAGAGTTTGAAGGGGAGGGCTGAGAAGGCAGTCCCTGTGAGGGAGGAGGGGAGGCCCAGTGTTAAGGGAGGGCAGGTGTCATCGCGAGGGGGGTCTGGGGTGCCCCAGGTGTCTATAGGGGAGGAGGAGGAGGAGGGGGGTCCAGAGAGGCAGCGGTGGTGGCTTTGGACATTAGGGGATCTGCCGGGTCTGGTGGCTCAGTGGACTAATGCATCCACTGCAGGGGCCTGTGTTCGACCTCAATGTCACAGGTTCGAATCCCGGCGGGTCCACTCAGCTTTTCATCCATTTGAGGTCGATTAAATGAGTACCATTAAGTTGGGTAACAATAAACATCTGTTATTCAGCGCCAAGATGCCCCGTTGCTGGGGTGAACGTGCGCTTTACAAATACACATGTTATGTTATGTTGGACAGGGCCCCCTGGGGGGTGAGGGACAAGTGGTCAGTGGAGAGGGGTTGGGTGCGGGGGCCACAGGGGGAGGGGGGCAGGGGCACCTGGGTATAGGAGGGGAGGCCCCAGTGGGCCGGCAAGGGGGAAAGAGGCCAGTTTCCCTTTTAGAATGGAGCGAGGGGGAAGAAGAGGGGCCGGGAGGGTGCGGGAGAGATCACCTCCGGCCCGGGCGTACTGGGGTGGTAGTGTCAGGAGGGGGTGGGCCCAGCAACTCGGGGGAGTCATTCAGCGGGGCCTGGCAGGGGCAGGAGAGGGGGAGGGGTGGGTGGGGGCAGGGGTGGGTGGGGGCAGGGGGTTCCCCAGAGGCACCGCCAGGGGCTGTAGGTATGGGGGTATTGGCAGTGGTGCCCGGAGCGGGGGCAGGTAGGGACAGACAGGGACACTAACCAAGGCATGCCGGACCTTCCATTTGCGTTGCAGGTACAGGGGGCGCAGAGCTCCTGCATGGCGGGCGCGTTGCATGCGGCTCCTCGCTACCGGGAAGAAGTGAAGGCAGGGTCCCGGGCGGCCAGCTGGAGCACGGCGAGAGACCACGGTGGCAAACTTGAACGGAGGTCTGCATTGGTCATGGCGGGGCGACAGCCCAGTGGGGCACAGGCGCCCACTAGGACAGCGGTGGCAAGGAACGGACTAAAAGGGCAGGCTGCGGAGGCCAGCCCGATGCCCGATTTGGTAACAAAAAAGGTGGTGCGCGATGACATGGTCACGAATGGGCGACAGCCCAGAGGGGCAGGGCCCTCCAGGGCGGCAGTGACAGAGTACGGGCAGAAGCGGAAGGCGGAAGCCACAATAGATAGGTTGTTGGAAGAGGCCAGGCACACGTGGGTAACGAGAATTGAGGAGGAGGGGGAAAGGGGGGACATCCCACTAGATTTCCATGTGATTAGTTTGGAAGAAGGGGAGATAGTGGACGAAGCAGGGGGAGGGACCAGTAATGTTGTGCCTAGTCTGTTACAGGAGGCGAGACCGGATGCGGAGTACGCGACGACGGCTCGGATGTCTCAATCCTCTGCGACACTGGTTAGGCGGTGGGATCCGGTGAGGACACGCCAGGTAAGAAAGAAGGTCGGGATGGTACAGATAATAAGAAACAGAGGGTGTCCACAGGGACGGATGCAATGGGTCGGGACGGGGATAGCGGGCTCAAACTATGCAAGGGTAGGTATGTTAGAGACACGGGGGTGGGTACGGAAGGGCAGACGATGGTCAAGGAGGTAAAAAAGGGGGGGTCAGGGGGGACGACGGACGAAACGACACAGAAGGACGCAGAAGCGGCTAAGCGTACAGGTAACCAAAGCGAAGGGCAGGCGACAGAAGGCAAGGAAAGCAAGGAGATCAGATTGCCTAATTTGCCGTACATGGGGGTGACCAAGCCGTTGGGGGCACACCTCATGTTAAGCACGAAAGAAAAAATATGGAAGGGCGAATATGTAGACATGTTGAAGTTGCTGCATAGGGAATTGCGCTCTAAGGAGGGATCAAAAGAGGAAGAGCTGGAGTTATCCCGGCGACCCAGGGTACCCATGACCATAGAGAACTGGACAGCAGCATTTTTAATTTTTGCAAGTGTGTACTGTGAGAAGTACCCTGATAGGTCCGTGGCTTTGTTTAAATACATAGATGTAGTAAGGAGGGCACATCTGACGTATGGGGGCTACGCCTGGTCACACTATGACGAAGAATTTCATGCCAGGCTCGCTTGGGACCCGGAGGCAAACTGGGGGGAGATCGATTCAGATCTCCACCAGCAGACCATGGGGGCGGTGAAGTTTGGAAAGACAACTTACACGGCCTGCCGGTTGCCGTTGGTTTACCGCCCCTTTCAAAACCGTCCCACCCGGGGTCCTGTTGGGATTACAACAAGGGCACGTGTGCACGAGACTGCTGCAGGTTTCGGCACGAGTGCTCAAAATGCGCGGGTAGACACCCCCTGGTACAGTGCTTTGGGCCAGGATATGCAGGACAAGGTCACGCCGGGGGGCAGGGGCAGCAGCAGCAGAATGCCAGCAGTGGGCAGCAGGGGATGGGAGGCAGGGGAAGTAGAGGGGCGCAGGGCTATATGGGCAAAGGCTCATACACCCATTAACTTGGCTTGCTTAGAGGCCTGGCTCGCACATTACCCAAATAGGCAGGACGCGCAGATGCTCAGTGCAGGTTTCAGAGAGGGTTTTAGATTGGGTTACGAAGGACCGAGGTTAGCGCGATGGGCGGAGAACCTTAAATCAGTGGCAGCTCACAAGACAGTTGTTTGGGAGAAATTGCAAAAAGAGGTACGGGAAGGGCGCATGGAAGGGCCATTTGCGATCAGCCCGATCAGGGATTTGATCATTTCCCCGGTTGGGGTGGTTAAAAAAAAGGAGAGAGGACAGTATCGTCTGATCCAACACTTGTCATGGCCGCAAGGAGGGTCAGTAAAGGATTTCATTCCTGATGACTTGACGTCAGTCTCTTACTCTTCAGTGGACGTAGCTAGGGCCCTGGTGGAAAGGGTAGGAAGCGGGGCGGAAATGGAAAAATGCTATGTTAAGGCCGCTTTCCGGCTCTTGCCAGTACACCCGGCGGACTTCCAGTTGCTGGGCATTCAGGTCGATGGCAACATTTTTGTGGATAAGGCGTTACCCATGGGGTGCTCCATATCATGTGCGCTGTTTGAGAAGTTCAGTTCATTCTTGCAGTGGGTTTTCTGTTGGAAAACGGGTAAAGATACGGTGACACACTATCTTGATGACTTCTTCCTGGTGGGCCGGCCTGGTTCGATGGACTGCCAGCAGCAGCTGGACAGTTTCCAGAAGCTCATGGGGACACTGGGTGTTCCTTTGGCACCGGAAAAGACACAAGCTCCGAGCACGGTTCTGTCATTTCTGGGGATTGAACTTGATTCTGTGGCCAAGGAGGCCAGGTTGCCAGAGGATAAGAAATTGCACATGAGGCTGTTGATAGATGGCATGCTGGCCAGAAAGAAAGTGACAGTGAGAATGGTCCAAGTGTTATTGGGGTATTTGAATTTTGCATGCAGGTTGGTGAGAGCGGGTCGGACATTTTGCAGGAGACTGGGCAGGTCACTGGCAGGCCTCACGCTGCCACACCACCGTATGCGATTGTCGGCAGGGACAAAAGAAGACCTAAGAATGTGGTGCAGGTTTTTGGAGGATTTCAAAGGGATACGCATGGCAGCTCCAGAAGAGTGGGATTGGGACGCTCAGATATTCTCTGACGCAGCAGGATCAGGAGATTTCGGTTTGTATTGGCAGGGAAAATGGTGTGCCGAAGAGTGGCCAAATCATTGGAAAAATGGAGGCAGGAGCATTGCTTTTCTTGTATTGTTTCCGCTTGTGGTTGAGGTCACCCTCTGGGAGCGGAGCCTGGCGCACAAAAAGGTCACGTTTAGGGTGGACAACACGGCAGTGGTGCAGGTAGCCAACAGGCAGTCCGCGAGGGATGAGCAGGTCTTAAAGCTATTGCGCATATTCATGTTGGGTTGCTTGCAGTACGACATTCAGTTCAGGGCAAAGCACGTACCGGGTGTAGACAATGAAATTGCGGATGCTTTGTCTCGTTTGCAGTGGGAGAGGTTCCATGGGCTGGCCACGGAGGCGGAAACGCACAGGACACCGGTGCCCGACAGGATGTGGTCTGTAGGAGAAAAAGGATGCTGCAACTAGTGGTAGGGTCTTTAGCACCTTCCACGAGGAAGGCCTATGGGTAAACAGCGTTTACTTCGCATGCGATACTTCGCATGCCATTATAACGCGGTCGTTACAATGACCGCGTTGTTAGTTCGCATAGCTTTACTACGCAAGTTGGAACAATGACTTGCGTTAGGGGGGAGAAGGTGTTGGATTTAAAATCCAACACCTTCCCTAGTGTCCGCATAGACTGGAGTTGGAATAGTAAATTATACTATTCCAACATCCAGCGCCCCCTACTGCAATTCGTTGTTCCGAATTGCGTAGTAAAGGTATGAGAACTAACAACGCGGTCGTTCTAACGACCGCGTTGTAATGGCATGCGTACTAAACGCATGCTAAGTAACGAGTGCTTATCGGCCTATGTGCTCGCATGGCAGGAGTTTCTGCAGGGAGGTGCGAAGAGGAAAAGTGGGACCTGGGCCAGGGAACAGGACGTTGTTCAGTTCATTTTGGACTTGATTGGGAGGGGTTTGTCAAAGGTTACCATAGCGGCGAGGCTGGCAGGGATATCCTTCATGGGCAGGTTACTGTGGGGTTATTTTCCAACGGCAGGCGATCTGGGAAAAAGGTTGATGGGAAGGTTGGGCCAGGGAGTTGGGTAGAGGACAGTGGGTTAGGTTGCCAGTGACCATTGTGCTTTTAGGCAGATTGATAGCAGTGCTGCCAGAGGTGTGCTGCGGATGGCAAGAGGTGTTACTGTTTTCTGCATTAATGTCTTGGCTTTACGGTGGAGCTTCCCGCGTGTCAGAGTTGCTGGGAAGGAAAGGGATCCCAGGGCTGCATTGGGAGAAAGTACAGGGGTGCGAAACAGGGAGTGATGCAGTTTCCATCTTCTTGAGGCGCTCGAAGACAGATCAAAGGGGGATGTGGAGGTCGGTGACGCTGGTGGCTAGAGAGGGTCCGATGACCTGCCCGGTGAGATGGGGGTGCCTTTTGAGGGAAGGTGCAATGCGGGAGGTGGGGCCAGTTTTTTACAGGCCATCATGGCGGGAAGTCACGGCAGCGCAGCTTCTTTGGGTGATGAGGTGGGCGTTACAGTTAGTAGTGGAGGTGCCTGAGGCTTTTGGCACCCACTCTTTCAGGATTGGGGTGACTTCAGACGCGGCAAGTTTGGGGTGGGGCTCAGAGAGGTTGAAGCAACTGGGACGTTGGTCATCAGATTGTTATAAACGCTATATCAAAGCGGGGAGAGGGGAGGAGGGGGGGAAGTAGAGGGCATGTAAAACTTTTTCTCACGCATGTGTCTTGCAGGTGCAGTGGCTGGGCCCGAGTCAGAGGCGATCGCTATCTGGATTGTCGGGCATTCCTTTGTAAAGCGGGCGGAGAGACACGAATGTAACAAAGGAAATTGAGAAAATTTGGGTTTGGACCCAGGTTTGTTCAAAGTTACTTGGCACGGGAAGGGAGGCATGCGTTGGCACGAGCTTTTCCCTCTTTTAAATAAGTTACTGAGCCGTCACATTTGTCCATATGTGCTGGTTCTACACTTGGGGGAGAATGATTTGGTGGTTTGCAAAGGGTTGTCCCTGTTGAAGCAGATGAAGAGGGATTTGAGGGAGATCAAGAGGCAATGGTCTGGGTGTTTTGTAGTTCGGAATGAGTTTATTCCCAGAAGACATTGGAGAGGGGCTGAGCGGCCGGTGGCCATTGACAAGGCCAGGAGGAAGATAAACAGGGAGATGAGGGTGTTTTGTAAAGAGGCAGGTTTTGGCAGGGTGGAGCACCCAGAGTCAAAATATGTGGCGGAGGATTATCCGGAGCACAAGTATTCGGCCAAACATTTTTTCAGGGATGACGGAGTACATTTGTCTCGCTTCGGGATGGAGTTATATTTGATTCAGATAAAGGAAGTTTTAGATTCTACACTGGACATCAGGCGTTATCCTAGACAAGGCCTAGAAGGGGGGGGTCAGAAATGTCGTAAGGACCATTTCTGAGTGGCATCGGTTGCCTATTTTGGCCAGTTTGTTACTGTTTCATTTTTGATTGGTTGGGGACAGGTAGTTAATGAGGTTAGGTAGGTTATACTTATGTGACTTCGAAGCGTGGCTAGGTTAAACCTTGCGCAAAACCAATATTTTAGTCAGGGTATAGAAGAGTATCTTGAAGGGTGCTCCAGGGAACAGAAAGGAAACGGCCACCTACGTCCCAATAATCCTCTGTTACTGAAGGTACACAGAAGATAAACCCAAAACAGAATATCGTTCCCGAGCAAGAGACAAGTAAGCAATCAAAATTATATCATTAGAGCATCAGTCCAATAAGATGTCAATCCAAAGTATTATCAGATAATATTCTTCTTTATTTTCTCATTTCTCAAATGTTCTCATCCTGTTCATAACCGTAGATGTATTACACATTGGTTCATGATAACAGATTGGTGTAGATGGTATAACCAAGATGTAGCCTGTAGCCAACACGTGTTTCGTCTTGGGTCAATCGCCCAGCGACTTCCTCAGGGCTACAATGACAATAAGAAATATATACACACAAACATTGTCCAACTTAGCTTATGAACATGTAATTATTCTTTACGCAAAAAATCAGATAGATTTTCGATGTGTCTAACATAAACACCATCTAGAGAAGGTGGGAAATACCCAAAGATAAAAACCACCAAAAACATTCACCCAGTGACGGGAAACGGATTCAAAATAGTGCAAAAGAAGTGCAGAAAAAAGAAGCTAAGAACCGCGAAGGAATTTGTGATGTTCACAATGAGATATACATCTACACCAATCTGTTATCATGAACCAATTTGTAATACATCTATGGTTATGAACAGGATGAGAAAATTTGAGAAATGAGAAAATAAAGAAGAATATTATCTGATAATACTTTGGATTGACATCTTATTGGACTGATGCTCTAATGATATAATTTTGATTGCTTACTTGTCTCTTGCTCGGGAACGATATTCTGTTTTAGGTTATACTTAGTTAGAGAAGGGGTTACAGGGTTTAAGGGTTAACAGTTATTGATCGAGTAGGTAGATCTTTAGATAGGTTGAGAAGCAGGTTACAAAGTTTTTAAAGGGGTGAAAGTTATTGATTAATTTGGGGTATGTTAAATAAATTGCAATTGTGTTTGGGGAAAACATTAGGGGTGGAGGAGGTGGATACGTAGATGTATTTTGTATAGTTAGATGTAGTTTTGTAAGGCAAAGGCCAAGGTTATGTTGTGTAAGGTGCACCTGCCTTCAATAAAAGCGGCCTTTTTCACACTTATGGTGAGTCAATTGTGATTCGTTCCGTGCACTTCGGCCCAATCTCTCCTTCCCTTAACTAAAACCACTCGTCTCACCCACCACAGATATATTTAAACTACAGGGAAGGAGCTTAAAAGGCCAGGCAAACGGACTGGCTGAGCGACGTGTGCACAGGTACAGTTTGAAGGAGCTGCCATTTTAAACAGAGTGACACGTGTCACATGCCTGGAATGGGCTCCAACCCTTGCTGCTTTTCTGAGCTGATATACAAATGTATCAACCGACATCTAATGTTTCCCACTAGATGTTTGGCGATCATTTGTGCACGTAAGGGCACTCCCGCTTGGGTCCCAAGAGTCTCAAACTGGAACGTAGTCAATCTCCCATTGACTGACGAAGTTGTCACAAGGGCCAGAGGTTAATTTTTGCTTCCTTAAGTAAAGTGTTATTTTGTCGTCTTCTCGAGGCCTGTTAGTGTCATTTCCTTGGCCCAAGCCCTCAACATCGTTCTGTACATTGAAGATTTCACAAAACTCCTGTTGCCAAAGCCAACAGCCTGTATGAAATATTACCATCACAGATCGTTTTTGTTTACTTTGTATTTTGTATCTTTGTGTTATTCCTCAAAAAGCACTGAGACCAAGAGCAGAAATTTGATAATATTTGTAAGTATATCCATCTTTGTAAGGCGATTGTGCTTTAGGTGCATAGTTACCTAGGCGGGTAGTTTTGTTTGCATACCTTCCTCTCGGTGGTCCGTTTTGTATGTGGAGTGCATGCAGCCTCATAGTCTGTACAGTTGTTTGGATGAAGCCACGGTACTCTGACTCTATCTGCTCACTTTATTAAGATAGCCTATATTTGTTTTTGTCACAGTAAAAAGAACTTGGTGGAAACAAAAATCATTGACAGAGTAAAACGTTTCTACATTGTGAATATGGTCGAGTGGTAAAATGTAGCGTGCTTGCATATTTGTTTATTGTAATGCATCACTGTGTTAATGAAGTACAATGGCGGATTTATATTACATTTGTAATTATTTGTATTCCGGCTACGAGTCAGTGGTATGTACTTGCGGATCGATTGGTGAGCGCTGGAGTTCATATAGCCTATTTCCAGCCCCGGATGCAGGGCTTTAAGTGGGTCGGGTCCTGCTGGTGCTGAGCACCGGCCGTTCTAAAAGCAGGTACTGAAACGGGTCCCTATCGGGTTCTCCCTTTTTGCCCTTCCCATCAGGGTGAAAAAAAAATCTTAACTCTGCAGCTGTACCCTCCTTCACTTCCTTTGATGCAACTTCAGTCTCATCATGTCAGAACTGAAGCATTTTCAATATCGTATACAACGAAGCAATAGTTGTTGCTTATTTATCTTATGTAACTAACAACCATTGACAAAGCCAATAGTCCTGGCTTGTTGTAGGTGTAATGTTAATTGTATTCTATATGTGGATGCAAAGAAAAAACCTACAAAATACAAGTTGGGCGTCACACTATGCTAAACGCAGATTTTTTTTAGCTTATGTGTGTTTAAGCCACGGCCTTAATTACATTGGCCACGCCCCTTTGAGAGACACCCCCCCCCGCCCCCCAGTTTTTTCAACCCACTTAAAGCCCTGTCCGGATGCTCCCAGTAAACTCAATGTAGTTTACATGTTGAAAGCTTGACATGAGCAAGAGTGCGGTGTGTATAGGATTACCTCCTAGATTATTTTGGGGATCTTCCAAATCGGGATCTTCGCTACAATACCAATGTGAGTATACACCCAGGGTGCCCCGATCCTGACTAAGGCAATGAATCCTATCTATGTACTTCATATAGCTCTTGAATATGTTGACTCCATAACCCGCGCACTCCGCCCCACTCCCACATATATGCAACATTCCCCCTACTGTATTCCTCCTCCTGAAAAAAAGCCAACGTACACGCTTGTCTTGTGGTGGTCATTTGTTGTCCGCAGTTTATTAGGAATACAAGGAAACATGTATATACTTTGCATATTTTGCATATTGTGTTATAACAACTTCCTTGGTATTGTCTCTTGGCCCTTCTGGGTCGTTTTCTTGGTTTTGTTTTTTGCGCGGGGAGGGAGTAGCTTCTGTCCCGGAGTTAGGCCACAACTCGCTACCTTGTCCGACTCTTGTTGTGCCCTGCCGTCCGGCGGGGGCTGGGCTGCGAGCGCCGTCTCCGTTTGCTACCCCCCCTCTTTGGTAGGCCAACTCACCCAGCCGTGAGGCATCCCAAAGTGAGTGGTCCTACACGCCGCCCTTAGGCCGACTCACCCAGCCGTGAGGCATCACAAGGAGAGTGGACCTATTCTGGCACACCGCCCTCCGGTGTGCCTCCTTACCAACCGTTATCAGCGTAGTTCTTCGCCCAAGCCTTGCTTGCTCCTCAGCCCTGCGACATTGCTGTTCCTTAGGTGTGGGTGGGTGGGACAAAAAGGTTCCGACGCCGATGCTGCTCCCCCGCTCCGTGAAGATAGGAGCTTACCTGGGGGAGCAGCGCTTATATGCCCCCCCACTTGCTTTCCCGCCCCGGTAGGCGTCTTGCCCTATTGGGGGGTTCATATCCCGCCTGGGCCCCCATTGGCCGAGGGGGCCGGCGCCTCTTTGGCGGCCGCCGCGGGGGGGGGGACCGGGTGTTTTTCCCCCCCTTTCTGCCGTTTGGCCGTTTTGCACGCCAAAACCAGCCCCCCAACTCGTTCTGTCCGGGGGCACGGCGCTAGTTATGGCGCCGGCTCTCTAGCCCCCTTTGGGGGCAGCCTCTGCAATTCTCAGGCGAATAACGTGTATTTTGGCTTAAATGCTGCATCCGCAGATGGGATTCCTCAATAAACGTCTTCAGCATGTCTGAACACAATGCTAACATCCCTCCAACTCTCCTTTCTTTTTTTGTACCTTGCTCAAAATTCATTATTTTGGGCAGCTTATACTAACTTGTAAAGCAGTACATTTTATCTACTCTGCAGGATTCTGTTTTTGCTATGTATGAGGGTGTGTGGGGTGAAATGTGTGTGGGGTGAAATAAGGAACCCATCACTTCTGCTGTACGCGGCTCAGTTTATTCCGTTTTAAGGTCCCATAACTGTGTTACTGAAACTTTGTACTAGAGCAGAACGATATTTGCACCATTTTTAGGTCGAAACAGTATATTTTAAAACAAAAGCAGATACGATATTACAAGACACCAGAACGCACTGTAATGTAATAGAATACAATCTCATATCTTTTGCTCTGTCTTCGGCTGACAGGGGTAACTTGCGTACTTTGCCATTAAATAAAAAAAAATGCAAACTTTAAAACTAGACAAATAGTGTCTGTGATTGTTGGTTATCTTTGAGAGACGTTTATCTTTTCGTGTGAGGTTGCGCTCCTTTGAGGTTGTGAAATTATTCCGAGCTCTCTCGTAGGAGCAATAAATCTAAGAGGTGGGCGTTTCCTGGTTAGCAGACACGTCTCCTGCACGTGCATTCATTTAGGGATGATGTCATACAGTAAGAGCCACAGGAGTTCACTATCACGTGTGGGGTGAAATAAGGAATGCATCATTTCTGCTGTACATGGCTCAGTTTATTCTGTTTTAAGGTATGTATTTTGTAGTGTTGTTGTAACTACGAAGTGAGATTCAAAGCATTTACCATCATTGTGACTGAAATACGAGCCATGTGATATGTCAGTAACTTGCAGTGTGTGTTAATTTTTGGAATTGTTTCTTGGGTAACATCTTTAAATCCGTTCGGTTTCTTATGTAATCTTGCCAACTTGTTCTTGAAAGCAAAGCACAGTCCCCCAAATCTTTAATTATCATATTGTGCGTTAGTCAGAGGACTCAAGCTTTACGTGTGCTCTACTAGTTCATGACAAGTTTTACATATAAATCATACAGAATATAATTTCATTTTCAGGTAGGTTCTGTAAGGTGGTCGTTTGACACATGACTTGTTTAATCATACAGACCTCGGTATCCTGCGGCCGCTTAGCACAGCGGTAGCTCAAGGTTTTCCATCATATGTTTTTGTTCTATATATATATATATATATATATATATTCACTGAAAAAACCATAGGTTTTAGGGACAGTTATAGTTAGTTGGACATTGCACTCGTACAAAACCCGTGAAATTCCCCCGTTATAGTTAGTCCAGCTAACTATAACTCGCGCCCCCGCAATGCACTGCTGATGACGTCACATATTACATCACTCATGACATGGTCAGTGACATCACTGATGACATCACTGATGACATCTCAAATGACATCACTGATGACATCACTGATGACATCATCCAGTGACTGTGTGTTTCTGTAAAGTTTAAATATTTTTAATATATATAGGAAAAGACGTATTGAAGAATGAATGGGTGTGTAAGTGTCTGTATGGATGATTTAGTAGGTGCGTGACTGACTGTATAAGTGAGTGATTTAAGGTATCTTACTGAATGCATGGGTTAGTGACTAAACTGGGTGAATGTCTGTATCCGTCTGTCTGTTGCTGTGTAAGTGGCTGCATGTGTTTGTGAATAGCTACATGAGTGTCTATATGAGTTATTGAATGCTTGTGTGAGTATCTGTATGGGTGCCTGAGTGTTTGTGTGGGAGGGTGTGTGCGACTCTGTGCATAGATGTGTGAGTGGGTGATTCACTGGGTGGATGGTTTCAAGAGTGCATCTGTGATAGACTGTATGGGTGGGTAAGTGTGTGTAAGAGTGTGTTAGTGAGTGAATGTATGTCCCAGTGGTACATGTGTGAGTAACTACATATGTGAAAGGCAGTATATATGTGTGTTGGAGTATATAAATAGCTATAAGCGTAGAGTGAGTGATTGTGATAGTGGCTGTATGGATGAGTGTGTGCTTGTATCAGTGATTGTATAAGAGCGTAAGAATGTGCTAGTATTTGTATGAGTAAGTGAGCTGGTGTGTGTATAACTGTATAGGTGAGTAAATGGTAGTGTGTTAAATTATTTGCATGACTGACTAGGTGTGTGAGTACCTCTATGGATGAGTGGCGGTGTTTGAGTGTCTATATAGGAGTATGAGTGCATATGATAGTCCTGTACTGAGTGACCGTAAGTATGAGTGACTGTACGGGTGAGTGAGTGGATGTGTGCGTAGACCTAAGAATCAGTGAGTGGGTATGTAGTTATTGGTGTTGGAGTGTCTATGGTTTTGCGAATGGCAGTCTGTAATTTAGAGTGGGTGTATCAAAGGTTATATTAGGGTGTGAGAAGATGCATGAAATTATCAAGTGGATGATGTCATCAGTGATGTCATTTGAGATGTCATCAGTGATGTCATCAGTGATGTCACTGACCATGTCATGAGTGATGTAATATGTGACGTCATCAGCAGTGCATTGTGGGCGCGAGTTATAGTTAGCTGGACTAACTATAACGGGGGAATTTCACGGGTTTTGTACGAGTGCAATGTCCAACTAACTATAACTGTCCCTAAAACCTATGGTTTTTTCAGTGAATTTCAAAGGTTTTTTAAATGCTAATTTGTAACTATAACGTCCCTGAAACCTATGGTTTTTTCAGTGAATTTCAAAGGTTTTTTAAATGCTAATTTGTAACTATAACATGTCTGAAACCTACGGTTTTTTCAGTGAATTTCAAAGGTTTTGTAAATGACAATTTTTAAATGTATTAATTGTTATATAAATTTTTTTCATACTGATTTACTACATTTTCAGAAACATTTTTTTTTACATATTTTATTTTTTAAATTACATTGTAATTACATTATACATTACATTACAAAAAATACTTTCTCAGAATGAATTACTTTAGTTTAAATACTTTGCACATAGGCAATAGACTTTTAAGTACATTAGTTACAGTTGTTGCAATGGGCAACACATTTTCAAACACAATGCAACATTCAGCTCAATGTGAATTTCTAGTTAAATGCAATTAGTTACTTTATGGATTACTTTTCTAACCACAGGACTGGATCCTAGATTCAGTCCTGGAACATCTCCTGTAAACAGTTGAGTAAAAGCGTTTTGGTTACAGTCGTGATTTTTAAGGAATATTATTGTACTTTAAAAGTTGACACTTAGAAACTTTTTCTCATAGAATCACCAATGTTATCCTATGGAAGGAAATTCACTTAGAAGGTAAAAACTGTTATCGTTACATTTTCTTACTCAGTGTTGCATCCTGGATCCAGCACTGGTGCATCTCCTGTAAACAGTTGAAAGAATGCGTTTAAGTCATACAGGCGAATTTTTTAGGAATATTTGTAGTTTGTGAAAATCGACACTTTGAAACTTTTCTGCTGAAAACCACACAATGGATTCCTATGGAAGAAAATATAAGTTACTGGTAAGTACGGTTAAAATTACTTTTCAGGGTCAGTGCTGGGCTAAAAGATGCAGCACTGGGTTCTCTCCTGATAACAGGTGAGTAAATTGGAATTCGTACTTTGGTTGATTTTAGAGGAATATTATAAAGTTCCAAAACTCCACACTTAGAAGAATTTCCAAGTGAAACCAGTCAATGTTAGCCTATGAAGGAAATTCAAGTTACTGGTAAGTACAGTTAAAATTACTTTTCAGGATTAGTACTGGGCTGAAAGATGCAGCACTGAGGTCTCTCCTGATAACAGGTGAGTAAATCGGAATTCGTATTTCGGCTGATTTTAGAGGAATATTTTAAAGTTCCAAAACTCCACACTTAGAAGAATTTCCAAGTGAAACCAGTCAATGTTAGCCTATGGAAGGAAATTCAAGTTACTGGTAAGTACGGTTAAAATTACTTTTAAGGACCAGTACTGGGCTGAAAGATACAGCACTGAGGTCTCTCCTTATAACAGGTGAGTAAATCGGAATTCGTATTTCGGCTGATTTTAGAGGAATATTTGTATGTTTCAAAAACAACACTTAGAAACTTTATCAACAAAAAGCAGGCAATGATATCCTATGGAAGGAAATTCAAGTTACTGGTAAGTACGGTTAAAATTACTTTTCAGGACCAGTACTGGGCTGAAAGATGCAGCACTGAGGTCTCTCCTTATAACAGGTGAGTAAATAGGAATTCGTATTTCGGATGATTTTAGAAGAATATTTGCACAATGGTGAAGGGAGGGGGCGGGGCCTGAGGTGACATCTGTGCAAACGCGCCCTGTGGCGCGTTTTAAGTTGGGGGATTAAGTCCCCTTGAATCCTGAGGGTCCCTAGGGGCCAACTAGCCCACCAGGAACCTCCAATATGCGCCAGGGGCTGCGTTGCAGAGACGTGTAGAGAGGCCACACCCCTTTTACACCTCTCTGCAACGCAGCTCTGTGGCGCTTTCTGGATGTACCTGTTGGGCTAGTTGGCCCCAGGGACCCTCAGGATTGAAGGGGATTTAATTCCCCATCTTAAAAACGCGCCACGGGGCCTGTTTGCACACATGTCACCTGAAGCCCCGCCCCTCCCTTCACCACTGTGCAAACGCGCCCGTGGCGCGTTTTAAGTTGGGGAATGAAGTCCCCTTGAATCCTGAGGGTCCCCGGAGTCCAACTAGCCCACCATATACCTCAAAGCGCCACAGAGCTGCGTTGCAGAGAGGTGTAAAAGGGCGTGGCCTCTGTACACCTCTCTGCAAGGCAGCCCCTGGCGCATACTGGAGGTTCCTGGTGGGCTAGTTGGCCCCCAGGGACCCCCAGTATTCAAGGGGAATTCGTTTCTCTCTGCAAACGCGCCAGGGGCGCGTTTGCAGAGTGGTGAAGGAAGGGGCGGCCCTGTGGGCCCGATCGTTTTTTTTTGTCTCTGAAGGGGGCTGTGTGGCCCCTTCCTTTTTTTCTGTTTTTGGGCCCTGGGGACCCCATCCCCAGGGCCTTACCCCTTTTTTTAATTACAAATTTTAAAAAACGGGAAGGGGGCCGCGTGGCCCCCTTCCCTGGGACTGTATTGGCCCCGGGACCCCATCCCCGGGGAATGGCCTCTATTTTTACTTTTATTCTTTTGAGGGGGCTGCGTGGCCCCCTCTTCTGCTCATTTTAAGGCCCCGGGACCCCATCCCTCGGGCCGGCCATACCTCTTTTTTTTTTTTAAACATTTTTGTAAACTTTGGGGAGGGGGGCCGCGTGGCCCCCTCCCGGGCCACTACTTGCCCCGGGACCCCATCCCCCGGGCTGGCTCTCTCGTTGAGGACTGTGGGGGTCCCCAATCCCCACAGTCCCGCCGGCTCCCGCGTCCCTTGGGAGCCGGCATTGCTTTCCACATGGGGAGCTGCTAAAATGCAGCTCCCCATGTGGAAAGCAATGCTTTGGATATTGAAGAGAGAGCAGGTTTCCTGCTCTCTCTTCCAATATCCAAAGCAGTTTAGCTATGGCAGGACGGGAGCCGCGAGGCTCCGCCCTGCCATAGCAAACTACAGTGTCCCGGGGTAGGCACCCGGGACACTGCAGAAGCCGGCCCTGGGGGTGGTGGTCCCCAGGGCCATCAAGGGCTCCAGGAGGGGGCCGCGCGGCCCCACTCCCATTCAGTTCACAGCCCCGGGAGGTGGTGGTCCCCGGGCTCTGGGGTCCGTAACGGACCCCCATATTTAAATGTTTAGTGCCCCGGGAGGTGGCGGTCTCGGGCGTGTGGGGGCTGGAGCCCCCCCACACAGGTTTTTTAATTTATAAAAAAAAGCCCCGGGAGGTGGTGGTCTCGGGGCTGCGGGAGGGCTCAGAGCCCTCCCGCACCATTTTTAAAAAGCCCCGGGGGTGGCGGTCCTCGGGCTTGGGTGGCCCTTGAAGCCCCCACACATTAAATTATCCCCCCACCATGCCCCCGGGACTTGGGCCACCCGGGGCAAATACAATCGAGCGCTGGAGACCGCGCTCGATTTTTTTTTTTCCGGCAGGATTCGCGCACCCTAAGCGCATCCTGCCGATTTTTAAAAAAATTTTGTGGGACCCCCTGAGCAAACCTAGGGGGTCAGGGTGTTTCTACCCTGCCCTTTGTGCGCTTTGCGCACTTGTTTCTGTCCCTCGGTTCTACCGAGGGACAAAATGGCTGCCAACATTTCCTGAATCGGAATGTTGACAGCCAGCTGACAGCCAATTAACATGCAGCTCGTGATCGGGACGGTGCGCGCAGGGTGCGCTGAGGGTACGCGGACCCTACTCGGCCATAGATATATCTATCTTTTTACTTTTGATTTTCTCAGCAACTACTGAACGGATTTACACCATTTAACAAAAAGGGTTCTTTCTGAACCAAGAACTACCTCTTTGCCAAATTTGGTGTAATTCCGCTCAGCAGTTCGGGCTGTAGCCGTGTCTAAAGTTTCCTATGGAAAATTGCATGGGGAAAACGCGTTTTGGGACCCCCTTTTTCTTGGCCCCCGCTGACGAATCCCCCGAGACTTTCAGGGTAGGAGCGGACCGGAGCGGGCCATAAAGTTTGAAAATTTTGCGAAGATACGTCAACCGGCAAGAGAGTTATTTCAAATAGAATGTCGCGGATTTCCTATGGATAATAGGTTGTAACTATAACTATCTACTGGCGACCGCTAGTAGATAATATATATATAGATATAGATATATATATATATATTCCAGGCCAAACGGTACTAGCTGTCTAAAGGGTAGTGGTTTCCAAGGCTTCTGAGGAGAACATTGGTTTAATGGTGTCATATGCTTCTTTTGGTTCGAAACGAATTGTGCCCAGTAGTAATTCCATAGTCTTGGTCCTCTAGACAGTGCTGCAGCTGTGTCTCTGGTTCCCAGTGGTAATTCCTCATTCTTAGGCCTGTAGACAATGCTGCTAGCTGCTTCTCTGGTCCCAGTAGTAATTCCTCAGTCTTAGTCCTCTACGCAGTACTGCTAGCTGCTTCTCTGGTCCTGTTGGTAATTCCTCATTCTAAGTCCTCTAGACAGTGGTGCTAGCTGCTACCCTGGTCCCGTCGGTAGTTCCTCATAAGTCCACAACACAGTGCTGCAGCTGTGTTTCTGGTCACAGTGGTAATTTCTCATTCTTACTCCTCTAGACAATGCTGCTAGCTGCTTCTCTGGTCCCGTCAGTAACTCCCCCATTCTAAGTCTTCTACACAGCGCTGCAGCTGTGTCTCTCTTCCCATTTGTAATTCCTCATTCTAAGTCCTCCAGACTGTGCTGCTTGCTGTTTCTCTGGTCTCATCGGTTAGTCCTCCATTCTAAATCCTCTAGACAGTGCTACTAGCTGCTTCTTTTATCTCAGTGGTAATTCCCTGTTCTAAGTCCTCCAGACAGTGCTGCAGCTGCGTTTCTGCTCCCAGTGGGAATTCCTCATTCTTAGTCCTCTAGCCAGTGCTGCTAGCTGCTTCTCTGGTGACATCAGTAACTCCCCCAATCCAAGTCCTCTAGGCAGTGCTGCAGCTGTGTCTCTTTTCCCAGTGGTAATTCCTCATTTTTAGTCCCCTTAACACTTCTGCAGCTGGTTCTCTGGTCCCGTCTGCAACTCCTCCATTCTAAGTCCTCTAGGCAGTGCTGCAGCTGTGTCTCTGTTCCTAGTGGTAATTCCTCATTCTTTGTCCTCTAGGCAGTGCTACAGCTGCGTCTCTATTCATACATTCACTTCACTCCAAAGCAAAACAGATAAGTAAAAGACATTGTCATTTACAAGGCCAATAGCTCTAACTCGCAAAAATGCGAGACCTATTGCATTGCAAATGCTTGTTATTTCTATTAGGCCAAAGGTGGCACGTGCTCTGTGAAAAAATACTGCCCTCACTCACAGAATTGTGACATGCATCATCATCGGGCTTGCTTCAGTACACCCCTGCACAGACCAACGCCTGGGGTGGAGCAAAAGACGAGAGGAGTTGGCCTAACGGCTAGGGCGGTTGACCTTGAATCTGGGGAACAGGGTTCGAGTCTCGGCAATGACGCTGAACATCCTGTGATTCTGGGCAAATCACTTAATCTCCCCGTGCTTAACAAAAATGAATGTGTCCTCATGTAATGCACCTGGTGCTATGTAAAGCGCTCTGATACCCGATTCAGGTCAAGTTCGCGCTATATAAAACTCTGTAAAAAAAAAAGGGAGGGGAGGTGTAGGAGAGTAGGATCTGCCTCTTATGTTGCCCCCACTTTTTTTCTGATGTTTACACTGGTTTCTGGCTTTAGTCAGGCTGGGACCCTGCCAATCAGGGCCCCAGCCTCTCTGTTCTCTCTAAACGACTTGGAGTGCACTCTAGGTGCACTAGTGATTGGATACTGTGGTACCTTATGAGGCCCTAGTATATGGTACCTTAGGTGCCAAGGGCATAGGTACTTCACAGGCCTACCAGGGGCCGAAGCATGTATTATGCCACCCCTGGGAAGCAGACTAAATCTGACACCACAGATCTGCTACTGCAGCCTGGGTAAGGTGGTGCATGCACCCCTTACTGTGGTATAGGCTACCTATATCACTACATAGATACACACATATAAACCTATAAGTCACTCCTATGGCAGGCATTATCAATCCTGAAGGCAGAGTGCTTGGTTCCTATGTGAGAGGGTGCCCCTGCATGAGCAGAGCCCTCTGCAGCCTTCGGAGACCCTTCTCTGATGCTGTTTGTAGTGCAGCCTGACCATATACTCTTAAGCGCATTATAACCTCGCGTTAAATGCTAACTTTGGGATGGCTGCACCGAAACATGTCGTGTTTAGTGTCAAACATCTTGGAATACTACCCCCCCGCCAGTTCTGGCGGCGGGGGTAGCATTCCACCCTTCTAGAGGGATAGACATGTACCTACTGTGGAAACGCGGTAGAATCCTGAAGAGCCCTGGCATCACAAAATGGATGCCACCAGTCACAGACACTGGGCTGCCCTCCTGCTGATGACCGAAACTCGCAGTGGAGGAAGCCCAACAATAGGTATCCTGTCACAGGGAGGTGTGACCACCTCCCAGACAGGGTTTAGTGTATTGGGGCTGGGTGGGTGCACTCCTAGAGTGCTTTGAAGTCCTGCACTGGGGAGCAGAAGGCTCCTCTGTGCATACCCCAGTTCAAACCGGCTCAGGGGCTACCTGCCCCTGCTCTGGCGCGAAACTGGACAAAGGGAAGTGGGTGTAGCCACCCACTCCCCTGACCCTCCCATAGGTGGGGTCTTAGAGCTAGTCCCTCCCTTCCTTTTTAGTATAAGGTAGGGAACGCTTGAACTTGCAAACTAGATATCCCTGGACGACGCTCTGAAGAAGAATCCTGGACCTTCGACGTTCCACTACCTCTGGAAGACTGAAGAATCTCCCTTGGAGTCAAGGAGTGACTCCCCTGCTTGGCAGGCACCAAAAACTGAAATGACGGTCGCAAACTACGCCGCTCCCGCCGGAGCCCAAGGTCCCTGCAGCCCAAGACGAAGATTTCCTGACTTCTCCAAGGCCATCGTGAGTCCCCAGCAAAGCTGAGGCCAGTGGACTCCACGAGTGACGAGGAACCGCAGTCCCTCGGTACCGTGCACTATTGTCGGGTGCAACCCCTTCACAACATTCTACGAACCTGTGCTTTAGACCACGTGTGGTCCCAGCCTCTAGCAGGAATCCCTCTGAAGATCAGAGGCCTACCCCATCCCGAGTGACCGTGGGCCCCTGTTGAAGGAATCCTCCCGAGGCGTCTTTGCGATCCCTTGCCAGCCGGCTTGTGGGTCCCCTGAAGACTTTTCTACAGAACTAAAGGGCTCCCCTGGTTGCTCCAGGCCTGCCCTGACTTACCCTTGCTGGGTGAGTTCCCCAGACCTTGCTAGTCTGCACCATTGACTTTTTACGCTTTCCACAAGACTTGCTGCTACCAAGGCTTGTTGGCTCCAATCGGGTCGTCGACACCTCAGTCAGCTGCAGACTTTGTGGGACATGCTGAATCCAGCTCCTAGTTGTCCTCAACGCCTCCTGGACCTCGTGGCCGAAGAGTCAAGACACCCATGAATGACCTGAATCTGTCGATGACGGTGGCAATTCATCTTCCTTGCCCCGGGTCACTGCCCAGTGACTTTGAACACTGTCCCCTCTGCTTTCAGGTCTTCCTTCTTCCGAATCCAGGCTTGGATTCCACCGGACACTTCTTCTGGCTTCACAAGCAGCAAGTCTTCATTGGCTCCCATTGAAAACGACGCCGCGACCCGACACCAAAAGACACCTATGCACCTGGCTTCCCTGGGTGAGGTAACTCCAGCACTACGGGGCTCCTGTGGGTGTTGGCCCTAGAACTACTTACCCTGAAGTGACTTGCTTGTAGCTACTCCCCAGGTGCCCTTAAACTCTTAATTTCCAACCGCGACTTGCCCCATTGAAGTCTACGGCGATCCGCGCCTGTGTTCATGCACTGCACGCGTCCCCCGTGGGTCCTTTACTTACCTGCCTTGGGTGGTTTCGTGAGGCCCCAGCACTTCTGAAGGCCCTGGGCCTTGTCTCCTAGCAAGTCGTTGTTCTTAAGTCCCTTTTTTAGTATATGGTCTGGTACGCCCCTAGGGCCCCAGCCATATTTGTGCTTAATTTATTGTGAAACGTTGATTTGTGCATATGTTCCTGACTTCTAATCTCACAAGAGATTAGTAGAGAGTTGTTTAGAAATAAATACATATATATTTGATATATATACCTGTGTGGTGTCTTTTCATTTGGTGATTCAAGAGATTGTGTGGTAAAACAAGTTGTTTTACATTCCTCCAAGACTTAGCCTGAAGGCTGCTCTCCACAGCTACCACTAGGATAGCTTTCTATAAAGGTTGTCTTAAACCTACCTACCATAAGAGTCGAATTGTACTGGTGCAAGGTGTCCACTTTAACTAGTGAACAGCATATACCAGGCCAACTTCTCACAGGAGGGGAAGACAATACAAACAGAAAAATATATACAAATTGGGATCACCGAAAGAAAAGTGCAGTGAATGTTAAAACTAGCTCGGTGGTGTCTCTGCTCAACAATTTATTCCTGGACCCACCAGCTAGGCTTAAAAACGTGAAGGATGGTGGTGATAGGAGAAGTTTTAAGAGTTCCTGCACCCCTCCTTACTGCCAAAGTGTCTACATGTTTCTCCCATCTTGTGAGTGACCACAGTGTTGGGTCACACCAGCATTCCTCAGGACCCTTTCGGATCCCAACACGGGATTACCCTCTGTATCACTGTTTCGTATCCTAGGAATCAGTCTTTTCCAAGGAGAGGGTACCCCTAAGTAACACACACTCGATATCCTGTAGGGGAAAGCACAAGGGTAATTACAGTATATTACTCGTGCTATGGTAGCTGATGGGTGTGCAAACGCAGATACTCGAAGTACCCTTTCAGCTCTCTCTCTCTCATCATTGAAGGCACGTATGTTCCACCTAAGCTGACCCAATAGGTCTAGAGAACTGTCTATACGTCCATCCTAGAACATATCATGCAGTAATAGGATAGTTTTCCCTAAAACAATTGCAGGTCATCATACTCCGCTGGACCAAGGCTCCTATGCACATCCGTTGCGCACACTCAGCCTGTGCAGCAAGGAAAACAACTCACTGAGTTTCATCAATGTAGTGCTAAAACTGGCAAGTAAATGGAAGAGACCCCCTGTAGTCAAACTCTAGTAGGAGAATAAAAACATGGATGAACAGTAGCATGCAATGTCGTAGTAAAAGATACGATCCAGTGGTGGATGTCGTTTAAAATTGATAGTCTAAACAAGCGGTACATGGTGAGTAAGTGAGGCTCTCCATGTTATAAATCAACCTCTAGGTAGTGCCCCAAAACTTTCAGCACCGTTTGATACTTAAGCTGTCTTTTGGCCCTTCGCCTAATGATGTAATTTTGCCCTGTGAAAATACCTGGTAGTAAAGGTCGGTGGTCAAAAGATATATACTCTGTGTGGTAATGCAATGATGTGATCTAAAGTGGCGGGACATCGTCGTCACTCGAGCGAGCGGTCTCAGGTCGTGATTCCGCCCCGCGGCATACCCCTGCAACTCTTTACTTCATCAAGGTGGGTAGCTCTGCCTGGAAATTGTCCAACTCTCGCCGTGAAGCTAGCACAGTGCAGATCTGATGCTTCTCTCATAGCGAGAGGTTTTTCGGTCACATGACTGGCTTCGGGTCCCGTAATCGTGTCATGTGACCATATCGTATATTGATGTCCCTGCGTCGCTAGGGACGCAGTAGTCTGGCTTGTGTTCGTGCAATTCAAAAAATAGAAAGCTTTATCTGTCTATTTGATAAATGCACATTGGGGAAGAATCGAAGGTTGAATTGTAAAAAACCACATCGGACCCTGAAAAGATTGGTATTGTAATCACTGCTTAAATTTTGCATACAGCCTCTGTGATCGGATGGCGTAGTGTGAGATACTTATGATACAGAAAATGACTAGACACAAAAGGGCATTGCTTATATTGTAACTAGTGCTGATATTTGGCATACAGCAGCTGTGATTGGAAGGCGTGGTGTAAGATGCTTATGGTACAGTATATGACTATCAACAAGGGGGCATTTGCCTATCTTCAAGGCGTATTGGAGAGGGATGAACAGGGAGTGGAAAAAAGGCCCCTGCTACATTGCTCCTTCCCTATCTTGTGGGGCCCCTGCGCCAAAATTAGATCTCTATTACTGCAACCATATGTTCAGAAAAGCAATAGTGTTTTTAAATAATAATGAAGGATAATTTAAACGGTGCAAAGTGGGTGATATTATTCCTTATCAATAAAACCCACAAGGCAGATGTCTAAGAGACCTGGTGGTGGATGATGAGGGATGACAAGGATCTTGTTTGCTCCTATCCGTTTATGGTATTCCACAGGATATCATCATTCAATCCAATCTCATGGCTCTTCAGCCTATACATTTCTGTTCTCTTATTAGGAGTAATCTTTTTTTGTCTCCTGTATTTGAGTTGAATCTTGCTTTGTCCAGCACGGTCCAAGCTAGGTCGTTAACTGTGTGGTGTTGTTCCAAATAATGCGCCGTGAGTTTCGTGTTTGACTTCTGGCACCTAATGGTGCTCCTATGCTCCATAATCCGTGTTTTCACTTTTCTTGTGGTCATGCCTATATACTGTTTTCAACAGGGGCATGTTATGAGGTAGATCAAGTATTCCAAGTTACAATTGGTATGTGTCCTCTGTTCCCACGGATATTGTAGGCCTACATCTATGCTTTTAGAACTCTTGGTCAAGTGGCACACATTGCATGAGCCACACCTCGTATGCCCTGTGACGGGAGGTAATGCCCTAGGTTCCTGTATATTGTTGGGTATAATGGAACAGGGTCTAGTATGGTCCAGGATATCCCTCAGATTTGTGTTTCTCTTAAAGGAGAATAACGTTTTTTCTACGTCATGCCCGTTAGAGTTTAGTATGCGCCAGTTTTTCAGAATAAGCCGTTTTATATGGTGTGAGGTTGTGTTGAAGGTCGTAACACAAACTGGTTTATCCAGTATTAGGGTATCTTTCATAGATTCACATGCCTGAATCATTCCCCGTCGTCGAGACGGGAGTCCCCGGTATATAATAAAAGTAATGTCCTATTAGACATACCAAACCATAGGCCTAAGGCCTCTCATTAGTAACATATCCAGGTCCTTTTGTGAAAAGGACCAAACTCTCTGGAGCAGCCAATCAGCTGCCACCACCCTCTGGAACCTTCCTGTCAGGAGCTCTGGTCCCTCAGATTTTCTACCGCACGTTATGCTAAGGGAGTCTCCAACTGAGCTCTGCTCAGATTTTCTATTATTACAGCGTTTATACTGCTAGAAAGGTATTTCATTATCCTTATTTCTGTCTGACTGAAGTCATAGTCATCTTCATGTCAGACACTCGAAGAAAGGCCTTTTTCAGGCCATGTACAACCTGCAGGAAGAAGAGGTTGCATGTGGACGATCCTCACAAGGACTGCCTGTACTGTCTTTACCCAGACCATTCAGCTAAAGACTGCAAGGTATGTCGTACTTTCTCTGCAAAACCCTAAAAGACCGGGAAGGACGTCTTTGATTTGGCTGCAGAGGTTAAAGGACAAACAAGATCCCTTGTCCTCTGAGGAGAGTGAAACTTCATCAAGATCCTCCTCAAAAACTCCACAGAAAAGGTCGAGAAATGCTTCTCCAAGCCCTTCATCACAGCAACCTGCAAAGAAGACGCAGAAAAAGTCTTCAGAGGTTCCCACGGGCAAAAAATTGCCATCTCCAGACCCTGCGACTCCTTCAGTCAGAGTCCAGCATTCTTTTAAAAACCCTCCTCAGGCTCGTCGACGACGGCATCGTCGACGATTTCAACGACGACTGCTCCTGTCACTGCCAGGGTTACCACGTCGACGACGACAGTCTCCACTATGTCTGCTTCGTCAGCGGCGCGATCATCGTCGACGACTACAACATCTTCGTCGACGGCACAAGTGATCATGTCGTCGACGATAAAATAAGGAAGTCGTCGTCGAAGATTCCGACGACGATCCAGTCAGTCGACGACGCCGACGACGACCTTCCCGTCGACGACAACCACATCGACGGTGCTCTCGCCGACGATACCGCCGACGACGTCTCTATCGACGGT
This sequence comes from Calotriton arnoldi, assembly GCA_963921515.1. Taxonomy (NCBI): domain Eukaryota; kingdom Metazoa; phylum Chordata; class Amphibia; order Caudata; family Salamandridae; genus Calotriton; species Calotriton arnoldi. The sequence continues at coordinate 438,204 of CAWUFW010004637.1, forward strand.
AGGCTTACCGTCGACGACGCCATTTCCATCGACGACGCCGTCGACGAAGATTTCAACAAAGCTTTCAACGAAGCTCAAAGCTTTACCAATCGACGCTACCACCGTCGACGACGAGTGTTCCGTCGACGATCTTGATGTCTACTCCAAAAATGAAGGCTAAACGACTCAGCAGATTGTCACCCTCTGTAACGTCACCCAGTAGAGTCCAATCCTTAGTACCCTCTCATCTATTGGATGTGGATGACGATTCGGAGGACGAGGGTCCTTTAGGGCCGCAACAAGTCCGTCGGAACTTAATGTCAAATACCAGGAGTTCTCAGATGAGGATGATCAGGACATTGATGATCAGTCTTATCAGGAAGATCAAGTACCTCAACAACCTCAGATGGTATGTCTTCCGGTGGCTTTGGTGTCGGACCTCCAATTTCTGATTACAGATTATAAGAAAAGGTTTCCTACTACTGCTCCGGCTTCTGCTCCGGAACGAGCTCCACCACCGGCCGTACAACTTCCACCTCAGCCGTCCGCATCGACAGTGATTTGTCCATCTCTCCATTCTACTGACGATGAAGAGGACTGTCGTCAAGAAGAAGGGGAAATCCTGGATGATGGATCACAGCATGAGGAATGGGACGACTACGTCATACCACTTCCAGCGTCCTCCTTCCCCTCCTCCAGTAGACTCGCCTCCGGAGGACATAGGAGGTTTTCATAATCTTCTAGAAAGAGCGGCAAAGCGCTTTCAGTTGCCAATGCCTTCCCAGCAACAAGAGTGTTTCTTATATGACTTTAAGGAACCCTTTAAAAAGTCGGTGAGATCCATGCCAATAATAGACTATATCTGGGAACAAGGGGTCAAGATCATGAAGAATCCTTCTTCAATGCCTCCAATCCTAACACGACTGGATAAAAAGTATAGGGCACCGGATGACGCCCCAGCCTGTCTAACTGGCCATCCCAAGCCAGATTCGGTGGTGACACAAGCAGCCCAGCGCCACTCAAAGAATCCGTCTACTCCACTGTCAGCGCCACCAGATAAAGAGGGTAGGCGTTTGGACAACATTGGAAAGCGTTTCTCTTCCATGTCGGCACTAACAGTGAGGGCTGCTAACTCACTAGCCTTATTGGGAAGATACAACAGGCAAATCTGGTCAGACATTGCACCTTTCTTGGATAGTTTACCAGAGGACACCAAACAGGAAGCGAAGAAGCTACTGCAAGAAGGCGAAAGGTCAGCTTCGGAGATTATAGATTGTGCGATGGACATCGCATCTACTGGTTTCCGTCAGTTGGCAGGAGCGGCAGTCTTAAGGCGCCAAGGAGGCTTAAAGCAACCACATTCCGACCGGAGGTCCAGACAAAGATCCTAGATATGCCCTATGATGGGCAGTGCCTGTTTGGATCTCATATCGATGAGGCCCTACAAGGGATTAAGAAAGACACAGAGACAGCAAGATCTTTGGGAACCCTCCAATATAAAACGTCTTCCTTTCGTGGCTCACGAGGTAGAGGTCAATCGTCCTATAGAGGAGGATATCAACAAAATAGATATTCTAATTACTTCCTCGTCCGGCCAGCAATACAGGCCGCAATTTCAGCAAAGGCAGCAACCTCAACAAACTGCCTATAACAAATCCTCTTTTCGAGGAAGAGCTGGTCGCCAGAGGGATGCTGCCCGGCGTCAATGACTTTTCCTTGCCACCAACTCCAACCTCGCCCTCGCCACTCAAAATAGGAGGGAAGATATCGAATTTTTTCCACAACTGGGAACAAATTACTACGGATCAGTGGGTCCTTCAAATAGTACAATTCGGTCATTCCTTGGAATTTCTTCAAACCCCTCCACCAACTCCACCTCAACCTATGGTTCACAAGCATTTGAACCTCTTGCAGAACGAAATATCATCCATGATTCGCAAAGGGGCCATAGAGCGAGTTCCTGTTCATCAACGAGGAAAAGGTTTTTATTCCCGATTCTTTTTGGTGCGCAAGAGAGACAACAAGTGGAGGCCGGTTCTAGACCTAAGAAATTTGAACAAATTCCTAAGGAAGCAATCATTTCGCATGATTACCATACAGGAAGTCCTACAACTTCTCAACCCGAACGACTACATGGTATCATTGGATCTACAGGATGCCTATTTCCATGTGCCAATCCACAGAAAACACAAACAATTTCTGAGATTTGCAGTCGCTGGCAAGCATTACCACTTTCGAAAGTGCTGCCGTTTGGGCTCAAATCGGCTCCTCGTATATTCACGAAATGCCTGGCTCCGGTCGCTGCGTACCTCAGACAGCAGCATCATCAAGTATTTCCATATCTCGACGACTGGCTCATCAAGGCACCATCTTTTCAAGGCGCAACGCAATCTTCCAGCGCTTGTCTAGAACTTTTCAAGCAGTTAGGTCTCACCCTCAATGTAGAAAAGTCAATGCTTCAACCTTCTCAAAGGATCACATTCTTAGGAGCCGTGTTGGATACGGTCCACACGCATGCTTGCCCAACGCAAGAACGACAACGCAGGCTCACACAGCTGGCAAACAGAATAAAGCTAAGAAAGTCTCTTTCGGTTCGGCTCTTCAAATCCCTCCTAGGAATGATGTCTTCTTGCATACTACTCATTCCGCATTGTCGTCTCCATATGCGTCCTCTCCAGGAGGCTCTTGCCGCTCAGTGGATTCAGGTGGAAGGATCTTTCGACGACATCATTCAGATCACTCCTCAAGTAATTACAGCATTACATTGGTGGACTCGTCCACAGAATCTGGCACGAGGCCTGTCTTTTCTGCCTCCAGTGTCTCCTCAAGTAATAACTACAGACGCATCCCTGGAAGGTTGGGGAGCTTTTCTCCAGGAGCTTCAAATCAGCGGAAAATGGTCAATAACAGAAAGGACCTTGCACATCAACCTCCTAGAACTCAGAGCTGTGTATCTAGCCCTGCGGGCTTTTCTTCCCAGAATAGCAGCTTCGCTAGTGCTGGTCAAGACGGACAACACCACAACAATGCACTATGTGAACAAACAGGGGGTACTCGTTCTCTCTTGTTATCTCAAGAATCGCAGAAAATTTGGAACTGGGAACTTCAGCACAAAATATCTCTGAAGGCCGAATATGTGCCGGGAAGGGAAAATATATTGGCAGATTCACTGAGCAGACTACAAACATCCTGCCACGAGTGGGAATTACACCAGGGTATTCTCAACCGCATTTTCAACCAATGGGGCGAACCAAATCTAGACCTGTTCGCGTCACAGATCAACGCCAAATGCCAACGCTTCGCAAGTTGGCATCCCCAGCAGGGATCTCTGGGGAATGCATTTTCAATAGCCTGGTGCGGCGTCTTTGCGTACGCTTTTCCGCCGATTCCGCTGCTCCCAGGGTACTCAAGAAGATGAAGGCAGAGCCCTGCACACTGATTTTAATAGCACCAGCATGGCCTCGCCAACATTGGTTTACGGAACTACATCTCCTATCCCAGGCACCTCCAATTCCATTGAAGCCGTTCCCATCTCTCCTCACAATGGATCAGGGACAGATACAACATCCGGACCCGGCCTCACTCAAATTATCGGCCTGGCTCCTGAATACAATGAATTCCAGGCTATGAATATCCCTCCGGACTGTAGAGCGGTTCTGTCTCGAGCAGTGGCGGACAGTACAAGCAAGACATATTCTCTCAAATGGAAAAGGTTCTGTATATGGTGTGCATCTGCCAAAGTACATCCCTTTAAGTCCTCTCCTGAGGAGATTTTGCCATACCTTCTTCATCTCGCAAATGCAGGCTCTCGCTCACGCTTCCATCAGAGTTCACCTAGCAGCGATATCCCGCTTCAGAAGATCTTCCACAGGTCCTTCACTTTGGTCCAATAGACTCATAAAACAATTCCTCAAAGGTCTTTTCCGGACTTTCCCTCCACTAAAGCTTCCTCCTCCAACATGGCAGCTTAATACAGTTCTAGCTCAGCTTATGAGGCATCCTTTTGAACCAATACACAAGGTGGACCTTAAATTCCTCTCCTGGAAAACTGCACTTCTACTCGCCCTGGCTTCGGCAAGACGAGTCAGCGAACTTCATGCTTTTACAATACAGCATCCATTTCTGCAATTCAGGGATGATAGGGTAATTCTTCGAACTAACCCGAAGTTTATCCCTAAAGTGCCATCGTACTTCCATCTTAACGAACCCATTGTGTTAAAGACATTCTTCCCGAATCCTCAAACACCAGCGGAAAAAGCTCTTCATTCCTTGGACCTGAAGCGATGCATTAAATTCTACCTTCATAGGACAAGACCATTCCGAAAGTCCAACCAACTTTTCGTGGCCTACAGTGTGCCTAGGAAGGGTTTCCCCTTACCAAGCAGAGTATCGCTAGGTGGATCTCTAGCGCTATCACTCTATGTCACCAGCAGGCTGGTCAGCCTTTGCAAACTACAATTCGTGCCCATTCTACCAGGGGCGGTCTCTACGTCCATGGCTCTGTTTGCCGGCGTACCGCTGATGGACATTTGCAGAGCGGCAACATGGAAAACGCCGCACACATTTACCAAGCATTACTGCTTGGATTCAGAACTGGCGAAGGACGCTGCAGTTGGACAGGCAGTACTACGTCATCTGTTTCAATAGAGGTGAGCCTTTCCTCCTTCCCACCAACCTTTGTTTTACCACCCATTTCTATGATTATTATTGTTATTATGATGATGCACTATATCGATGATATAATGGAATGTATCAATATGGGTTTTTGTTTTTAACCAATGAGTGTATATCCCTTATGGGGAACAAAGGAAATGTGCTCACTATTGCTTGCTACTCTGATTCAGGCATGTGAATCTATGAAAGATACCCTAATACTGGATAAGAAATGCGTTACTTACCTGTAACAGCAGTTATCCAGTATTGGTATCTTTCATAGATTCACATGCAACCCACCCACCTCCTTGGAAAGGCTCTCTTGGTTCTCTCAGAGATACTATTACTTAGCACTACGCTACGAAAATCTGAGGGACCAGAGCTCCTGACAGGAAGGTTCCAGAGGGTGGTGGCAGCTGATTGGCTGCTCCAGAGAGTTTGGTCCTTTTCACAAAAGGACCTGGATATGTTACTAATGAGAGGCCTTAGGCCTATGGTTTGGTATGTCTAATAGGACATTACTTTTATTATATACCGGGGACTCCCGTCTCGACGACGGGGAATGATTCAGGCATGTGAATCTATGAAAGATACCAATACTGGATAACTGCTGTTACAGGTAAGTAACGCATTTCTTAGTCATGGGTGGTTTTTCCACCTTCTCCAAAAGGTTGTCCCTGTTCGTAGCCCTCTTCTTTGCTTTTTTCACCACCTTTTCTGGGTATCCCCTCTTGTGTAGTTTTTCTGTCAGGTGTTCTGCTTCTTTGTTGAAGGTAGTTCTGTCTGTGCAGTTACGTCGGAGTCGGAAAAATTGCCCCACTGGTAAATTTTTCCTAAGTGATTTAGGATGGAAACTCTCAAAAGAGAGTAGTGCGTTCTTGTCCGTGGGTTTGTGGTAGACCCGAGTGGAGAGCTTTCTGTCTTTTGGTTCTATCATCATATCCAGGAATGGTAATTCTGTGTTGGTCACTGTCGATGTGAAATGCGACTGTTCAGCTATTCTAAGAATCCCTGGACCGACTGTTCATCACCTCTCCAGATTACCAGGACGTCATCAATGGATCTCCACCATAGTCTGATGTTGTGAGTCCCTGGGTTCCCCTCATTGTAGAGGTTAGTTTTCTCAAACGCTCTATCGTACAAGCCCGCCAGGCTGGGGGCGAACGTGCTCCCCATGGAAGTACCGTGGGTCTGTAGGTAAAGAGTGCCTTAGAATTCGAAGAAGTTTCTAGTAAGGGTGATTTCGGCCAGGTTGAGGATGATGGCTCTCGGGGTTTGGTTCAGCCACTCCTCCCTAAAAAGTATGTCTTCCAGAACCCTCAAAGTTTCTCTTTGAGGGATGTTTGTGTCAAGGCCCAGTAGGAACTCACTTTGTGGGTAGAAATCAATATCTTTCATGAGGTTCTGAACGTCACGTGTATCCTGTAAATAGGCCTGCATCTTTTGTACTAGTGGTTTGAAATAGAAATCACAGAATTGTGACAAGGGTTCTAAGATGGATCCGATCCCTGAAACAATTGGCCTGCCTGGGGAGGATGTGTGGGTTTATGTATTTTGGGGAGTATGTAGAAATATGGTGTGATAGGTTGATCTTTAACCAGATATGGTAAACCACAAGAGAGTGAGGAAATTGAATGGGGCTATGTCCTCTTCCCCAAGTTTAAGCAATAAACAACATGGACATACCCATAGAGGGGTATGGTCACTGTTAGTGACCTATAGAGTTTTAAACGGGAGCACAGACAACCAGTGGTTGTTTTTAGAAGACCCCTCACCCACCTACCTAGTTGATGGCATGCTTCATCATTGGGGTCCCAGCTGGATTGCCGAATGCAACCCAGCTGTGCTTCGACGCCTGATTTACAGCGGAGCAGGTATTTGTGTGATGAGGTGAAGTACTATGTGAGATGTGAATAAATGTTAAAAATGTCTCTAAGAAATGCCCTTATGGAGAGTTTAATAAAAGGGTCTTAGGACATGATTTAAAAACATGGGCGGGATATGATCGAGGTAAATAATTATGCCTCAATAGCCCTTCAATGTGTAGGTCAACTAGTTTCAGCCTTCTACGTTATTCGTGAGGCTTTCTTCAGGACCAAAAATGTGAAAGTGGCTAAAAAGTGGAACAGCCACTAAAAGTGAAAGTATCAGCACACGTCCTAAAGTGTGCTGTGAGTGTGGTGGGTTCGTTTTACTTACGGACCCTTCAAGTTGAGTATTTTAACTCCGTGCTAAGCGGGCCTACTGATCCTGCCAAAAAGGAGCTTCCTGTAGTCAAACATTCGTCAAGGATATCATCCCTCTCTTAGAACCTACGGTGTTCGGTCAGGATCTCGCCGATTTAACCAGATAGTCCGCTTCCTGTTTCGAGATCCAGTTGTTGGCTAAGCCCTCTTCCACTAAGGAGGTAATTTCCTTCGCGATTTCCATAGTGGGGTCCTTTCTTAATATTTTGTAGTTTCTTTCATCTGATAAGAGACGTAGGCATTCTTCGGTATATGTTTTTTTTTATCCAAGATGACTATGGCGCCCCCTTTATCCGCTGGTTTGATGATGAGGGAATTATTTTCTTTAAGTTGTTGTAATGCTTCTTTTTCAATGTTGAGGTTCATAAATGGTCGCGTCTCCGGCCTCTGCAGGGCTTCAAAATCGTGGATAACTGCTTGTTCGAAGGTGGCTACTTCCAATGGTGGTGCTGCTTTTGGAGGGGTGAAAGATGCATTGAGGCGTAAAGATGTATCCCCGGACTGGTCTTCCCTCTCCTCCTTGTCTTTAAAGAATACTTTCAGTCTGATGTTCCTAAAGAAAGCAGCTCATTCCTGCCGAATTTGGAAATGGTTTAGTCTGTTTGTGGGGACGAAGCCGAGCCCTTTGTTCAGGAGTTTTTCTTGTGAGAGGGTCAGGGGGGTTTCTGAGAGATTGACTACAAGTGAGCCGCCCTGCTCGTCCCTGGCATTAGGTTCTGTGCCATGCTCCTGGTGATGCGTTGGTCTAGGTCCTCTTTGTTTTCCTCTGCCCTTTCCCCTGCCTCTGCCTAAAAAAGGGGGTGGGGGCTGTGGGAATTGTGGCTGTGGGAATTGGGGATTTTTAAAGCCTTGCTGATGTGGGTATACCATTCCTGGCCAAAGCCCTGGTTTGGGTAGCTTTAGAAGAGTGCAGGAAAGAAAGGGTGGGGTCCCCTCTGGGATCCTCTCCCTCTCCTACGCTGGGCGAACTCGTAATCACCCCCGTCGCTGCTACTACTTTGAGTGTCCAGATCCCTCCTTCCTGGTTGAGAACCTTTCTTCATCTTGGCCTGTTTTTATTGGGAAACATCGTTTACAACACATGCGATACATCGCATGCCATCACAACGCAAGTCGTTACAAGGACTTGCTGTAGGGGGCAGAAGGTGTTGGATTTGTTGGATTTTCAATCCAACACCTTCCCTACTGTTGCACACACTGGAGTTGGAATAGTAAATTATACTATTCCAAACTCCAGCGCCCCCCCTACGGCAAGTCATTGTAACGACTTGCGTTGTAATGGCATGCGATGTAACAACACATCGTTGTAACGACTTGCGTTGCAATGGCATGCGTATAACACGCATGCGTTGTAACGAGTGCTATTCATTTTTGTTGATTGTACTCATCATTGGTGTATGGGTAGACCTTCTGTTTAGAGAAGCGCTTAAGGTCTTTTTGTAATTTGTTGATCTTAGATTGCATAAGGAGCCGACAACGCCGTGCAGCACTTGTGTGTGGGGGGACTACAAGCCCCATAGTCAATAGCGCTCGGGACGCGCGCGGGCGTGCCCGGGCCACACCCGGGCCAAGGGCAGGCCTGTCCACGCCCTTCGGATCCCGGAGGAGGCTGGGCTGGGCCCCACCTCTAACATCTGGTCCTACGGACAGAGAAACTTCCAGCCTTCAGGTACTGTGTTATTTCTATTGACTATCATTGACCACCATTATCCCCCAAGGAGTTTGCTTAAGACGTATCGATATTTATAATGAGCAAGCGTAAGGGCCGCCCGACTGTACGGGAGTAGCGGTAACTCTGGATGCCTTCATTACAAGGGCTGAGTCAATGCTTAGCCATGAGATAGAGCTAACAGAGCAGCGACTCTCACTGGACCCATTGACTTTGCAGAGACGCTCATCGCTAGGCCCCCAAAATTTGGGCACCATCCCGGTTATTCCCCCGCCTACTCCAGCGCAAAACCTGTCTCTGCCTCTCCATGTACCAGATCTGGACATCCCCCCTCCCTCTGATACTCCAAATGGGCCCAGCACAGGAACGATGGGCCGGGTTTCTAAATATAATAATGATGACAACACGAATGAACCGCCAGTAAAGCGAAGAAGGGGCACGGGGCAACAAAAACATAAACCCACAAAAGGGTCTCGTTTGGCTAAACCTAAAGGGCACGGTGAATCTGAACAGGGACTAATTTCTGACCCACTGACCGGGCAATGTTGCCCTCCCAGCCAAGTGGAGAGGAGTTTTGGAAAAGAATGGAGACCCTGGTCACAGTGTTACTAACTCCCCTCCAACTTAAACTATCAGAGATTGAAGAGATACTAGCCAGGTTGGAGGGCTTGGGTAAACCGGGACACCTTCATACACAACATCCCCGCGCTGGTATAGAAGAAGGACAGTTGACTTATCGTGAGACAGAGGAGGGCTCAAGAGTACCGATAATTGCAGGAGATAATCCATCTCAGCTACTCCAACGGAAACCGCCTCATAACACGAGCCTGAGTACCTTCGTCCCTGTTCCCCACCCACATGGGCATACCACCATAGAGCAAAGGACTGGAAATCCCTCTAATTTGAGGGAACCTACATCTACCTCCCTCTTCCCTCCTAGTAGTGTCTCAGATAGGCCGTCAAGTAATTTACAGACACCTAGAATACCGGGCGGCACTGCTGACATCTTAAAACGGGGGGAAAATGTAGAGGGTCAGGCCCACAACAGGCCCCAATCGCTGCATTTACCACCTCTAGTGGCACCCCTCGTATTATTTCTTGGAAATGTTCCCATCTTGAGGGAGGGCCAGTTTGAAACCACGACTCAGTTACTCAATAAATCTCTTCACTGGCTGACTGCTCACACCACAGGCCTGACAAGGGGAGGATCTCGGCTAGCCAGCCAAATTATTAAGGCAAGAAGGGTAGGGTGGGTGGGACCAACCCAAAAAACCCTGGGAGGCGACTGTGTGGTACTCAATTTTAATAATCCATCAATATTGAGATCCCTCCTGTCTCAATTACACAGAGCTCCACCTAAGGGTATCCAGATCTTAGCACTCCCTCTTGGCCATTTCTATACCCCTCCCCCTCAAATGGGTCTAGAACCAACATTCTACCATAGGGTAGACCAAGCAAACTCTATCCCTCTGGGCAATTCGGGCTTACACCTCACAAATAGATATGCCCCTCTTTCTGGTATGGACCTCTGTGACTGACTGCACACGCGGCTAGCCAATGGGATTCCCTCATTGGTAGCTGTACTGCCTGACTTCGAGCCCCATAGGTCCATCATTTGGACGATGAGGCAGAGTTCTCCGAGGCATATTAATCATCTTCCTATGCGAAGCACAGACTTAGAGGGCAAAGGAACTCGATCAGAGGATTTGACGGGACTATCAGCAGCAAGTCAGCCAGCGTCTAAAACGCGAATAGAGGGTCTTAGTATTGTTTCATGGAACATCGCGGGCCTTCGGTCTAAGATCGATAATCCTGATTGGAGAGCTTTGCTTGAACAATATCATATTGTTTGCTGCCAAGAGACCTGGACAGTGGATCCTTTGCATGTTGATGGTTTTGCTTCCTATCATATACCAGCTGTCCCCTCTAGAGCTGGTAGAGCAAAAGGGGGCTTGGTCACTTTCATATCATTGGCACTGACAGACATCCCAATAAGAAAACTGTGTAAATCTCAATACTATCAGTTGCTTCTAATTATTACACAAGAGTCGTTTGATTTGCTTTTAATTAACTTCTATTATAATATCTTTGATCCAACTGTGACTAATATTGTAGATGACTTAGAGGATGTTATAACCGATGCTCAGAAAAAACATAGAAAGGACCTGCAAATAATTTGGGCGGGGGATTTTAATATAGGAACTTGTGATTCTAGGGTCCAGGAATCCTGCGGCATCTGTGACGAGAGGGATCAGCCCCTGAATAATTTTAAACATACGCCGTATGGGGACACACTGAATAGAGTTACCACCACTAAGGAGCTGAAATTTGCACAAGATTTGGATGCGACTATCACCCCCGATCCCAACATATGTAGGTCCCTTATCATCCTCAACCATTGTCCATATTTTAATTAGTAAAGATCTAGTACCAATTTTTAAGGGATATGTAGTTAAGGAAAGTTGTTTGAGTGAGCATAACCCCATTGTTTTAATCTTAAATCTACTGGTGTTAAAAAAAGAGAGGGATAAGAAAAATAAACATAGGGTTATATATAATAGAAATAAGGGCCTTAGTATCAAATGGGAAAAGGTTGATAAGGAGGCCTTTTTTACAGACCTTATAACAAATAACAAGGCAGATATAGAGACAGCACTCTCAGATCCTGCCCCCCCCAGAGAACGTCATAGTGGCCTTTACAAATCTTAATAGCTTCATGGCAGATAAATTGACCAAATGTAGTAGAAAAGCCCCTGAACACCCAAGGTGGTTCAATAAGATCTGCCCCGAAGCACATAAGGCGCTATGGGCGGCATTAAAAAAGACTCCAAGAAATAAGGATGAAATAATAAAAGCAAGGAAGGATTATAGAAAGGTAACTGGAGAAAGGAAGCGCTTTTTGAAGGACAAGACTTGGGAAGATTTAAAAATTGCATTGTCTTTAAAAGACTCAGGTGCTTTTTGGGAGGTGGTTAATTCTGTTCCCATGTCTGCTGATGAAATGCCTAAAATAGACACCGTAGTTCCAGCCGAAGCTTGGGTTAACCATTTCTCGGAAATTTTCTCCCCAGAACCAAGGACAGCTAACTTATCACCGGCCACAGAAATTCCTTGTGATATAGGAGCTTTCCGTGCCCTAAGTAACTCAATTGAGGTGAGCGAGGTACTATTAGCTATAGAAAATAGTCGCTCAGAGAAAGCCCCGGGACCGGATCGAATTCCTGTGGACCTATATAAGTATTTACCAGATTTTTGGGCCCCATTGATTACGAATGTTTTAAAAGTTGCAATGGTGGGCCCCCTAGTCCAGACCTGGCAAAAATCCATTATAGTGCCAATTTTTAAAAAGGGGAATAAAACCAAACCCCACTGTTATTCCCCCATTTCCCTGCTAGATAGTTCGGTTAAAATATTGGGCAGGGTAATTTTGGCTAAATTAGAACTTTGGGCACTGGAACATCAGGCGCTCTCAATTTACCAATTTGGTTTTCGTCCAGGACTTGGAACTGTAGAACAATCTTTAAATCTGGCTTTAATTGTTCAAAAGTACACTAAAGCACAAAATGGCTGTGTGCACTTAGCGTTTATGGACCTAACCTGTGCTTTTGACACAGTGAATCGCAGCCAATTATGGTCCATAATGTTAAAAATGGGGATTGATGGAGCAATTGTTACCTTGCTCAGTAGGCTTCATGAATATACCTCAGCCTCAGTACATTATAACAATCAGGGAGATTTGACTGAAGGATTCTCATCAGATATTGGGGTAAGACAGGGCTGTGTCCTGGCGCCATTCCTCTTTTTACTATACACTAATGGGTTGGGAGACCAATTATGTAAGGTGGGAAAAGATATACCAAAATGCAATACATGTCAAATCCCCGTTCTCGTATATGCTGATGATGCTGTCCTGATAGCCAGGACAGCAAATGGCCTACAAGTGTTGTTAGATACATTTAATGATTTTATGAACAATCTAGGGCTAAAAGTAAATCGCACAAAATCTTTTATCATGAAATGTGGCCCAAAAAAAGCCAAAACATGAAAGTTTTTACTGGGGGGAGAAGAAATTGAGAAGGTCCCATATTTTACCAATTTAGGGGTACCATTTGATGCTGATTTTAATTGGAAACATGTTTTAAATATTAGAATTATGCAATTTCAGAAATCTATTGATGCTATTTTTAGATTTGCTAAAAGACTGAGACATAAACCGATCAAGGAGATTTTATGTATCTACAAGAGTAAAAGTATTTCTGTAGTAACCTTTGGGGCCGGGGTGTGGGGACACGTCAATTGCAAATCACACCAAGTAGCAGAGAATACGTTTCTAAGAAGACTTCTCTCAGTGCCACAGTGTTACGCCGTTTCTTTCTGTCACGAGGAAGTTGGAATGACTTATCTGAAAGACTATATAGCGATTCAACCGTTGTTGCTCTGGTTAAAAACCTGGAAGAATCCAGAGGCTGCCCTCTGCAGAACAATACTGACAGACTGCATGAAGCTGGATAATAGCTTAGACATACCCTGGCTTAGGTATGTTAAAACGTGTTTTGCTAAAATGGGTGTCCCAGAGTATTATTCAAACCCCGATATGCTAAAAAAAAAATCACCGGTCAATATAAAGTCACTGTTTTATCAAAGCTATGTCAGGGCTGGCCCTATATGCAGTATGACTGGTCAGCCAGAGCGCCTCTCACAACTCTAGAGAGAGCCTGCCCTGTACTTGCAAATTGACTTAAACGAAAGAAGAACATTTTTGTTGACGAGGTTGCGTTTAAAAACTGTAAATTTTTTAGCTGCTTTTCCTATCCAAGGCACGTGGTTTGCCTCACTCCCTGTTTGTCCGTGTGACAATTGTTCACCTCAAAGCACTCTGCACTTTATTCTCTTTTGTAGACTTTACACCCCCCAGAGGAAGCAGTTTATTCACCCTTTATTACTTGCTGCAGGGATTATGAATTACAAATTGGCAATGGAGTTTTTACTCTCCCTAGGAACAGTTGAGATCATATATTGTATTTTAAATTACCTTTTTACCGCTTTTAAGATTCGTAGTAGATACTGATCATTTTAGAACCTGTAAATTTCATGTATGTGGATGTGCTGTTTTCAAATGAAATTGTGTTTGTGCAACCATTTACGGCTCTTTTAGAGTCGAAATAAAGTATTTCTGACTGACTGTATAAGGTATTCCTTATATTCTCCTAGCTCATTGTTCACATCATCTAGTTTTTGTTTGTATGTGGCTAAAATCACATTAGTTTTGAGACCCTGTTCACTGGCCTGTATCTGTATCACCAAGGTGTCGGCCAATCTTTTTGCTGTATTGATGATGAGGATAAGGCAGTCCCTGGTGCACTTCCAGGCTATTAGGGCCCAGTCGCGTCGGAATGCTGCATCCTCTAGGAAGATAAGGGGTTCATTCGTCACCAGGAGACCCCGTGGTGCCCCTAAGATATTCCGTGAGGATCGCCCCATGCAATATAGTTTTGACATGCGTTTTTTAAAGTTCTAATAGTGTGTCCCAGCCCTCTCCCTGTGTGAGGACTTGATTGATCGTGGTGTCACCCAGTAACGATGGTCCTGCCAGTATTTCTGCTACTGCATCTATCTTCTCCAAATGACAAACCCTGATCTTCTGCCATGGTTCTGTCTAAGTAGTGACCTACTAGGGTAGTGAGTAGGTGCTAAGCTATCAATAAAAACGTATGATCGTGACCTGCGATGTCTAGTGCTCAATGGCACATAATACCACTGCGGTTAGGCTGCCGCTCAGACTACCAGGCATTTCACAGGGCAGCATTACATCGTTAGGCGAAGGGCCAAAAGACAGCTTAATAATAAGAAGAAGGTACCCCCTAATTGTTAATCATCAAGCGGTACTGAAAGTTTTGGGGCACTACCTAGAGGTTGATTTACAACATGGAGAGCCTCACTTACTCACCATGTACCGCTTGTTCAGACTATCAATTTTAAACGACATCCACCACTGGATCGTATCTATTACTACGACATTGCATGCTACTGTTTAATCCATGTTTTTATTCTCCACTAGAGTTTGACTACAGGGGGGTCTCTTCCATTTACTCGCCAGTTTTAGCACTACATTGATGAAACTCGGTGAGTTGTTTTCCTTGCTGCACAGGCTGAGTGTGCGCAACGGATGTGCATAGGACCCTTGGTCCAGCGGAGTATGATGACCTGCGATTGTTTTAAGGAAAACTATCCTATTACTGCTTGATATGTTCTAGCATGGATGTATAGACAGTTCTCTAGACCTATTGGGTCAGCTTAGGTGGAACATGCGTGCCTTCAATGATGAGAGATATGAAAGGGTATTTCGAGTGTCTGCGTTTGCACACCCCTCAGCTACCCTAGCACGAGTAATTTACTGTAATTACTCTTGTGCTTTCCCCTACAGGATATTGAGTGTGTGTTACTTAGGAGTATCCTCTCCTTGGAAAACACTGATTCCTAGGATACGAAACGGTGATACAGAGGGTAATCGAGTGTTGGGATCCGAAAGGGTCTTGATGAATGCCGGTGTGACCCAACACTGTGGGCACTCACAAGACGGCAGAAAAATGTCGACACTTTGGCAGTAAAAAGGGGTGCAGGAACTCTTAAAACTTCTCCTATTTATGGAGCAAGGTCTCGTAAGAAAGAGACTTGCTCGGAGGCAATTCACTCGTTTAACTCATTAACAAGTTATTAAACGTGTTTTGTGAATAACTAATACGCACCACATGAACACGCGGGTTAGTGAAGCTTGCTTATGTGTGTATTAATGCGGATGACAATGAAAACAGACTAATACCGCTTTAAACGGGGGGAACTGTTGTGCGCATGCGTCAACTGCATCTACGCAATATGACGAGGTAACGCTTGGGGGAAATTCTAGCGCATGAGCAGAAGACACTAAAATGGAGTCTTGAAGACTCGCGTGCATGACATCTGCTTAGCTGAAACTAAAACAAGCTATTTTACTAATGCTAATGCGGGAAAAGTATTAATACGAAAAGGGGAATAGAGTAGAGGTGGGAGGTATACAGTGTGACCATTTAATTGTGAAATTATTATTTGTCTTTTTGAACTTTATCATTAGTGCACATTTGGGCCTCTCACGCATAACTGAAGTGAGCAGAGTGATGAAACGACTGCGCATGTCCACTGAAAGTTAACCCAGAATGATGACAGGGAAGTTGAACAGAAGCCAAGGTCGCAAAAGATGTGCCCTGGGAACGGAGGGTGAAGAGTTCAGTGAAGAAGACTCTTATTCATAAACTAATAAAATTGTTTCAAGTGCAATGTGGATATGTATGGGAACTTAAGACATGAATAAAAATTAAGGGGATGGGTTTGCGAACAATAGTTTAACTGATTTTGATGACATGTAAGCATGGTGTGATGGAGCTTCCCCCCTTGCCTGACCAATCATTTTTCGTATTTTTACGATATTGAAACTTTAGTGGGTGGAACATGAAGAAACGAAGGTATAACTAAGGTAGCTTTAGTTAGTTAGAGAGGGTCGGGGTCGAGATGCTGTCCGTCCAGATGCTGTGAGTCGGAGATGCTGGGAGGGATGCTGTGAGATGCTGATGAAGAATCGAATGCAGAACCTGAAGCAGAACTTTCTATCCTAACTTAATTGGGTTAGATCAGAAGATCGCGGAAGAATCTCGAGGAGGAAGAGAGTGTCAGAGGGGTGCGACGCAATCGTCGGTATTCTAGAGAGGTCAACTATCCTGTCCTGAATCCTGTCCTGAAGTCTTTATCTCCTGACCTATCCTGGGAGACCCTTACCAGCCCTTTGGCCAGGGGGTTGGTCTTTCACACCATTCTTGGTAACTATAATTTCACGTTATTTGCAAATGTTCTTTCTCTCTGTCCTCTCCCTTTCTGAGCATTAATTATTGTATGAGTCCGAAGTATATGCTTGATGTTTAATCAATTGAATTTCTCTCCTAAGAAGGATGGTGACTGCACTGTATTTTTGAAATGTTTCACAATCTTTAATTTAGATAAAGATTTAAAACTTCCTGAGTCTGTGATCATTTTCTTTAAATAAAAGAATAGTTAAGGGTTATGTTAATTATCACCATCAACTAGTTCAACTAATGGTCCATCGACCAGAGGAAAGAATGTTTTGATCAGTGAAAGGTTAGTTAGGAAAATTAAATAACTAATCCTGAACATTGTGAAGTATAAATATAAAACTTTGACCACTCCAGCGGTTTACTCAATGTGTGTTGTTTGATGGGCCCAGGTGAGTATATGGTAGTGGAGTATCTGTTGTTGGTATACCGCTGGATCACTATCACCACCATCCTTCACGTTTTTAAGCCTAGCTGGTGGGTCCAGGAATAAATTGTAGAGCAGAGACACCACTGAGCTAGTTTTAACATTCACTAAACTAACCCTCATGTTTTGTCTTCATTTTTACCTACAGTGACTGTGAGGAGTGTCATTTCTCATTGAATCGAAGGTCAAGTCTCAACTTTCCACTCTTATTAAATTGGGGGAAAAAAATTGTTCAGGGTGATGAGAAAAGTTTTATAGGAAAATGAGAATGAAATCAGGTTGGACACTTCGTCGATGTTGACCTATATATTTGTGACCCCGTACACTTGTCCTCTTTCTGTTGACCTTTTCCGGGCATCCCGTATTAATTTGTTTCCTTTCTTTCACCCTCCATGTCAGTTGGTTTTCCCTTCCTCGTAGCTTCCAGTGCTCCCTTGTCCTTGATCTTGGTGCACACGTTTTAACTTTTCAAAGGTGTGTTGAGTGTCCTTTCTAAGGGCCAGGAGGTAACTTTCCATATGCAAAGTTATCGTTTGAGGATGATCAAAGAAGAAAATATGTAAATTTTCCAGTAGAGATGGTAGCAAAGTATGGTTATCTCCTTCAGTTGACAGTCCATTAACATATACACAGATGACTCCTTATTTGTGCTCCTTCTTGGCCCACTCAATTATCCACTCTTCTCTCATAGCCTCTGCGCTCTGCCTGTAACTCATACATTCCTGATGTGGTCCCTTTCTGTTCTGTTTCCCTCTGTGCTCCCTGCTTTCCCTCAGTTCCTTAAACTGCCTTCCTTCTTTGTCTCTTTAATCTACAATCTGTGTGCCTTTAAGTCTCACTCTCGAGCTCCCTTTAATGTAGCACTCTGCCCTTTCATCTTCTCTAACTGTGTCCCTTTTTGTCTGCCACCCTTTGTGTCCCTTTTTGTCTGCCACCCTCTGTATCCCTTTTTGTCAGCCATCTTCTGTGGGTCTTTTAGTCTTCCACCCTTTGTGTCCCATATGTCTGCCTTCCCTGTGTCCATTTTTTCTGCACCTTTTCATCAACTCCCCTTTGTGTCCTTTTTCTTCTACTCACTTCTGTGTCCCTTTTTCTCTGACCCCTTCTGTGTCCCTTTCCTTTGTCCCCAATGTGTCCCTTTCATCTGCTTCGTGTGTATGTCCCCTTCTGTACCCCTTTCCTTCCCTTTTTAGGTCTCGTCTACGCAGCGCGCATGCGCTGCATAGGAGGAGACCTCTTGGAATCGATTAGCTTTTTAGGCCAAAAACGTGCACGCATTGCACTGCTTTCAATGGCAACGCGTGCACGTTTGGCTATTCCCTTGCGGGAGCGAGCTTTGGCGACATCTGTTTGTAATTAACTTGCAAACAGATGGCGCCCCTGCTCGCTCCCGCAAGGGAAACGCTGTGCGAGTCTCGCCCCCGTGTCATGGCGGCCCTCTACTTGTTTATTTAGGAATGCGCATGAATGCCGAATTGAGATGTGTTGCCCACCTTTCTTCGCCACTTCTCACCTACTTTGCAGGGTGACGCAGTGCCCCGCCTCGGTGGCCGCAGCTTCTGAGACGTCAGGGCAGCAGGTCCTGATAAGGCATCTTAAGAGGGCACACCTAGCCCAGTGCAGGCTTCAAAGGCCCGGAGGCGCCGCGCGCCACACACTCCAGGTAGAAGACGGGCCTCTCATTACCGGACGCTGTTTACGCTTGTCAGATGGTGATCTCAGCAGAGAGTGCACAAGAGAGCTCGAGCGTGGGAGGACGGCGGAGGGGGAAGTTGTTAGAGACAGAAGCTGTCATTATGTGAAAGGGTCCTCAATGTGCGTGGGCGGATGCATCAAGGAGTATGTACCGTACACATACAATTACATGTGCAGCGCTCTCGGAGTGCTCGAACACTGGAACAGCACAGTGGGTATGCACTGCCAAGGACTAATTGAAGCTGCTTTGAGAGAGGATAGCTTATGAATGTTTTTTCAACTACCCCTCACGCTTTACAACTACCTCTCGCGCTTTTCAACTACACCTCGCGCTTTACAACTAACCCTCGGGCTTTACAACTAACCCTCGGGCTTTACAACTAACCCTCAGGCTTTACAACTACCCCTCATGCTTTTCAACTACCCCTCATGCTTTTCAACTACCCCCTCATGCTCCTTTACTCTTCAACCACGCCGAGCACCCCGCGCTCTCGAACATCAAACAAACCAAACCTGTCTGTGATTGTTGAAACACCTCTGAGAATTGGACGCCAAAACCACTTTTAAGGTGACGACGAGTATGCGTTAGGCTTAGGGCATATCTACTACTAGCTTTAGGGAGCGTTTAAGCAAGTTTACAAAACTGTACACAATCACAGCTTCTATATGTGCCTTTAATCTGTGATGAACCTTAAAAAAATGCCCCCCGTTGGTGTGGCCATTTGAGGTGTATTCATTTAGTTGCTATATTATATTCAGTTTGATACAAACCCCCACACATTGCAAGTAGGAATTTTTCTAGAACACCTAGGGGCTCAATGTTTGTGTGACACCCTTGGTCGTTTCAAGTTTAGAGACCACCAAGATGTGTGTATGGCATGCTATGAAATATTGATTGTTAGCAGAGCTCAATTTGTAAAAATAAATAAATACACAAATAAGTAAGTGGTCCTACATTTTTACTATGAGCCCACCGCTTGCACGGAATGTTATCGCTCCAACTGATTCCGCCTCGAGCATCTTTCCTCCACCACTCTGCACTTCCTGCATCTGTACCCTACTCTTGCTGGTTATTTTTCATCAATGCGTTCTCCCCATGTCACTGTTTTTCTATCTTTCTCTCCGTCCTTCTTTCTCACTTTTCTGTCTTCCCTTCTCTTGATCTGAGTCAAAGTCTTATGATGACAAACAAGTCCACGTCACCAAAAATGAGTTCTGGTGCCCACCACCTGCTTCAGTCTGAAACTAAGCGCTTTGTTCATGGTACCCAGTATAACGAAAGTAAGGCAAGAGAGAGGCTGCAATCTGACCAGAGGGGCAATAATGTATTAGGATATCATTTGTTTTGCCCCAAAACACGGAGGAGTGTGCGAATGTTGAATTCTTCCGCTAGATGTATTGGCCGACAAATATTTAGTTTGCAAAGCACGCCTTGCAGGGGCTGAGATAGACATCTGCTGATGGCTTGGCGGCCAGGAAGTAAGGTCTTAGGCTGTGTTGGTTTTATTGTCTACTGCTCCATTGGCCCCAGCAACATATCAAACCCCAAAACCTCCAGCGAAGAAAGATAACAAAGTAAAGCGTCCTTTATCTGTTTTTGTTATGGGTGCAGGCGGTGGTCACTTGGTATGCGGTTGGTGCTCTAGGTGCAATAGGGTAAGTTCAGCACCAAACACTGGCAAAGCCAACAGGTCTGACTTGCATTTTGAGTCAAGACTAAAATATTGTTTAAAAGGCGTCTGCAGTGAAAAAAAAAAGCATTGGCATAGCCAATAGGTGTCGCCTTTGGGACCTTATAAGTGTTTAGCCATGCAACAGTTGATGTTGTTGAACCAAGGATATTGTGCTGCATAACTAAATACTTATAAGGTCCCAAAGGCGAGACCTATTGGCTATGCCAATGCTTGTTACCCTTCTGTGTCCCTTTCCTTCTCTCCGTCACCTTCGGTTCCCCCTTCTTCTGCCCCCACTGTTTCCCTTTCCTCCGCTCTCCCTTTCTTCTGCACTTCGACGTGCCAGGCCCCCAAAATGGATGTCACTCTTTTTTTGTTTTGTTTTAATGGTACCAGGTTGTGAGCATTGTTTCCAAACTGGTGAACCAGTGGATCTCGCTTAGTTTGGTCTCTACCCTTTCCCCGTCCGGCTTGGGCGACCCTACCAATAGACTAAGCTCCCACCCACATTGCACCTCAGGTCACTGAGGCAGGAAAGGCCCACAACCACTTCAAAGGGGTGATCCTCCGCAGGGTATCTTTAGTAATCCCAAAGCGAAAATACCCCCAAGATATAACAGTGGGGTCTCCGGTTACAAGTTCACCATACTCCAGCTTACTTGCAAACACTCCAATCCTCATGCCTTTGTTTCTTGATTTACTTTTGAGGTGTGTTTTGCTTCCTCCTCAGTTGCTGAAGAATATCTGTGATATTTTGTAAAGCAATCAAAGACACAAACAATAAAGAGGTGGGGGTTCATTCATGCCCCATCAGCAGCAGTCAAAAGAGCGCAAACTGTGCTGAGATCAGATGCAGCGCGAGTGCGCTCCTCGCTCAATCCACTGAATGAACTCTGTGGCCTCGTTCATGGTCTTCTGTAAGCTACATGTAGAGATTGTGGGGCAGATTTACAAGCCCCTTGCGCCACTTTTGCGTCACTTTTCCCATGTTAAAAGTGACGCAAAAGTGGCGCAAGGGGCTTGTAAATAAGCCCCTGTATGTATGCTGTGCTTATAGTGAATAGAGAGGTATCTGCACACAGACCCACTGACATCCCTGGTTATGGTCTAATGTGCGGTTCTGTCATTGTGCGGTGATGACAATTCCTCTACAGAGGCCAGGCCATCCGCTGTGTTTGTGAGGGGCCCCGCACACAACAGTGTGATTATAAATCTGCTGCTTATAGCTCTCAGATTTACAGAAACTGGGAGTCTGCTGCGTAAGTATTTCACGTTCGATGAGAGACCGTTGCCTTTAGCTTCTGGACAGGGACACTCTTTCTTTGCACCTTTTAGATTGTTCGGCGGGTGAAGCGCTGGCTGACAAGGTTTCCTGAGGAACAGGTTTCGCAGAAGTGGTTGTCGACCACAAATATTTATGCTTCAGAAAGGAGGGCGTACCTCTCCCATACGTCATGGCCTGCACGGACAGGACGCAGTGGCACCCTCAAGGAATACAGTAAAGCGAACGTGCTGACCGCGGTGCAGAACTAGCCCACATATCTTTGCAAGCAGCAAGATGAAAGTACACGTCTGGGTTGTTTGTGGTGGAGAAGGAATTCTTCAGCATTCCTTGCACTCCTCACCTGTTTCTACCCTGCCTCCTAAATTCAACACCTGATTAATTATACAGGTAGAGACAAGTGGAATCTGGAAAAAACAGATGCCATTTTAGCTTGAAAGCGTTCTTACCTTTGTATAAAACAGTTTAGCCTACCAAAAAAAGCTGATCAGCACTGTTACGTTTCTTTTATGCGTCCAACTTCTTGGCAGTTTACAGCTATAACACAGTGACATCAGTGTGGAGGAGCCTCCTCTGGGGATAGTCTATCATAATGACGATGCGTTCAGGGGGCAACCTTTGATCTCATATAGTCTTGGGATGTCTGCTCTTTTGCCGATGGGATGAGTGCGCTTACTAAAAGCAAGTGTGTGTTTGTTTCAAGAGGTATGAAGGGAGTCTGATCAGCACTTCTACTTGCAGACACCATCATTATTTCAATTGAAGTGCACAGATTGATTCAAGCGTAACAGAGGCGAAGAACTGGGCAAGAGAGCGGCTGGCTGTGCCTACAACCCCCGGCATACCACGCGTGGAGGAAGCGCGTAAAGCAGAGGCGCCGTCCTGCGGCTCCCCGTAACAGAGGTGAAGAACTGGGCAGGAGAGCGGCTGGCTGTGCCTACAACCCCCGGCATACCACGCGCGGAGGAAGCGCGTAAAGCAGAGGCGCCGTCCCGCGGCTCCCCGTAACAGAGGCGAAGAACTGGGCAGGAGAGCGGCTGGCTGTGCCTACAACCCCCGGCATACCACGCGCAGAGGAAGCGCGTAAAGCAGAGGCGCCTTCCCGCGGCTCCCCGTAACAGAGGCGAAGAACTGGGCAGGAGAGCGGCTGGCTGTGCCTACAACCCCCGGCATACCACGCGCGGAGGAAGCGCGTAAAGCAGAGGCGCCGTCCCGCGGCTCCCCGTAACAGAGGCGAAGAACTGGGCAGGAGAGCGGCTGGCTGTGCCTACAACCCCCGGCATACCACGCGCGGAGGAAGCGCGTAAAGCAGAGGCACCGTCTTGCGGCTCCCCGTAACAGAGGCGAAGAACTGGGCAGGAGAGCGGCTGGCTGTGCCTACAACCCCCGGCATACCACGCGCGGAGGAAGCGCGTAAAGCAGAGGCGCCGCCCCGCGGTGCGGGACGCGCCCGGGCCAAGGGCGGGCCCGTCCACGCCCGTCGGAGCCCAGACGAGGCCGGGCCGGGCCCACTCTCTAACTCCTGCACCTAGGTAAGATAATAGGCTTGGTTCCAGGCCAGCGTGGGACACCTAACAACTGGTCCAACGGGTGCGACCGTTGTAACAACCCATAAATAATTTACCTATCTGGCCTATTTGAACAACATCTTGAAAGTGTGAGCCCCAGGTGTTAAACAAAACTTCAGAGAGGGGCTTCCAGCTAATTGCTGTTGAAAACCCACGATGAGTACTAGAGGTGCAGTAACCCCCACAAACCCCCAGATGAAGATAGTGAATACCCTGGACTCTTTCTTGACGAGAGCGACAAATATCTTGAAGAATGAGATAGTGCTGAGCGAGCGGCGTCTCTCGGCGGAATTTTTTACCCCAGAAAAGATCTTCGTTGGGAGCGCTTGCAAATAACACTGGCATAGGGGGCCACGAGATTATTGAAGTGGGCTCGGAGGAAGCAAAAGCGGTGGCCCCGGAAGGTGCGACATCGCAAATCCCGGAACTAATGGCACCCAGTGAGAACATACAAATGACTTCCACAAGGGCCCAACCAGGAAAATATCCCAGGACAGTAAACGGGACATGGGGGCAAAAAGAAAGCGGGGTGGGGGACCGCAAAGGGCTAATGCAGCAAAGGTTTTAAAATTAAATAAGAGTAAAAGTATGTGTGAGGTTCAGGGAGGTGGGAGTAGCCATGGTGAGATAAATATTTCAAACAGTGTAATTCCAGCTTCAATTTGTGGACTTGATGAAGCATCATGGCTTAGATTTGAAACACTGGTTTCTTCATTGTTAAATCCTATTATAGAAAGGTTGACCCAGATGGATCAAAAAATCAGTGGTCTCGGGGTGCATGTATTGGAACTCCATAATACAATGGAGGTACGAAGGGAAAACATACAGAGGCAGGATTTCCTCACCCCGGCCCCGGCCATGGAAGTGAGGCCAATTGATCCAAGTCTAAGTAGATTAAGACGGTCTAACCTAGACTCAAACACCTCTGAAGTCCCGAATGCAAAGACGCCTATTGCTTCCAACAATAGGCCGACACACGTGGATAGGGCACAAGGGGGTACTGGTAGCACTAATACGGCTTTGACAGGGGGTCACCTAGACCGGCACCCAGGTAACAATAGTAGAGCTACCAGTTTACCTGGAATGGATGTGGAGCCGACGACAGCGGGTCAACGTGGTGATGCTCTATGGAGGGAAACAGGTTTGACTAAGGGCCGGGTGGTGAGGATGGATCAAACTCTACATCTCCCACCAGCAGCAGCACCTCTGGTCTTAGTACTAGGAAATGTTCCTCAGTTAAGGAGGGATCAGGTTGAGTCTACCCCACAGCTGATTTCGAAAGCCTTTCATTGGCTAAATCAAAATCTAAACAAAACAGGAGCGTCGGGAGGGATGGTAGCGAATCAAATATTGATGGCAAGAAGGGTCTCATGGGTGGGGCCCACAAGTAAGCACTGGGAGGGGGATTGTGTGGTTGTGAATTTTAATAGTAGGCATGTAGTAGGTTTTATTCTAACACATTTAGGCCAGATGTCCCCAAGTATCTCCAATATCGTACCTTTACCTCTGGGTTATTTCTATAGGCCGCCCAGATCACAGAGAATGCTGCCACAAATTTTGTACACTGCTGATAAGGGTTCGAACCTGCAGCGGGGTGATAGTACCAGGGGCATATTAGATATGAACCACCAGAACCGCTTTGCACCTCTATCTGATTTAGAGGAGTGTGATTGACTTCAAGTCAACCCCCCGTGTGCTGAAAGTAACTTAGAGGGACAGGCACCCCAAATTAATAACAACATTAATGATATCTCTTGTCAATCCCCACTGGGACCGAGGGAACAGAGGGACAATCTAAAAATTGCCTCCTGGAACGCTGCAGGATTATCACTTAAGCTGAGCGAAAACGGGTGGTTGAAGGAGTGGCAGGATCACCAGGTAGTGTGCTTTCAAGAAACTTGGGCTACGGACTTGGTATTTGTCAATGGTTATAGATCCTTTCAGACCAAAGCAGTCCCATCTTCCGCAGGGAGGGCAAAAGGGGGCTTATTAACCTTAATTCAGAATGACCTGTTGGTCACTGTGACAATGCAGAGTAATCATAACCCAAACTTTCATATTTTATTGTTGGAAATACCGCAGGAAGGGTTATGGCTGCTAGTCAACTACTACAATAATATGTTTGGACCATTGATGCATCAGCTGGTGGGGGAGGTTGAGAAAGAGATCACTGCAATACTGTACAAGTCCAAAAGGGCTATTAATAACCTAATATGGCAGGGGGATTTCAATATACACCCCTGCAAAAACAAAGTACTCTCTATATGCGGTGTGGAGGATGCAAGGGGCAATCCAACCCATTATTTTGCACATGATGAGTATGGGATAGATTAAACCAGGTGGTTACTGAGTTAAATATGGAGATGGTATGTCATGATATCCCAGGGACTGGAAGCATTGCAAATACATTTAGGAGGAACGGAGTGGAGACAACGCTGGATTATATCCTGTTAACCCCTTCATTAAGCCGTAGGGTGTGCAAGGTCAGCTACGCTTTTAACATCTATAGCGACCATGCCATAGTTTCATTAGAGTTGAAGTCTGTCCGCCAAGTGAGACAGCATATTAGAAACGCCGGTAACCCCGTAGTAGCAAGAAGAAATGGGGTCCAGTTAAAATGGGGGAAGATAAACAAAACCAAGGTTACCCATGAGATAGTCTCTAACTCACAGGATGAAATGAATATGTGCCTGAACTCGGAAGCGGTTCCCTCCGATGTAGTTCAGGCTTTCAGTGGAATCATGGGAAACATTAAAAGAGCACTATCACTAAGGGCAAAAAATAGCGCCAAAGTGTCAAATAAAGGGTGGTTCGATGCTGCTTGTATAAAGTCAAGGGCCGCTCTGCATAGAGAGCTTAAGGTTAAACCTAGAAACCCGGCCCATATAAATAGTCTGCGCGCCTCGTATAAAGAGGCTAGGAAAACCAGAGAGAGGGAGATCAGGGTAGAATTATGGGCAGACTTAGACAGAGCCGCCAAATTAGGGAACAGCTCTGAGTTTTGGAGATTGATAAATGCTCCGTATTTTAAAACTGCAATTGACCCATCCCTAGATATAAACGTGGGAGAGGATGCCTGAGTCTGTCACTTTGAACAAATTTTTAGCAGCATAGATATTCAATCGACCCAGAAAGGGCCTTTAATGGATATGCAATGCCATCCCCTAACGTTTTCTTATAGTGAGGTCAAGGAAGGGCTGGAGGCCTGTAGTTTGGGGAAAGCCCCCGGGCCCGACGGTGTCCCAATAGGTATTTTCCGAGAAAATGTTCATCTATGGACACCGTTATTGACAAATGTTTTGAATAGTATCACCTGGGTTGGCCCCCCCCATCATGGTCCTCAGGAGTGATCGTCCCGATCCACAAAAAGGGAGATAGGTCTAATCCTAATAATTATAGACCGATCTCCCTGTTGGACACAACTTCAAAGTTAATGGGCCGACTTTTATTGTCAAGGTTAGAGAAATGGGGAAGGGGTAACAACATTCTTATCCAAGCCCAATATGGATTCCAGCAGGGGAAGGGTAGTATAGATCAAGCCCTAAACTTAGCCTTGACGATAGATAAGTACACTAGCATAAAGGAAGGAAAATTATATATGGCGTTCATAGACCTGAGCGCAGCTTTTGACTGCGTGGTCCATGACAAGCTTTGGAGTATAATGCAGTCGATGGGGGTTGACATGGCCATTTTAAACTTCATAAGGCAGCTATATGCCAATGCAACAGCTTCAGTTCGCTATACAAAAAACGGAGACTGCACTCGCCCATTTAAAATTGGTAGGGGTGTGCGGCAGGGATGCGTGTTGGCTCCCTTTCTTTTCTCTCTGTACACCAATGGAGTAGAGCAAGCACTTTTAGCGGTTACTGATGATGTCCCCAGATTTGGTAATCTTGGTACTCCCATACTGGCGTATGCAGATGACGCCGTATTGATCGCTAGGATGGGGTTGGGGCTACAGAGATTGATTACGGCATATGTCTCCTTTATGGGATCGCTCCAGATGAGAGTTAATCATACAAAGTCGTTTGTAATTGTGGCAGGGGCGAGAAAAAGAGATAAAACCCCAAGTTTTTATCTGGCGGAGAATAAAATCGAAGTGGTAGAATCCTTCCCGTACCTGGGTATCCTCTTCGATAAAGACCTTTCTTGGGAAAAACTAGTGGAAGGCAGAAAGAGGGTCATGGAAAGGGGCATCACCGCACTGAAATCTTTTGCTAAAAACTGGGGGCCAAACCACTGCCTACTATTAAGAATATTTATCAGGCCTGTGTAAAAGCATCTGTATCTTATGGAGCAGGAGTATGGGGGGTGGCAAACCCTACTGCATTGCAGATAGTTGAGAACAAATATTTTAAATCTGTAGTAGGTCTCCCTCCATCCTTCGCAAGTTGTATACTTCACATGGAGCTAGATATCCCATACATCGCTGAACAGATTAAAGTGGCTCCATTACTCCTGTGGTACTCAATATGGAGGAGGGAATCTGTGCCGCTTACGCCGCTAATAATTAAGAGCTGCCTAGACATGGACCACTGGAAGAGATCTAGGTGGCTGAGTTATGTGGAGCACACTTTCAAGGAAATTGGGCTCCCGGAACTTTTTAATGATCGGTTTGCATGTAAGGGGATATCCAAACAGAAGGTAATTGATGGGTTTTCCCGAATGGTGGAATATAAGAGGTCAAAAACTGATGTGGGGAAACATGCTCTGCGGGTATACCAAGGAAATACACCTGTGATAGAGGGAGGGTTTTCGTACCTAGCGATAGCAAATATCCCACAGCATAGATACATTTTGCTAAGGTTTAGAACTAACCTGATAGTGTGTATGCTAGGCTATCCGGAAAATACTTTTAGTAGTAACGATTTGAGCGTTTGCCCGTGCGACAATGTATCAACTCAATCTGAGATACATTTAGTCCTTTTCTGTACATTATATAAAAGGAAAGGAAAGCCCACCTGATGCCGATTTTAAAGAAGATGAGGTTTACACAATGTCAGGTGGCTTTATATTTTTTTAAATCTTTACCAGATCCGTTTGTTTGTTTTTCAATGGCCTCGTTTTTATGGGCCTGTCTGAAGAAGAGAAAGGGGTTGGTTACGAGAGCTGTGAGATGTACCTTGAATAGTAACTGACGTCTTTTTCTTAATTTCTAGCATTTTATAATTAGGTGTTAATATGATTGGATTTTAATGATGGTATTTTATTAAATTGGGATGTGTATGTATTTATTCTTTGATGATCATTTTAAATTTTGATCGAATAAAGAGTTTTGATGATGATGATTCAAGCAATCTACCCATCACTTTTAGTTTTTGTGAGTTCAACGCCCATAGTAGGACGGGTATGCCAGATGTGGGTCCATGCTTACTGTGCCATAGGATTCAAGCTGTACTCTATGGACAAGGCTCAATTAGACCAACACCTGTCTGCTTGTTCCTGCTCAGAGGTGCCATGGCCTGGAAATTCGGATTAGACTGTTCTTTTGGAGCAGGACCGAAATCCATTTGTATATGGTTGTTCCTGTCTAAGGTGGCATGGTGGATGAAAAAAATGAAAAAAATGAGGAACTGGCTTGCAATCCAGAGTAAAAATCAGTGTCTGAAATTAATTCAAGCAATCCATCCATCATATTTTTACTCTCTTGATAAATAACACAACCATCATAAGGCTTATTGCAAATTATGCGAAATGCAAAACCAGCAGTTTGGTGCTATATTTTATAGCGAAATGCATCCTCTTGTCCATTTTGGACGCAAGAACGCATTTTGTGCCAAAAGTAATAGCAGAAAAAACTCCAGCGCTATAAACAGTAGCCCCTCAGGTTCGGGTCATTTGTATTGTTCTTGTGCGCTCGTTCTAAATTTGTGCTGCGAATGCCATGTAATTACGTGATGTAATAGCATAATTTCTGGAATTTCACGTAACTTGAAATTATGCAAGATTACACTGACGTAACTGAAATTTTGGCTTGGTATAATTTTAAGCACCTTGAAAGCAAGCACCTGTAGGCAAATAAAAGCACAGCTCCATATTAAAAAACCTGCATTAACAGAGCACATTTTTTAGGCCTTGCCTGAGACAGTGCATGCACTGTCGCTTGCAAGACAGTTTGCTTTCTTACAGGGGACTTATCATTGGTTGGCTACATCATCACTCTCATTTCCTTCCTTCTCTTTAGTCAGTGTATGCCGGCTTCACTTCTATTTGTGTGTTTGTCCTTCCCCTGGAGCACGACCCAAGTACTTATTCATTGCTCAGGGTCATTCCACTGCTCACGCTTTTGGAACTACATTTTTTATCATAGTTGCAGAACTCCATTAGAGTGGTTGTGTTTCCAGGCTGTCTCTCCCCTAGCACCTACCCCACCATCCCGCTCTGCTACTTGCCCCCTTCCACCCCCATTGTTGCTTGCCTGAGTAGTTGTTTTCCCTAGTCACCGTCCTGAGTTGTTTTGATTTGCCCCCAACCTCCCTGCCTGCTGTCTCTGTTGCTTTGCCCCCACTCTCCCTTCCCCCAGTCTTTGCTGCTTTGCCCCACCCTCCCTTCCCCCTGTGTTGCTTTGCCCCTACTCGTTCGCTTTGCCCCTAGGATCTACCCCAAAAATATAAAATCATAGCACATAAACCGCTGGCCGCATCACAGCGCTTTTTCACCTCCCTGATTGGCCCTCCTTGTTAAATCCTTCCCCTTCCTCCATGTTGTCTGCCGCTCTGTCCTTCCACTATCAATAAACAAGCATTTGCAATGCAATAGGTCTCGCATTAGTGAAAGTTTGAGCTATTGGAATTGCAAAAATGCAAGCTAACAAAAATCTCACCTCCAATAAAAACGTGTGCTCAGCTGTAATCTTTCTCTTTATAATTGCATTAAGGGTGCAGTACCTTATGTGGGTAAGATAGGTCCCTTTAAAACTCCACAGGGACAACCTGTGGTACTGCATCCTTTTCTTGCTTCGTGGATTTTATTTTACTACTTATGCTACTGCTGGGATATTTTTTGACAAAAAACAAGAAATCTAAGAAACATTTTCATTTGCAACGCCAATAGCTCAACCTTTCACTAACCGGAGACCTATTGCATTGCAAATGCTTGCTTTAAGAACAGGCAGATGACTCCAATTTGTCCTTCTGAATGCGTAAATATCAAGATCTCAAGCTGCGCCGTACCAAGAGTGAATTTATTTTCAGCATTGGAATTTTCTTTAGGTTCTAGTACTTTTACATTTGATTTTCCATATGCAAGTGCAGGACTACAAGTACGAGAATCAAACAAGAAGGAAAAAAACTCACCCAGCATGA
Organism: Calotriton arnoldi; assembly: GCA_963921515.1. NCBI lineage: Eukaryota > Metazoa > Chordata > Amphibia > Caudata > Salamandridae > Calotriton > Calotriton arnoldi. The sequence goes on from CAWUFW010004637.1 coordinate 468,577, forward strand.
GGAAATGTGAAAGCTATTCTGGTTGGGTGCACTGCTACAAGAAACATGCACATAAACATTTATGAAGAAGCTGTTACAGCACACCCTTATTAGTTACAATAAATCCAAAGATAGACGTATTGGATATTATATCTCGTAACATATAATGATCACTCCCTAGAGTCATACGGCGAGTGTAATATATTCCAATCTTGTAGAGGTTTTCAAAGATAATCCACGAACATCTTCCATTAAAAAGTTATTTTTATTGTAGTAAAAGAAATTCCCAGCAATTATTGAAGCCAACACGTGTTTCATCTGTACAAATCTGTATTCAGACTTTTTCAAGGCGCAATGGCAGTATCGAAGGCAGACGGTCAGTGGCACACCGGGTACTCCAAACTGGTGATGATCTAATCTGAACTAAAACGATCCTGAGTTCAGACCACAATTCAAATAACATGTATAATAGTGAGTGTAGAGCTATACAACGTCCTCAAATATCAGTATCAGACCGTACCCCGTTAGTCATGGCCAACTCCAAAGCAGTCCCAAAATATGGCCGCTCAAATAATATGAACCAAATCAGTGTGAACTAAAGTTACATCCTCGCTCAAATACGTGTACAGTGACATAAATAGAGCAACGGCTCCTACAATGTCAGCGGAGCATCGAAAAACCGGACCTTGATAAGTCGGTCACCTCACAAATCACTGAGGTCGACAGCACACCGAGCGTTTGTGTGACTGTCCGTGGGAGTGATCATTATATGTTACGAGATATAATATCCAATACGTCTATCTTTGGATTTATTGTAACTAATAAGGGTGTGCTGTAACAGCTTCTTCATAAATGTTTATGTGCATGTTTCTTGTAACCTGCCGATAGCACCATTTGGTAGTAGGTGCTGTAGCTACTCAAGCACCCCGATATTTCTACAATTGACTATTTTTCACGCTTGTACTTGTTATTTGCTACACTGCTTCCTTTTGATGTGCGGTTTTTCCCTGAAGGGAATGCTACTGCCTATTGTTTGATTGTCAATTTAAGTGTAGCAGGGTGCACTGCTATGGAGGGAGCACAGGTAGACCGCAGCAAGCTGCTGCTAATATATGCAACACAACACAGATAATTATGTGTTGGCAATGGCCCGAGCGATCATCTGCCCCTTTATTTATCTCCTCAGACCGAGTGAACCCTTGGAGTGAAAAGTGGATACATTTTATTGTAGAGGTTGGGTGGCACTCTACATCTATGTGTCAACCAATCTTTACATCTGTCAGGTGGCCCTCAGGGTCCAGTGTAACTCCTATAGAAATTCCTGTACTTTGGACAGTAGCACTGTGCATGCGACTTTAGCTCATATTACAATGCTACAAGTGAAAATGCAAGTCCCAGAATGCAACATGCAAATGTTCTGTCAACACGTCGGGACTGGCTGAGTCATGCATAACATGGGATTAATTGACAGCTAGGCTATGGGACGAGGAAAAGAATACTGACTTTTTACCTTTGCAAATTGAGTGTACAGCAGTTGAGTTAATAGTAAGGCACACCCATGAAACGCGGCCCCCACTTTCCCTCTGTTCCGTCTTTGTTATTATTGCTGTTGGCCTGTGCTCGTTGTGTTTCCAGATTCATATCCTAGGAGACCGAGTCACATGTTACAGTGAACTCAGCCATTGAGGAAACCTGGGGCCTTTAAAGCATATGGACACACAGAAAAGATTACAATTCAATGCTGGGTACTTTATTAGCATGACAAAGCAGACAAGTCTTGCCAAAGCACGACAGTCGAAGCCGTACAAACAGGACAGATGTAAGAAACATTCTACGGACCAAGGAGGCTAGCTTCGCCACAGTAAATGCAAAGGATGCCTTAAAACATAAGCTTTTCATGACCTCACAAACTATAAAGAACCATCTTATCAAATATAAAAAATACACAAATATTTTGAATATAGAAATGCACTCAAATTTCTGCAAGGCAAATGTGCATTTTTTGTATTGACCATATGTACACGATGTGTGCAAAGACCTATAGCAGGGTTGCGAGACATATTAACGTGCTACTCACTCTGCCTCAGTTAATGGACGTTCTCTGATACAAAATGACTGCATACATTAAAAACAAGACCCATTCTAATAAAGTGAAGGTTAAAACACTGCACCCCTTGTTAGTTACAATGTTTCAAAACTCAAAGAAAACAGAACAGACATCTGGCACAAACCTGCAGCGGTTTCAGATCTCCGATCACTGCTGCATTTGTGACCAGATCAAGTACAAGATTTACAGGCCTGTTTACCGAAATGGAGCTCCAACCGAGTGAAACAAGCCCGGGGATGTGTTTACATTAGGCACAGGGAAACACTGTTGATTACATAAATGAGAGGAGTTGCAATGCGGTTTTGAATGCATGCTCGTTTATGTTTAATGTTCTGTTGCACTCAGAGCATGTTTGTTTTGCAAGCAGTTTGCAAGTCAACAACAAAGCGTTCTCTTCAAGAACAGCTGCGAAAAGCATGAGCACTGTATAGAGTGCTGTTAAACCAAAGAAAAAAGTAGGTCCTAAAACAGGTTTTGAAATAGGAGCTGAGGATGGATACTAGTACTTGGTCCCTGCTCTCAGCCAGGGCTAAACACAAGAACAGCTGCGAAAAGAATGAGCACTGTGTAGAGTGCTGTTAAACCAAAGAAAAAAGAAGGTCCTAAAACAGGTATTAAAATAGGAGCTGAGGATGAATACTAGTACTTTGTCCCTGCTCTCGTGAAGGGCTAAACACAAGCAGAGGCATGACGCATGCATGCCATGGACAAATTAGGAGAAAGAACAGGAGAGTGACGATGGAGCCAGCAAATGGGAAGCCTATGGGCGTGTAGAAGCCCAAACAGTACATACAACATGTCTCTTCAAAACAGCGCATGCACTATCTAGCTGAGGCCAAATAAAAAGGGTGTGCCATTCAGTGAAAAGGAAGGTGGTGTGCCGGTCCACTGATTAATAGCAGCAGCTTTGTGGAACTCTTTTGCTATTATACAGCAGTGAAAAGGTAGGGGGGGCAACAAAAACATTATTTTGTAGTCAGATTGTTTGTTAATTGTACCAGTGATGCACAAGCATGCAACAAGTTGCCCTCAATTCCTGAGGCTGCTGAGGGGAACTCATATGCTTAACATGAAACATTAATTTCGAATAACATTTTATGAAAGGCAGAAAAATTGAATTACTGTTGCTTTGCCTCAGTTTGAGAAGGTCACGTTCAGGAGACTGGCATCAGAAGCAAAGATGATCCCATTCCTTCAAAATTGCTCAGTCCACAAACCCTCCTTAAGTAAGTGGTGGTGACACACTGGCCCAGATTTATCACAGTATTGCATTGCCCTTGCATCACGCAAGATGTTGCAAGGGCAACACAATAGATTTACCAAGCAACACAAGGACACCTTGCATGGCCCTGCGTTGCTTTGTAAATCTGGAGTAATGCAAGGCAGGGCAAGTCGCTGCCTTGCTCTACCCTGGGAAGGAATGGGTCGAGAGTGAGGTTTTGGTGCGCTCCCAGATTTACCAAGATTTTAGTAATCCTGGGAATGTGTCAAAATTAAATCCCTTCTCAGCGGAGGTGCAACGAGGAGAATTATCTTTTATTTCTCCTCATTGTTTCCTCTTTCTATGTGTGCTGCATTCTGTAGCACACTTAGAAAGAGGGAAAAAAGACTCGGAGGATTGTTTTAGTGCAGGAAGGTGTCCCTATCTGCACAAAACAAATCCTGCCTGCAATGCAGCCACCCTTGCACCATGGCGCAAGGGTGCCTCCATTGGCGCTAGGCTGCCGAAACTGTGCCAGTGCAGGGGGAAAGGACAGGAATGCACCATATTGGATAAATCTGGTGCATTCCTACCCTTTCACTTTGACGTAGGGCAGCCCAGCAAGGTGACTTGCTGTGCTGTCCTGCGCCAGATCCCCATAAATGAGGCCCTTGGTCTCTGCTTTCTTCAGTCCTTTGGGTACTCCACATAGTATCCGGTTACCAAATAGAATTTGTCTTCAATCTGGTCCAATACATTTCCCAAAATCCTTTCATCTATCTCAGTTGGTTAATGCAATGACTGCTGAGTGTGATCAGACAAAATTGAATCCTGGTTGGTGCAGTGGGGAATTGTGACTTTATTAATTATAGTGCAATGAGTCCTCAGTCTGTGACAGAAAGCACTGTGAATGTATCATTATTTAAAAATTGTTTTACACACAGCATAAGACAGGCTGCATGTGAGGAATGGGGTGTATTATATGGTGTGGTTGTGCAACCTCAACGTGTAATACACTCGCAATACCGACTTGGGTCCAGTCAGGCTTGTTTGTTGAACCCTAGCTCAATGCTGGGTTGCTGTGGCTTTGAGGAGTCAGGCTTAAACAAAGGATCAAGTGTTAAACATTTAAAAGTACAAAAATACCAAAATAAGAAAATCACACAAACAAGAAAGAAATACAACACTAATTTATAAAAATAGATCTTATTTTCATGATTTTTTCGACACCTCAAGAAAACCAAATGAAGGGTAAATCGTAAATCATTGCTTTTCATGCAAAATTCCCAAAAACATTGGTAACTGGAAAGTTTGGAAACTTTGTAAAAGTTTTATAAAGTTGTGTCAGCTATTCTAGAATGCTTCGGGTGACCAACTCAGGAAGGAAGGAGGTCAATTGGGGCCAGTAAAGAGTACTAGGATAGTTACCTTGTCTCCAGAGCAGTCTTAAGTCCAGTTCCAGATTCTATGGGCATAGATTTCAACGGAGTGGCCCTGATGCAAAGGATAAAGGATGCTAAAGATGTTGTAAAAATGCTGAGGATGCTGCCTGGTCGACTGGGGTCTCCTTGGCGCTACTCCTCAGTCCATGGTCCATGTTGAGCATCTTTGCCCACAGGGGTCCTCTTTGATCCAGAAAAAGTCCTGTTGTCACTGGACTACTGGTTCAGGGTCACAGTGAAACCATCGGTTCCCCATGGTGAATGCTAGTGTCTGTCTTGAGCAACCAAACTGCACCCTGACAGTATCTCGGATCCAGTGAACTTGGGTGCAACTTTTGAGCATCAGGACTAGGTATTATGGGCTGCACATTTGCAGTCAGAGGCAATCAAACAACGTGGCCACTGATTGGCCAGAATGGGCTTCTTCAGCTCTCGGGCCCTGGTGCTGTAACAGGAAGTTTGCCAACTGACTCTTGGAGATCATCTCTTCTGTCTGAGGCTCAGGAGCTACTTTTCCACTAGCCACTCACCACAGGCACATTCCTCTTTTTGCTAGCCCAAGGATCAGAAGGTGCAGTCCAGTGGTTGGTGCAGCTTCTCTTGCGAGGTCCAGACAACAGCGGGGCAGTCCTTCATCTGTCCTCTTCCAGATCCAGATGTGATCTGAGGTCTTGGTCCCAGCAGTGCTATATTTTTGCCCAGAAAGTGCCCCCAGGGATGTAGCGGTCCCTGGCCAATGGGCTACCATATCCCTTGATTTCTTAATAAATCTGGGCCTTAGTGTTTAGGATTATTTAAGTGCTTTCAAAGTATATATTTTAGTAATACATAATTAGGCTGCATACATAATCAGACTGTATCTAGTGGCAATATTTTTATGGGTCCACAAAAAGAACTCTTCTGATAGCTCTCTTAGATTACCTCTCAGAAAGAATAAATCTTTGTCACCATGAAGTTTCAAGAAACTCCATCAATTAAGTCACATATTGGCTCCCACGCAACCATTACATTTGGTGCTTAATAAATTGCACACATTTACATTTCTTTCAGGTAGCAGGCACCCTGGTGAGAAGGGTTCCAGTCCAACAGGAGCTAAAGAGGGAATCTAAATCAAGGGTGCCCTCCACTCAACAAGACTATATTAACAACGCCCTTGACAAACAAATTACACTTTATATCTCACGAGGTACCCCTAGCATCAACTTTTTTTTGTTAGGAGAGGGTCACGCTCCAATGCCCATATAGAGACCACCCCTGCGCCAATGTGTGACGCTTTGGCCATGGCCAGGTGACAGAGTATATTCACATCAAGTAGGTACAGTCCCGGGCACACGTAACGAGGATATAATATCAGGAGAAATGTCTCATACTGCAGAAAAGTCGATGCAGTCTGTGGCGACGAGATTAACCAAGTGCTAAGTAGCACAGGGGGGAATATAGAATTAGGCGTGCCAGGTCAGTAGTCCAGGACGACAACGGCCATCTTCCGGAACCATTTTCCTTCCTGAACAACACTTCTCCCAGTTTCCTGTACTCCGGCGCATCCGCCGTTGTCGTCCTGGACTACTGACCTGGCACGCCTAATTCTATATTCCCCCCTGTGCTACTTAGCACTTGGTTAATCTCGTCGCCACAGACTGCATCGACTTTTCTGAAGCCCTGAAGAGTCACGGGTTACTACCCTTTGTGACGAAACACGTGTCGGCTGGTTGCTTTTGTTTTGGCTGGTTGCTTATGCTCTGTTACTATATTAAACACCTATGACTATCATTCTGGTGTAGACCCTCTACATTTCTGCAGTATGAGACATTTCTCCTGATATTATATCCTCGTTACGTGTGCCCGGGACTGTACCTACTTCATTTGTGTGGATTTCTATCCATACCATCACGGGGGTTTTAGGGCATATCCCCTGACCTGGTTTGCACCGTTCACACTCCTAGTATAACATAAACTCAGCGCGAATTAGCTTGAGCGCCATTATTCCTGTCAATACTAAAAACCCCACACTGATACATATATTCACATCAATACTGTTCAAATACTGGTTGTGTGAAAAAATATTATATATATTGTGAAGAAGGCTGCAACTGACAGCCAAAATGCGTAGATGAATATCTTGTTTCCAAAATAAATAAGTGAAACCCACAGGAGTGCCGACAATATATATATATATATATCTCCTCACGTAAGCAACCCCCACAAGCTTCTTGGCTGTTACTCACCAACTTGCTTGCTTTCTCATCTTTGGCAGCTTTCCTATAAACCGGAGGAACCAACACCTAGACTAAGGGCCTGATTTAGATCTTGACAGACTGGTTACTTCGCCACAACAGTGATGGCTATCCCTTCCACCGAAATATAAATCCCAGTATATCCTATGGGATTTATATTTCGGGGGACGGAGTATCCGTCACCGTAGTGACGGAGTAACCCGTCCTCCAAGATCTAAATCAGGCCCTAAATCAAAATGTGCTGCTTGTGTGTATATCCCTATCAAGTGTGCCACAAATATCTTAGCCTTCTTAGGTCCTCATAAATGAAGGAAAACTGTCTTCCTCATAAACTCACTAAAATTTAGTTATATTTGGCATCTAGCATGTGTCTTCATTTCATGCCCACACTCATGATTAAAACCAAATCCCATGTTTAGCCCATTTTAATGTGAACAGCCGACATGTTTCATTGCCACATGCCAACTTTCTGGCAATTTCATCAGGGCATGAGGACCAGTGATCACCCAACTATGCACCGGACCATATGACCCCCTGGTGACCGCCTACCAGTAGGCCATAGGAATTGTGGTTGCCGCTGGTGTCAGCCACCCATCTCTCGTAACACCTCTTCCTCTGCTTACATGCAGATTTTCCTTGCTAGCATTAAGTCCCATGTTACCTTTGCTGCGCAGGGCCCAAGCAAAAATGGGGCGAGAGGTGGGGCTGTTTTCCCTTTTTTGTACAGAAGGGGGCAGACAGCCTGCTTTGGGTATAAGGCCTAGGAGTGATGGCCCAATGGAATGGGCAGAGGAGGCAACCTTTAGGTATCATTGCTGTTGCAAGTGTAGTGGCACCCAGGCCCAGGTGAGTGAAGGGCCAACTAAACCCCAATGCTATCTTTGTTTTCATATCATTCTTTGCTGGCATTTAGGCCCAGTGCACCCTTGCAGTGCCACAATTGCTCTGGTTCTTGGAGCAATGGCAAGGTAAGGGAATATTGAGACAGAGGACAAACCTTAGGTTTGGCCTTAAAGAAATAGCAGGGTGGGGAATAGGGCAAGATGGGGGACAATATTTCAAACATAGGACAGAGGATACAGCTAGCTTGCTAGAAAGTAGCCTGTATTTATTATTAGTGCAGCAGGTGCAGTGGCACTGGGGCCCAGGAGTGTCAGGCCCACTACATCACAAGTATAACTGTCTTACCTTGCAAAAAGGGCATTTAGATTCATATTCCTTGCTAGCCTTGAAGCCGAGGGCACTCTTACTGCAAAGAGGGGGAACATGTGGGAGATATTTTTTTTCTGAAAGGGACAGAGAACCTGTTTCACAATTGGAGGGATGGCAGGCATGGTGGGGTAAGGGGTAAACGAGGCAAAGGAGACAGCCTGCTACTTAGGACTGCAGCTATCATTAGTGCAGCAGGTGCTGCTGCATTGGAGCCCAGGATTGTGAGGTGCTCACAATACCTTAATTATGGGTAGCAGTGTTTGTTGATCAATTTCTGTTTTTGTTTGATGCATTTACTCTTTTATATGTCTCACATTTAGTGTGGATTACGAGTTACAGAAAACGTATGCTTGAAATGATCTCACATGCCCTGCTCCCCACTTTTAACCCTGCCCCTCCTGCTTCTCCAAATCCTGCCATAAAGTTTTGGGCGGGGGCCCAACTTCAAAACATTTAGTTTAGTGGGGCTTAGAGCAAAAAAGATAGAAGACTTCTGATCTAAAGTGTTAAAATCCGATTGGGGAGCTTGGTCTAGCTGTGGTTTGGAAAGCAGATTCCAATCCCATTTCTACCAATATCTCCACAATAGCGAATTTTCCGAGTTCTCTGCCAAATTCAGGTACATCCTATAGAACTGTCAAAATGCACAAATCTGTCATGTCCTTAAATCATAAATATATTAATGGTAAACCTGTTGGACAACATTCCATCATATATAGATTACTTATTGGAATTGGGATGAGTAATTCTCCTACTCATAAATATTCATTTCTTTGGTATGTGAGCATAATTTTGGAATAGTTTTTTTAATGGCCTAACAATAATCCATTGTCTCTAAAAAGCTTTCTGCAAAACGTACTATGTTTCTATGCTTAATATCTTGCAGGGTTTGGACCCGAGGATGTCAGGCCTTTTAACTTGTTAGCCAGGCAGTACAGTCCTTCCGGAGACGTTTTCTCTTTTTCAAGGAGAGCTAAAACTCTCTCCCCTTTGGTGGAGTATCCTTCCTTTCCACTTCATCCTCAACTCTGTGTTGTATGCTGTTTCATATAGTACGAGGATTGGACAGCCGCTTTAAGATCTCCTTGGGCCTCTCAATTATTGATTTACTCTGTTAAACCCATTGCTCCAGTCTCCTCTGCTACTTTAGCAAGATGGGTTTAATGGATTATGTCTCAAGCCAGCATTGTTGTCTCTCATTTCGGTGCATAGTCTTTGAGAGGAGCAATGGCTTCAAAACTTTTGGGGCTGGTGGTAGATTGGAGGACATTTTGAGCGTGGCCGTTTGGCCTTCATCATTCACATTCAATTTTCTTTTTATCATAAACCTCTTGCTCATATTTCTGTGCCTGTGATTAACTTGCTTTAAATTAGCATAATATGAAGCCTCCAATCTTGACATAAAATGAGAATGTTCCAAGTATTATTGATGGAAAGCCCTAATTTTATTAAAGACCCGGAGGTAAGTATTATCCCGCCATATAGTATTACTATTGCAAATTCAATACATTTTCATGTATACATTTATCAATATATAAACTTGATGTAATGCTACTATATTTCCCTCCCTTCATTAATAATTTTTATTTTCATCATTACAGTTGCACAATCCACAGTCCTACAATCGGGACAATAATATCTTGGAGCTCAATGATTGTATTATATTTCTCTTCATGGTTGGAGTTTTTATCTACTTTGAAAATTCGATTGACTTTTTCTCAGACCAAGAAAGAGGAAGGACTAAAATTCTGCCTTTGTTATATAATCCACGCTGAGAGCCTGCTTAAGTCATTCCGTAGTTTCTTCCTATTGCCTGATGGGAAAATTAGTTTTTAACAGTTTTTTTTATTATTCACCAACATATATGGTTTTGTTTATTGGCTGCTGAGAAAATAAAGCAGGAAAGTAGAGTATAACATAAAATTAGGACTTTTAATCATTAACACTTGACTTGGAAAATCCACATTGTTGGTGTGCTGACCTCTACCTTGGGGTCTTTTCAGATGTTAAATAGAGACCACTCCACAGAAAGGGGAGGAGGAAGGCAGTAAAGATTCTGCAGTTAGATAGAGTATCCACCAGAAAGAGCATTACTTCAAGGTAAACAACTTGTTCTTCTGATGGATACTTCTAACTGCATTTTTCTCACTTTTAGAATAGATACCAAAGCAGCACCTTCCAAAGATGGCGGGTCTGTGGAGTGGATCCAAATCAAAAGTCCAGTAGAAACAAGCGGGCCAAGTGTCCTTCCAGTTGAACCTGGCTAACAAGGCAGTAGTGCATTGTGAATATATGCACTGCTGCGCATATCGTAAACTGGAAGATATCAAGGATAGGCACCTCTTGCAGCAATGCAGTTGTAGCGGCCTTGGACATGGTGCCCTATGGTGCTGCTTGTAGCTAATTACCTGTTAGACCTGGCATCATTGGCGTGTTTTTCCCCGGTCTTTTTTGCTTTTGACTTCCTGTTTTTTGGCTGTGTGCTTCATTTAGTTTCTGCTGGTTTTAGAACTCGGGGCACTTTACCACTGCTGATCAGTGTTAAAGTGCAAGTGCTCCCTGCGTACATTGTGATTATGTTTGGCTATCCATGATTGGCATATTTAATTTACTGGTAAGACCCTAGTAAAGTGCACCAGGTGTGCCCAGGGCCTGTAAATCAAATGCTACTAGTGGGCCTGTAGCACTGACTGTGCTACCCACAGGAGTAGCCCGGCAAACATGTCTTCGGCCTGCCACTGCATTGTCTATGTGGGCAGTATTAAACTGCCATGTTGAGCTGGCAAGTGCACCCACTTCTTCAAAAGGTGGTAGAATGCACACCATGTTTCAAACGTATTGCGTATTACTCAAAGCACAAAGGCTTGTGAATGTTGAGCGTGCGACCCTGAGGTGCGCTCCATCCGTGTGCACTAGTAATATTGTGATCAGATAGGAGCCTCATCAGGTTCGATGCCAGGATGCCAAGCTGCCAAGAAATTATGCATAACTCATGTCGCACAAAAAGACCGTTGAGTAATTGTTACTGAGCAAATGGGTCTAGGCTCCATTAGTTGGTAGCAGAGGATGGTTGTGCACTTGAAATGAGGGATTTTGAATCAAATCTAGAATAGCCTAGGCCCCAACCCCAGTGTCCCAAATTCAGAACCAAAGAACGAGGATTGGAGGACAAACGAAGTTCCAGTGGCGTGTGGTGAAAATGGCAGTGAAGGAGTAAGTATAAATAGGGTTGTGTGTGTGATGAATGGTGTTTAGATTGCGGTGAAAATTGATTGTGTGATGTCTGATGGACGTGTTGTGAGAGTCATGTGAATGTGGTGCTAAGTTGTTGTCGAAGTTGTTATCAGGTCCAAAGTGGCCTAAGTTCCTGGGATATATAGTAAGGTGCAGAAGACATCATGTTGTATTTGTGTTCTGGGTTTTAGTTTTTTTTTCGTAAGATGTTGTAAACGGCCCAATCGAGACAGGGAACTTTGTGTGAATGGGTCGAGTGTGAATAGGGTGGTGGAAATGTTTGTGCAGAAGGAAAGCTATACTGATTCAAATGATTCCCCGCTGGTCTAGGTTTCATTGCAAATGTGTGTTCTTTGAGAGATTGAATTCTATCGATTCTTTTAGAGGAGCAGACAAATGTTGTTCAAGAAACGCGTGTGTGCGAATAAATTGTGAGGGAGGGTGAGGCGCTGCGAGAAGTGAGAGTGCTGTCAGAGAGTGCCGCGCTGGGATAGGTTGGTTGGTGTAATGCCGTGCTGTGATTGGTCAGATTTATTGCACTGTTGTTGGTGGTTGTACTGCTGTGGAACTCGGGAAAATCTGAACTTGAAGTTAAATCGTACTTATCCAAAGAAAGAAGAAAATTAGATGTTTTAGAGCGATTAGAGATATGATTCGAGCAGACGTGGGTGTTCCTACCAGGATGGGCAAAGAGGCGCTGCCCGAGGACACACTAGCTCATTAAATGGTAACAAAAGTAGGGCTTCACACTGTCATTTGGCTTAAAAATTGGCACAAGATCACTGAGAAAGAAGGGGCTTTGACATTTCCATGTTATGACACATTTAATCTGAGAATTCTTGATCATTTGAGGGGGATGTTTGCGATGAAACCATTGCCTAGACCCACACAGTTTAAAGCGCTCAGTGCATGGGAACGGGCAGCACAAATAAAGATGAGGCACCAATACAAATAGAAAATGACATAAGCAATGCGTACATATACAGATACGAGATGGGACGAACAGCATAAGAGGTGAAGAGTAGATATGATTGAGGGGGCGAGGTTGTATCCTGCTTTGCTGAAGGAGATGAAAAGGGGGAAGAAAAGTGGAGAGGACAGGAAGGAAGACAGCAATAGTGATGCCAGTGACAGCTTGTTAGATGGATTGGTGGCTGAATGTCCACCCCCATACAGCCAATAAGAACCTGGGAATGGGGGGAGTCCAGATACCATCAGTAACACTGGAAATGGTTTGGCACTGATAACTTCTAACCCAGGTGTTGTGTGGGTTATATTGACAGGGATTATACACACTGCTGTGAGAGGAGTGGAGAATGTATGCCTCCGAAGTTTCAGGACACTGCAATTCCAGTTCCGTCTCAAAGGTTCCGGATGCCCTTACGGTACCAGTCACTGCTGGCCCCATTTCCCAATCTATGATCCAAATTCAGCTGGGAGTGAAGCTCGCAGAATGTCTGTAGCCATAGAGGAAGGAACGTCACAGGAAAGGGCAGAGATTTCTAAACCAAGATTTGTTCCATTGACTCCAATGAATGCAAGTACCCCTTGTGCGTCTGTAGTCCCAAAGGCGTTAAGACCTATAAGGTCTTTTCCTGGATTGGCAGGTCTGGATTCACCTGTATGGGAAACACTTCCTAGAGTGTGTAACAGCACAACCCGAGAAAATGCTAACATGCAGAAAACACCTGAGAGTCATTGCATATTTGACGTCTTGGATTTAGAGACATAGTTGAAGGAACGCAGCAATGCTAGTGAGAGTCAGAACACTGAACCGAGTCAGGGAAATACAAAGGCCGCTGTACAAGTGGATTCAATTGACGTGCTTAAATTGAAAACCGAACTGGATGAAATGATAACTGGGAGTTTGGATCTAAATCAAATTGATACCTATCAACCAAGAGAATTGGTGTGTGTAGCCAAAGATGTTACCAGAAGGGCGAGGCAAGCCCATGAGAAGTTATATACGAATTGGCTCAGAAATAGGATGTTAATCTTGGACAAACAAAGTCTCTGCAAAAGAGCAATAGGCTCACTTTCAGTGACCAAGATATTGAAGATTTGAGAACTGAAAACCCAAATTCTAGAATTAATTGCAGGCATACGAGTTTGGAGTACGTCAGATAAGTGGGAGGACAAATGGTCGAGGAGGAAGGGATCTAAGAGAACAACTGGAGAACCACCTCCTTTGGGGGAGAGTGTTACAGGAGTTGGAGCCTACCCATTGCGAGAAGTGCCAAGTGGGGGTTCTGTGCATGTACCTTGGAGTAGAGGTGATCTTGCTGCATTCACAAGTGACATCCTGAAAATGAGAGAGAAGGCCATAGAGTGGCACAAACAGTTTGACCGCTTTTGAAGATCTCAAAGGTGTTGTGGGTTGACTTGAACACGCTATTTGAAATTGTGGTCCTTAGAGATTTGTGGTCTGCGTGCAAAATAGCTACGGAATGGCCTGAGGGTGAACCAGAGAGGGACCCAGTGACTTATGGTCTGTCTCCGATAGTAATGAAGAAGTACGATCAGGTGGCTACATGGTTAAAGGCTAAGGTGGCTCCACAGGATATTGATTGGGTTAAGATCAATAGAACGACTCAAGAACCTAAAGAGACAATTCATGCCTATTATGACAGGTTGTTACAGGCTTTTAAACAATACAGTGGAATGGACACGCTTGAACCCAAGGATTTGGGACTGTTTGTGTCAAAATTTGTAACTGGATTCAGCCCTATGTAGGGAATGTTGCCCTAATGACAGGGTCATATGAAACCGGAGTTCAGGTGCAACAAGGTGGAAGAATACAGGGACATCGAAAAGGCAGAGGTGTTCCAATGGATCCAAAGACTGGAGTTGATGTTGATACCCTAAAGAAAACCAGTCCATGTCACTATTCTAATAAATTGGGGCATTGGAAACGCGAATGTTGTCTTAATTTTGCTAATCAAGATCTGAATTGGTGATTTAATCAGACACAAGGTCACATAGTGCAAACCCAGAATGTACTGAGACTTAGATCGCAAAAAATGGGAGGATATCAAGGTCCTGTGATGCAAGTGCCACAGCCTCCAATGCCACAGCAATCTGTGCAGAATGTACCCCATAATAATGTTCCAATCCAACACTTCCCTATGATCGAGGCTTTCAATGATGATGGCACAGATCAGTCCTTATGACTGCGTCTGATAGGGGAGGAAGACTGAACGCTTGGCTCAGTCTTAGAGGTAGACCAGAGTGGACCATACGTCGATGATGATGTGGATGGTCAAAATGTCACCTTTTTAATCGACACTGGTGCTACCCGCTCCACTGTCCGAACAGCAGAGGTTCCAAACTTAGCCCTCTTGGGAAAAACAATCAAAGTTGTAGGAGTTGCAAATAAGAGGTTGTCAAATCCTCTGACAGAGGATGTGCCTGTAAAGATAAGGACATTTGAGGACAATCATTAGTTTGTTGTGTGTGATTCAAGCCCAGTGTGACTTTTGGGACGCGACTTGTACAAGTTAAATTGTACTATATATTGCACACCAAGGGGCATTGAGCTCCAGACGAATGATGCAGATATTGCATTTAAATTGACAAACTAAAACTTGAGTGTTCCCTTATTTCCTTTGCTGACAGTGGAGGATTTACCTCTGGATCTAAGAGATAAAGTGGCAGATGTGGTTTGGGATTTTTCAGGAAAGGATATTGGACTCATTAAAAGAGTTGATCCAGTCTGCATACAAATTAAGCCCAATGCTGAGTATCCAAGAACACCCCAATATAACCTGATGCCCAAGCCGGTTACTGGGATAACACCTGTGATTGAGTCCATGATTAATCAGGGGATTTTGAAGGAGATCCTGGGGAGTCCATGTGACTCTCCCATTATGAGCTTGCAGAAGCCTAGTGGTAAGTACCACATTGTGCAGGATCTTAAAAAAATCAACAGTGTCCCGTGTTGTCCCGTGATACCAAATCCATCTGTGATATTGTTTCAGATTCCATGCGAGGCAGAATGGTTCTCTGTCGTTGATCTTTGTCAAGCATTTTTTTTATCCCCTTGCATGAAGTCAGTCAATTTTTGTTTGCATTTCGGCTAGGGAATTCTATTTTAACGTGGTGCCGTGTCCCTCAAGAGTATAGAGAGAGTCCCTCCATCTTTAACCAGATTCTGAAGAAAAATCTCGAGGCCCTGGTTATGCCCTGCAATTCGGTCCTGGTACAGTATATTGATGACCTTTTGGTTGCATCGAATGCTCAGGACGCTTGTAAGACTTATACCATTGCCTTGTTCAACCATTTGGCTGAGAATGGACATAAAGTGTCCCCAAGCAAATTGCAATACTGTATGACAGAGGTCCTATACTTGGGACCTTGCATTGAGATGGGCGGGAAAAAGGTGTAACCAGAAAGGATTTCAGCGATCATGCAAATGAATCCGCCACGTACACAGAAAGAAGTCAGAATGTTTTTGGGAATGGTGTGCTACTGTCGACAGTGGATACCCAGTTTTTCCCTAGTGGCCAAACCTCTGCAGAGGTTGACACACAAGGATGTGTCTGATCTGGTGCCCTGGAAAATGACTGTTTGAACGCATTCCTGGAGTTGAGAGAGAATCTCTGTTGTTCTCCTGCACTGGGAATGCCAGATTACAGCAATGCGTCTTTGCTCTTCTGTCATGAGAGAGAAGGCTGTACACTCTCAGTGTTAACATAGAGTCGCCTATTTTTCAGCTACTTTAGATCCAGTAGCATGTGCGTTGCCCAGATGTCTCAAATATGTTGCTCCAACTGGTGTCAGCATAGAGAGATGCAAAGGCATCACGAGGGGGTCACCCCTTGACAGTTTATGTTCCGCATTCTGTGGAATTGCTGTTAACTAAAGCACGCACCCAGCATCTGACTAATAGTAGGCTTACCCCTTATGAGCAGGGGATCTTGGCTGCTGAAAACATTACCTTGAAATGATGTTCCATCCCAAACCCTGCCACCCTCTTACCTTTGCCTAATTGTAATGAAGATGGAGATGTAGGAGGACATGACTGTCTCGATGTCACTGAACTATGCACCAAACCTCGTCCTGACATTACCAACAAGCCATTACCTGAGTCTGACCAAATCCTGTTTGTGGATGGCTCGTGCTTAAGGGAACATGAGGGGAACTTACGGCCTATGCTGTCTGTACTGTTTCGCGAGTGGTGGAAGCTGCTTTGCTTCAAGGAGTATTCTCTGCACAAGTGGCTGAATTTGTTGCCTTAACATGTGCATGCTGTGTTTCAGACCATCTGAGAGTGACAATCTTCACTGATAGCCAGTACATGTTCGGTGTGGTGCATGATTTCGGGCAGTTATAGTCTAAGAAGGGTTTTATGACCTCATCAGGATCACCAATACGTAATGGGGAAATTGTGAGGAAATTGTTGGAAGCCTTGTTGATGCCTCGAGAAATTGCAGTGGTTAAGTGCCCTGCTCCCTGTAAGAGAAACAATTTTGTTACAGTTGGGAATCGTTATTCCGATGAAGATGCATGCTATTGTGCACTAAATATTTGTACTTTAAATGGGGAATATGTGAATGAAAAAACAGATGAGACCCACTGCATCCTTTTGGGTACGGTTGCTGATACTTGGGATGAGGTGAAAAGGTTACAAGAGGTTACTGAGTTGGACTAAAGCAGGATGTGTGAAAATGAATGATGACACTTGGGTTTTTAAGTGATGGAAGACCAGTTTTACCAAATAGCCTGTTGTACCAGATGACGAGACATATTCATGGGGCGACACATGTAGGAAGGGATGCGATTGTGAGGTTGTTCAAGCAAACATGGTTTAATCCAAAGTTCTGAGTGATGGCTGAAACCTTGTGTCACAGTTGTGTGACCTTTCAGCAAATGAATGTGGGAAAGAGAACGGCTGTTACATTGAGCCACATTGGGAGGTCAGGTGGACCTTTAAACAGGATGCAGTTAGACTTTGTTGAGATGCTTGTGTGTAACAAATTAAGATACATTCTGGTGGTGGTGTGCATATTTTCTCGTTGGGTGGAAGCCTATCCTGCTAGAAGATGTGACAGCCTCACAATAGCTCAACTGCTGTTGAATGAGCTCAATCCGAGGTTCGGATTTCCAACTGCTTTGGAATAAGACTGAGAGTCTCATTTTAATAATGAGCTCATGTGACTGTTATGTGCAGCATTACAAGTGGAGAAGAGATTGCATTGCAGTTATCGACCAGAAGCGTCAGGCATCGTGGAACAGATAAATAACACTTTAAAATCAAGGCTGGCTAAAGTGTGTGCTTCGACATCTCTAAAATGGCCTGATGCTTTGCCTCTTGTGTTGATGAGTCTTTGCAGTGTCCCAGACAGAAGAACAGAACTCTCACCTACTGAGATCCTCATGGGGTGAACTATGAGATCACTTGCTGCGTCACCATGCCTGTGAACATATCGGATGATTTGGTACTAGACTACCGTAAAGGATTGACTGACAGGGTTCGTTCTGTGTCTCACCAGGTTGAAGCAGCAACAGCACCACACCATCAGCAGTGTCACGACCTCAACCCTGGAGACTTGGTTGTCGTTAAGAAGCATGTAAGGAAGATCTGCCTCGAACCTCGTTGGTGTGGTCTGTTTCAAGTGATTCTGATCACAACAACTGCTGTGAAGTGTGGTGGTCTTTCGAACTGGGTCTATTCCTCCCACACTCGTAGGGTCCCATGTCCCCTTGATGAAACAGCTCCTCTTCCAGAAGAAACGCCAGCAGTGGTCGAGAGGCCACAGGAGATGGTCTGTCAAGCTGTAGGAGAATACACCAAGCTTGAAGCAGCACTAGAGCAACCCAAGGGGAGCCCAGAAGAAAGAGAAGTTGGAGTTAACTCAAATGAAGCTAGTGCAGTTGTGGTAAAGGAGTCGGATCCTGATCCCAGCGAAAAGACTAGTGCTGTCAGACTGAGAGTGGAAGAAAGCTGGCAGAGGGAACAAACAATGAGAAATCTGAAGTTGTCTCCTGAAGGAACACTTGCACCCATAGCTGAGGCATCTGAATCAGAGCAAACTGAAGATAAAGGTAAAGGGTTAAGTCCAAGGAGATCAAAGAGATCAATGGTGCCTTCTCAAAAGTACTCTTCTTCTGAGTGGACTTATCTGGTTGCGAATGACGACGGAGACCTCTGGGAATTCTGGAATGATAATAGATGTCCTTTGAAGATTCCGGGGACTGATGTGAATGTGCTTCTCACTTTTGTTCATCATTTCCCACCGGTGCTAAGTGGTTTGAGAAATCTAATACTGAACAAGACTGAATTTCCTCATCTTAATTCTGGAGAGTCTCCTGCCTTAGTTGCTGAACTTTAGAAGAGCACTACTGGAAATGCTTGTTGATTAACTTGGTTCTCTTCTTGTTAGGGAGTCTCATAAAGAAGATTACCTAGTCCAGAGTGGAAAAATAATAAAATTAGGGTTTTATCCTTAGAAGAACATGGAGTAGGGCTAGGGAAGTCTCATGAAGATTATATATAAAAATGTAACTTTGAGCAGAGACTGTTTGTAATCTGCACAGGTGGAGATCAACAGAGAAGACTCTGTAGCTGCTATTTGTCTGCCCAACTCGGTCTCAGTCTAGACTAGCATGGAAACTAATAATTCTAATTGTAGGCATAGGTATATAATAGGTGCCTTGCTAATATTCGTAACTTTAGTCATAATAGTGTTGGTTGTTGGGTTGTGTTTGAGCCCTACTGATAGAGTAAAGGAGACGCATACACCTGAGAAAGAGGCCTCGCCTATGAATGCTTAGTTTCATTAGGAGAATACCATTTACGCAGAGACTTGTCTAGAGATTTTACACTTAACGCTTATGCTAGATTGCTCTATGAGTATGTAGATACGACGGAAGCGAGAGACACTATGTTTGTATGCAACTACCTTACGGCCTTACCTACCACCATCTTCCTTTGACATTTGGCATTAATTGTAGTTTGCTTCTTAGTATATTTTATGTGAAGGATCATTTTGAGTATTACTTTTCAAATTATGATCTAGTTCTTTCAGAAGTGCCAATGTTTAAGCACTTGCATAGACATTCATATGCCAAAACTGCTGAAATTGCTGGTAGATATTTTGTTTAGACTCAAACAATAGACACTGTTTATGCACACAGACATAATTTAATGTGTGCCCTTTTCGAGATCGAAAAGAAATTCATAGATCAAGTAGAAGATAGGGCAGTATTAACAGATGCAGCAAAGGGAGTTCGTTTTCAGAATTGGTCACCAGAGGAGAGAGAACATTTTACATCAGGAAATACTGGAGTATTGTCACTGGATTGTCAACGTCAGGGGAGATTGTGTCTGTACCACAACAAGAGTGACTACAGTTCCATATTTGTAGGAAAGAGTGAACGTGATCACACCTTTGAGGTTTGAGGGTCATGGAAGTTTGTGGATGGAACAGAGCCAGTGATTCCTGGAGTTTATTTTGTTTGTGGGAAAAAGACCTATTTTAAGCTGCCTAGTAAATGGTATGGTACATGTTATTTAGGTGCACTGTTCCCAAGGATTTATCACGTAGAAGACTTTGATCACTCGATTTGGGAAGAAAAGTCAATACATGGATGCGGATAAAGCGCTGGAGAAATTGTGGGAGATATTTTTGGAGCTATCATACCAAATGTAGGGGTAATACTGAATGATATCAAGATTCAAAAGTTGTCCACTGTATTCAATAGATTATCTACTAGTACTGCTGGATCTTTGTTAGTGAATACTGAAATGGTTGCTATTAGTGCTATGGTTTTGCATAATAGGCTTGCGTTAGACATTTTGCTTGCAAAAGAAGGCAGAGTTCGTTAAGTTTTAAAGGTCCAACAGTGTTGCACGTGCATTCCAGACAAGAGTAAGGATTTGCAGAAGAACATAATGAACATTACTGATGACCAGAAGGATTTGAGTGGGTTGGCAGCTGAATTTCAGTTGGAAATGGATTTAGTGCTATAGGTAGATGGCTTGCGAATCTGGGAAGTGGAATAGTTGGCTCTATCTTGAAACCTGTGTTAATAATTGGCCCTTGTCGTAGTGGGGATTGTGAAAGGGTACAGGAGGTACAAGGCAACAAAAGGGAAGAGTAGAAGGGGGGGAGATAGAATTGGAGAAGGCTCAGGATGCATATTACCATGATATGAAGTGTTTGGAGGGCTTCAAACTAAAAAGAATTGCCACAACTACGGTTTAGGTTAGTTCATCTGATAAACGTATCTGATAAGATCAGAAGATTCATGTGATGGCTCGATTTGCCAACAGAGGGGGATTGGAGAAGTATAAAATTGACTCCACCCCAAAGAGCATGCTAGGAGTGCATTATAGCCAAATGTAGTCTGCACTTGCATATATTCTGTGTGATAATGTCAATAATCGAAGTGGGGGTACGATATATATATATATATATATATATATATATATACATATATATACATCAAAGAAGTTTCGGTGAGCAGTTTACTCAGTGAAAGAAATGACTCGAACACCGGGGTCCGTGTAAACAAAAGATTATTATTGGCGACACGTTTCGACCAGACGGTCTTCTTCACAAGCCACCTTTGCTACAAACAGATCCACCATAAGAGTGTATTTACAAACATAGAAAACGGACCACTTTCCATGAAACCCACATCGACATGGAAGAAATACTTCCACACATGTCACGAGCATAATCAGCGCTGCATAACAAAAGAAAGACGTTACTTTGTGAGTGAACATGCAAATTATAGTTCATAATAGAATGCAGATTTTTTACAGTAAAGTACTCAAATAAAATACATCATTTATACAAACAGTGCAACTTTATCAATTTGCACGAAAGTTGCAATCACACACAAGTACACTTCCTCTTTCGATTCATACCGGCTGAATTCATGTACTGCTCTGCTCGGGTAGTGCCGGCCAAGTGGCCAAAAATGGAAATTTATTGGGTCCTACTATTTAGGTGATTTAGGGCCGGTCACCTTAAAAATTCAGGCGAGATGTCCTAAAAATTCCCTGCAAAAATTATTTACCCAAAATAAAAATTAAATTAAAGTAAAATAAGGAAAATTACTAAGAATAAAATACACAAAAGTGAGGGGGGTTATTTACAGGGGGCCTCACTACAGACACAGTGAAAGTGGGTGAATGGTGCAAAGTTACATAAAGACACAACTAAGGGGAACAAGGGGAGGCAAGTCTGACTTATGCCTCGGTCAATCTAATAAACCATGGTTGCCTCATTAGGTCATGAGACACCGATAATTTGACCTGACCATGATGCACATCAAATTATCGGTGTCTCATGACCTAATGAGGCATCCATGGTTTATTAGATCGACCGAGGCATAAGTCAGACTTGCCTCCCCTTGTTCCCCTTAGTTGTGTCTTTATGTAACTTTGCACCATTCACCCACTTTCACTGTGTCTGTAGTGAGGCCCCCTGTAAATAACCCCCCTCACTTTTGTGTATTTTATTCTTAGTAATTTTCCTTATTTTACTTTAATTTAATTTTTATTTTGGGTAAATAATTTTTGCAGGGAATTTTTTAGGACATCTCGCCTGAATTTTTAAGGTGTCCGGCCCTAAATCACCTAAATAGTAGGACCCAATAAATTTCCATTTTTGGCCACTTGGCCGGCACTACCCCGAGCAGAGCAGTACATGAATTCAGCCGGTATGAATCGAAAAGAGGAAGTGTACGTGTGTGTGATTGCAACTTTCGTGCAAATTGATAAAGTTGCACCGTTTGTATAAATGATGTATTTTATTTGAGTACTTTACTGTAAAAAATCTGCATTCTATTATGAACTATAATTTGCATGTTCACTCACAAAGTAACGTCTTTCTTTTGTTATGCAGCGCTGATTATGCTCGTGACATGTGTGGAAGTATTTCTTCCATGTCGATGTGGGTTTCATGGAAAGTGGTCCGTTTTCTATGTTTGTAAATACACTCTTATGGTGGATCTGTTTGTAGCAAAGGTGGCTTGTGAAGAAGACCGTCTGGTCGAAACGCGTCGCCAATAATAATCTTTTGTTTACACGGACCCTGGTGTGCGAGTCATTTCTTTCACTGAGGAAACTGCTCACCGAAACTTCTTTGATTCTTGACCGGGACCCGGCACCCGGAACTCGCACCGACCCCGTTAGGAGAGGAGCGGATGTCTGCTGGGAGTTTTCCTTCCACGTCTCTTTAACCTGCTCCCGCCGTCGGACATCCACGGAACGATATCCAGGAGGAGGCTGTTCTGCGATACTGAGCCGGTAAGTGGGGGACGAGTGTGCGTGCACCGGAGGGGGCGCGTAGATGGGTCTCGACGCTTACGGGTTTCTGGTAGCAGCAGCAGCCCCGCATCAATGAATTTCCTTTACAAGTCCTGGCAGGGGTACCGAGCGCTTGTTGATCTTAAACAGCGCTGGCAGGGTCTGAATCGTGTGATTTGAATAAAATACAGGAACAACACCAATGAGCAAGGGGAGACAGGCTGCAGCCATGGCAACCGAGACCGACATCAGAAGTAAACGGGCAGGGAGACCGGGTGCCGCAAGAACTTTGTTCTGTGAAACCAAAGGGGAAGAAGACGGAAGAGGTCAGGAATCTGGGACATCAACTGCGACTGGCCAAACCAACAAGAGTTTGAAACAAACACTGTTTCAGTATGAGAAATTACAAAAAAAGGAGATAAACAGATGGTGGGAAGTCTCATCCCTGGATAACTACATCGAGGTAGGCAGAGTGCCTAGGGGTCTTCGTATTTTGATCACACCTACCTACCAGAACCCCCACCCCAAATTACTGGAGGAATGGTCAAGTTTGATGGGCGCCACGTGTAAAAATATGCTGGGACTTTTGTCCAAATATGCGGCGCTTGAACTTGAACAGACACTTAAAGAATTGGACAAACTGAAGGAAGAACTGGATAAACATGCAGCACAGGAAGAAATAAAGACAGCAATTGCGCAGATGGAGATTAGACTCGACAAATACGAAGAGGAAATTAAACAGAAAAAGAAACGGAAATTCCTAAGGGATAAACATGACTATGCCAGTGGTAGGATCCTGACCTTCGGGAAACAGTATGATGGAGCGATAAGACAGTTTAAACAGATGGGGGCCCTCAGACAACAGGAAGTGGCCATGTCGGAATCCGGATCAGAAAATTATTCAGATTTGGAGGACCAAATGGACAGCTTAGGAAGAGACCCCCTACCTTTGAAACCCCTTGAAGAGTATCGTTTTTTACAGACCAAAATGACTTTGAGAGCGAGACCACCAGACCGGGGACAAGGACGAGGAAGAGGAAGAGGCGCAAACACAAGAGGAAAACAAGGAGGGGAGGAAGAAAACACAAAGGACACATTGCCATATGGGAGAACAACCCGGCAATCGAGACGGAAATGATGGGTGAGCGGAATCTAACTGTGATAAACCTGTCCTCACACAAATTGACTATGGCGGAACAGTCCCTACTTGAACTAGGTCTAACATTTTGCCCGATGGCAAATTTTGATTACAGCAGGACTAGAATTGATGTATTTTTATATGTTCGCAAATTGAAATTGTTGAAAATGTTTTTACAAAAAAATAAGCGTGCCGGAGTCGATGGAACCAGAGGTGAAAGGGCTGAGGCACAGGCCTCCAATATTTTATGTTTGAAGGATATTGAAAGTATTGCATGCTTGGCTGAATTGGGAGGAGAGCTGACTGAGTGGTCGAATGAACGGGAACTCCTGAAGCAGCTAGGAATGGACACTGGGGGCACTTCTGTCACAAAGTTCAGGCCGAAATCCACTTTTTATCCCAAAACACCACATGACAACTTGGACACATTCCAAGATGTAATAACAAAAGATCTCATGTGTATTTGGAATAAAACCAAAAACAAACATGCACACAATTTAACCACTGCACAGAAAGAGGCTCTTGAATCATTGAACAGTGACCCCACCTTTGTGATTAAACCATCAGACAAAGGTGGGAATGTGGTTTTGTGGGACGTCAACTTATACAAACATGAGGCGAACAGACAATTGATGCTGTCTGGTAATTATGTAAGATCAAATAAGGAATCCTTAGACAAAGCAACCAATACTTATTACAGCAAACTTTTGCACTGGAGGAAAGAGGGGCTTCTGTGCGAGGATGAATACAAATTTCTGTATATTAAACACCCTGTGATACCTTGCTTTTATATGCTACCTAAGGTTCACAAAGACAACACTAACCCGCCGGGCAGACCTATAGTGTCCGCCAACGGTAGCCTCTTAGAAAACACATCCATCTTCCTCGACACCTTTTTGTTTCCATATGTCCTCAATCTTCCCTCATACTGTAGAGACAGCACTGACTTTTTGAATCAAATTGAAGGGATTACGTGGCAGGGGAATTTTTGGTTAGTAACCATTGATGTGGTATCGTTGTATACCTGCATCAGACATGGGAATGGAATACATGCCTGTAAACATTTTTTCAGGGACAGATCTATTTTTCTGTATGAGCAAACACATATGTTAGTTGACATGCTTACTTTTTGTTTGGGAAACAACTTCTTTCTGTTTGAGGATAAATGGTTTAAACAGGAGGTTGGGGCGGCGATGGGAAGCTGCTTCGCGCCGAGCTACGCGTGTATGATGATGGGTTGGTGGGAGGAACAGCTAGTATGGAATGAGACAAATGAATATTTGACTAAGCACATGTTTTCTGGACCCGTTACATAGATGACATTTTCTTAATCTGGGGTGGCTCTAAATCGGATCTGAGTAACCTGTTAAGAGTCCTGTCAAATAATGAAGTCAACTTGAGGTTCACACATAAACAGGATCAAGCTAATATGGATTTTCTTGACGTAAGTGTCAAGATCAAAGATGGTGTCATTACCACGGTCCTACACAGAAAGGAGACTGCAGGGAATAGCCTCCTACACGCCAACAGCCATCATCCCCCTAATTTAAAATGGAGTATTCCATATGGGGAGCTGCTACGGGCAAAGCGCAATTGTAACACTCAAGCAGCGTTTGAGAAAGAACAGGATATAATGATGAACAGGTTCAGGGTAAGAGGCTATCCAGAGCGAGTCTTGCGGCTGGCCAGGGAGAAAGCAGCAGCCCAAGAAAGATCTACCCTTATGGTGAAAAGACCAGACAAGAACAAGAAAGGAGATAGCAATAACATCAGAATGATTACGACCTTTAATGTAGAGGCAACATCTGTGCGTGAGACTTTGAAAAAACACTGGCACATAGTCAAGAGTGACCCAGTAATAGGATCACTAGTTAGTAAGCAACCACAAGTGACTTACAGGAAGGCACGCTCCCTTAAGGATATGCTAGTCAGAAGCTATATGGGTATGACTAAACAATCTACATGGATACAACAACAAAAAGGGTTCTTTGAGTGTGGGAAATGCAAAGCGTGCACTACCAGTAAGAACAGGAAAACATTTCCATTACCAACAGGGAGGACGGACAACATAAAAAGGTTCATGAATTGTAACACCGATTTCTGTGTATATGCTATTGAGTGTCCATGTGCTAAATTATACATTGGCAGTACAATTTTCCCCCTAAAGAAAAGAATCTTAGAGCACATTAGAGCCATCAAAAATGGGGATCTGAGTTATTCCACTGCACGACACTGGTTGAAATACCACAACAAGGATGCTAATTGTTTTTCATTTTTTGGTATTGACAGGATTTCAGCAAACCCCAGAGGGGGAGACCGAGAGAAACAACTAAGGATTCTGGAGTCCCAGTACATAATACGCCTCGAGACCAAGAGCCCTTTCGGGTTGAATGAAGACGAGGAACTTTTTGTACACATTGGATGAGTAAAACCCCTCTCATCTTAGAATTTATCCCTTGTTGCTTCCGTTTCCTCCCCCCTGTTTTCTGCTTCAACTGTGATCCATGCTTTTTCCCTAGATATGATGTGTCTTGGCGGAGGGCTCTCAACCTTGACATAGCCCCAGTTTTTTGGGAAAAAATTTCACATGAGCAAAATTTGTGTCTTTTACACAATGGGCACCTGCCCTGACTAACCTGACCATGATGCACATCAAATTATCGGTGTCTCATGACCTAATGAGGCATCCATGGTTTATTAGATTGACCGAGGCATAAGTCAGACTTGCCTCCCCTTGTTCCCCTTAGTTGTGTCTTTATGTAACTTTGCACCATTCAGCCACTTTCACTGTGTCTGTAGTGAGGCCCCCTGTAAATAACCCCCCTCACTTTTGTGTATTTTATTCTTAGTAATTTCCCTTATTTTACTTTAATTTAATTTTTATTTTGGGTAAATAATTTTTGCAGGGAATTTTTTAGGACATCTCGCCTGAATTTTTAAGGTGACCGGCCCTAAATCACCTAAATAGTAGGACCCAATAAATTTCCATTTTTGGCCACTTGGCCGGCACTACCCCGAGCAGAGCAGTACATGAATTCAGCCGGTATGAATCGAAAAGAGGAAGTGTACTTGTGTGTGATTGCAACTTTCGTGCAAATTGATAAAGTTGCACTGTTTTTATAAATGATGTATTTTATTTGAGTACTTTACTGTAAAAAAATCTGCATTCTATTATGAACTATAATTTGCATGTTCACTCACAAAGTAACTTCTTTCTTTTGTTATGCAGCGCTGATTATGCTCGTGACATGTGTGGAAGTATTTCTTCCATGTCGATGTGGGTTTCATGGAAAGTGGTCCGTTTTCTATGTTTGTAAATACACTCTTATGGTGGATCTGTTTGTAGCAAAGGTGGCTTGTGAAGAAGACCGTCTGGTCGAAACGCGTCGCCAATAATAATCTTTTGTTTACACGGACCCTGGTGTGCGAGTCATTTCTTTCACTGAGGAAACTGCTCACCGAAACTTCTTTGATTCTTGACCGGGACCCGGCACCCGGAACTCGCACCGACCCCGTTAGGAGAGGAGCGGATGTCTGCTGGGAGTTTTCCTTCCAAATATATATACATATATACATATTATCTACTGGCGGTCGCCAGTAGATAGTTATAGTTAGGACCTAGTTTCCATAGGAAAAGCGTTTTTTCTTTTCCCAATAACTTTGGCGCCGGTTGACGAATCTTCGCGAAATTTTCAAAACTTGTGGCCCGCTCCGGTCAGCTCCTATCCTGAAAGTTTCGGGGTGATTCGCAAAGCGGGGGCCGAGAAAAAAGGGGGGTCCCAAAACGTGTTTTCTCCATGTTATTTTCCATAGGAAACTTTAGACACGGCTACAGCCCGAACTGCTGAACGGAATTATACCAAATTTGGCAAAAGGTAGCCCTTGGTTCAGAAAGAGCCCTTTTTGTTAAATGGTGTAAATCCATTCAGTAGTTCCTGAGAAATTTTAAAAAAAGAGGTTGGAAAATTAATTTCCCATAGGAAACTTTAGACACGGCTACAGCTCGAACTGCTGAACGGAATTACACCAAATTTGGCAAAAAGGTAGTGCTTGGTTCAGAAAGCGTCCTTTTTTTTAAATGGTGTAAATCCGTTCAGTAGTTGCTGAGAAAATCAAAAAATAAAAGTTTCGATATCTAGAGGCACGGAGGATCCGTTGACCCTCCCGACCACGAGCTTTATTCTAATTGGCTGTCAACACTCCAAACCAGGAAGTGTTGGCAGCCATCTTGTGACTCGGTAGAACCGAGTCACAAGAAAACAGGGAAACAAATGCGAAAAACAAGAAAAGGGGGCAGGGTAGAAACATTCTGACCCCCTAGGTCTGCTCAGGGGTCCCACAAGGACCCCCAGGGCCCAAAAAAGCCTTTTTTTAAAAAAAACAAATCGGCAAAATTTGCGTAGGATCCGCGAATCCTGCTGTGAAAATAAAAAAGATGAAGCACGGGCTTCCGCGCTTCGTTAATATTTAGCCCCTGGGTGGGCCAAGTCCTGGGGGCATGCAAAATTGTAATTGCGGGGGCCCAGGAGGGCCCCGCAGCCCCGGGGACTGCCACCCCCCGGGGCTTTCCTTAGATATTTGCCAGGGCAAACGGGCCCCCCGCAGCCCTGGGGACCGCCACCCCCGGGCTTTTTTTTAATAATGTGTGGGGGGGCCTCCAAGGCCCCCCCAAGCCCCAGCGACCGCCACCCCCGGGGCTTTTGTTGAATATTTGCGGGGGCACACGGCCCTCCCGCAGCCCCGGGGACCGCCACCCACCGGGGCTTGTTTAAAAAAAAAAAAAGAACCTGTGTGGGTGGGCTCGAGCCCCCTCACACACCCTGGGGACTGCCACCTCCCTGGGGCACTAACTATGTAAATTTGGGGGTCCGTTACGGACCCCCGAGCCCCGGGGACCACCACCTCCCCGGGGCTTTCAAACTGAAGGGAGGGGGGCTGCGTGGCCCCCCTCCTGGAGCCCGTGATGGCCCTGGGGACCGCCACCCCCCAGGGTCGGCTCCTGCAGTGTCCCGGGGTGCCCACCCCCGGGACACTGCTGTTTGCTATGGCAGGGCGGGAGCCTCGCGGCTCCCGCCCTGTCATAGCAAACTGTGGTTTGGGTTTTGGAAGAGAGAGCAGGAAACCTGCTCTCTCTTCCAAAATCCAAACCACATTGCTTTTCCACACGGGGAGCTGCATGTCAGCAGCTCCCCATGTGGAAAAGCAATGCCGACTCCTGCAGGATGCGGGGAGCCGGCGGGACCGTGGGGGCATTGGGGCTCCCCCCACGGTCCCCTTCGAAGAGGCCAGGCCCCGGGGGATGGGGTCCTCGGGGCCAGGAGTGGCCTGGGAGGGGGGCCACGCGGCCTCCCTCCCCCATAATAATAAAAACAAAAAACAAAAAAAACACGCAAAGGCCGGCCCCGGGGGATGGGGTCCCCGTGGCCTTAAATGGCCTGAGGAGGGGGGCCACGCAGCCCCCCTCCAAATGTATTTAAAAAAAACATAAACACTGGCCATGCCCCGGGGGATGGGGTCCCCGGGGCCGAATATGGCCTCGGGAGGGGGGCCACGCGGCCCCCTTCCATTTTTGAAAAAAATAGAAAAAATAGGGGTCAGGCCCTGGGGGATGGGGTCCCCAGGGCCCATAAAATAGGAAAGGAAGGGGGGCCACACAGCCCCCCTTCTAAAAAAATAATAATAAAAAAAAAAAAGCCGGCATCGCACCGAGGCCCCGCCCCTCCAAGCAACACTCTGCAAACGCGCCCTGTCACCTTGAATCCTGAGGGTCCCTGGGGGCCAAGTAGCCCACCAGGTACCTCCAGTAAGCGCCACAGGGCTGCCTTGCAGAGAGGTGGTCCAGGCCACGCCCCTTTTTACACCTCTCTGCAACGCAGCTCTGTGGCGCTTACTGGAGGTAGCTGGTGGGCTAGTTGGACCCCAGGGACCCTCAGGATTCAAGGGGACTTAATCCCCCAACTTAAAACGTGCCACGGGGCGCGTTTGCACAGTGGTGAAGGGAGGGGGCGGGGCCTGAGGTGACATGTGTGCAAACACGCCCTGTGGCGTGTTTTAAGTTGGGGGATTAAGTCCCCTTGAATCCTGAGGGTCCCTGGGGTCCAACTAGCCCACCAGCTACCTCCAGTAAGCACCACAGAGCTGCGTTGCAGAGAGGTGTAAAAAGGGGTGTGGCCTCGGACCACCTCTCTGCAACGCAGGCTTGTGGCGCTTACTGGAAGTACCTGGTGGGCTAGTTGGGCCCCAGGGACCCTTCAGGATTCAAGGTGACCTAATCCCCCAACTTAAAATGCGCCACGGGGCGCGTTTGCACAGTGGTGAAGGGAGGGGGCGGGGCCTCAGGTGACATGTGTGCAAACACGCCCTGTGGCGCGTTTTAAGTTGTTGAATTAATTCCCCTTGAATCCTGAGGGACCCTGTGGGCCAACTAGCCCAACAGGTACCTCCAGTAAGCGCCACAGGCCTGCCTTGCAGAGAGGTGGTCCGAGGCTACGCCCCTTTTTACACCTCTCTGCAACGCAGCTCTGTGGCGCTTACTGGAGGTACCTGGTGGGCTAGTTGGACTCCAGGGACCCTCAGGATTCAAGGGGACTTAATCTCCCAACTTAAAACGCGCCACGGGCGTGTTTGCACAGTGGTGAAGGGAGGGGGCGGGGCCTGATGTGACAAGTGTGCAAACGCGCTCCGTGGTGCGTTTTAAGTTGGGGGATTAAGTCCCTTTGTATCCTGAGGGTCCCTGGGGGCCACCTCGCCCACCAGGTACCTTCAGTAAGTGCAACAGAGTTGCGTTGCAGAGAGGTGTAAAAAGGGGCGTGGTCTCGGACCACCTCTCTGCAACGCAGCTCTGTGGTGCTTACTGGAGGTACCTGGTGGGCTAGTTGGGCCTTAGGGACCCTCAGGATTCAAGGGGACTTAATCTCCCAACTTAAAACGCGCCACGGGGCGCGTTTGCACACTTGTCACATCAGGCCCCACCCCCTCCCTTCACCACTGTGCAAACGGGCCCTCTGGTGCATTGTAAGTTGGGGGATTAAGTCCCCTTGAATCCTGAGGGTCCCCTTGGTCCAACTAGCCCACCAGGTACCTGCAGTAAGCGCCACAGAGCTGCGTTGCAGAGAGGTGTAAAAAGGGGAGTGGCCTTGGACCACCTCTCTGCAACGCAGCTCTGTGGTGCTTACTGGAGGTACCTGGTGGGCTAGTTGGCCCCCAGGGACCCTCAGGATTCAAGGGGAATTAATCCCCCAACTTAAAACCCGCCAGGGGGCGCGTTTGCACAGTGGTGAAGGGAGGGGGCGGGCCTGATGTGACATGTGTGTACTTATCCAATCACTCCGCCAAAACCCAAGCACTTATAAATTCACCATGCACTCTCCTTGCAGTATTCTAATCATCCAGTCAGTACCCATGCACTCATGCAATGACCCATGCACTAACTCATGCACTGCTACAATACTCTGAGCACTACTGATGCAGTCCAGCCATCGCCCTGTCACTACCCATGCACTCCTCCTATCACCCAGTGAGCACCATGTACTTATCCAATCACTCTGCCAAAACCCAAGCACTTATAAATTCACCATGCACTCTCCTTGCATTACTCTAATCATCCAGTCAGTAGCCATGCACTCATGCAATGACCCATGCACTAACTCATGCACTGCTACAATACCCTGAGCACTACTGATGCAGTTCAGCCATCGCCCTGTCACTACCCATGTACTCCTCCAATCACCCAGCGAGCACCATGTACTTATCCAATCACTCCGCCAAAACACAAGCACTTATAAATTCACCATGCACTCTCCTTGCAGTACTCTAATCATCCAGTCACTACCCATGTACTTATGCAATGACGCAGGCACTAACACATGCACTGCTACAATCCCCTGAGGACTACTGATGCAGTCCAGCCATCTCCTTGTCACTACCGATGCACTCCTCCAATCACCCAACCAGTTCCATGTCCTTATCCAATCACTCCGCCAAAACACAAGCGCTTATAAATTCACCATCCACTCTCCTTGCAGTACTCTAATCATCCAGTCAGTACCCATGTACTCATCCAATGACCCAGGCACTAACTCATGGCAAATACAGAGGAGGTCATGATAATCACAGGGGTACCCCAACGCATAGTGTTCCCTAGTGTATGTAGGTGTTTTCACTGTATTCTAAGTGTCTTTCAGCATAGCACTGGCTCTAGGGCCGGTTAGTCAGAGTCAGTTACCACCAGTACCCGTCAGCAAAAGTTGGGGGTACAGGAGGACTTTCTGCTCCTCTGTTGGTTCTTTCTGCACATCTCTTGCTTTTTCTTGCACTTTTCTTCGTCTTTCTGGACTTCTGTTGCCTCTTTCTGCATTTGTCTTGCTTCTTTGTGCGCTTTTCTTCCTCTTTCTTCACATGTCCTACCTTTGTAGGCATAGTTAGAAATTAACATTTAAAAAACCTTTGAAATTCACTGAAAAAACCATAGGTTTCAGGGATGTTATAGTTAGAAATTAGCATTTAAAAAACCTTTGAAATTCACTGAAAAAACCATAGGTTTCAGGGACGTTATAGTTAGAAATTAACATTTAAAAAACTTTAGAAATTCACTGAAAAAACCACAGGTTTCAGGGACGTTATAGTTAGTTGGACATTTCACTCGTACAAAACCAGAGAAATTCCCCCGTTCTAGTTAGTTCAGCTAACTATAACTCGCGCCCCCGCAATGCACTGCTGATGACGTCACATATTACATCACTCATGACATTGTCAGTGACATCACTGATGACATCATCCATGTGATAATTTGATGCATCTTCTCACACCCTAATATAACCTTTGATACACCCACTCTAAATTACAGACTGCCATTCTCAAAACCATAGACACTCCAACACCAATAACTACATACCCACTCACTGATTCTTAGGTCTACACACACATCCACTCACTCACCCGTACAGTCACTCATACTTACGGTCACTCAGTACAGGTCTATCATATGCACTCATGCACCTATATAGACACTCACACACCGCCACTCATCCATAGAGGTACTCACACACCTAGTCAGTCATGCAAAATAATTAATCACACTGCCATTTACTCACCTATACAGTTATACACACACCAGCTCACTTACTCATACAAATACTAGCACATTCTTACGCTCTTATACAATCACTGATACAAGCACACACTCATCCATACAGCCACTCTCACAATCACACAGGCTCACTTAATGCCATTTATATACTCTAACACACATATATACTGCCTTTCACATATGTAGTTACTCACACATGTACCACTGAGATATACATTCACTCACTAACACACCCATACACACACTCACCCACCCATACAGTCCATCACAGATGCACTCTTGAAACCATGCACCCAGTGAATCACCCACTCACACATCTATGCACAGAGACACACACACCCCACCCACACAAACACTCAGGCACCCATACAGATACTCAGACAACCAATCAATAACCCATATAGACACTTATGTAGCTATTCACAAACCCATGCAGCCGCTTACACACCAACAGACAGATGGATACAGACATTCACAGTTTAGTCACTAACCCATGCATTCAGTAAGATACGTTTAATCACTCACTTATAGAGTCAGTCACGCACCTACTAAATCATCCATTCAGACACTTATACACCCACTCATTCTTCAATACGCTTTGGCCTATATATATTAAACATATTTAAACTTTACAGAAACACACGGTCACTGGATGATGCCATCAGTGATGTCATCAGTGATGTCATTTGAGATGTCATCAGTGATGTCATCAGTGATGTCACTGACCATGTCATGAGTGATGTAATATGTGACGTCATCAGCAGTGCATTGCGGGGGCGCGAGTTATAGTTAGCTGAACTAACTATAACGGGGGAATTTCTCTGGTTTTGTACGAGTGAAATGTCCAACTAACTATAACGTCCCTGAAACCTGTGGTTTTTTCAGTGAATTTCTAAGGTTTTTTAAATGCTAATTTCTAACTATAACGTCCCTGAAACCTGTGGTTTTTTCAGTGAATATATATATATATATAGGGATATATATATATATATATATATATATATATATATATATATCCCTGCAATGCAATTCACATGTGTGTTTAGAAACATAACCAACAGGCTTGTGATTTGGGAAATGTTTGTGAACTTGTCAAGAGAAACAGTGCTGTGTGTACTAAATGAAAGTTCATGCGCTTAGAAACTCCAACTGAATAATCATATTATTACTGTATTAACTTTAAAGGTACGTGTTGAATTTTGATTTATCTGTGTATAAAGAGTGCACTTGAATGTAACCTGTGTACTTGTTTACTTAGCCTAACTCGTGGGCCTGAGATGCATTTGGATTCAAGCTCACATTTCAGTTTAACATTTGAATTCATATGTTTTCCCTTTGCAGTACAATGTTGCATGTATTTTGTGTTCCCACTGCAGGTGAACAAGGTTTCGTTAGCAGAGAGAAAGGGGTCTTTGTTCTCAGCAGATAGTGAGGCATGTGAAGCGGCAACTGGTACAAGGAGAGTGATAACAAGATGGGAGGCGAGTTCTCAAAGAAGAAGGAGACGAGACCAAGGATTGCTGGAATAATGATTATGGGAATAGCAAGATGGCGTAGAGGAGCCAATGAGTGCTGGAAGAATGGAAAAGTACTAGGCCGATTTGTGGGACGTACCTTAGATGCAACTGGTGTTATGATTAGGCCTGGGTGGTGAACTCCGCTCCGTTCACGGAGGCAGTGGAGTTTTCTGCACTCCGCGATCCACGGAGCTCGCGGAGTGCAGAAAACTCCGCTCCGCGTAGTGCAGCAGATTTTTTTCCACGCTCGTGTTTGCCAACAGTAAGTTGGCAAGCGCGAGCTGCCACTCGGGTAGAATCTTTACTCGAGCGGCAGGAAGATCAGCGCGAACGGCAGTTCGCACTGCACTCCATCACTTGCGGAACTCCGGGGAGTTTTTTTGTCACTCCGCCCAGGCCTAGTTATGATGTACCATAGTGAGGGATAGTTAGCATTCTGGCTTAGAGCACCTTGAGGTACAGGCCTCTGTGGCTTTTGATACTTGACTCAGGTTGGAGCTTCCTTTACACAGGATTCTGACAGCTTTCCATATTTCTTCTTTGCCAATGCTTGCCTTAGCTAAGCGTTGCCATGTTAGAGTAGAGTAGGGAAAGACAGGGGCCTATGCTTATCTTTACTGGCAAATTAATGTAATCTGACCCACATTTTTGTTTTTTAATTACTTATATCGCAATTATGGAACTAGTGGTTTTCTTTTTACTATACAGGGTGAATCGCTTCCGAAAATTTACTAACTTGAGACTTGGTTTTGAACTGAGTTAGTGTGTAACCACATTGGCTACACTGTATTTGGATATTGGATTGAAATGTTTGTCCCCTTACCTCTCAAGTCGAACAACAAGACCGTCGAGTAATTGTTACTGAGTAATTAGGCCCAGGCTTCATCACTCCTTTTGTTTTTCCTGGTCTTCTGCTTCCCACGCCCCTCACAGCCCAGTTCACCATCCTGTGTGACTTACCTGTGCCATGGACATCTGTCTAGGCAAGGCCATTTCGGACCTGGCTCCAGTGCCTTGAGGCTCAGCCTCACTCCTCTCCTGGTCCTCTCTCCCTCTACTCCTTTGGTTATTACAGCTTTGGAGTTCTTGCCCTCTCCCCTACCTCTTTTCAATCCGTTCTGTGCCTTTTCTCTTCTTGGACCTTGCTCAGTGTCTCTTTGCTCTTCTTCAACCATTGTTTTGTGACGTTTGCTCTGTTTTGACCTTCGTTTTTTGACTCTTTTGCTCTTTGGTTTGTTCAACCCTTGTCTTTTTGCTCCAATGCCCGCAATACCCTTGC
Source organism: Calotriton arnoldi (assembly GCA_963921515.1). Taxonomy (NCBI): domain Eukaryota; kingdom Metazoa; phylum Chordata; class Amphibia; order Caudata; family Salamandridae; genus Calotriton; species Calotriton arnoldi. Next base: position 504,268 of record CAWUFW010004637.1, read on the forward strand.
ATTTGTGCATCTTTGCTCTGTTATGCACCTTGTTTGTTGTTTTGTCTTGTTTTATGTGCAGTTATTGACCCCGTTGTTTTGTGATTCACTCTGTTTTGTGCCTCTTTTTTTGCTTTTTTGTCAGCCCCATTGCCCTTTGCCTTGTTTGTGCCATTTTCTATTTGGCTCTGCCTGTCTTTTTTCAGCTCTTTCCTGTACCCCAGAGCTCCTCATCTTTTTCCTACTTTCCCACTTTCTGCGCCCATCACAGCCCCAACCACTGCCCCCTGCACTACTCCTGCCATTTAGAAACTACTTAATGGTGGTTGCAGCACGGATGTGCATCGAATGCACTGCTGGGGTGCCAAGGGTGCCCCGAAGGGAAGCCTGTCTGCACCTGTCCACACCTGGACCATGACCAACACCAGAAACCTAGATCCCACTCCCACGCTCCGCTACCCTGCGAACTCCTTTATTCCCTCAGCCCCAACTACCACTCGCCATGGTGCTGCCGCATTGCACCACATGGCAGCCAGGGTCCATTTTCTTGTGCCTCCTGCAAGTTCTCATGCACTTACTCTCACCCTCCTCTTACCAGTCCTGCACCTACCGCACACAGCACCCCATTCTCTCACACTCAGTCCAGCCACCACCCACATAGAACCACACACTTCATGCATACTCCTCAATACTTGCTCACTCACCAAACACACTATGGAAATCTGGAACCTGCTGCATGACCACACCTGGACCTGCTTTTCCTCAAAGAAACCTTGCTGATTCCCATGGCGGCTCCACCATCCCACCCGAATACAAGATCGCCAGGCAAGATTGTCTGCACAAGCCTAGAGGAGAAATCGCCATCATCCGCAAGAACACCATCAGCTGTACCATCTCCAGGGTCACACTCTCCACCAGCATGGAACACCTGTCTTTCAGTGGCACTCTCATCTATAGACAACTGGGACTGTGCACCAACTTCTCCAACTCCATCTCTGATTTTGTTGCACCACTCATCCTCGATACTAGCAACTACATCCTTCTCGGAGACTTGAAGTTCTGCATGAAGGACCTTGCCAGCCCCAGCTCAAAATCACTCCTCAAAACCTTAGAAACCTGGGGCTCACCCAATGGGAGAAAGGATTTAACCATGCTGCTGGACACTCCTGGACCCCATTTTCAATGATTTTGACAATGTCTGAGAAAAAGGACCCACCTTGGTCCCCTGAACAGAACACGCCCTTAACAAATTCAACATACTCCTCCATTTCCAATGCACACAAACCACTGTCCGATCTTCCCGCCAAAACTAGAACAGCATCAGGGAAAAGCAATGAAACTCTGCTCTCAGCTCCCACAAACCCAAACACTTCAAGAGCATACATCAGAAATTTCAAAAACTGAATCCCCTCCTGCGTCTATGCCCTGGTTCCGATATTCAGACCCCAAGCAACTTCATACACAGAAGAACTTAGGCTAATGAAGCGCCACTGCAAGCAACTGGAGAGCCTTACCTCAAGGAGCTAAGCTGGTTGCCCCTACACAAAAGAGCACAATTCAAACTCCTCACTCACACCTTCAAGGCGCTACACAACTCTGGCTCAGCATATCTCAACAATTGCCTATGCTTCAACAACACCCTCCTCCCCCTCCCACCCCCGGACAACTCCACTTAGCGGGACTCCTACTTGTACACATCCTACGCATACAGAGAACCAGATCCGGAGGTCGTGCCTTCTCCTACATCACTCCAAAAGAGTGGAATGACTTTCAGTCACACATTCAAGCTTCCTCCTCACTTCTCGAATTCTGCAATAAGCACAATTCTCTATACATGAGGGAGGGGAATCCAGTACAATAGTAGATGGCTACAGCTGGAAATGTCCATTCCTTCCAATCTGATCTTAAGGAGCATAACTCTCACTGGCCCAGTGACCATCTGCTGCATAGCTATTTAACCATGCCTTACACAGTGTTCTGGGGAACACTACAGAAATGATTTTGCGTATCTTCAGTGTATACAACTAACAGGTGCCATTTATGGACATGTACTTGAAAGTGAGGTGAAGTCAATTAATCAGCCAATTGAGCTGGGGTCATTACCCATTCTATGTTCCTGCATCTCCGGTGATATTGGGATCCCTAGATGATGTTGAGAGAATATTTGTGTATCATTCCACATGGAACTGTAGGGATTATTCCGCTCTTTTCACGAGGACCACATTTTTGTTTTAGCTCATACTTGTATAGCAAAGAAATTCAGACTGCAGCTCCTTCGATAGCTCAAACCAAGAGCCAGCTTGTGTGTCTTGAAGGATCTCAGACATGGATGAATTAGAGTCCTAGGGCAGCTTAGGAGTAAATGTCTTGAATTGGATCACAAAATTGAATGTATTATCTAGATACAAAAGGACAGTGGGTGCAGCATAACGGTTCAGCATCTGCCACCAGCGTGTGGTAGCATGGATCGGGTAATGCTCTTTCCAACTCCTTTAGTTCTTACATTACATTTGCCAGAGGGCACAGTCGAATGGACAGACATGTGTGAAGTTAGTTGTGTAGGATGTTTGAGGGTAAGACACCAATGATAATGACTTACTGAGGTACCATTACACGTTTTGAAATAAACTGAAATAAGAAAAGTAAAGATAAAGAAAGCCACAGATATGTCATTCTTTAATGATTTTTCAAAATAATAAAGTAACAATATTGAGACAAAAGGGAACATTTAGCCACCATAATATCCCACCTTTCATGCAGTGAATTATTCCAGGTCAGATATATATGTCACAGTAGCTAATTAATGTTCCAAATTGAAGTGAATCAAAATTTAAAAAAAATCCAATTGTATATAATATAAAACAAACCATAAAGTATACATTCACTGTTTATAACAAAAACAAAGGAGAAATTCACAGGTAGTGCTAAGCTCTGGAGCTTATACTGTCCTCCAAGCATGGAGTAAGTGACTCCGTGACAAGTGTACTAGAGCGCTCAATCTAATAAGAAATCCAAAATGTGTATACTGTTTCTACAACCAGAATTTTAATAGACGGAAGATGCTTATCACTTTGTGTGAAAGAATACCTCATAATGCCGTCATAAGCCACACAGAGTGTTGCCATTCATACATGCACATACACTGGATCATCTGTGAATTTGAATTTACACGTCTTAGATTATCTGTAATTACGTTATCCTAAACCAGATCAACAATGATTCTAAACCCAGGCACCTCAAATCTGCAGTTGAGGTCTACTTTGTCACACTTTACTTTTATGAAAGCAATGAAATTTATTCTCTTAGTGTTTTATTCTGTTTTATTCAGTCATCTCTTTCCCTGAGCTCTTACCATTCCCAGGTCCAGGTATGTTGTTTCCAGTGTCAAGAAGCATTTTCACTGATGCTTTACACTTTACAAATATAATAATACAATCTGATCTTTGAATGTGAAGATAAACATTAATTTAAAATACTTCACTCGGAATCTTGGATTAGGCATAGGTTTCCAGGTTTTGTTTTAGGTTTAGATTTACATATAGATCGGCCTCTTGATTAGAATTCTAAATTTACGGTTATGGATTATTCAGCGAATCTTTAGGTTAACAGGTACAAGAACTTTTGAAGTTAACACTTAGTGTTTTTTAGGTTATAGATGAAGACAACCTTTTGGATGAAAGCCTCAGCAAAGACTTAGGGTTTTAGCTCTGGAGTTTAGACATTAGCTTAGGTTTAGTTGTAAGGGTTTAAGTTTGCTGTTTTAGCCTTGGTGGTGAGATTTAGGGGTATATTCACAAGAACGTGCGATAACTACCGCAAGAGTAGCGTAACGCAACTTTCAATATCGCAGCCTATCGGGGGAAAATAACCCCGTGTCAACGCGGAATTCACAACAAGGCGGTAGCAAGCGATAGTCTGCCGAAACCGCTGACAATGTCCGCGATACAACCACCACGATGGAGATAAAAACACAAACCACAACACCAAAAAACACGCGATGGGCCAAAGCGCGATGAGGAAATCAGCGACAAGCAGCGCCAGGCCTGCAACACACACCTGGCAGGCGTCAAAAATCACCATAAAAGTAGAAAAAACACCCACACACAAACTGACCAACACCCAAGCACCATGGAGGCAGCCGGAGCAGGCGCAGAGGACGAGCGCAACCCCACAAGCACCCCGGAAGACCAGCCTGTGACCTCGGGGACAGGGAAGGGCACGGACAAGAAGACGAGGAAGACCAAGTTCAGTCCGCAGGCGAACAGGATCATAGTCACGGAGGTAATGGAACACCAGCAACAACTCTTAGTCACCTCCAACGTGTCATTGGGCACCAAAACTGGAATATGGCGGGACATCGTCGACAAGGTGAATGCCGTCGGAGAGCACAAGCGGACAATGGACGAGGTCAAGAGGCGATGGAATGACATCAAGCGGAAGACCAAGGAGAAACTCACCGCCAACCAGAAGGCAGCAACGCAGACCGGAGGTGGTGGCCCAGCGCCACAGCTGGAGCTGGATGACATGGAGGAGCTGGTGTCGACAGTCATCAGTGTGGAGACTGTGGCTGGAGTCGGGGGACTGGACACTGCTCAACAGGACACAACACAACCGCAACAGGGTGAGTGCCCACCAGGTTCTGGGGGGACGGGGGGAGATGGCCACTATGGCACACATGCACAAGCAAGCAGGGCACAGTGCACACCCACAATGATCCTGGGTTCTCGCCCAGACCCACAGACTGTCACAATGTACAATGCCATGCTGTCTGAATGTCAACCTGTACCATGCGGCTACATACATGTGGACACATTGTAATACACCATCTCCCCTTCACATCGCAGGGGCATCGTCCACACCTCCTGCAGAGCAGTCCCAGCCACTCTTCACCGATGACGAGGATGACAGCACCAGCATCGACACCCAAACCATCCAAGACATCATTGACCTCATCCGCCACTCACCTCCAGGATCAGGGCAGCCCAGCCACATCGATGAGACCCCACCCACCACCCAGCAGGAGGCACTCACAGCCCCGGCACTCTCCCAAGACCCTCAGGAACAACACATGGCCTTCCAACGCCGTGTGCTGGAGGGCCAGAGGGAGACGGCTGAGCAGGTGCGGGTGGGGTTCGACCTCATGGCTACCAAACTGGACGCCATCCATGGGTGTCTACATCCGCCCCATGGTCTCCAACCAGCCCTGACTGACATCGCTGGAGTCATGACGCGGAGAGAAGAACACCTGTCCGCTCAGAGTGGCTCCAGCGATGCCAGCCGTGAGCTGGCACACATGCAGAGGCTCATGGAGGACATGGTGCGGATGGAGGCGGAAAGGATGGCAGCCACCGCTGCACACCATCGAAATGTGGCAGGGATCTACCATGCCCTGCAGTACTTCATCATGGCATTGCTGCCACAAGGCGTGTCGCTGATGAATGCGGCTGCCCCCATACCATCCACATCTCCGCCCCCTGGTGTGTCAGTGCCTCCCAGTGTGGCAGGCATATCCACTCAGGCCCCTGATGTGTCAGTGGCACACAGTGCCACAGCCGGTATTGCAACACCCACAGGTGGAGCAGAGCACACATCCGAGGACGTGGATGGGTTGGCTCTCAGAAGGAGGCACTAGCATACATTTCCGCCACCTGGCCTGTTTCTGCTTGGTCCCGCACATGGCCTCATGACCTTCCACTGACCCCCGATACACTCCGATGCACTCACCTTGCACAGCGACATGGACTGCCACATCCTGTTTGACGACCAATGACACGGCGACCAGACTGCGGACTGTACCCTTCCTCTTCCGCAGTACATGTCATCCCCGTATGGACTCTGACTGGCCCTCCACGTGCCCATATTGTGTAGTGTGCTCGGCATTGCCCTGTACCGCTCCAGCTGCATAACTGCACTGGATGTGCAATAAACATCCAGTGACGCACTGCTGTGTCATGTCTTTCATCATTCATGTGTGAATGTGTGGATGAATGTAGGGACAGTGACATCCCTTGCGTCAATGATGTTCATCCTGTGGGATGCCAGTCAGAGGGTGCTACATTGCATTTTGTGTACCGGGTCCCGTGAACACTACAACAGGGACACACGCATTAGTCACTTCCTTGTCCGGACATGGACTGAACCACGCCCAGAGCCCACGAGTCATTGTTGTAAGCCCTGCGCTGGTCCGGCGTACGGCAGGCCAGACCACTCCGCTAACGCTCCGAGGGGGGGCCCTCATTGCTACCCGTCGCAGGCGTACCCGCTGATGGTGTGCAGGTCACTGGTCTAGTTGTCAGCATGTCACAGCCACTCCCTGAGTGCAGGTTTGCACGCACACCACACCCATCCGGCACAGGCGTCACAGGCCATGTGACTCCGCCAACATAAGGGGCCGATGACGTCACATTCCCCTCTGCCGGTGGTGACTGGATGACGGACGCTCCACGGTTCCCAATCATTAAGGGCCCATGAGTTTTTGCGCACAGGGTTAGTGGCACACGAGGCCTTGTGGACGGCACGGGCCTACCACCACGTGGTGCAGACTGGGGTTGCACAGGGTTAGTGGCACACGGGGCCTTGCGGACGGCACAGGCACCCCGCCACGGGACGGTGACTTTGGGTGCACTGAGTCAGTGCCACCTTTAGCTGCTGAACGGGTGTGCAGCCTGCGATGATACCCCGTCCCGGTGGTCTGGACCGCTCAGGTTTTGTGTGCCCTGCTGGACCGCAGTGTAGGCCAGAGCCAGCGGGCAGCGCGGGCCTACCGCCATGTGGCGTTGCTTCCGGGATCCCAGAGTTGGTGGCACCCATTGGGCTGAGCGGGTGTGCAGCCTGCGATGGTGCCGGGTGCACTGGTATGTCCTATGCCATGGAGTAATCAAGACCCAGCACCAAACGTGAGACCTGGTGGCCTGCGGAGCGGGGCTGCATGATGTGGAGGGTGCCATGTCCGCGGGCCCCGGGCTTGTGGCTTGCAGCGGCACATGGTGGGACCTCCTGTCTACGCGCCGGTGGTGGAAGGTGAGCATTGAGGCCTCGGTGTGCATGGGCGGGCATGCTCCGATGGGCGGCAGGAGGGGTTGGGGTGCCTCTGCCTGGGTGTGCATGGGCGGGCACGCGATGTTGTCTTGTGCAAGTGTGTGTACTGTGCCAGTCCAGTATCTGGACTCTGTTTCAGCTGGCGGCTCTGACTCAGATGTGTGACCTGGTGTCCTGCTATACATACCGGCACGTGGTTGGAGACACACCGGTGGCAGCAGGTGAGCGTTGTGGCCTGGGTGCGCAGGGGCGGCACTCTCTCTCTCTCTCCCTCTCTTCCTCTCTCTTCCTCTCTTCCTCTCTCTCTCCTCTCTCTCTCTCTCTCTCTCTCCCTCTCTTCCTCTCTCTCTCTCCTCTTCTCTCTCTCCCTCTCTTCCTCTCTGTCTCTCTCTCTCTCTCTCTCTCTCTCTCTCTCTCTCTCCCTCTCTTCCTCTCTCTCTCTCTCTCTCTCTCTCTCTCTCTCTCTCTCTCTCTCTCTCTCTCTCCCTCTCTTCCTCTCTCTCTTCCTCTCTTCCTCTCTCCTATTCTCTCTCTCTATCTCTCTCTCCCTCTCTTCCTCTCTCTATCTCCTCTCTCTCTCTCTCTCTCCCTCTCTTCCTCTCTCTCTCTTCCTCTCTCTCTCTCTCCTCTTCTCTCTCTCTCCCTCTCTTCCTCTCTCTCTCTCCTCTTCTCTCTCTCCCTCTCTTCCTCTCTCTCTCTCTCTCTCTCTCTCTCTCCTCTCTCTCTCTCTCCCTCTCTTCCTCTCTCTCTCTCTCCTCTTCTCTCTCTCTCTCCCTCTCTTCCTCTCTCTTCTCTCTTTCTCTCTCCCTCTCTTCCTCTCTCTCTCCTCTTCTCTCTCTCTCTCCCTCTCTCTCTCTCCCTCACTTCCTCTCTCTCTCCTTCGCTCTCTCTCTGTCCTCTGATGTGCGCAGGACACACCTTCTCATCATCTTTTTTGTCTTACAGGCTGTGACCTACGTGTTGTCCCGAGGGGAGCGGCCATGTGTCTTCATTTCATTTCGGTGTTCATTTTAATAAAGTTTCATTTGTTGCTTCGAAAGTGAATATGTGCTGCCCATTTCTGTGACGACACATGCATGTCACTAGTTGTGATTGTGCGACATCAAGCGGAATATTTTGTACATGTTTAGGTGTGGCTGATGTGGCATGTCTTTGGTCGGGGGGGGTGCCAGGGAGGGGTGGTCCTGGGGGGGGTGGCGGTGGGTGTTGTGGCCCTCTTGGGTGTCCGGGCCACATGATGGGTGGCTCCATGGCATCTGTTGCCCTTCCGATGTAGCCCTGGGCTGTGCTCCCTTTTGGTTTGCAGGCTGCCGTCCCACTTTACACCAGGTCAGAGCAGGCCTTATCGCCTGTTTTGTGTTTTTATCGCCGATGTGGCTGGTCGTTGAGAATGTTGAGGTGTGATGTTGTCACGCCTTTTGGCACGGGAACGCCCACTCTGCATCTCATTAGCGATAGTTGCGCGGGTCCTCTGTGGCGATGTTTTTTGCGGCTGCTATCGCGGGTAAACTGGTGCTGTGGGCTGTTTACACCAGCTTGTGAATGGGGAGGTATATTTATCACGACTTTGGCTGCGATAAAGTGCCGTTAATTCGGCGATAGCTCCTTGTGAATATGCCCCTCAGTCTTTGGCTCAAGGGTCTAGCATTTACCGTAGGGGGTTGAGAATAGACTTCGGTGTTTACTTTCATACCAAGGCCTAAGTTTTAGACTTAGTGGCAGGTGTCTACGAGTTAGGGTTAGTTTTATGCTTAGGTGTTGTTACAGAATTAGGTTTAGTGTTAATCCGTTTGATAGTGCTAAAGAAGAAAATAAATCTAAGGTCATGTATGTCATTTAATCTCAGAATCTAAAGTTTTAACTTCAGATATTATCTATTAATCTTTGGAAAATCATTTGCCTCAGATCTATGAATCAAACGTTACACAATTCAATCAATACGAATTACAAAGCTAAAAATCATCTATTAATCTCTGTCTCAGATCACACATGAAAATGAAGCTACACAGATCAGATCTTCTGTGAATGTGATGCCACACACTTTAGATCAGCTAAGACTAAATTCAAACATGTCAGATAATTTACTGAATCAGAAGATGCACACTTCATACCGCACATCATCAAAGGCTTAGAATGAAGTTCTATGCCAATAATGATGTTTGCAACACATACAGATACCTATTAGCACATGATGTATCACCTGAAAACCTATTTATCTCGGTTACCTGATTTTAAAGTTACCATAGAATAGTAGTTTGCAAACCCCATCCCTTTTCCATCTTGTTATACAGAAACAGCTAGCAGCGCGGTGAGCAGTTTTTCTTACCTCTGTGCGCTGCTGAGCGAAGAGCTGGTTTTTTAAAAATAGATTGGGTCCTTTTTTAATTCCGAATATTGTTGTTTTTGTTTGTATTGTTTCAGGCAGTCTTGCACACTTGCACTTTCCCTCCACGCTACGTCCTCGGTCCGCCACGGCAGTTAGTGCCGATTGAGCGGAGGGACAAAGCTCCTCTTACCCACCCCGGGCAGTACTCGCTTCAGGCGGGGGTGACGGGCTAGACTTGGGTTTCCCAGCAGTATAATTGTAGCATGCTGGGCCGGACGCGCCAAAGGCAAGCCCGTCTGTGCCCGTCCACGTCCAGAAGGGGCCAGGGTCCACCCACCATGCCCAATTGAAGAACGACCTGGCCCTGAAGTACTCAGGAAAAGAACTAAAGGAGTTGGAAAGAGCATTACCCGATCCATGCTACCACACGCTGGTGGCAGATGCTGAACCGTTATGCTGCACCCACTGTCCTTTTGTATCTAACTTAGATAAGACAGCACTCAAGCAAGAGGACAACTTAAAGCATGCTCTCATTAATTGTAGGTCACTCACCAAACACAAAATAGAAATTTGTGAATACATTGTAGAAAACCACCCCGATGCCATGTTCCTCACTGAAACTTGGCTGAATGAGGACTCTGCCCCGGACATACTACAAGCCCTCCCTCACGGCTATGGTATTCTAAGACAAGACAGCCCCATCAGGCACGGAGGAGGAATAGCCATCATTTTCCATCTGTCATTAAACTGCACAATGGATAAAGTTAATATAGAAAATGCTGAACAGCGTTCTTTACTGTAAAGGTGAATTGCCCACTGTGGCAAAGGACACAAACTGAATTAGTGACTTGTAATCGGATACTCTCTCTTTCTAAATGCATAAATCAAAAACAGAGGTCAACTGCTGACGAATGCACAGATATTTGAAGCACCCAAGAAACTGTGCTTGAAAATAAAATGCAAATTGGGTATTTAGAGTTGTGAATATATTACAGGATTCATAGTGTGTGCTACTGAATTGTAGAGTAATTGTCAATAATTAAAACATTATTTAAACAATATATATCATACCATGCTCATAATATATTTTAGAATCTGTAGATCATGTTGACCCTGAGGGTATTTGTGTTAGTGTGAGCAGGTCAGTCATTGCGGAGTAATATGCATTTGAAATCTATGATTAGCATTCTTTTCGGAGGGACTTAGGCTTTAGGCATTCATGTTTATTATTTATTTATTTAAAATTTTATATAGCGCGAACAAGACCCATGGGGGGTATCAGAGCGCTTTACAGTTGAGCGATAAAGAGGAGGCATATAGATCAGACAACAGGGTGTTGTATTTGCATTCGCTTTTCCAATACTTGTTTCTTTTCCCTGTCCCTTTCCCTTTGTCACTGTTGCTTGCATCTTATAATGTATGTTCTAATTCCACCTGGAACCTTGAGGCTGCTGCCAAGCAATTGTGTCAGTTGCATCTGTGCCTTATTGCTGGCCAGTTACGCCTTGTTGCTGTGCTGCATTTTTCTACAATAAATACTTTCAAACCACTTGGAGCTTTACACATTTTTACAAGTGGCGACGAGCTGAGGAAAGGGACACGCCTGCGAACTTTTGGATTCTGCAGCACAGGAGTGGTGTGTTCCTGAGACCCTGTTTATGCCTTTAAAGATGTCGCTTTCTCTACAAAAGAAGAACTAGTATATCTGTGGCCATCCGTCGAAACCCCGATTCTTGGAACTTTTCCTGACTGAAATTGGTAAATTTGAACCTTTTCTATTCTTTTGAGACTTTGTTGTGGAAGGGAGCGAGGACTGCACGAGCAAGTACATTGTAACTTTCAAATGTAAATACCTGTGGGTACCTGAGGAGCGAGACACAAGTGACGTGAGAGGAGTCTGTCGCAGGATTCCAGACTTCTCTCTCCAGCGTTCTTCTGTCGCGGTGTGAAGGCACGCCACACGTTGCGCGGTGACGTAGCGCGCTGCGTGGCGGCCATTTTGAAACAACACTGTTTCCATGGCAATGCCGCTACGGAGAACATTTTCTGTCTTGTTCCACTTTTGAATCAGAAAACAGTAAACAGCGAAGGTCAGTTTGCAGAAATTATTCAAGTAAGTTTTGGCTACGGTTTTCTACCCGCTGACGTAGCGTGATATACCAGTGAGAGTAGTCACTCTTCGCGCTGCTGTTTTTCAAGCTCATTGACTTTCCTTGTGGTATTGAGCTCTACCGTTTCAACTTCAATTGACATTGATTTCAAACCCATTATCATTTCGTTGGTATTTGTTTCAAGATCTTTAACAATAACGTTAGGAGCAACATTTGAGGCAAACCCCTCTATCTGTTTACTGCATCATATGGTCTACAAGTTTTAGATAAGAACTGAGAAGAAATAAGTATATTCTTTTCGCAAGTTTGTGTTTTAGGAGCAGTCATGCAATTTGACCCACCTGACAAGTTCTTACAATCCAAGGGAGATCCTCCTATCCCTTGGACTCGATGGAAGGAGGAATTTCTCAACTACATGAAAGCCATTGATGGGGAACGCATGGGGGCAGAAAAAAAAAAAAAAGCATATTTCTGCACTGTTTGGGTTCTGAAGGGCAAGTTGTTTTTAGGGCTTTGCCTCAAATTACCCCTGCAGCAGGTGAAGGTGAGGGTACTAATGTGTACAAAGAAGCCTTACAAAGAATGGAACAAAGATTTAAATCTGTTACTAATATTGCTCTTAACAGATACAAGTTTTACACGAGGATACAAAACGAAAATGAATCTTTCGACGAGTTTTTGACTGCATTGAGATCTTTGAGTTTGCAGTGCAATTTTGCAAATGTGTGTGACAAAATGATCAGGGATCAGATCATTGTGCATGTAAGAAATAAAAGAACACAGGAACGTCTATGGGAATTGGGTGATCCTAAACTTGCTGAAGCTATTTCCACAGCCAAGGCCTTAGAGCAGTCTGAGAAATGGATGCACACAGTGAGAAATGTTAATAGTAAATCTGAACAAAGTGAAGAAATTTGTATTGTCAAACGATCGGACGGACAGCGTAATGAAGCGTCATTTTCAGGATCTTGTACTACTCGTTTAAATAACTATGGGGGATTTAAGAAACTGGATAGAAACAAGAGGTCTGGTGTTTGTTATAGGTGTGGCAGCAGAACACACATGGCATCCTATGGAGGATGTCCTGCATTAAACAAAGAGTGTAGGAAGCGTGGTAGGATAGGTAATTTTTCTTCTGTTTGTAAGGACCAGAGGAGAAATACTTTATCTCCACGTGGTAAAGTAGCTTGCACCTCAGGAAGATGTGGTATGGTTCTTAAGTGTGAATGTTGTGCTGGTACAGAGGAAGCGAAAGGTTTTGTGGTTTCTCTTTCAGAAGTGGTTTCCAATATAAATGATCCTGATCTTAAACATTGTAGGAATCCTCCCATGTGTGCGGTTGAGATTGCAAATGTAAATTTAGAACTTATGGCAGATTCTGGTTCCCCATGGACCATTATCTCAAAAAGGTACTTAACTGAGAAACTTAAGGATATGTTGGATATTGAAAAAATATTACCACCTGACATTATTGCAGAAAGTTTTGATGGTTCCAGAATAGATATGGAAGGGTATTTCCAGGTTAGCCTGCGTTTCAGAACAAGAATAACGTCTATTAAGGTATATGTTGCTGTTAAAGGAGTAAATGTCCTGGGATGGAGGGACCAGTGGAAGCTAGGCATTATTTTAAATCCTTGTTCTTGTGAACCTGTAATGATGGATGAAAGCACAAGTGTTGAAAATGTTGCAGTCATAAGTTGTGATGAAAAAGAAAATTTAGTAAAAGAAAAATATAAGGATGTTTTCTCAGAAGTTTTGGGTAGACTAAAAGAGTATTCACACAAAATTAAACTCAAACATGATGCTATACCTGTAAAACAGAAATTGAGAGGTGTGCCGATCAATGTTGGGGAGGAGTTGAAGAATATGCTGGATGGTTTGGTCACTGAAGGCATCATTGAACCAATTAATTCGGCAGAATGGGTTTCTCCCATTGTTTTGGTGAGGAAACCCGATAAAAAATTGAGAGTATGTGTCGATCTTAGAGCATTAAATGCTAGTATAATTGTAGATTGCCACCCTCTTTCAAACATTAATGAGGTGGTTGCCATGCTAGAGGGTGCCAAGGTATTTTCCACCTTGGATTTAAGATCAGTGTACCACTAGATTCCACTCACCGAGGATCCAAAATGCTCACGGCTTTTATCACCCCGCAAGGATTGCATCAGTATACCAGGATGCCATTTGGTTTGGCGTCTGCAGCCTCCGTAATACAGAGAGTGATGTTTAACATTTTTAGAGATGTAGACAAATTTGTAAAATGCTTTCAAGATGATATTTTAATATTTTCAAACAGTGAAGAGGAGCATCTGGGGCATTTGGTAGAGGTTTGGAAAAGATTAAGAAAGAGTGGCTTGACCCTTAAAGCCACTAAGTGTAAATTGTTCAAATCTACGGTGGAATACTTGGGACACACCTTAAGTGGTGATGGTGTAGTTCCCAAGCAGTCCAATGTAGATGGAATTGTCAATGCACCCGCCCCCACTAACAAAGAACAGTTGTTATCCTTCGCAGGAATGTGCGAATACTATAGTAAGTTTGTAAGCAATTTTGTATCCAGAATGGAACCCTTAAGGAAGTTGTTAAGACACAAAAGCATTTTTGAGTGGAAGGAAGAGCAACAACAAGCTTTTGAAGCTATCAAAAGTGAAATACTTAGGGCTCCCACTCTCAAGCCTTTCTGCTTGAACAAGGAATGTATCATTACTGTAGATGCAAGTTTGTATGGCATTGGAGGAGTTTTATCACAGAGGTGTGGTAAGGATGAATGGAAAGTGAGTTTTGCTTCCTGCACTTTAAATGAGACAGAGCGTAGGTATGCTGTGATTGAGAAGGAACTCCTGGCCTGTGTGTGGGCTATAGAGCATTATCGCAACTATATTTGGGGTAGCAAATTAATTTTGAGAACTGACCACAAGCCCCTTGTAAACATTTTATCCCCAGGTGGCGGGTGGAACTCCCCGACCCGCATTGCAAGACTCACTTCTAGGCTGCAGGAGTATTGTTTTAAAACGGAATTTGTATCTGGCAAGAAAAATGTCATGGCTGATTTCATTTCTCGTCTTCCGTGTCAGGTTAGCGGTTCTGACTGCCTTGATGACTCTGAGGTAGTTACCACCATTCAAGATGTTGTTTCTGGTGATTTGAAGGTATTTCTGAAGAGGCGTGGAAGCTCAGTGAAAGAGAAGACTCTTTATGGCAGACCATTAAAGAGTATAATCTAAAGGGTTGGCCAGATAAGAAGTACTTGCCTGCTGAAGTCATGCCTATGTTCAAAGTTGCGGATGAACTAGAGTTAGAGGGAGAATTAATGTACAAAAATGGAAAATGTGTGCCACTTTTCGGAGTACAAAAGTTAATTTTAGACTTGGCACACAAATCTCACCCTGGCATGTCGAACATGAAACGTTTGGTCAGAAATTATTTTTGGTGGCCAGGTTTAGACCGCATGGTTGATCGAACTGTTAGAGAATGTGAAGTATGCATGAGTAGTGAGAAAATGTTGACAATTAATGTTCCACCGTTAAAAATTTCGAAGTGGCCAGATGAACCCTGGAAAAAATTGGCTTTTGACATTTCCGGTCCTTTCATGTGTTTACCACATGACTCACGCTATGCGCTTGTATTGATTGATTATCACTCAAAGTGGCCAGAAGTAAAATTTGTTTCAACTTCCACCACCAACATGGTCATAGAATTTTTTAAGGAGATTTTTTCTAGAGAGGGTTGTCGCTCAGATCTTGTGACTGACAATGGTGTACAACTTACCTCCATGGAAATGATAAGTTTTCTTAAACGTCACAACATTAGACATCACACTACCTCAATATATGAACCACGCGAGAATGGATTAGTAGAGCGCTTTAATAGAGTGTTGAAGGGATATGTATCTGATGTGGTCAAGTTGGGAGGAGATTGGAGAAACTCTTTAAGAGAAAGACTGTGGTTGTATCGAATCACACCCATACCACAACTGAAATGAGTCCCTTCCGCCTTTTAAAGGGAAGAGACCCTCCCTCTAAAATTTGTCCTTGGTGGTTCAGGGAGAAATGCAGGAGCAATGCTTTTTCGGATGACTTGATGAGTGGTGCTGCGCATAGGGTGGAAGCCAAACAACTCAAATCTAAGAGGTGCTATGACTGCAAGAGGAAAACTAAATCTCACAGTTTCAGGGTTGGAGACTGGGTCAGAATTAAGAAGCCGGGTTTCACTACCAAATGCTCAGATAGATTTAGCAAAGCGATGAAGGTTGTTAAAGTTTTCGATAACAGTGTCATCACACAAGATAGTAAGCTCTGGAATGTTAGGCGTGTTGCAAAATGTCCTGCAGGATCCAATATGGTTGATGACATCAATGGTGATGTAAGATCCAATCAAGTATACATGCCAAACTCATCTTCAGAACAATTGTTCTGATGATACTGTTGGGTCTAGGGTAAAACTGTCAGATCGCGTCAGGCGTTTCCCTCAAAGGTGGTCTGAGTTCATTAGATGACGTGGTGTGTTTATTTTCTCTCTTTGTTCGTTTGAAGAAAGGGAGATATGTTGTATTTGCATTTGCTTTTCCAATGCTTGTTTCTTTTCCCTGTCCCTTTCCCTTTGTCACTGTTGCTTGCATCTTATAATGTATGTTCTAATTCCACCTGGAACCTTGAGGCTGCTGCCAAGCAATTGTGTCAGTTGCATCTGTGCGTTATTGCTGGCCAGTTACGCCTTGTTGCTGTGCTGCATTTTTCTACAATAAATACTTTCAAACCACTTGGAGCGTTACACATTTTTACATAGGGTAATCGAAAGTATAGGAGGAGAGAAACTTTAGGCCAATAGAACAAGGCATAATCGTAAACAGTCGAGGAATGTACAAAGGGTGAGGGGAATGTGTCGGAGCGGGCCTGGAGATTAGCGGATCAAGAATAAGCAAATCACATTACAAATGTCACAGAGGAGGAAGCTAAGGGATCTAACAACAAAGTAAATACGAAAAGTAAATAAGAAGTAACTCTGAAACCTAAATCAAAATACAATCATAAAAGGTCAGATAATAAACAAGGGAGAGGCAGGAAAGTCTTAGGGGTATATTCACAAGGACTTATCTCCGAGTTATCGCCAACTTAACGCAACAAAAAAGGTGACAGATTTAACACGCCATTCACAAGTGGTTGCAAACTGCAGACAACGCAAGTATTCCCGCGATAACTGCCTCAACATTTACCTCCACGGGCGATACCACCAACTAACCCTAATGAGATGCAGAGTAGGCGTTCCAGTGCAAAAACACACGAAAACACCACAACACCACTTTCACAACGAACTGCCAGATCTGCGATGCGAACCAAAAACAGGCGATAAGCCGCGGTAGCAGCAGGGATTTAACACCTGCCTTCTGCTGGTGTTAAGCAGGACGACTACCTGCAGCATGAAAGGGAGCCCAGCCCAGAGCCACATCTGAAGACCCACAGATGCCATGGAGACAATGATCATGCAGCTCCGAGACCCATGAGGCACACAACACCCACTGCCACCACCCCCAGGCCCACCACCACCCCCAGGACCCGTCCCGCCTCCCCCCCCTGGGAACACCACAGAGGCAGCGTACACAAAGACAGCGGACCCACCTGAAATGCACCTGCCGCCCAGACCCAACGCCAGAGGAGGACATTGCCCACTACAGGCCTAAAAGGACAACCAACCCCCGCATCCTGACCCACATCCCCCACCTGCTGACGGTACCAACCCAGCGGACAACCAACATCCCTCCGCAGACAAAGCTGCCGGCTGCGCAGCACATGTCGGCCTATGGTACCATCCAACCCACAACTGCCAGAGTCGGAGGAGTAACACAGCCAGCCCCATCCAAGGTCATCACACCTGTCCTGGATGCCAACATCAGCCTGGTACCCCAGCCCCTCCACTTCACCCACACTGCGCAGGAGCAGCTGGAGACCAAGCAAGGCCCCTACGCCACAGCTGGATTCCCTCACGTGTCAGGGCCAACTGCACACATGTACCCCTCGTGCCCCCTGCCGACACTGCACACAACTACCACAACAGAAAGCACACGCATCCCATGAATGTGCAGGCAATAGTGGACCGCCCGGGACCCCTCAACAATGTCGTGGCAAACTCCCCAGGCAGAGTGCATGATTCTCACCCCTCCCGACAGTCCATCATCACCCAGCGCTCCCAGGATGGCACCCATGGCAATGCAGTGCTCGTTGGTAAGTCCAAAATGAACACACCACACACCTCCAGCCCACAGTCATGCAACTCACGACACTGGCAATGGGCACGCAGCACAACTACATTCAACATGCCACACAACATGCCAACCGACCAGACACGACAACACGACTCCATTAGGAACTTGGCCTTGCCATGCCCACAACCCAGCCACGGCATGGCACCACAGACACACAATAGCAGGATGTGAGGAGAAGCATAGAGCAGGCATGTGCGAGAGCGGCAAGTGACTAAGGAATGTGAACCTACCCAATGCCAGATGTGGCATGGAGGTGCCAGACAGACAACAGCGTGCAAATCACGGAAATGGCCATGTGGAGATCAACTGCTGGTGCATGGAGTGTAGTGGCCAGTGGACGCTACCATGTCCCCACAGGCTGTGGGGCAGAACGCGGAAATGTTGCATGTTACGTCCCCCCCTGCATGCGCGGGCGGAGTGGGTTGGACGTGTGTACGCCAGGCCTGCGTATGGGTGTGAACAAAAAGCCCGTCGCACTGGGTGTGGTTCTCATTCGTAATGGACAACGCCTCTCAGCCCGCCATGAATCCTGCGCTGAGCGCGGCGGGGCCTGCGTCCCTGTGCGCCTGCTGCACCCTGGGCCACTGGGCCCCAGACCCGTCATGCCTGCCCCAGCGCACCAACGAGGGTCCGCTCACCTGCCAACACCGGCGTGTGTCAAAGAGGGCCCACCACGTGCCGGTGCAAGCTCCAAGCCCTAAGCCCCAGGCCCGCGACCTTTGCAGTCTCCGCAGACCATCGCTGGACTCCACGGCGCAGGCCCACAGTACTCCTTTTTCATTTACATACTCCACCGGCGTCCTCATCGGCCCAGTCGGTCCCACATGTGGAACTGTGTCCTGAGTCTTGAATGGCAGTGACCCCAAGTCCGTGGCAGCGGCCACAGCACCAGACTCCCTTCGATCAGTGAAGCATAATTCTGTATCGCAGGCCGGCGACACGTGGTGCCACTAACCCTGTTCAACGCAAGCCGGCGACACGTGGTGCCACTAACCCTGTTCAATGCAAGCCGGCGACACGTGGTGCCACTAACCCTGTTCAACGCAAGCCGGCGCCACGTGGATGAGGGCACAGGCCTACACAGCGGTCCAGTGGTTCCCACATGTGGAACTGTGTCCTGAGTCATGAATGGCAGTGACCAGGTGTTTATTGCAGAGTTTATATCACTAAACTCCCTTCTATCAGTGAAGCAAAGGAATGCATCACAAGCACATGACACGTGTCTGTGGGCCCGTGCTAACTGCTGCCCCCAGCCTACACTGCGGTCCAGTAGGTCCCACATCCAGCACTTAGTCATGATTCATGAATGGCAGAGTCCATACCAGTGAACGCACGGAGAGGAGTAAGAGGAAGATGCGGTTCAGTCCGGATGAAAGCCGGATCCTCGTTACGGAGGTGACTGAACACTAGCAACAACTGACCTGGTGCAACTAACCCTGTTCACCACAAGTCCGCGTCCCGTGGTGCCACTGAACCTGAACAACGCAGGCCGGTGGGACCATCCAACCTAAGCCGGCGACACTCGGTGAATGGCCCGTGCTGACCGCTGCCTCAGGCCTACACTGCGGTCCAGTAGGCCACACGTGGAACTGTGTCCTGAGTAAGATATGGAGTCGTCCACACCATTGGACACGCCTCATCACAGGCGGCATCCCCTATCAGCACTGGTGCCACTAACTCTGTGCGCAATGACTCATGGGCACTCTCTGGTTGAACTTTGGTGGCGTCTGAGTCCATGGCCTGGGGGTTGTCTGCACCATCCTCTGGCTGGGACGGACTTGGTGTCCGACATGTGTTTGCTCCACTCATCTCCACCATGGTGACTGTTTCAGCGTGGTTCTGCCCTCGGCATCATGCCCTGGGGGTACACCTTCCACTGTCCACCGAGGCACTCCGCGACATTCCCCTTAGTCATCTACGAGAACCTGCTCTGCTCTCGTGACCCTGCCCCAGTGCACCGCAAGTCAGCGGCCCGTGGCGGTAGGACCGTGCAGGACGCTGTGCATCCGGGGCCACTAACTCTGTGCAGCTCAGGTCATGGGTCCTTTACGGTTGAATGGTTGTGTCCTTTATGATGTACACTGTTGTCGTTTTTTGACTGCACCAGGCACTCCATGACGGCTGGTGTACACACACCCCACACACATCCAACACAGGTGTCACTCGACATGTGAGCCTGCTAATAAAAGTGGCCGGGCGCACGTGCCCGTGACCATTCCCAACATCTAAGCAAGTGTGTCCGTGTGGTCATTATGTCAGCATGATGGGCCCGAGCCCTGCAACATCACAGTGTGCTGTCTTCAGCGGAGGATACCATGTCACCTCAGCAGTGGCTGAGACCTTGGACATGTAGCTTCGCCCGCCCCCCCCGCATGCACAAGCGGCGTGTGCTGGTCCGGCGTACGTCAGGTCAGCGCAGGGGTGTGCTGATTTGTCAGGGGGATCAGGGCATGGCTCTGGTCTGGCCTTGAACAGGAAGTGAGGTAAGTGTGTCCTTGTGTTGGGGTGTTGTCGCCACCAGGGCCACAGTAGTCGATGTTGCAATGTAGCATGCACCCGGGGGGCGGGCCCGCACGTACTGGGAAATGTAGGAGCGCAAGCTCGCTCGGGGTCTTGGCACATGCATGCCAAGTGTTATGTGTATCAGTCCTGCGGCTGCATGAGTCAGGTGTCTGGCCCCAATCGCGGTGCGGTCACAGCCAGCCATGGACTGTACACCTGTGTCCGCCCTGTCCAGACCATTGGCCTACACTCACGTGGCCGCACACCCTCAACAGCCAGCTTACAGGTGTTGTTGGCATGCCGCTGGACATGCGCGGGCAGGCATGACAATGGTGTGCCGTAGGAGTACACGTGATACAACCGCGAAGCGCACAGGTGTGGAGGCTCGTGGGAGGGAGGAGCAGCTGCGAGGCAAAGTGACACACAGTGATGCCGCTCATGTGCCACGTGCTAGGCATGTCATCCATGATTCCCTGGGTCGCAGACATCCCACCCCACCCACGATAGGCCTCTGTGCATCTCCTGTATGCATGCAGATGGTGAAGTTACTGTAGGGATGAATGGTCCTTTGTCTGCACTATCGGGCGGTAGGATATCTGAAGCTCTTAGATGTGACTTGCATGTGCCCAGCACCCCCTGACAGATAGGATAGCATTTCCAGGTGACTCCCACACTACGCACTGCCAGACGTGAGGCCAACGTGTACACACCCCACACGCAGAAGTCCTTGGTCGTAGTTTGCGTGCGTGAAATGGCCTTCACTCGTACTCCCACCACACCCCAGGCCTGCACCCGTTGCACACAGACATTGCTCATTGCTCCGAGCTGTGGCGTTTCATCCACAGGACTGGCGCAGGTCCTCACAGTGTCGCTTCAAGCAGAGCCACTGACACAATGGCAGACCATCCCGGACACATGCTCTACTCCAGTCACGTGGACCTGTACCGTGCACGTCTGCTGCATGTACTGGGGGCACTGCCATTGGCAGTGCTGCGGATCAGTTACAGGCTGAGCTTCCGCATTGCCAACGTCACCTGCATTCAGCCTGTGTTGCACTGTCGCTCGTGCATATTCGAGTGGTCCATGGATGTCTGCCTCTCCAACGTTACGGTAGCTGACCTGGATTTCGACGTGTGTGTGTGTCCCCTGTTGGACCACGACCAGGAGTGTCACCGTGATGCCCGTTTATGGCATGCCTGGATGTTTGGCATGCATGCTGGGAACTGGACCTGGGAGATTGCACGAGTCGTTGTGTGCAGTGACCACATTGAGCCGCTCCCTGATTGGGCTTTCGTGCATATTGGGGCCAGGGGTTGGAGTGAGCACATCTGTCCGGGACAGCTGATGGGTTACGTCGCCGACATGTCAGATGTGGTGGACAACGATCTCGCATTGGAAATGTTGGCCTACGCTGCTGCACTTGCGTTCATGGACGAGTGACAAGGTACCTGCAGCCAGGACTGCATGTGACCCATTGCACGTGTCCCGACGCCTGGTTGCATGTTGGGGATCTGGTCACATGTCCCTAGACGACAGTGGACATGGCTACATTGGCCTGGACTCCTGATCCATGCGCGGACAACATACATGGGTTGGCAATGACTTGTGTTGGTGATGGACTCCCCCGGGGTGGACATGGGCGCTTTCCAACGTTCCTCATTCAGACATGCTGCTGCATTGGTCTGCATGTCGTGGCACTTCCCTTGGCCGTACTGACACGCAATTGTTGATAAAGTTTCCGCACGTTCACTTGTCTCCAACTGTGTTGAGTGTTTATTTGTATGCCAATGTGTGTGTCACGGCCTATCTGGGTCCCTGCCTTACATGCATTGCTGCCCCATCAGGGCTGTGGGTTGGTACTTGTGCATTATCATGTCCCTGTTTCGTGCTTTGCTAGATGCGTATGGCCATTTACAGGCCACAAGCGGGTGCACTTGTGTTCTGTGTTGGGTTGTGCATATGTTGGTGTTTGTACCACCTTGTGTTGGATGTTGGGGTGCTCTGCTTCCTATGTGTGTGTGCTGCATTGTGTGTGAGATGTCCCTTCAGCTCTGATTTGGCTCACCCTTCTCCCTTTCAGGCAGTGTGGTTTTCACTTCTGTGCTTGTTCAGTGGTGTGGTATTGCCGACTTGTGGTCTTGGTTGGTGTTGTTCCTCTTGGGCATGGTTTGTCTGCAGTTGTGCTGTGCTTAATTGTGCATGTGTGCCATTGTGCCCATCTCCCCCCATCCCCCCAGTCCCTGGTCGTTCCTCTCCCTGTTGCTGTTGTGTCTGTTGATTTTGAGAAGTTTCCGGTCCCCGACTCCTGCCACCATCTCCAGACTGATGTGGTGGACACCATTTCCTCCATGTCATCCAGCTCCTGGTGTGGCGCTGGACTCCCACCTCCGGTGTGCATTGCTGCCTTCTGGTTGTTGGCGTGTTTCTGCTTGTTTGTGTGTTTCGCATCATTCCAGCTGTTCTGGTTTTCTGCCATTGTCCTCCTCCGCTCTCTGGCTGCATTCACCTTGTCCACGATGGCCTGCCATGTCGAATGTTTTGTTGCCATTGGTGCTTGTGGGGTTGTGTGCTAGCTCCGACTGCCTCCACTGTGCTTCGCTGTTTTCTGTTTGGTTTGTCTTTCTTTTTCCTGCTTTTGTTGTGCTTATTCTTGCATGCCGTATATGTGTTGCGGGCCTTGCGCTGCTTATCGCTGCTTTCCTTCTCGCAAATGGGTTCATCGCATGTTTTTTGGTGTTGGGGTTTGTGTTTTTATCTCCGTCGAGGTGGTTGTATCGCGGACATTGGCCGCGTTTTCGTGAGACTATCGCATGGTACCGCCGTGTTGTGAATTCCACGTTAACACAGGGTTATTTTCCCGCGATAGGCTGCGATGTGTAAAGTTGCGTTAACATTTTTTGGAGATGTTTAGCACACGTTCTTGTGAATATCCCCCTTAGAGTGCTTGTTGGGAGTAGGGGGTTCTAGAGCAAGAATTTGTTCATCGAAAGCGCTTTCACTTCCTTTTTGAAAGATGTCGTTGAGGGGTTTGTCCTGATTTCAGGGGGCAGGGACTTCCAAATTCTCAGGGCGATACCCAAGAAAGCTCGATCGTAAGTTTTCTTTTTATGGAAATTTCTGCGGTTTCAGCAGTAGGGTGCTGGCACTTCTGGAGGATCTGGAACTGCCAGATAGCACAAGTTTTTGAGCGAGGTATAGCGGCGTGTTGAAGTATAAGGCTTTATGAGTCATGCAGGCAATTTGTAGTTGTATCCTTGCTTCATATGGGAGCCAATTTAGGGATTTCAGCTCTGGCGTGATATGGTGGTTTCTTTTAGAGCCTGTGATGAGTCTTCCAGCAGAGTTAAGAGAGGCCCTTAGTGGAGCCTTCTTAGATCTATGGAGGCCACAGAGGGTTGTGCTTCCATAGTCCAACTTGGAAATCACCAGAGTTTGCACAGCAGATTTGAAGTCATCGGGGGGGGGAGAAAGGTTTTATTTTCCTTAAGGTGCTCATTTGGAAGTTCGCTCCTTTGGTGAGAGCACTAATGTGTTCCTGCATGTCCAAACTCTTGTCTACCATTATGCCCAGTGAGCTTATGGAGTCACTGATGTGTGGTATGCAGTTAAGAGCTGTTAGCTGATTCATCCATTCTTTGAAAACTGGTGATTGTTTAGGAGGGGCGATTAAAAGGAGTTTTATTTTAAGAGCGTTTAATTTAAGGTGATTTAGAGTCAGCCAGTTTTGGGCTTTAAGTAGAGTGGTGTTGAGGGACCTGATGTCATCTGGGGAGGAGACTTTCAGGTACATTTGGGTGTCATCGGCATACATGTGATAATGGATGTTGGATAGTTGCAAAATTTCAGTTAAAGGCTCCATGAACAAGTTGAAGAGAGTTGGTGAAAGCGTGGACCCTTGTGATACCCCTAGATTAACCGAATAGGGATTAGATAGGGACTGATTAACCTTGAATCTTTGAGTTCTATTGTGGAGAAAAGATGCAAACCAGTTTAGGACAGGCCTTGAGAGCCCCATCCTGTGTTCCAGAAGGTCGAGTAAGCAGTCATGTTTAACCGTATCAAAAGCTGATGATAGGTGAAGGAGTATCAGAGGTAGGAATCGTTCTGATCCAGCATTTTGAGCGCATCATCCACAGTGTGAGTAAAAGCGGATTCGCTACTATGAATGTGACGGAGGCTAGATATAAATTGGTCAAGTAGTTGGAATTGTTCTATGTGGTTACATAGCTCTATGAGCTTCACTGGGTCGGACTATTGGAAATTGGGCGGAAGTTGTGTAGGTCAGTGTGATCTGCCGTAGGTTTTTTTTAGAATAAGGGTAACCTGTCCAGCCTTAAGACTGTCTGGGATAGAGCCTTGAAGCAGTGAGGCATTGACTATCTTGGCCCATAGTGTAGTATACCAGGAGAACTGAGGTTCTTGGGATGGGAGTCTCTGAAAGAATCACTGTTTGAAGCTATAAAGGAGTCCATTTTATTGGTGAAGAATACATAGGTGAAGAATGCATTGGATCTATTGGTGAAGAAGGAGATAATCACAGAGCTCTGGAGTGGGAGTGAGGTAATGTTTAGGGCACTGACTGAGATAATTTCCTTGAAGATTCTGGAAAAACTTCTTGATTGAGTTAGAGGATACAGTGATGCAGGTCTTGTAGTGGTTGTTTTTTGCCTTAGCTCATGCAGCATTATATCCTCTATCAAACGTACAGCATGCTAAGTGGTCAAATGGGGATTTGGCTTTATTCTAGCATCGTTCTAAGGTTCTATCTTGTCATTACATTAGTTGGAGGCTATCTGTGTAGCAGTTATTTGATTAGTGGCATCATGCTTCCTGATTATGGAGCGAGTGAGGAACTCAATACCCATTGAAACCTTAGAGGTTAGGTGACTCTGAATGTCCTCAGGGTGATTCAGTAGATGGTCTGAGACATCATTTAGTGTTTGAATGAAGACTTCAGGTTGTATGTTGTTGAGGATGAAGATAACCGATGTATATTGCGACTAGGCTTGTATCGGTTCAAATTTTTTAGTAAGTGATCTGACCATGATAACTGATCAATGCTGAAGAGCCTGATTTCAGTGAATTTGGAGAAAACAAGGTAAAGGTTATGGAATACCTCATGTGTTGGTTCATGTTTATTACTTGTCCAAAGAACTAGATGTTTGCATAATAGCGCCACTCCCCAACCTCCTTAAGTCTGACACGCCCAAGATTGCTCCTGTCTGACTGAGGAAAATATCCAAATGTTGTCTCTGAATGCTTGTTAATAAAAGGGCATAGTTCTAACCAAACATGGCAACATCCGCATTACTATACCTTGTGTCTGAAGGGATATTACTATGAGGTTTGTTGTATATTTCATTGTAATCCTTTAGTTGCTGCTATTATAGTTGGTGAAACTAACTGACAAGTTGGAACTATCCAAGAACTACTTCCCCGTGACAAAATGTGTTTTATTCACTTAATTTCAGGGTGAACCAAAGCTCTCTTCAGCTCATTCTAATTAGGTATGGCCAGAAATCATGGCATATGTGACCCCTCTGACCTTGTTGAATCCTGTCAATTGCCAGAAGTGCTGAAGGTGATGGCAAAATGTTTTTATGGCATTTCACACCAATGTGCTCAACTTTTAAGTCAGTGTCAAATAAGAATATGAGTAATAGTGAAATAGGTCTGAAAGGCTCATTGCAGAATTGCTGCCCAGTGCCAGAAGTTCAATCACTCTACACGGGGTGAATGCACTTCATTCAGCTATGCAAGAACCCATAAAAGCAGGTTTTCATATTTACTGCTCCATGGGTGCCGGGAGGGGATCTTTGCTGTCTGGCAGCTGGTCTATGAGGCTTTCAATCGTCTTTGTTAGGTTATCCAAACCCAAGAGGTAGCCATCCTCATGGTTGCCCACCTCCCATGGTATACTGTGCTGCAAATTCATTCCTGGAGGTGCTGGAAGGGTCTTCCCAAAATCAATCATCCAGACATTCGCATGGCCCCTCTTGTCATGAACGAAGAGGAGTGAACTCCCGATAACCTGGAACAGAGGAAAGTGTTGGAGAGTTAGCTGTCAAAGAGAGCAAATGGTTTCCTTTATTGTATCAACAAAATGATTTACCAGTCTGCATTTACTAATATCTATTTAGAATGTGCTGAAACAATGCCTGCAGGGCCTTCTGTTATATGTGCTGTTAAGCGATCCTCTGCCAATATGGTCTGTCAGTAGATGGCAATCCAACTCTTCCTCACTGTCACATGTCTGTCTCGGTCTCTCGCTTTTTTCTTTATTACTCTCTCTATTTGACTGTTTCACTATATTTCTGTCTCCCTTGTCAGATTACAGATTACTCTACAAAAATATAAACCTATACATTAAGATATTGCAGAATTACAAAACTACAGAATGGATATAGATCATTAGGTCTAAAAAGGGGTTTATAAATGTCACAGATGTTTATATTTAATATTCAAGTTTTTCAAGACTTGCTAAGCGCTGCTTGGAAATCATTAGATGTAAAGATTTACCACTTAAAACTACAAGTAGTCTACTAATAATAATAATATGTTTTAACTACGGCTTCATACAGCACTTCTAAATAATAAGTGTTACTAATACCCACATTTAATGACACTTATTGACCTTTGGAAGGAACGAAGGCTCAATCTGCCTGGCCGGGATTCTAATTTTATTGCAAGAGTGGAGGCTCCTATTATGCCTTCTAATCTTGCTTTAGCTTACACAGCAGCAGTCAAGATATGCAGAAATAACTAAAATTCCCAAAAGGCTTGGGAAACGCAGCCAATGGGATAAAGAATGTAGCACAAGTAAACAACCAATGGTAATGTAGCCACACCTTTAATACCTAGCTTGACTGCGAAGAGCCCTCTTTTCTTGCTGCTCGCAGTCAAGATAAGTATTCTCTTCTCACTATTTAAAAATTATTGCATTCGCTTTATGAGTATTCTTTGCTCCACTTTAAATATTATTCCTTATCATTGTGGTGTTTTATTGGTCCCCCGTTGGCATGTCGCTGCACTGCCTCGAGCGCTTTCGTCTTCGCACTCTGTTCCTCCTGCACGGCCTGCCTCACACCGCGGTCGCCATTTTGCCCCCAGTCTGAGACGAGCACGGCTGGCCTCAACTCCACTCGCTTGCCGGTATTTGTGCAAATATTCCTCCCCCGGCCATTGCGACCTCCTCCCAGGCTCCGGTCGCTGTTTTGCTCCGACGCAAGTCTCTTTTCCACCCAGAGCCGTGGCCTTTGTTACCGCCTCCTTTTCCTCATTCCCATGGGCTTTGCGGCCTCTTACACGCTCATAAGGAGGGGCTAGCTCTTCTCTCATGGTGCACTTTTGTTTTGTTAACTCTTGGTGAACCAGTTTCCTACATTTCTCTATTTGGCCCATATTTAAACATGGAGATTGATAGCTTTCTTTTACTGAATAACAATGAAGAAGATGATGAGTCCATTAAAGACAATTTAAATGATTTTATACAGGCTGTGGCAGCCTCTATGGACAAAGTAACTAAGACTATTGAAGCCTCTGAGGGGGGGGGAAGAGAAAGTGCAAATCCATGGGTTTCCCTTTACAGTCTAATTTTAAACCCAATTCAAAAAATGCAGCTGCGCTTTGGACTGGTGAGGTTTACTCACTCTTGACAGAGGACGTGGTTCTTCCCAGGCCTCCTATTAAGGAGGGGATTAAAGTTAACGTTAAAAGCAAACATAATAATAATACCAAGTGTAAATCTAAATTAAAACATATTAATGTACAATTGTCTCCTATTATAATAGCACAGATTAATGATACAGATTATAATATGGGCAATTTGGATTCAGACCATAATAAAGATGGTGTTGGGAACGTAGATCCTTTTCCGCACCTTCGCCTAAGTAAGCTAAATTGGCCTCCCCTACTCACGACCCATTCAAGGCCGAAACGGTACTGGACTCTGAGGGAGTTCACATGTTCAACCCCATCCTAATTCATCACCCCAATTCCACAGAGTGGTTTCCAGCGTAACACGTGGATGACTATGTGGCTTCTAGCCTACGTTTGCCACTGGACAAACAGACAAGAGCCAAAATAAAATCGGAATGTCCTCGTCCTTCTCTCCCTTCTAAAATCACTATGACTTCTGCCATTGACCCATCAATGCTTACTTTCTTTTCAAAGTTTGGAAAGGACCCCCGTAAAAGGGTTGACAAGGCCTGGTCTACTTGTCGAGACAAGTTATTATCTTGTTGGTCCTTTAACTCGATTTTTTTACTTATTGGAATGTGCCAAAATTGATAACTCTGCCATTGATCCCGAAATTCTCTCCCTGTGGGTCCAGAGAGCCTTCCGTCTTCCAGGCTACGCAAACTCCGTCATTACTCATGAACGGAGGAAGGGACTGTTGTTAAAACTGTACCCAAACCTTGTGAAACTCGCTTCCATGGATCCTGGAATAAAGGCGGAAGGTCTTCTATTTGTATACTCTTTCATAAAAGAGCTCAGTAAATATGAGTCCGCTTTTGCATCCCTTGACAAGGCTCAACAATCTCTAAAGAAGGTATTCTTCCAGCATGTTTTCGCCAGGGCCGGCAGAGGCAGGAGGCGCTTTACTGACCGTACCTACCACAACCAAGACTTCAGCGGCTCCTACGACTCTTCCTCCCAAGACTACAAGCCTCAATTCTACCCCAAGAAAGGTAGAGTGGACGTGGTGGACGTGGACACAAAGGCACCAGATACAACAATCAATCCGGTAAGTCTCTCTTCTGGCCTTCCTTCCGTAGGAGGCAGTCTTAGTTTAGTTCTACCAAAATGGCATTCTATAACATAAGATCCAGGGGTACTAAACACTGTCCAAAGTTATCTTGTAGAGCTTTACTCTGAGCCTTTCCAGACTGTGTTTCCTTGCCCCCCACATTTTTCTGCTGAAATGTCCAACCTTAGCTCTCTAGAGATTCAGGCTCTTTTACAAAACAAAGCAATTCAGCTGGTTCTTCCCGGTTCCTCCAGTTTCTTCAATTCCCTTTTTCTGGTTCAAAAGAAAAACAAGAAAATGAGGCCAGTCATCAACCTCAGACAGTTCGACCGATATGTTGTTTACCACGATTTCAAAATGGAAACCATTATTCACCACAGGGATTCCTTACTCCAGCAGGACTGGATGGTTTATTTGGATTTACAGGATGCCTACCTTAATGTCCTCATTCATTCGGATTACAGGACGTATCTCCAGTTTCAATGGCAGGGATGAAGCTATCATTTCTCATCTTTACCTTTCGGTCTTTCTTCAGCACCATGGTGCTTTATCAAACTTATGAAACCGGTAGTAGCCTATCTCCGAGACCAATGCGTCAGACTAATCATATATTTAGAAGACATTCTGATAATGAACCAAAGCCTGATCTCTTTGCAGAATCAAGTTCAGCTAACATGCTCCCTTCTATTAGACCTGGATTTTCTCATCAACATGGAAAAGTCTCTGCTTACACCAACAAAACAAATAGAGTTTGTAGGTTTCATAATAAACGTGTCCACTGCCACTCCCTCTTCCTTCTGCGAAGGTGAAAACTATAAAATTCGAGATTCTCCAGACTCTTCTGAGTTCAATTTCCGTCAAAATACTAGCGAGAATAGTGGGCCTCTTCTCTTCATCCATTCAAGCCATCTTTTCAGGCACTCTGCATTATCGGGCCCTTCAAAGATTAAAGATTTGCCTCTTACAAAGAGGTCTTTCTTATTCCAATACCATCACTCTAGATCAGAATTCCTATCTAGAACTTCAGTGGTGGTTAGACCATTTAGACGCCTGGAAAGGAAAGACCATCTTTGCATCAGCCCCTTTTCTTGTGTTAGAATCAGATGCAAGTCGCACGGGCTGCGGCGCCCGATGTGGAAAAATCTCAACTGGGGGTATATAGTCCACATTGCATATCAACTGTTTAGAGATGTTTGCAGGCTCCTTTGGAATCAGAAGCCTAGCAAAGAACAAGGTTCGTTGCTCCATTCTTCTTCGAATGGACAACATTTCTGCGTCTGTTACATCAATCATCTAGGGCGGTACCAGGCCGAAACCACTGGCGGAACTCGCAAACAGATTTAGGGGATTCTGCCTGCTAAACGACATTTCTGTACACGGATAATACTTGCTAGGAAATCTCAACTCTGTAGCAGATTGGGGTCAAAAGCAAGACATTACACATTGTTTGAGCCTATACCATATATCCACGGCATACAATTGCACCATATTGAAACAACTGCAAAGCGGTAGTAAGTGCTATGCAAAACAGACAGTGTACATGTAAGACTTGACTTCTTGTTCTTAGGTGTATTTTGTGACTTTGTTTGAAGGTTGGAATGGAGTGTAAGTCTTTAAGTAGGGAAGGAAGAGCCTTCATAGTAGGGGTACATGTAAACCAGAATCGTTAATGGCACAAAAGGCTTTGGAACAAAGACGAGGGGATGGTTAGCTGAATGAAGTGCGTGAAGTTGTGTAGTGAAAGGAGCTGGGAAAGGTAGGGATGATGGGTCTCTGTAGTACTGTAAAGAAGATTATTTGTTTTTCTGTCAAAGCTGTATACATTTTTAGTTGCAATATTGATGCGGGAGAACTAACATTGGGGATGCCACCTATTACACTGTTACAGTGATCCATATTTCTCATCAGAAATGTGTTATTAAGGATTTGGTGGTGCAGTTAAAGGACATGCCAGGATTCCTTGTTGACGCAGATGGATTAAGCGTGCCAGGGGGAACATGATCGGAAACTGCAAAGCCACATGACATGATCTGCAAAGGCACTCAAGTTCAATGGCACTACTGTCCCCTCAACATGGAACAACAGTGTTTCTTATTTATCCTCACCTCATGCATCTGGAAGAAGGTGGAATGCTGCAGCACCTCACGCATACTTCTCAGGCGGGTCAGATAGGCTACCTGCAACAGAGACAAACATTTGTATTTTTAGTTGTATTCTTCGAAGCACTGTGAAGAAACTCTGCAACACACAAAGATTGGAAAGACCTGCCTGAAAAGATCCTCTTCATAGTCACCCTCCAGAAGTGTAGTTGCTTTCAGACTTCCACAGACCCTTCAGAATTTTGAAACAACTATGTAAAGTACTTATGAAACTGAGCAGCTTGAGGCCACATTGAACAGCTTTCTTGGCTCCCTCCTTTTCGTATAGATTCTCCAGATATTACCAGTACTTAGTATATGTGTGTATGTGTGTGTGTATATACACACACACATAAACACATAAATACATACATTCACGTGAAGACAAAAAGTATATTTATAATTACAAATTAAAACTGGAAAGGTTAACAGTTATGATTAGTTTTTCAAATCATAACTTGCACAACAGCCATGCAAACCATACCTCATACACCAAATGCAATGTTCAATGACCTCATCCTGGATTTATCAGATGCAATTACAAATGACATACAAGATGTTAGAGTTAGTGCTAATGTAATATCGAATCACACCTCTATCAACAAAACAACTATATTATTATTTATTAGTTTGAGAATGTGTTATTTAATGATGTGATTTTAGGTGTTTTATTAATTAGTATAATATTATGACGTCATCAACATTTTATTTGTGTGCAAGTTATAGTTTACAAGTGTCATGCTCTCTGACTCAACTTCCAATGTTCGGCGGGCACGTGCAATATTCCAAACTCACATGTGACAAGTTTATTCCAGGGAAGGTTGGTCCCACTTGCCACAAAGCTCTCCATCCCTGGATGACACTACGTATCGGCACCCAAATGTACATTACATTTCCTATGAATCTGAAAAGAATTCTAGGAATTTACTTTATGTTTAGAAACAAACTTTTACAGTTTGATGCACTGATTATGAGCTATAATGCTGGAGTATATAACTATATACTTGTTGCACATTATTGTATCCTTATTACATGAGCAAGCAGAAAAGATACTGTGGCAGTTTAAGTATTCATGTCCTTACTCGATGAGGTAGAAGAAGACCAGGAGAACTGCAAAGGTTCAGGTTCTTTATTCATAAAGAGATCCCATCCATCAACCGCTCCCCAATATGTGTCTCTTCCCTCCTGCCCTAAGCCACATTCCATCACCTGGGCAGCCCACACCAGGTGACATCATAGTCCCCACAGTCACAGCTGAGCTACCAGGAGCACAGCAGTGATTACCACACAACTCCCTCCTTGGGCAGTAAATCAAAAACAAAAACACAGCGGGAATATAACAACAACGAAAATAAAACTCTATGCACATAGAACAGCAGCTCAAGATCAAGACGAAAGCACCTTTGCCCTTCTAAACAGTGGTTAAACAAAGTCTCCCAAGTCCTTGGGTCTCCTCACAATCCTGCCAGACCTTCTTGTTCCCAAGGCTTTATTGGAACTCGAATCATCCTTGCTGCTGCCGCACAACCCCTTGTATAGGACAACTCTGTTCAGATTCCATATGCGATGATCTTGGGGTCTTACAGCATTATTAAAAGTCTGAATAACTTGAATGGGTTTGGAAAATTTCATCACTCCACTCAAAACCAAGACGTTTGGTCATGACCAAATCACCCACCTGTACCTCCAACCTCTTCACTGAGTTTTTAACATCAAAGTATCTTTTCCTCTGCTGTATATTCCCCTCTTCTCTCAGATGCCAACTTAAATCACCAAGCTCCTTGCCCACTTCAGCCTTACTGTTGTTAACCCAGGGTGGCTCTACGAAAGTATACCCCTGAACAACTGAAAAGGAGTTTTACCAGTTGTGCAATGAGGAGTGATCCTCTACATTTCAACTTGTCTCATCACTTCCTCATTCCAATCAAGGGAATTAGATTTGGCCATGGCAATCTTCTCCTCGAGGACCCTGCTCAACCTTTCCACCATTAATACAAGGAACACTTCTTGTGTTCTATTCCCCTATCCAAAAGGAATTTCTTCATTTCCTTGGAGGTAAGCTGCACCCCATTACCAGTAAGTAGAGTGTGGGGAAAACCTTCTCGTGCAATGAGAACCTTCAAGAACCTGATGACATCTTTGCTCTCTATTGTATTAGAGATGCAAATTTCAGGCCACCTGGAGGACATATCAATCATCACAATGATACATTTCTGGGAGCCCTCTCCATAAATTGGTCCCACAATGTCCAGTGCAATCTCCCTCCATGGACCATTCAGTAATTTCCTAATCTCCATGGGTTATACCCTCGTTTGTTTAGTCTTATCACTAAGTGCACACATTGAACACTCTTATACAACCCTTTCCACCATCTTGTCCATCCTTGGCCACCAGTATGAACTACGAAGTCTCTCCTTACACTTCGACATTCCCTGGGGTGTACCATGAGCGAGATTAACGAGTTCCACCCTAAGTTTTGTAGGAGGGACAAGTTTTGTTCCCCTGAACAGCAAACCTGTGTTAGTACACAACTCATCCATCACTGTCCAAAAAACTTGACATTCTGCAGATCCCCTTCTCTTATCACTCCAAACACTTCCCAAAAAATGTATAACTTCTCCCAGAACATCATCCTTAGAAAGCTCATCATGCCACCTTTCCTCAGAAATGGCCTCACACATAAAACTAGCCTCCTCATCAGAACACTCATCCATGTCAGATGTATCCACACCCACAGGCACCAACCTCGAAAGAGTGTCAGCAACAGTGTTACTCACACCTGGTAAGTACTCAATGGTAACATTTAATTCCTGCTGAGAAATCAACCTACTGGAAACAATATCCACCAGTTTCTTCGTGAACAGTTCAATGAGAGGCTTATGGTCTGTCCGCACAACAACGCTTGAGCCCCATAGAAACGTTCTCAGCTTCTTTACGGCCTAGTACACTGCCAAAGCCTCCCTCTAAATCACAGAGTACCTGGATTCTAGATCCTTCAATCCACGTGAAACAAACATGATGGTGTTCACACCATTACTACACACTTGTTGAAGGACCGCACCAAGGCCTTTCACACTTGCTTCAGTGGTTGAACAGATTGTTTTTTTGGATAAAAGCTCTTGAGCTTGGGAGCAGCACTGAGAAGTCTCTTTAAATCTACAAACTCCTCCTCACAAGCGCTATCCCAGGTAAATGCAACACCTTTCTTCAGACACATGTCTGAGGAATTTCTGATGAACTTTCCATAAAATTCTACCAGGCCCAAAAATTTTATCAACTTATCCCGCGAGGTAGGCAAACTCATATGAGCAATAGTGTCAACTGACTCCGCTTTGGGAAACACCCCCTCTCCAGAAATAGTATGACCCAAATAGTCAACAATCCTCGTGCCAAACTTGCACTTCTCTGCCTTAATCGTAAGATTGGCTTCAGCTAGCCTACTCAAAACCTCCCTCAGACAATTCTCATTATCTACCTCATCCTTTCCAAAGACCAAGATGTCGTCCTGGACCCCCTTGCCGTGGACCTCCTTGAGGACCCTTTCCATTGTCCTTTGAAAGACATAGGCCGCCGAGACTAGACCAAAAGGAAGCCTGACAAATCTGAACATGCCAACACAGAGTCACAAACACAGTCAAATCTCTGGAGGACTCTTTCAGGTTAATCTGGTGATACGCTGAGGTGAGAAAAATGGTGCTAAACAGTTGCTCCACCCAACAACAGTACCAGTTCCGTAATATTAGGCAAAGGATACCTATC
Organism: Calotriton arnoldi; assembly: GCA_963921515.1. NCBI lineage: Eukaryota > Metazoa > Chordata > Amphibia > Caudata > Salamandridae > Calotriton > Calotriton arnoldi. The sequence goes on from CAWUFW010004637.1 coordinate 539,129, forward strand.
CACAATAACACACTTGTTGAGTGTCTCAAATCTACGCATAAGCGTAAATTTCCATCAGCCTTCCTAGCAGCCACCACAGCAGCAAGCCACTCAGTACCTTCAACTTCTTCTATGATGCCACCCTCCTTGAGTTTCCTAATCTTGACAAGCATTTCATCAGGCACCACAATTGGCACACTCCTCACTTTACAGCACACAGGTTGTGCATGTGCCACCAAACGTATTTCGTGCTCATTCACTAAACAACCCAACTCTTCCTTGAACACCTGGGGAAACTCAACTCTCATTTGCTCTACCAACTCAATTCCATTCACCAAACCAGCAGAACAAAGTGCTGCCCTTTCCTTTGAAAGGATGGGATTGGCACCACTAGGGTCCAACAGGATTCCCAATTCACCTTTATGTGACCAACTGATGACACTATCACCCTTCTTTGCCACATATATCTTCCCTGACGTCAACCGCTGTTTATATTCAATCACACCCACAAATAAACCATGTAGTTTTATGGGATCCCCTCCATAGGCACACCGCCAGATATCTGGCTTGGATATGGTAACTTTGTCTCGTAAATTGTTCTGATAAAACTTGTTGGAAACAATAATTATTTTTGCTCCAGAATTAAACAGAACATTCGTTGATTCCCCATCCACAGAGATGGTTTCCATAGGTGAAGTCTTTACCATACTCTCTCCATTCACCTGTAGTACTATCTGACTGCAGACAAAGTCTGAACTCCCATCATCTTGGACACACTCCACATTGACCTCCTTAAGCTTGGGTTTAGAAATTCTCACCTTGCAGGCAACAGCAAAGTGTCCTTTCTTCTTACATTTCATGCAAACAGCCTTAAGAGCTCGGCAACACCTGTCATTCGCCAGGTGTCCAACTTTATCACACCTGTAACACCTTCTTGCACCCAATTTTCCTTTAACACCCTCATTGTCTGTCTTCACCACACACTTCTCTTCTTAGCCTTCTCCTTCACAACATGCACACTTTGATCCTTCTCTTTGTCCTTCCTGATGACCCCTACACATTCCTTAGAATGCTACACACGTTTTGCAATGATTAACACTTCATCCTAAGTGGGTTCATCCTTCAACCAGAGCTCATCTTTCACTTTTTCAATCACACTCCCCACCATAAACTGGTCGTGGATGGGCTCCTCCATCATGCCACCAAACTTGCAAGAAGACGAAAGGCTGTGACAAAGTCTCAATAGATTACCCCTCACTCTGGAACCTCCTAATAAAATGATAACATTCTAGGATGGTGCTAAACGTGGGAAGAAAATGATTGTCAAGTTTTTTGAGGGTTGTGGCAGATCATCAAATACGTCCAATCCCTCAGACCCCAAACAATGAAGGAGAAGAGCAGCCTTTCGCTCAGCACTTAACCTGGCACAGCACACCCTCGCATATCTCTCGAAAACCCTTTTCCATTTTTGCCACTTAATAGGTGGTGTGCCGGGGCTGACCAAGAAAAAGGGTGGTGCAGGAATGTTTTGCATTATTTCCTCTCAAACAGATTAAGCAACAATCACTGCTAAACACAAAACACAGCAATAAATAATGTTTGAATGTTATCACAGTGAAAGATACCCTCTTTGGAGATTATGAAGGGAAAATTCAGACAAAGAAATTAAATACAGTGTTCTGTAGATAACAAGGAAAGCTTAAGGCTCCTCACTGCAATACCATACAGGGCCTACAGAGGGCTTCAGCACTGCAATACTATACAGGGCTTACACAGGGCAGTACAGTATCGCAACAGTCTAGACAGCCTAGCCACCAAGGAGCAGATAACACCGACTGTTTGCTGTTGATGTCGCAGATTTTTTTGAAGGCACGAGCTGTGCCTATTAGGGAAAGCAGCAGGCTGTTGTAAAGGTTGTTAACAAACCTGTGACAAGACAAAAGCGACAATGTGGGCCCAGAGATACTGTGCCTGTCAGTGAACAGGCAAGAGACGTGGTGGTACCCACGGCACAAGATCACTCCTAGCGAGGACTTGGGAGGGAGGAGCTCCAAAGAAACAAAGGAATACTGTGCCTGTCAGTGAACAGACATAGAAGCAGAGTGCGCTTCTGATAACAGCAGAAATGAGCTGAAGAAACAGGAGCACAGCGCGACTCCAACCTCCAGTTCTGGACTGAGGAGCAACGCTGTGCCTGTCAGTGAACAGCCAGGATGTAGATCAGCGGACACCAGCGGAACAGACTAGGAGCGCAGTGCGACTCCAACTACGTTGTGCCTGTAAGTGAACAGCCAAACAGGAGGAGACCACCTCCAGGACACAGCGGAGCCCAGTGGAAAACAGGGAAAAGACCAGGAGCACGGCGCGACTCCAACCACCAGTTAGAAGCAGCGCTGTGCCTGTCAGCGAACAGTTGAAACAATGGAGCAAGCGCTGTGAGGTGTGATGGCCGCAGCGCAGGCCGGAGCTGTGCCTATCAGCAAGAACTGACAGGCTGAAAGGCTGAAAGGCAGGAAGAGATGTGGCGTAACAACGGGCCCAGAGGCAACAACCGCAGCAGAGGCCAGCTGGTGAGATTCCAATTTCTTTTCTTTAAATGCCATGCAGACAAAATGAAACGTTGTCACCCAGTGTAGTTCATTGGTGTTGGGATCTCCTAACTGCTGACTACGCCAGTGTGGCAGTTCAAGTATTCATTTCCTTACTCAATGATGTAGAGGAAGACCAGGAGAACTGCCAAGATTCAGGTTCTTTATTCATAAAGAGATCCCATCCATCAACCGCTCTCCAATATAACTGTCACTTCCCTCCTGCCTTAAGCCACATTCCATCACCTGAGCAACCCACACTAGGTGAAATCATAGTGCCCACAGTCACAACTGAGCTACCAGGAGCACAGCAGTGATTACCACAGATACTCTTCCCCTTAAAGGGCTGTTGAAATATTTATGGTGCACATATTGAATTAAAGTTTTACAAAAAATACAACCTTGAATGCATAACAGCACCAGAGAGAGTATATACACAAAAAGAACAAACACTGAATTTTTAGGAATAGCAACATTTCAGTATACCAGAGAGCCTCTGAGACAGAAATATTCTGAAGCTATGTCATTTCTATAGCAAGTTGAGGCCACCTATATAGCAAAAGACATGGATCAACTTAAAGAGGCCAAGAAAGGAACATGCCCAAGCTCACCATGCACCCGGTCCAGCATCATAAGTCAGGAGCAGAGCCTGCTGAACTGCACAGAGACCATGGCGGGAAACTCAGACCAACTAGGTTCAATCCTCAAGGCCTTAATCGATACAAAACTGTATTGGAGAACAAGATGGACTCAGTAGCCCTGGACATGGGTTGCTGGGAACTAATCAGATGAAAACTGGTCAATGATAATACACACAGAACAAGAAGATGTGGTCGAGCAGGCCCCAGAAGAAGGGATTAAAGATTAACATGGTCGAGATGTTGGAGATGATTTGGTTCCTTGACTACCGTCCTGAAGATTGGAAAAGAAGATACTGGTGCAATAACCTGAGGATCCTAGGCCTCCCTAAAAGTAGGGAATAGGAATCTATGAAATCATTTCTGGAAGACTTGCTCAGAGGAAACATGTCTAATTTCTTTGCGGGGAAAAGTGCCCATGGGCTCATAGCAGGCCTCCGCCAGGGATGGGGCACCACTTAGTATAACAGTAGCCAAAGTATTTCACTACAAGGACTGAGACATACTGCTATGCAAAGTCTGCGCTCTGGCTACGCCTATAGACAATTTCATAGTGCTGCTGTTTCCGGATTACATTGCAGGGGTACAAATGCAGGGAATCTTGTAGTCAGTGTAAAACAGCATAAATGGAACATGTGGTATATGCTTCTGTTTCCTGCAAAAATGAAAGTGATAGAAGATGATGTTGCCCACTTTTTCTCTGATGCGCACAAGGTTCGGGAATGGGTAGAGAAAAGAGAAGAGCCAACAGGTCATTTAACTGACAAGAACCAAAGCCACAATGGCGGAGGAAGAGAAATCAACAGACAACTTCACAACTACCAAACAAATCAATTCTGGTACAAGTTGGAGCGGCATGCAGGGAAATAGTAGACACAGCGGCAGCCAAACAATCTGATGCACACGACCTAGAATGAAAAAACTAATGACAATAAGAAAACATAATATAACTGTAAAATACCACCTCTCTGTACAGTGTGCTAAAATGAAGTACTCTATGTATAGAGAGTGTGAGATACCCCCAGAGGAAGATAAAGGCAGTAATTAAATAACATTAACTCTCTTTTTGTGGCAGTGTGGGTGAGCAGTTAGGCTTATCAGAGGGCAGCGTTAAGCATTTGTTGTACTCACAGAGGCAATGAATGAGACACACACTAAAGAATAATAATAATAATAATAAATAATCTTTATTCGGATGTGATCACAACCATAAACAATACATTAAGATAAAACGCAAGCAATAAAACGCTTCATCATTACAGTTAAAATTCATTCAGGGTAATGTGCAAAAAACGCAAAGGCCAATCAGCCATCAAGCACATTTCTAGATCTGAGTGCTGCTCTTAGGAAATTCGTGACTGCAAAGAGCGTGTATTCATTAGGCAAAAGCTGCAGATAGATTAAGGTGACACAGGCTTGTCTTAACTTCAACACTTTTAAAAGGGGCTTAAGATACAATCTCCTGGGGTGAGTAAAGTATTACATGAGAGGACAAAATATAGGATATCCTGTGGAGACCTATCGTTGCAGCCACCGGGACCTCTCACCTCGTCCTGTAAAACAGCCAGGGAAGCTAAAAGGTAATGGAGCTGATTAAATCTAAAACAAGTTATTAAAAATCTATCAAAAGCACTTGTTAAAATGGAAAGATCATTCTAGAAGAACATGCCCTCTCACCGCTGGTTTGATAAGCTCAATATTTTCACGGGACGCCATAGCATGTTTAAAAAATAACTCCTTAACTATAATCAGATCCCAAGGCTTCACTGAGTCATGCTTAAGAAAAATATCCGCCCTGCCTAGAGCTGTAAAAGACTCTTTAATGTAGCGTAACCAAGGGATTTTCAGTGCGTGGTGTAATGATAGACAATCTAAAATAATCAAACAATTGAGTTCTAGCTTATTATTAGACCAGATCTTTAGTCAGCACATCAAAGGCTTTACTGCCATCAGGCCAGCTATATAGTTAACTCCTTGTTCTTCATGTACGGAGAATGAGGGGGTGCCCTGGGGCACCCTCAAGATTCGTTTCTAGAACTTATCTGTAGTTTATTAATAGCAGTATAACCCTAGACCTCGCTTCCGTACAAGACCTTAGAAATGCAAAAAGACTGATAAAGCTTTAAAATCACACCCGGAGACCAAGTGCCTAATCTATGAGCATAATTAGAAATGGCTCTCATGGATTTGCTCATGTCACCTACTACCAATGAAGGCACATTTTTTCTGAGAACGTACTATTTGTGAGTTATAATTTAGTTAGGGAGCAGTACACTCTCTCTTTGGGGTTTCTCCCTTTGATCTTCTGTGTGTATTAATATACGGCACAGTTCTCAGACTGTGGATCGGCACTTTTTGCCTTACCCTTGCCCCTAATGATCTTTTTAAAAACCATTTCTACTCTTACTTTCGGACATCTCTGTTTCACATTGTCGTGTAGTTCCTATAGAAAATATACAGCATCTGCGCGTTTAGACAACATACACTGTAGGATTGGTGTCAGACGAACTCTGATCACCCCCACCGGGTATGTTGGCCTTCTTGTACCAACTAGCTCACAGTGCCACTAGAATCTCCTCTTACCAAGGAGAGACTAGTTCTTGGCAACCATCGAACATGACAACCTTGATCCCTCAGGACCGTGGAAACAATATACTACTTTTCGCTCAGTCATTCGTGCTCACTTAGTGTGTCTCAGAGAAATACACAGAATAAACAGGTTGGGCGTTTTCAATAAGAATTTATTGAACAGTTGTTATTCTGGTGTAGAATAGATGAGCTGCAACAACCGTTAGGCAGTATAAGATATAAATGATTAGTAGTGCGATAAAAGTAAATGGATGGTATAGCTCTACCATCTTACTACAGTCATGAATACATATGATTATATAAAACACATGATAAAAAGTGCATACTCCTACGATGCCGCCCTAACTAGATGTACCTAAATGTACCTAGCATCTGTGTAGGTGTTATGCCAAGAATCCCTCTAGGATTTAGTCAACCCCATTACCTGAAATAAGAGAATGTGGGACCCCGTCCTGGTCTCGAGTTGGACACCCCTTGAGGGATGTTAGACCACTGCTAGCAGGAGTGTCTGCATGCAGGTACCTCAGCGTCTCTGGTCAGTGAGTCAGCCGGGAAGTCTCGGTCTCCTCTGTCCTCTCTTAGCAAGATGTGATGTATATATACCGATAGGTCTCCCCAGGGGTCCTACCTTGCTGTATTACTGTGTCGGCCTAAGGATGACGTTGGGCCTGAACTTTGTACATACATTTTATACAGGAGCTGGTAGTCCTGCTGTGCTTCCAAGAATCCTCATGCATAATGTATGAGATTTCGAACTAGGGAAAACCCGCGTTCTGACTGCAGTGTAATATCTAGGTAAAAGGTCAGTCCCTGTAAACCGTGACAAGTGTAATGTAGAGAGAGAATATAGGTGGCGGGTAATGAGATTACCGGGGCCTATGTTATGATACCTATATGGAATATAACACCCACTCCTCTTCCGAATGGACGACATAGTTAAATTCTAAACGTACTACTAGGCTGACTAGATACTGGTACGCAAACGGTAAAAAGATTCATGTCTTTTTAGGCTTAAAAACAATGTTTAAAACGTTTTTTAAAAGTTCTAAAAAAAAATTCTAAAAAGAGGTAAACAAAATGGAAATTGCCACTAAAGCTATAGCTCTAATATGGCCGTAGGTATAGTTCGAACTACTACAAGCATTTTGAAAGCCATGCATGCTCAAAAAGAATGTCAATTTTGATACGGGGTTCCAATTTTCCGTTTGTTTTCCAAAAGTCTAATTTCGACCCAGCACACGACGGGCCAAATGAGTCAAATGTTTATGTGTCCTGGCTGGTGGACGCAACATTCTCGTTGCCCGCTTCCGCAGCTGGAGGTCCCTGTAACACCTCGCATATTATGTCAATTGAGCACAGAGGATCTTCCGTACTGTCCACAGCCGGTGCTGGGGCAGCCTGTGCGCCATCCAAGGCCTGGGTGTCAGAGGAGGAGCCGTTGTCCATACCAACATGAGCAGACACTACCTGTGGTGGCTTTAGGAATGCCACCATCAACATAGGAATACGCTGGGGACACTGCAGAACATGGGCCGTTATCGGGTCCAGTAAAGCATCAATGTCCGGTTGCGCACATGATGGGAGTGTCAGACAGAGATCCAACATGCATTCTTCTCCGCAAAACAGGCATCGGAGGACAGGTAAGATGCAGTCCATCCAGACTGGTCTAAATGACAAGAACCAAGAAGCACTTAGTTCTCCTAGGCGAGGTGTGCCTAGAAGTTGTACCATGCGATCACGATATTTTCTCTCCAGGAGTACTGTTTCCATCTCCTTGGTGACTGGGACGTCCATTGCGTAGCAGAAAAACGACAATCAGGATACCTGCTATTAGAAACAGGATCAGTGGCAGCCCTCCAAAGATGCTTCCAAATACGGAGTGTATAAAGTTTGGTATAACTCCGAGGACCGTTTAAAAGGTGCTTAATAGTCCCGAACCTATGGTCTTAAATAGGTGGACAATGCCTGTCGTATCAGACATGTTAAAGATATGATTTACCATTTCTGCGAAATGGAAAGGGCAATTTGTACGTATAAGCGCCTGTATCTCTGCAGAAGACCTTGCTACTTGAAGATCAAAAGTCTCTCGAGCTGAGGTTAAGGGCACGGGTTTCTGTATAAGCATGGCTTTCATTCTGCTCAAAGTATCAAACCGTATTAATGAAACATTTAGCGAAGGCCATAACGGCGCCTCCCTGACTGTGTGTGTTGGTGGAAACAATACTTGCATACAGCAAGTAACCCTGGAACTCACAGTGACCAGATAGGCAATGCCCGGAAGCATCCCACAGCAACCTTGATCGTTCAGCATCAAGTAACTCCCATGTGAAAGTAGCCTGAACACTGGAGTGATCACGGCAGCTGGGGCACCCCTTAAGTGACAGGACAACTTTGCTGATGAACCATTACAGGCCCCATGAAGCATTATATCCTGGCATATAAGTGATCCACTTAAAGTATTCTCGCAGTTTGTACCACTTAGAAACACTTCTTTTTCCCCACTCCGGCATCGGAACCTGTATGGTAATTCCCTAGATTCCTTGATGAATTCCCTACCCATTTCTTCATATCTGCCTGCCTGCATTTGTTCAAGGCAATATTGAAATTGAAAAGTAGTGACCGGAAGAGTTATGTGGCCATGTATTAACCATTCTGTGGACGGTGATTCTGCCATTGTGAAAGCTAATCTGTCCAATTTTTCAATGCGCAGCATTGTATACTTTGCTCCCCTTTGTGCCATTTCTATCTCTACTCTGTAGTGCCCTGCTTTCATTCAGTTCCTGTAAAACAGCCAAACGTTTATGGATGTCAAAAGGTTTTTTATCCGCCACTGTGCCTTCACATTCAAGATCAGTACCCACATTCTCGTCCCAAATAGGACCTCATAAGGAGTCACCCCCCCCCCGGAGAGCTTCTTGGCTGATTATTTAATGCCCTTTGAACTCCATACAGATGTTTTACCCAATTTCCACCCAAGCCTAATTCTCTAGCTCTTAACGACTGCTTTAAGTCCCGGTTTTTGCTCTCCACAACCGAATTTCCCTCGGGATGGTTGGAGAGGAGTACTGCAATGCTACACCCAAACTTCCCATGGCTTCCTTGTAAGACCTAGAGCTAAATGCGGGGCCACGGTCAGAATGTAATGTGCCAATTGCGTATGTCCCTATAAAGACTCGCAAATCTTTTACAACAGTTCGAGTGTCAGCCGAGCGCTGGGGCCACACCCATAGGAACCTAGAGCAGGAATCCACTGCAACCATGATATACTTGTAAGCCCCATCAGATTGTAAGGGGCCGCAGTAGTCCAAATAAACACACGCTAGCCGTTTGTCCGATATTAGTAAAGGTGTCTGTGCTGGACGTGTTACAGTGGAGCCTTTCATCTGCTGACAGATGTCGCATTTCAAGACATAGTCCTTAGTCTGCCTTCTTAGTCCTGGCCACCAGTAGCGTTGTTTCATTAGAGAAACCGTAGCAGACACTCCAGCGTGTGCAGAACCTATACCCTTGTGTGCTGCTAGAATTAATCCTAACCTGCGATCCATATTTGGTATTACTCTACCCCCCACTCCAGGAATTTGAGCAAATGGAACAATGTTAGCATCTAACTTGTAGGAGTATTTGAGTGGAAACCTTTTTGGTACTGCCGAGTTATTGCGTGTAGCAATAATCGCAACCATTATCTCACCGTCTATTCTCGTTTTGGAACGAGTGAGTGCAGCTACCGAAGACGTACGTACAGCCCCCTTTGCAGCTTCGTCAGCCAATGAATTCCCTTCAACGTGAACGCCATCACGTTGATGACTCAGTGTGTGTATCACGTGAGCCCTTGCTAGTTCGTTTTTCAACTCCACTACCTGTTCCCATAGCATTTTGTGCTTTATTGTGCCACCTTTTGCATCTTTAAACCCGTTTTGTCTCCAGTGATGTAAATATTCATTATATGACTGTGCACAGTAAAAGGAATCACACACGATTAGTGTGGGGAATTCTCGATCCGTATTTACCAGTGTCAGTATTAGTGCTTTTAGTTCTGCCAGCTGTGCCGTGCAGTCTCCTAGAGACTGTGTTTTTGTGCATTTTGGGTGAAACTTTCCATTCTGCATGCATCCTTTAACAATAGCACACACGGCGCTGTATTGCTGTTTGCTCCCTATGGCCAGTTGCGCAGAACCGTCAGTATAAATAATATATTCATACTGATCTAGAGGCATTATTTCATTTGGTAGAGGATATTCTTGTTCGTATTGCAGAAATGCTTGTGTTTTTAAATTTGGGTCGTACCTGTATTCTACATCTGTTGCAGTGAGAGAATTAGCCCATTGTATCCATCTTGGATGTAAGGCTTTAGCGTTTGGAACGCTTGCCTTTGTTGCAGCCTCTAAGGCTGGAACTGGTGTAACGACTATTATACGTTTCCCTTGAGCCAGGGCTCTTTCTCTAACTACAGCAGTCTATACTGCTGTTAAATTTTTCAGTTGATGCAAAACGCATCTCAGCATTTGTGTACAAATGTGATTTATATGCTATTGGTACTGTCTCACCTTCATTATATGTTAGATAGGTGTACCCAGATTGACCCGCAACTATACGGATCACCAGGTTGCGTACATTTACGCGTGTCTGTAAGTGTTTTGAAGCTATCATGTCAGCTTGTAAGGAACGAAGAGTATCTGTGTGTTCCTGTGTCCACTGTCTAACTGAAAAGTCAGGTTCTATTAAATCGTAAAAAGGTTTTACTCTTTCTGCGTAATCCAAAATGTATGTTCTGCCAAAGTTCAGGAATCCCAAGATTGATTGTAATTTTTTTAATGGTTTTGGAGGTTGGAGCAGCGCACATTTTTCTAAAAACTTAGCTGCCAGGCTTTTCCCTTCACTTGAAAGCTCATATCTTAGAAAAAGGGCGTTAAGATGGGCTATCTTCGATTTTTTAAAGTTGAATTTGTGACCCTCAGAGGCAAATCCCAAAGTTATGGTATTCACTCTGTTCAAGTGTTCCTCCAGGTCCTCGTCCGTTAGATAAATATCATCCACATAGGTCATTGCCTCCTCATCCAGATTTTGAAGTAATTCAGTTACTCTGGCTGAAAACAACCCTGGGCTGTTCTTATACCCCTGGGGGAGTCGACAAAATTGCCGCTGGGACCCTAGCGCTGAGAATGCTGTCAAATATTTGCTCTCAGGCGCTATATTTTGGCAAAAAAATCCATTTGAGATATCTAGCGTTGTTTTGTATTTTTTCTGCACAATGTTATTCATTAATGCGGCACTGTGTGCATTTTGAACTGCAAATGTCTTAGTGCAAGTGTTTAAATGTCTGTAATCTAAAACTAGACAATATGTGTTGTCTGGTTTCGATACGGGAAACAAGGGGTTATTCATTTGAGAGGTGCATGTTTCAATCACTCTTTGGTATTCAAGTTGATCCAAGATCTCCCTGACCTGTTTTTTAGCTTCTTGCTTTATTGGATACTGCTTTGTGCAGTTGGAGTATATTTTTAATGGAATTATGTGGTGGGTTGAATCCTCATCCCATCCAACATGATTTTTCTATAATGCTGGTGCTTGGGCTACTGCCCACTCCCGCGCATATGTATATTTTAAATATTTGGGAACATGGTCGGAGAATGCTGGTAAAATTACCGTTTCTCCCCTAGGGCAATCCATGACGAATGCTGGCGGCCAATATTGTTCAGCTAACAAAATGTCATAGCCAAACGTTAGGTTTTCCCAAAAGAGACCTTTAACTGTCCTGCATTTGTACTCCTCCATTTGGAGTGTAATTTCATACAATTTATGTGGGACACTTACCCTAGTATCAGGTGTTTCCACCATGATATAATCATTCAAGTCCGCTGTCACCAGAAATTCCATTCAGGTTCTGGCGAGCTATTGTTACTTCTGCCGCACTGTCTAGCATTGTCAGAGCCCACTCCCCGTTCAGTAGTCGAGTCCTCAGAATTCTGGGCATGTCTGATCTTTAGACCTGCAACCTTCTTCTTTTTGAACTGAGGTTTTGGTTTGGCTTTATCTTCTTTTTTGGAAGTATAGTCTTGAGCGTTCTGCTTGTCTATGGACTTTGTACGCTCTTCTTGTCTGTCTGACCAACCTTCCCTCTCGGAGTTTTTCGATGAACCCTGAAAGGAACGAGAGGAACGTGTATCAGAATCCTGATACCTGTCAGGTTTCCTAATATTATCCCTATTCCTAAGATTATACCTCCTTTCGGAGGGCTTCTGTGGAGGAGATCTACCTCTGAATTGAGATCTGTTTTCTTTAACTTTTTGTTTTTTGTTATTGTCCCACTTCTTTTTAGAAGAAGTTAGGTGTCTGTTTCAAAGTCTCCTTTTCGGGACTACCCATCAGTTGTAGTTTTAACGCTTTTCCACCCAAACTGTCCCTGCCTAACTCTGCATACGCAGTTTCTATTATTTTTGGTAGTTCGTGTTCCTGTTGTAAAGGACTGAACGCCCTTAGGCGTTGGCAGATGGCCACTGATGCTGCCTCCCCTTTAATATTTTCTAATATTATCGCTGATACCTGGGCATAGTTACCTAGTAACTTCATCCCTATGTTCAGAGCAGGCTTTGCTCCATACTCATTTTGTATTTGTCTTAATACGTCTGGTATTACTGCTAATGACGGGATACCATGAGTTCTGGTATATATGGCAGCGAAAGCTGTACCCCAAGAGGTACAATCCTCTATCTGTGGTGTTATCCCCATGGGTAAACTTATTGTCAGCATTTTATGTTTTTCATAAGGGCTAGTATTTGGGAATACTGATTCTAGCTGTGTGATCTTCTGAGCTATCCAGAAGGGCATTTGTTCACGTTTTGCGGGCATTTTACCCATTACTGCAAGTAATGTTTGTGGTGTAATTTTTGTTGCTGTGTTCTGAACGTGAGCTGTATTTGTTGTTACCATCGCTGGCTGGACCGGAAGAGTCCTCATGACGTATTGTGTCATGTTTCTGTAAAGTTTTATTAATTCTTTATGAAGTATGAGTAAGTCTGCTCCTGGCATTGTTTCGATGTCAGGATGTGGTGTGTAGGCTGCTAATATTGGCCATGTTGCCCCTTCTCTTCTGAGTGGGCTGAGTCTCACTCTTCTTCTTGTATGGGGTAGGGCGCCTTTAAACCAGTATAAGTGTTCTTGGTACATGAGCAGAACTTCAATGTCCTCATACAGACAATATTCTGCTGGTGGTTCATCTTCTGTGTAAAAGTGAAAAGTTTTTGTACTTGCATTTGCTGCTGGGAATGTAACCTACAAATAAAATACCTCTGTTCTGTATGATTCGTGTGCCTCAATCACGGAAGCTGCTATGCCACCCCTAGGTGTTAAACCATGCGCAAGCAGTTTCAGGGTGACTGTATTTCTAACATTTGCTGCAATATGTATTGCGTTTGCATCCTCCTCGTCTTCCGAGAGTGGTAGTGGCTGTTCCAGTGGGTCTAAGACCTGGTTAGTCATTGGGTTTAGAACACAAAATAACTTTTCAAGGGAACCAAGATAAGGTGTTTTGCACAATTTTTAGGAACACTGTGGGGCATATTCACAAGGACTTATCTCCGAGTTATCGCCACCTTAACGCATCAAAAGTGGAGATAGATTTAACGCCCCATTCACAAGCGGGTGCAAACCGCAGACATCACCAGTATTTCCGCGATAACTGCCGCAAAATTTATCTCCACGGGTGACACCACCAACTAACCCTAATGAGATGCAGAGTAGGCGTTCCCGTGCAAAACCACACGAAAACACCACTACACCACTTTCACAACGAACTGCCAGATCTGCGATGCGAACCAAAAACAGGCGATAATCCGCGGTAGCAGCAGGGATTTAACACCTGCCTTCTACTGGTGTTAAGCAGGACGACTACCTGCAGTACGAAAGGGAGCCCAGCACAGAACCACATCGGAAGACCCACAGATGCCATGGAGCCAATGTCCATGCAGCTCGGAGACCCAAGAGGGCCACAACACCCACCGCCCCCACTCCCAGGCCCCCCCCGGACTCCCCCCCGGACAAACACATACCGCGCATGACACAAGAGTCACAAAAAGCGCATGATGTCGCACAATGACAAAAATAAACACACGTGTGGTCAGAAGAACGAGAAACAGTCACTCATCATTGAAGTAACAACCAAAAACTTTATTGAAATACAACACAAAACACCAATGCGGAAGACTCCTGTCGGGTCCATCCGGGACAATCTTGAAGTCACAGCCTGGAAAATAAAGCACAAAATCAGAACGTGTGTCATGCGCACATCAAAGGAGCGAGACACAGAGAAACAGAGAATGAAAGAAAGGCAGAGAGAGAAAGAGAGAGAGAAAGAAAGAAAGGGAGAGAGAGAGAGAGAGAAGGAAAGGAAGGGAGAGAGAGAGAGAGAAGGAAAGGAAGGGAGAGAGAGAGAGAGAAGGAAGGAATTGAAGAGAGAGAGAAGGAAAGGAAGAGAGAGAGAGCGAGAAGGAAAGGAAGGGAGAGAGAGAGAGAGAGAGAGAAGGAAAGGAAGGGAGAGAGAGAGAGAGAGAAGGAAAGGAAGGGAGAGACAGAGAGAGAGAGAGAGAAGGAAAGGAAGGGAGAGAGAGAGAGAAGGAAAGGAAGGGAGAGAGCGAGAGAGAGAGAGCGAGAGAGAAGGAAAGGAAGGGAGCGAGAGAGAGAGGGAGGGACACTGCCGCCCCGCGCACCCAGGCACCACTGCTCACCTGCTGCCACCGGTGTGTCTCCAACCACGTGCCGGTATACACTGCAAGCCACCAGGTCTGCAATCTGTAATCGAGGCCAGAGTCAATCATGGCAGAGTCCATCTCACTGCACACGGCAACAACACCTGTCCGTCCCTGCGCACACATGCAGCTGCACCCTACCCCCTCCCGCCGGCCAGCGCTGGCTGTCCGCCCTTGCGCACCCAGGCCCCACTGCTCACCTGCCGCCAATGGTGTGTCCACCAGTGGGCACACCATGTGCCCGTGCAAGCTGCAGGCCCCGGTCCCGTCACCATGGCATGCTCCACATCATGCGGACCCGCACCGCGGCCCAGCAGGTCCCACACATGACGCTGAGTCCTGAGGCATCAATGGCAGAGACCACATCACTGCACACGTCATCATCGCAGGCTTCACACCCGCTCAGCAATTTCGGTGCCACTAACCCTGTGCAACCCCAGTCAGCACCACGTGGTGGTAGGCCCGTGACGGCCACAAGGCTTCGGGTGCCACTAACCCTGTGCAACCCCAGTCAGCGCCACGTGGTGGTAGGTCCGTGACGGCTGCAGGCCTCGGGTGCCACTAACCCTGTGCGCAACAACTCATGGGCCCTTCATGATTGAGACCCGTGGAACGTCCGTCATCCAGTCACCTCCGGCAGTAGGGAATGTGACGTTGTCGGCCCCTTATATTGGCGGGGTCACATGGCCTGTGACGCCTGTGCCGGATGGGTGTGGTGTGTGTGCAAACCTGCCCTCAGGGAGTGGCCGTGACATGCTGACAACTAAACCAGTGACCTGCAGACCACTAGCGTGTAAACCTGCGACATGTAGCTATGTGGCCCCCCCCTCGGAGCGTAAGCGGAGTGGTCTGGCCTGGCGTACGCTGGACCAGCGCAGGGCTTGCAACAATGACTCGGGGGCTCTGGGCGTGGTTCAGGCCATGTCCGGACAAGGAAGTGACTAATGCGTGTGTCCCTGTTGTAGTGTCTACGGCACCCAGAACGCAATCGGCAATGTAGCACACTGTGACTGGAATCCCACTAGATGAGCATCATTGACGTTAGGGGGAATCACTGACCCTACATTCATCCACACATTCATACTTGAATGATGAACGACATGACACAGCAGTGCATTTCTGAATGTTTAATGCACATCCAGTGGAGTTTAGAAGCTGGAGCAGTACAGGGCCATGCCAACCCCACTTCACAATATGGGCCCATGGAGGGCCAGCCAGAGTCCATCGGGGAATGACAAGTACAGCGGAAGAGGAAGAGTACAGTCCACAGTCTGGTCGCCGTGTCATTGGTCACCAAACAGGATATGGCAGTCCATGTCGCGGGCCTAGGTGAGTGCATCAGAGTGTATCGGGGGTCAGTGGAAGGTCATGGGGCCATGTGTGGCACCAAGCAGCAACAGGGCAGGTGGTGGAAATGAATGCTAGTGCCTCCTTCTGATCTCAATCCCATCCACGTCCTCGTATGTGTGCTCTGCCTCATCTGTGGGTGTTGCAGTTCCGGCTGCAGCACTGTGTGCCACTGACACATCTGGGGCCGGAGGTGGATTGTCGGCCGCACTGTGTGGCAGTGACACATCAGGTGCCGGAGTGGAAATCTCTGCCGCACTGTGAGGCACTGACACACCAGGGGGCGGAGTTGTGGATGGTGTAGGAGCAGCAGCATTCATCTGCGCCACGCCTTGTGGCAGCAACGCCATGATGAGGATCTGCAGGGCATGGTAGATCCCAGCTACATTTTGCTGATGTGCAGCGGTGGCTGCCATCCTTTCCGCCTCCATCCGCACCATGTCCTCCATGAGCCTCCACATGTGTGCTAGCTCACGGCTGAGATCGCTGGAGCCACTCTGAGCAGACAGGTGTTCATGTCTCCGAGTCATGACTCCAGCGATGTCAGCCAGGGCTCGTTGGAGACCATGGAGTGGCCTGTGGGTGTCCATTAGGGACTGGAGGTGGTCCCTGATGGGACTTAGACACCCATGGATGGCGTCAAGTTTGGTAGCCATGAGGTTGAACCCCACCCGCACCTGCTCAGCCATCTCCCTCTGGCCCTCCAACACACGGCGTTGGAAGGCCATGTGTTGTTCGTGGGGGTCCTGGAAGACAGCCGGGGTTGTGGGTGCCTCCTGCTGGGTGGTTTGTGGAGTGGGTGGGGTCTCCTCGATGCAGCTGGGCTGCCCTGATCCTGGAGGTGATTGGCGGATGAGTTCCATGATGTCTTGGAGGGCTTTGGTGTCGATGCTGGGGGTGTCCTCCTCGTCATCAGTGAAGAGTGGCTAGGACTGCTCTGCAGGAGGTGTTGACGGTGCCTATGCAATGTGAAGGGGAGATGCTGTATTACATTGTGTCCACATGTATGTAGCCGCATGGTACATGTTCACATTCAGACAGCATGGCAATGTACATTGTGACAGTCTGTAGATCAGGGCCATGATCTAGAGTCATTGTCGGTGTGCACTGTGCTCTGCTTGATTGTTCATGTGTGCCATTGTGGCCATCTCCCCCGTCCCCCCAGTACCTGGTGGTTACTCACCCTGTTGCTGTTGTGTTGTGTCGTGTCGAGCAGGGTCCGCTCTCCCGACTCCTGCCACGGTCTCCACACTGATGACTGTCGACACCAGCTCCTCCATGTCATCCAGCTCCAGCTGTGGCGCTGGGCTCCCACCTCCAGTCTGCATTGCTGCCTTCTGGTTGCCTGCGAGTTTCTCCTTGGTTTTGCGCTTGATGTCAATCCATCGCCTCTTGACCTCGTCCATTGACCTCTTGTGCTCTCCGACGGCATTCACCTTGTCCACGATGGACCGCCATATTCCATTTTTGGTGCCCAATGACACGTTGGAGGTGACGAACTGTTCTTGATAGTGTTCCATCACCTCCGTGACCAGGATCCTGTTCTCCTGCGGACCGAACCGCCTCTTCCTCTTCTTCTTGTCCTTGCCCTTCCCTGTCCCCGAGGTCCCAGGCTGGTCGTCCGGGGTGCTTGTGGGGTTCCGCTCGTCCTCTGCGCCTGCCCCGGATGCCTCCATGGTGCTTCGGTGTTGGTTATTTTGTGTTTTTGTGTTTTTTCTACTTTTGTAGTGATTTTCCCGCCTGACGTGTGTGTATTGCAGGCCTGGCGCTGCTTATCGCTGATTTCCTCATCGCGGTTTGGCCCATCGCATGTTTTTTTGCGGTGGGGTTTGGGTTTTCATCACCGTCGCGGGTGTTGTATCGCGGACATTGTCCGCGTTTTCGGGAGACTATTGCATGGTACCGCCGTGTTGTGAATTCCACGTTAACACAGGGTTATTTTCCCGCGATAGACTGTGATGTGTGAAGTTGCGTTAACATTTTCTGGAGATGTTTAGCGCACGTTCTTGTGAATATCCCCGTGTCCTTCAAGCTTGATTAACCAACAGCTAATAAATATTATTTTACGCCTACTCAGCTGTGGCGGAGTTTAGCCTACCCACTCCAGACTTCTCTGGTGTTTTGTGAATAGGGATTTCTGAGAATAGCACGACTAAACTACTCAGAATCTACTGTTAAATAAGTACCCAACCAACGTTGGCGGCGCCATATCGTGTATTTCCTATAGAAAATATACAGGATCTGCACGTTTAGACAACATACACTGTAGGATTGGTGTCAGACGAACTCTGATCACCCCCACCGGGTATGTTGGCCTTCTTGTACCAACTAGCTCACAGTGCCACTAGAATATCCTCTTACCAAGGAGAGACTAGTTCTTGGCAACCATCGAACATGACAACCCTGATCCCTTAGGACCGTGGAAACAATATACTACTTTTCGCTCAGTCATTCATGCTCACTTAGTCTATCTCAGAGAAATACACAGAATAAACAGGCTGGGCGTTTTCAATAAGAATTTATTGAACAGTTGTTATTCTGGTGTAGAATAGATGAGCTGCAACAACCGTTAGGCAGTATAAGATATAAATGATTAGTAGTACGATAAAAGTAAATGGATGGTATAGCTCTACCATCTTACTACAGTCATGAATACTATATATGAATATATAAAACACATGATAAAAAGGGCATACTCCTACGATGCCTCCCTAACTAGATGTACCTAAATGTACCTAGCATCTGTGTAGGTGTTATGCCAAGAATCCCTCTAGGATCTAGTCAACCCCATTACCTGAAATAAGAGAATGTGGGACCCCGTCCTGGTCTCGAGTTGGACACCCCTTGAGGGATGTTAGACCACTGCTAGCTGGAGTGTCTGCATGCAGGAACTTCAGCGTCTCTGGTCAGTGTGTCAGCCGGGAAGTCTCGGTCTCCTCTGTCCTCTCTTAGCAAGATGTGATGTATATATACCCATAGGTCTCCCCAGGGGTCCTACCTTGCTGTATTACTGTGTCGGCCTAAGGATGACGTTGGGCCTGAACTTTGTACATACATTTCATACAGGAGCTGGTAGTCCTGCTGTGCTTCCAAGAATCCTCATGCATAATGTATGAGATTTCGAACTAGGGAAAACCCGCGTTCTGACTACAGTGTAATATCTAGGTAAAAGTTCAGTCCCTGTAAACCATGACAAGTGTAATGTAAGGAGAGAATATAGGTGGTGGGTAATAAGATTACCGGGGCCTAAGTTATGATACCTATATGGAATATAACAACATTTCAATTTCACGTCACCACGAACACTAACATGGCAGAGAGTGTAGGACTAGCCTTCCATGAAGATATGGTACAGTCCATTTTACAGACTCCCAGCCTTTTAGAAACCACATTGGTGGTCACCACGAACCAAACAGAAGGATGGAATAGACTATCCAATCTCAAAAAACAACAATTGAGAACTGTAATGCATGCAGCTATTCTCACGGAATATCTAAGAGGGAATTTAGCTCCGGAAGGTCTCATTGTTACAAATGCTCAGCGTTTGTTCCTTGATAATAAGATTTTTAAAATAATTGGTCTTTGATCTCATGGATGTAATGTAATGTAATGTAACTAGAATGTATAAAGCACTCTATCACCCCACAGGTATCCTGGCGCTGAAAGACAGAGGTTCCTCTACACGCACATAGTTTACCCACCGCAAGTGTTGCAAGCACTACACCCTAGGGAAGAGGTAAGTTTTAAGTTTTTTCCTAAACTGTAGGAACTCCTCTATTTGTCTGATATTCGGTGGGAGATTGTTCCACAGCTGTGCCGCCGCACAGCTGAACGCTCTCCCTCCATATCTGGAAGTTCTTGCTCTGGTGGTGCGGACCAGGTGAGCAGTAGAAGAACGAAGAGTTCGTGACGGGGAGTGCCAGACAAATTTTTCCTGCAAAGGCAGAGGGCCATGAACACAATACATAAAGCTTTGAACTGGATTCTCTGGACTAGAGGGAGCCAGTGAAGATCGATGAGAGCCGCAGATGCAGAGTCATCCCGCCTCCTCTTTAAAGCTAGCTGTGCGGCTATTGTTTGTATTCTTTGTAGTTTGTTAATGAGGAAATTGGGTGCACCGAGAAGCAAGGCGTTACAATAGTCCAGCCGGCTCATGATAACGCTTCTAACTACTAGAGTCCTGGCTGACAGAGGCAACATGGGAAGGATTTTCCGCAAGGCTTTGATGAGGGAGAAACAGGTTCCAACTGTTTTATTTACATGTTTCTCCATACTCAACTTGCTGTCGAAAACTACCCCCAAATTGCGCACAGCAGCCGCAGGTGAGGGAGGCGTATCTGCCTGGATGGGCCAGAATTTATCTGGAAGTGAGCAAGGGATTTTTTTCACTGTACAGTGCAGTATTTCTGTTTTCCCACCATTAAACTGCAGGGAATTATCCATGAGCCAACTAGCAGTCTTCTGCATACATTCGTGGAAGTCACTGAGTGACGTAGACTCTCTGCCTTCCAGAGACAGGACGAGCTGCGTATCGTCTGCATAATTCACCAGCTTAATGTTATAGGATTTAATGATGGGAATCAGTGGTCTTAAATAAATATTAAAAAGGATTGGGCGAATGGATGATCCTTGGGGGACCCCATGCTGAACTGTTCTAAATTTAGATAGAAAGGGGGGAGGGACACGGCTTGATTTGTTAATCCTGTTGATCAATACAGCCAAGGAAGTAGCTGATCAATTACTTGTTGAGATACAACAACTGGAATCTCAGATCAAAGTAACCATTCAAATGTCAGCTTATAAGAAGAAACTGGATGAGGTTAACAAATTACTGACGGAGACCAGAGAAGGAATTCTTAAATATAAGATTAATAAACTCAAAAAATATATCAATAGATTCACTCATGAGAAAGTGTATCCATATATAAATGAAGACTATGCACCGTCTTCTCTCAAGAACAATAACCGAAGAGGAGCAAGAGGCTGGAGACAGGGGACACATGAGTGGACCTCCAACTTGGAGGAGTGGAGCACTTCGGAAGATTCGGATACAAGTGGCCCCAGCAATCCCCACCAGTCAAGGAACCGACAATCCAGAGGAAGGTTTATCAGACCTCAGACACGATTCCCTACAGGCCCCTGGTGGCCACCACAACCGTGGGGCTATCCTATGCAACCCTTTCATCCCATGGCCTATGGAGCATCTAACTATCCTCCTTTTTAGGTCTCGCCTATGCAGCGCGCAAGCGCTGCTTAGAGGGACCTCTTGGAATCGCTCAGCACTTTTGTTAAAACTCGTGTATGTTTTGCACTGCTCTCTATGGGCACTCGTGCACGTTTGGCATTTCCCTTGTGGGAGCGAGCAGCGGCGCCATCTGTTTGCAATTATCGTGAAACAGATGGCGCCCCTGCTCGCTCCCGCAAGGGACACGCTGTGCGAGTCTCGCCCCCGTTTGAAACCTGAGCGATCTTCTGCTGAGGGGGTGGAGGTAAACAACCGGCCGTGTGTGCTACACCATAATCATGCACCAGGATCCTTGGTTTGTTGTGACCACCCCTTGCCTGCGATGGTGGTGCGTGATCGGTGTATTGTTGTATCCTAAGAGCTTGTGCTTGACAAAAACAACTGTGCACCACGCGATGCTTCGGAGCTATGCTGTGGCTCAAATAACACCAAACAAAGGAAAACATTCAGCAATAGTTGTCGTGCGCGGTGTGGTTTTGCTACCAGGGTAGGGGGCGGGGCAATACAAAGAGAGCTGTGCTCCTTACTTTCCCATAGGTTTCCATGATTGTCTGCTGTCCCCCAGACCATCCTCACTAGCAAGACAAGAGCGGTAGCTCACCGGCATAGGTCTGCTTTCTTTTAGCGCTGCCGCCGCAAAGTGCCCTATTAAGCTGTAGCGGACCCTCCCCCACCCCGCTTGTGATCCACTTGAAATACAACTTGAATGCCCTAGCATGCAGCACATCTGAAGAAAATGCCACTTATGCCATTTTCATTCTCAAGATCCGCTTACCACAAAAACGGCTTTCCAGCATGTTTCTGGTTATGAATGTACCTAAACGTAACTCATACCACTGTTGTTTCCTGTGAAGGGTGTCGAATTAACTTCAGATTATAATCTCGTTTAAAGCACACTGGCCTCACAGGACGGTCCCGTTTATAAATGGTGCTTGTGCTTAAGTGATGCTCGCTCCCACAATATATATTTGGCAACTTTTGATTAAATAGCTGATGATTTACTCGTACATCACCTGTATCTAACAAGTGAAGTCAAATGTTTTCACACTCTTATATTTCCCTGGAATTTGCAATCACTGTGCTTCGCTACTACTTCTGATGATATTGTTTATGAAAAATATCATTTCCATTCAGTCGTAAAATACAAGCACTGCCTTTCAATGTTAACAAAACATTACGCTTATATAAATTGCGTTTGAGATTTTTAAAAAAAAACGTTAACTGTTAAAGCTTTGCTTCCTATAGCTTACCCAACATTTTGGACGATTCCCAAGAACACTGGAGTTGCCGAAATCCTACTTGCCATCTTTTCAAGGAATGCAGACTTGTAGTGCCACGTTACACATATGCAGGCTAGGTGCTAACATTTGGTACACCTTATCTGTGCTTGCCTTGCCTCCTTTTATGTGAAGGACTTGTGCACCTTCGTCCGAGTGCTAGACCAAATTTGTTGTGAATGGGGCTCAATATCTAAGCAGGTTCCACTCGTTCCATTCAAGTCTCTGGCCCTCTGCTCTTTTCCATGTGGGGAGGAAGAGGCGCTCTCTTCATAACCACAAACAGTTAACGACTGGAGCGAAGGATGAAAGGATACCTGGACCAGCAAGTGCATAAGTATCCTCTTTACTCTGCTGCCATAAGTTAGTCCTCACTTTGATCAGATCTATTTAGTTTTTTGTTTTTTTTACTTTCAAAAGATAATGCTATTGATAGAGAAGACCTGGAGTCTTCCCTCCACATTTTTAAGTACAAAACTTACAAAATTGTTTGTTCTGATTTGCAGACCATGAAAATTTCACAGTATCAGGGATAAGTGGTTGGATGGTCCACATACGACCGATAAGCAAGTGTGTTATGAAGTGAATGAGCGTCTCCAAGAAAATTAAATACTTAATGCATAGTATATTGCATTTTTCTAAATTTATTGGGATTTATACAGTTCTTGCCATGCCTAGTTCTCTATTTTGTTGATTACTACTTTGCTTCTTTCTTTCTTGCACTAACACCTAAATGTGTCCCTGGTTCATCGCACAGGTGCCGATGAGGTACTCTTGCAAACTGTTCCTTAAAAAGCCATAATTTCAGCTGTATAGTTGTTCTGCTGCTTGAGTCTTTCAGTGTGTTTGTATGTTTATGAATAAGGTTGCTTAGTGAACACTATAACTTTTATTACTATTGACTAAATATAAAAAGGCACCTTTGTATCACAGTGCTGCAGCTGCTTCTCTGATCCCTGTGGTAATTCCTTATTTTTAGTCCTCTAGGCAGTACTGCTAGCTGCTTCTCTGGTCCCGTCGGCGACTCCTCATTCTAAATCCTCTACACAGTGCTGCAGCTGCTTCTCTGGTCGTCCCAGTGGTAATTCCTCATTCTTAGTCCTGTAGGCAGTGCTGCTAGCTGCTTCTCTGGTCTCAGTGGTAGTTATTCAGTCTAAGTCCTCTATGCAGTGCTGCAGCTGTGTAACTAGTCACAGTGGTAATTCCCCGTTCTTAGTCCTCTAGGCACAGCTGCAGCTATGTCTCTGTTACCACTGGTTTATTCTACTCTGGCGAAACTAGCAACATGAAACATGGGCTTTCTATGACAATAAATACAGGGCATAAGTCCTAAAAAAAATAATTGGGGGAATCTAACCAAGTTAGGCAAATTAGTAATCTTTACTCATAACCAAATTAGTATTGTAAATGACAATGCCTTTTATTTATGTTTTAAAACCCAAAACATAAATAAAAGGCATTGTCATTTACAATGCCAATAGCTCAAACTCGCGTATATGCGAGACCTATTGCATTGCAAATGCTTGTATTACTTTGTTGTGAAAAGCAGATGTTGTGAGTCATGTGAAGGAGCAGCAGAATGTGCCTTAATAAAATATTTTCTTTAATTGTGGCAGCAGCATAATTATTTCCATTCAATATACTTTCCTTCTGTCTTTTTTTGCCCAAAACCAGATGCTTTTAAAATTACTACACACGCTGTAATAATATTAAATGTGATGCTGTGTGTAAATTATAGGAACACACACTTATTACCTTTAAAAAAAACGTAGGAAAAATGCCTGTGCTTTTTTTTGGGCTGGCCGCTATAATATGTTTTTCACCAACACACACGCTTTATTTCTAATAAATAAGCTTTAGCGAGCAGTTTATCTTATTTGTATCAAATGTGTAAACAGTATTTCTATATTTTTAGCAGGGCGCTACATTTTTTATGTTGTGGCAAAGTTACTCATGTGGTGGCCAAGTTATTTCTTTATTTAGCAGAAGTGTGGGGTTGGGGGAGGGGACCTCACATTACAGGAAGACATGCACTAGAAACATTGCTCCTATGATGTATTTTCAGCGCACGGTAAAGCAGGGCACATCCCTGTGCAATATTTTTAGCCACTGTGTATTATTCATCTGAATTAATTTGGGCACTACTACTGTATTTCTGGGTAATGTACAAAGTAAACATTTACAGACTACACACTAAACAGTATTATAAGGGCCTTCATTCTGGCTGGGGCCCAAGCGGCAACAAATCCAGCTTCCCCCACACCACTAATGTTTTTTGTTGTGCAATGTTCATATCAAATGGCAGCATACAGTTAATATTTAAAAATTAATATTAACATGGGCAGTTCCCAGTCTCTAAATTTAAGTTTAAAAAAAGCAAAAAATGTGTTAGTGGGGCTCTGTTACAAGCTGTTTGTTTTCAAATATGCACCTCATTTGAGGCCCAGTGGCTTATTAAACAAGTAAACAATTTATTTGCGTTTCTACAACTAATAACCCTTCCTTCACCACCGTTCACACTGGAAGGATACCTCAGTACAATACAAGCATTCATCCACCCACCCACCCCGCCCTTATACATTTAAAAGGTGTTTGTGTTTATTTTGTTTTAAAGTAGTTGCATAAGTTGTTTTTTGTTACCAAATATAGGACCTTCTTGATTAAAAGGCACAGAGCTTCTCTAACCTCAAGGAAAACATAACCATGGCAGGTTTATTAATTCCCATCACTGATTGGTTTAATATGAAACTGTTTGCGGTATTCCGCTGTATAGAAATTTATTTTGCTTGTGAAGTCGCATTTTGGCTTTAGTTACTTTAAAACAATAATCACTTTTACTCGTATAACTTCAAAAACACATGTTACATTTTTTTTGATAGGGTCATTGAGTTATTCATAATATCTTATTATTATATATAAGGTAACAAAAATGCTTATAACGCTTTTTATTATAACTTTGCAACATGCTGCACAACAGCCACACTTCTCCACAACATAGCATAAATACACTAGCAAAGCCAATAGCTCTGACTAAACACTTATAAGGTCCCAAAGGCGAGACCTATTGGCTATGCCAATGCTCGTTTAGAATAGGGTCCGGGTGGAAGAGGACGCAGAAGAAGAGGGTCCAGATCAGGGAACCAACAGGATACCTAGAGAGTACAGTGGGACCCCGCGATTGAAGAACGCATTACACGGAGCATGACACAGGACCCATCTCCATCAACAAGCACTCTGACGACTTGATTATCAACCTTAGCTTTAAGACTCTAAGGCCTTTGGAAGAGGATGTTTTGAATAAAGGTTTGGGCTATGTACCTACCCACCTGGGGGATGACTTCCTCACACATGTAGAAATATCCCAATTTTTCAGGAAAATTCGCCTGTCCTTTTTCTTTATAGAGAATACTTAGACTGATGATCCTAGCCAAGTGATTAATAAGGGCCTCAGAACGAAATCGTCTTTCAATCCTCCTCTACACCTGGTCCCATCCAAAATAGCAACCTTTGAAAAGGCAGTAATCAAAGAATTTGATAAATTAAGGCCATCAGCGAAGATGCCCAATTTCAATCTATCTAAAAATAAATTACAGAGCCTCTAATGACTAGGCTCCGATTCGGGGATAGTCATAAAACCAGCAGACAAGGGCAGGGCTACTGTTATTATGGATCGACAGGATTACCAAACTGAGTGCCTTCGTCAACTCAATGATGGGAGATACTATCAGCACCTATGTCTAGATCCTACCCCTAGACTTCTGACCACCATAAGAGCAATGGTGGAACAAGCAAGAGATGCTAATTGGATTACCAAAAATGTATCTGAGTTTTATGTGCTGCCGAAGGTACATAAAGCTATTAGACCACTTCCAGGGAGACCTATTGTCTCAGGCATAGGGTCACTTCTTGAAACCCTCTCTCAATTTTTGGATTGGTTTTTATGCCATTGTATCTACAGGACACTAAACACGTACTGAACATACTCATGGAGATTCCCTTCAATCCTGATATCCACATCTTCGTATCCTTCGATGTGGAATCTTTGCACATGAATATTCCACAGGATGATTCCTTAGAAACAGTGAGAAGACTATTGAATCAACGACAACAGGATGATTTGACTCCAACTTCTTTTGTGTTGCAGTGTGCTACCCTTGCCATGAAAGAAAACTTTATTCAGTTTGAGGAACAACTTTACTGGCAGGTAACTGGGACTTCGATGGGCAGCACCTTTGCCCCCAGTAAGGCCAATCTGTACATGCACAACTTTGAGACTCAACACATTTATCCATCAAACAATCCTTTTACATCAAATCTCAAAGTTTGGAAGAGGTATATCAATGATATACTGGTGGTTTGGAAAGGCTCTACTGATTCCTGGAGACTTTTACGACCTGGTTAAACTCAAGAAATCCACATCTCTAATTCACGTGTGAGTTTAGAAAGGTCTCTTTACCCTTCTTGGACTTACAACTGTACCCTAAAGATGGTGGCATATATTCTGAATTGTACAAGAAACCCTATGGCCCGCAACTCCCTACTGAGTTATAATAGTTTCCATCCTCATACACTCAGAAACAACTTCTTCGTAGGCCAATTCCTCAGGTTGCGTATGAACTGCACGGAAGTTACTAAATATAAGGAACATGCGAACACACTCAGTGCCCATCTGTCACAACGAGCATACCCCACGAAGCTGATACAGAAAGCATGCAAAAGGGCCATGAATAATAATCGAGAAGCCCTACTTGAGACGTATATGAAGAGTCCTATGGACCGTCTGGTCTGCGTTAGTACTTATAGCCATCTAACTGATATAGTGAAAAAATCCATCAACAGAAATTGGTCCATTTTGAACGCTGGTGATAACCAACTACCAAACCCCCTTTTTGCTCTCAAGAGAAGTAGGAATATCGGAGATATGCTTGTCCACACCCGTCCCCGCATTCCATCCGTCCAGGTGGGACAAAACACCTTATGGTCCAGAACACAAGCCAAAGGACATTACCCGAGAGGTACATGCTCGGTTTGCCCTTTTACGTCAGCATCGACTTTTGTACATCTGGGTCTTACTACTCCCTGGGAACTATGCAACCTTACAAACTGTAATATGGAGGGGGTGATCTATATGCTGCGTTGCCCTTGCAACTTGATGTATGTGGGCATGACCATACGCAAGGTCAAACAAAGGATAGTCGAACATCAGAGTTCTATTCGCTGTAAAAAAGATAACACAAAAATCACACAACACTTCCTTAATGCGGAGCACACAGGGAATAAGATTCGATGGACTATCATTGATAAACCTCACCACGTGAGAACAATGGGAACTCAGGAATCCGTCCTGTTTCAAAGGGAGCAAAGATGGATTTTTAGGCTTCGTTGCGATTCCCAGGGATTAAATGATGATATTCCTTGGACTAGTCTGGGCAGCTAATTGATTAAATGTGATGATCCCGTTTCACATTTCTTTTCACATTTATTGAAGACTATGGGTACTAGGACTTGTGACTAGCAATTTTTCGTGCATCACCCACCATACATGTGATTAATATACTGATGTGGCTGGGATGCCAGTTTCTATGACAGATTTGCCTGAGTGTAGACATTACCATGTATGCCCCTTCTTCGTGACGACACAGTTTTGAGAATATACATAAATTATCGTTATTTTTTGCAAACTTACCAGTTAAGGTTTGGGTCCATGAGTTGTAACACATTTTTTGACACTTTTAGATCCATCTTTTATTTGGATCCACTGTTTCCCCGTGATAGGAACACACACTCCCCCCTGCCCTTTGGAAATACGACTCCTTGCAATACTGAAATGGGAGGGCCGGGGTGCGCATGCGCGTGGCTTAGGGAACCACGTTTCCCATGATTCCAAGCCAGCGCGTGACGCACGTGAGGTCGGATGTTGACCGTCACTACCCCCTTTTTAGGTCTCGCCTAGCGACTCAGCGCATGCGCTGCTCGCCTTGGCAAGATCTATTGTTGTCGGTTTGGTGGGCGAAGGGGGACAGGACATTTGCACGCGTGTTAAAGACAGGACATGTGCACGCGTACGTCTAACAGCTTAGCTGAAGACACAGCAGATGTGCGCGTACGGGTGACAGGAGATGTGCATGCGTACGGCTCTGCTCGGTTGCTCCCTCTCTCCTTCCGTGTCTGTGCGGACGCAGGACAAAACATATGCACGCGCTCTGCTTCCGTTGTTAAGGACAAAACATATGCACGCACTCTGCTTTCGTTGTTAAGGACAGAACATATGCACACGCTGTGCTTTCGTTGTTAAGGACAAAACATATGCACGCGCTGTGCTTTCGTTGTTAAGGACAAAACATATGCACGCGCTCTGCTTCCGTTGTTAAGGACAAAACATATGCACGCGCTCTGCTTTCATTCTCCTACCTTAACACACAATAGCTGCCTTTTATACAACCTTCCATTCACCCCTCATTACTAACTATTTTCCTTTTCCGACAGTCTTTTTACCCTCCATTCTGTGTTGCAACATGTAAAAAACCAACTGTTGCTATGCACCAGCACAGGACATTACCTCAACTCCTACTCGCTCGCTTCCTCTTTCCTTCCCTGTCTTTATCAGGCCCCTTTTGCTTCTATTAAATGCCGCTACTGTTTGCTTTTCCTCTTCACCGCACGCTCCCTCCTTTTCTCCCTCCATTACGGCCCTTTCCAAAGCTCATCAAACCCAACGTTGCTATATGCAGCTACTGTCTATGCTTTATGCCGCTACATTGCTCCCTATTTCCCTTCCCCTACAGCCTTTCACACTCCATTCTGTATTAAAGCCAAACATTGCTATGCCCCGGAACATTATGCACTGCTACCGTCTATGCTTCACGCCACTACATTACTCCCTATTTCCCTTCCCCTACAGCCTTTTGCCCTACATTCTGTATTATAAGATCAGCGCTCGTCAAAGGCACACTTTCTATTACGGCCTCTATCAGGCCCCTCCTGCTTTTGTGATATCCCACCCCACCACAACAATACATGCCCCCACGTATGCTTTTTACCTAGCGCATGCAGCACAGGACATATGCACACGTTCAACTCGCGGCATTTGCCCAACTACTAGTCCCTCGCTCCCTCCCTGTCGTTATCAAGCTCCTCTTGCTTCTTGCTTTATTAACTGCCGCTCGTATTTACTTTTGGTTTTCACCATTCGCTTGTCCCTTTTCTTCCTCCATCTTTACCACTTTCTTCCTGTTATGCACGTCACTTTTGCCGCCTCAACACACAATAGTGCCGTTCCATACACACTTCCCTTCCCTACGTGCACAAAGGGCAGCACAAATGCACGCGTACAGCTCGCAGCGTTAGCCGTGCTCCTTCTTCTCGCTCCCTTCCTGTCTTTATCAGGCCTCTTCTGTTTCCAAAGACAAACAATGTTATACACTGCCACTTTATATGTTTTACACCACCGCTAAAAACAATACATGCCACGCGTTCAGTTACTATGTTTCGTCCCAGTCATACCTTAATGCTTACTTTATATAGTGCCCCTTCTACATCCATTCATATTCGTGCACTCACCCTTTGCCACTTTTTTTCCTACTCTGCGCGCTCATTTGTCCCACCTTAAACACAATAGCGGACTTCCATACAGCCTTCCATTCACCCCTCATTACTATCTATTTCCTTTTCCAACAGTCTTTCTGCCCTCCATTCTATGCTACAACATTTCAAAACAAACCTTTTTTATGCACCAGCACTGGACATTCGCTCAATTACTGCTCGCTCGCTCCCAACCTCCTTCCCTGTCTTTATTAGGGCCCTTCTGCTTCTATTAAATGCCGCTACTGTTTGCTTTTCCTCTTTAACACACGCTCCCTCCTTTTTTCTCTCCATTAGGGCCCTTTCCAAAGCTCATCAAACCCAAACGTTGCAATACAGGGCCACTATTTATGCTTCATTACTCCCTATTTCCCTTCCCCTACAGTCTTTCCACCCTCCATTCTATATTAACACACATCAATCTTTCCTATCTCTATCAGGTCCCTTCTGCTTCCATTCAATGCCACTCCTATTTGCTTTCCCTCTTCACTTTCTAATACTCCTTTTCTGCCTCCGTTAGGCCCCTTCTTAACGCTCGTCAAAGCCAAACTTTGCTATCGCTTAGCTACATTCAATTATTACTTAATCGTTGTTTTGTATTTAATACCTGTTATATGTCTGCTACCATGTTTATAACACACTCACTTAAGTTAAAGTACAAAATTGGAACGGTACAGGAGGGAGTTTGGGGGCGCAGTAAAGCGCAGTAAATTATAAAACCACATAAATAAAAGGCATTGTCATTTACAATGCCAATAGCTGAAACTCTCGCAAATGCGAGACCTATTGCATTGCAAATGCTTGTTATCTTCGCCTTGACTGCGTCATTTCCTCTTGCCGGGACCCGGAAAGGAAATACTCGGACTGCACCTCAGGTGTGTTCTGTAAGCCCCACATGAGTAAAGATTGCACCTGCCTGTTACATATAGATCCCTGGTGGGGGTGGCATTTCGATTTTTACATTCGTGAGTTGGCATTTTTACAGGAGCCTCTGACCGGAATCTAGACCAGGTTAGAAGCCGTATCAGTAGAATTTATTGTCCCCTCAATACGATTCACAGTCTACGCTTTCTGACTTGAGCATCATGTTTAGTAATCGTATTTCATGCATTTGAAATTAGCAGAGCACTTGTAATTTGAACAGTATTTCTACGTAGTGCTGATACATAATTGTTTTATGAATACCTATTCCTCGCTTTCCTCAAATTCCGAACACGCTTTACTATTCACCTTTTACCTAATTTTCACAATAAAGATTGGTCTGTCGTTTTGGTCTGAATTTATAATGGACTGCTTTTCTAGCCACTTTACTATTGCCATATCTCTCTGGGCTTTTTCCTTTAGCCGAGTTTCAAGTGGGGTTCCCTTTGGCTCAAGAGAGGTAATCTAATGCCTTTGATCAGGTAACATTCATTTTATTGTGACACTTATACACTTTGTCTTGTGCAGGATGTTCTGTGTATACATGATGGTCAAATTACCCCTGGCTCATGCTTTTTTTTTTTTACAGATGAGATGGTGTACTCTTCACCAGCCGTTTATACCTGCAACAAACTCTTGACGGCCAGTATAAACGTCTGTTCTGTTTAAAACACACTTTTTATAGGAATCATATGTTCTATATGCATAGTGACTAGTTTGTCTTTTTGGTCCTGACGAATGCCCATGAACCCCGGTTGGGTTTGGTGTAGGGCAGAAACATGTTGACCTCTAGCAGGGGTATATTTGTTGATAACCCCTAGTCCTCTTCATTTTTAATCCTGTCCCAGGACACTGCATAATAAAGTTATAGGGTCTTTTGGAGACAGTTTTAACATCTTCACTTAGTAATTTCTTTGTTTGCACTCTGCCCCTCACCCACCAAGTTCTTCGGTCCCCTCCACCCAAAACACCTCAGCTTCTCTTCCAAATTTTTGGAGAGTTGAAGCCCACACTTGGGACCTTGCGGCCCCGGTGTGAGGAAGGAGCCCTATGATGAAGCAGGTCACCCTCATGTGTGTGAGGTTTCTCGTCCTTAAAAAAGGTCTCTCCATATCCTCAACAATACACTTAACATTCTGATTTATGAATTCTGTTAGTAGTTCCCTATGACACTAATGAAGGCACATTTTTTCTGAGAATGTACTATTTGTGAGTTACAATTTAGATAGGGAGCAGTACGCACTCTCTTTGGGGTTTCTCCCTTTAATCTTCTGTGTG
This sequence comes from Calotriton arnoldi, assembly GCA_963921515.1. Classification (NCBI taxonomy): domain Eukaryota; kingdom Metazoa; phylum Chordata; class Amphibia; order Caudata; family Salamandridae; genus Calotriton; species Calotriton arnoldi. Next base: position 571,313 of record CAWUFW010004637.1, read on the forward strand.
TATTAATATTAACCTACTTTCCCCTCCAATAAATATTTCCAGTTCAGTTTTGCATCAAACAAAATTCCGAGATAAGGGAAGGCCGGGACCTTGGCTAGAGTCTGCCCACCTGCCTGAAATGTCTTTGAGCGGGTCGCTCGAGGGCCAACTTCCAAAACGTACGACTTTTTGTGAAGTTGGCCGATAAGTTCATCCCGTTCATAAAGGAAACAAATCCATTAATCAGGGCCTGTAGGCCCATCGGTGTGCGTGCCATCATAACCACGTCATTGGTATATAAAAGAACTGGATTTGCTTGCCTGCCCACTCGAGGGCAGTCGATCTATAAAGATGTCAGGGCAGCCTGTAAGCCATTAATATATAACGTGAATAAAAAAGGGGCTAGAATACACCCTTGACGAACCCTCCTAGTACAATTAAAATAGTCGCTAAGCCCCGCCCTGCGTGAATGTCTAACTGCAGCTGTAGTATGGGCGTGAAGGGTCATTAATAGGTTTACAATGTCGGGCTCAACCCTCAAGGAATTAAGTATGGTCCACAATTTCTTCCGGTTCACCCGATCGAATGGCACCAGTTTGGGCAACCGTGTATTTAGAAACTAAAAGATAGAGGTTTAGGCACTATGCTGTTGTTGATTTTCCCGATCGGAAACCATACTGCACCTCAGAAATAGTTTTATTAGAATCTGCCCAATCCGAGAGCCTATGTAATAAGACCCGGCCCAAAACTGTAGAATCAATGAGGGAAATGGGGCGGTAACAATGGGGATTATCCTTATCCTCCTTCTTGAAAATCGAAACAAACATGGCGGTTGACCATGAGGGTGGCATCCCACTCTTTGCCGCTGCGTTTAACACCCTCAGCAAAACATACATCAATGTTATCCCGTAAAAGGTCCGGGAGGACCCCATCGGGTCCTGGGGCCTTATTCTGGGACAGTCCCTCAATGCCCAGCCGTACTTCGTCCAAAGAAAAAATGACAGAAGTATCGGTCTGGCGAAGGACTGTCTCATTAATGGATCCCCCACTTTGTCCAAAGTTTGTCCTTCATAGTGGGCGCTCCATTCTTGCGGGGTGATATGATGACAGAGAGCTGGTCCTAATGGCTCTGAGAAACAGGGTCTATTTATGACTTGCCAAAAAAAAGTACTATCCCACTGCTCGCTTGTTTGAACTAACTCGTCCCATGCCTGCCTTTGTAACGTTCGCTTCTGTTCCTTAAGGGCCCCCTTATAGTTGCTACGACATTTGGACACCCATACTCTATCTCCGGGGGGTTTGTTTCAAAGCCCTCTTCATAATGCGGAGGGCCCAAGAGCACTTAACATCGAACCATTTTGGGTGATCAGAGGTGGAGTGAACTACAGGGACTGTTAGCAAACTAGCAGTTGACTGGGGGATGGAAATAAATTACTTAATAATCTCCTCACCGGATATTGAAGCGTCTAGACAGGTTTGAATCTCCTGTTGTCGACTTTTAAAGAGAGTAGTTAAAAGCCTCATAATCTAGCTGCAACCAGTGTAGGCGTCTCCCCTGATCGGTTAAGGATAATAGGCTTGAAAGTGTGCTAGAATGCACCGACTGATTGCCCGCCCCTTCAAGCACTAGCGTCAGGGGGTTGTGATCACTATATGGGCTATGTAGGATTTTAAAAGAGCTTGGGGACCCTCCCAGCGAAGCAGAAACCAAAATATAATCGATGACCGTTGCACAACCCCTACCTTTATAGGTTGGGGGGTATGAAAGATTTAATGAATCTGGCATCTTATCTGGAGTAAATACTAGATTATATGAGTGTAAGAGATTATTCAGTTCAAGCCCTTCTGGGGTGTGCTCCATATGCATTCCCTCCGTTATCGTGCAAATTTGTAAGCTATGCTGGTGTTGAAGTGAGTCAAGGCAAGGATGGCAATTAAAATCCCCAGCTACGATTAAATTATCTTGAGAGAGGCCTTCTCCCTGTAGCGAGTCTAGGGCCCCCCTCAAGGCTGGGAAACTTGAAGCCCCTTGCTTTCCCTTTTTAGCATTATACAAATTAACTAAAGTGAATTGGAGCGATCTTCCCATGCCCAATTTGAGTCCCTGGAGCACTCTGGAGTCCCACTTTATTAACTTCACGGACCCACAATAGTCAAGTGCTACAAAGATAATTAGACCTCCACTCGCTCTGCCTGCTCTAGAGCCCACCGCCGGGAGAAAAAAAGTCTTAAAACCCTTGAGGAAAACTTTATTGTCGACCTCCCAAGTTTCCTGAAGGCAAATAATATTAAAATTTCTAATGAACAAGATCCAGCCTGCATCTGCAAACTTTGTAGATAGCCCATCCACGGTCCATGAAACGAGGCTTACATCTTTTCCGCTACCCTGATTGTGTCTAAAAAGAGGGGATCTAGAACCTGCAGACATGTTTATGGCCGCTTGGGTGGGAAGCCTACTGGTGAAGTGTCTGCATTTAAGTGAGGAAGAACCACATTACCCGCCATAACCTGTAAGGGGGACTCTAGGGGGCACTGTTAGCAGTGGCCCCTTCCCACAGGTCAGGGGGGAAACCCTGGACCTGGCCCTCCAACCCAGGGTCTGTACCCTTCGGCTGGACCTGTGCCTGGCAATCCAGGATTTCCGGCGGAGAACCCCCCCCTCAGGGAAACACACTCCTCTTGAGTTGTGCAACAGTCTGCCTGGTTCAGGTCTCCCGCCTCCTGTTCACCTAACAGTGCTTAAAGATCTCCCAGGCCAGAAGTGGCCTCACCAGGGTCAGTCCTGGGGTGCTCTGACCTCAGAGAAGGCAACCCTTGACGCAATGGTCTTACCACTGGGGACTGTCTTCCCCCCTCACCCCTTGCTCTGGACTTGTGTACCCTCCCAACAGATGTGGTGCTGCCAGACACCAGAACTGGGGGAATGCTGGTTACAGCAGTCCCTCCAGCTCACCTGACACTTTGGGATCCCCCTCAGGGAAGGCCCTCTCAGTATAGACTAGGCCTCCCTCCTGGTGTTCCCTCATGGAACCAACCAGGCCCTGGGATGGGGTTTCAGGTACCTTGCACCTCAGCCCACCCCCAGTCCCTCTACTCAGAGACAGGACATGGGACCCCTCACCCATCCCACTACACTGGGACCTATCTGGGTCACTACCAATCTCCCATACCTCATCTGGTTGGGGAAAACCTGAGCCACCTCCTTCAGGACCACTCCCAAAAGCTTCTTCAGACCCTCTGGAACCCACCAAAAGGTCTGCCTCCAGTGCAAGGTCCCTGTGGTCAGAGAACTCACACTCCACGGGGTGTTGACATAGCTATGGAAAACAGGGACTGAACACATGCTCGCCAGCATCCAAATTACACAGCCCCTCACATGTCAACCAAACTGCCCTTCATCCAACCATCTAGTGCCTCAGAAAAGTACCCCACATCACCCTCGCAAGACTGGTGAGACTGTGTCTGACTGTTGCTGTCGCTCAACCCATACTCTTCTGGGTGGTCTCCATACTCACTTACCAGGGCTTCTACCATGGGGGAACCCCTCTCATCTAGAGTCAGCAGAGTGTCCTTCCCACCACAACGAATATGATCCCCTGTGCCAGATCCCCAATCCACCTCAGGGACACTGCACACCACTGGTGTTACCTCACAATCCTGAACCCCCTGGTGTATGTCAACCCCCTCCTTGAAGCAGGGCACCAAGTCTGTGTGTGTGTGTGTGTGTGTGTGTGTGTGTGTGTGTGTGTGTGTGTGTGTGTGTGTGTACATCTCCCTGGTCAGTACTGGACCTCACACTTTTGCTGCCACCATCTGAGCTGGACTTCACCCTCATGGCTTCTACCTCCAACCCAGCCAAGCTCAGGTCCTGAGCAACACACTTTTCTTTTTCCTGGGCTAAGGCTCTCTTAGCCACAGCCCTCCTGAGTTCCTGGTCGAACTCTCTCAGTCTCTGATCATGAGCTCGGATCCTACTCTCTTCTTCCCGAGCCCATCTTTTCCCCCATGTTTCCTTCTCAGGGCCACTACCCTCCTGGTACTCTGGCTGGGGATCCTCCTCCTCAACTCCTCCTCAGAGTCATCTGGTAGTGCTGCTAACCAACATGTTTCCTCATAACAAAACAGGTCTGCCTCATGATCCCGCCTTGTGGATCTCCTCTTCACAGGCAACCCCCTCTCCTTGCAAAAGACTTGTAGATGTTCAAGTGGCAAAAGTTGATTTCCATTTTGTCAAGGTCTCACAGGTACAGCAACTAACCAGAGTTCCAGTTCTCAACAATACTTTCAGACGGCAAACAGGGAAAGACAGTATGCGGTACATAGTGGTCTGCGATATGGTAGTAGTGTACACCAATCACTGTAGGTCAAGTGCAAACGCAAGTCCCATCCTCACCGCTGACAACCAATGTTAGAAATGGGGTCTCTGGTTGGCAATGGTTTGCACCTTTGTCCAAATAGGGACCCTTCCTTCTAGTCAGGATAAGGGGGATACACTACTGAAATAACCCCTGCTCACGCCCTTGGTAGCTTGGAACGGGCAGTCAGGCTTATCTCAGAGGCAGTGTGTGAAGCATTTGCACGTAACATACAGTAATATAGTGAAAACACTACAAAAGGACACCACACCACTTTTAGAAAAATAACCAATATTTATCTGTGCAAACAAGACCAAAAATGATAAAAGACCAAAATACAGTAATCAAAAATATGCACTTTGCAAGAATGACTTTAAAATGCTGTTCCTTAAAGGCCGTTAGCTCCGTCTGGGGCTACTGCGGTGCTGAAAACAACAGAATCCAATAGTTACGGCCGACCGCGTCGGTGCGGACCGGCGTTAGTGTCAGCAGACTCGTAAACAGTACCTTTGGTTCCAGCAGACTGCGTTGGTGTGGGCCGGTTGAGGCAACTGTCGCGGTTGTGATGTGAAACATAGCGGTGCGGCGTGCGGTGCCCTCAGGTCCCGGTGCAGTCACGGGTGTTGAGGTCAGCGTGCAGCGTCGTCGTCGATGAGACCATGGCAGCGGAGGGAAGCAAGGTGTTGCGGGGTGCCCACAGGTCGCGGTGCAAGCAGCGGCTCGGTGGCGGCGGCGGTCGTTGCGTCATCGGTGAGACCAGGGTTGCGGTGCGAAGTGCAGCGGTGCCTTCTGCGGTGCCTTCAGGACACGGAGCCAGCAGCAGTGTCGGTGATGATGTTGGCTGCTTTCCCTCTCTGTGGCAACTGAAACCCACAGTTCCAGAGGCGGTACCCAGAGATAAGTTAAGTCTTTGCTGTCCCTGAAGCTTCGTGAATAGGAGGCAAGCTCTATTTCAAGCCCTTGGAGATACTCAGCGACAAGTGAAGGAAGATCAGTCCAGTCCTTTCACTGCCCAAGGCAGAAGCAGCGACTGCAGGCCAACCCAGCAAAGCAACTATACAGAAATGGGGCAGTACTCCTCCTGGCAGTTATTTCAGCTCTTCTTCTTGGCAGGTTCCTTGATTCAAGCGAGTTCTCTGAAGTCTTTTATCTCACTGAGACTTCCAACAGGAGGCAAGCTCTACTTCAAGCCCTTGGAGAAAACTCTAACAGCAGGATGATGAAAGTACAATCCAGTCCTTTCCCTGCCCAAGACAGAAGAGCAAGCAGCAGGCCAACATAGCAGATGACACAGCAAAGTGGCAGTTCCTCCTGACAGCTTTTCCAGCTCTTCTTCCTGGCAGGTTCCTTAGTTCAGCAGTATTCTAAAGTTCTGGGATCTGGGCTCTAATATTTATACTCAGTTTCTCTTTGATCTTTTGGGCAGAGAGTGTCTGTGCTCAGCCCAAACTAGTTCTGTCCTCTCTGGTCCAGATTCCCGTAGGAAGTGGAGACAGCACTGTGCAAGGGAGACAGGGCCTATTCAGGTGCTAGGGAAATCTCCTCCCACTACTCTAAATGCAGACCAGGCCTATTCAGGTGCTAGTGAAACTCCTCCCACTACTCTGCATACAGGCCAGGTCTATTCAGCCCGGCCCTGACTCATCCTGGATAGGCAGGACACACCTCAACCCCCCCAGAGGCTGTCTACAGCTAATGCGCATCCCCAGTCCCTGTCACTCCAAAGCCAGACAGTCAATCCATAACCCAGCAGAGGCACACAGGATGGCTAAGTAAGAAAATACCCACTTTCTAAAAGTGGTATTTTCAAACACACAACATAAAAATCATCTTTACTAAAAGATGCATTTTTTCATTCAGAGTGCAGGTATACTAAACTCCATTTCGCTGTCTTGTCCCAATGGGAAGTTATACTTGTAAGATGTTACAAAGTATTCCCCATTCTATCCTATGTGACAGATAGCCTTTCCATAGTGAAAAACGCAATACACTGTATTTCACTATCAGGACATGTCACACACACTAGTACAGGTCCTACCTTTCACATACACTGCACCCTGCCCACAGGGGTACCTTGGGCCAACCTTAGGGGTGACTAATATGTAACAAAATGGAAGGTTAGGGCCTGGCAAGTGGGTGCACTTGCCAACTCGACATGGCAGTCACAACTGCACACAAACACTGCAGTGACAGGTCTGAGAACCCTTTGAAAGGCTGCTCGTGTGGGTGGCACAAACAGTGCTGCAGGCCCACTAGCAGAATTTGAGTTACAGGCCCAGGCACTCTCAGTTCACTTTACTAGAGACTTACCAGTAAATCAAATATGCCAATCATGGAAACACCAATCCATAATACAATTTACCAGGAGAGCATATGCCCCTTAGCACTGAATAGCAGTGGTAAAGTGCCCAGAGTCCTAAAACCAACAAAAACAGGGTCAAAAACAGGAGGCCAAAAAGCAAACGTCTGGGGGTAAACCCGCTGAAAAAGCCAAGTCTAACAAGACCCCTTTCACCTAATTCTCAGCAAGCGTGGAGGTATGTCCAGAAACTTAGATGATTAGAGGTCAGTGTAATACATAGTTACAGTGTGATACACTAAATACACTATATTAGGAAAGAGGGATCAAAAATAGGCTGTGGCAATGGACAGTCAGTAGAACAACAGTGCAGGTTTGAAAAGTAGTGGTATGTGAGACAGGTGGGCTGGTTAATCTTTTACAGTATCAAAGGCACTAACCGTGGGCTATCCATGGTGGTGGCCGAGCATTCTTTGGAGGCCTGTGATAAGTTTGTCAGATAATAAGCTGGAGCGTGAGGCCAGAGCCTAGAGTAGCATTAGGCAAAAATACAAAAACATCAAGGCCTGGGGTAGGATTACCTTGTGACAGTAGCACACCCTGTATGAAGAAGTGTCAACCAGAAACAGAAGGAATCAAACTACACCACCACAGTGAAATAATAGTAAATGAGTAAGGTACACCGAAACACTTATCTGGGGTAACGTTAGGAAGAGTGCCGGCATAGTGTATATGAGTGGACCCAGAACAAAGTTAATTGCAAATAACCTAGAGTTTCTGGGGATAAGGCTCAGATTTTCTTCTTCGTGGTAGGCGTAAGTTTGGTTTCCATCCAAGAAAGCCTGCAAGTCTTTGTGATTAACGAAGATGTGGTGTTTCCTGTTGGGGTAGCCCCTAAACTTTGCAGGATCAGTAAAGGAGAACTGTAGGTTTGAGTTCTTGAGCCTGGGTCTAAGTGCCAGAAAACCCTTTCTAACGCCCACCGTCGATTTCAAGCTTTGCAGGATCAGTAAAGGAGAACTGTAGGTTTGAGTTCTTGAGCCTGGGTCTAAGTGCCAGAAAACCCTTTCTAACGCCCACCGTCGATTTCAAGTAATCCTGCGATATGAATATTTTGTGGCTATTCCACATAATATGATTGTTTTTACGCATGTAGTTCAATATTAACTCAGTGTGCTGATAACGTAGCAGATAGCAAACAATCTGACATGTAATGGCTTTATTGAAGGGTTTGAATGATGAGACTCAGTATGCTCTTTTTAGCTCAAAGTCTTTTTTGAAGGACTGGCCTGTTGTCTGCGGTAGCCACCACTCCAGAAAGGAAACGCAAGAGTCTGATGAATCCTCTGCTCCTTCAAGTATCCCTCTACGATTTCTATCCTCCAATTCCGCCATGTCCATTGGAGTGACTTGGATGATGCTTGTGGTTTCTGAATGTCTTTGTTCGAGTTGGGGGCCACATATTCCATTGTGCTGATCCGTGTTTCTGCTTCAGCTACTTTGTTGTTGATGGCGTTAATGTCTGATCTTATGGCACATAGTTCTAGTTGCATCATATCCATGTTGGCATTTGTAGATTTAGCAAGATCATGTACTTAAACAAGTTGCTTTAGAATCATGTCCATAGTGTTGATTATGTCTTCCTTTCCCTTATTTGGAGAGCTTGGGAGTCTACTTTTGAGTGCTTAAGGCCTGACTTGGTCTCTTTTTCGGTCGTGGTCAGATCACAGAGGATATGGTTGAGGGTTCTCGTCGCCTATGTGCAAGTAGGGGATACGTTCTTTGTCTCCGCTCTGTGTCACTTTACAGTTGATATGCAGTGTAGGCCCAATAAGGGTATAGAAAAAAGGAGCAGTGTGCTGGTAATTATGGCCCTCTGCAGGTAGCCCAGGTCACATTTTACAAGGATCCTTAATATCCAGAGTTATATGCGCCACCTATGCCTTGAGCAGAGCCCTGACTTATTAGTGAGATTACAAATGCGCTGGTGAGCGAGGTCTCCTTCAGTGGGACCAAGAATTGTATGAACATAGAGGCATCATTTTCAAACTCAGGTGACACCTTGGATAGATTATGGGAGACTCCTCTAGACCGCAAGAGGACTCAAATCAAGTGTATTTGGTCCCACAAGCAGTGCAGTGCACCAGCCTATGTCATGCCTTTCTAGAGTTTCTATAGTCACCCATCATTGGAAGCTCTCACATGCTGTATCAGGAGTATCACAGTCACTTGTCAACTATACATGGCTTCTGCAATGTTCAGGGTCTTTGCGTGAGACTATGTAGTACAAACAACTCATCAGAGCACAGAATTGCCAGGGAATGCCAGGAATTGCCAAGGATTGGTGAGGGTATTGTGCATTTAACAGCGTGGGGAAAACATTAAGATAGATTTCACTGCCATGTGGTGCACCGCCAGTTTGGAGTCAGGCAAGTCGGGTTGCAACATCTATGTCGTCCTGTACTGTCTCCTAAGCGCCGGTAGAGGTAAGCATGGTGAAGCAGGCAAGGCAGGCTCCAGGAGACAAACAGCGGGTGAATTAATAATATAGAAATTGCTCACAGAGGATAAGGTGGTTCACACCGTCAGATCCCTGGTGTCTGAACTCACTCGCTCCCGGCGGCCATTTTGTTTAGTGAGGGTTGGCCGCGTTGGCTGGGAAAACACTGAAACAAAACCTGGGGGCTAGCATCATTCTTTCCGTTGCTGGTTAGTTTCTTCAGGTACTCCCGTGTTCCTAAAGTGAATCCAGGCACCTGCGCTGTATTTGATGACCTACCGACTGCTGCGGCTTCAATATTCAGACTGTGGCGACGGGAACAGCATACTCAAGCCGCCATTCAACAAGCTGTCCAAGCCACACCCTCATGTTCCAAGGTGATTTTAATCTGTGAAAAATGCTAACCTTCTGCTGGGATTGCATGAATCATGTTTGAGAGAAAACAGTTTTCTCATGATTTTCTCATAGAGGTTGTGGAAGGTGCTCCAGAGGCTAAAATGAGAGCATATTTTCTGTAGATTCACATTATCTTTCTCAGCATGCTGTCAATTGATTCCTCTGTGTTCTACTGCAGCCTCCCGGAGTGTTCTAAAGAACAACTAGAGCGCTAACAGTCTTGCTTATGACAAAAGTGTGGCACACCTGAATCATGTTGATTGAATCAAACTGGTAAAACTTAAAACATTTAATTTAGAAAGGAACAAAATGAGGGGGTTCCTTTTGTCATTGAAATTACGGTTAGTGCTGTAGAAAGCACAATTAGGACACATTTTAAATGAGTTCTTCAATATCTTACTCTTCTGTTTCATTAAAACATTCTGACATGCAGACTGAAAGATGCACTTTCAACACCAGCAGCAGACTGCCAGTTAACTCCCTGGTGATCAGCAGCTGTACCACAGTGTTCTAATAAGCAACTAAAGTGCTAACAATCTAAATTTATGCCAAATGTGCGGCATCTAGAAGTACTAAGGATACTGCAGTAAATGAGGAAATTAGGGAGCTTCATAACAAAAAAGTCTCCCAAAATGGCCACCAGAGAAAAAAGAGCCCAAATGTAGCAAAAATGTTTGCAAAGATGTCGCCCAAGTATAGCCCAATGATCGAATTGTGCAAAAAGCTTAATCTTTCTTTTTTTGCAGTCTTATATAGCGCAGACTTGATCCAAAGGTATTGGAGTGCTTTAAATGAGCATCAGTTACATTACACAAGGACACATTCATTCTGGTTTTAGGCATTGGGAGATTAAGTGATTTGCCCAAAATCACAGGACGTTGACATGACACCAAAACTCGAACCTGATTCCTCAATTGCAAAGTCGGCAGCTCTGGCTGTAACTCTACGTCCTCTCCCTTAACTGCAATAAATATTACAGTCATCAACTGGATAAAAAAAGATGAAGAGAGCAAATAATTTTAAAGCGATTTGCCGCTATTTGAGAACCAAGCATAATTTCTATGGGAAAAAGACCCACTCATTTTTATATTTTCTAAAGGAAATGCTTTAGGTATTACAGTTTTGATTACATCAAGATAACTTCAAGCGTGTCACACTTCTGTAATAAATATAGAATATTAGCAATCTAGTTGTTCATTAGAATACTGTGAGGAGGCAAAGGTCAGGGGCATGGACTCGGACAATTGAGGGCAGGGAGGAGGGGGCAGAGGCAGTAAATTGACCATGCTGGGCAGGCGGGTGGGGTAGTGGCAGCACAACTGAACATGGATGGCAGGGGAAAGGCGGTCAGGGGCAAAAAACCAACCATGCAGGACAGGCAGGAGAGGCTGTGGCAATGCAACAGACCATTGAGGGCAGAAGGAAGCGGCACTGGCAGTACAGCCATATGTTGGAATAAAAATGTTTTAGCTATGCTGTTTACGTCTTAAGTTGGCATTCGCAGCACCATTTTATGTTCAGCCGCCATTTTGAGCCATGTTCAAAACTAATTTTTCTCTCTGCCTCTACTGAAAGCAGCTGTGGTAGTTTTCGTTTCCCCCAAGGTTGGGCCTTGCTGTACTAATGAATACACTGGGCCCGATTCACAAAAGTAATCTGAGACAAAATCCTAACTTTACGACTTTCGGTATTCACAAAAGGCATTTAGGAGTAGTAAAGTTAGGATTTTGTCTTAAGATTGCCTTAAATTTTGGTCTTAAGACAAAATCCTAACTTAAGTTAAACTTAAGTTAAACTTAAGTTAGGATTTTGTCTTAAGTTTGTCTTAAGTTTTGGTCTTAAGACAAAATCCTAACTTAAGTATAACTTAAGTTAGGATTTTGTCTTAAGACCAAAACTTAAGACAAAATCCTAACTTTACTACTCCTAAATGCCTTTTGTGAATACCGAAAGTCGTAAAGTTAGGATTTTGTCTTAGATTACTTTTGAGAATCGGGCCCACTGTTCCTATTAGCACATACCTTTCCCACTAGATAGAGGCCTGCTCCCACCTTTAGAGCGGCGGGCACAGGCAGAACGACCTTGGCATTAAGGTAGCATCTGCCCGGTCTCCGCATCGAAACTCATCCTTCGGTACCTTCTTTGTCTAGCTGCCTCCAACTGTAAATTTCCAGTCAAGGCGTGTCTTCATTGGTTCTGAATTGTACATAATGTATCACCATGTTTGCTGAAGTCAGTCCCTCTGCAGCAATCCTATGAGACTGGTCAGACTGGACTCCGCTCGAGTGTACCTGAATAAATATACTTGGTTTGTATTCTCTACTGTCTGACTGACTCTTCATTTGTATGGAAAGCTGAGAGGTGGTCGCGAGTGACCCGGGTGGCCCTAATCAGGTCACTTCCTTCAGTTGGTGCCCGAACAGGGACTCCATCAGGTGACCCATCCTCGCCCGTGGACGGGTGGGGAGGTCGGGGCCATCGTCGGGTCTGAGGGGCGGACCAGGGATCCCTGCATGAGAGAGTTCCTGAACTTGCAGCTGCCCTGTATGTCTGACCGGTCGGTGCCTCGCCCAGTGGTCACCCCGACTGGAGTCCTGAACGGCGAAATCCTTGGATCTGAACGTTTGGTCCGAAGAGTCGGCAGTGGAGAATAAATTCGTTTGACCTGTGTGCACCAGGTGAGTTTGTTTTGGTTCTTTGTGGATATGGTACCATTTTGGTTTGTATTTGGTACGGTCTGAGGACCGATTTTGGTACAAAGTGTTTGTGAACACTTTGCCAGGCAACATAACGAATTTGGCTTTCTTTTGAAAATGCCTGGGTTCAGCCGGCTTTTGGTTTCTTGTTGTCGTTGTTGTTCTGCTGATGCTCGACTGGAAGAAAGTCAGCCAGTGTCTCCGGAAGGCACTCCGAAATTTGATATGTATGTGAAGCATGGCCTTGGCCCTAATATGTTTAGTACGCTATGGCACAAATATACGAGGGACAATGACGAGTTGCAGTGGCCGTTGACGGGCAATTTTGATGAACAAAAAATTGGGTTTTTACTGGAGAGGTTGTTTGCAAGAAGATGTAGACTGTCTATGTTTGATTCTCTTCGAACGTGGCAAAAGGAGGCTAAACAGAGGCGAATGAAAGCCGAGAAAGAGGCGCGAAAGGGGAGCATGCAAACATTGACTCAGAAAGCTGTAGCGCATGATAGAGAGAAGCAAGAGCTAGGGATTGAACGTGAAGATAGGAGATTCGATTACAGATTGATAAATCTTATGTGGCCCAAGAAGAAAATGATACGTTTGTGGAACAATTGTTAGCTACTCGACCTCCACCTCCGTATGCCCCGCAGAGGATATATCCTGCTCTCACCTTACAGGCCCAGCCACCCGGTTCTTCTGTATCCGCTGTTTCTGCTTCTGTTACTGTTGATCAGTCTGCCTTGGCCACGGCACCTCATATCCTTTCTTTGCCCTCGCTGTGGCAACTATGACTGTTAGTACTCCTGCAACACCTATTACTTCGGCATCTCTTTCGCCATCTCTTACACCCGCGACACAGCCAGCAGCGACATTAGTGCCTACTGCCTCTGTCGTCACTCCCACTGTGTTCTTCCATTCCCCGACATTGCAGAGTAGTGGGACACCAGTACATGGATTTGAGGATAGAGACTGGACGAAATTTAAGGAGCGCATGGGGCGGACGTTAGTTCGATCTGATATGGGAGATGAAGAGAAAAAGGTGGTGGCTAATCAGGCTGCGCAATGGGCCCGAAACCCCATTTATAGTGTGGAAGATGTGCGGAGTGTGATGAGAGAGTATGAGCCTTTTGTACAGCAACATGCCCTTAAGCATATGTCGGCTACTTTGATCGGTCTTTGGAAGCAGTGTTTCAATGGTGCAGCACCGCAGATCATATATGATATTAGGGATCATGTATATGTTACTGATATGGCGCCTGCTCATGTCTTCGGTAATGTTGCAACGTTGGTTGCTTATCGGGGTAGACTGCTTGAGAAGAGCCCCACCCCGGTATCTCAGTTTCCGATGTGGGAAGTTCATCCTATCTACCATCCCGAAATACCAGAGCTAAGGGATCAGCACAACAATGTTGTTAGACAAGGTGTAGCGGCCCGTTTCCAAGAACAATGGGTTTATACTCCGTGGAAAAGGAGTGAAGTTTTGTCCCTTAAAACTCCTGACCCTAGGAAACATCCTACTGCTTATTATAAGGAATTGACTGAAGCAGCCTCTTCAACAGTAATGATGCTTGCGGATGTTGAAATGTTTTTTGGTTTACTAGTTCCGGTCGATATTTGGAGACAAGTACACACACAGGATCACGTTGCGGAATTGGGTGGTACCTGGGATCAAATTAAAGTAGGGGATCAGGAACGGAAGCCAGGTGATAAGCCTAGAGCGGAGATACTTGCTTTGCCCGGCCGTATCATTACGTATATGCATTCTCTTATTCCTCCGAGAAAAGTTGATTGGGACAAGTTCTCGGCTTGTCGTCAGAAGAAAGATGAGAGTGTGTCTGATTTTTTCACTCGGTTTGAAGGTGTGTTTCTAGATTATAGTGGACTGGATTAGTCGATCGAAGGTGGTGTGCGACTGTTTGTTAATAGATTTGTTTCCAATTTGCTTCTTGAAATTACGTACCCGATTGCAGGCTTCCGAGAGCACCTGGTCCACATCTTCCCCTTCTGTTATTCTGAATATGGCGCAGTATTATGAACACAGGGAAAGTGAGGATAAGGAGAGGTCAGAGAAGAAGCACAAGGATTTGAAGACGAAGGTGTTATTGCAGCAGGCTTCTAGGGGGAATGGTAGAGGACGTGGTGGTTCGGCCCGACAGCTTCCACGCACTAGCAGGCCCGCAAATACCGCGCCTTTAGGGGCGAATCAGTGTGCGTACTGTAAAGAGGAGGGACACTGGCATAGCGAGTGTCCAGTGCTTTTGCAGAAGATGGCGGACCCGAGAGGACGAGGTTCCCGTGAACGGGGCCGTGGGGCTGGTGGCTAAGACAGGGCTCAGAATGCTGTGGCCCCAAAGGGTCGTTCTGATCAGAATTATTTCGATGGCCCCCGGGGAGGACAGTATGATCATGATGATTATGATATGGATGAGGTGACAGGGATGTCTTATAGCTAGGACAGCCAGGGACAGAGTGAGGGACCAGATCCGATACCTGTAGATCAACGTGGTCCGTACGTTATTGCGGATGTGCATGGTTCGACTAAGGAGTTTTTGGTGGATACAGGTGCAACAAACAGTTCTATTTCTCGTTCTTTGGTCCCTGGGGCGGCTCTGTCTGGCCATAATAATGTTTCGGTAGGTTTTTCTGGTGTACCGGTTGTGAGCCCCATTTCAAAACCCCTTGCGTTGACTATTGGTCCTTTCACTGTGGATTCGACATTCTTGTTGACGTCCAATTGTGGAGAGAATTTGATGGGTTTGGACTTGTTGAAGAAATTGCATGCTACGATTTATTGCTCCCCAGCAGGTGTCTATATAACGATGGGTCCAGATGTGGTGTGCGCCAAGCAGTGTCTATCCAAATAGGCCCCTCCCTGCTGAATTTAAGGATGTGCTACCAACACTGTGGGCAACGGGCAATACAGATGTGGGTTTGTTGCTTTATTGCCTGTTTCGATACGTGTCAAGGAAGGTGCTATTTTACCCCGTATCCCTCAGTATGAAATACCGCAGGCAGGTGAGCGAGCTTTGTTGCAAATTGTGCGGGATTTGATTGAGAAAGGAGTGGTTGAGGAGACAACTGCTAATGTTTGTAATGGCCCTATTCTTCCCATTCTCAAACGGACACCTTCGGGTCCCTCTGAGGGTCAAGCAGATGTTTATCGCTTTGTGATTGACTTGCGTGAAGTTAACAAGCTAGTGATCCCCCAGTTTCCGGTGGTCCCTGACATTACGGCTCTCTTGACAATGATTCCTTCTTCTGCTAAATTCTTTTCTGTCATTGACTTGAAAAATGCATTCTTCAGTATTCCCATTCATCCTGATAGCAGATATCTGTTCGGGTTAACCCTAGCTGGTAGAAGCTTTAGATTCTGTCGCGCTCCTCAAGGCTATACAGAGAGTCCGAGTATCTAGAGTCAGGCATTGAAAAGTCAACTGGATTCCTTGTTGCTCTCTACAGGTAATGTATTGCTTCAATATGTCGATGACTTGCTCATCGCCTCGGATACGGTACAAGGTTGCAGAGACAGTACAGTTAAATTGTCACCTACTGTCGAAGGAGGGTAGGAGATTGACCCCTGAGCGCATCAGTACCATTGTTAGAATGCCCATTCCGCAAACTCAGAAAGATGTGCACGCTTTCATAGGTATCACTTCCTTTTGCAGGCAGTGGATACCTGGCTATTCGGTGCTTATTAAGCCCCTGCTTGCGTTAACACTAAAAGATGTACATGAACCCCTGCCTTGGACGCCTGAGTGTCAGCAGTCTTTTGAGCAATTAAAAACTGCGCTTTGCTCGGCTACAGTGCTCGGTATCCCTAACTACGCTAAATGCTTTGTATTGTATGTCCATGAGAAGGGTGGTTGTGCGCTTTCTGTTTTAACACAAAAATTTGGGGATAAACAACGACAGTGTACTTATTTCTCTGCTGTGCTTGACCCTGTCGCACGAGCCCTCCCAAGCTGTCGAAGAGCGGTCGCGGCTGTGGCTGTCTCAATAAGACAATCGGCTAGACCTGTACTTGATACTGATCTCACAGTTATGGTACCCCATGCTGTGGATACACTTTTAAATAAGACAAGGACACAGCACCTCACCAGTACACGTCTGACAGGTTACGAGCTAACGCTCTTTGCGAAGCACATTACGATCAAACGCTGTGCCACTCTGAATCCAGCCACGCTACTACCCCTCCCTTCTGAGAATGAGGAGATTGATATACATGATTGCATCTTCCGGACGGAAGAAGAGACGAAAGGACGGGTAGACCTGACTGATGTTCCCTTATCTGACCCTCAAGGGGAACTATATGTCGATGGCTCTTGCTTTAAGTTACCAGATGGCACTACAACTGCTACGTACGCTATTAATACATTGCGTACAGTAGTTGAGACATCACGAGTTCCCTATCAGTCGGCCCAAGCTGCAGAGCTCGTTGCCCTTATTCAAGCCTGTGAATTGAGTGAGGGACTAGTTGTCAATATTTATACTGACAGTCAGTACGCCTTTTGAGTTGGGCAACTCTGGGCAGAGAGAGGGTTCCCTACTTCCCATGGGACAAAAATTCAGCACGGTCCTCTTATGTATAGGCTTCTGTCCACTTTGACACTCCCTAAGAAATTGGCAATAGTGAAGTGCAGCGCCCATAGGAAAGTTACTGACGATGTAGGTAAGGGGAACGCTTTTGCAGATCAGACAGCTAAGGAAACAGCCTGAACTAAGATGAAGAGAATGTTTGTAGCAGGTCCCGCTAGGTGGGTGCCCGAGGTCACAATGTTCGAAGATACACTCGAGAATGTGAAGGAGATTCAGAGTGAGGCTACAGTGGAGGAATTAGCAGTGTGGCAAGAACGTACAGCATAATTAAACAATGAGGGATGTTGGATTGACAAGTCGGGGAAGCAAAGATGGATGTTGCCAGATGCATATGTTCTTCCTGTAGTCACGATGGCCCATGGCCCAGCTCATATCAGTGCTAAGGGTATTTGCAAGTTGTTAGACCCCATATGGCAAAATGACAACATTTCAAAGACAGCTGCACATTTAGTGAAGTACTGTATGGTGTGCATGATGCACAATACTGGGAAGGGTACCCCCACGCCACTTGGTAATTTTACACCACCCACTTTCCCTTTTGAGGTCCTTCAACTAGATTACATAGAGTTAGAAAGGGTCAATAATCTGAAGTACGTGTTGGTGGTTGTTTGTGCATTCAGTAAATGGGTTGAGGCTTACCCCACCAAAAAAATACAGCCATTTCGACTGCAAAGGCACTCCTGAAGGAGTTGTTTCCTCGCTTCGGCTTGCCCCGTTTGATCTGGAGTGATAATGGAAGTCATTTCAACGCCAAGTTTATCCAGTTAATTTGCGATGGTTTGCACATTAAACAGAAGTTTCATGCTGCAAATCTCCCCCAGTCAGCAGGTTTGGTTGAGAAGTACAATGGTACTCTCAAACTGAAATTGGCTAGGATTCAGGAGACGACAGGGTTACAGTGGCCAGATGCGTTACCATTAGCTCTTTTGTCGACAAGAACAACAACACATTCTAGGACAGGATTGTCACCGTACGAGGTCATCTTTGGACGCCCGGCAAATGTCTGGGGCATCCTGCGTCCCCGACGGTTTTCTGAAATTGAGTACCCTTTATTGACAGACTACCTGTGTCAGTTAACTGAAAATTTGCGTTCTATTCACCAACAGATTCGTGAGTCACTCCCACCCATACCAGAGGGGCCCGGTCATAACATCCAGCCTGGGGACTGGGTTTTGCTGCACAATTTCCAGCGGAAGAAGAGCTTGGAGCCCCGGTGGAAGGGGCCAGCGCAAGTCCTCCTCCCTACTCGAACCGCTGTGAAAGTCGCCGGCCGAAAGAATTGGATTCATTCCAGCCATTGCAGCAGGATACCCTTTGTTGGAAATGGCCCTTTTTGCAGGGTCACCCCTAAACTTTTTGCCTGCCTCCTGTATTTTTGCTGACCTGTTTCTGTTGGTTTTATGACTCTGGGCACTGTACCACTGCTGTTCAGTGCTAAAGTGCATATGCTCTCCCCTTGTAAATATGTCTATGTGAATTGGTATATCCCTGATTGGCTTATTTGGTTTACCTGTTAGTCCCTAGTAGTGTGGCCTGTGTGTGCCCAGGGCTGGTAAACCAAATGCTGCTGGTGGGCATGCAGCGCTGGTTTGCGCCACCCACAGAAGCAGCTTGTAAAGTGTGTCTCAGACCTGCCACTGCAGTGTCTGTGTGCAGTCCAGAACTGCCATCTTGGCTGTGAAGTGCACCCACTTCCCAGCCCCTGAACCTTCCCTTGGCATCATGTAAGTCACCCCTATGGTAGGGCGCATTGTATGTATAAGGTAGGACATGCCTTGGTGTGTGTAGCATGTCCTGGTAGTGTATTACACCCCATTTCGTTTTTCACTACTGTAAGGCTACCTGTTCCTCATAGGCTAGAATGGGCAGTTTGACTATTACATTCTATAGTCCTAACTGACCCCAGGAACATGGTAGAAAAACGAATTTAGTATGCCTGAGCTCAGAATATTAAAATACACCTTTTAGTGAAGTTTATTTTTATATTCTGTGTTTGAAAATACCACTTTTAGAAAGTAGGTATTTTCTTGCCTAAGCCTTCCAGTGTGCTCTGCCGTTATGTGTATTGGCTGTCTGGTTTTAGAGGGGCAGGACAGGCTGAGTCAGACCTGGGTTGAATAGAGAGATCTGCATTTAGAGTGTGGGGAGGGGTGGCTCTTTGATCTGAATAGGGCTGTGCCTGGCAAGGTGAATGCTGGCTCCACCTCCCACTGTGTGTCTGAAAGCAGACCCCTCTTTCTGAAAGGAAGGATGCAGCCTGGTAAACAAAGTGCTCCAGGCCTGAGCAGAACTGGTTCTGGCTAGGTTCAGGGACTGGTAGCTTCAAGGATCAAAGGCTTTTGGGGTATAAATATCTGTGCTCAAACCCCCTACTTTTGTATTGCTTTTGGATCTGGAGAGGAAACTCTGTCCGTGCCACTGGAGGAATCTGCAGGAAGTGACTGTCCTTGTGCTTGTGTGTTGTTTCTTGCACTGGCCTGCAGCAGTGACCACTGGACCTTGAAGAAGAGAGAAAAGGACTTTTGAGAGAACTTTTATTTTTGTTACAGCAATTACCCAAGGGCTAGGAAAAGAGCTAGCCTCCTGCTGGAGTCTCAGGCACATCAGACTCCACCACCAACCTCCTGCTTCCTCCCTGCGAGGATTGCTATCTGCTGATGAGGCTCCTGTGAGTTCCAGGGCCTCTAGTTTGCTTCAGAGAAAAGAGTGCTGGAAATCGTCGCTAACGCACGTTTGCGAGCCGCTGCAGTCGAGAGCGCTGGAAAAATCATCGCGCTGCTGCCGCTGAGTGCTCGCAACACGAAACCATCGCTAACGCCCCTTTGCGAGCCGCTGCAGCCGAGACGCGCTGGAAAAATCATCGCGCGGCTGTCGCCGAGCGCTCGCAACTCCTACAGAATCATTGCTTCAAGACATCGCATTGCGGACGCCGTGCGTCCACCATTTTCATCGCATCGCACCGGATTTCGTCGCTCCCTCGCGGAGCGCCATTTCTTCACATCGCAACACGATCGCACATCGCAACAGGCTCGTCGCATCGACTTCTCCCTCGCGGCAAGAAAGTCATCGCATCGGCGGCCTAGCGTGCAGAAGTTTGTCGCATCGTCTCCGCACACGCAACAGGATCGTCGCCTCGCCTTCGCCCTCCCGGCAAAGGTCTCAGCGCATCGGCGGCCTAGCGTGCAGAAGTTGGTCGCATCGTCTCCGCACGCATCAGCAGATCGGCGCATCATCCTCCCTTGCGGCAAGGATTTTAACGCATCGCCGGCCTCGCGTGAGGAAAATCATCGCGACCACTTCTTTGCGACATTTTGTTGGTTTTGCTACTAAACCCAGGTACTTTGTGAGAGAAAGGGTCGCAGAGACCACTGCCTTGAATTTGAACCTTATTTTTGAAACCTCTGAACGAGAAGGGGGCACAGAGACCCCTGCCTTGAATTTGAACCTTATTCTTGCAACCTTTGAACTATTTTTGACAGCCCTTCAACAGCTATCCTATTTTTGACAGTATTGTGGCTTTTACAGTTATTGGTCTCGTGATAAATCTGCCTTTATATAAAGATACTTATTTTTTATAACTACTTGTGTGGTGTCCCTTTGTAGTGTTCCTCACTGTGTTACTGTGTATGGTCATAAATGCTTCACACACTGCCTCTGAGATAAGCCTACCTGCTCGTGCTATGTTACCGCAGGGGTATTAAAGAGGGTAGCCCTCTCACTCTGACTTAGGAAGAAGGGTCCCTACTTGGACAGTGGCCAGCCATTGCCAACTAGAGACCCCCATTTCTAACATTGGTGGCAGCGGTGGGATCTGGACTTGCATTTATGATCGCATACAGTAATTATAGTGTACACTACTAGTGAGTGCAGACCATAACGTACCGCATACATTTTTTGAGAATTTTCTTTTGCTCCTATATTGTGATTGATATTGCCGGTGATTTTTCACCCGCGCACGTTTTCTGAGAGTTTTTGGGATCCTATATTGTGATTGATATTGCCGGTGATTCTTCACCCGCGCCCATTTATTGAAAGTTTTTGATCCCCTATTGTGATTGATATTGCTGGTGATTTTTCACCCACGCACATTTCTGAGAGTTTTTAGGATCCTATATTGTGATTGATATTGCCGGTGATTTTTCACCCGCTTACATTTTTTGAGAAGTTTTCTTCTATCTTTTATTGATATTGCCCGTGATTGTTACAATGGGCAAGCCTATGTTTTATTGATATTGCCGGTGATAGTACCCGCATAAATTTTTGAGAATTGTTGGATCCTATATTGTGATTGATATTGCCGGTGATTTTTTACCCGCATACATTTTCTTGAGAAGTTTTCTTCTATCTTTTATTGATATTGCCCGTGATTGTTACAATGGGCAAGCCTATGTTTTATTGATATTGCCGGTGATAGTACCCGCATACATTTTTTGAGAATTGTTGGATCCTATATTGTGATTGATATTGCCGGTGATTTTTTACCCGCATACATTTTCTTGAGAAGTTTTCTTCTATCTGTTATTGATATTGCCCGTGATTGTTACAACGGGCAAACCTATTTGTTTTATTATTGATATTGCTACAATGGGTCTTGCTGAAATGAGACCTACCTTTTATATAGATGATCTGTTAACCTACAGTCTAGAGGAGCTAAGGGGGTTCTGTGAGGAGAAGGGCTTAGCAGTGAGTAGGAAGGAGACTCAGCTATCCCTGCAGACATCCCTGAGACTTTTGCAACAAGACAGATGGAGATTCTTGGAGTCCCAGTACACCTACCAAGAGGGTAGTTGGTCTGAGGGTGGCTCTAGAGAGTCTGAAGAGGAGCAAGAAAGTGTTATGCAATATCTCATAGGTGGGGAGTTCCTTGATGAGTCTAGTGCCTATGGTAGTACCAGATTCCCCTCAGGGTCCCCAGAGGAGTTGGTGGACAGGCGGGAAGGTCCCATAGGTAGGGAGTCCCTTGCTGGATCTAGTGCACAGGGTAGCACCCAATCCCCTTCATGGTCCCCAGAGGAGTTGGGCAGACAGAGGGAGAGGGAGTACCAGCTGGAATTGGAGAGGCTCCAAATAGAGATTGCCCCGCTGGAGGCGCACCTAGCGCAGATAGCAGAAAAGGAGAAGTTAGCTCAAGAGGGTAGGTTACCCCTGGAGCGCAGTTTTAATTGTCTGGATTCCCCAGAGAGGGTGGGGTCCAGTGGTGGCAGCAAAATTGAAGTATATAGTGATGACAGTGTAGTACACCCACCCAGAGATGTAGCACCTGACTTGAAGGAGGGGGTTGATCTACACCAGGGGATTCAAGGATATGAGGTAGCTCCATTAATATGCAGTGTCCCTGAGGTGGATTGGGGAACTAGCGCAGGGGCCCATAGTCCTAGTGAAAGGAGGGAGACTCTACCGACTCTGGATGAGAGGTGCAGGGAGAGGGGTTCCCCCGTGGTTGAAGTCCTGGTGTATGAGTGTGAGGACCGCCCAGAAGAGTGTGGGTTGAGTGATAGAGACAGTCAGTTAATGTCTCGCCCATTTCAAGAGAGTGGTGTGGGGTACGTATGTGAGACACTGGATTGTGAGGTAAAGGTTAGCACCTGCGTGGAACTGTGTAATCCAATTGTGGGAGAGCATATTGTGAGTTCCTATTTTCCAGAGCTAAACCAACATGTGTTAGAGTGCGAGTTCTCTGATCCTAGGGAACTTGCGCAGGAGGCAGACCTCTGGGTGAGTACCAGAGGCTCTGTAGAGGTATTGGGGAATGACCCTCAGAGGAGTGGTTCAGATGTCTTCCAACCCAGAGTGGTGGGAAAGGTTAGGAGTGTTACAGCTGGGTCCCCTTGTTGTGAGGAGGTTGTAGGGCCTCACATCCTGTCTCGTGGGAGGGGAGTGAGACTGGGATAGGTCCCGAAGTGCCCCAAACTCAGTCTCCTGGACTGGATGGTTCCATGAGGGAACACCAGGTAGGGAGCCTAGTCTGTCCGGATGGACCGTCCATTGTGGGGGGTCCCCCCGTGTTAGGTGAGCTGGGAGTGCCTGTAATCAGACCTCCAGCAGTTCTAGTGTCGGGCAGTACCGCTCCAGTTGGGAGGGTGCAGAAGGCCAGAGTGAGGGGTGAGGGGGGGAAAGAGTCCCCAGTGGAAGAACCAGTGGGTCAGGGGCCAGCCAGAAGGGCTGAGCCTCATAGGATTGGCCATGGTGATGCCACTTCTGTCCTGGGGCATCTTCACGCACTGTCAGAGGGACAGGAGGTTGTGAGCTCTGCGCCAGGCAGACTGTCACACGACACGCTAGGTATGTGTCACCCTCAGGAAGCCCTGGTTGGCCAGGCAGTTGTTCAACCACAGGGGTTGGTCCCTGGGATGGTAAGTCAGGTCCAGGTGTTGTCTGACCTGAAGGGAGGGACAACTGTAAGCAGTGTCCCGGCCATTTTTTTTTCTAAGAGCACCACTCCCGGTGGGAGGGTGCAGTATGCTGGAAGGGGGTGCAGAGGGAGGGAGTCCTCGCCTCTGACCCCGGTGCAACCTAAGGGTTTTTTCAGGTTGGTAGATCAGTTGCAGGGTCCAAGCCCTGAACTGGTGGAGTGGTGTGTTTTCCTTGAGGGGGGCCTGTGTGCTCCCCAGGAAGTCCTGGTGTGCCAGGCACAGGCCCAGCCTAAGGGTACAGACCCTAGGTTGGGGGGCCAGGTTCAGGGTGTCCCCCCTGATCTGGAGGAAGGGGCAACTGCTAACAGTGCCCCTCCCGGTTTGTGTTATGGAGGCACCTCTCCAGGTGGGAGGGTGCCGGGCCCCAGTAAAGGGGGCGGGGAGAGGGCAGCCTCACCCCTGACCTCCGCCCAGTCTAAGGGTACAGACCCTATGCTGGGATACCAGTTGCAGGATAGAACCCCTGAACTGGTGGGCGAATTATGCAGGACACCTGCCTCAGGTGCCCTGACAATTCTGGAGGGGGTACCGCTCCAAGTGGGAGGGTACCGAGCCCCAAAGAGAAGGACCGGGTGTGGGGGAGCCCACCCCAGTCGCTGGCCCCGCCGTTGGGTACAGGCCCAGGGCTGGTGGGTCAGTGTCAGGACGCGTTGCCTGGCCTGACAGGAGGGAGAGTGGACAAAAGGTGCCAGACACCTGGGGTTACTGCCCCGCACTCTCTGATGCCACAAAAGTTTGAGAGCCCTGAGAGGTATAGGGCTTGGATTTCATCACTGACTACTGTCAGTGATTACTGGGGCTTGTTGTTTATCTGTTGGGACACACCTGGGGGCCAGTTAAGGTTAGATGCTGCACAGGTGGTGTCCACAGGTAAGGGGAAGAGTTCCCCATTGGTTGTCTTAGTGAGCCCTGAGAGGTATAAGGCCTGTGTCTCATCCCTGACTACTGTCAGTGGCTACTGTGGCTTATTGTTTATCTGTTGGGACACACCTGGGGGCCAGTTAAGGTTAGGTGCTGCACAGGGGTGTCCACAGGTGAGGGGCAGAGTTCCCCATTGGTTATCTTAGTGGGCCCTGGGAGTGTGGACAGAGGGATCCACCAGGGTTCAGATTGGAGTAGAGCTGGCATATGCCCCTGCAGTTGCGGGCCAGTTCCGTGTTCTATCGCCCGAAGCAGGGAAGCCCATCAAAGTAGTGATTGGTCTACCCTGCGTTTTGGCTGGAAGGGGGTTGTGTTGGAAATGGCCCTTTTTGCAGGGTCACCCCTAAACTTTTTGCCTGCCTCCTGTATTTTTGCTGACCTGTTTCTGTTGGTTTTATGACTCTGGGCACTGTACCACTGCTGTTCAGTGCTAAAGTGCATATGCTCTCCCCTTGTAAATATGTCTATGTGAATTGGTATATCCCTGATTGGCTTATTTGGTTTACCTGTTAGTCCCTAGTAGTGTGGCCTGTGTGTGCCCAGGGCTGGTAAACCAAATGCTGCTGGTGGGCATGCAGCGCTGGTTTGCGCCACCCACAGAAGCAGCTTGTAAAGTGTGTCTCAGACCTGCCACTGCAGTGTCTGTGTGCAGTCCAGAACTGCCATCTTGGCTGTGAAGTGCACCCACTTCCCAGCCCCTGAACCTTCCCTTGGCATCATGTAAGTCACCCCTATGGTAGGGCGCATTGTATGTATAAGGTAGGACATGCCTTGGTGTGTGTAGCATGTCCTGGTAGTGTATTACACCCCATTTCGTTTTTCACTACTGTAAGGCTACCTGTTCCTCATAGGCTAGAATGGGCAGTTTGACTATTACATTCTATAGTCCTAACTGACCCCAGGAACATGGTAGAAAAACGAATTTAGTATGCCTGAGCTCAGAATATTAAAATACACCTTTTAGTGAAGTTTATTTTTATATTCTGTGTTTGAAAATACCACTTTTAGAAAGTAGGTATTTTCTTGCCTAAGCCTTCCAGTGTGCTCTGCCGTTATGTGTATTGGCTGTCTGGTTTTAGAGGGGCAGGACAGGCTGAGTCAGACCTGGGTTGAATAGAGAGATCTGCATTTAGAGTGTGGGGAGGGGTGGCTCTTTGATCTGAATAGGGCTGTGCCTGGCAAGGTGAATGCTGGCTCCACCTCCCACTGTGTGTCTGAAAGCAGACCCCCTCTTTCTGAAAGGAAGGATGCAGCCTGGTAAACAAAGTGCTCCAGGCCTGAGCAGAACTGGTTCTGGCTAGGTTCAGGGACTGGTAGCTTCAAGGATCAAAGGCTTTTGGGGTATAAATATCTGTGCTCAAACCCCCTACTTTTGTATTGCTTTTGGATCTGGAGAGGAAACTCTGTCCGTGCCACTGGAGGAATCTGCAGGAAGTGACTGTCCTTGTGCTTGTGTGTTGTTTCTTGCACTGGCCTGCAGCAGTGACCACTGGACCTTGAAGAAGAGAGAAAAGGACTTTTGAGAGAACTTTTATTTTTGTTACAGCAATTACCCAAGGGCTAGGAAAAGAGCTAGCCTCCTGCTGGAGTCTCAGGCACATCAGACTCCACCACCAACCTCCTGCTTCCTCCCTGCGAGGATTGCTATCTGCTGATGAGGCTCCTGTGAGTTCCAGGGCCTCTAGTTTGCTTCAGAGAAAAGAGTGCTGGAAATCGTCGCTAACGCACGTTTGCGAGCCGCTGCAGTCGAGAGCGCTGGAAAAATCATCGCGCTGCTGCCGCTGAGTGCTCGCAACACGAAACCATCGCTAACGCCCCTTTGCGAGCCGCTGCAGCCGAGACGCGCTGGAAAAATCATCGCGCGGCTGTCGCCGAGCGCTCGCAACTCCTACAGAATCATTGCTTCAAGACATCGCATTGCGGACGCCGTGCGTCCACCATTTTCATCGCATCGCACCGGATTTCGTCGCTCCCTCGCGGAGCGCCATTTCTTCACATCGCAACACGATCGCACATCGCAACAGGCTCGTCGCATCGACTTCTCCCTCGCGGCAAGAAAGTCATCGCATCGGCGGCCTAGCGTGCAGAAGTTTGTCGCATCGTCTCCGCACACGCAACAGGATCGTCGCCTCGCCTTCGCCCTCGCGGCAAAGGTCTCAGCGCATCGGCGGCCTAGCGTGCAGAAGTTGGTCGCATCGTCTCCGCACGCATCAGCAGATCGGCGCATCATCCTCCCTTGCGGCAAGGATTTTAACGCATTGCCGGCCTCGCGTGAGGAAAATCATCGCGACCACTTCTTTGCGACATTTTGTTGGTTTTGCTACTAAACCCAGGTACTTTGTGAGAGAAAGGGTCGCAGAGACCACTGCCTTGAATTTGAACCTTATTTTTGAAACCTCTGAACGAGAAGGGGGCACAGAGACCCCTGCCTTGAATTTGAACCTTATTCTTGCAACCTTTGAACTATTTTTGACAGCCCTTCAACAGCTATCCTATTTTTGACAGTATTGTGGCTTTTACAGTTATTGGTCTCGTGATAAATCTGCCTTTATATAAAGATACTTATTTTTTATAACTACTTGTGTGGTGTCCCTTTGTAGTGTTCCTCACTGTGTTACTGTGTATGGTCATAAATGCTTCACACACTGCCTCTGAGATAAGCCTACCTGCTCGTGCTATGTTACCGCAGGGGTATTAAAGAGGGTAGCCCTCTCACTCTGACTTAGGAAGAAGGGTCCCTACTTGGACAGTGGCCAGCCATTGCCAACTAGAGACCCCCATTTCTAACACCCTTGCTCTATGATCATTGGGTGAGGGACAGCCTAGGGGACACTGAGTGTGAAAAAGTACCTCAGTTCGTCCCTTTTAGCAACGCGAAATTAACGTGGACCCAAACGGATGCAGAGAATGATGACGTGCTAAATGCAGTGGTCCCTCCAGAGATTCGAGCCATTAAGGAGCCGTTGTTTGCTGTGCCTTGAGTCACCAGGTACAATTTGCGCCCTCGGCTGAGTAATAGTGCACCAAAGGAGAAGTCAGACTAGTCAGGGATGGACTGTGCAAGTTAGGGTGTACTTTGCTATAGTACCAACGGAGTTAGTTTAGGTTGATGTGAGATTGGTGCACTGTTCTGACATTGGACAGGATAGATCGAACGTGCTCCCTAGGAGGGGGGTGCATTATCCTGTGCAACGTGGGATTGATTGCGAGCTTAGGACGGAGCAAGCTCCACCGCCGGTGCTCAAGAGGGCCAACGTTGATGAACAATAGGAGCCTGTACCAGTGAGGCTCAGACGGACACTGGGAACAATTGCCTTTGCTATCAGTTTTATTGCATTCCTTTTCTTGCCTCATAATGCATCCGTTTGGTCGACCTATTGAGGAGGAGGAACAGCCATTTGCATCACTGTGTCTAGCGCAGGGTTGGTCCACAAAGAGTAAAATAGTTTTCATATTGATAGTTGTGATTGCATTAATAACTGTACTTGGAATAGCTTGGTTTCTGGAGGAAAAGTATCCTGTACGTTCCTTGGTTGGTACAACGCCCACTTCCACTGAGCACATTTTTGTTACTTTGGCCCCTCACAAAGGAGAGCATAGAAAGACTTACACAGACAATGTATTTATACAAATGTTGCATCAAGCCCATGATATGTCCAATACAACTAATTGTTGGGTTTGTGGATTGCTTCCCTCAGTTACTCACAAGAGTGATAATTTGTTGTCCATGCCATTGTCATATATTGGTAGCTGTGAAGGTTGGTTTAAATTGTTCGTTATGGTGCACTACCATTTCCAACTCTCTACTTAGGTCATGACATCTGCTGATTCTCTCACTGTGGTAGAGTATATAAGTTTTCATCACCGGTTAACTCCCATAGGACAGGCAGGAAATGAGACCTCCGGTACATTGTCCCCAAAATCCTGTATGAGCAAATATGAAAAAGTGAAGAATGAAAAATGGCTTAGAATGGAAATGGCTAATTTCCAAAGGTTCAACACCTCTGAATATTTCCAATCTTTCCAAGATCGTAATGTTACTAAATACAAACCGATGCTGGTGTCCGTGGTCAACACAACAGCTAGTTTCTGTATCCAGGGGAGAGGGCAGGTAAAGGTGGGGGAAAGTAAATGCAATTTCACCCACAGACTGATTAATAGTCCACCCTTGATCCTACCCCAGAATGCCTATTTTGTCTGTGGATCCCAAGCTCACATCTGGCTTCCGAGGGGGTGGTCTGGCAGATGTTACCTCTCTTTCCTCCTCCCCCTGTGTATGTTGCCCGGTCAAATTACCATAAAGATCATCGGCTGCAATGTAGGAGTACATACTTGCCCCGAGTCAGAAGGGTTGTTTACACTGAGGATATAGATCAGACAGATACCACCTGCAACAGTTTGATGATGCTGTAAGGGGTCTTTTACCTTTCTGGGGCCCCATGGCTAATAGTCTTCAGCTTCGTCGGCTAACAAGAGTTGTGGAAGGGGTTATTAATACAACAGTTGGGATACTGACAAA
Source organism: Calotriton arnoldi (assembly GCA_963921515.1). Taxonomy (NCBI): domain Eukaryota; kingdom Metazoa; phylum Chordata; class Amphibia; order Caudata; family Salamandridae; genus Calotriton; species Calotriton arnoldi. Next base: position 599,984 of record CAWUFW010004637.1, read on the forward strand.
CATCACTGCTGAGCTCCAGGCTACGAGATTAGTTACCTTACGAACAGGATGGTGTTAGACGTCATCCTCGCTGATCGGGGAGGGGCCTGTCGCATCATTGGCAGCAGCTGTTGCGTTTATATACCTGACCACGCCCCCAGTGTGTATACAGCTATACAAAAATTGCATAGACTTTCGTCAGACATACACCAAGAGACAAGTACTTGGTCACAATCGGGGTGGTTCTGGAATATGCTAACAAGATGGGGTTGGAAGATACTTATCTTTTTGGTTATAGTTGCCAGTATTATCTTTACATGTTGCCTCTGTATACACTGTCTCCCGGCTTGTTGCACCTATTGTGTAAGTGCTCTGACACCTAAACGGAAAATATCCATTCATGATACTAATGCTGCGATCATGTTGCAAAAACATACTGATGACATCATGCAGATCGACAAGGGTATCTTTGAATACTGATTATGTACGCACCAGCTTATAGTGATGTTTCTTATCCTTGCAATATGTTATCGGCTTCTAGATAGTAACATAAAAGTTGTTAGCGAATGCTAAAAGGAGGGTCTGTTGGAATAAAAATGTTTTAGCTGTGCTGTTTACGTCTTAAGTTAGCATTCGCGTCACCATTTTATGTTCAGCCGCGATTTTGAGCCATGATCGAAACTCATTTTTCTCTCTGCCTCTGCTGAAAGCAGCTGTGGTAGTTTTCGTTTCCTCAAGGTTGGGCCTTGCTGTACTAATGAATACACTGTTCTTATTAGCACATACCTTTCCCACTAGATAGAGGCCTGTTCCCACCTTTAGAGCGGCGGGCACAGGCAGAACGACCTTGGCATTAAGATAGCGTGTGCGCGGTCTCAGGATCGAAACTCATCCTTCTGTACCTTCTTTGTTAGCTAGATCCAAATGGAAATTTCCAGTCAGGGTGTGTCGTCATTGGTTCTGAATTGTACATAATGTATCACCATGTTTGCTGAAGTCAGTCCCTCTGCAGCAATCCCAGGAGGCTGGTCAGACTGGACTCTTCTCGAGTGTAGCTGAATAAATATACTTGGTTTGTATTCTCTACTGTCTGACCGACTCTTCATTTGTATGGAAGGCTGAGAGGTGGTCGCGAGTGAACCGGGTGGCCCTAATCGGGTCACTTCATTCACATACATGCCAACAGACCTGTTTTAGGCAGGAGACTCCCGATCTTTTTAAGCCCAAAAGTGCTTTCTTTTACCCATCCCCTACCTAAAATATCCTCTTTTCAATGTATGTCAATAGGGAAAATCAATTCCCCAGATTTTGTTTCCTCAAAATCTCCCTCTCATCAAGTTCAAAATGTTGGCATGCATGGTACATTGGACCACAGAGGGCAGGAGGAATGGGGTACGGACATGGATTTGGACAATAGAGGGCAGGAGAGAGGTGGGCAGGGACACTAAACTGACCTTACAGGGCAGGCGCCAAGGGTTGCAGCAGCACAATACACCACACAGGCAAGCGGGAGGGCAGTGCAGCACAATGGACCATGGAAAGCAATAGGGAGGGGACAGGGACATACACATGGACAACGGAGAGCAGAGGGGGGAAAAGGCAGCAAGCTGACCATACCGGACAGACAGGAGGGGCAGTTGAAGCACAACAGACCATAAAGGGCCGGAGGGAGGGGACAGGGGCATGCCAACGGACCAATGAAGGCAGGAGAATGGGGATAGGGGCCTGCACATGGAAAACGGAGGGCAGGGGGTAAGGGGACTGGGCGAGAGCACACTGTATCACTGAAACCAAGCTGTACCCTGCTGATGAGCCCATAACTAGGGCAGATCCAGTCCTGGGTTGCCTGTGTTCCGGTTCAGGAAGGACCTGTCTTAGCAGTTCAGGATGAACTGCTCCCATTGAATCAGGGTCAAGACTGATTTGCATATAGCTGGGTCCAAACTGTGGTGGCATGGTATGCAAAATATCGATGGATTGGGATGCAGCCCAAGTGATCACCAGTGGCTGAGATTAATTTAAGCATTCTATACATCACTGTTTTGTATACATATTGTGTCACCCTAAGTGGGACGAGTATGCCCAGATGTGGGTCTCATGCACACTGTGTCACTGGTTCCAAACTGTACACAGCTGATGAGCCCATAATTAGGGCGAAACCAGTCCTGAGTTGCTTGTGTTCCGGTTCAGGGTGGACCTGGCTTGGCAGTTCGGGCTGGACTGTTCCTGTTGGAGCAGGGTCAAGAATGATTTGCATATAGCTGGGTCCAAACTGAGGTGACATGGTGTGCAAAATAACGATGCATTGGGAGGCGGCCCGAGTGATTGCCAGTGGCTGAGATAAATTCAAGCATTCCATAAATAACTGTTTTGTATGATTATTGGGCAGGCGGTGAGGCCACTGGAAGCACAACACATGTGGAGGCAACAGGGAGACTATAATGGCATACACACAGACAACAGATGGAAGGTGGAAGTGGGTCGGCACAGCAAGCTGACCAAACTGGGCATGTGGGAGGGGCTGTGGAAGCACAAAGGACCATGTTTGGCAAGCAGGAGGGTTAGTGGCAGCACAGCGGCCATGGAGGGCAGAAGGGAGGGGTAGGCGCTGGACACAGACAAGAGAGGGCAGAGGCTTCGCCACAGACCATGCAGGGCGGGCAGGAAGAGCAGTTGCACCACAACAGAGTATGGAGGGTAGAAGGGAGTTGCAGCAAAATGGACTATGGGGCCAGGAGGAAGGGGATAGGGGTAAGGAACTTGGACAATGGAAGGCAAGGTGGAGGGGGCAGGAACAAGCAGCAGCCATTTGACAATGGAGGCACAGTGGCAGTTCAATAGAACACTCAGGGCCAGATTTATCAAGGTTTTGCATCGCCCTTGTGCCCCCAAGGGGGTGCAAGGGCGACGCAAAACCTAAGTAAGATTTATCAAGCTATTCAAGGCCACCTTGTGTGGCCTTGCATGACTTGATAAACCTAGAGTAACGCAATGCAGCGCAAATCGCTGTGTTGTGTTATTCTGCCCCAGGGAGGCTTTCCATGGGTGGAGCATGGGTGTTTCCACGCATCCACCCATGTATTTTGGCACATTCCCAGATTTACCATTACTGGTAGACCTGGGAATGCATCAAAATGCTACGCTTTCCCAGGTGAGGCGTACTGAGGAGAAAAATCTTTATTTCTCCTTGTTTTTTCCTCTTTCTATGTGTGCTGAAAATGCCTCTGATAATTGTTTTTGTGCTAGAAGGTGCCTTCCTGCACAAAAACAGTCCTGCCTGCAATGCAGGCACTCTTGCACCACTGTGCTAAGGTGCTTGCGTTGGCGCTAGGCAGCACATTGTGCGCCAGCGCAAGGAAAGGACAGTAATGCGTCATTATAATGTTAAATACGGTGTATTCTTGCACTTTCCTTTTCACATAGCGCAGCAAGGTGGCTTGCGGCGCTACATGAAATAATGAAAACTCTGCCCCTCAAAGTAGACAGGAAGGCTAGTGGCAGGCCCATGGAACATGGTGGGAAAATGAAGGGAGCAGGGGCATGGACACAGTCATTGGAGGGCAGGAGGGTAGGGGCAGCAAGCTAAGCACAGAGGCTAAGCAGGAGGGCAAAGACAGGGGCATAGACTCGGGCAACGGAGGGCAAGAGGAGTGGGCAGGGGTATCGAGCTAACTTGAGGGTAATGGCAGTGCATTGGACCACACAGGTCAGGAGGGACGGGGCAGGTGCATGGACGCGGACAACCGAGGGCAGGGAGGAGGTTGGTATGGGCAGCAAGCTAACTGTGCAGGGCAGGCAGGAAAGGCAGTGGCAGAACAACAGCCACACAGGACTGTATGAGGGGGCAGGGGTATAGACTTGGACAATGGAGGGCAAGGTGGAGGGAGGCAGGGGCAGTAAGCTTGGACGGGGGCAGCACAATGGACAGGACAGGCCAGGCCAGACCCTGTATCCAATCAACAGCCGGACTGGGAACAGCAACCAGCCCTGGCAGATCGCTGCTCAACCGGCCCCGGGGTCGGGGGGGGGGTGCTATTGAGAAGCACCGCTCCCGCTCTTGTTACAGGGGGCCGATATTGTAGCACCGCTGCAAAACCGGCCCTCAGTAACAAAACCGGCCCCCACCCCTCCAGCCCACTGGGAAAACACCTGGTGCCCGCTATAGCCAGTCCGGCCCTGGTCCAACCCCCTTGCCGTGCATTAAGATGGACATCTTACTTTATGTTATAAAAAACCTAGAAATTCACTGAAAACAACAAATGTTAAGGTGACGTTCTAGTTCGGAATTGTAAGTATATCTAACTTTACATTAAAAAAACCTTAGCAATTCACTGAAAGAAACAAAGGTTCAAGGGATGTTATAGTTAGGTGAAAATGTCAAGTAAAACATACCATTTGAAACTAACAAAACCCTATTCACCAGATAATGTTATCTCAAGTAACTATAACTCATACCCTAAAGTAACTATGACTTGCGCCCTGCCATGCACTGCTTTCACCCTTGCATATTAAATCACTCATGACATATTCATTGACTACATTTATAACATCTCTGATCACAACTGAAATACCATCATTGTTGATTTAATTGCTGCTGAATATGAAAAGGTGCCAAATCACCTACAATCTCCACCCGTTTGGCCCCACCCCCTTCCTCGTTAGTAGTATGCAACAGTGCTGGCTCCGGGTGGGTTGATCACAGTGCTGGCTTCAGGCCCTGTTGCCAGCCCCCTGCTGTGCATGGCCAAAGTCTGTGCGCAGTGTGGGGTTGGCTGCCTGTGGGGGGTTAGCTACAGGACCGGACAACCCCCCACTGTGCAAGGAAGAAGGGGCTTGGCTTTATGTATGCTAATTAAATATTATTTCATGTTAAAAAAACAACCTAGAAATTCACTGAAAAAAACAAAGGTGAAAGCAACATTACAGTTAGGTGTGATAAAAAAGATCTGTATTTGTTTAAAAAAATTAAAAAAAACTGAAATTGACTGAAAAAACCAAAGGTTAAAGTAACGTTATGGTTAGATTAATTTGTCAGTGACAACATTAAAGTTTTGAACTAAAAAAACACACAGGAATTTACCAGTTATATTTAGCAGAGATAACTATAGCGTGTGCTCCCGCCAAGCACTGCTTATAACCTCCCAAATGACATCAAGCATGACATGTTCTATGACATCATTGATGGCATCACTAATGACACCATCCAATGACTGTGTTAGTATTTTATAATTTACATAGTGGCGGGTAACTACCATATTCATCTTCTACCTAATTTTGCACTGCCTGTGGCCAGCTAATTGGTATAAGTGTTTACAAAACGCATGTGCTCCTAATGCACCATAGGTGTGCAGAGGTATTGAACACGTTATAAATCTTTGTATTGAACAGTAACTCTGTGTGCAGGTGACAGCTAGCTTGTGTTCATTATGTTCCACACAGGTTTTTTGGTACTGCAGAAAACATTTCCAGCAGGGCTAAGATTCTACGTACTACATACTAAGTATTGTAAGCCACCTTGAGTTATTACTAGACAGAATCCTCTCAGCATGACAATATCTACTTATCACAGAAGACTGTGTCCACCAGGTACTAACCTATGCACATATGCTATCTGTAATGTTTTCACCACAGTATGAAGGCTGCAGGTAGTGTGATCCTTAGCACCTTCAGACCTTGGTTATTTTAAGTAAATAGTCGGTCTTTGGACAAGTTTTGCATAGAGTGTATACTGTTCTTAGTAGATACTCTTTAATACTCTGTGGTGTATTTCTCATGAGAGTTCCACTGTCTGCAATCAAACTGGCACACAGTAAACTCTCTCCGCAGAGTAAATAGTGTCAACAGGACCCACTTGTCTACTTATTTCGACTTTTTTCTCAATGTAGGTTAAGTGACTGTCAAGGGTTTTATACAAGTAAAGTCTGTCCGTAATAGGGCATTAGTTATGTAACAGGGCTTCAGTATCTGGAGGAACATGGTTTTCCCTGAACAGTTGTATACAGATTGAACACTGTGTGCAGGATAGGTTACCCTTTCACCTGTGGTTCATAGTCTACATGAACTTGGCTACTCATGAAGAGTATGGTATAGGGTCTATGTTGCACATAACACAAGCTTGCTTTACCTATGGGGGTTGTATGTATGATAGCTGTAATAACGCCTCATATTATTCTGAGCTAATTTGCATTTCTTTTCATAGCTCTAATGTAATATGGAGAGCAATATGTTTAAAAGTAGCTTGGGTGATGTCATCAGAGATGTCATCAGTGATGTCATAGTACATGTCATGAGTGATGTTATTGTGAGGGCATAAGCAGTGCATGGTGGGGGCGCAAGTTAAAGTTAGCACTGCTAACTATAACTGGTGATTATCTGTGGGGTTTTTGTTGGAAATATTAATGTCACTGACAAATTCACCTAACTATAATGTTACTTTAATCTATCTATCTATCTATCTATCTATCTATCCAGTAGCCTTTCTGTAGTTATAGTTAGGATTCGGAGAAATAGGAATTCCTCAGATTTTTGATTAGTAATAACTTTGCCACTGTTTGACGAATCTCCACGAAACTTTACAGACCTATTCTTTTTTCTACATTGGCTGACAATGCAAAGTTTTGTGGTGATTAGTTAAGGGGGTGCAAAAAGGGGGGGGGGCACAAAACATGTTTTTCCACCAGTGCATATTCCACTGACTTTTTAGACAGACGTAGCGAACAAAATGGATTTACCTGAAATTAGGCAGGAATGTAGATTATGATGTGGAAAGGGTCCTTTTTTCTATTTGATTTTAATTGGTTAGGTAGTTTTTTAAGTTAAAAGGGACAAAACCTTAGTGATATATGAGGCCTTGGTATATCTTGCTACCTTTGTGGACCTGATCAGTGTGACTGCTCTCCCCCCGCACAGCTCCACCACTAAGTGAAGCCCCCTGAGCTCACAGTTGCAGGGTGTTCGAGGCCCTTCTCCACCCGCTGGCTCCTGCCTGCACCTCATCCCTGGTGGTCAAGTGGGAGAACACTCTGCTCTTCTGCTGTTCTGCCTCTGCCTCTCTTGCCTCTTTCCTTTTGTGCCCTCTTTTTCTTTGCTTTCCTTGTCTTCCTTCGTTTGCCGTTCTGTCACTTTTCTCTTTTCACTCTCTCCTTCATTTTTCCCTCGCTTTCCCCACACCGCTGCTGCCCTGTGGCCCCTCCCCCTCCAGAGTGTCCTTCCCACTCCCGCCTCCCAGATGACCCGCCCTCCCCCTGATCCCTACTTAATGGTGGCCGCTGCACGGCAAGAAGAGGAAGACCACTTACCTGGTCAGTGTGACTGCTCTCCCCCGTGCAGCTCCACCACTAAGTGCTGCCCCCTGAGCCCTGAGCTCACTGTTGCAGGGTGTTCGAGGCCCTCCTCCACCCGCAGGCTCCTACCTGCACCTCATCCCTGGTGGTCAAGTGGGAGAGCACTCTGCTCTTCTGCTATTCTACCTCTGCCTCTCTTGCCTCTTTCCTTTTGTGCCCTCCTTTGCTTTCGTCTCCTTCTCTTTCTTTCTCTTCCTTCGTTTGCCATTCTGTCACTTTTCTCTTTTCACTCTCTCCTTTGTTTTTCCCTCGCTTTCCCCCCACCGCTGCTGCCCCTGCGACCCTGCTCCTCCAGTGTGTCCTTCCCGCTTTGCCCTCCCAGCTGACTCACCCTCCTCTGATCCCTACTTAATGGCGGTTGCTGCGCGGCAGGAAGAGCAAGATCACTGACTTGGTCAGTGTAACTGCTCTCCCCCACACAGCTCTACCACTAAGTGCTGCCCTCCTCCAGCTGCAGGCTTCTGCCTGCCCCTCATGCTTGGTGGTCCAGTGGGAGAGCACTCTGCTCGTCTGCTGTTCTGCCTCTGCCTCTCTTGCCTCTCCTTTTGCGCCCTCTGTTTCTTTCCTTCTCTTTTCACTCTCTCCTTCATTTTTCCCTCGCTTCCCCCCACCGCTGCTGCCCTCGTGGCCCCTCCCCCCCCAGCATGTTTTTCCCGCTCCCGACTCCCAGCTGTCCCCCCATCCCTACTTAATGGCGGCCGCGCAAAAGGCATGCCAAGGGCAAGCCCGTCTGCGCCTGTGTGTGACCCGACCACGACCAGTGCCAGGGACCCTGGCCCTCTGACCTGCCACCGCTACAACTCCAGCACCCTCCACGATCTCAACCCCGGACGCAACAACTGCCAGCTCTCGATGCCGAACAACACCCACCGCCCCCTCTCCTGTCTACATTGCGGCGACACCTTCACCCACCTCTGTACCCCAGCACCATTTTCTAACCTACCGGACATCAATGCTCACAAACTGCCCAACTGCATCCTCCTCAACGTTTGTTCCCTACTCAAACACGCCATAGAAATCTGGGACCTCCTCACCACCTACTCGCCCGACGTCACCTTCCTCACGGAAACCTGGACCAACGCCAACTCTGCACTGACATTGCTACCATCATTCCCGACGGATACAAGTTCTTGCGCAGGGACCGCCCCACCCATCCAGGAGGAGGCATCACAGTCGTCCACAAAAACACCCTCCGGAAGACCCGCAGGACAACACAACGACCTTCATGGAGCACCTCCACTTCCAGATCCAGACCAACTCCAAAACGATCCTTCACAGAACCCTCATCTACAGGCCGCCCATGCCCCCGTGCTCTCTTTACAGATGCCATCACCGACCTCATCGCACCCCATGCCCTCGCATACACAGACTACATCCTACTCGGAGCTCGGAGACCTAAGCTTCACCCTGGATAACCACGATGACTCAAACACCACCTCCCTCCTAGAGAACTTCGCCAACATAGGACTGAAACAAATAGTCACCGCCCCCACACACACAGCGGGACACACACTCAACCTCATCTTCACCGGAGGAAACAGTGTCACCTACAGCCACATCATGGAACTCCTCTGGACAGATCACTACTGCATCCACTTCTCCTTGAAAAAACCCACCGTAGACAAGCACGCCCACTGCCTCCCCCTTCAGAAGCTAGAACAAAATCACCGAAGACCAGCTCACCTCTGTCCTCGTCAGCACCCCCACCACCAACCAGGACAGACGCAAACAACGCAGCACGCAACTTTCAGCACTGAATAATGATCTGCGCCGACACACTCGCCCCACTCAAGAAAGCCATCACAAGACACATCAAGAAAGCAAGCTGGTTCACCCCTCCACGCCAAAAATCCAGACGCTCCTGCAGACGACTCAAAAAGACATGGAGAAACAATAAAACCCTGGAAACACCCACCGCCTACAAAGCAGCCACCACCACACACCACCAACTCATCAAATCCACAAGGAAGAAATCCCTCCAAGACAGAATCCTCACCAACACACACAACACCATAGAGCTCTTCTCCATCATCAAGGAATTTGCCAAACCCTGCAGCGAAACAACAGACGTCCCACCCTCCCAAGACCTCTGTAACAGATTCAGCACCTTCTTCCAACACAAGATCAAGATGATCTAAGACAACATCGACAACCAAGACCACCTCATCGCTCCAGCTCCCCCTCTTGCAACCCCACTCAACAGACCCTGCTCAAATGGATCCCGCTCACAAAAGAAAACACCTTGAAGACCATGAAAGGCATTTACTCCAGAGCACCCTCAGACCCCTGCCCACACCACATCTTCCACAGAGCCGCCTCCGCCATTGCACCCAAACTATATTGGACGATCAACTGCTCCTTCGAGACCACCACCTTCCCCGAAGACTGGAAACACGCCGAAGTCAACACCCTCCTGAACAAACCCTCCACAGACTCGACAGACCTCAAGAACTTCAGACCCATCTCCCTGCTTTCCTTCGCAGCCAAGGTCATCGAAAAGGCCGTCAACACCCAGCTAACAAACTTCATCGAAGCTAACAACGTCCTGGACACCTCCCAATACAGATTCCGAAGCAACCAAAGCACCGAGACCGCCCTACTCGCCGCCAACACGAACCTCCGTTCCCTCCTTGACCACGTCGAAACAGCAGCCCTCATCCTCCTAGACCTTTCGGCTGCATTCAACACCGTCTCCCACCGCACCCTAGCCACAAGACTCCACAACGCCGGCATCCACAACAAGCCCCTCAACTGGATCCGCTCCTTCCTCACCCGCATAACTCAGTGGGTCAGACTCCCTCCCTCTCGGAACTTACAGAGACCAACTGTGGAGTGCCCCAGGGCTCCACCCTCAGCCCCACCCTCTTCAACATCTACATGGCCCCCCTCACAACCATCGGCAGAAAACAGGGGCTCCTACGCCGACGACACCCAGCTGATCTTCTCCCTCACCAACGAACCCAACATCGCCAGACACAACTTCCAAGAAGGGATGAAAGCCATCACCACCTGGATGAACAACAACTGCCTAAAACTCAACTCAGAAAAGACAGAAGTCCTCATCCTTGGCACCACCCCCTCCACATGGAATGACTTCTGGTTGCCCTCGGAAATCCCCCAACCCCGACGGACCACGCACAAAACCTCGGGTTCATACTAGACTTATCGCTCACAGTGAACCGCCAGATCAAAGACGTCTCCTTGACCTGCTTCAACACCCTCCACATGCTTCGAAAGACTTTCAGATGGATCCTAACCACAACCAGAAAAACTATCACCCACGCACTCATCAGTAGTAGACTGGACTACGACAATGCTCTCTATGCCGGAATCAACAAGAAACTCCTTCACAAACTCCAAACTGTCCAGAACGCCATAGCCAAACTGATCCTTGACATCCCCAGTCGCAGCCACATCATCCAAAAACCTCAGCGATCTCCACTGGCTTCCAGTCGAAAGAAGAATAACCTTCAACCCTCACCCACGCATACAAGGCCCTTCATAACACCGAACCTGCATACCTGAACAGCCGCCTCGCCTTCCATGCACTCAAAAGACACCTCCAATCAGCCCAGCTCTCTCTGGCCAACCTCCCGCACATCAGCAAGACTAGAACAGGAGGAAAGTCCTTCTCCTACCTTGCAGCTAAAGCCTGGAACACCCTCCCCTCCACATCCGGCAATCTCCCACTCTGCCCCAGTTCAGGAAGGACATCAAGACCTGGCTTTTTGGACGGCCCCAGCACTCAACGGAGCTGCCTCACTACCCCCAGTGCCTAACCCCCTTACGGGTGAATATCTGCGCTTTACCAACCCTGATTGATTGATTTGTGGTATACTGCAGTGCATGCCAATGATTAAACACAATATTATTGGTTAACCAAAGACCTTGCAAAATAAAAAGGCAGCCATATTGTTTAGACCACACTTTCGAAATGTAGCATAGTACTGTTTGTGTAATCCATAGGAAGAAATTAGGCAGTTTAGGGAAGCCTGTAGTGGCAGGGAAAATATTTGTTATAGATTTATATATGCTTTTTAAAAGTTTACGGCATACCGCATAACTTTTGCGAAAGTATCTAGAAAGTACCCCAGTACCTATGGAAAACAAACACAAAATTTAATATAACAAAAAAACCTCTACAACAAGCCACTCTACTCTACCACCCGCCACTCCACAACATACCACTCCACTGTACGACGTGCCACTCCACTTTACAACATGCCACTACATGCTATGTCACTCCACTCTACGACATGCCACTACACTCTATATCACTCCACTCTATGCCCCGGCACTCTAAGACACTCTATGACACACCATTCTATGACACGTCAGTCCACTCTATGCTACGATATGCCACTCCATGGTATGCCAATCCATTCTATTCTATGACACCGTCACTCCACCCTATGACAAGCCACTCCACACTACGACACTCCCTTCCAGTCTCTGACACTCCAGTACAGTCTATGACACACCACTCCATTCTACGACATACCCCTCCACTCTATGCAACTCCACTTCAAGTCCCTCCATTGTAAGACACTATATGACACGCCACTCTATGACATATCACTCCACTCTACTGTATGACACGCCTCTCCACTGTACGCCACACCACTCTACAACTCTGTGCTCCACCCTATGCCCCTCCACTCTACAGCATTCTACAACATGCCAATCCATTCCATTCTATGACACGTCACTCCACTCTTCAGCATGCCACTCCACTCTATGACATACTTCTCAACTCTATGCCACTCCACTCTATGCCCCCCCACTGTAAGACACTCTGACAACCAACTCTGACAGGCCACTCTGACACACCACTCAGCTCTACTGTATGACTCCACTCTGCAACTCTGTACTCCACTCTATGCCCCTCCTCACTATGACACTCTACAACATGCCAATTCACCCCACTCTACGACACTCTCCAACACTGCACGTCACTCCACTGTATGACACGCCACTGCACTATACCAGACGCCACTACACCCTACTACATGCCACTCTGACATGCTCCTCCACTCTATGACACCCCACTCCATTCTGACACGCCAATCCACTCCACCACACATTACTCCACGACATTGCATGCCGGTCCACTTTGTGACATGCCACTCCATTTTATGCCACACCACTCTACTCTATGCTCCTCCACTCTAAGATACACCACTCCACTCCACTGTAGGACACAGCACTCCAGTTTACGCCACACCACTTCACTGTACGCCAGTCCATTGAACGCAACTCTATGCCCGGCCACTCTACGACACTCTATGACACGCCATGCCACTCCACTCTACAAGAAGGCACTCCACTGTATAACACGCCACTCCACTCTATGACGCGCCACTCCACTGTATGAAACCTAATGCCACTCCGCTCTATGACATGCCAATACATTCTACAACACACCGCTCCACTTTGCTGTATGACATGCCACTCCACTCTGCAACACTCTACTCCACTCTGTGCCACTCTACAATACGCCAGCTTCCTCTAAGTCCACTCCGGTCATGCCCCTATATCAACCAATGGGAGTGGGGCATCAAGAAGAACAGGAAGAGAAAACCAAGGACCTCATGGATATTAAAATACAAGTCGCATCTAGATGGCATCCTCAGTCCACAGAGAAGGTTAAAGATCAGGCATTAACCAAGGGGCCTGACCCCGCAGATCAGCAGGGCAAAGGAAGTATATTCCTGAGCACCTCAAGCCCATGAGTCACTCAACAACAACAGAACTTGAGTCTAGACCCCTTGGAAGAGGAGCATGATCCCCAATCATAGGCAGGGGTGGCGTAAGGCCTACAAGCAAGGGAAACCGCAAATGCAATGCAGGTCGTCCAGCCCCAAGGAATGATTCCAAGGAAAAAATAAATTAAAAACACTAGATGCCATCTCAGATGTCGCAGTACTGCAGGGCAGATAAATTAGATGTACAGGTTTCCATCTCACAGACAATAGCCGTCCTAATTAAAAGAATTGATGGGAAACAGGATCGGTTGAACAATCTAATCGTAAAAGATTAACCACTTGGAAGCAAGGATTTTTAAAGAACACTGAAATAAACAAATGAAAAGAAATGGGCTGGCTGTAAACCACTCGGACATGACTTGCATTGCCTCTCTAACAGGCCCCTCGTAACTGCGCCTGGCTTCCGTGTTTGTATCAGAAAGTAGGAGTTTTTCACGCGGATCCCACTAGCCTGCATTTAAAAACAATGCTTGACACCGCCCAAAATGCAACTCACAGTTTATGTATCCAAATATTTTGTACGCATAACGAGAAACAGGCACATTAACGTTCGCCAAAACACTGCGACATCAGTTCTGGGCCCCACAAGGACATGACTGACATTGCCTCTTTAAAGGGTCCCTCAAAACCACCCTAGTTCTCTTCGTCTTATCTTTTTGGGCATGATTTTGTATTTTGCTTTCGGGGAATCGAAACGAAGGGAGTCTCAATGGATTGCTGAAAGAAAAAATCAAAGAGGGAATGGAAAGCAAAGGGATCCTGGACGGTATCATCCACAGCAGAGGTGTTCAATGATTCTCAACTGCAAACCAATGGAGAGAAATGGGGAAACTTCATGGCAAGCATGGTCAGTGTTTTTTTTCCCTCGTTTTACCATCCTTCTCCTTTGTCTTTCTTCATATAATACATGCAGTAAACCGAGTTTAACTTTAGGGCATTATTTTTTTGTGTGCATATCTCACCCACTACCCCTTCTTCCACAGGACCTGATGGGCAGCTGTTGTGTGCAAACCCACAGAAAGTCCTGAAAGTACGACATCTTTATTATTCCCCCAACTCACCCCACTCTCCTCAGCAAACTTTTATTTTTGCTTAGAATAGTTTGATTTTTTTTTTTCAATGTCAACCCTCAACTCCCACCCCTATTGGCTGTCCTCATTTAAAAAACATGGATGGTGAGGCAGAAATGTTTGGGCAGTGGAGGCTCCTCGGGACCGCAGAAACAGGTCTGTCGGCACAAGGCTGGCTACCCGTTCAACCACGGCAGGGCACATAGGGGCAAAGGCATATCCCACAACCTCACCTTTCAGTCAATATTGCGCATGTGTCAGCGTGGACCTTCAAAAGACAGTGCGCGCCTACAATGTGCTCCCGAAGCATCTTTGCTTACAGTTGCCAGGCAAAAAGTACTTCCAAACTCCTGCGTAATCCATTTTATCCTAAGCAGCGTTTTACATTGTCGGGTAGCACCTAATATTCTTGAATGGGACTCCTCGTTTTTGTTGCAACTTAGTTTGTATAACATTAATATTTTCTCTCACCAAATCTCATTATTTTTTCAGTCTTGTTTGAAGTTACACAGACAACATCCTGTTCACACAGCCAACTAACACGTAAAGCGCTACCTTCTCCTGCAGACAGACACACACACACATACGCATTCAGTTACAAATGTACAGGCGGCTCACACTCCTACAATACAATGCACAGACATACACGCACATGCACACGTGCACACACACACACACACACACACACACACACAAACCTGCACTGGTGCAGACACAGGCCCATAAACACACATGACACACATGCTCGCGCATGTTCATGTACATGAGCAGGACCTAAGTGACAGCAGAACGAGTCATCCGTGTCCAGGCTGTTTTTATTTATTTATTTATTTATGCATTTTTATATAGCGCAGACTTTACCCAAAGGTGTCAGAGCGCTTTACAATAGGACCAGTTACGTTACATGAGGAGAATGTTACAAAAGTACATGTTACAGAAGCAAACGAGATACAAGAAGAGGTATAATACAGCAATAGATGACAGTCACTCACAAACACACTAGGATGACGCTTGTACAGGCAGAGAATACAAATTTACAATAGTGAAAGAACTTCCTTGGGGGCTTGAAAGGGCGTGTATTAGTTCTGGAAGTGTCTCTGGAAGAGAAGAGATTTGAGGTCAGTTTTGAAGGTCCGGGTAGAGGTGGTGGTACGGAGCTGTGGTGGAAGCGAGTTCCAGATTCTCACCGCATTGCCTGAGAAGGATTGAGCCATCGATCTTTCCCTTTTAAAAGTGGGGGGCTCAAGCAGTAGTTTTTCCGCATTACGAGACGGCCTAGAGCCTCCAGAGATTTTCAGTTTATTCGCCAGGTAACGAGGGGACGAAGTGTGCAAGGCTTTGTGGGTGATACAGGCAGTTTTGTATATTGATCTTGCCTCGATGGGAAGCCAACGGAGGGAAGACAACAAGGGTGTGATGTGGTCACTTCTTTTGGCCCCAAAAATAAAACGAGCCGCTGAATGGAGAACGGATTTAAGAGGGGAAAGGTGGGATTTGGGGAGGCCAGTAAGAAGAGAATTGCAATAGTCCAATCTGGAGAGAACCAGCGATTGGACCAGGGTTTTTAGGTCTTGCTCCGGGAAGAAGCGTCGAATCCCCCACAGAAGGCGCAGTTGGTATCGAGCATTCTTTGCAATGGAATTGATGTGGGAGAGAAGATTGAGCCTTTTGTCAAGTACTACACCAAGGGATTTTGCACTGTCGACAACAATAGGTTTACTGTTAAGTAGATTCAGCTGATCCATCCAAGATTGAACAGGAGGAGGAGAGAGTGAGGTAGAGAGGAGGAGGAATTCTGTTTTGGAGGGATTCAGAATGAGTTGATGAGTTAGCATCCAGTTTTGAATAGAGTGGAGAGTAGAGTTGAGGATTGAGAGATCGTGTGTGGAGGACACCTTAAGGTAGATTTGGGTGTCATCCGCATAGAGATGGTAGAGGATCCCAGATTTACTAAGGAGATTTCCCAATGGTTCCAGATAGAGATTGAACAAAGTGGGTGCAAGGATAGAGCCTTGAGGGACGCCTTGACCTACCGCCAATGGAGATGAGAGACTGTTCGCTATTTTGATCATTTGGGATCTGTCAGAGAGAAAAGAGGCAAACCATTTAAGCACTGTGCCTTCCAAACCCATTCTCTGTTGAAGAGTGTTAAGGAGAGTGTTGTGATTGACAGTGTCAAAGGCTGCAGAAATGTCTAGAAGAATCAAAAGACAAGACTCCCTGAATCGAGTATGCGCAGCGCGTCATCAATCACTTGCAGCAGGGCTGTTTCAGTGCTGCAGTTTTGAATGAAACCAGACTGAAAGTTGTCAAGAAGATCATTGTCCTTAATATGACGGGAAAGTTGTTTCGCTACACATCGTTCTGTGATTTTTGCAAGAAAAGGGAGGTTAGTGATGGGGCGGAAGTTGTTGAGGTCGCTCACATCAGCGGTGGGTTTTTAAGAAGAGGGGTAACCTGTCCTGTTTTAAAGGTAATAGGAAGGGAGCCTTGACTGAGGGAGAGGTTAACCAGACCGGTCCAATAGGAAAGAGTATGGGTGTAGAAGTCAATGGCAATGTCACTAGGGATGGGGTCAAGAGAATGGTTGGAGGGCTTTGTTTCAAGGATGCATTTGAGGAGGGCATCTTCAGAGATGGCATCAAAGTTCTGCCGAATGACTAAAGATTTGCGCTCCTCTAGGGGGGTAGGATGAATGACCTGATCCACCAATGATTTCACTTTTTCGTCAAAGAATATAGCGATTTCCGCTGCTTTCTTTGGAGAATCCTCCGGCTTAAGGGTTGGGGGAGAGCAGTTAGGATTTTTGACGAAATCGAAATGTTTTTTGGGTCTGTTTTTGGCTGAGTCGAGGAGGATTTTGAAGTGTGATACTTTTTCAAGGAAGATGTGTTTGTGGTACTTGGATCTTGCTGACCGTAGCGTAGCAAGATTAGTGGTGGATGGAGCTTGTCTCCATTGTTTCTCCAGGATTCTCAGGTTCTTCCTTTCTTCATAAAGGGATTTGTTGAACCAAGGTGCTGAGGGAATAGGCCTTTTCCTTTTGCTTTGAAGAGGGGCGACATTATCGATTTCGACTGCAAGGACTGAGAGGCATTGGGAGGTGAGATCATTGACATCCAAGTTTGGGTCTAGCCTTGGAAGTGATATCATAGCAGAATTACAGAGAGAATCAAGGTCAATGTTTTTGGAGTTACGGAACCAGGTAGTAGTCCTTTTAGGTTGGCCAAGAATTATAGAGTGTGATAGGTGAAGAGAGAAGGGGATGAGGAAGTGGTCAGACCAGTCTACATGAATAGGGATAGCAATTGTAAGCATGTCTGCTTTAGATATAACAAGGTCCAGAGTTGAGCCCTTCGAATGTGTTGTTTCAGTGCAGTGTTGGATGAGGTCGTTTGCTGAGAGAAAGGTGGCCAGCCTACTAGCAGAGGGATCCTCCAGCGAGCCCCAGTGGAGATTGAAGTCTCCCAGGAAGATCTGTCTGTCACTTTGCGAGTATTGGTCGCTGATGAAGTCGGTGAGCTCCTCCAAAAAAGAAGAAGAGCAGCCACCAGGCGGCTGGTAAATGGCATGAAATCTGAGAGGTGAGCAGTGTTGGATTTGAAGCTCAAGAGATAGGCACTCGAAAGTACGGAAGGAGCTGTTAGGAAAAGCCTTCAGTTGAAGGGAGTTTCTAAAGATGATTGCAACACCTCCCCCAACCTTGTCTGTTCTGTCATTTCTAAGGATAGAGTAGTCAGTGGGTAGCAGAAGATCAAACATAGAATGAGAGGTGTCATTGAACCAGGTCTCTGTGAGGAAAAGCATGTCGAGATTGTGAAGGGTGATGGTGTCAGAGATTTCCAGTTTGTGTTTCATTGCGGATCTGCAGTTGTGGAGCAGACAGCGCAACTCTGACGAGACTGTTTTGGTGACGGGGACGATTGGGCTATGAGGGGTGATAGGGATATTGTACTTGTAAGAGGGTGCCCGGGAGGAATAAGGCAGATGATTACTTCTGACAGAAGAGATGGTCGGAATAGGGAAGATAGTAGACTTACTTGGAGAGGAAAGAGGAGGGGGGGGCGGCTCTCGAGGACTTGTAACTAGTCAATAGGTTGGCGATGTCTGCAGAAGACAGATTGTGATTGGCTTTTTTGGGGCGTGGGTGCGAGGTGCTTCTCGGGTGTTTGGGGAAGGGAGTATTTGCCAAGGGAAATGGGGTGTTTGGCAAGGTGGAAATCATAGTGCATAAGAGTGAGATGGTAGCTTCAAGCTGGGAGATGGAGGTGATGAGAGATCCTAGCTTATTTTCCAGAGAGAGTAAGGCTGAGCACGGCATGTTAGGTTGCTCAATGAATACAGGAGGGAGTGTAATTGGCGAGGTAGGGCAGGGAGAGGAGGGGGTGCGTGGGAGGTATTGGGGTACAAGGTAAACAGGTGGAGAAGGACACCTGTGTTGGGGTACAAGGTTAACCGGTGGAGAAAGATGGTGGTTGAGAGCGGGTGTTGGTGCATCAGAGGTGAAGAGAGAGTTCTCTTTGCTGATGTTACAAGGGGGATAAGAATTGAGGTTGAATTTAGGGGGAGACAGGTGAGGAACGAGGAGGGAGGGCGGGAAACAAGGAGAGGAAAGAGGGGAGTCATAGAATGGTGGGAAGTTTGGGGAGAAGAGAGGGGAGGGGGTAGGAAGGGTCCCGTGAGCAAGGAGAGGTGGATGTGAGGGGACAGGCACTAGGCAGAGTGAGGGGGGTTGGGTTATGGGGTGGTTGGAGAAAGAAAATGGTTCTGCTAGGTCCGAGGGAGGGAAAGGGAAGGGGTTACCGAGGGGGGATAGGGGGTTGAGCAGCATTACTGGAGGAATAGGAGGGTGAAGAGAGGAAGATAGGTTTGGGGAGAAGAGAGGGGAGGGGGTTGGACAGGTTCCGAAAGCTAGGAGAGGTGGATGTGGGGTGGCGGGCGCCAGGCAGAGTGAGGGGGGTTTTGTTAAAGGGTAGTTGAGGAAAGGAAATGGTTCTGCTAGGTCCGAGGGAGAGAAAGGGAAGGGGTTACTGGGGGGGGGGAAAGGGGGTTGAGTAGCATAACTGGAGGAATGGGAGGATGAAGAGAGATGTAGGGGGTATAAGAAGAATTCAGGGTACAAGGTGAGGGGGGGAGCGGGTAGGGAGGAAGAGAAGAGGAGGGAGTAGGGGGAACGTAAGGAAAGTTCGCTTGGGGATCAGGTTGTAGCAGAGGTGGACAGAGTAGGGGGGTTGTAGGTAGGAATCGGGGGAAGGAGGTAAAATTGGAATACCGGGACGTTGCAAAGTGGAAGGAGAGAGTATTAGCTTGAGATATGGCTGACGTGTTGAGGGGGGGTGCACAATGGGAGGGGGGATGAATGGGAGAGGAGGGAACAGGGGAAGGGGGAAAAAGAGGGTCGGGCTGTGCCTCCCGGGGAAGTGGCCTATTGGAGGATATGGCTGATGTGTTGAGGGGGGTGTACAATGGGAGGGGGAAGAATGGGAGAGGAGGGAACAGGGGAAGGGGGGGAAGAGGGTCAGGCTGTGCCTCCAGGGGAAGTGGCCTATTGGAGGATAGGGGGTCAGGGGAGGAGATAGGGAGAAACGGGTGGAGCTAGATGAAGAATCAGGGAAGATCCCAGTCGCAGGGGTGGGGAGTAGGGAAGCGAAGAGGTGATCAAAGAGAGAGAGACAGGTGTCTTTAGCTTGGATCATGATAGTGCCATTGTTATAAAGTGAGATAGTGAGGGAGCCGTTAAAACAAGTAGAAGGGGAAATTTTTAGCTGTTGCCCATGTGGGAGAGAAGAGGATGAGGTGACGTTGAGGGAGTTATGAAAGCTGGTGGACCAGGAGGGGATGTCGTGAGTGAAAAAACATGAAGTCGTTTTTGAGCCTCCCATAACGAACATTGTAGAATTGGTCAACAAAGAGGGAATCAGGAAAACGTTCAATGGTGTTATGCTTGAACCGTTTTGCTGAAGCTTTAGGCAGATTAGGGGGATAAATGATTTTGAAGCTACTAATACCAAACTTAACTCGAGTGGAGGCCATGTTGGGAGACTGAGGCGGAGGAGGGTGGTGGGGGGGAGAGGAAGGTGTTGTTAGGAAAGCGGTAGTGAGGAGAAGTATAAGAAGAAGAAGATGGCACATATTCCAGTAATCGCGTGACGTTATCCGATTAATGTGCGGTCAAGAGGCATCAAGGTTGGCAGGGCAAAGGACTCTGGTCCAACCAAACATTTACAGTGTAACCAGGGTGTGGTATAAGGCCCTTAGTAGTGTAAGCGGCGGAAAAGGGTCATAGTATGTAATAAATCATGCTAGTAAAGGGACAACCCCACTTTGACCACCAAAGAGGTGGCTGGGGTGAAGAAGTTAGAGACCTTGGTGAAGCGTGTTATCTTTGAGGGCTGTTTGATGTCTGATAATTGCATCTGCCTGCCATATTAGAACCAGCCCTGCCAGAGGCCACTTTGCAGCCTCTTCTTGTCGCTAGCCCACTGGAGCCGGCACAGGGAATTTAAATGGATCTCCCAGCACAAAGTCCCTTCCCCCATCCGCTTATCAGACAAGCGTGCAGGACAAAGCCAGACAGCTGAGTGTAAGACATCTGCAAAGTGAAGGTGCAGGCTACCGGGGCGGGATAATAAAGGGACAAAAGCCGCAAAGTGGCCACAATCTACCAGAGGGTCACTGAAGCAGAAATGTAAATTGGTAATGGGAAACCGTTTGTCCAGTCGGACCAGCTCTGGGTTTCCCAAGCAAAACAGTGACACATAAATTACATTGCATTTATTTAATGCCTAATACCCCTGATGGGGGGGTCGAAGTATGTCAACACAGGCTTTCGTAGGTCGCTCATTAGTTGTGGAGGTGTCAGACATGGTTCAAAATTATGCCCCTTGCGTACCATTGGCTGGTTTTACTGTCACTATGATTTCCATGCTTCTCTTTGGTCAGCACAGTACTGCTTTATTTCCTCTTTGTGTGTTTGTCTGTCCCTTAGAGCACTGCCCAAGCACAGCTTCCTCCCCAATGACCTTGTAATGTTCGCACTTTAGGAGCTAATTTTCTTCTTTCAGTTGCATAACTCCACAAGAGTGGACATGTTTGCAGGACCCCCCCCACCCCTCACTCAGAGTTGTTCCGTGCGCCCTCGCACACTCCTGTCCTGCAATGTTTTGTTTGCCCATTGTTGTATGACCCCTCCCATCTGTGTTGTAGCTTGCCCCTTCCCACCCTCCTGTTCTGTGGTCCTTGCCCCATCCTACCTGCCAGTCTTGCATTATTGCTTGCTCTCCCACCCCACAATATTGCTTGCCTGACATGTTGCCGCACCCTAATGTCCTGCATTATTTCCACCCCTACACTCCCACCCTGCCACCCTCCCATCCTGCATTGCTTCTACTCCTGCCACCCTCCCATCCCACGTTGTTGATCCCATGCCCCTGCCCTCCCCTCCCACATTGTCGCTTCTACCCTCCACCCTCCTGTCCGCATTGTTGCATCCACACCACCACCCTGCTGTCCCTTCTTGTTGCAACGTGATAGTGTTTTTTCTTTATGGCTTGTTTGACGGTGGGGTGGGAGGCATCTACAACTTCTGTGTTGCACACTCTCCCTCCCTTTGAGATGTCTACCACCAGCAACAACAAAAAAATGCCACTATGACATGGCCAGCATTGGCCGCATCATAGCACTTTTGTTTAGAAAATCTCAGCCTTGACTAATCCACTCTACACCACTCCACTATACTCAAAGCCACTAAACTCTACACCACTGTACTCCACTCCATAACATTACATTCTGCTGCAATACCACAGTCTATACCACTCCTCTCTATACCTCTCCACACTCCCAATCTTCTCCACTCTAAACCACTCTACTCTACAACACTCTACTCCAATCTACACAACACCCTTTACACCACACAAATCTACTCTACACCACTCCACAACATTCTATACAACCTAACACTATAATCCACTCAAACACTATACTCCACTCGAACAATCAACTGCCCTCAACACTACACCCTTTCGTTATACAACTCTATACTCCCTATATTACATAACACAAAACTACACACCACTCCACAACTCACCCTACCACTCAACTCTACACTATTAAACTACACACTACTCCAGAACACTACACTGTACTCAACTTTTCAAAACTTCACTCAACGCCCCTTTACACCTCAAACGTTTAAACATACTAAATAGCAATCACACTAATATAAAACAAAACTAAAACATATTGGCAAAGCCATCGGTGAGTCCGAGTGGCTATGCCAATGTTTGTTCAGTTATCTATTATTGCTGTTAAGCAGAATTTCTTGTCAGACACCTAAGCCAGTCATTTGGTACTAATACTGGTTGATTCTCTTTATTCGGTGGTATGCAGAAGTACGTTCTAATAAAATTCAGCAAAATTCACTTACGCCTACAAATGAAGAAAAAGGAACAGAGACGTGACTAGATTGAGCAGCTTTATCTAGTTTATGTGGCTATCACTAACAAAACGAGGTGCAGGGGAACCTTATGAAACACGAGAACTGCCTGTTTGTGGACTGTTTGGGTAATTCTTGGGGTTCTCCCTGGGTCTTGTTTTTTAAGACTCACAAGAATTGCCTTAACTATGATATCTGATCATTTATCAGGTTCGACTGCCGAGAAATTTGGGTGAATTCTGTAGTCCAATTCATCCCAGGTGAATTAAATATTATGGGTGGGTTTGGTCAATTTTGGGGGACACAAAATACTGTAGTCCAAAACTACTTGCCAATATTATGCCTTAACATGGCGAGATAGAACTTTATGACGTAGCCTAGGGACAGTACCACAAATGCATTTTGCCAGAGTAATGCACTTGGTGCAGTACACTACGGCATTGCCAGACCCACTTTCAATTTACCAGTAGTTCTGGAAAATAAGATTGTCTCACCTTAGCCAAGACACCTACCAAAAAACACTGAAAAATGAACACTGCAAATGTATCCATTTAAAAACAACTGTTTTCAAACCATTATTTCGCTTCACTGCTTCGGGGGACACTATCTTACCAAAATATCCTTTCTGCGTCGGGTGAAGGCCAAAAAGGTGTCAACGATCTGCTCCTTGCTTCGGGTCTTTTTAAAATCCCTCTGCACGCCGCCACCTTCCATCTGTGGGAAACATGCCATGTTACGTGTCAGTACTGTGCCTCTCATGTAATACTTATATGCTCTGAGTGCCATTTCAAAGAACCTCCATTCAGTTAGTGGGTGATAAAACAATGAAAAGAGGAAAGTATTATAAGGGACTTTTGTGCGTATATAGTTTTTCCTTCTTAACAATGACATTGTTACAATGTGCAGAATGTATTTTCACCCTTGCTTACATATGTACACACTAGTATGGTACTGTTGTCTTTGAAACAAATTCTCTATGATGTGTGGAAGTGTGTTTTTCTGATCCTTGTCAACTTTGTCTCAATTTTGGCATAGTCACCAACTTGTTCAAGATGGATGTCACGCTAGTCATGCTTGTTCCTTCTGCCCTACACATCTCACTGCCTGTCGTTTCTGCACCAGGTAGTCAAGTACATTATTATTTGTTTATTTCCACTTTCCTTGTTCATGCTGTTTCCAATTAACTTTCCCCGGCTCACTCACAAAACAAACTATCTCTTCAAGATCTTTCCACTATATCACTGTGCCCTATTCATTCATATAACACACTGTTGTTTATATAACTAGTTTGTCCTACCATTGCCAGATTACATTAGCATAGAAGGGGCAGAATAATTATTCATGCAGTGGAATCGTGCTTAGGTGCTAAGCCAATAAAGCGTTTAATTTTACTGTGCTCTGAATTGCTGATAAAATGATACATTTGCTCAGACCACAGTGATTTTTGCATTTATGATAATTTCATATGCACAAATACTGTATAAAAACCCTTGATTTTCGGGGTGAGCCAGAAGACTTTCCTGTTCTACTAGGGATGCTGTCTGTTTCTCTCCTGATTTTGCTGCCCACTTTGGACTTAGACTAGTTTTTGATTTTGCATTTCTCTGTATTGCCTTTTTTTACTGGGAGGTTTAAAGGCACTTACTCTGTATTAGAACATTGGAATGTGGAGCACTCCATTGAATACAATGGAGTGCTTCGTGCTTCTACGGGCTGGTAAAAGCCCGCAGAACAACATTCCACGTTGTGTTTGTTCACAGCTATTGCTGTGAACAAAGTCCTCTCGGAGCTTGAGGGGATTTAAACCCCCTCAGGCTCCGAGAGGCCTTTGTTTTATTTGTTAGAACATTCTGCCCTCTAGTGGCAAAATGTTCTAATAGCCTTATAGCCCTTCGTAGCAGGGCTATACCGGCCATTAAAGTCCTGCTCCCTTGTTAAAGGCCCGAGCCGATGGCCGGTATAGCCAGCTACGATGGGCAATAAGGCTATATTACTTCAGAATTTTGTTATAAACCTTTTACCTATTCTGCTGATCTACAACTCAGTTATTGAGTGGATCCATTTATTTAATTGACTGTATTTACTGATATGTTGGTATGTAGGGAGGTGCCTTGACGCAGGAACACACTGCCTCATGAAATTGAGGATTAACACTGTCTTCAATTCACCAAATTGCGGGCATTCTGTTTGAGATAAATGTTAGGGTTTCAAGATCCACAGTATCGAAGAGCAGAACATAGGCTGGCCCAGATGAGAAATCTTGACTTTTCCCTGGAGTACAACTTGGGCCCACAGGCAAGAATGTTGTGCTACAGCACTGTTCATGCTGACTTTACTGAGAAGTCTGGCACTTTAAAATGTCCTATTCATGAAGTCTAAAAAAAAATATTTGCAGACTCGCTTCTATTTAAGACTTGATCAACAAGAGCAATGTAAGGTGTAGTGGTCATGTGAAAGTTACATCCCTTACACTA
This sequence comes from Calotriton arnoldi, assembly GCA_963921515.1. Classification (NCBI taxonomy): domain Eukaryota; kingdom Metazoa; phylum Chordata; class Amphibia; order Caudata; family Salamandridae; genus Calotriton; species Calotriton arnoldi. The sequence goes on from CAWUFW010004637.1 coordinate 625,049, forward strand.
AGGAAGAGAGGATTTCTGTTGCTATTGTAAACTGTTCTCTGCCTAAGTGTGTGAGGTGTAAAGGTGTAAAGGTGTGGATTAGACCATCTTGCCAGTATCTTGGTGCCATACATTCCATTCTAGAAAGCCCTTAGGTAGCAGTAGCAGTTCCTAATCCTTTGACTTATTTGGTCTCCCCATGAATCACTACTAGGAGTCGGGGACCACCACAAAACCAGTTTTTTCCATTGTGAACCTCAAAACAATAAACAAAAGTACCGAAACAAGTATACATCAAACACACAAATCACAACATAACATTTTCAATTTGAGCTTTTTTATGTATATATATATATACTTATTTAATCTGCTAAAATCACTTAATTTTGTAAACAGTCAATGACCCCTGTGGAGGCGTCACAGACCCCATGTTTAGAATCACTGCCCTAAGGGATCGAAATAAAACTGATTGTAACATCCCCAGGACCCTAGGGTCAGACTATAACATCGTTGTAAACCCTAAATATCAGAGGATGACGTGATGGCAATTGCTTGAGGAACATAAATTCAAGTTTTGACATCAGCCTCCTCCTCTTCAACCGCAAAATGTGTCTAAAATTAGAACTGTTTGCTTTGTGTGTGTGCTTTCAAATCTTCTCTTCCTTTCATTCTACCATATACATGCCTCCTACAGGCCATTATTTTTACTCCTACCGTGATGCCCTCTATCCTGAAGCCGACTGTGGTGGTGGAACTGATGGACTCTCTCCACTGCATGTAACGTGGCTTGGTGATGGCCAGGTGTGCGTGCTCCTCCATTGTAGGGGCAGTGGGATCTACCTTCACCATCTTTTGGTACATGTCTGTCCGCAAGGTTGGTTTCTGAAGGGCCTTGGCCAGTTCTTCCTCCAAGTAGGTCCTGAAATGCAAACACATAAAAATGTTAAGCCGATCCGTATTAGTGTATGAGACTCAGATGGCATCTTAAAGGGAGGGCCTGGCCTGTGGGGAAAGTTTGGAGAGAGTGAGTCATGCATCAAGCAAGGCCGTTGTGTTTTCAACTATAAATTAATATTTTAAATTGATAGCACCCGGCCTCTAGTTTTCTCTGTCTTTTTTGTGATGATGCTACAAATGAACCATTGTATTCCTTTTTAATCAGTGCTGTAGATGAATCTGGCATCGCATGGAATTCTCGAGCTAAATCAAATAAATATTGGAGAGGCCACAGTTCTCGGAATGCAGTTGCCACATCTGTTCATTTCCGAGATCAAGATCTTGGAGATGGAGCTATAGAATCCAGGTATCTCTGTTAATCACTCACTGCTCATCATCAAAAAATGTGTTTTTTGCCTCTCATCTATTCCTTCTGTGGCCAATCTAAATTCCTCAAAAACTAACATTACTGTTGAAAAATATTCAGAGTGAAAAAACTATCTACCACAACATGATCTGTTTCCTTCTTGTTTGAATCCCCGCCCTTATTTTGCCATATATACGTGTATCCATCTACTGTGGAAATTAATGAATGCATGAACGATGTATGGTGCCTGGTAATAAAGGGGAGCTTCTGAATGCTACTACGAATGCTCTTAATTAAAGAAAATCCATATGCCATTCCTAGAGGTCGCAATGTTTGAATTAAGTGACTGGAGAGGAGATGTTAATGCAAACAAATCGACCCCCCCCGGTCTATGACATTACCCCTTATTGTTCATCGTTATGGACTAGAACAATATCTAGCTTTTGTTGTGATGTTTGCTAGGTTTCACTATGGCATGCCAGCCTTTCATTTAATTAACCTCATCATTCCTGTCAAATGTATGCAGCCCTGGCACAAGTCACCATCAGAGGTAAGACTTAACGCATTCTGGGACTTTTTTTCGCATTCTCACAAGGTGCAAGAAACTCTCACAAGTTAGCAAAGCTGGCAGTGTGTTCTTTAACATATTTTCTTTCATGAAGTGCTGGAAATGGAAAAAAATATTTCAGGGTCCCATAAATTGGGGATGAAGTGGGGGCAGTAGGAGCGGATTCTGACAAATTATACATTTACTTTTGCAAAACATTCCGCTCCCAAAGAAAATGTTAAGCATGGCAAGTGTCATAAGAAATCTATTCTGAACTACTTAATTGATCACAAACAGACTGCATTTTAGAATATATTATGAGGTTAAGGCACCTGCTGCAGAGATCTTTGTATACCCACTAAGTTCTGTTGTAAATATAATGCTTTTTCCCATTTTATGTCCTGAATTCCCCGCTGTGATGATGTGCTAACTAATTATTCAAAAGTGAATATCTGTTAATAAATCAAGTCCACATTATTTTCCTATTGTTCTGTTCTATGTTTGTGGTATTTAATCATTGAAGTTGATCATTTCAGGTTCAATCATTATTATGAAATCAGAGTATCTAGGATTTAATAATTGTGTGTTTCATTTTGTTGTCTATTCAAAAGAATTCTGTCTCTGGCTGATAGGGCATAATACCTCCCGTTGATTATCCTGAAAGTCTTCAACAAGCTTCAGACAAATCTTATTAAACCTGTGCACAGGGAGCTAAGAGTTAGAGAGGATCTCTTCAGATGGCCACTGGAATAGGCATAATTGTGCACCCACTTTAACTAAAGGCTGCTGGAAGGCAATCAGCATTCACTGTCTGTCTGTCTGGCTGAGTTGCCAGCAGCACTTATCATGCACACACAGCTGCCTTTGTGAGCCAAAAATAAAACTTATCATTCTGAAAACAGGTATGCGGCTGTGAACCATCTCTGAAACTCAGAATATTCTTTCTATTTGCTATTGTGCTAGAAACAGTATATGTTTACTTTTTGCTATTTACACGCTCATAAACGTCCTTGCTTAATGATTATCTTCATTGTGGTTACTATTCATATTGCATGTGCTAGATTAGGGCTTGGATTGTATATTCTATTTTCTAGTGACCCTTGAGTGTGTTATTAATTTATGAAAGATGATTTGGTGTTTCACTAACTTCTCATGGAATTGACCTTTACCGAAACACATTTTATGCAAACATTGCTTAGCGGGTTGAGTACAGGTTGCAGTCCAACTGGTTTTCTGATTAAGGTTGGCATATTGACTGAGTTTGTAGTGCCAGGAGGTCTAGAAAACCAGACTCTGCAACCCCAGAAAATCTAGAGAATGTAACATTTGGCACCCAAAGTGGGGCATACATTTTCTAGATTTTTGAGTTGGTTTGGATGGCATACTCATGCTACAGTTACATTACAGTTAGCAGAGATACCTGTTGAAATATTGGTTACTGCCTTCAGCTTTGATAGGCACTACCTATGTGCTGTATGTTGATCAGGAACTTGACACATGAAAGGTTATTACCCATATTTTGATTTCCTGGTTTTGAATCTCATGTTTGTTGAATCTTTTCATTAAAAATGATACGCTACCTTGTCCACACGATCGTCTGTCTTCTCCCCTGGATGGGGCCATTGCTACCCCTCGAGTTGCTTAGCCCAGCATGTGCTGTCCCTCCTGATCCTCCCTCATCCTGGCAGAGGCCCTGTGAGATCCTTCCACTTCGGTCCCTGCCAAATTTGATGGGCTCCTGACACGCCAGTAGTCCTGCTCTCATTGACCTGGGAGAGGTGCATTGTTCCCTAGGGTTCAGCTGCTCATGCTGCCACAGGCAACGTGGCAAGTGGGCCAGGCCCAATGCTGAGGGAATATCATGTGGACACATACCCCCCATGACATGGGCAAAGATAAACCCTACCAGCGACCTCCCAGACCCACATGGACCAGTTTACCACTGGACCCTGGGCCGGCCAGAATGGGGGCACCAGCGCTGAAAAGACATCCTCATTGGAGAATGATCTTTTCAAGATCCTTCAAACCATTCAATCCTCCCAGGTGGTTGTGGAAGCCAAGATCGGCAAAGTGAGGGTGGACGTTGCCCTGCTATGTCAGGATCTGCTCAGCACTACAGCCAGAATTGTGGAAACTGAATCCCACTTATCCACAGTGGAAGATGATGTTACCACTCTAAAATGCCCATTACCAGCCTTCTCACGCACACAGCGGAGCTGCATCGCCGCACTGAAGACACTGAGAACCATTTTAGGTGTAATAATGTGCGCATAGTTGGTGTTCTGGAGGGCAGCAAACCACAACAAGTCGCCGAATATCTTGAAACTTGGATCACATCCTGGATGCCCACGGACCAACTTTCCCCCTGGTTCAGAATAGAGAGGGCACACACAACACTGGGTCCTAAGTCACCCCCGGGAGCATCCCCCAGGCTACTGATCGCCTGAATCTTCAACTTCAGGGATAGAGATGCACTTTTGAGAGAGGCCCGCTCTCGCCCTGACCTCGGCTGCGGTGATGCTAAAGTTCTCCTCTTTCCTGACTAAACCAAAGAGGTTCAGCAGGAACGCCGCTCTCTCCTGGCAATCAAGCGGAAACTCTGAGTGCTTGGCCTTCAATATCACCTCCTATTCCCAACCAGGCTCCGAGTGGTCCATGCAAATAAGTCCCACTTCTTTGACAGCCCAGAATCTGCTTGGGCATGGCTCACAGAGGAGCGCCCTCTCCACGGAGCTGGTGTGGTCTCCTTCTCGGGAACTGGCCTCACTGAACCAGCCTGGACAGCACCAGCACCTAAACTGTCGTACTCGTTCATGAAGGACGTGTAACACCGAATGATCCAATTCCTCTTCGCTGTCCCCCCAGACAAGACACGAGACCAGCCTCCATCCTCAATATTCGCCCTCCGGGCGTTTAATGCAGGAGAGCTCCAGCTGAACCACGAGGATCTTTCGGCTACGACTTCCCCACCTCCTGCTGTTCCATCAGGGGTCACTGACTTATCGCAGAGTCCTGCACTGTGATTTCCTATTCACTCTCTATTTTAGGACACCGAGACATCCACTTTTGGAATTTAAAAATTGTATTCTCCTGATGGCCATCACTTATCCTGCATCAAGGAGGGGTCCACCACTCCATTCCCATTTTCAAGCAGTTTTTTTTATTTCTCTTTCTTTTTCTTTTTCAGGGTGACAGAAGCTTCTGGGGTGGAAGTATGGGGTAAGGTGGGTCTTCAGTAATATGTTATTTTCATAGACAGTTTTGATCTGTCTGTACATTTGTTTGTTCTGTATTGCACCCAGGCACACACTGATTCCATATTTCAAGGAGCACAACTCGGTAATATGGCCCCTTGTCATACACCATGGGCAAGCACTTGGGCTGCCTTACACGATGAAGTGTGACACTCACACATCCTACCCACACACATTACTGCTTCCCCAGGTCTGGCATCCCTGCGAGTTCTATCTTGAAATGTTAATGAACTTCTAGTTCACGTGAAATGCACCGCAGTCCTAGGTTTTGCACATCAACACCTTCCTGAGGTCCTGATACTCCAGGAGACCCACCTTATGTATAAATGCTGCCCGTTCTTGGCACATAGAGGCTATGACAGAATCTTCCACTCAAGTTTTAGACGGGGTGGCGATCCTCCCGTTTAACTCTTTTCCCATGACTGTCGCCCATGATAGTAGAGACCCCCAAAGCCGTTTTCATTGCGATCACCGGCACAGTCGAGGGTCAAACTCTTAACCTAATATGGGTCTATGCACCCCCAGCAACTTTAGATGATTTTCTCCGTGATCTGTATAAGATAATTCTCGATCTCCCACAGTGACTGACGCTCATAGGTTGTGACTTCAACGCAGTGGCAGCCGCCACTAACAAAGGGTGGTCGGGCGGGATAGTGCGGGGAGGGTCCAGGGGGGTGTGGGGGATGACGACAGGTTAATAATAATAATTTAAAAACGTACCTGACGCCACCGGCAGCCACCCACGTTGCGTTGCTCCTGCTGGCCTCTTCCTGGGTCCCAGAAGCCCCTGGGACAGACGCCCAGTCAATCCCTGTGCTGCAGAGCAGGACGGGGATTGGCCTCAGCGGGCATGAAAGACGCTCCGCTCAGGTCATTGAGTATGTGGGGTTTCTCCAGCACGGCTGCTGAATGCAGCCTGGCTGGAGAAACCCAAGTGTGCTTGTGTGTTTTAGTCGGCCTGAGACTGCCAGACAAACACACATGAGCACTTAGAGAGTGCACAAGCACTCCTCCTCCACCCTCTCGTGCCCACCCCTCCATGCACATGCTGGCTCAGAGCTGGCAAACGAAAAATAAAACGATGCTTGAGTATGGTTTTATTTTTCGTTTGCTGGCTCTGCTCCAGGCAGTGGGGCGACGAAGCTCCTCGTCCACTGCGGTGTAGCAGCCACTGCTTCAACGCAGTTCCTATCCAGGATATTGGTGCTACGAGTCTCCCCTCTGTGTCCCGACATACCGTTGCCCCTCACCTCTCTGACTGGGCAACCACTCTTGGTTTCTTTGATTTGTGGAGGATATGGTACCCCGACAACGTCAATTCACACATACCTCTGCGGCACACCATACTCCTTCCCGCATAGACCTTGTCTTCATGCCGGCCCTAGATTGTTGCGCCGTATCACATGCCCAGATCCTCACTCCCCCAGGGATGGCCCACGTCCTTTGTGACACCTCAACGCGTGGAATCTACAAGATAAACCTTATGTTCAGGCCCTTGGAGCTGAGTTACAAGCCTATTTTCAATGCAATTAAGGCTCTGTCTGTTCTGTTGGCACCCTTTGGGCTGCTAGCACAGTGACCATTAGGGGATTTGCCAAAGCGTGTATCTGCACACAAGAATGAGCCGGCAGCAGACCCTCACGGCGAGGTCCCCCGGCAACGGAGCCTCTTGAGTGATGAGATCTCTCTCCAATCTCTAGAGGCAGCCAAGCACCTCTGGAGCGCCACAATGGCCAAGGTCTATGGATGAGGGGGGACAAGAACGTAAAGCTGCTATACTGGCTGGCCTCTTGTCTGCAGGCAAACAGAATTGTGCCCAAGATCACCAATGACTTTGGTAACAGGTACTGTACTCTCTCGGGGATCGCACAAACATTCGCCTATTACTATAAGTGTCTATATGCGGCGTCCCCTCAGGCGAACCCTGATTCTGCCTCACAGTTTCTGAATGACGAACTTCTCCCTCGCCTGCCCCACGCTGAGGCTTGAATACTGAACGAGCCCTTCATGGCTGAGAGGTTGGAGCGGCTATCACTGCGGTGGCCTCCGAAAAGACACCCGGTCCTGACGGATTCCCCACAGAGTACTATACGACATTCCAGGACATTCTGACTCCCCAACTCCTGCCCCTTTATAATGAGGTAGCACAGAAGGGCGCCTTTCCCTTGGAAACAGACGCTGCCACAATCATGGTACTCCCAAAGACATAGCCCACTTCCACCGCCTGTGCCGACTACCGTCTAATAACGATCATCAACCGTGAGGGCAAGATCTTCGCCATGCTTTAGGACACCCGTCATCAAGCAGGTCCTCCATGTCCTCATACACCCGGATCAATGCGGCTTCATGCCTCCCCGCAGTACAAGGCATTGCCTTAAGTGCTTCCACATGGCCCTGGCCCACCGTCATCTCCTTCCATCTAGCCTGGCCTTGCTATTAATCGCTTTTGAAAAGGTGTTCGATACTGTAAACTGGGGATATTTGGGACACATGCTGACTCAGGCTGGAATCGGACCCCGCCTCTGTGGGCTCGTCCGGGCCTTGTACTCTAACCCCACAATGTAGGTTCAGCTTAACAGTGTACTGTCCAATGCCTTTTCTATCGAAAGGGGTGCTAGGCATGCATGCCCCCTGTCTCCTCTCCTCTTCACGCTGCGATAGAACGATTGGCGCGCCTCCTTCGTGGTGAAGCTCAGATACGCGGATGGAGGTGGAGCACGGAACATGAGGACCGCATAGCCCCCTGAGTGGATGATGTCCTTCTCTGCCTTGCAGATCCCGCGGTAAGTCAGCCTCAATGCCTCTACCTCCTCCAGTGTTTCAGAGAGGCCTCTGGCCTTCGATTGAATCCGTCTAAATTGCTGTTAGTGCCTCTGGCTCCGACCCGAGATTGCTTTGATTGGGAAGATAATATCCCTATATGTTGTCTTAGTTTTAATATCTGGGTGGCGCTCCACCCTGAGCTTACCTCGTCCCTCAACCTCTGGCGTTTGACACAGACAGCTAAAGAAGACCTTGCCAAATGGCAATCTGATCAGTTGAATGTGATGGGCTGTATAGCCTTGAATAAGATGATGATCCTGCCAAGATTTCGTTATATCTTTCAGAATCTCCCGCTATCTATACCGTGGACCTGGTTCCATGCTCACGATAGGGTTGCAACCTCCTTTTTGTGTCACAGATCCAGACCCAGCCTTAGCCCATTGCCAATGTGCCCCTTATGATGGAGGCTTAGGAATGGCCAATCTATACCTTTATTACCTTGCCTTCCAACTTCTGGTGATACACGACTGGTTTAACAGGGGTTGGCCGGACCCTGCTTACAGAATGGAACTATTGCTTTTGGGGTTCCCTCAAATTATGTCTATGCTTTAAGGATCCCCGATCCCCTGCACGGCTCCTCCGGTGACCAGAGCGTTTTTCCCAGCTTGGAGGGCTGCACTCCGCCATACACATTGGGTTACCACAGTTACACAGCAAATGCCCCTCTGGCACGGCACCTGGCTGCGAGAGGTGGTGGCGCTACAAGTTCTTGGGAAATTGAACCCTATCGGCATCTCGCAGCTGACTGACGTGTGGTCGGGGTCACACATGCGTTCCTTTCAAGAGCTCCAGAATACTTACGCACTCGCCTGTACACAAATCTACAAGTATTTCCAATTGCAACACAGACTCCTCACTTATATATCTCAGAACGTCCCACTCCTGGAGTTTAGTCTGCTGAAGGCCAAGCTTCTCATGGTTACACTGGACAAGGGTGGGGTCTCCAAAATCTACCGTACTTTGATAATCAACGCCTCGGGTACCCTGGATCACCCGGTCTCGTCGGGAGGGCTGGCTGGGTCCCTTTGAGGATAATGATTGGCGGGATGCAATGATGGCACCTAGGGCCATCACCATCTCCACCAAGCTGCACCTTATTCAGACATACTATCTATATTGTGCCTACCTTACCCCGGTGTTAGGTTTCGCAGGAATCATGAGACCACGTATGTTTGAAAAGGAGGTTTATTTCCACCTGAAGTCCATAAGGAATCACAAAAGTAAATGTCCAGCTTCCCCGTTAAGGATTGTTTGCTGTTCCTTGTGGCCTTGACTTTTCCCCAGCGTCGCCGTCGGCCCAGTCAGGAAAGAAGACCCACAAATAAAGAAAAGAAAACAGGAATCAGCGCAACGCGCATATATTCGTCTAAGGGAGAGGGAGTGAGGGATACAACACACCCGTCCTCGTTTGGGCTGAAAGGGTGAGAGAGACCGCCACCGTTAGAGTAAGGAATCCCTGACTTGTCGTTATACTCGGGGAATTTGCGAGGGTTTCCCTTGCTCTTTACCACGGGGTGCTGCTCCCACCCGCCAACCACTCCCCAGGAGTCTTGCACGTACCTGTGCAAGCCACGTCCTTCCGGGAACGCGGCTGGGCGATTCACGGGGTCGTTGGCCTCCTGGCTTTCCTCCGTAGTCTTCACTCTCGGGGTCTCGAGTCCTCTGATCGAGGATACTCCTTGTCCGTCCTCGCAGCTGCTGTGCGTCCTCCCGTATCTCCGTCTCGTCGACCACCGTTGTCTCGGCTCCTCTCCTCCCCGGCTCCTTCCTCGGCATCTTCTCCTTCCTCCGGTGTCGTGCACGCCCAATTCAAGGAGGCGTGACTTATGTACTCCTCAGCTTCTGGGTTTGGAACATTAAAGGGCCCGCACTCCTGGTCTTCTAGTACCTCGCCAGCGTATCGCACTTTGTACAATGGTCCCGGGGGCTGGAATGAAAACAGAGGAGTGGGCCAGTGAGGTATGGTCTCTTCATTGTCCATGGGATCAGGGATATCGGGAGGCATATCTTGACACCCCCCCCCCCCCCAAAATCTTCCCGATCGGGGAGAAATGGGATGCGAGAGAGAAAGTCCGCATTGGAGCTCAGGGTGCCCTTCTTGTGTCTGACCTCGAAAGAATACGGTTGGAGGGCCAGGAACCATCGCATGACCCTGGGGTTGTTCCCTTTGTTCCGGCTCATCCAGGTCAATGGGGCATGATCCGTATACAGGATGAATGGTTTGCTCTCCAGGTAATATCTAAGCTTATCTGTCACCCATTTGACAGCCAGGCACTCTTTCTCAATTACAGGGTAATGGCGTTCCCTTGGGAATAGCTTTCTACTGATAAACAACACGGGACATTCTAGACCATCTTCTGCTTCTTGGGAAAGAACCGCCCCTATGCCGATGTCCGAAGCATTGGTCTGTAGGAGAAAGGGTTTGGAATAATCAGGGGAGATCAGGACAGGACTGCTGGTTATGGCTTCTTTCAACTTATGGAACACCTTGATGACTGATTCTGAGGGATTCAGGAGAATTTTCCTCGTTACAGGTCAGTAAGAGGGCCTGCTATCTCCGAATACCCCGATATGAACCTCCTATAATAACCCAAAAGGCCTAAGAAGGCTCTTACCTCTCTTTTGGTGGTGGGAAGGGGGTTTTTTAGGATGGCTTTTATTTTCTCCTCCTGGGGCTCTATACACCCGTTCCCTAAGAGGAACCCCAGATACCGTACCTTCTGATAACCCACCCGGGACTTTTGGGCGTTCACATGTAGGCCCGCCCTTTGTAGTTCTTGGAGTATCTGGTGACAGTGTTCTAGATGTGACTCCCAGGTAGGGCTAAAAATGACAATGTCATCCAGATAGGCCGAAGAATATGCTTGATGGTTCTGGAGGACTGAATTCATCAGCCTCTGAAATGTGGCGGGTGCTCCATGTAAGCTGAAGGGTAGTACCGTGATCTCAAAGAGACCGTCCGGTGTGGAAAATGCGGTCTTCTCCTGATCCTTCTTTCGCAAGGGTACCTGCCAGTACCCTTTTGTGAGGTTGAGCGTGGTGATAAACATGGCGTCTCCTAGTTTCTCTATGAGCTCATCTATGCGTGGTAAGGGATAGGCATCAAATTTGGATATGGCGTTGACTTGCCTGAAGTCAATGCAAAACCGGACGGAACCATCCGGTTTTGTAACCATAACGATGGGGGAGGACCAGTTACTTAGAGAAGGGCGTATGACTCCCATCTGTAACATCTTCTGGATCTCCTCGGAAACGGCCTCCCTACGGGCAGCCGGTATCCTGTAGGGTCTCTGTTTTATGATCCGTCCAGGGAGCATCTCGATGGCGTGCTCAACCATGGAGATCTTTCCCGGTAGATCCGAAAAGAGCTCAGAGAAGGGTTCCAGGAGGTTTAACAGACCTTTACGTTGCACCCCCGTCAATTATTCGTTTACATCTAGGTGTCCTAAGGTACAGGGATCAGCCAACGGAGCCATGGCCAGTTGGATGTTCCGGGGTAGGGGACCTACACACTTTTTTAACAAGTTAATGTGGTAGCTCTGCTGTTTTCTGGGAGTGACCTGGACACGGTAGGTGGTTTTACCAATCGTTGCTACCACTTTAAACGGGCCCTTCCACTCGGCTCTAACCTTGGTAAGGGAGGAGGGCTGCAGTATAAGCACCCAGTCATTGACCTTCAGGGTCCTCCATTTTTTCCCTTATTGTATATGGCTTTTTGGACTCTCTTATTGTTTTCCAAATTGGAATGGGCTAAGTCCCGCAGTTTGCCTAACCGAGATCTGAGGTGTCGAGCGTACTCAAGGAGGTCGCTGGCATCGTCTTCCCCTTTTTCCCAAGACTCCCTCGTCATCTCTAACAAGGTCCTTGGCTGCCGGCCATACAGTAATTCAAAAGAAGAACAGCCCAAACTGCTTTGGACCTGTCCCCGAATGACGAATAGGGCAAGGGGGAGAAGTCGATCCCAGTTTTTGCCCTCCCCTGTAAGCATCTTCTTTAGGGTCAGCGTGAGGCTTCCATTGTATCTCTCTACGAGCCCATCGGTTTGGGGATGGTAGACGGAAGTCCTTATGTGCTTCACGTTCAACATCCGCCAAACCTGAGACATGAGCTTCGATACGAAGGGAGTTCCCTGATCAGTGAGTATCTGGTGCGGAAACCCAACCCGTGAGAAATATTCGATCAACTTATCAGCGATATTAGATGTAGTGGGGGATCTCAGGGGAAAAGCCTCTGGGAAACGTGTGGAATAATCCACCAACACGAGAACATATTGGAACCCCTTTGTGGATTTGGGGAGAGGGCCTATCAGGTCCATGCCTATCCTTTCGAAGGGTTTGCCTATGATGGGCAATGGCTGGAGCGGCACAGGAGGGGTTCTGTAGGGGTTCTTCCGCTGACAAACGGGACATTCCTGGCAGTATTTCTTTATGTGGGCATAGATGCCAGGCCAATAGAAATGTCTTAGGAGGTTTTGGGTGGTCTTGAGAGCCCCGGAATGCCCCGCTAACAAATGGGAGTGGGCGAAGAATAGTATCTGTTCTCGGAAGTCCTTGGGTACTAACAGCTGAGGGTTGTCATCCTGTCCACCCACCCGGTACAGAAGCTCGTTGCGCACCGTAAACGAGGGTTAAGTCTGGGAGGCCCTGTTTTGGGATAGACATGCTTCTTGCCAGGCATTCTGGAGGGTCGCATCGTTGACCTGGGCCATCCGGACGTTTTTATCAGTCTGCCAGGGTTCTTGGGAAATGAGAGCATGAGAGACCTGTGCACGCGGTTGTCTAAGTGGGTCTCCTGGTCTCTGTATGTTGTTCCTGACTAATGACAAGAAGTCGGGATTATCCGTCCCGAGTATCAGCTCCTTGGGTAATTTAGGCAACACCCCTACAGTCACTATGGTTTTGGGCCCACCCAAAGGCTGAAGAGGTAGGCGAGCGACGGGATAAGATTTGATGTCTCCATGGACACAACGGATCTGTACCTGCTTCCCTGTAAGGTATTGGGTGCTCCTAACCAGCTCCCTCCTGACAACTGACTGCCGGCACCCGGAATCCAGGAGGGCTGTTACCTTAGTCTGATTGATCAGAACACTCGCATAGAAGCATCGGCCCATCTCTTCTGTGTACATAAGGGACTTTGGTACACAGCTAACATCCATGGGTTCCTCATTGGGCTTCTTGTGGGGGCAGGTCAGGGCGATGTGGCCCCACTCTCCGCAATCGAAGCATTGGGGCCCGCGAAAAGGAGGTGTCTTGGGCTTAGAGAACCGTGTTTTTGGAGGCTCGATGATAGGTCTTATGTTCCTTTTGGGTACCGGATTCGCTCTCGGCGTTTTTTCCGTCTCCCATAGAGAGACCCGTGGCTGTGCCCTTGAAAAGGAGGTGGCCATTTCCACCGCTTGTTCGACTGCAAGGTGGGAATGTTGGCGGAGCCACCTTTGAGTGGGAAACGGTAAGGCCTCCAGATACTGTTCTAGGTAAATGAGAATCATGATCTCCTCTCTAGTCCTTTCTGTTGGTTTTAGCCACTTGTCCGCCGCTAACTTTAATTTGAAAAACAGCGTCTTTGGATTGTCTCCCGGGACCCCTTTTTCTTTTCTGAACCTCACTCTGTAGGATTCTGAGTCCATACCCAGATGGTCCAGGATGATGGTTTTCACTTCTTCATAAGGGGTTGTACCCCCAGCATTGGCGACCTGGTATGCCGCTTGTGCTTCTCCCGACAAGAGGGGAGCAAAAAAAAACGGCCACTTGCCAATCGCCCATCCCGAGGCCTTGGCCGCCCTCTCAAAATTGAGTAGAAAGGCATCCGGATCTTCCCCGGGAATATACTTCTGCAAAGAGACGTTCGGATGGCTTAGGGCCCCACCTCGGCCTCCCTTCTGTCCACCTACTGTCTGTGTCGGGTCTTCAGCCACTCTTTGTATGGCGTCCACCTGTGATCTGATTATATCTTTAAACGTGTCCCTATCCGCTTGGGCAGAGGACATCTGGCGCTCAATGGCCCATTCCATTTTTTTTTTGTCCACCCACCAAGTGGTGTATTAGTGCTTCCATTTTGGGTCAACAATGGAAATTCAAATTGCCCGCATTCTCCACCATTTGTTAGGTTTCGCAGGAATCATGAGACCACGTATGTTTGAAAAGAGGTTTATTTCCACCTGAAGTCCATAAGGAATCACAAAAGTAAATGTCCAGAATCCCCTTTAAGGATTCTTGACTGTTCCTTGTGGCCTTGACTTTTCCCCAGCGTCGCCGTCGGCCCAGTCAGGAAAGAAGATCCAAAAATAAAGAAAAGAAAACAGGAATCAGCGCAACGCGCATATATTGGTCTAAGGGAGAGGGAGTGAGGGATACAACACACCCGTCCTCGTTTGGGCTGAAAGGGTGAGAGAGGCTGTTAGAAATGGGGGTCTCTAGTTGGCAAGGGCTTGCACCTCTGTCCAAGTAGGGACCCTTCTTCCTAGTCAGGGTAAGGGTGTCACACTCGTGAAGTAACCCCTGCTCACCCTCGTGGTAGCTTGGCACGAGCAGTCAGGCTTAATTCAGAGGCAGTGTGTAAAGCATTTGCACATAACCAACAGTAATACAGTGTAAGCACTACAAACAGACACCACACCAGTTTAGAAAAATAACTAATATTTTATATACTCAAGACAAGACCAATTACGACAAAAATCCACAATACTGTACTTTAAAAATGAATGCTTGATAAGGTAACTTCTTCTTTGCAGGAATAACACAAAAACAAAGTTTGTACGAGTCGGTAGCTCCGTCCGAGTCTACCGCGATGCTGAAAACCACAGAGTCTAACAGTTCCAGCCGACCGCGTCAATACGGGCCAGCAGAGTCGTGAACAGACTCGGTCACAGTACCTTTTCTCGTTGTGGCGGGCACGGAGAGTGCAAGCCGGTCGGCGTACGTCGCGGTTTGCGGTGGAAGACGGAGCGATGCAAGGGGCGGTGTCCTCTCGATGCGGTGCAGGCAGCGGCTCGATGACAGTCGTGCAGACAGAGTCGGTGAGACCAAGGCGTGCGATGCAGGGTGAGACTGTGCTCGATGCGGTGCTGGCAGGTTGCGATGCAGGCGACCAAGCCGGAGTGCGGGAGCTGGCGTCGGACAGCGGTGCGAGTCGGAGCGGTGCGTCGCAAACGTGCGAGCGGTGCCCCAAATGCGATGCGGTCACGATCGTTGAGCCAGATGCAGCGACAGCGTCGGTCTGGTCCGGCCGGTCCAGTGAAGCGATGCGATGCGAACTGCGGTGCCCACAGGTCACGATGCAAGCAGCGGCTCGATGGCGATGGCGTCGAACGTCGTCGTCGGTGAGACCAGGGTTGCGGTGCGAAGCGGGGCGATGCGGTCTGCGGTGCAAACAGGACACCGGGCCAGTGATGGAGTCGGTTGACGGAGTCGGTTGCGGTTCCCTTCCTCTGTGGCAACTGAAACAGCGTTCAGAAGCGGTACCCAGAGGGTTGTGAAGTCTTTGCAGTCCCTGAGACTTCTTAACAGGAGGCCAGCTCGGTTTCAGGCCCTTGGAGATACTCAGCACAAGTTTGTAGAAAGTTTTAGTCCAGTCCTTTCACTGCCCAAGACAGAAGCAGCAACTGCAGGCCAACCCAACAAGGCAATAACTCAGCAAAGGGGCAGTACTCCTCCTAGCAGCTCTCCAGCTCTTCTTCTTGGCAGGTTCCTTGATTCCAGCGAGATCTAAATTCATGGGGTCAGGGCCCCAATATTTATATCCCGAATTCCTTTGTTCTCTCTTGGCAGAGAGGCCTTTGCCTGGTCCAAACTAGTTCTGGTCAGTCCTGGAGCACTTTGTTGACAAGTCTCCATACTTCCTTTCAGGGTGCAGGGCAGGGACATCAGACACACCGCAGGAGGTGGAGCCAGCATTGTGGAGGAAAGGCCCAGCCCTATTCAGGTCCCAGGTGTACTCCTCCCACCCATCTATATGTAGATCTGGCTATTCAGCCCTGGGCTGACTCACCCTGCCTCCTGGAATCCCCCAGCCCCTGTCACACGCAAACCCAGACAGGCAATACACAAACTGCAGAGGCAGGCTTGGATGGTTAGGCAAGAAAATACCTACTTTCTAAAAGTAGTATTTTCAAACAAAGAATGTTAAAACCAACTTCACTAAAAGATGTATTTTATCATTCTGAGTCCAGGCATACGAAACTCAAATTTCTACCGTGTTCCCTGGGCCAGTTAGGATTATAAGGTGTTATAATCAAAACCGCCCAGTCTGGCCTATGGGGAACAGGTAGCCCTTCAATAGTGAAAAACGAAATAGGCTGTAATTCACTACCAGGGCATGCCACGCACACCAGGGCATGCCCTACCTTCTACCTACAACGCACCCTGCCCACAGGGGTACCTTGGGCCTACCATAGGGGTGACTAATATGTACTAAAGGGAAGGTTTAGGGACCGGCAAGTGGTTGCACTTGCCAAGTCGACATGGCAGTCACCGACTGCACGCAGGCTCTGCGGTGGCAGGCCTGAGACACGCTTTACAGGATGCTTTGGTGGGTGGCACAACCCGTGCTGCAAGCCCACCAGCATCATTTGATTTACAGGCCCTGGCACACTCAGTGCCCTTTACTAGGGACTGACACATAAATCAAATAGCCAAACATGGAAATACCAATCCATAACACATTTCTTACAGGAGCACTTGCACTTTACCACTGATCAGCAGTGCGTAAAGTGCGCAGAAACACTAAACCAGCACAAAACAGAGTCAAAACCGGGAGGTCAGAAAGCAAAAACTCAGGGGAAACACGCCAAAAGATGCCAAGTCTAACAGAGGCCGCCACCGTTAGAGTAAGGAACCCCTGACTTGTCGTTATACTCGGGGTATTTGTGAGGGTTTCCCTTGCTCTTTACCCCGGGGCGCTGCTCCCACCCGCCAACCACTCCCCAGGAGTCTTGCACGTACCTGTGCAAGCCACGTCCCTCCGGGAACGTGGCTGGGCGATTCACGGGGTCGTTGGCCTCCTGGCTTTCCTCCGTAGTCTTCACTCTCGGGGTCTCGAGTCCTCAGATCGATGATACTCCTTGACCGTCCTCGCAGCTGCTGTGGGTCATCCCGTATCTCCGTCTCGTCGACCACGGCATCTCAGCTCCTCTCCTCCCCGGCTCTTTCCTCGGCGTCTTCTCTTTCCTCCGGTGTCGCGCACGCCCAATGCAAGGAGGCGTGACTTTTGTACTCCTCAGCTTCCGGGTTTGGAACATTAAAGGGCCCGCACTCCTGGTCTTCTAGTACCTCGCCAGCGTATCGCACTTCGTACAATGGTCCCGGGAGCTGGAATGAAAGCAGAGGAGTGGGCCAGTGAGGTATGGTCTCTTCATTGTCCATGGGTTCAGGGATATCGGGAGGCATATCCTGACACCCGGGTAGGTTACACCATACGGGTCTTCTTTCCGTACTAACCACCCCCGCTGCGGGGGCACCCCTGCCAGCTTTTAGCACATGGTGTGGTCGTGCTCCAGGATTTAGGAGTTTTGGACAGCAGTGGTGGGGGAATTGACTGAAGTCCTGGGTAGGGAGGTCACTCTTTCACCCTTAGTGCTCCTGCTGGGGATATTGGAGGGCTCCGGGGGCTCGAGGGCAGATCGAACGTTCCTTGGTACAGCCTTCATGGTGGCCAAGGGGGACATTGCTACTCGCTGGAAGAACCCTGCCTCTCCCACTCTTCTGCAATGGAGGCAGGGTTTTGGACTGGTGTGCACAATGAGAGCGACCTGTCTACGAGGCCCGAGGATGCCCCCTGAAGCATGGCCGAGTATGGGGTAAGTGGCTGGGACAATTTGCCTAGGGACCGCCATTTGATACGTGTTTTGATGTGTTGCCCCTGATCCATGATATTATACCACCCTTATGGCCTGTACCATGGTTAGCTGCTGTAACACTGTCTAAGGTAATAACTGTGTGCCATGTTGTACCTCTTGTGCAAAAATGCAATACATTTTGTTTATCAAAAAAAAAAAAGATGCAAGCTGCTCCTGTAGTGATAGGGGTACATTACAGGGCACCAGTCACAGTACATCTCCTTGCTAGGGGTGTCCCTAACACAGACGTGGATAACATTTAATACAAATTCACATGCTGCTTATCCCTTTGAAATATTTTACCCATTGGTGAAGTTTGTTGCTGTAGATCTCAACACGGAGAACTCTCATACAGATCTGGGGGCCATTTGGTCTGCATTGGCTGGGTACACACCATATCCGGACTCAACAAATATGACACACGCAGAAGTAACAAGGTTACTGAATCAAGTAGTGAATGTCTATAAATGACTTAAACAGTACATCCTACAAACATCTGTCACAGGACCAGTTCCTTTTGGACCTGCGCCATGTGTGCATCCCACAATACAGGCTACTAGCCCACAGACTATAAAAGCTATCTGGGCAAAGGACCCACGAATAAAAAAGTATTCCATTCTGGATTACTCGCAGGACAAACCAGTTGGAAGCAGTCTATCCTCATACTACACCCCAGGACAAGCATAGAATTTTAAATATGTGTCTTCCCCTTCCGATCGTGCTGCCAGTAGATAAATGCAACACCTAGGAAGGTGTATTTGAGAGTATTTATACTACTTCACCTGGCACAACTCCATTAGCCGTGTTACCACAGGTGTTAAAACAAGTACTAAATGAGCACAAAGCTGCACCGGCTCTGGATTTAGGGATGAATATGGGCAGTTTTGAAACAGTCTCCTCGATTATTCTGAGCAATGTCTGAGGAGAAGCCACAGTTCTGGCAGTATGCCAGAAGTTGGCAGCAGTCCCAGTTTAAGACCAAAAACGGAAAGTACTAAAAATTATTTCAGTAAATTTACACATCTGTGTGTCCTAGGTTCACGGACACTTAAACCAAATCTCTATGCAAAAAAACGAAATTGAGGGTTCCGACAAGGAGAAAGCCATGCGATAGACTAAAAAGAAGCAGGAAGTAAAACAAAAAAAACAAGGACTGGATCTCCTTCAACACAGCAAACTGGCCGGGGACGATATCATCTGAGGGACCATGAGAAAATTAAAATGCCAGATAAGTATCTGCATTCTGATAGCCATCCATCCCATTTTTTTCAGGACTCTGCCAGTAAAAGGGCTGATAGAAGTGGATTACTGAGTACTGCAGGAAAGAGAAGTATGTCAAGCAGAAAAGTGAATCAGGGCATGAAGCTGAGGTTAGTGTAAAGAATGAAGAGAAAGGTTTGAACTTACTTTAAAAAGAAGAAAGTTGCTGGACTAACAAATAAACATGCCCGCAAACTAGAGATACTTCTATAGAATGGGACTTGGGTGGCACCATTTCTGGACAGTGCAGCAGAAGTTACAATAGTTTACTAGACACTTAAAGAGCATCTGGTGGTCTGGTAGTGACTCTAACTAAAGTACATAAACAGGTTGAACACCGGATGGACATGTAAATCCTCCAGATAGGGCTTATAATGTAGAAATACAGATTGAGAGGCATATAACAAATAGCATAAAAGCAATATTCTGACCTCATTTATTAGAAGCTTATGATATCATTCTTGCAAAGGATGGTTGGTCTCTGTCTTTTTTAATGGATGCATCTCGAGGTAAATGATAATGCAAGCATTCTCCTCCTTAGTACCTGAAGAGCACAAGGAAAAATATACACGTGAACGGGCTTAAAAGCAGGCTCCCACATTATACAAAAACCAAGCGGGGTTGGACAAAGGATTGGTTCTGCATCATCATCAGAAGCCAGAAGCTAAACGTGCCACAAAAGCAATTTGAGATCAGCTACAATAGTAAGGTGTAACAGTGTCTTGCAGTAATACCCCTCTTTTTTCCGTATTGAAACCTGATGGTTCATATAGAATAGTTTTAGATTATAGGAATTTAAATACACACACACACGTACTTTACAAAATTTTCACAGTATAGGAATAATAATAAACCAGGTGAGAACAAAATATAAAACGACCCTGAACATATTCAATGGGGTTTTCAGCCAAACCTTAGCACAAGAAAGCCAATATCTAACCACTTTCTCGTTCAGTGGGTTTCAAAATGCGTATATGAGATTATGTATGTAATTTAGGAACAGTCCTAGTTTGTTTGCAGTAAGAATTATGGAGATCTTACAGCAAGATCCTAAGGTGCTATCATACATTGACGATGACTAGGCAGATCACCTGACTAGGGTGGAAAGCATAGTGAGATTGCTAGCCTATGGGTATAAAAAAGATTTTTAAAAATCAAAAATTACATATTTGAATGTGATTTTTCTCGGACAAGAGATATCCAATAAGGGTCAAGGTTTCTCACCTGCCTTTCTACAGTAGTGTACTATTTTACAACCAGCAAACATGTTAAGAAAGTTACAAGCCATGATTACATATCTTAACTTTTGGAGAGCTTACTTGCCACATTATCTTAAGCGAGTAAATCCCCTGTATGATCTGATTACTCCCACGTTTTGAGAAAAATATGGAATGAAAGAGCACA
Organism: Calotriton arnoldi; assembly: GCA_963921515.1. Classification (NCBI taxonomy): domain Eukaryota; kingdom Metazoa; phylum Chordata; class Amphibia; order Caudata; family Salamandridae; genus Calotriton; species Calotriton arnoldi. The sequence continues at coordinate 645,451 of CAWUFW010004637.1, forward strand.
CAGCTACCTTACGTGGACTGAATCAGACATGTTAGAGACTAAGGGGCTTATTTATGAAAGCCCTGAGTCACTTTTGCACCACGTAAAGTGGTACAAGTGTGACGCAGGGCTCTCATTTCGATTTATGAAGCAACGCAAAGCCACCCGGCGTGGCTTTGAGTGGCCTCATAAATCATGAGTAAGGCGATGCAGCGCAAATCTCTGCATCGCCTTACTCTGTGCGGGGGAGGCATTTCATGGGCGTTGCATGGGAAAATCCACAGCAACACCCATGGAATTTGACACTGCCCCAGATTTACAAAGTGATGTAAGCCCGGGGAAGCACCAAATCTGTAAGTCTCCCGAGGTGAGGCGTAACGAGGAGGAATATGTTTAATTCTCCTCGTTTTTTCCTCTTTCTATGTGTGCTGCATTCAGCAGCGCACATAGAAGGAGGGAAACGCCTCTTAGGATTGTTTTTGTGCAGGAAGGTGCCCCTTACTGCACAAAACCAATCCTGCATGCAATGAAGGCACACTTGCACCATGGTGCAAGGGTGCCTACATTGGCATTAGGATGTTGACATTGTAGGATGTAGGACATTGCTTTCAGCGCTTCTCGCAGTAGAGAGTGAGGAGCACACCGAACGCCACCTGACGCCTCAGGCAGCACCCACTGCATCCGGGGGGGCACCCTGGGTGCGACGAGAGCGGACACCCACGGGAGGGAGATGTCCACAAGGAAGCAGCGGAAGCCCCAGCAGGTCATCTCTGACTGCGAGACCTCCACCAGCTCCGAAAATGCTGCTCCATTGCACAACAAACACCACCCCCACCCCTCAAGCGAAAGACTAAAATGGGAACCGGCTGTTTCTAACTCCAAGATCAGAATCCCTTGCCTGACCCCAAGATGGCTGCCACAGTGTTCCCTACCACGTCGTGCTACTCCTCTGAGAAAAAACGGACTTCGACCAGACCTCGAACACATCCCCCATCCGGCCTACCCTTCAAGATACCGAATCTGTGAACCTACCTCTAACCGTGGAGACCTAGCTTTTTGGCCTATGCCCGGTGGAGCTACTTGATAGCTATAGAGGAGATGGGCTGTGGACTACCCCTCGTCTCTCCGTCGTACTCTCCCTCCTACCCCTTTACTCCACCCACTTTCTCCTTTACGCTCCATTTATCCCTCCTCTTTGCTCTCTAATTGTTTTCTCATTGAGACCTAGCCGCTTGACTGATGCCCAGTGGAGCTACCTGATAGCTATAGAGGAGATGGGCTGTGGACTTCCCCCTCGGCCGTCACCTACCCAGCCGGACTTTGGGCAGACTCTACTTCGTCTGTCCATCCATCCTATCTCCATCCTTTCTCCCTCCTACACCTTTACCCCACCGACTTACCCTCCTTAGCTCCATTTATTTCATCTTCCGACGCTCTTGAAATGTTTTGTTGTAACTGATGTAACTTGTAACTGATGTAATTTAGTGGAACCTTATGTAAAGCGCTCTGATACCTCCGGGTCTAGCCAGCGCTATATAAAACTCAAATAAATAAATACAAATAAATAAGATGTTGAAATGGCGCCAGCGCACGGAGAAAGGAAAGGAATGTACTGTATTGCTTAAATACAGTTCATTCCTGCCCTTTCACTTTGGCGTAGGGCAGCGCAGCAATGTGCCTTTCTGAGCTGCCCTATGCCGAAATCCCAAAAAAAAGGCCCCTTAATATTTATAGGCTAGAGATTTTAAAACAAATTTAATAATCAGAGTTGTTCCCAGTACCTCAGGCTAGACTTACACAGTTTACAGTGAAGGGCAGAGAAGTCATCTAGCTTACAGATCACATCAGTACTCCTCTATCAAGGGGTGATCTACTCCTACAGAAAAAATTCTTACTGCGGGGTGGACGGATATTAAAAGAGCACCCTTTGGCGTACGGGAAACAAATTATTATCGTTTCTCCTATACCTACAGTACAAGCAGTGAGCAAAGAAAGTATTTCAAATGCTTGACCTCTACACCTATGTTGGGTGAAGTGGGCCTCTTCTTTGAATACTGTTGATATAAAATTTGATCATGACCCTACACTCCACATGCAACGATTTTTTGCAATATACTAACAATTTTCCACAAACTCTTAATGGCTTACCTATACATGCGTACAGGAGCCTGATCTACACGGATGGCTCTGCACTAAACAAAAATATTGTACGACTTGTGATGCAGTGCAGATAAGTTTTAAAGATAATGGTTTCAAGCCGCTACACACACACAAACTAAAGGTTTAATGGGTCCATTGCACAGCTAGCAGAAATACATGCCCTGTTACTTGCCCAATGAAAGGCTGATCCATCAGTTTCCACACTAATAGTGTTGTATTCAGCATTTTGTGTCCAAGGATACATTGTAGATTTACCACATTGGGGCATGAAGGGATTCAGAGATTCAGAATGGAACTCAATACATAATAAGCAATTTTGGGGAAAAGGGGCTATCCTCCAGGATATGCTCTAATTGGTTCAAGTACAGCTCACTATGCCCCATAAAAGTGAAGGGGTTCGTGCTAAAGGGAACTGCGCAGCATATCTGGCTGCAAAAACTGCAGTGGGAACCTCTAAGGAAGCTGCTGTAACTCTATCTTAACCCAAGATCAATACCGAGATTTTGGCAGCTACTATTCACATTAAAAGGAGAGAAGCCTTCCGACAGCTTTCTTTCCAAATACTCCTACACCCTCGCTCAAGATAATATTTCAATAGTTTTTACACGTAGTATAGGAGATAGTGCAAGGAGAATGAGCAAGTTAGTTTAGATGTAATCAGTGCAGCTCATAAAGGGTTTGTGTCTGCACATGCTGGCATACATGTTACTGTATCAATGTTACAGCAATGACACTGGTGGCCATATTTACCAAAGCAAATGGAAAAATGTGTGCTCCAATGCACTATTTGTCAACAGATAAAATACTCTACCGTTGCGAGACCAGCGTAGACTCCCATTACTATATCCAACAGACCCTTTGGGCTAATTTTCCTCAAAAGTGTTGTGCCAATCCCAAGTGTAAACCAACATAAATTCAAATTGGTTGCTCTCAATTCATTTTCCAGGTTCCTATGGACTTGGCCACAAAAACGCTGCTGCTCGAGCAGTCATAAAATAATTGTTTTGCTTAGAAGCAGTGGTAGCTGTCATACATTTCATTGAGACAATGCTCCTGCTTTGGCTGCTAAGACATTCAGGAATGCTGTGTGCATGCCCTGGAATACGAATGCTATATTCGCATCCCTTCCATCCGGAATCGAACGGAATCATAGAATGCGCCAAAGATAGACTAAAACAATCCTTGACTGGTAGGGTATTGTAAACAGGATTGAGCTAACTACATAATCTGTATGGAGTCCAGACAGCATTAAATAACTTACCTAGGGGGTGTTTACAACCTACATAAAGTATTCTTTGAAGTGCCAATGTATGTGCCAGTTTTTGATGCCCCTGGAAAGGTGGCAGATCCAAAATTTCTTGATCTCTGTGTGCTTAAATTTGTTGCAGAACATTGAAGAAAGTCAGAACTACACTCTCTGATGTGAAGCAATGTGAATCTGCCACTGGTAAAGATAAGACTCCTAAAGCCACTGACGCATGGCTCCCCAAAGTGAGAGAGTTGGTGCAAAAAAGATCCCCAGTAAGAAAGATTTCAAGCAATTTTCTAGGCTACCCGTTGTAGGATCTTGAGGTGGAAGGCACTTGAATAGTAATCTTACTGCCCTTGGCTGGCTCTAAGAAAAACAGGAAGGTGCCCATCGATCACATTATCAGCTGATTCTGTTCAGCAGACTCCCTCTGACACTAAGGTGACCTCCGGATCAGAGCAGCATATCCTCTACCTAATCGGCATGAACTCTCCCAAGAAGAGTACAGCCATGCTGAAATCCTAAACCCCATTCAGGGGCAGTCTGGGGTGTCTCCAGATTTACACCCAGTACCAGTTCCAGTGGAGGAATCTGATGCTGCAATGCCAACAATCCCCACGGTTGAAACTGCTGCTTTGATTTATTATGTGCCATCAACTGAACTGACATTGATTGAAAAGTTGTGTCATTACAAGATGTTGTGCTGTAAGAGAATGATTCTGATAGAGATTTCAAAATATGAGACATAACAAACTGTTTTACAAGTAATCAACATTGCAGATGGTTTATTGTTTACTATTGGTTTCGTGACAGATACCTTTCTCCACCTTGGTCCTATATTTGGATTACTACTGGAGTGTTTTTACTTCTAATGTGGATTATGATGCTGATTACAGTTTTGCTCTAGATAAATGAGAACTATATTCCTAATAAAACTGTGCTGTCTCTTGTGGTTTAGGAACTGCAACCACTTTTTTTCTTCTCACAGAGTAAGTCGGGAACATCAAGCTGTAGACTTCACTGTGTATCCTGTGCTGGATTGTGTGGTTTGGGAAAAAGGTTCCCCGTCAGTTTATGGCTCCAACAGACATGATGACATTTCTGATATTTTGAAAGTGCCTTTAGATGATGTCATAACTGCTGGTCCTTTTTCAGATTCATCAGTTTATGGGTCCAACAGACATAATAAAGTTTCTTACGTTTTGCACGTGCCTTTAGATTCATGGTACATGGGTGCTGTTAAACAGTTCATGTTTGACCTAGCCTGATACATTACACTAGAAATCAAAGAAAATTGTTTAAATGATGAATTGACCAAGAATTATTTTATTTCCATTGTTATATGAATTAATACATTAACAGAACTAGTACTTCCTGGGAAATATATAATTACACACATTAGGAGCACTGTAGTGCCCAGCTATACATAGTCCCACATTTTTTCAGAAAAGATTCCCTCATTTCAAAAGTTGATGGCTGGTCATATCTGTCTGGTTTTATTATTCCCAGAAACTCAAGGAGATTCAGAAAAATCTGATTATCAATCACTGATTTATATACTCTGCAAACTTTGTTGAAACACTTGCTGACTAGAGTTATGAATATTGGAAAGAAAACATAAATGAGAAAAAAGCATTTGGGGTACCATTTCTTGCACATTAAAGGCATCAAGGCTTTGTTGAGAGCATGCGTGATACCCAGAGGAATTATGTTCTTAAACAAAGCCATCCAACAGATGGCCTGCATTAATGACCTGCACAGGGTTTGCTTCAACTAGAGATTTAAAAACACTATGGGCCTTATTACGAGTTCGGCGGTCAGACCACCGCCACACTGTGCGACAGCCTGCAGTAATAGGTGCTGTGGCGGTCCGACCGAGAGCGCCGGCACTGCTGGGAGCAAGGAACCCACTGGGCCGGGCATCTGCAACCAGCTGTAATATGCTGGCGGAGCCACTGCCGGCACCACCAAGCATATTACGAGATGCATTTTCATTGACCCTTTTCAAGGTGGTGACCCGCCATGAAAAGGGTGGCGGAAAGCCAACAAAGGGGGCTCTAACAAGGTCCCCTGTTGTATTTGGGCCAGGGGTGCTTTTGGGGGGGTCACATATAGTGCTCCCCTGTAGTTGCACCTCCACTTCCTGCACGGCGTGACATGGGTGCCACACCATGCAGGAAGGAGCAGTCGGAGGTCTGACTGCGATGGTTTGCATTATAGGCTCTTCTATGAGCCTGCAGACTAACGCAACACCACCTGCCAGGCCAGTATTTAACTCCTGATCTTGCGGGCGGTCATGCCAAGGGTTTTCCGGTCCTACAGCGGACGGTGGAGTACCGTCACCACTGTAGGACTGCGAAGATCGTAATCAGCTCATAATGAGGAAATGAATTCCAAAATGAATAAATTTTTCAATTTTTATCATAAACAGTACAGTAGGATAAGATGACAATGTAAGCATACAATCAAGTGCCGATAGTTCAGGGAAACATAAAGCACTCCCAACTGGCCCCATGTAACTTTTTCTGAGTCTCTCAACACTCGATTCACTGCGTGGACATAAACACCTGTTATAGACCAGGATACCTCGGCTATGGGACATCCACCCCGACTGTTTCCTCCCCTTCAGTTTCCCAAGTGTCTGCATCCTCGCCTTCAAAAGAGGTCATGGTTGCCTCTAGGTCTAAAAACACATCACACAGGTCCTTCCAAACATGAAGATCTTCTATTACTTTGTCATCTCGTCTGGCAAGCCTCATGTGAGACTCTTCAGCAATGGGCACATTGCTACGCCAGCGAGTAAACTCAGGTGCTCTCTGCGTCATCTGGGTTATAGCTATGTGTCGCCTGGCCAGGACTAGTGTCTAAGTGCAGGATTCTATACGCCATCTTCATACCCCTTGGACGTATAACATTACCCAGGAGACAGCACTGTGGTGTATGTGTAAAAGGTATACGGGCAGTCCTCTAAATCTCTGCTAATACCCGGGTCCAGTAACCCTGTACCTCTCTACATTGCTGGGCTAAGTGCATGAAGTCCGCCCCACTGGGACCACACTTGGGGCAAGCACACACTCTCAAGACAGATATGAGCTGCAGGCATTTGGGAGTAAGAGAAGTGCTATGTAGAAAATTCTAATACAGCAGCTTAAAGCGGGCATTGCAGGAGATAGTATGAGTGAGGTCATTGACTCGCAACCATTCCCCCTCTATAAGAGGAGCGTCCAGGTCTATGTCCCAGGCCATCCGTGACCGCGGCGGGGACATGCTGCATCAGAACACATGGCTTTGTACAATAGCGAGATCAAGTGGTGGCCCGCACCACATGTTAGGAGGATCCCGAGAGTGTGCGTAGGTGGAGGCGCAGCTGGATAGGTCGGCCATGTTTCCCTGGCTATTTCTGCCAGACTCACGTGATGGATAAAATGACCGGGCCCTAGAGAAAAGGCGAGCTGAGACTTATCAAAAGTGAGGAAGATCTCGCCAGGGTAAAGGTCCCCGTGGAGTGCACACCCACCATCATGCCGAGTTTGAAATTACATATTGTCCGCCATGCGTCAGACTGGCTTTAGTATCATAACAGGAGTTCCCGATGAAATGGGACTCGTTTTAGCACCGTCCGAACGAACCTATGCCAGAATATCGCCATGTGCCTGACTATTAAAAAAGTTAATTTGACACAGTTTTCAGGTTGGCAGTGGAAGAAAAGCATTACGGATACTGAATTGAACATGATTCAGAATGGGACCTATAATTTTAATGTATTTAATTTAGATGGAGTTACCCTATGGACCATTGATACTAATGTGTCTAAGAACCGATTTATTTCTAATGCTGCTGGACCCCTTAGCAAATAGACCAGACCTCAGCTATAATAAATATACTCCTATAATAGTAACCACATATAGCGTGGGTAAACAAAATCAGCGATGGCTAGCACAATCCCGCTTAACTACTGTGAAGGAGCACCTGTTCAAATTAAAGTGAAGTTATGGTTTTTAATCATTTCGTATTGGGTCCACATCCAGTGAAAAATAAGCGATTTATATCCACATTAATATATATGATTATTAAAGAAGAGTAGGCATATTCAGAAAGAAAAGCGACAGAAAGAATTAGACAAAAAGACTGGGAAATAATACAAATAACATTTACAGTAATCAACAGTGGCTTCCAAAACCTCTCAAAAGGAGTGAACACAATCAGCACTATAATGTCATCAGTTCTTCAGCTTCTGAAAGAGGACTTAAATCTTTTACAGTACGGACAAGCTCAGATGTGAGCCATAATACAATTAAATTGGACAGTACAAACTTTAAATGCAGATATAATGCCATGGCAGCTCATAACAAGAGTACTGTGTTTAAAACCTTATAATTTGACGTCAACCAAAAGAACAATGGCTTAAAAAGAAGCATAATATACTCTTATAAGTATTGAGGAGATAGAAAGCACCCTGTATCACGTGACTCCGACATGCAGTAATCTCCTAACCAATTACACATTTCTATTTCTCTGATTTTCAAACACACAGATCCTTGGGCTGATATGAAAGAATACAAAAGGCCTTTCTTTACCATGCATGGGAATTTCCATTTGAACTTCATTGCTTGACCAAAGACAATTCAACATTTATAAGTACAGATGGAGGCACTAATCCTCTAGCACATTCACTCCTCTGTGATTCCATCACTCTGCACAGAGCGTGTAACCATTTGATGCAAGGAATGACTGCAGGTCACTTGCAGCTTCTCCCCCATTTATTCCCTCTCATCACACACTTCTAGGAAACAGGTTCTATTTTGCAAAGACAAATGATAGTTGTTGTGGAATATCCACTGGGTATACTTATATGTTAACCACGCAAAAACAGTCTAATGCTGTGAAAGCACTTTGTTTCCCCCCATGAAAGTTGTTTGAAAATGTTCCATGGCCATAAATAGACATTATAAATATGCGCTTTGATAAATTAAATAAGCTTGTGCCAATATTAATACAAAAGGTGGTGCTTTTAACCTCAGTGGCAGATACGTTTGCCTTACAAACAGTTTGTTCTGTGGCTGAAATACAAAGACTACAGTTCCCAACTCATTTCACTGACCTGTTGCTCACCATCTTTCATTCTTCAAACACAACACGTATAACCAGGGCCACTGGAATTACATCATCTGGCAGCTTCTGCATTCTCCACGTATATATGGATTAGCCACATTTGCCACACAATCTATAATCTGCTGCAAAATCTGCAGATTTTAACAAAAAAACGTAGGGGCCCATTACGATAACCGGCGTTAAAAAATCCGCCATCTACGATAGCATGAGAAAACCGCCCGCCTGCACCATGGGAATACCGACCGAGCAATTATGAAGTCGCGAAGCAACCTCTGCCCGCGGCGGTAAAAACACACAAAATTCCGCCCGTCCATGTCCGAGTAGAAGATTAACCGTCCGCCACGGACGCAATCCCGCCGGAAAACCCAAATCCGCCTGCTCTGACGACCGAGACAACGACCGTAAAATTATGATCTCCCCGACATGAGCGCGGAAAATCCGCATATTCCCCGCCGCCACGGTTAACAACAGCGATGAATAACTGACACGGCGGAAGGCCTGGCGCCCACGTCCGTGCACGGAAATCATTTGCGGAACAAAGAAATACACACAACATGGCCAACAAGTCCACACAGCAAACTACGCCAAAATACCCAAACACAGAACACATCCCAAAGACACATGCCCCCTGCCAAAACTAAAAAACTACAAATGCCAGGACAACAGACACAACACACCTGAAAACGACAGCCCATCATGACACACGCACATAGGTCAGTACAAAAGCAGCCTCTTCACAGACCACAATCCCTTGCACTACGACAAAGCGAAGACGCCATCAGAGAACCCAGAGAGACACAAAGGAAAGCAGCACACCACACGAACGCACGCACGCACTGCCCTAGAGAAATTTTCCGAATCGCCCAAAAATTACTCAAAGCACCTTGCCCCTCGGTCCCATTGGATCCCTCCGGTCTCCGCTGCAACGAACTAGCCGAATACTTTTCGACTAAAGTTCAAAACATACTCAGCCATCTTCCGCAAAATGATTTCAATATTTCCACTAAGAATACGAATGCCGGCAGGCAGTCAGGGGGAAATAACCTGGAGTCCTTTCCCATGCTGACCCAGGCACTATTCTTAGCCACCCTATCAGCTATAAAAAGTGGGTCCCCGCTGGACCCTGCACCCCCCAACATCTTAGAATTGGTGGGTCCAACAATCGCCCCCATAGCCACCAGTCTGATCAATGTTTCATTCAAGGAGGGCATGGTTCCCTTGGAATGGAAAAGGGCGATGGTAAAAGCCTTGTTGAAAAAGCCTACGCTAGACCCAGTCGACCTGGGTAACTACCGTCCAATCTCGCTTCTACCGGGAATCAGTAAGATAGCGGAGAAAATTGCTAACCGTACCCTTTCCACGTTCCTAGAAACTAATCATGTCCTCCACCACTCTCAAACGGGGTTCCGCCCCGGGCAAGGGACGGAAACCGCTATACTATCTGTAGTGGAAGAAACAAGGAAAATTCTTGATTCAGGAGGGTCATCAGCAATAATCCTCCTCGACCTGAGTGCAGCCTTCGACACAGTGAATCACCGTGTCCTGGTCAGCCGCCTCAGGGAAGCAGGAGTGACGGGACTAGCCCTGCAATGGCTACAATCTTTCCTGGAGGGCAGGTCCTTCCAGGTTTTGGAAGGCAATACGCATTCAAAGCCCATTCCCCTGCAGTGCGGAGTCCCACAGGGCTCCTCCTTGAGTCCTACTCTCTTTAATGTTTATATGGCCCCCCTGGCAGATGTTGTATCTCCCTTTGGGATCCACATGGTGACATATGCTGACGATACGCAGCTGATCGTTTCATTGAACCGTTCGAACCATCAGACCAACGACCTTCGGTCTTGTCTTGAGGCTGTGTCTAAGTGGACGAGAGCATCTTATTTGAAGCTTAACGGGGATAAAACCGAACTCATGATTCTTGGCAATCCGGGGAGCGCGTTATCTGGCACCTTGTGGCCTACCACTATGGGCCCGGTGCCAGTCCCCAAAACCGAGATCAAAAGTCTGGGAATATGGTTAGATCAGGAACTCACGTTCAAAGTTCAGGCGAGGAAGACCGCCGCTGCCTGTTACGGCCTACTCAGAATAACTCGGAAGATTCTCCCCCTCTTACCCTTCCCAGCAAAAAAGATACTGATCCAGGCACTAATTTTGTCGAGGATTGACTACGGAAATGCTCTTTACCTGGGAGCCCCAAAGTCAGTAACTGCAAAGCTTCAAGTTATTCAAAATTGCGCAGCTAGGCTTCTTACGGAGACTCCCATTAGGAGCTCAGCAAAGCCCGCGTTGCGCTCTCTCCACTGGCTTCCGGTGGTACAGAGAATTAATTTTAAGGCACTCTGCATAGCCCACAAGGCGCTTATGGGGAGCGGACCCCTTATCAACAACGGTATGATTCGCCCCTATAGGGCGATTAGGAAACTCCGCACAGACAGACTCCACCTGGCAGTAGTTCCCAGGATTAAGAAGGCCAGAAGTGGCGGACGGCTTTTTTCGTTTAATGCCTCCAGACTATGGAATTCCATTCCGCTGGACCTTCGGAGCGAACCTAACCATCTGGCATTCCGAAAACAACTCAAGACGTGGCTCTTCCCTTAGCGCACTCGGTTCTCTGGTTACTGCTTCAGCGCTGGGATGCCTCCGGGTAGCCATGCGCTTTACAAGTGCCCATTCATTCACACATCACACTCATCACCACCACTACCACCACCATCACCACTGAAACAACGGCACCACAAACCCCCTGCACATCACACACCACACAACCACCACACCAGCCCCACAAATAGCAAACCACACACCATGGCAACACAAAGAATGCCAAAGTACACTGCCACTGAGTTGACGGTCATGGTCGACGAGATCATCAAGGTGCACCCACAAATCTATGGGAACCAGGTCCAACAGACACCAGTAGCCACCAGAAACAGAATGTGGAGCAGGATCGTAGACCAGGTGAATGCAGTTGGGCGTGCCACGCAACCGGGGTGAAATCACAAAGAGGTGGCACGACCTGAAAAGCGTGGTCAGGAAGAAGGAGGCCAAGAATCGTGAGCTGGCTGACAGGACTGGCGGCGGAAATCCCGCGCTATTCAAGACCTTCAAGGCGTGGGAGGAGAAGGTGCGAGGCATTCTACATTCTACATCCGGAGAGTCTCACCGGAATACCAGGGGGAGTGGAGGCTGGTAAGTACAAACAAATGTATACCAGCACACCGCTATGTACTGTCATGCACTACCAGAATGCCATTGCTCCGAGGGCCAAACACCCCCATGTCCAGTACACAATACACAAGACATCTCTCGCACATGCAACAGACACTCCCACACACTCAGCCCAAAGGTACCAACAAACAAAACCATGGGGGCATGTGTACAGTCAGCCAGCACCACAACTCCCACCAGGTTCCTTGTACCCCAGATGCGCCGGAAGGAGCACTCCCCACACCCACACTCATGTGTCAGCCATAGCTGCACCAACCAACAAGTAACAGGTAAGTAGCCTTACCACAAACTCCGAGTATCGGAGGGGGGAATGCAGAAGTACAACCCCCACCAGGCCCCTAGTCCTATAGCGCAGAAAGATGGAGCACTCCCCACACCCATGTGTCAGCCATTGCAGTGCACACCTTCACCCGACAGGTAGATATGTTTCCCTACATGGAGGGGTGTCTGTGGGTGTTAAGCCTTCACCACAACTCACAACACGGCCCCCACTCCCACAGACCAGCAAGATGGAGCACCCCTCCCTCTCATAACCATGTGGTAGCCATTGCATTGCTCCCTCCAAACCAACAAGTAGGTAGACTACTGTACTGGGCGGGGTGTCTGTAGGCATGAGGACTGTACTACGACTAACATTTGGGACATGTCACGTAGCAGAGGAACAGGTAGCACTGCTCCCTGTCATAATCAGGTGACTAATGTGCACACGGACATGAATTACAGAGTCATAGCCCACATGAGCCATCTCAAATACACTAACACGTAAGGAGTCACGTCTGCATGCACAAGTCTCACTGGAGTACTGACCCACATGGCGTGCACTGTGCCAGTCATCACACACATCAGCAACACCATCGAAGTCTTGTCCATGTAGTCGTGTCTGCTTGTTCCGTTGACATTGTACAACATCACCCATGTAAGTCTATCTTGTCTCAATGTAACAGAGTGGAACCACAGTAATGTCACATACACCACTGGACCCATGAACCACACAGCTACACAATGCACATTCAATATCTCATCCATCTCATCTTTTTAGCCCCAGTGTCATGAAAGGTATATCATCTAAACAGTTGTCCCATATACAGTAGTTCAGCAAAGATTCCTGCCGATGACCAATAATGTGTCTGCAGTGTCTGAAGCGCACGTCACACTGTGATTTACAACATACCTAATATAGTCAACACCCCAAGAGCACTGCATTGCTGCACATGGCTGAGGGTAGCACGCACACCAAGGAATTGTCCCATCTGCAATACGTTGTGTGGCACACAACCATTACTCACTCACTACAATGCTTGCACTGTAATGTCCCTAAATGATAACAGTGAGCAGATATGCTGGGTATGTCAGACATACACACACCTTTGTCTCTGCAGTGTCGTGTGGCCAAAACACATGTCCCCTTCTGCACCCATATGTCACAGTATGTACCCCAAAACCATATTTCACCTCAAAAGCGTTCATGGGGCTGTACCCCTTTTGCCATCTGCGTTTCTAAGCGTTTCATTTGAACCCCAAAACCATATTTCACCTCAAAAGCGTTCATGGGGCTGTACCCCTTTTAGAAGACAAAAGAGGTACGGTGTTCCTGGGTGGCAAGTTGGCCACCTGGTTTGTACTCAGAGTGGTGGGGAGGTGGGGAATACCTCCTTTTGGAACTAGGACCCTCACACACCCAGCAAGCTAGGTGTCATGCTTCTTCATATGGGTCTGCTCCTCGTCGAGCCGGCGCTGCAATGCTCGATGGGCACCCATAAAGGGGCTCTTTATCGGAGATATTTTGTTCCTTGCCGTATAGGTGCCGTGGGTGTGAGGGGCCTGGTAAGATGTAGATGTGGTGTGTGGGTTAAAACAGGTAAGGGAATCCTCTATGATTATTTTTATTCTGGAGAGGTCACAACCTGATTAAAAAGTAAAAATAAGGAGGGCGACTATTTTGTTTTAATCTGACAAAAATTACGCTCTACCCCTTAGTGGTCAACATGTTTCTCGCCTATAAAATGTCTTTAATAGATCAGTTGGCGATTCCTCAGGACCTAGTGACTAAATGAAAACTATCTACAGTGTGTGGTGTGGTTCTACATACCACTTCTTCTCTCGGTAGGACGTTGCCCCGGAGAAAAGCAGCCAACCTAGAGTACAAACAAAAAGGATCAAAAAACCAAATGGAAATATTGGTACATGGTCCTATTGATTCAAGTGGCTGTGTTTCACCGTACACAACCTCTTTGAATCTATACAAGTGATAAAAACAACGTGATTTCATGCATATCACATTCTACATGTGCCTTCATTTGTATTTAGAATATAAAACCTCTGTGTAACCAGTTAGAGTAAATGAACAACATGGTGAGTATCAGCTCACCTCTTAAGGATTCAAGTGCTGCTTCATCAGACCGCAGCGGAGTATATGGACACTCAACGTAGTGTCGCTGTTTATTAAAAGGAAAAAACAAACAACAAAATATGTTGGGTGTGGGCTTGTAAGCACAACGTTTTGCCATCTGCGTTTCTAAGCGTTTCATTTGAACCCCAAAAACATATTTCACCTCAAAAGCGATGATGGGGATGTACCCCCTTTGCCATCTGCGTTTCTAAGCGTTTCATTTGAACCCCAAAACCATATTTCACCTCAAAAGCGTTCATGGGGCTGTACCCCTTTTGCCATCTGCGTTTCTAAGCGTTTCATTTGAACCCCAAAAACATATTTCATCTCCAAAGCGTTCATGGGGCTGTACCCCGTTTCCACCAAAGCCACAAAATGTAGGGGTACTGCAACACACACCGATTGGCTATCCAAATCCGTCCCATGCCATGTGCACCCATCACACTATTCCATTGCCTTGATCACGCACACACATTGTAGAGCCATACACACGCATCTGGGAAATCAGTGCACAACTGTGCACCAACTGTGAATGTCAGACATCTAACACAAACCTTGCAAGGTGCAACACAATAACATTTAGTCTCCGCCCCACAGGTGACGAACAGCATGATGCTGGAGAGGGAGACAGCAGCCATCACAGCCAGCCCACAAGCCCTCCACCCGGACTCACGGATGTGGAAGACCTGGACACCTCTTCGGACGAGGACTCCCGACCAGGCACATCTGGTGTGGCAGGGCTCAACCGCTCCCCAGGACCCCTCCTACCCACCAACCCATCTCCCAGGGCTGGTGACCAGTCCCAGGCTACCACGGTCATTGCGGCCACCACCACCGCCGCAACCACCACCACCACCACCAGGGCCTCCCTGACCACTCACCCTGCGCAAGGGGATGCACGCACGTCGACATCGACCCTGGGAGCCACAACGAGGCCCCGGGTGACCACTGTGGCGAGTGGGCAGGTCGGTGGCAGCAGTTCAGGTGGGAGGAGCAGGGTCAGGCCAACGCCATCAGAGCCTGGGAGCCAAGCCCTGCCGCAAATCGCCAGAGTCCTTGGGGCCTATGAAGAGGCCCAGGGACAATGGGCCCGGTCAGCTGCCGATACGCGGGAAGTCCTTGGGGTGTTGAGGTCCATGGACGCCCATATGGGCCAATTTGTGACCCGTATGGGCAAACTTGTCGACCTCATGGGCCAGCTAGTGGTGGAGGTGAGGGCCCAATCAAGGCCAACCACACCACCTCCGCCACCACCTGCTGGGGTGCAGGTCCGTGCAACATCCAGTTCCCCTGCATCCACAGCGAGTGGGCAATCCTCAGCCACCACCAGCAGCCCACAAACACAACCCCCCCCCCTCAAACGTGGAAGGGGTCGTCCGAAGAGGAAACAGGTGTCCAGAGATGACTTTGCACGCTCCAAACGCCAGTGAGACAGCCAGCCACGGTGGCCATCTACTGCATTCACTTGGACTACTATCCTACCCCACACTGCCATGTGAATGGCATGTGTCTGTCGGACTGTGGACCCAGAACAACATGGGTACACCTTGACCATCACGCGGACATGTCCGTCAACTCATTGTTCCAGCATGCACCACTTTTGTCATCACCTTGCCCACAATCACATGTCACTGCTCAAAATAAATACACCTGGATCACATTCTGTTGTATCTGCTCTGTGTTTAATCGAGGATGTGCAACCGTCACCATGATCAGAAATGCATCAGGAGTGTGGTATGTCGATAGGCCAGGAGAGGCTGTAGGGACCTAGGGGTGAAAAATAGAACAAGAGTCCATTGAATGTGTGTGTCACACACTCATCACACAGTACTTGTCATCAAGTTTAAGCAATGTACACACATCTCACAGAGCAACAGGGCACAATGCCACAGCCACTGTCAGTTCGGGCTGGACTGTTCCCACAAGGAACAGGGTCAAGACTGATTTGCATATGGCTGGGTCCAAACTGGGGTGGTGTGGTGAGCAAAAGAATGATGGATTTAACTCAGATCTTTGTGACTGGGGGTGAATGTTTGCATTGTCCAGCATTCCGTCCATCAATTGTTTCTTTTGCATTTGTTGCCCTAAGTGGGAAGGGTATGCCCAGACGTGGGTCCCGTGCTCACTACACCACTGGATTCAAGCTAGCCTGGCTGAAGAAGGGTGATGCCCTGAAACCGGTCCCAGGATGCTTGTTTCCGGTCCAGGGAGGACCTGGCTTGGCAGTTCGGGCTGGACTGTTCCCACAAGGAACAGGGTCAAGACTGATTTGCATATGGCTGGGTCCAAACTGGGGTGGTGTGGTGAGCAAAAGAATGATGGATTTAACTCAGATCTTTGTGACTGGGGGTGAATGTTTGCATTGTCCAGCATTCCGTCCATCAATTGTTTCTTTTGCAACAGCCACTGTCAGTGGCATACTACCCTGGACATGGACCATTGCCACACAGCACTCAGTGAACAATAGGCCGCCGTGAC
The DNA here is from genome assembly GCA_963921515.1 of Calotriton arnoldi. NCBI lineage: Eukaryota > Metazoa > Chordata > Amphibia > Caudata > Salamandridae > Calotriton > Calotriton arnoldi. Next base: position 662,040 of record CAWUFW010004637.1, read on the forward strand.
AATGCACACATACACCTACACAACTACAGCAACATCAGCCGACGTACATGGTCACTCACCGTCAAGTGAAGTAGCGGGCGATGAGCTGCTGACGCTCATTCACTGCTTCCTCCTCTCCACTGTCCTCGTCACTGGACATGGCCTGGTCTGCAGGCAGGGGCCCTGGCTGATCACCGTCATCCACTATCAGGGGGATCAGCCTGCGAATAGCGAGATTGTGCAGCATGCCACAACTATCTGGCACACCTTCTGTGGGGAGTATGCCAGTGCACCCCCGGTGCGGTCCAGGCATCTGAATCTGGACTTCAGGAGTCCAAAAGCCCGCTCCACCACACGTCTGGTCCTCCCATGTGCCTCATTGTATCTGACATCAGCTGGTGTCCTGGGATTACGTAGTGGGCTCAGCAGCCAAGGCCCGTTAGGATATGCAGAGTCACCTGGGTGTGAGAAACACAGAGAATCGTTGCAATTCCAACAGGATACAAGACAGCATGTCACACCCAGCACGCTACACGAGTATGCATACTCACCAACAATCCATGCACGGTCCGGTTGAAGATTGGACATCATTCGTGGGAGGATGCTGTGGCTCATGATGTGCGAGTCATGGGTGGAACCGGGAAACTTCTCACACACGTGTGTGATGATCATGTCCGCCAGGCACACCACTTGCACATTCAGGGAGTGGAAATGTTTCCGGTTCCTATAGATGTGCTCCATGACCTGTGGTGCAACAAGGCCAACATGGGTGCAATCAATTGCACCAACAACGTGGGGGATGCGTCCAAGGGCATAGAAAGCGCCCTTCACTGCCGCCAAATCACGAGCCCTGGGGAATCGGATGTACCTGTTCCTGTACAGCATCATAGCTGACAGGACATCCCGTAGCACCATGCTGAACATGGGTTGGGACATTCCACCTCCACTGCCTACCGTGTGTTGGAAAGATCCGGTAGCGAAAAAATGCAGTGCAGCCATCACCTTAGCCATGGGGGTGAATGCTGTTGGATACACCCTGCGAGGACGAAGGTGGGGTTCCAACATGGCACATAGGTGATGCAGGGTGGGTCGGTCCAGCCGGAATTTACGAATGACCTCCACATCCTCCATGTCTGACAGCAATTGGTAGGGGCGATGTATGTTTGGTCTCCTCCTAGGACAGATGGAAGTGGACACATGTCAATGCAACACACCACATGGCACTTTCACATACACATAACTAAAATTACTGACAAAGCAATAGAATCACAGAACAGCTGACAAGTAGGGACAGCACAGCTACAATACTCTTACACAGGTCCCCTTACCAATAGCAATGGCTACTGACACAAACCATTGCTATGAGCATGCACATGGGGATTTAGGCCCTAATAGCTTGAAAGGCATCATGATGGATTCAGACTGCATAGGTGGGAAGCGACAACACCACGGCAATATACCTAGCTGCTGTGCCAGACACAGCTTCCGAGGCTGGGTGAGTATGGCACACACCAACAACACAATGTACACAGGCTGAGCGGCCAAAACAAGTGGGTCCTGTTGCACAACTGGATATGAGACAGTCAATGATGTCCCTAGTTCACCCAATGTACAGCACTGTACGTATCACACCTCCAACACAGGTGTACACATTGACAACGCCATGACAACACAGCTGTGTGAATGCAAACACACATCACAAGTGACACGTAACGTTGCACGTGCCAAGTGGGAGATGTACATTGAGAAATATGGCATGTGTGTGCATATGCACATCCCATGCTCCCATGCTAATGTGTACATGATGATGTGCTAACAGACACGTGGAGGCTGAGCACTGGCCATCAATGCCTATGCACACAGCATGAAGTGGCCCTGTCCAGTGTGGACATGCTCCCACACACAAATCATGGCCACACCTGCAAATGCATGCCGCACATTCAACTGTGGATTCCACATGGCACCAGCGGACTGTACCCGCCATGGACCAGGCCCTTGAGGCCAACTCCAATGGCCCTCGCGACTGCATCCTGCGTGTTTGACGATAGAGTTAAGCGTACCGGGACAGCTCGGTGCAGGCCATTGTGTGCATTTGAAGTAGGCAGACATGGTACACCAATTGCAGCAGCTTGGACCCACTGGAACAGCCCCAGGGGGCTTTATGAGTGTGGGAGGGAGACCGGCATTACCACAGCTTCCAGGGACTGCTGCCTGGCATCCCTCAACAACACCTGCCGCTGCTGCCACATGTCCACCTACATGTCGACGACTCTGAAGATATGTCCAGGTCCACTCACCAGCGAGGAGCTGGAGATCATGGATTCTGAGCTCCACGCACACTGCCCAAGGCTATTCATAGCAAAAGCTGCGTGTGTAAGACAACTACAGTGTGTGTGGGAGTGCATGTGGGGGACACACATGTCGTTGATCCACAGCACTATGATTCTGAGCCTGTGGGGTTCCAACATGCACTGCTTACCATGCTAACTACAGGTGTAAGGGGTATGTAGGCTCTCTGGCGCTTTCCCATGCATGTCCCTCACGACTGGTGGTACATGGCATTTCCATGTCACACATACAGTCACGCAGCCACTTGGCAATGCAGGACTCAGGACAGTCATTGCTTGTGTGAATGGCTGGCCGGGTCCCTGCTGGCCTTCTCAGTCGCAGCAGACCTGGGCTGCACATTGACCGCACAATCCTAGAAGGAGACAACACTGACTGTACAGTGGGTTACATGTGTCTTTTGTTCAGGACTCTCCTGAAATGTGCAAACTCAGCCCTGTCGATTGGACACACCATGCCTTGTGATAGGGATGTGTGTGAGTGATAGTGGCACTGAATGTGACCTCCATTGCGGGGTGAGCCATTCACAGGGCGAGTACGTTGAGGGCTGCGCAGTGTTGGACACAGTGAGTCCACCCACAAAGATGTGTTGCCTTGTGATCTATGTGTTGGTCCACCTGACAATGGACAGTAGATGTGGGCAGACTACACATTGCTCAATGTGCTGGCAACCTGCATGTGAATGGGATGGACAGGTACTATGTACACACTCCCACCAGCATGCATTCACGTGTGGTGTACACATGCTGTTAGGCCATGTCCGATTACTTCCTGGCTCTGTTGCACGTCTCCGAGTATTTGGGATGGGTCAGCAGCATGCCACTGTGATTGGTGGATGTGGGTGATGTTGAGAAGTGTATGAGTGATATTCCAAGCCTCTTGTGTACCATCCCTGCAGTTTGAAGTCCTCCAGCCCAAGGGCTTGTGATGAGCCATTGCATCCAAGTTGATGCCTCTGGGTATGCGTGACCGACAGTGCAGCCAATTCCACAAAGGGTGTGACGTCATCTGCCGGATGAGCTACTACGTGGCGATAACGAATCGGGGGATGCCCCCTCGTATTGTCAGGTCAGCACGGCGCTGCATTTCACCAGTAATGGTCTGCATCTTGACAGTCACACAGCCTGTGCCGGATGCATGTTTGTAGGGGCATCAGCAGCAAGCAAGTGTACAGTATTGTGGGATGGTGTCTTTTGCTGTGAGAGGCAGCATGTGTCCACAGCCTACCCATAATCTGGGTAATGTGATGTTTGTTGTGTGATGCAGTGGGTTGTAAGTGTACTCTGTGCTGTGTGCATCTGACATGCATATGCTATTCCTGAGGCTCAAGATGTAATTTGAGCACTCTGCATTCTCAATGCACTCAGAGTCGTAGCCCTCAGGAACAACCTGTAGTAGGCTGGAGTGGCAATTCACATGTATGTTTGAGGCACTGTGCCTACTCTGATTTCGTTCGGTCATATGTGTGCGATGCCTCACCACATATCTCTGGTACTTACCCATCCGGTACACTGTGCAACAGCAGTTGTGCTTGTGTGAACGACAGGTGGATGGCATGAGCTCATGGCCATTGTGGCCTGTCATGTTGCAGTCTGTGTGAGTGGTTTCCCATTCTGCTCCATGCAGGTATGTCTTTGGCCTAATTACGTAGTGGTCATCCTTGCCACCATCAGGACAGTGGGTGTGCACACCGCGATTTGTGGCTATGGTCGCAGGGTGACACAGGCCGGGTGTAGTGCTATGTGCACAACACATGTGCCACTTATTAGCGGCTTCATTTACTGTACGCCAGCCATTACGTGTTGATTGTGGTGGCTGTATGCAATTGCACAGTTATCGTGCAACATGTGGATTTGGGTATGTTCTGTGCTGCTTCCCTTGCACATGTCTGTTTAATTGATGCCAGATGAGTGAGGCCACCTCGCTCTCTCTCATGTGGCATCTCCCATGGGTGCTGAGGGTCAGGGGACGGTCAACAGTGGTGTGGCATCGGATGTAGCAGCTGCACAGGTGCTGAGTGAGACAGATGTGACCAGCGCCTCGGAGGGGCCAGACGTGTGCTGGATGAATCACAGGCCGAGACGGCAATTTCTGAGTCATCTGAGGACAGAGGTGATGCATCCATGTTTGGTAACACAGGGGACGTAGACTCTGGCTCCACTTCAGCCACACGGAGGCCAATGCCCGCCCTCCCATCTACTTCCACTGGTGCAACACGTGTCGGCACAGGGATGAAGGGTAGAGTTTCCTTCACACCAGGCACAGCTGCCCCTGCACATGTGACCCCTGCTGCCCTCAGTGCTGGGTCTGTTGAGCTTATGCGCCATCTCTGCGTGGGGCAGACAGCTCTCCTCAATAACGTCATTGCCCATGACATCAGTTTGCCGCAGGTGACATAGTTCATGGAGGGCCCACATGTACGCGTGGGTGGGCTACACCAGACTGTCCAATGGTTGTCCCCCCCAGTCAAGGTGGGCCTTCAACTGGGCCAATCTCAGGCTGACATTCCTGACCCTTCTCCACCCCCCTGGGGAGTGCCACATCTGACAACAGCAGGGCACGAGTCCTAAAATAAGAAGTGGGGGGACGCTGACGTCACGACAGTAAGTGACATCATGGAAGGTGGCTTGCACCGTCAGACTCATTGCCTCCCCTCGCTCACCCCTTATATGCGATTGCGTCGGAGAAGCCAGAGCGTGCACAAGCAGCTCCGATCTCGCCCCAGAGAGGCCAAAGAGTGAATGTGTGGGTCCATTTGCCCCAGTTATCTGTCTCGCGGTAAAATAAGTGGGGGACGCCGTCCACCCGCGTGGTACCCCGACTCGAGACCTGGACAACAGTGACAATGCATGACAGCCTCCGGAGTCCGGATACACCACATGCAACACACAGAGGCTGTGGCTGCCCTAGCGGGCCAGGCCGCAAACACAATCCCAGACGAAAGGTAGACCCACCCCGGCGCGCATAGTCATTACAACCGCTGCCATTGACAAGGGACCCATGTGGTGAGACATGGGCCTCAGGGTGACGGGCCTCCGAGCCATCCCCCGCCAACGACTGTCATGCAACTCACACATATCGCAAAGCCAATAGGACACTTTGCCTGCACACCAGGTCTCGAGTCGGGGTACGACGCGGGTGGACGGCGTCCCACCACTGATTTTACCGCGAGCCCGATAACTGGAGCAAATGGACCCACACATTCACTCTTTGGCCTCTCTGTGGCGAGCTCGGAGCTGCTTGTGCACGTGCTGGCTTATCTGTTGCAATCGCATGTAAGGGGTGGGTGAAGGGAGGCAATAAGTCTGATGGTGCAAGCCACCTTTCGTGACATCACTTCCTGTCGTGACGTCTGCGTCCCCCCACTACATATTTAGGACTTGTGCCCTGCTGCACACTGAGAATGTGTTGCCTGCGAGATGTGACCAGGAGAAGGGCGCCATGACCTCCCACCCACCAAGCTCCACTGCCATCCCGTGCCCTGGGTAGCCTGTGCAGGCGGACAATGTAGGGGGTACACCTGGTGGACAGGGGATGTGAGTGCCTTGGCAAAGGCCTGGCAGATGCACAGCAGTATCCAGCATGTCCCCAGAGGGAGGGCTAACGTCTACACCTGATGCAGCATTGATCGTGTGCCCGCCTGTTGTGCCCACACAAGTTCACATTCATCCCCAGACAGGTGGGCTTTCCAAATACCCAACACAGTGGAAATCTAGCCCTCCGGAATCCTCCCCACACAGTCTGTTTCAACACTGCATGTGTGCACCTACCCGTGCCACCCACCCACCTGGGCCAAGCGGAACTCCCGCTTCACATGCCACGTGTGTCTTCCACAGTTGTGCTTCTCTCTCAGGGGCGGACCTCCAACTGTCCCGTAGCACACAGACAGCACAGAGTCGAACTGGCATCCTGTTTGAATGGTAGGCACACTCACACATCTACCTGTGACACCGTGGTGGCTGTGATGGCTATTGTGACTGCCATGGCAGTGTTGGTGGCCATGTCAGGGTACACTCACACACATTGCATACGCAGCTTTTCGTGTCACTACTCTGCACATCGGACTGGCCACTGTCCCTGGTGTTGATCAATTTTGCCGCATGTCTATGTAATCTGTGACTGGATGCTGTTGTTCCTGTAGTCGGTTGTGTCTGTGTAGTTGCTTATTGCAGTTGTTGCTGTGTGTGCATGGTTAAGTGAGGCACATGCCGTGTATGGTACCTCAACAATTGCAATGTCTGGTCTCACATTCCAATGTGTTGTACACGTGGCAGGGACTTCACTTCTTTCAGACTCTGCTACTTGTGTGTGTGTGATGAATAAGTATTTTTGTGACACGGATTGTCTGCATGTATTCGGTGGTATTTCAGGGAAAATGTATCCGTGTCATGTTTGCGTGCAAGCAAAGCACAGGGTGTGAGTCTAGCCACAGGATGACAGGTAGCATGTGCAGAGTATGCAGGTATGTGTGAGCTTACTTGCTGTGTGGCCAGCAGTGTAGGTGTATGTTAGTCTTGTGATGAACATTGGGCCTGGGCACATGGCTTACTTTCAATGTGTGCATTTGGGAGGTGTAGGTGTGTGTGGTGTGAGTGGTGTGACTTTGGGGTAGTGTTGGTGTGTGTGTGTGCGCTCTGGCAATGTCGACTACACACATGTGTTACCCAGGCCCATGGTGGATGTTTGTATCCGTGTTCAGGTCTGCGAATGTGTTCACATGTGTGTGTTGTATGTTGCACAGTGTGCAGTGTGTGGGTGTGTCCTTGCAGTTCAGGATGACTCCAACTTGATATGTTTCGGACATAGTGTGTCTGCAGGGTGTGTGACTGTCAAGATTGTGCCTTGTTCAATTGAGCATGTATGTGAATTTCTGCAGTTCTTACTCACTGTGCAGTCCTGCCCACCCACACTGATATCGTGTGTGTGTTTTGTCATGCATTGCTGTAGCATGCTTTTGCGTGGCTCCTACTTTTGCTTGATGAGTGTGATGTCAGACTGTGAAGGTAATTATACACATACGTAGGACTGTGTTTTGTAGTGACCAGGCCGTCAGTGTTAATGTGATGATCTGTTGGGCCACATCAGAGTCTGACAAGTCCAGGCCCACGAGCTGTAGTATTTCACTAGGTCCACTGTTGCGGCAACTCATATGCATTGACATCCAATGACACTAGACTACATGGTCATCTCACGACTCTCGTGTACTTCACACACTCTCATCCTCTCTCATTCGTACTTATCTTCGTAAAATAATTCCCTGAGTCACATATTTGCTTCAAGGCATGTATTTGGACTTACTTCCTCTGTGATTCAGTATAGTGGACACTACTGGCAGCAAAATGCATGTGGAGGGTATATTTAGCATGATTACACATACAAAAGGGGGTACGGGTAGATGTGATTAGTTTTTGACTGTGGAATGAATGCTTCAGAGTTACAACTGCCTTGCCCTTGCTATGCTAAAGTACATTTGCTAATTACTGAGGAGCTGAAGACTTTGACACAGACAGTGTTCATTTTGCCTACCAGACAGCTTGACATCATAGGCACAGTACATCTCAGTTCCATGGTACAGGTTTACTACAATAGTAACTCCGACACACCTGCGTCAGAGGTGACATCAGAGCATGAGCCTACATGCATGCAGCAGCGTCTCACTAGTTGTTGCAATGTAGTGGCTACTGAACATGACACAATAACTAGGGCCATGTTGTAGGGGGTTGCATTTGTTGTCCATGCAAAAGTCCTGGCACGGAAGTACAGATGATGGTGAGGTGACAGTTCTCACGTAATACAGCAGACAGATAAGTGTGCACTGACAGGTGCATGTGTTCAGGTGCGCAGAATACATATTATGGCATAGTTGTTCGTGCAGTATTGGCCATGTGGTTACTGTACACAAGTCCCATACCTCTGCCTCCCCCTGTTCATGCAGAGACACAGGATATGGTGAGGAACAGAGTGCATGTCCCGAAAATGTCCGATGTCATGGAAGTGGAGTTGATGGTGAGGTGTTTGTTGCAGATTGTATGGTATTGTTGTTGTACAGCTAACTGCCCACTCCGTGCGAAAGCCAAGCATAGGTACAGTGTTGAACATCATTGTTCAATTGGGGGTATTGAGTCGGGGACCGATGAATTGACAAGTTGTCAGGTATGCGACTTCCAGCAGGGCATCCATGGCATTGGTGGTAAACATGGATGCAAACACAGTTTGGATGGTGGCTAGCAACGTGTTCATCATAAGTTGTCCCTTGTAGAAGCCTGATGGGACATGTTGGATGACATTCGATGAAACTGTGATCCAGAATACGTTGTGTGGAGGCACACTGGTCCCATTGCAGTGTGTGTCCGATTGCAGCCACATACGCCATGCCCCCATACACTGAACAGATCCTGTCGTGGGCGTCCAGGGGTGCAAACAAGTGTACCAAGTCCGCCTTTGGACATGCCGGGTTGGAGAGACATAAATCCACAAGACAGTGGAACGGACACCTCCGACAGTAGAAAACGGGGATGACGCAGCTGAACATTGCAATGCGGTAAGTTACTCGGTAACTTACGTTCAGCATAGCCAGATTTTCACAGCCCACTATCTGTAGCAAGCTCTCAATGTACAGCTGCATCTGTCCGGCGTAGTTGGGAAGCAGTGGTGAAACAGCCATTTTGCTACAGGGTGATGTGATGGCGTGCTCCGGTTGCCTGTGCAGTCAGCAGAGTGCAACCTCCGACGATGCTGGGAATTCTGGAATGGTTGTACGGCGGCAGGACTTGGGTTATAGCTTCGGCGGAGGCCACAGGCCCTCATCCCACATGCTTCAATGAATGGTCAAGGCCAGTGGTGTCTGACTCCTTCCAGATTACTTGCATTTGACCCACATGGAGGAGTGGTATAATTTTTTTTGTGTTATTAACTTTCTTTCATGTTGGGCGCTATCTGCCAGTGGACGGTTTACTCTGCATGGCTCTGTTTGGCTTCTTGTTGGTACAATGGCTCCATTCTCCTGCATAAATTGTTGCAAGGTGATTTCAGAGTAGGAATGGAAGGCCATTCAGTGCTATCTGCTCTCCCGTGTGTGGGCGGGACACTGCGTTTCCGCTATACATTGGGGCTTCTGTGTGGGTGTAGTAATTGGAAACACCTGTTCTCAGGCAGCAGGGTTTTTCAATTTTGTACATTGCATGGCTTGATATTGCGAGCAGGATGGTATAGGTATTTTTGGATGAGACTGGCGTGCCTTTTGCGGACGGGGTCCATATTCTGCGCTGTTATGTAGCAGCCGCTGTGTGCTTTGCCATGTTTTGCACACAAGGGTGTGTCCTATTTTGCCATCACATTACTCCCCTGTTCGGGACACTTGTGTGACATCAGGTTGACAACTGTGAGTTGTCGGTTGGGGACATGACTGATGCAGGAAGGCCACGTGACATGTGCCTTCAGGGTGGGGCTGGTGTGTGGGGTGTGTAGTTGTGACCCTGTGGTGTTTGTGTGCAGCCCATGCATGGCGCTGTCGTTGGCCTCTGCGTTGTGCGCATGTGTACCTGCGTCATCGCCGCTGCGCTGCGGTGCCGTGACGGGGACGTCACTTCCTGGTCCCGGGTAGTGGGTGCCCAGGATGTTGCGAGTTGTTTTTTTTGACAGGTGGGACATGTGTGGGTACAGTGGTGGATGTGTCCTGTCCACACAGGGGTGTCTGGGGGGCCATGTACAGTTTTTCCACCCTTGCACTGTGTGCAGTGTTTGCGTGCCCTTGTTGTGTGTCTGCCTACCTGCGTCGTCGTGGCGCGTTCACTCCTAGGTGGTGCATCAGGTAGAGCATGGGGATGGCCTGGAGTGCAGGATTCATCTCTGGGTGGGCCGCCTTTTTAGTCTCCGTACTGAACAGTCGGGTTTCCGCCTTGGTATCTCGTGCGGTGTCTCTTTGCCGGTGTGGCTGTTTGGTTGGTGGCATCGTAATTTGTACGCCGGGCGGTACGTCATTTCGTCGGACGGTGTGTCTCCATTGGCTCGCGCCGCTACGTAGACGGGCGCACTTTGATGGCGGGCGGCGCCGCAGACTTACGGGCGGTGTTTGCCTGACTTTTCACATCCTAATTTTGCGGGCGTGTGGGCCGTTGCTGGCGGATGGTAACTAGCGGTTTTTGCCTCCGACAGCACGGCGGTTGTGCTTCCGCCCGACATCGTAATGGGCCCCTTAGCTTCTAGTTTAAATGAATCAAAGTTACTAAAATGACATGTTGTTGCACAATGGAAGGCCCTTAGTAACTGTAGACTGGTCACCATTCTGTTGCTTAGTGCTGTACTTGGGTGTTAAACTTGTACTAGTAAGGTGAAACCTGTGCCCAGACAGTGGTAACGTGTAACAACGACAAAATAATGAAGTAACTATCACAAAAAGTGCCAAATTACACTGCATAGTTTGTCTTTATAATTTAGTCATCCCTCCTACATAAGTTGATCCTCCTCTGGCACGTAATTCCAATGGCCCAGGGTGTAACGCATTGTTATAAATTGAGTCTCTAGTTGGCAGAAGTTTGTACTCTGTCCCAGTAGGGACCACAATCCTAGTCCGGGTAAGGTAGATACATGCTTTAAATTAACCTGTGCTCACCCTCTGGTAGCTTGGCATAGAGCAAGCAGGCTTAACTTAAGAGGCATTGTGTAAAGTATTTGAGCAACCCACACTTACACACACACACACAATAACACAATGAAAACACCACAAAAGGACTCCAAACAGGTTTAGAAAAATAGAGAGTATTTACCTGAGTAAAATAACACTGAAACAACAAACATCCAATCAGTAGAAGTCAAGATATGAATTTTTAAAGAATAAATGCAAAACACGTGCTCAGAAGTCAATAGCGCTAAACAGTTACTTGAGGTCACGAGGGAATGGGGTAAATCCGAAGTTCAGGCGAACTGCGATAGAGGGCAGGCCGGCAAAGAAACTCACGCAGGTCCCACTGAAGAAGTACCCTGGATGGAGCAAATGGTCGACACTGAGGGTACGATGCTTCGATCTTTTCCACGCAATTGGGTCACTGAGTCGTCAGCGAGCTCCGTTGAGATACAGGCAGTGTGCCGTTGAGCGGTGCAGTGCGTCGGGCCGTGCAGGCTGTAGAACCGCTGTCCTCGAACAGCCTCTGCATCGGCGTCGAAGAGCAATCAATCAATCAATCACGGCATTTATAGAGCGCGCTACTCACCCGGGAGGGTCTCAAGGCGCTGGGGGAGGGGGTAAGTTACTGCTCGAACAGCCAGGTCTTGAGCTGCTTCCTGAAGGAGAGATGGTCCTGGGTTCGCCGAAGGTGAGTGGGGAGGGAGTTCCAGGTCTTGGCTGCCAGGTAGGAGAAGGATCTTCCTCCGGCGGTGGCTCTGCGGATGCGTGGTACGGTGGCGAGGGCGTGGCTGGTTGATCGTAGCTGGCGGGTGGGCGTGTAGAAGGTCATGCGGTCGTTGAGGTACTTGGGGCCCAGGTCGTGGAGGGCCTTGTGTGCGTGGGTGAGGAGTCTGAACGTGATTCTCTTGCTGACGGGGAGCCAGTGCAGGTCTTTCAGGTGTCCGGTGATGTGGCTGTGTCGGGGGATGTCCAGGATGAGTCGTGCGGAGGCGTTCTGGATGCGCTGGAGTCTTTTTGAAGTTTGGCTGTGGTTCCGGCGTAGAGGGTGTTCCCATAGTCCAGTCGGCTGGTGACGAGTGCCTGGGTGACGGTCTTCCTGGTTTCAGTGGGGATCCATCTGAAGATCTTGCGGAGCATGCGCAGGGTGTTGAAGCACGAAGATGAGACGGCGTTGACTTGTCTGGTCATCGACAGGGAGGAGTCCAGGATGAAGCCCAGGTTGCGTGCGTGGTCCGTTGGCTTGGGCGCGGTGCCCAGGGCCGGGGGCCACCAAGAGTCGTCCCAGGCGGAGGGTGATGAGCCCAGGATGAGGACTTCCGTCTTGTCTGAGTTCAGTTTAAGGTGGCTGTTCCTCATCCAGTCGGCGACGTCTCTCATCCCGTCGTGTAGGTTGGCTCTGGCGGTGGTGGGGTCGTTGGTGAGGGAGAGGATCAGCTGGGTGTCGTCGGCGTAGGAGATGATGTTGAGGTTGTGTTGGCGTGCGATGGCTGCGAGGGGGCTCATGTAGACGTTGAAGAGGGTTGGACTGAGTGAAGATCCTTGTGGAACGCCGCAGATGACTTCGGTGGCCTCGGATCTGAACGGGGGGAGGCGGACTCTCTGGGTTCTTCCGGCGAGGAACGAGATGATCCATTCCAGTGCTTTCTCTCGGATTCCGATGTTGCTGAGGCGCTTCACTAGGGTGCGGTGGCAGACGGTGTCGAACGCCGCGGAGAGGTCCAAGAGGATGAGGGCTGCTGTTTCCCCGTTGTCGGTTAGGGTTCTGATGTCGTCGGTGGCTGCGATAAGGGCGGTCTCGGTGCTGTGGTTGGCCCGAAACCCGGACTGCGAGGGGTCGAGGATCCATTCGTCTCGAGGAAGGCGGCAAGCTGTCTGTTGACGGTCTTCTCGATGACTTTGGCCGGAAACGGAAGGAGCGAGATGGGACGGTAGTTCTTGAGGTCGGTGGGGTCCGCCGTTGGTTTCTTCAGGAGGGCGGTAAGCTCGGCGTGCTTCCAGCTCTCCGGGAAGGTGGCGGTGTGGAAGGAGGAGTTGATGATGTCCCGGAGATGGGGTGCGATGGTGGCGTCGGCTTTGTTGAAGACGTGGTGTGGGCAGGGGTCGGTTGGTGATCCGGAGTGGATGGAGTTCATCGTGCGGGTGGTGTCTTCGGTGCTGATCGGGGTCCAGTTGCAGAGGGTGGTGGTGGCGGGCGTTGGTTCGGCGGTAGGGTGCGTGGTCTGTGCGTCGAAGCTGTTATGTATGTCGGTGATCTTGCGGTGGAAGAACGCGGCGAGTGAGTTGCAGAGGTCTTGCGAGGGGTGATGTCGTTGTTTCCGGCGCTGGGGTTGGAGAACTCTTTGACGATGCTGAAAAGTTCCTTGCTGTCGTGGGCGTTGTTGTCCAGTCGTTCTTTGAGTGCCGACTTCTTGGTGGCACGGATCAGCTGGTGGTGTTTGCGGGTGGCGTGCTTGAGGGCGGTCCTGTTGTCTGTGGTCTGGTCGAGTCGCCAGGCTTTCTCGAGAGTGCGGCAGTTCTTCTTGGATTCCTTGAGTTCGTTGGTGAACCAAGGGGTTTTCTTGCTTCCGGGTCTGCTGGGAGGGTTTTTAGTGGTGCGAGGTCGTCGGCGCAGGCGGTCAGCCACTTGGCGAGGTTGCTGGCTGCTTCGTTTGGGTCCGTTGTGTTGGTGGGTGTGTTCTGGCTGAGGGAGGCGGTGAGCTGCTCGGCGGTGATCTTGCTCCAGCTCCGGCGGGGAGCCTGTTGCGGGTGGTGGTGGGTCGCAGTCTTTCTGAAGCTGAAGTGGACGCAGCTGTGGTCGGTCCAGTGGAGTCCGGTGGCGTGGCTGAAGGAGATGTGCTTGCTGGAAGAGAAGACGGGGTCAAGCGTGTGGCCGGCGTAGTGGGTGGGCGTGTTCACCAGTTGCTTGAGTCCGAGGTTGGCGAGGTTGTCCAGCAGGGCGGTGGTGTTTCTGTCGTTGTTGTTCTCCAGGTGGAAGTTGAGGTCCCCTAGGAGGATGTAGTCGGCGGAGGGCATGGCGTGCGGGCTGATGAAGTCTGCGATGTCTTCGCTGAATAGTGTGCGTGGTCCCGGGGGTCTGTAGATGAGGGTGCCTCGGAGGGTGGTCTTGGGGTCAGTGTGTATCTGGAAGTGTAGGTGTTCGGCGGCGGTGAAGGTCTCATCGGAGTTAGTCGAGATGCGGATGGTGTTCTTGTGTACGATGGCGATGCCTCCTCCCGTCTGGTTGACGCGGTCCTTCCGGGTGATCTTGTATCCGTCCGGGATGGCTATGGCGATGTCGGGCGCTGAGGAGGCGTTCATCCAGGTTTCGGTGAGGAAGGCGACGTCCGGTGCTGTTGCGTCGAGCAGGTCCCAGAGTTCCACGGCGTGCCTGTGGACGGAGCGGGTGTTCAACAGGATGCATTTCAGGTGGTTGCTGCTGGTGCTCGACTTGGCGGAGGTGGTGCACGTCCGGGGGCAGGTGAATCGGCAGGCTTGGCAGGTGAAGGGTCCGTGGGTGCGTCTCGGTGAGGCTCGGTAGCAGGCAGGGTTCCGGCCGGCATTGAGTGCGGTGAGGGTGGCGGCGTCGTAGGTCCGTCGAGTAGTGTTGCATCGGTGGGATCCAGGGGTCCTGGCGCTGGGCGCGGGCCAGGCGCGGACGGGCGCAGACGGGCTTACCTTTGGCGCACCTTCGGCGCTCCGTCGGTGCTCCCGCTGCGCGCGGCCGCTGCGCGGTCGCTCAGGGGGCGTCATAAGTAAGGAGCCTGGAGGGAGGAGCAGCTGGGTGGCGGGAGCGGGGCGGCGAATGGAATCACGGGGGGGCGGGGCCGCAGGGAGGCAGTGGCGGGAAGTCCCAGGAGCAGCGGGCAGCGGGAAAGTCCCAGGAGCAGCGGGAAAGTCCCAGGAGCAGCGGGCAGCGGGAAAGTCCCAGGAGCAGCGGGAAAGTCCCAGGAGCAGCGGGCAGCGGGAAAGTCCCAGGAGCAGCGGGCAGCGAGCGAAGGAATCTCCAGGCAGGAGGCGGCAAGGCAGGCAGGAGCGGCAGCAGTGAGTGGGGCGACCAAGCCCTGTGGAGGGCTGAGCGGTCAGTTCCGACCGGTGCAGTGGTGATGATGCGTCGGTTTTGTAAACTATCAGCTGCAGAACCCACTTCTGAGGTGCTGAACTGGAGGGGGCACCTCCGACAAGGGTAGGGCTCATAGGTGGCAGAGTCCAGCAGCACCAGCATGATGGTAGGAAGTCTTTAGTGTCCCTGACACTTCATAAAACAGGAGGCAATCCAGCAAGCCCTTGGAGTCACTCTGGGTTCAAGTGAGATGGGCCCAGTCCTTGTCCTCAGCAGGGCACAGATCAACAGGTATCAGGGCAGCTCAGCAAAGCAGAGAAGCAGTTCCTCAGAATAGCCAGTCAAGGCAAAGTGGCAATCCTTACAGCACAGCGGGTCTTTACTCTGGAAGAGTTCTTCCCAGTGCCAGTAGTGTACTCATTTGGTAGGGTCAGAGCCCCAGTACTTATACCCAAATGTGCTTTTAAAGTGGGGGGTGATTTCAAAGCACCTCCTTGAAGTGCACAGGTCCTCTTTCATCTCAACTCTGTCTGCCAGGATCTCTGTGGGGGGTAATCAGTCCTTTGTGTGAAGCCTATTCAAATTTAAGTGTGAACTCTCTCTCCCCCTTCCTGCCCATGAAGGCTATCAGAATGCAGATAAGTCCTCTGTCACGCTCACCCTTCCTGTGTTTGTGGCTGTCTAGAGGGAATGCACAAAGTGTAGCTGTCGTCCAGCCCTGACATGTATTGAAGACAGGCTGAATGCACACATGGATTTCTACAAGTGGCATTTCTAAAATAGTGACGTCAAATCCAACTTTACCACTATAGAAGAATTATCATTACCATTCCAAAGATATGAAACATGATTTAGCTACTCCTTTCTAATCAAGAATTACAGCTTAACAGTGTTTAAGGAATTCCCAATGCTAGCCTATGAGAGGAGTAGGCCTCAGTAGTGAAAAATGAATTTAGCTGTTTGTCACTACCAGGACGTTTCCTACCTTTTAGTTACACTGCACCCTGCCCATAAGGCTACCTAGGGCCTACCTTATGGGTGACCTATGTGTAATTAAAGAGGAGTTTAAGGCTTGGCAAGTGGTTTTAAAAGCCAAGTCGACGTGGCAGTAAACTGCTCACTCATGCCCTGCAATGGCAGGTCTGAGACAGGTTTGAAAGGCTACTTGTGTGACCGACACAATCAGTGCTGCAGGCCTACTAGCAGCATTTAGATTACAGGCCCTGGGTATATGGTATATCATGTTACAAGGGACATACACGTAAACTAACTATGCCAATCAGGTATATACCAATGTCACTATGTTTAGGGAACGAGCCCATGAACTTTAGCACTGGTTAGCAGTGATAAAGTGCTCGAGTACTAAGGCCAACAAAAAGATACAGCAAAAAGTGAAAGTAAGCAGGCAAAAAGTTGGAGGAAGACCACCCTAAGGATGTCGGGTCTAACACTCATGTTTTCAAAAGCATTGGCTCTGGCTTGTTGGCTGGCTTCATGACTGTTTTTTAATTTATTACTTCATTCTGAAGTTAATTATTTTCCAATTTGGCAGATTTTCTGATTGTTGGTTGTGCAATTCTAGTTTTTCTTCTAGAAAAGAAATAATGCCAGTATGAACATAAACGTGAATAGAAATCATGACTATCCCACCGAGCAGCAGTGCAGGGATCATATGGCATTCCACTTTGGAGGAGATTTGTTGTTGGGGTTTGTCATTTTGCAAGCTGCGAGCTTCTTAAGTGGGACCATTCTTCTGGTGCATGAAATGTTTAGAAACTGCTTGGATGTTTTCTTGGAATTGCCACCCATTGCATATTTTAACATGAGGGAAGTAATTCGCCCAATAAGAATGCACCAGGCATACTCCATTCCAATGTAGTTACCCATTCTGAAGTATGCAGCATTTGATGGGCCATTACCACCTGCTCTGTCACCTGCTCTAGTAAGAGTCAGACTACAAAGCATATCTTTTTTCCTGGATGCCATTGATGCTGCACTTCACAATGTGCACATCTCATTCTCTTTGTCAACAACAAGGCCATGTTGTCAAGTTTAACCGTTGCTCTTCTACAATCTATTACAATCCAGCATTAAGATCCATGGCTCATATGTTTATTTATGTGTTCAACTTCCACATTTCATGAAAGATTTATGTCAACATCACCAGCTGGGAGAAGGTAACAGTAACAAGATCTTCAGCATAGCATACAAAGAGCTGTTCCTGCTTTTTGGAAACTACATAAAGGAAAAATATTTTAAAAGTGACAGTTTGTAACTATTGAGTATTTTTTTTTCTTTACTTAAAATCTGTTTAATAAAGGTTTTTCAAGAACAAAACATGGCATGACTTCAAAGTCATACTAACAGCAGGTACACATAGCAAGGTACTTCAGTGCATTGGTAATTAGTACACAAGTGTGATCTAGCATTGGGTATAAATGTCATAAAACAACTAACTGAAACGAAAACTGCAGCAGGCGCCAAGTCATAGGGCCTCCCAGAGTCCCAGGTCCATGGCACTGTGTCATAGAGGCGTAGGGCATGGCCTTTCTGGAAGGAGGGAGAGGAGGAGGCAAGGTGGTTAGTTTTAGGTATGAGTCCTTTGGACCCGTCGTAAGCCCTGAAGAGTTTCTCAAAGGGGCTATAGGCCACTGTGGCTCCACGAGTGTTGAGGGGGTGGAGTGCCCAGTGGCACAATTGGTAGTACTGTAGCCAAGTGGTTTTAGGGTACCTTGAAATCTAACGTACATTGGTCAACGGGTTTGATGTGGCCACCTACAAAGAGGTTGTGCAGGGTTCTGCATTCACCGGCTTCCCAGCTAGGGGAAGTGTGGGGCTGAAGAGCTGGAGTAAAGGCTGGGTTTCGATGTGTTGGCAGACAGGAAGGTGGTGAGACCACCTTGTCCCAGATCTCTAGGACTAATCTGGTGGGAGCGGCAATAAATGCACATCTAGGCCGGGTATGCTTCGGGAGCCAAGCTAGATCCCACAAATAAAGACACTTCACTGCACTATCCTTAAGGAACCAGTTTTTATCACTTTCACAAATGACCCATTTGGAGATGAATCTAAGATTAGCCTCCCTCTGGGATTCAAGCAAGTTAGGACAGGCCAAACCACCCAGGCCTCTAGGAAGCATTTGTAGTGACTTTGGAGAGCCTGGGACATTTACCTCCCCAAATAAAAGTGCGCATGTCCTGCTATAAGCGCATGCTATTGTCAGAGGGAATAGCATGTGGGCAAGGTTTAGAAGAGGTAGAGTTTCTGGGGAGGACGTTCATTTTCATAACGCTAATGCGGCCCGGCCAGGAGATATGCAATGGCTGCCAGCGATGAAGGTCTTCTAAAATGGATTTCAGCTATTCCGGCTAGTTGTCTTGAGTCCACGAATGTAGTGTACGAGTCAAGTTGAGGTCCAGTTATTGTATTGAGCATGAGTCCCATTGAAAGAGGGCTAGAGATAGCAGGGAGGGAAGGTCCTGACGGGGTATGGTGAGGTTCAATGCATATCACTTGGTCATGTTGAACTTGAAGCCCGATACTGCTTCAAAAGCACTAAAGCAGCGGGTAGGGAGGTAGCAGATATGTGAGAGTAAGTAGCAGGTCACCCGGAAAGAGACTGAGCTTAGGGGACATCCCGCCAAAAGGGATAACCGTGATGGCTGCAATATGGCGGATAGTGATGGCTAAGGGTTTGACTGCCAGGGCGAAGAGGAGGGGCGATAAGGGATATCCTTGGCAGGGTACCTCTGGTGGGAGCGATAGGGTTCATGTGGTGCCCATTAGGACAGATAGAAGCAGTCGGGCTACATATGATGTCATAATTTTGACAATCATGCCCGGGCCAAGTCCAATTTTGCCCACCACAGCTCAAAAGAAGTCCCAGATCACCCAGTCGAAAGCCTTCTCCGCATCTAGCGAGAGAAAGCAGGCTGAGATGTTGTGATTATGGGACTTTCTGACTAGATGCGCAATTCGGCGTATGTTTCCTGCACTATGCAGATTGCAAATGAATCCAACCTGATCCGGATCTATACATCCGAGGAGATGCGGTTCGAGCCGATTAGCCAAGATCTTCATGAAGATCTTGGCATCAGAATTTAGGAGTGCTATGGGAGGATATGCGGATCTTGGTGTATGGTCCTTGCCTGGTTTGGGGATAACGAGGATTTCCGCAGTGGCCATGATAGGTGTGAGGCCAGTGTCCTGGTTGAATGAGTTAAACAGTGTCAGCAGGCGGTCTTGGAGGCTGGCAAAAAACGTACGATGTGCTAAAAGATGACAGGGTGGCCATTAAGGCCTGGAGATTTTCCCACAGGCAGCTCCCTGGGTGCCTGGTGGAGCTCTGTGGGTGTGATGGGGGTGTCTAGGAGTTCAGCATGATGAGGGTCAATTGGGACCCACTCGCAGTCATGTAGGTACGTATCAATCGGGCCTGAGTGTTCTTGTCCCGTGTGTAGAGGGTTTGGTAGTAATTGTGCAATGCTTATTGCTTAGCCCCTTCGGTGGTTGCCAAGGCCGCATACCCTGTCCGTATTTTAGAGATATGGCCTTTAGAGCATTTGTGGTGTAATCTATGTGCAAGGAGTGCGCCTATCTTGTCTCCCCCTCATAGTATTTCTGTTTCAAGGCTAGGAGGGAGAGTTCTGCTTTGTTAGTTCTGTGCTCATGCAGCTGTCCCCATAGTACCGCCTTCTGTTGTTTGTTATGTCTGGAGGGGGTGGTGTGGTCTATACTTACAAGAACTTCAATCTCTGCTGTGAGGCAAGTCTCTACTAGTTGAGATTCCCTCACTCTAGCAAAGGTGATGTTCAAGATTACACCTTTGAACGAAGCCTTGAACCCATTCCAGGGTGTGTGAGTGCGCTTGTCTGGGAGGGTGTTAAGCTCGAAGTAGTCTACAATTGCCTTTTATATCTCAGCTGTGTCCACAACATCCCTAAGTAGCTGTGGGGTGAAGTGCCAATGGGGGGATGCCGCCGAGAGGACACGCCACCGGACCAGATCAGTTCCACATGGGCATAGTCCAAGACTGAGATGTCAGAGATGGCTACTGTTTCAAGATCCCGGAGAAGAGAGTGTGTGAGGAAGACATGATCAATGCGGGAGTATGTGGTGTGGATGTGGGAGTAGAAGGAATAGTCCTGGGTATCAGGATGTCTATAGTGCCACCGCTATAAGGTAGTACATCACAAGAATCAATAATTCCATTCTTTGTACCCAGTGCAATATCGGTTTGTTAATCTGCACCCCGCATTGGTTCCACCAGCAAATGTCCTAGATCATCATCTACCCTACTCACTACACATCAGGTAGTTTCTTATATCCTTTGTCGGTTCTGTATTTGCTCACGTCGAATTAGTCATTATCACTTAGTCCTTGGCGTTGTCCTGATTGGTCATCTCTCAGCTGCTGTGAGCCTTTTTACAGCTTTTGTTCAGGTATGCAGTCACCTTTTAATGATCCATAAACACATCCCATCATTGCTAAACTGCAGCCTAGCAGGGTACAGCATGGCATATTATTATTCATCTCTTGTAGACTATTTTTAACTGAAGGGAATTTGCGTCTTACTTTCTTTACAGGTTTTGTATGGTCCAAATGGAATGCTGCTGAAGATCCCTCATTGTTTATGTCTATCATGTAATGTACTAGTGCTAATATTTTGTCCCTTATCTGTGTAGCTGGTAACTTGGTCAAGATGAGACATGGGGGAGACCCTGGGACAGGTCTATGTCCAAGGGTGCGATGCACTGTTTCGACTATGAATACAAACCACCCTCTCTGTCTTGCCAAACATTGCTATTACCATTTTCTCCACACATTTCTCCATTTTTAGGTTTCGTCTGCACAGCGCTTGTGCTGTGCTTGTGAAATCTATTGTATTACATTTATCTAAAAGGGGCTTACATCCTGCCTTCATTTCTTCTTCACTTCTTATTGGTCCTTGTCACTTTACTTTCCCTCATTTCTATTGGTTGTAGGCGTTCTATGTCCTGTTCTTCCATGTGTGTTTCTCTAATTAGTTTCCCATCAGCAAAGTATTGTGTTCATCCACTTTGGTGGAACTTCTTTAAAGAGTCTCAAGCAATGATCAGGAAAACAAAATAAAAACAAGAGCTACACCCTTGCTTTAAATTTACAGCGCTGCTCGAGTGCCATGAGCTCAGTGCACTGTTAATTTCTCCGATGAGCTCCTCTGAGCCTTTTATTCCTTCTCTACTTCCAGACGAAGCACGTACTACCTAGTTCCCCCAGTCCACAAGCAGGCATCCACTTCAGTACTTGTTCCTCTTCCCTCGTCATGGATGCTTTCCCTGTACTCGCTTGTTTTATATTCTTATTGTCCTAGTAAGAGCAACCCCATCAGCCCTTGCAAGCAGAGGGA
Organism: Calotriton arnoldi; assembly: GCA_963921515.1. Taxonomy (NCBI): domain Eukaryota; kingdom Metazoa; phylum Chordata; class Amphibia; order Caudata; family Salamandridae; genus Calotriton; species Calotriton arnoldi. The sequence continues at coordinate 683,415 of CAWUFW010004637.1, forward strand.
TTGCTTTCTGTTCATGTATTTCCAATTTGTACAGATGTGTTCAGCATGAATAGCAAAACACATCAGGTGCCTTATTAAAAGCCAGAGGTGAGTGCCTGCCTCGGGCTGTCCCTTCTGCAGTAAAAGAGTGGGAACCTTGGCCACACTGCTAATTCCGATTAGCACATCTTTCAGGTACTAAGTGAGGTTATTGTTTCTATCACAGCATGTGGGGACAGGGATGGTGTGTCGTCGCTACTACTAAAAGTACTACAATCACCAGAAGCATAATGTCCTGATATAGCCATTATATTTAGAAGGGGTCTTCAATTACTGCAAATTGTGTTTCATTCAGCATTTCTCCTAAAGGAAAACAACTTCTTGGTGAAATAGCAGTTTACGAGGCAATTTTAATTACCTCCTCAGTCAGCCAAATACATTTATTCAGGAAATACAATTTTCTATCAAGCATATAACATTCAATATATCAAAATAATCAGCTAGCTAAGCCACGGAATTCAGCAAGACCCTCATACACTCACACACCATGTACACTCACACAATTCTTATTCTGCACTGAACACACATCAATCACCGTGCTTGAGGAACTTTCACCCTGCACCCAGACACTTATCAACCTTCATTCATGCACCACTCACCCTGCACAGAGAGCACTCACACCATTCTCCCTGCACTCATACACTGCTCCCACACCTCTTATTATTAACCCTGTAGGCAAAACCTAATGCATTCACCAATACTTGTTGTTATGGCAGTCGATTCAGGGACTCCTATTATACATACAGTGCTCCTATGGCGTCTGGCTTCCTTTTAAGCTTCTCCAATTTTTCTTCCATACTTTTTTGCTTTTTAGGTCGAGCCTAGGCAGAACGCATGCGCTGTCTACGAGACATGCTGTATCTACAATATGGGCTTTAACCACGCCCATCGATTGCCATTGGTTCTTTCTTGTGCCAGTCGTAAATGCTGCCTTTTTATTGGTGCATTGACCTCCTTTGGGTGCTTGGTTCCCTCCCAGGCGATTTCACTCATTATTCATTTTGGTTGTCCATCCAACGCGTTCACGCTTGTGGCACAGCCCGCGATAGCCCCTCCTCCCGTCTGGGCATCGCAACCTCATGGCTCCTTCTGATCTTAATAAGCACTCGTGTTTGCCTGCGCCTTTAAATCCTATAGCTTCAGCACTCCACTCGCGTTCCACGCATTATTTAGTTGGGAGCTTTGCACATTAGGCATCCACTCTCTTATCAATGATTATGCACTCCTATGACCTGATCGCACTTTCACCAGGGCACTCAGTTTGAGCCGGCACCATAGCTGCCAAATTCATGCGTCCTGGGTCATTAGCCAAAAACAAGTTGCATTTTGGCACCGGTATAGGTTCAAAAATATTTATTATTCATTTAGCATTTAAAATATCCATCGTAACAGTCATGTTGCCAAACACATGTATTTCAAACATCCCCCAATATTCCAACATATACTTCTGTAGGTTGCATTAAATTTACATTATAGCATCTAGATGGGAACTTTGGAAACAAGTTTCATAACTTTCCCTAGCTTCCAAACTGTAAATGCCATGTTCCTTTAGGATCACAGGTTATGAAAATGCACTCCCCTAAATGTAACTCCCACCCCCTAAACATGCCTCTCCCCCTTTGTTGGTGGCTCCCTGACTGCACAGGAAGCAAACCTCACAGCATGCTCCTCCCACACTGACGAGGGTTATCTGTAGTTGTAGCACTACACGCCAGGGAAGTGACGTTGCCACCTGGCGCAGTCCTTGCACAAGACCTGTCACCTCGAGTCCGCTCAGCATGGCATCCCAGCCTAAAATCATTGTCATCTTCGGATCCACCGGAATGAAGGGGAAGACGGTGCTGGTGCAAGCGGTCCAGGCAGGTAAGAAGCCACAATGGACCTTACACAAGCAGAGACAGGGAGTGCACGTGTGAGGGAGCATTCATTACACAAGAGACAGGTAGGGAACTTGCGATGGAGCATTCATTACACATGAAGAGAGAGGGAGTGCAAACAGTTGGGTGTCAGAGTGGCTGTAATGAAGACCCGGCTATATACTTCAGCAACTTATAGTTCCCTGCCAATGAACACTTCATCTATCCAGGAGGATCATGTGATACGCCTGGGATCACATAATGTGCGAAGTGGCTTAGCTAGGACTTTTGTTCACGACCCAAACTTAATTTTGCTCATGGTAGCTGTCATGGAACCTGCCAACTGATAGCTTTTTTCCCACTCGACGAAAACCAGCATTGTTAAAACAAAACAGCTGCAGGCAGAGTTGGCATCGTCATGGGAGGACGTATTGTATTGTAATTGAATTCATCTAGTGGTTACTACCAGTGATGAGGTGTTAATGCGCCTTGTGGTGGGTAGTACACTACTCCAGAACCTAAGGTTAGTGGACTTCCAGTGGTAATTGCTCATACATTTCGACTGGAGTTACAACCCGCCATTCCCTATTTAAGAAACTTAATATCACCTTGACTTGGGAACTGTTTTTGTTTGTACAGGATCGACAATACGTCATCACGTCATTTACGAAGTCAAAGTCATTATCGTGTATGCAAGCACTTCCAGATATGTAAGTTCAGACTACCAGTTGTACAAAAAAAACTTTAGTTAGCACTTCTCAATGCAGTGTTATAATGTGCCTACTAGTGTCAAGGCTTCATTGTTAAAGAAATACAATTTTTTGAAGAGACTGTATCATATAAGCCCATCCTTGGGTGTGTGTGGTCGTTCACCAGTGGCACGTGAAGTAACAGTAGATGTTGTAGCGCCAAGAATAATGTGCTGCATGGCTTAACTCTTATAAGGTCCCAAAGGCGAGACCTATTGGCTAGACCAATGCTTGTTGGTGATGCTGTCCATCCTGTCTTCTGCTTTTGAAATGTGACATTCAGCGGCTGTAATGCATGAGTCTCCCCAGCTTTTCATTCACTGCATCTAATCTTTGAACTAGTGGGCCTACCTTGTTGTCAACATTTGGCAGATTGCTGGTCATTTTTAATAGTAGTGCATGCATTCCCACATCTGAGATGTCTGTAGTCTGCCGTCAACATCCATGTTGGCCTCAGTCTCTACATTTTTATATTGGGCTCCTGGTGTTTTTTTGTGTCAAAGGCCAGCTTGCCTTGTTTAGGATCACCTTTCCCCATATTTCAGGCCGTGTGGGGCAGCCCGTTTTCTTGTGCTGAATACAATTGAGGGCAAGTTCAGAGTGAAATGCTGATGCGTTGGTGTTCTGCTGTTATGTATGTGTCTTGCTTTCAGTAGACATACCATTTTATTTCTCTGAGCATGTAACTATACACCTAACTATGCTCATGGGGTGTGCTGTGCTGTAAAAGCAATGTTATTGGTTGGTGTTCTGACTGCAGGGCGCCATTTTATGCGCTAACGGCCCACTGTGTAATTGTTCTCTTTCATGACCTGCTCCTTATCAGACTGTCTGCCAGTACTGCAACTTGGAGTAGGCAGCCAGGCCACGGGCCATCTAAACAGCCGTCACATAACATTTTCTGCAGCATGCCTCCCAGCATCTCCGCCGCTCACTGTTCTTAATATCATGGACTGCCGCCTCCTACGTGACTCCAGCGTCGGATTCCATCCTTGTTGCATATGTAAAGAAGATCAAACGCTTTAATATTGGATGTAGTTCTTCTTTATTTGCGTACAAGGAAATCACCTTGGTCAACACCAACAGTTCTAGCTCCTTCCTAGCCTCACTTCACATCTCCTTTTCCAATCCACCCCCCTACGGTTCTGGAACCTTATAGTTTGTGACATAGCATCTTATCACAGCACAAGAAGCAGGATACAGTAAATATCACACAGTTCTTCTCACAGGTCGCGCCGCTGGAACAGTATCACCAGGCTCTGTCTACACCATTATCACAGGAAATTAGCGGTCGAGCGGGCGTCTGTGGAGCCTCCCATTTAGCACGAGGCCTGACTGATTTCATATTTTTGTAAGCATATTTTAGTAGTCATTTCAAATTTGCCATTACAAGAGCACTCATTTGTATTGTGCAGACCAAGACAAACTTCGCCTACAGAAAATTAACAGATTGCACAAATCAGCACTCAAAAAAGCTAAGAAAAAATACTATTCAGACAGAATAAAATGCTAAATGTGCAAATAAAGAATTCTATCAAATTTTCAATGAATTTCGTAAACCAAATTGCCTAGAAGCAGCTCATCCCGTTACTCAAGAGTTTACAGACAAACTGGCACATCATTACACGGACAAAGCAGACACGTTGGACTCATACTTAAAACAGAGACAAAGCATCAGCACTAACCCTTTTACAAAGCTACTATCCAAGAATAGTCTAACCCAGCCTCTCCGTTCCTTCCAACACATTTCGCACAATTAATTTATGGACCTGGTCAAAGCAAGGCGGCCTGCAGCAGCCCTTCTGACCCGTGTCCACCGCAAACCTTCAAGACAATTCTGCTAGCAACGTCTGCTGCCACTCCAGTAAGGAGAATCATCAACAACTCCTTAACTACCGGAATATTTCCAGAAGAACTCAAAAAGTCATACATACGCCCATTATTGAATAAAACAAACTTGGACCAGCTGAACCCTGACAACTATAAACCGATTTCAAATGGACCTTTCCTGGGCAAACTGATAGAAAGAGCAGCTTTCACCCAGATGTCACAATTCATTGAAGAGACTGCCATACTTTCAGACTTCCAAACGGGATTCCATCCAGGAAGAGGCACAGAATCTGCCCTCCTTGCCATCTGGGATGACCTGAAGAACACAGTTGACCAGAACGCGGTTGCTGTGCTACTTCTCTTGGACCTCTCAGCTGCCTTTGACACGGTTGACCATGACACTCTGATACAAAGACTCCATGAAGCCGGCATAGAGGGGACTGCTCTAGACTGGATCGCGTCCTCCCTTTGCAACAGAACTAATGTCATCCATACCCCACCTTTCTCGTCCAAACCGTACTTCACAAAAGCAGGGGTCCCTCAACGCTCTATTATCTCGCCAATGCTTTTAACATCTACATGAAGTCATTACCGGCACTGTTCAATCAATTTCACCTCACGTGTTATAACTATGCAGATGACACGCAAATACTCCTTCAACTGCAATGCCCCAAAGACATTGGAAACTCAGCAATTTTTAGTTGTCTCAGAGCTGTGGATCAATGGATGACATGGAGCCATCTCAAATTAAATGCTTCCAAAACGGAAATACTCACGTGTGGCAATTGGAAACATTATGACCCGCTCGCCATGTGGCCTGATGATCTGGGAACAATGGGGTAAAATGCATATTGTGCTGTGGGAGCATCAGCTTTTTATGTTATGCTATCTAGCATTTTGATTGGCGCAGTAGTGTGGCACTGTAGTACCCAACTATCCACTACAATTACAAATGGACCTGTATGTTTAGTTGGAGGAAAAATGTGATTGCAGCATGTCCTATGTGTGGCGAATTGTTTGTGATGTATGAGTTTCTGATGTGTTGTCTAGTAATATAGTGCTGACCTTTTCAGTGGTGGTAGGCACTGTAATGTTATGTATGTAATTTAAGCTGGAGCATGCTTCATGAAGGATTTGTTCTTTGTACCTGATAGTTAAATCATTGTATGGGAGAAGACTGTGTAGCACTGACAGTAGACTCATCTTGACGACAGATCAGAAACTCAGTATGCAGCACATTTCCGTAGCTACTTCAGCAACATGTATGCCAAACTCCCCTTGTAGACCATAAAAGAAACAATAGTCGGGAAATAGCTTTTGGAAGAAAGAGGCATCTTCATATGCAGGCATTTTTACACTGTACTGTAGGAGTCAAGTCCCCTCAGACAGTTTGGTGAATTCCTCATCCATTATGACCCTGATAGCTGAGCCGTTATCTACAAAGAACAGGATTGTTTATGCCATTAACTTGGACATCCATAACCAACACTGTAATATCATTATCCTTTTTCAGTATGCGATCCTGACAACAACAACAACAAAAAAGCGGAGAAGAGAAATTTGGTGAAGGTACTGCTTAGAAGAAGACGTTTCAATAAAATTTCTCTTGTTCAAAGTTCTGGCCTGATTGCAGCAACCCAGTTTTATTTAGCATTTCAGGAATGTCCCAGTAATCATCAGAAAGATTCATTCCACATAACATGTCAGGAGGTGGCAGAGGTCCCTATAGGTCTTAATGCGCTCTTCAGTGTTGGGTGTGGGTTTGAGTTTACCCACCCTTAACTCCTATCGTGTGTGGAGGAGTACAACGAGGCACTGTTCTAATGGAGGAGCCAGAATGTCTGCATCAAAATGAGTGCTCAATCAGCAAGCATTCTCATTGTTCCACCATTCAACATCGCTACCTCACAATATCACCCCAGGACGCAAAGAGGATAGGTATATCCTACAGCAGCATGCCACCCCTTGTGTGCGTGTTAAATATATGTTCTCAAATGTGAGACCTCTTCTGCCAGTCGGCCTGTCTGTCAGTCTTTCACTCTGATTGTCGTTCGGTGTGCCACTCTGTCTGCCTGTCACTCGCTCTTCTACCTTCTAGTCTATTTGACACCTTTTTAGGTTTCTGTCTAAGCCGTTTGCATCCTTCATGGCAAGCATTTTGTATTCTATACTTACATGAAGGTCTTTTGGACGGACTCTTTCAGCAATTGGCTTTTCTTACACCAAAACGGTCAGCAATTGGTTTAAGCAGGCTCCTCTAACAAGTGGCTCGTGAGCTACTGGTGGCTGTCCAGCTACCTGTAAGTAGCTCTCCTGTGTGCACCTCGGCCTACTTAATTAGAAGCTTTCGCTTGGTTGAATTATTATATGTATACCATAATTGAAAAGTATGTATTCAAGACAAAAACATTTGTAACTTCAGAACTCATAAGCTAATTTTTGAGTTAAAAAAAGTTGAATTTCCCAAAAATATTTAAAACTGATATTTGAGTGTTAAGTTGTGATACTTTGGGAAGACTTATTACTAATATTATTACCTTGGTGCCAGGCGCTCTGCAGCTACAGCTGTTGTGTATTATCCATACAGAAGCATTCCAAATTGATAAACAATGCCCTAGCAGCCATTCGTGATGCACTGCTTGTTATCTTGCATATGGTGGCCACTAAAGTAGCCTTGACTGCTGTGGTTACTGGTGCACAGACATAATATCGAGGTTTTTTTTTCGAACTACAGAAATATCGAGTTGGAAATATCGAAGGGACAGAATATCGACATCAAGAATATCGGTGACCAGAATATCGACCTGAAGGTAAGAAATATCGTTTTTGTTTATATCGAAGTCAGTAATATCGTTTGCAAAAATATCGTTGTTAATAATATCGATGTTTATATTAGTGTTATGTATTTTAGTATGTATTTTATATGTATGTGTTCTATATTTTTTGTTAAGTATTGTTTTTTTTTTTTAAATATATGTATTACATTTTTAGAAGTTAGTAATTTTTTTTAAAGTAAATTTTGCGTTTTAGTACCGTAGCGGGTTGTGGGTTTATAGGGGAATAGGGTGGGAAGTAATTTAATTATAGTAAATTAAATAATAATTTTTAGAAATTATTAATTATTTTTAATTAAATTTTGTGTTTGAGTTCCATAGCGAGTTGTGGGTTTATAAGGGAATAGGGTGGGAAATAATTTAATTATAATAAAGTAATTATTAATTTTTATTTTTTGGTATTGATAATTAATTTCTTGTTAATTAATTATTCATTGGTAGTTAATTTTTATTAATTGATTAATTGATAATTATATTAATTGTGTTAATTTATTTTAGGAGTGGGTTGTGGGTTTATAGGGGAATAGGGTGGGAAGTAATTTATTATAATAAAGTAATTATTAATTTTTATTTATTGGTATTGATAATTAATTTATTGTTAATTAATTATTAATTGGTAATTAATTTTTATTAATTGATTATTATATTAATTGTGTTAATTTATTTTAGGAGTGCGTTGTGGGTTAATAGGGGAATAGGGTGGGAAGTTATTTAATTATAATAAAGGAATTATTAATTTTTATTTATTGGTATTGATAATTAATTTATTGTTAATTAATTATTAATTGGTAATTAATTTTTATTACTTGATTAATTGATAATTATATTAATTGTGTTAATTTATTTTAGGAGCGGGTTGTGGGTTTATAGGAGAATAGGGTGGGAAATAATTTAATTTTATTAAAGTAATTATTAATTTTATTTTATTGGTATTCATAATTAATTTATTGCTAATTAATTATTAATTGGTTATTTAATTAAAAAATATTAAATTGATAAGCATGTTAATTTTAACCCTCTGCTATCCAACACTTTCCCTACAGTTACAGTCTCTGGAGTGGGAATAGTAATTTTTACCCCTACGCTATCCAACACTTTCCCTACTGTTGCACTCTCTGGAGTTGGAATAGTAATTTTTACCCCTACGCTATCCAACACTTTCTCTACTGTTGCACTCTCTGGAGTGGGAATAGTAATTTTAACCCCTTCGCTATCCAACACTTTACCTATTGTTGCACTATCTGGAGTGGGAATAGTAATTTTTACCCCTACGCTATCCAACACTTTCCCTACTGTTGCACTTATTGGAGTGGGAATAGTAATTTTTACCCCTACGCTATCCAACACTTTCCCTACTGTTGCAGTCTCTGGAGTGGGAATAGTAATTTTTACCCCTACGCTATCCAACACTTTCCCTACTGTTGCATTCTCTGGAGTGGGAATAGTAATTTTAACCCCTTTGCTATCCAACACTTTCCCTACTGTTGCACTTATTGGAGTGGGAATAGTAATTTTTACCCCTACGCTATCTAACACTTTCCCTACTGTTGAACTCTCTGGAGTGGGAATAGTAATGTTAACCCCTACACTATCCAACACTTTCCCTACTGTTGCACTCTCTGGAGTGGGAATAGTAATTTTTACCCCTACGCTATCCATCACTTTCCCTACTGTTGCACTTATTGGAGTGGGAATAGTAATTTTTACCCCTACGCTAACCAACATTTTCTCTACTGTTGCACATTCTGGAGTGGGAATAGTAATTTTACCCCTACGCTATCCAACACTTTCCCTACTGTTGCATTCTCTGGAGTGGGAATAGTAATTTTAACCCCTTTGCTATCCAACACTTTCCCTACTGTTGCACTTATTGGAGTGGCAATAGTAATTTTTACCCCTACGCTATCTAACACTTTCCCTACTGTTGAACTCTCTGGAGTGGGAATAGTAATTTTAACCCCTACACTATCCAACACTTTCCCTACTGTTGCACTCTCTGGAGTGGGAATAGTAATTTTTACCCCTACGCTATCCATCACTTTCCCTACTGTTGCACTTATTGGAGTGGGAATAGTAATTTTTACCCCTACGCTATCCAACATTTTCTCTACTGTTGCACTCTCTGGAGTGGGAATAGTAATTTTTACCCCTACGCTATCCAACACTTTCCCTACTGTTGCACTCACTGGAGTGGGAATAGTAATTTTTACCTCTACGCTATCCAAAAGTTTTCCTACTGTTGCACTCTCTGGAGTGGGAATAGTAATTTTTACCCCTACGCTATCCTACACTTTCCCTACTGTGCACTCACTGGAGTGGGAATAGTAATTTTTACCCCTCCGCTATCCAACACTTTCCCTACTGTAAACACTCTCTGGAGTGGGAATAGTAATTTTATCCCCTCCTCTATCCTATATTTTCTGTACTGTTTTAGTTAATGTAGTGTATAATTTATTTAAAAAAGATTAAAAATATTGTAATTTTTTAATTTGTTATATATATTTTTTATATTTTTATTTATATTATTGTTTTTTTGTATATATGTATTTATAATTTTTTTAATGTTTTTTAACAATTTATAAGTTATTAAAATAATTATTCATAAATATTATTACGTAAGTATATATATTATATTTTATACGTATATATGTTTAATTTATTTTTTTATTATATGTATTAGTTATAATTTTAAACATTTTAAAATAATTTTAACTATGTTTATTTTAATTATATGTATTTTTTATTTTTTTTTACATTATTTTTTAAACATAAAAAAAAACGATATTTTTAACAACGATATTTTTGACAACGATATTTTTTTTCCGATATTTTTGTACTTACCATAATGTAGATAGGACTTCGATATTGTGGACATCGATATTTCGGCTCCGATATTTTTGTCGTCGATATTTCTGTAGTCGATATTCTGTCAGTGATTCGTGGTTACTATTACAATACTAATAATATTAGTAGCTCTGGATGAATGTCATTGAACGTAAGTAGCTGTTACCACTGAAAAGGTTGGAGACCCTTAAGACATTATTAATCACATCTTGAATCAGCCCAGAAGAGTATTTTAGTCTCACCCTTTTTAGGTTGAGCCTAGGCAGCGCATGCGCTGCTCTGCGAGGCATGCTGTATTCGAGTATGGAGTTGAAGCTCCGCCCACTCTCCGCCCATATTTTTCAATGACTTGTATCATTGTCCTTTGTAAATGCTGGCTTCTGATTCGTTAATAGGCTTGTTAGTCCCGCCTTACTACCGCTTTTTCATCATTTGCAACCTCCCATGAGGACTGGCCCTTTTACCTCTGTTGTTACATGGTATGTCTTATTTAGTCTGTAAGCACTCTTTTCTTTAATGAGTTTCTCCTACTGCATGCAGACATGCTTTCCTGCAACATTCAGCGTGCCATGTGCGCTTTCACTTTCCAGGCACCTCCAAACTCTGGAACACCCTTCCAATGGAACTCAGGAATGCTAGCTCCTTGGTGAGTTTTAGGAAAAAGTTAAAGACCTGGTTATTTCAGGTCTAGACGCTAAATGTGCTCACTGTGGTCCTCAGCGCCAAGACACCTCCGGGTATTCGTGCGCTTTTATAAATTTCATTAACATTAACATTAACATTAACATTAACAAGCAGCCCGGGACAAAAGCGGCAGCTTCTTTGAAATGAATTAGGTCTCACATTTACAAGAGCTTCAGCTATTGGCATTGTAAATGACAGTGCATTTTATTTATGTGTTAATTATCAAAACAGATAAATAAAAGTAATTGTCATTTACAATGTAAATAGCTTAAACTCTCGCAAATGCGAGACCTATTGCAGTGCAAATGCTTGTTCTATTGGTGTTTTGGTTCTGTCTTTCTGACTGCAACTGTTGTGCATGAAGGGGGGCGGAGCTTGCCCGGCTGAAAAATGGCTGCTCTGATTTAGAGCTCCACCACACACCGCACTAATCCGGCAAATATCCTGTCACTCCCTGCTTCAAATCGGCCCCGCTGCAAGGGACCTGCCCTCTGGCTCACCTGCTCCGCCCGGGGCTGTAAGTTCCTTCGCTACCCGTTGCTGCATGGCTGTCACACGCGGGCGGCGCGGCGAGGCCTACTGCCCGCGCGCTCGCGGAGGGATCCTGCGGCCTGTCCGGTCCCCAGAGCCGAGATCGAGGTGCCATGGACGGAGGCGGATCCGACCTGCCCGTGATTGCTGGCTGCCTCGTTACTCCGGCCGCCGATCTGTGCTGTACCCCCCGTTGATCTGCAGACCGCGGCGCGCATACCTGAAGGTAGGCTGAGGCGACCCGATTGTCGGCTGCGTCGGCGCCTGGACAGTGGCGCGACTGCTGCTGCTCTGCCGCGACCTGGGGGGGCCTGGTGTGCCCGAACCGGACAGTGATCGCCTGGGGTCGTGGTGCCTGGGATCGGCGGTGGCTGGGACCGCCACGGGGGTGGTGCGCCCTGCGTTGAGCAGCTGGAGTATCGTGCAGGTGCCTGCCCCTTGTGACGCTCTACATTTCTTCCTGCACTCCGCTTCCTCTCCTACAGCCCGCTTTGGCCTTGATGCGGGGGACTGCCTGAGGTGTGGACTCTCTTCCTCTTGAAGGCGCAGCCCGGCCGTGCACCAGTGCCTGCCCTGAGCCGGGGGTGTGCTCCATTCTGCCCCGGAGGCGCCCTTCATGTCTGGCACTGGGTCTGGTGGGGGTCCTGCATTTCCCCGGTAGGCAGCTGCTGACTCCTGGTGTTAATGTCTGTTGCCTCCGCATAGTCTCATGCCCTACATTTCCTTCCCACCCCGGTCGGGCCATCAGAGAGTTTGCCACTGATCCTCCTCTCCACGTGGGGAGTTCCCCGTCGTCCCTGCTGACTCAGCTATGTGGCCTCCTCTGCTCCCGGTTTCCGCCTTGCGTCCGGGCCCAGTGTGCTCTTCCGGAGTGTGGACCTAGCGATGGGGAAGCCTGACAAGTCCCAACCTAAGCTCACCTTTGAGCACCATAAGTCCCGATGCCATGAGGACGCAGAAGACACGATGCTTCCTGAATCGGAGACTCCCCCTGATGACCCAGTGAGCGATATCAAACAGATTATTGCGACCATGCAAAAGGGGCTCACCGCCATTGACTCTAAGATCGACACACTGGCCTACAGAATGGACCGGATGTCCGAAAGGGTCGATAAGCATGCAGAACGGATTAACATGGCGGAGCGTCGCATAGCTGAAGTGGAGGAGGCCCAGACGGACGCTGATGGCACACAAAAGCAAGTTGAGCGCACGTTGGCCGCGTTACAGGATTGAGCTGAGGACTTGGAGGCCCGCTTGCGACGCAGTAACCTTCGCATTACAGGCCTGGCGGAATCTACAGCGACCGTAAATATGGAAATATTCGTCGAAAAGCTCTTGACCACCCTTCTAGGAGCAGACACCTTCTCTAATTTTTTTGTCGTTGAGAGAGCACACCGATCGCTTGGCCCTCGCCCCCAGCCGGGTGCCCCGCCTCGGCCTATAATAGCGAAACTTTTAAACTATCGTGACAGGGACGCTGCGCTGCGGAAGGCACGAGAGCTAGGCACTTTGCAATACGAGGGCTCTTCCATCTCCCTGTTCCCGGATTTTACTCTCAAAGTGCAGGAAGCCAGGCGGCAATTCATCACTCTGAAGCGAAAATTGCGTGACCAACACATTGAGTACGCTATGTTATACCAAGCGCGTCTGAAGGTTCTATTTGATGGCAAACCCAGAGTATATTCTGATCCGCAGTCACTGCAGAAAGCACTTCGCGACTGGGAGAAAGCTGGCAAACAAGCGAGGGTCCGGACTGCCTCACCCATATCGCATGAGGCACCTGGCACTCTCGTCGACAATGACTGAAATACTGTTGTCATTTTATAACTGCTAGAATGTCTTGTCTATCCCTTGGTGATTGCTCTGTACTGTCATGCTGTTTTCAATGCCTTTCCCTTATGTATTGCGAGTTGGCCAATATGTCTCGTTATCACAGGTGTAGTGTGCTCACTCTAGGTCAGTCTCCTTTTAACACTGCTGTTCCTTGCCTCTGGATCTGCCCCTGGAAGGCGGGGTCACGGTTTAATATTACATTTTGCAGTGGTGTACATTTAATATGCTGTTGATGACGGCATGGCACAGCTTTCTTTGTTATGTGTTGTTGATCTACAATCCGTTATTAGGTAGCCAGGGAGTTTTCCTATATTCTGAAGGCGGTGCTATGGCGGGGGGTTGGTACAGTTTGTACTGCTGGGTAACATCTGCCCCACTGCGTTAACCGCTGTTATTCTTTTTGTTTTTGGTCTTTTTTGTGATCTTCTAGATGGGATTGCATTGTGGTCCTATTGTTCCTTAAGGTTCTTGGGGGGGTGGTCTGCCACTGCACAGTTGGGGAATGCAGGGCGTGGGAGGAGGGAGGTCGGTTCCAGGGGTTTAACCTTTTCTATCTTTTTCGTTTTTTTATGGGTCACGTGTACGAATGACATCTCTATGATCGAAACAGAGACAGGTGGGGCGGAGGATGTGATTCACATTGTATGTAGTGGGTGTCAACATGAGTGAACATCGAACTGGGCCCAAACCGCCCACCAGTGTGACCCTTATGACTTGGAATGTTCGAGGTTTAAATGACCAACGTAAGGTGAGGAAAATTGTCGCCTACTTGAAGCGAAAGGAGGTTGATGTGGCTCTGCTTCAGGAGACACACCTGCCCCCAGGTTCTGCGCTCCTCACTGGTAGAAAGTTAGCGGGTGTCTCACATGCAGCTTGTTTCACATCCCATGCTAGGGGAGTTTTGACTTGGCTGAACCCTAAGGCTGGTTTCAAATTAGAACCCTTACTCGCAGACTCGGCAGGTAGGTTTGTTATGTCCCGATGTTATAGCCCGCAATGGGAATTTTTAGTGGTTAACTCCTACGGCCCTAACTATGATGATCCTGGGTTTTATCGGGCCCTCTTTGCTTTAATAAAAGATCACTGTACTCTACCGATATTCTGGGGTGGAGATTTTAACTGTATAATGGACACGACTCTTGATCGCTCCAAGGGCCCTGGTCGTCCTCTCTCTGCGTCGGCAAGGGCGGTGCAGGATATTGCCTTACAGCTACACCTGGCAGATGTCTGGCGTTCTCGCTCTGATGCCAGCGGTGGGTACACACATTATTCAGCGCAGTATGACATTCACACGCGCATTGACTACTGGTTTATCTCACAATCCTTATTACCCAAGGTGCAGCATTGTTCAGTCCTAGCGCGCTCTTTCTCAGATCACTCCCCTATCACGGTCAATGTTGCGGTACCTCCTCGTACCCCTCCCCCGTTTTTGTGGCGGTTCCCGCCCTATTCATTGTTGGACTCTGTTTTTCATTCAGAGTTGCGTGAGGCGATTTCTGGGTATTTTGAGATCAACGTGGGTTCGGTTGACTCCTTCACCACAGTGTGGGAGGCATTCAAAGTCTTCATTAGAGGAATAGCCATTAGTAAACATGCGGGCGTACTCCGCGCTATTCGTGATCGTCTTGCACTGCTCGAGACTCGTCTGTCGGATCTAGAGACACGTCTACAACACTCTAACGACCCTGAGTTGTGCGAAACACTCAAGGGCACGCTGGCCGAATTCCATGAGGCGGCGGATAGCGAGGTCAAACACATGGGCAAATACGCTTCCGCCAGAGCTTATGGCGAGACTGATCGGCCTGGCTCAGTTCTGGCGGCCATGGCCCACCATCGCCTTGACGCTGGCGGTATTGTTGAGGTGGAAGGGGACGATGGGTCTCTCCTGACACTACACACAGACATTAATGCGCAGTTTCGTTCTTATTACCAGGAGCTGTATAGCTCTAAACTCGCTCCCAGTGAGGACGATATCGCTAACTATCTGGAATATATACAGCTTCCCTGGTTACAGAACTGGCAAAGAGAGTTTTTGATGCGACCTATTGAAGTGGCGGAGATTCGTCTTGCTCTGGGTTCGATGCGTGAGGGCAGCGCCCCTGGGCTCGATGGCCTTACGGTCTCCTTTTATAAAGCCTTTAGTGAGCTCCTCATTCCACATCTAATTTCTTTATTTCATGAAATGGCTGCGAATGGCATTATGCCCCCATCTATGCGAGAGGCGTTAATTATTACTCTTCTAAAACCCAATAAATACCCCGTAGGTGCCCCTCCTATCGTCCGCTTTCCTTGATTAACGTGGACACCAAGCTGTTCGCGAAAGTCCTAGCTAATCGTCTATCACCGCTTCTTCCACAGAATCTCCGCACGGTATTTGGAGCACTGCAGCATGTTTGCCTGGAGGTCAAAGCCGCCGTGGTCTTTTTAGATGCCGAGAAGGCTTTCGATTCCATCGAATGGAAATTTATTTATGTGGTGCTGCGTCAAATTGGGGTCGGCGAGGAGTTTCTGCAAATGATATCGGTGTTATATAACTCCCCAGTGGCTCGGGTTCGCACGGGAGATATGGTCTCCGCCCCGTTTTCAATCCGGCGGGGCACAAGGCATGGGTGCCCACTGTCCCCGTTGTTGTATGCAGTGGCTGTTGAGCACTGCGGGAATATCACAGTCACAGAGGCCTTCGCTTTCCTCATTATAATCTCATTGTCTCGGCTTACGCAGACGACTTGCTTTTATACGTTAGAGACCCAGAGACCCACCTACCCCCTGTGATACGCGAGGTGCTACGTTTTGGGGGTCTTTCTGGCCTAAAGATTAACTGGGATACATCTGTATTGTTCCATTGACGCCTTTCACAGTGCAGTTTCTGATTGATTTCCCGCTCCAATGGACTACTGAACCGGTGCGATACCTAGGCATCCAGGTTCACCCTGATGCTGAAGAGGTAATTAAAGCCAATTATGGTAAATTAATAGTGAAGATAGGGGAGGACGTGGATAGATGGATTCGACTCCCATTGTCCTTGGCCGGCAGAGTATCCTTAATGAAAATGGTTGTACTTCCTCGCCTACTCTTCCTATTCCTTAATATCCCCATAGTGGTCCCTCAAGAACTGTTTCGCGAACTTCGGTCCCTGATGATCAAATTAGCGTGGGCTGGAAAGTCCCCGCAAGTCGCCTTTGACACGCTCATGCTCCCATACACCGCCGGCGGACTTAATGCCCCGAATTTTGAATTGTATTACAGAGCCGCACAAGCCTCTCATGCCCATAGCTGGGTGCATGGTCCTCATGATTTGCCTCATCTCCGTATTGAAAGGGTTGTTGCTGCCCCTCACTCTTTGCCTCGCTTCCTAACACAAATCCCACCAAGATGCAGTGGCACACTGGACTCGATTAACTCCGTTGTTCACGCATGGAATGCGTTCCTAAGATTGTATGACGGGGCGCAATTATATTCGCCACGAATGCTTGTTGAATGGTGCCAATAGTTCGCGCTTAGCTCAGAGAAGGGTGCCCTGCATTCCCTCCACAAACTACGTATATACAACATGGGTGATCTATTCCAACACGGGAGATTGGCCACATGGGAGGAGATAGCGGGCGCAGATAGTGTACACTCGGCCCTCACCAGATTCCACTTCTTTCGAACCAGACACGCTTTACGGGCGGTGCTAGGTGACGACTTGCAGGAGCCCTTGGTCATTCCTCCTTTGACAGTTCTGCTGAGTGCTCAGTCCCCGCGTAAGATCATCTCCAAGTTATATACCCTGGCCCAGGACACGAAGGTGTCCTCCTTCAGCAAAGTCAGACAAGCCTGGCAATCAGATATAGGTGTGCCCATCACAGATGACATCTGGTTTTATTGCTGCGAGGTCACTCGTAAGATATCTGTCAATGGCCGTCACCGTATCGCCCATTTTAAATTTTTAAATAGAATTTATTATTCCCCTTTACGGCTTTTTGGGTATGGTTTGAGAGACACTGACAATTGTGAGAGGTGTCTTGCACCGCACGCTGGTTTTTTTCATCAAGCATGGCAGTGCCCCCTAGTGCTCCATTATTGGGAATCAATTTTCCGGAAGCTGAATGACATACTTGGGTTATCCCTTGCTCCGGATCCCCTACTAGCGCTCCTAAGATACACTAAACCCCTTAAGAAAGCTGCACGCAAATTGGTGGCAATGGGTCTCCTACTCGCCAAGCGTCGGCTGGCGATGCGTTGGATGAGGGGCCCAGTGCCTACGGTGGCGGAATGGGAGTTTATTGTAACACCCAATCTGATGTGTATAACGATCTGCTCCCCCCTTGCAACCGCCCGAGGAGTTTTTGGGGTATGTTTGTTCAATACCAAGCCGCTCATCACCCTACAGCAGATGTTCCTGAGGACTGAACAATGACTGTATGAATTTTATGTACTATTAATGTCTAGTACTGCATATGCATTTATCCAGGTTTTCTCCTGAATAACCTCCAACTCATTAGCAGCCGTTAGTATTGGCCTGACCCCATCTGAGTACCCCACTACCGGTGAACTGTTTATAGGATTACTGTGCCGTATGACCGCTATCGGCCCCTCCTCTAAATGTCGCCATGCTCTGTATTGTTACTGTTGACGCCATATTTGCTTTTGATTTCAGTGTCCCCTCTCGATGTTCTATTGTTTGTTTTTGTTATTTTCCTTTGGTATATTGTAAGATTGTAAATTTTTCTTTGTGTTCTTTAAAAAATTAATAAAAAAATTAATTTAAAAAACTGTTGTGCATGAAGGAACTTTTTACATCTGATTAAGTTGACAAGCCGTCCAGTAACACTGAGAAGTAATCTCTGACAAAAACATCCAAAAAATGGATGTTACAGATGGGGATTCCATTTACCACTTGTTCGCTGTTGCTGTCTAGCCAGGACCCCTATGCCCATAACACCCCTGGTGTAAGGAGGAGGGGCGGCTACTACTGGGCGTAGATAAGGCGCTAATTTTACCCACAGCGCGGGACTCCATTTGCAGCTTATTAGCTGTCTGGCCAGGACTCCTATGCCCATAACATCCCTTGTGTAAGAAGGAGGGGTTGCTACTACTGGGTGTACATAAGGTGCTGGCTTCTCATGCACAGGTTGCGTCAGGGCTGTGCCCTGGGGAATTCCGGTCAAAGAGCGGGCCAGCCTGTGCCCTCTCTCACCCGAATAAGGCCAGGCTGGGCCAGGCCATCCCCCTTGGCCCGAAGAATCCCAGGACCCATGGGATTCTTGGTAAGAAATTTCCTTACCTATTGTTTCAAATAAAACGACTGAGATTGGGACTGGAGGATAAGTCAAATATGGGCAATTGAAAATTAGCCCAAGGCACTGTAGGGAAAAATTGTTCAGCACCCAAGGTTGAAGTATTAGTTACTCTGACAGCCTGGATTAGTCATTTTGGAGGGATTTTTAATCCTAAAAATGGATTAATAGTATTGCAGCTAGAATCTAATCAATCACCTGTGTTGCCATATCCAAAGCTAGTAAGTGTGGAGGAAAGGAGTACTGCAATAGAAAAATGTGCCTCAGGAAAAGCCCCGGGTCCCGACTGGGTCCCAGTGGATGGGTTTAAATCCTTGACAACACTCTGGGAGCCCATACTGACACAAGTTGGCAATGCAGCAGCTCGTGGGTGCTTTCCTCCAATATGGTCAGAGAGCATAATAGTGCCAATATTCAAGAAAAACAATAGGGGTGATGCAAAATGCTACCGCTCAATATCCCTCCTGGACTCATCTGCTAAACTCAGGGGAAGAATAATTCTGGAAAGATTACAGACCTGGGCAACGGACAGTCTTGTCCTGACTGAGTCTCAGTATAGGTTCAGGGGGGATATTGGGACAGTGGAACAATGTATAAATTGAAACCTCCTTATTAGTAAATTAGGTGCCATATGCACCTTTGTTTCATAGACTTGAGCTGTGCTTTTGATCACGTTACCCACGCCAAGCTGTGGCAGACCATGGAAAAAATGGGTGCCCCTTTGGACATCATCTCACATATGTCACAGCTGTACGATTCATTGACAGCACGAGTGCGACACGGCGCAAATGGGAAATGTACACCAAGATTTAGGGTCACCAGAGGCATAAGACAAGGGTGTGTCCTTGTCTTTTTTTGTTTTCTCTATACATAAATGGAGTAGATAAGTTCTTGCAACAAGTAAATGCGGATGCCCCGAGAGTTGGCAAGTGGCTGACCCCAGTCCTCCTATATGCAAGTGATGTGGTGCTGTTATCTAGGATGGCTAATGGTTTAAAACATCTGATAGAGAATTTCTCTGCGTATATGGAGGAGAAAGATCTGAAGTTAAACTTAAGAAAAACATTTACAATGGTATGTGGGAAACCAAAATAAAGAACCCACTGTATTCGAGGAGCCAAATTAATGGAAACTAATAACTTTACGTATTTGGGTATACAATTTTCACCATGTGGACAATTAGGCCCCCAGCTGAGAAGTGCAAAGTTAAAACTTCTAAGGACAACTGAAGCCCTCTATACATTTGCCAAAACTTTAGGAAATAAGCATCAATGACAAATGTTAGAATTATATAAAAGCAAATACTTATCAGGGGTAACATATGGGGCCGCACTATGTGGTTTGACAAAGAGCACAGTATTGCAGAAGCAGGAGAATCTCTTTTCTGCGTAGACTTTTGGCAGTGGCAAAACCTACATTACACATAAAGAACTAGGTGTATCTTATATAGAAGAGACAATACAGATAAGCCCGATTATCACCTGGCACAGTATTTGGAGCAAGGCAGGTACAAAGCGTACTAAGGAAATAATAGAAGATTGCTTATTACTTGATCAGCATGCTAAAATACCCTGGCTAGCTCACATAAGTACACTTTTAACGGAGGTAGACAAAACATTTACCATAAAGGATCCCATCAGCATCTTGCAGTATAGAAAGAAGGAAATGAAAATGATCCTTATAGGGAAAAGAGAAGCCATAAGAGAACAAGCATTTGCAATGCAATCGGTCTCGCCATTGGGACCTTCTAAGTGTTTAGCCAGAGCTATTGGCTCTGCCAATGTGTTTAAGTCATGTTATTAAAAATTACTTAATTTAACGACAGCCCACAAACCACTCTGTACAGACTTCCCATTGCAAGGGCTACTAGAATTATGTGGTAAATGTATCTAAATAATCTGACACGGTTATTGAAATTATGCAGCACGTTCTCTGGCAGAATTAATTTTATCCATTTGAGCTAAACAAAATATTTTTGGGAAAAAACTGCAAATAGAGTGACAAACTATGGGGAAAATTCAGTAAATTCATAATTACAAGGCATGCGCTGCAGCCACAAAACACAATAAAGGTACAGGTTCTGACCCTTAATATTCTCGATGTAAAATATTTAATAATTGAATTGATGTGTTTTAAACCTAATCTCTCATACCCCTCTTATTACCCCCTTACCTAACAACTCTCTGGTTAGTATTTTGTGTGATATATTTTCTCTATTCATATTCTCGTACTCAATATGCTATTATTGTTATAATGAACAGTGCTTTAATGCATCTAGGCGAAGAAGCGCTTTACAAAAACACTGTAATTAAATAGTCTATTATTTCGAAGCGGTTAATTTTTACACCAAGGCAGCACAACAGAGCATCTGTAAATCTACGTGCCCGTTAAAGGCCTATTCACCAGGCATGGACAGTCCAGGTCTTACTGCTCAGCATGGTGTCTACGACACTCTACGCAATGATGCAAAGCCTCAGCACCAGTGTTGCAGGTGCCATTCCGTCATCTCACCAACTTTTTATCCTGAAGTGTCACTTCTACAGAGTATATCAGAGGCTTGTTTATTTTTGGGTGAGGAGTATCAGCAGTGAAACCCACAGGCTTCATCAAGAGGACCAATGTTTAGCAGCAGCACTTCCTTATCGCAACTAAGATGGAGACACACAGCCCAAACAAGAATGGAACCAGCTGAGGTAAACAGTCAGAACAAAAACAGCGCCCACAAATTTTTAAGGCTGACGCAGGACCAGAGCTCACACAACCCAGAACATGCCAAGACCACACACAAGAACAGCGCCAACATAAGGAAAGAGCACAAACAGTAAATGTAGTCTCACAAGCAGCTTACGCTATAATACATGAGCACTGCAAGGACAGGCCCAATAATACTTCAGAAGAGTTATACTATAGCAGACCAAACATGCAAACACTGTTTCCAAGGAGAGAACAAAAAGGTTGAAATACACGTCCCTTCCGATTCCCTGAAAACACAAACACGACACTCATGAACTGGAAAACTATACAGAGCCCGATAAAATCACCCAACTGTCTAATCAGACACTTCCCAAGTAGACAGCCCTGATTCTGCTCAATGCACGTTGTTCTTTTCAGCTATTGTTGCAGTTTCACTGTGTGCCAGCTTCTATCTATTCTGCCGGCGACCCTTTTTATCTGTCCGGTAGGTGGAAAAGAGCCGATTTCTCACTGCTAGTTGGCCTGTGGCATGCCTCATGTCACCTCAGTGGCTCGCCCACTCCACTCCGGTATTGATGCCTTGTATTCTGATCGCTTTAATAACTGAAATGGAGGCATAAGTGGCACTGCAGGGGAGGCTGAGGCCTAGCAAGGGACTACCTACCCCCTCGGAGCCGGTTACTGTGCTACCACCGCGCACCTGATCTGCAGGGAAATCACATCTCACCAATAGACGTGACCCGCTGTAATTGACGGCTCTGGTGAACATCCATTACCACGCATGCGTTACGTCGCATGCGACGTTACTACGTGGACCATTACACCGCGTACCATCACATCACATGCGCATTTAAAACGCAAGGTTTTAGATCGCATGTGGTGTCATGGACGCGAGGCGGGCGGCACGCACGAGCACCGGGAAAGAGGCGGAGGACCAGCCGGACGACGCGAGGAGAGAGAGGTAAGGAGGTTTGTGCTTAGAGTGTAGTGTTTAGGGTTTAGGGCAGTGTCTGGGGATTGTGCTTACAGTGTAGTGTTTAGGTTAGGCTTTAGGGCTTAGGTTTTAGGGCGGTGTAGGGTACTGTTTTAGGCTTGTGTATTAGGGCTTAGGGAAGTGTAGGGTGCTGTTTTTGGGTACTGTACTAGGGCTTACGGAACTATAGGGGGGTTTATGGCTTAGGGAAGTGTAGGGCACTCTTTGTGGGTACTGTACTAGGGCTTAGGGTTTAGGGAACTGTAGGGTGCTGTTTTAGGGTACTGTATTAGGGCTTAGGGTTTAGGTAGTAAAGGGCACTGTTTCTGGGTACTGTACTAGGGCTTAGGGTTTAGGGAACTGTAGGGTGCTGTTTTAGGGTACTGTATTAGGGCTTAGGGTTTAGGTAGTAAAGGTAGCGTTGTGCTGGGAGTACTGTTTTAGGCTTTAGGGTAGTGTATTGTTTAGTACTGTATGGTAGTGTTGTGGTAGGGTACTGTATTAGTTTCGGGGGTGATTTTAGGGGGAAAGCGCGATGTTAAAGCATGCGGGGTGTTTGTGTGCGTTGTAAATGTGTTTTGCATGAATTTCAATGGTGGAGCGATGTCATTGTTTGCGTTGTGAATGCTTGCTATGTAAATGTGCATGCGATGTAAAGACGGCGATGTTAAGGGATGCGATGTTAAGGTTTGCGATGTAGCATCATACATCCACGGCTCTCAATTGCCATCCACCGGGAATAGGGGAGGGGGTGCGGTGAGAGCAATGGTGAGTCGAAGAGTGAATTACCAAAGATGTCTTCATCGCTTGCCACCCACCTAAAGTCGATAGTCTTACACTCCAGCTCGAAGTGAACATATATATACGACAAGTGCGTGGACTGCGAAGCGCAGCACACCAATTGGCCAAGCACTTCCTGAAAGTCTAGGCTCAGCACCAATACTCTCAAAAATCTGTTGGAATGCTTACATTGTGAAACCTGACTCAGGGGTACTTACAATAGCTACCAGAAAGGTAACCGTACAAGCCGTTGAGTTTAAATGTATTCACAGTACTGTAAGTGAAACATTTGCGTTCTGTTTTTTTTTTGTTATTGTGAAAATCAAGCCCATTACTGTAGATAGTGTATCAGCATCTGCCTGAGGCGAGAGAACCCGTGATTTGTGGCTTAGAAAGCTCCAGGTGTTAACTCGCAGCGGAGTTTAGGGTGTCAGGGCGGGATGAGCTGCTTTGAATTGCCTCTTTCCGGGTGTGCTCAAGGAACAGCCGTCAAGTTAGCTTCTTGGCGAACAGAAAGGAGGGATGCTGTGAACACACCCCAGACAAAGCGCAGCTTGTTATCTCTGCCGCCCGTAATACCTTTTCTAATCCGAGCCTCTCTGCCCCGGGGGCTCTGGTTTCGCTGAGATGGGAGGCTGCGGCAGTCCTGTGGGTGGAGAGTGCAGCAGTCAATCAGGCGCGGCCAGTCCCTGGCAGACCACTGCAGCCTTTAATAAAATAGAGGCTCCAATTTGATGGACTCAGAGGCGAGAGGGAGCTTTTATTTAGGAGACTTACACTGAGTCTGAAAACTCATTTCAGCGCGCCTCAGCAGAAGCGCCGACACTGTGCTCCCGGCAGCACGCCTGACTCACCGTTTACTCTCAGATCCAGTTCTCTTGCTCTAATTACCACCAGCCACCCTTTATGGTCTTATGCGCAATTCAGAGGCTGGCACGGTACCGAGGATATTTTCTCGGCATGAAAAACGAGCATTAACAACTTTGTGCACTGCTTCCTATGCACTTACGGGGCAGCTCAGGGAAAGCGAGAGGGAGGAAGGGGTTAAGGGTGGGTGCATGGTGGGAGGGTGACTCGATGAGGGAAACAAAGCAAAACCCCTTTAAGGGGCTTGCCTTGAAGCGAGGAGGTGGCTTAAGATATAAAGCTGCCGACTTTGGAGCTGGAGAGCAGGGTTCGAGCCTCAGTGTGGGATCTATCACCTAATAATGAATAAATAGCAGCTCGAAGGGGGGTGGGGAGCGACAAATTAAAGAAAACACAACACACGTGGAGGGGGCAAGACAGATAAAATAAAAAATAACAGTCAAATGTAGCATCTGAAACCAAGTGAAACAAACGGTGCAGAGAATCGAAGGGAGGAGGTGGCTCAACATATAACGCTGCCGACTTTGAAGCTGGAGAACAGGGTTCGAGCCTCGGCATGGGCTGCATCATAAATAAATAAAGGGAGTTCTCAGATGTGGGTGGGGAGAGACAAATAAAACAAAACAAGCATTGGCAATGCTGTATTAATAATAAATAAACGGAGTTGGGGGTAGAGAGAGACAAAAAAACAAGCATTGGCAATGCAATAGTGGGGGGACGTGTGAAGGCATCAGACTGCTGAGGGAGGGGGTGGAGACATGGGAAGAAAGTAGTCTGTGCAGTAAAGGGGCCAGTAGCCGTGGAAGGACACAAATGGAGACATGTTCATCATAAGGAGGGACTAACAAACCTACAACCAATTGGAAGGCATTATTTAGGACACAAGCCAATGAAAATGATGGGTGGAGAGTGGGCGGAGCTTCCATGAAGCTTCCACACTATAGTCTATACTGCATGTCTCAACGAGACAGCGCAAGCGCTGCCTAGGCGAGACCTAAAAAAGGGAAATGTCTAAAACAACCGTACAAAGATATTGCTCAGGATATATAGAACAAGGCTTACAAAGGTACTTGATTACTGTGTCCAATGTCCAAAATAGATTTTATCTTACCCGATTACGGTTAGGTATACATTATATGGTTGCTTCCCCCAAAACGGGGTTTTTGGGTGAAAAGAAATCTAAATGCCCATGCGATGGAAAAATGATTCAATCCACTCTGCACTTTATTTTATTTTGTAAATGTTATAGTCATAAGAAAGCGATTTTGCAGCGATGGTTTTTAACTACATTTTTTATGTAAATAGGAAGATGTTCGTGTTTGTTATGCTGTATCCTCATATATTTCACTAGCAATTAGGAGAAGGAAGTGTATTTCACATCTAGAAAACCTAACCTATGAGGAAGAATAATGTAGATACTGTGCCACTTTCTGAATGCTCATTGCAACATGTTTTGCTATTTGTACAACTTACTTGCATTATGCACAATGACTGTTTTGTAGACCGCTAACAGCCTGCTGAGGAAAGCTGTGCCGGAGAGGAGAGGCACCGCTGGGGACTTCACATCCCATCAGCCCTTGCAGCACTTGCACCCACGCTACAGCGCTCATAAGCGCAACGCGGTCCGCGGTCCCGTGTAGACCGCCAACAGCCTGCTGGGGAAAGCTGTGCCAGTGAGGAGAGGAGAGGCACTGCTGGGGACTTCACATCCCAACAGCCCTTGCAGCCCTTCCAACCACGCTACAGTGCTCATAAGCGCAACGCTGCCCGCGGTCCCGTGTAGACCGCCAACCGGCTGTTGGCCGTGCCGGTGAGGAGAGGAGAGGCACCGCTGGGGACTTCACATACCATCAGCTCTTGCACCCACGCGACAGCGCTCATAAGCGCAACGCCGCCCGCGGTCCCGTGTAGACCGCCAACAGCGTGCTGGGGAAAGCCGTGCCGGTGAGGAGAGGCTGGGGACTTCACATCCCATCAGCCCTTGCAGCCCTTACACCCACGCTACAGCGCTCATAAGCGCAACGCCGCCCCGCGGCATGGGACGCGCACAGGGATGCGCCCGGGCAGCGCCCGGGCAAAGCCCACGCCAAGGGCGAGCCCGTCCTCGCCCTTCAGAGCCCGGAGGAGGCTGGGCTGTACCCCCCCCCCTCTAACACGCTCAACTCAGCTGCTCTCTCAGCCAAAATTTGGACCCACAGATGGGGGAAAAGGAAGTTCACCACTAATGGAGGTGAGCCATCTAACACTTTAGACTCTTTCCTCACGAGGGCCTCTGATGCCCTGAACAAGGAGATTCAGATTGTCGAACATAGACTTTCCATGGGGGAGCCAGTAGCATCTGATTATCCTAGTGAGTACACCTCTAAACAGCTATCGATTGTGCATGCAGCTGAACCCTCTACCTCCACCTTATCCCCCAAGATAGTCTCAACTCACCCGAAGCGTATAATTTCACGCGTCGAAGACACAGCCCACTTACCATCGGGACTTGCCGAGTCACCCTTAAAGAGGAAAAAAGGGGTAGGTAGAACAACTGTCAAGCCAACTTCCGCTGCCTCCCAAGGAGCCGAAATATACACCCCACCCATAACGGACGATTTGTTTTTAAAAATTGAACAGTCATGCACTCGTTTATTACAACCACTTTTAGATAGATTATCTAGAATTGAGGCTAGCCTAGAGACTTTAAGCTCAACTCGAGAAGGCATGAGTTATTCTAACCGGGTCAGGGCAACGGAGTTGTCCTCACATTCTGATTCGTCTGTAACACCCCAGTGCTCCTCTACTAATGGCCAGGTCAGTTCGGGACCTATAAGAGGGGATGGCAGGACCATAGATCCTCACCAAGGAGGTATGACTGCTGGGGGCCATAAAAGACCTGCCCAACCTCCAACACAGCTAGTCACCCACCCGCCCCCTCAATTCACTTGTGCACATTGTAACATCCCGCTACTCCAGAGGGCACCCAGTACTCCCATATTGCCAAATGTGGCACCTACAGGAGAACTTGAACTGGCAAATGGGGGCCAAGTTTCTTGCGCCTCAAGACTAGAACTTGCCCCCGCCGCCTGTCCCTAGTGATAGTTTTGGTGAATGTTCCCAAACTAGATAACACACATAAAAAAAACTACGGACCAGCTTATCTCTAAAGCATGCCATTGGATCTGCAAACACGGGGGGCCAGCGGGAGTTACTTTCTTGCATTTTAATGACAAGAAGGGTGGCCTGGGTAGGGGACTCAATTAAATCTATTCAGGGGGACTGTGTGGTAGTTAACTTTAATTCGTACCACTTGGTTCAACAATTGATCACTCGCTTACCCGCTAGTCCATCACAGAACAGCCAAATGTTTGTGTTGCCACTTGGGTTTTTTTATAAACCAGTTAGATCTATCTATTGGGAGCAAGGTCCCCTGATACCACCCAGAAACAATTATCATTAGCCCCCATATCTTTCACTAGGTCGACCTCTCATTCCCTTCCCCATTCACAATCGATTCAGCGCCTTAACAGATCTAGATGACTGCGATTGACAGCGGGGTAACAGGAGCATCTCTAATCCTGCTCAAAGCAACAGAATATCAGGGTCCGAATCTCCCACATCTCCCATGGCTATATCTAATCAGGCACCTAAGTACAGAGATCACGCCAAATTTATTTCCTGGAATATAGCTGGATTGAGATAAAAAATGTCCAATCCAGACTGGCTATCAATTGTCTCCAATTATGATTTAATCTGTCTCCAGGAAACATGGGAAACGGGACCCATTAATCTAGACGGCTATTGTTCTTTTTACACCCCGGCTCACCTGTCTACTTCGGGCCGCGCCATGGGGGGATTTTAACTCTGCTAAAAAACACTTTAAAACTAGCAGTTTTGTTATTCCATAACGATTCTCCTTATTACCACTTTCTTCATCTAAAAGGCCCGGGTGGCGATATAATTTTATGAATCAAATTTTACAATAACAATTTTAACGGCAATATTAAACAGGTCGTCGATACGCTGGAAGGGGACATCACTACCCTTTTTAACACCCTCAAACAGCCTTCAACCATCCTATGGGTGGGCGATTTTAATGCGCACTGCTTTGCCTTTTCAAACAAAACAGTATGTGGTATGAATAATGAATTAGATGACCCCACCCCACATTTTACGCGCGATTCTTATGGCGATGCTTTGAATAAACTGTTTTTTATTAATGACTTAGAAATCATGAATCCCACAGACCCCAGCTCTGGTATTTTACAAAACACATTTGGCTCGGCCATTCAGGGTTCGACCCTAGATTATTTATTGGTCTCATTGTCTTTTAAAAAGTTTATTTTTAAAATCATAATTATGTCATTTGGTTTTAGTGATCATGCCGCCATAATTGGTGACCTGGAATGGGAAGGGAACCTATTTGGAGCAGACAAGGCACGTCAAACCCATGATAGCTAGGAAAAATTGGATAATTCTTAAATGGGCGATGGTAGACAAAGCAAAAATCTCTCCAGTAGTGGTCGGAAATAGATTTAACGATATTATGACCTGCCTGGCAGCGAACCCTGATCCAACACAGGTAACAATGGCTTTTGACCGGATATTATTAGAGGTCAAACAGGCCTTAACTAAGAAAAGACCAACATCTAACGCGTCAGGCCCTAATTGGTTTGATCATTCATGTATCAAGTCTCTATCAAACCTACACCAGGCCTTTAGATCCATCCCTAGAGATGCGGAATTGGTTAAGATTCTGCGTCTCCGTTATAAAGAGGCAAGGAAGCTGAGAACTAAAACCCTCAAGGTAGAAGGCTGGGATCAACTACATCAAGCAGCTCTTTTGAATAATGCTAGGGACTTCTGGAGAGTGATCAACGCCCCATTCCTCAAATCTTCCGATGACCCGAGTATAGACTGTCACATGGATGAGGAATCTTGGATTGCACATTTTTCTTTAATTTTTAATACAAACGCGAAGGGAGTGGCTAGCCAGCAGGTACTCAGTACCTCTCCCATAAAGTCTCCCCTAACTTTTAATCTATACAAGATAAGAGAGGCCTCCATTAATAGAGCTCCCGGCCCGGATGGCACACCGATAGACCTCTTCATGGAGCAGCCTGATCTATGGGGACCGGTGTTGGCCAATGTTTTTAATGCAATTGATATCGTGGGCCCACCGGACTCATGGATGAAGTCAATTTTAATCCCTTTTCACAAGAAAGGAGACAAATCCAACCCCCAAAACTATAGGCCAATCTCTCTCCTGGACAGCACCGCTAAACTGATGGGTTGTCTTTTATTAAATAGGCTAGAGGAATGGGCTACCCATAATAATGTCCTGATCCGGTGCAATATGAGTTCAAAAAGGGGAAAGGCACTCTGGATCAATGTCTCAGCTTAAGCCTATTAATTGCCAAGTAAACCCAGGTGAAGCAAGGAAAGTTATACTTGGCATTCATGGACGTATCATTAGTATTTGACTGCATTGCACATCATCATCTGTGGAGGGTAATGGCTGAAAATGGGCACTGACAAGGCCATTATCACTTTTATTAGACAGCTCTATTCCTTGGCTTCTTCCTGTGTCCATTACGGGAAGCAGGGAGTGTGCACCAGGTTGTTCCCAATTAATAGGGGAGTTCACCAGGGCTGCGTAATCGCCCCATTTCTTTTTTCCATCTATACGAATGGGGTGGAAGCACCCCAGTCTAACTCAACACAGGATGTTCCCAAGATTAATAATGTGCGCACCCCAATTCTGCTTAGGCAGATGATGCAGTGTTAATTGCTTGCACTGACCGAGCCTTACAGCAGTTATTAGAAATCTATGTAAGTTATATGAGTGGCCTAGACCTAAAAACTGTTGAGGCGAAGTCCTTTGTTTTAATTATCGGGAGTAAAGAAAGGAGGGTTCCAAATTTTTACATAGCAGGACGGAAAATAGCCCACACTGATACCTTTTCTTATCTTGGGATAACCTTTGATAGACAACTAACTTGGACTAACATGATCATTAACAGGGGTTTATCGCTGGAAAAGTGTATTATCGCCTTAAACTCTTTCATGAAGAAACTGGGTGCGAAACCCCTTGAAATGGTCAAAAAGGTCTATTCTGCTAAATCAATATCAGTTGCACCTTATGGGGCAGGGATTTGGGAATTCACTGATTCCCATAGTCTCCAGACTATTGAGGATACTTTTTGGAAAAAACTTATCGGTCTCCCAGCAAGTTGCTCTAATTTTACCGGTCATGCAGAATTGGACGTCCTTTATATCAATGACATAATCAGGTTGGCACCAATACTATTATGGCACTCGATATGGAGAAGAGAATCTGTGATCCTCACACAGAGGGTAATAGAAGACTGCCTTTCCCTCGAATATGCCCACAGGATCCCGTGGTTAACATACATCAAAAATAGTCTCTCCTCCCTCGGTTTAGAGCATCTATTTACATTCCCAACAAATTGCACCACTGTTTCTAAAAAAGAAAGTAAGACTCTATTCCTTAAAGAGAGGGCAACTGAGAGAGTCAAATTGAATTGCCTAAATGTTTCTGTAAAATCTTATTTAGAGTGTCCGATTGATCAGGAAGGTGCAGCCCCATATTTGCTCTCTGTGACAAACTCATGTCACCGATTTATTTTAGTGAGGTTTCGATTGAATTTTATCCCCTGTTTGTTCTCCTATCCAGCAGGAATCTACTCAATCCTTGATCTCCCTCCCTGTCCGTGTAATGGCATTTCTTCTCAATCAAATTTACATATCTTTTTCTTTTGTAAATTTTATAAGGAACATCGCAATAGATTTATTCGGCCACTCATGCATAAATACAACTTTACCCAATGCCGTCCAGGAATGTACTTTTTACAATCACTGCCCGATCATGTAGTATGTTATTTCGTGGCCTCTTTTTTACTTCTCTCTTGGAAGACCAGACGACTGTGTAACACCCCTATATGTATTGTGTGTTCCTATTTTGTTTTTAACTGATGTTTTTATATGCTTGTTTCCTATTTATTGTTAATATTTGCACTATGAAGGCTGCATCTTTTAACCGTGCATTTTTGTACTTTTATGATCTTATTATTTAAGAATCGAATAAAGTGATTTGTCTGACTGTTTTGTTTAATAAGTAGTTTTAATGCTGATTATTTAGGAATTGTAACTGCTATATTTGCACAATCTGCTAGCATTTGTACAGTGATATTTTAGAAAAGCTTGTCATATTGTTGAGGGCATGGTGGACCCGTATGTGAGGTTGTTGCATTTTAACTGAATAGAAATGTGATGTGCTGGCATAATTTCATAACTGAATGATAAGAAACTTGTTCTTGTTCCAAATAAGATAAGATGCTGATTTTCTGTACAACAACGTTAAACAAGGATTTTTTGTAAATGTAATGCGCTTTTAAGCTTGTTGTTTCATTCTTTTATGGATTAATTTTTAAACCGAATAGAGATTTTGGATGATGATGCTACAGATAAAAGGACTGCTTTCTATTCTAACGCATCCATTTTTCAGATGCTTTTGTCAGAGTCCGCTCCCAAGTTCTGATGCGCCTGTCGCAAATGATTTTAAACATGGCAGCCATGCAGGAACGGTATTCTATATACTCCAATAATGTTTTCCCCTTCCAAGATGGATGCCATGTTTATAATTAGTAGACAAGTGCCCTGGCAGCACCAAGGAGCGAGCACTGACAAAAACAAAAGAAAAGTGGATACAACAGAAAAGAAAGTAGCCCTTTTCCCCCTGTAGCATATAGTTTTCACATGCTTTTGTCTGTGCTCGCTTACCACTGATGCCGGGCATTGGCAAAGCTGATAGATTTGAGATTTGAAAGGCATGCACACCCTGATCCTGAAACCATGCAAACATTAAACCTATTACATATGCCAATGCTTGTTTTGTCTGCCTGTCACTCTGCGTATCTAACACTCTGAGGGTCACTCTATTGCCTCTTTTTCATTCTTTCTGCCAGCTAACCTAAGTGCCACTTTCTCTGTCTACCACAGTGAATTTTACGTCGTGGTCTGTCAGTCTGGGTGTTGCTGTGGCTGTGCAGTAGGCACCTTGCTATTCTTTTCACAGTGCCTATAACTCTAAGGCCCCTATTACAAGCAGCCAAAATTCACAGGTGAAACTTCATGGGAGAATAAGAAATTACCAGCAGGTTGAGTGTGCTATTTCAAATTACCCAGTAAATTCTTATTTGTTGGTGAAGCCTCTAAGTTCTATTAGAAATCCCTGGAAACTGAGCAACTCGCAATTATTGGCACTCCCAGTATCATTAACTCCAATGTGGCGTAGTTATCGGGGACAAATCCAGGCTACTCATCAAATAACTTTATTTCGACTCAGAGAGCCATAAAAGTACATCATAGCGCATTTAATAACAAGCACAAAACAGATATTAAATGAATAAAATAAGAACATGAAAAAATGCAAGAATCAATAAATACTATAAAAAGTCATAAAAATTATAGTTCAGTGAGCCTGCGATAAATTCATGTATAATATCCCTTGGTCTTGAAGGATGCAAGCTCAGGGGGTTTCAGGTTCAGGCAATTTCAAAATTCAGGTAAAGCATCAGCCATATATAAGGAAGAATGGTTGAAATAGTGTTATTTATGCGTGTTATCAGGCTTGGTGGGATTCCTGCCTACGGATTACCTAATGTAAAAACTCCTCTAGCTGAAGCCTAAAAAAGGGGTTCTGCTGGGGACCACCACGCCGTACAAGCAGCTAGTAAGTGATAACAGGGTTAGGGGTTCTCACAGGGCACTAACTAATGCTTAAACAGTAAGGTGCACAGAGCAAGTAATGGGTGTGTTTTCAAGTCATCATAAATGTGCGAGGAGCACCATCCTAAAGGGCGCTTGGCTCGACGGCCCTTTGTCTAATGTACCACATTGCACGTAGGAAGTTGGAAACAGAATATACGATACTGGACCTAGTATCTGACTTGCAGATTCTCAAAGCCAAGTAGCAGTTCTCAAAATGGAAGAGTTGGCAAAGAGGGACAATCCAGCGTGAGCGCTGATTTGCGTAGGTAGGGCAGAAGAACACAATGTGTTCTTCATTTCTGGCAGAAAGGCAGCCCATGGGGCATAGTTTGTTGGGCGTGTCGTCGCTTTTACTCCATGTGCTAGTGAGGGCAGCCACCAGCAGGTCCCCCAACCTGAGCTTTATGAACAGGGATCTCACCGATGGAGCAGTCACACAGTCTATGTATTCTTCCAGGCAAAAATCACACTTAGCAGATAAAAAGAAAAGTCAAACAAACCACCCAAGGGTACATCTGAAATTCTGATGCAAAAGACAGAGTTGCAATAGTTAGACACAACAGATTCCTGGGCATTTTTAGGAATGGTGGAAGGATGCTGCCAATATTCCATGAAGCCAAGCTTAAACAGCCAGGCTTTTATGTGGCATATCCAGGGAATCGTAAGTGCCAGACGGTTATCGAGTATCCCCCTGACACAGTCTCTATACGGGGCCAGTTCCTCTGTGGACCAGTGTCTGGTTCAGTATAGGATGGACTTTAGTCGGGCTATGTCAGAGATTCATCTGAGATTTAGATCAAGCCTCAGGGGCAATAGAGGCCATTCATCGGCAACCTCAGGGGAGACTTAATAAAGGAACTTTCTCCTCTATCTAATGGATCAAGATTGCAATAGCCCCAAATCCAGGCCACTAACTATGGGGTTCTACGCCCCTGCTTAATAGTTGACCAGGTCGGTATAGCTGGGTGGATAACGCTTTGGGCAGATATGAGTTGGCTGGTGCTTCCAGACCAAAAATATCTGGCCTGGATACACTAGACCAGATGTTCCTGGGTG
Organism: Calotriton arnoldi; assembly: GCA_963921515.1. Taxonomy (NCBI): domain Eukaryota; kingdom Metazoa; phylum Chordata; class Amphibia; order Caudata; family Salamandridae; genus Calotriton; species Calotriton arnoldi. Next base: position 717,039 of record CAWUFW010004637.1, read on the forward strand.
CGAAACCACACCTGGAAAAACAGTAACTGGGAGATCAGCAGGGATTACGAGCAAAAGGACCACCTGGACCACGCACATCTTCTCCAGCAGACAACGCTGCTCCCTGTGAGGAATATCAGGTGTTAACATGCATGCATTTACCAGGCATGGAATACGAGCTGACCATTACAACACGTTGTATTACACCGTGGTTCTTAATCTTTACCACGCATTTTTCGTTATAACAACTGACTTAAAAACATACTGGCCCGTTGCAAAATACCCGTTGTCCCTAAAAGCCATGGTTTCTCAATTGCAAATTTTTTGTGTAAAAATTCCCCCAGATCTAGGACCCATTAAATAATAACTTCACAAAAAGCTGATGAAAAGCATTGTAGAAGGGAAAATTAGAATTGCTGTGAATGTGCCTTTTATTTCCTATGGTTGCACTCACAGACAAAAAACAGGCCTTTTGAGTTGACTGAGTAACCCGGAATCAACATAATTTCTTAAACAATGCAGAATCCGAGCCATAGTTATTAAGTGAAACTGATGATAATGAACTGTTTACAGAAATAGTCGTTCTTTGCTGTGAACTCGCGCGCAAGAAATGGAAACAAAACAGACGGAGTCTCGTGCTGAATTTATCTCGATCAAGATAGGTAAAAAATGAAGGAGTAGAGAGATCAGGGGCACTGGGGCACTAAAAACATTTATTAGAAAATGGCCCTTCGAAAAAAGATAATACACATAGGCCTGACAGAATTTTCATACACGCTAAATATTTATATGTTTATATTATCTTTTTATGATTTTTAAGTCTGACATAGAGACAATATTAGCGGCATTTGAAAGCCATATTTAATCAAATATATATATATATATATATATATATATATATATATATATATATATATATATATATATATATATAGAATACATATATAGAGGGGCTTTGATCATGGCTTTGATCAGCCCTTTGCATCCATTGGTCTGTTCAACTGTCATTCACATTTTGCTTCCGCCCACTGAAGCAGACAGCGGGTGGGGGTCAGTGGGTCAGCTCAGTTTAGGCATTTGCTTTTCTGCACTGTGAGTGACATCATTTAACCTGATCACAGGAACACATCAGCCTATAAAGAAGTGCACTTCCATTCCAGGGCGGGTGGGCCAATACATTACTTTGACAATGTTTATTTCTTTGCCTTCTTAATACATTACTTTGACAATGTTTTTTTCTTTGCCTTCTTTATACCTTTTAGTCATCTTTGTGTTCACAGAAATGTTCAGGGTACAGTAATTCAAAACCTATAGTACATTTCCTTTGCACCAATGAAAAATAATATTTTTCTGTCTAAAGAATTTCCATTACCTGTTCTAAGTACACCTGCCTGTAACGAAGCATCTGTACTATTCTATTACAATTATATACAATGGTTATTTTTTTTAATTTGAAATATTTAAGCATATGACTGCCACTTTTAGGCAGCAGCTTGTTTCTTTTTTATTTCTTCTTTTTATTTGTGTGGCACGTGACAGAGGCATGTTGGCTTTGCTAAGGCTTGTTCACATTAGTTTACCTGAAGGCGGCTGGGTGGTAGGAAACGATGAGCACACTTGACTGCTACCACAGGTTTCTCAAATCCAGATGTGATAAGCTGTGCAACATTCTGAGTAATAAATATCAATTTTGGTGTCATTGGTAGGGGACAGGATTTTAATTTGCTAACATATATAAACACACAAAGACTATCCGCTATCCTTCTCAATCCAAATAACTGACTAATAACCACCACACAAATTACTTTCATATTTCACTATACTAATTCACCACTAATCTTTTATGGGTTCCGGAGTAGTGTGCTACTCGCCAAAAAAATGCTTCAACACCCCATCAGGGGTAACAAGCGCTATATAAATGCAAACCTTTTTTCCTCTTCTATCCCTCCACTATCCTTCTGAATCCAAATAACTTACTAACCTATCCACCACTCAAATTACTTTCATATTTCACTATACTAATTCAACACTAATCATTTATGGGTTCTGGAGTAGCGTGCTACTCGCTGAAAAAGTGCTTCGACGCCTCATCAGGTGTAGTAAGCACTATATAAATGCAATTCAAATACAATACAATTAGTGGGAAACATTCATTACAACGCAGTCATTACAACGCACTACCTTTACAATGCGGTTGTTACAACGCAAATGCCTTTACATTGCATGCCATTACAACGCAGCCATTACAACGCATGTCACTACAATGCATGTCACTACAATGCATGCCATTACAACGCATGTCACTACAACGCATACCACGGGCGGGAACTGGAAACGTCGGATAATGACTCAAGCCTAATGGCCTCAAAATAAGGTTCGTTGGTACTGTGTCCAAAACAGATCGTCACAGGAACCATTTGAATGATTATCATGTCATAGCAACAAGTTATTTATCATCTTGAAGAAAATACACTTAATGCACACTTATTGCGGTGAACATATGAGCACAATTCGCCATCTTCAATCAATATAGTAACTTTGAGATCCTAATCAGAGTTATGAGTACCATCTCTAAAGGAACATCTTGATTTAAGAAAGATCGCTTGACGTATTTACCAACTAATATTTTGACGTACAACAACATTTTTGCCCTGAAGAAGTTCTGTTTTCAGAACGAAACGCGTTGGCTGTGGCCTTTTAAAGAAATCAATAAAGAAACGTGATTATACCTTACTGAATGGATTGGATATTATTGGAAATGATCTAAACGGATCATATTTTGGACTTTTGGTGCAACTTTGATTTCATAAAAGTTCTATTTACCTTGGTTTCAAGGGTGGTACTCTTGGACAGAGGGTACTGTTAAAGTTAGCACATAGATTCTGGTTACAGTACATATAAGTCTGGTGACTTCCAGTGGGTGGTGCCTTCTGTAGACAATTGGTCCACTGTCCAAGTGTTGTATTGACAATGCATGCCATTACAACGCATTATAAGGTAAGTATTAGGGATTTTTAAGTTTTAGGGTGGGTATGGGTTTAGGGGTACATGGGAATAGTTATTTTTACCCCTACACTATCCAACACTTACCCTACTGTTGCACTCACTGGAGTGGGAATAGTAATTTTTACCCCTACACTATCCAACACTTACCCTACTGTTGCACTAACTGGAGTGGGAAAAGTAATTTTTATCCCTACACTATCCAACACTTACCCTACTGTTGCACTCACTGGAGTGGGGATAGTAATTTTTACCCCTACACTATCCAACATTTACCCTACTGTTGCACTCACTGGAGTGGGAATAGTAATTTTTACCCCTACACTATCCAACACTTACCCTACTGTTGCCCTAAAAGTATTATGCGTTGTAATAGTATGCGTTCTAATGGTATGCGTTGTAATGGAATGCGTTGTAAATGTAGTTTCTAAAAATGCGTTGTGATGGCATGCGTTGTAATGGATGTTGCAATGTAAAAACCGCGTTGTAAAAGCATACGTTGTAAATGTTTGCGTTGTAACATCATATATTCCAATTAGTGGCTAGTCTCTGGGCAAAATCCCTCTTTTTGCGCCACCTATGCTTGAGTCCATTTTTCATTCCCAAGCTGATGGTCTCATGCCACAAGTTACACACGCACACAAAAGGTGATGGGAGAATTTTGTGCAATAAGTCTAATGACTAGCAATTGCTCGGGTAGCATTCCAACCCTTAGTAGCAAGGGTATGTCCAGATGTGGGTCCCATGCTCACTTTGCTACTGGAACCAAGCTACACCCGACTGATGAGCGTCAGTCACGGTGAAACTGTTCTTGGGTTGCCAGTTTTTGGTTCAGGGAGGACCTAGTCTGGCAGTTCGTGCTCAACTGTTCCTATTGGAGCATGGTAAAGACTGATTTGTATATGGCTGGATCCAAACTGAGGTGGTATGGTGGGCAAAAGAACAATGGCTTAGAATGTTACCCGAACAGTTGCTAGTGGTTAGACAAATTGCAAGCACTCCTCCCATCACCTTTTGTGTGTGCTGGTTACACATACGACATCAGCATTTTTGTTACGTTAGATCAATCATTACATGTGAATTCACAGAGCAGTGCTTCTTTTAAGGTGTGCACAGCTCCATGTCTGTGGGAATACACAGAGCTGCTTTTCTTTGATGCATAAAGTGTTAGTATGGGTGAATACAATGTCAATGTATACTATGATATATGCAGGCCAGACACCGGCAATACCAACAAATGCAATGGCAATGTCAACGTATGCCATAAACTATGCCCGCATAACAATGTCAATACCAATAAATGCAATGTCAATGTATGCCTAAAACTATACCCGCATAAGTGTCAATACCAGTAGAAACAATGTCAATGTATGCCATCATCTATGCACGTTTAACTATGTCCATACCAGTAGAAACAATGTCAATGTATGCTATGATCTAGGCACACATAACAATGTCAATATCAGTAAAGACAATATAGATGTACGCTGTGACAACTGTATGCACACGTAGGAAAGTGCTGCTTTTGGACATGGTTAGCCCCCACTTTTTGCCTGGAAAATGATGTAATTTTGCCTGGAAGTGCACAGGGTCCCTGCCAAACAGGTCCCCTGTGCCAGAGCCCCTTCCCTAAACTGTACCTTTTGTTACCCAGTTAGCACCACTTCAGTACCCCTTGTAAGTCCCTACTAAATGGTACCCCTGGCACCTAGGGCATTGGCACTGAAGAGGGACTCCAAGGGTAGCAGCACACATTGTGCCACCCTAGGGTTCCCTCACCAAGGCCCTGCACTCTGCTATTGCTGACTGCGTGCCTTGGTGCAGCCAAACTAAAGAGTCGACATGGCACACATCCCTGTGTGCCATGCCCACAGACACGGCATGGGATACAGATAAGACACCCATCTAGCAGGCCTTAGCCCTAACGAAGGGTGCACTATATCTCCTGTGAGGGCATATCTGCATGAGCAGATATGCCTCTGCAATATCCATGTAAATTCCAGGGTATTGTAAGTGACCAGAGATGCCATAGTAAGTACATGGGCTGGACACTCATCATTACGAGTTCCCTAGCTCCATGATGGCTTCACTGAAGTATGGGATGTTTGGTACCAAACATCTCAGCGTAATAAACATGAACTGATCCCAGTGTCAGATTTATGAAAATTCGCACACAGAGGACCCCTTAGAGGGGTCCCCTAAAACCTACCAACCCTTATTGGGGTCACGGACTGGCCTAAGCCAGCCTGCTCCCACGAGACAGTGTTTTGACCTCACGGGTGAGTGCCTGCGCATTTAGAGGTCGAGAACAATGCCTGTCCTGGGCAGAGGTGTTCACACCTCCCCCTGGTCAGGAAGAGCCATCTGTGGCAGGGAGCTTCAAAGGGCTTGCTGCCTTTGTAACACAACCCCCAGACCCTCCTGTTAGAAGGAGCAGGCCCCCCTCCTGTGCTCAACCCCTTTTGGCAGGAAGACAGGTGGGAAAACTTAGAAAGAATAGGAGGTGTGCCCCCCTCTGCCAACTCCACCCCTCAGGTGCTGGAGGCGAGGTGAAGTACACTTTTCAGTGCCCAACATCTTGAAGATGGTGGGACTCCTTTAATCAGGATCAGGAATATGCCCACCCCCCATGTGGGGTGAGCATTTAGCGGGTGTAGTTACACTTAAGGTAAGTAGCCCATTGGCTACCTGGCACTTCCTTTAAATGCCCCTACATTTTGCATTTAGGTAGCGCCCCTGAGCCCTAAACTTCAGTTCCTGGTGACCTAAGAAGAGCCGGACACCACAGAGCCACCCCAGTAGAGAAGACTACAGAGAACTAATGACTTGGACCCAGCTCTACTGGCCATCGGCAGCCCTCGACGATTCTGTGCCAAAAGACGAATCGTCCTGCAGCCCAGCGACCTCTAAAACCCTAAGAGGACTGCCTGACTTCGACAAAGCTCAAGATCTTCCGAGGACAGAGGATCTGTTCACCAGCAACAAGCTTCAAGTAAAAGGCCTCTGTGATCTGAAGAACCGCAAAAACCTGCTCCCGGTTCCACCTTTGCACCCGACGCCTCCGGCCTGAGTCCATCATGGGTAGACCCCTCCTGGACTCCTCGATGTCGCCTGCAACCTCTGCACTGAGACCCTCCTCAAACACGACCTGCTCCAGTAAGCTGTTTCTGCCGCCAAAAGGAACCGCTGCACCCGTACGCCCTGGCCTGGCCGTACGCCTTGATGAAGCGGGCCAAAGTTGTCCCTACGTCCCTGAGCATCGCAACTTACCTCTCCAGCTGTTGGTTTTCTTTGACCGGCCTACTGGCCTCAGCCTGCAGCACTTTTCTGATTTGGCCTGTCTTCATTGCTTAACATTGGGCCCCCAATGCTGTGTTGGCACCTTGACTCCGGCTGCTCCTGTGCCGCTGGTGGTGTACTGTTGGTGCTGCCTTGGACCCTGACCAGTGCTTGCTTCAATCTCGGAGACTGGTCCCCCAAGCTGCTGATACTTGCCTGTAAGCAGCATCTGTCCGATTGCCCAATTTTTCATTGAGTTGTATTGGGCGCCCAATATCGTATTTGCACCCTGCACCCGGCCACACTGTGCACTGTGTACTGTTGGTACTGAACTGAACCTTGCCCAATACTGATCTTAACTCCCGAATACTGGTTTTGTAAGTTTTCTTCCTCTCATAGGTTAACATTGCAAAGTCTGAAAATTGCACTGTGTCCACTTTTGATATTGAAAAGTATTTCTATTGCAAAACGTATTTACCTAAGACGAAGTTCTGTTGTTCTACAAAATAAATATAACCAAGTATTATTTTTATAAATTGATCTTGGATTTATTCATTGAGTGTGTGCCTCATTTATTGCCACTGTGTGTACAACAAATGCTTAGCGCTGCCCTCTGATAAGCCTAACTGCTCGCCCAGACTACCACGAAAGAGAGCATTAGTATTATTTACTTTAGCCCCTGTAAAGCCAGAGGGGATCCACTGGACTCTCTGCACAATATACCTCTTTTTGGTACAGCTTCCTACATTGGTGGATCAGCGGTGGGGTCTACAACTTTGCGTTTGCTGAACCACTCTGACAATAATTGATCACAGAAATAAATCCAGAAATTGCCTTTAGTTAAATTGTATTTTTCCAAATTGACTATTTTTCCAAATTTTAAAATAATTGTCAGGGCCCTGGTTAGGTCCCTTTTAGTACAACTGTTTTAAAAATACAAACCTTACTGGATTTAGGTAACAGTGTTGTTAAGTTTTTTTTCCCCTCCAAAAAGGTTCCCAACTTAGTACTAGAAGCAGTAACTCAGAAGAGTTGGTGCAGGTTGAGGAACTTGACCTCACACCTTACCTGTCTTTAAACATGGAATGGCTTAGAGACTTATGTAAAGCCTATGGTCTCAAGACTGGGTCAAACCCTACCAAATCCCAGCTCCAGGAGCTTTTGGCAGAGTATGACAAAGAGAATCTGGAGGATGACTCTGATCTTGTAGAAGATCAAAACACTGACCATGTGAATGACAATGTAACACCCCAACACGGAAAAGCACCTTCAGATGAAGAGCTTACTCTGGAAAGATTATCCAGGAGGGCACCTCTAGAAGCACAACTCCTGGCTATAGAGAAAGAAAGAAAATAGTTGGGCATTGGACCCATCTCTGGTGACAGCACAATCATAACTAGGGAGAAAGTAGATTCTTTTGGCCCAAAATCCCCAAAGGAATTGTCCCAACATTATTTGAGGATGATGATATCACCAAGTGGTTCATTGCTTTTGAGAGGGCGTGTCTTAGAAGACTAGTTCACAGGAACCTGTGGAGTGCTACCCTGTGGAAAATGTTCTCAGGAAACTGCAGGGATAGGCCCCTGACACTCAGCGAGAAAGATGCTGAATCCCATGATCTCATGAAGAGTACCCTGATTGAGGCATTTGGATTCACCACTGAGGAGTATAGAATCAGGTTCAGGAAGGCTCGAAAAATCTGGAGCTAGACCTGGGTAGATTTTGTAGACTACCGGGTGAAATCGGTAGGAGGTTGGTTGGATGGTAACAATGTGCTTGACTTTGAAGGACTTTATAATTAGAAAATGAAGGAGCATCTTTTAAGTAATTGTTACCAAGAGAAGTTACATCAATTACTGGTGGACCTAGGTCCACTTTCTCCGCAAGAGGTGTCGAAGAAGGCAGACTACTGGGTCAAGACAAGGGTGACCAAAACTAACACTGGTGGGGAGACCAAAAGAAAGAGGCCAAAAGCCCCATTAAGGAAAAGAGGGTAACCCTAAAAACAAAGAGTTTTTTTCAGGCCCCCAAAAACCTGTTCAGGAGGGCGGACCCACAAACTGTTCACTGCCAAAGGGTGAATACCAGGGAAAGAACTGGGATGCCAAGAACGCTTGGTGCCAAGACTGTAGAACCATGGGACACTGAACTGGAGACTCTAGCTGTAAAAACAAGAAAAATGCCTCTAGTCCACCTGGAGTAAATGCAGTGGCTAATCTCCAGATGGGATCTCAAGAGAGCACTGGCCATGCCAAGGAGCTCACTGAGGTGACTCTAGTAGGGGGTGTGGACTAAGCCACCTTAACTGTCTGGCCCACTAACATGCAAAAATACAGACAGCATCCTGTTATTAATGGGGTTAGGGTGGAAGTCTTGAGAGACACTGGTGCCAGCATTACCATGGCGACTGAGCAGCTGGTGTCCTCTGAACAGTATCTGCCTGGAAGGACCTATCCAGTCACCGATGCTGACAATGTGACAAAAACCCATCCCATGGCGATGGTGTCCTGCGACTGGGGAGGGGTTGCTGGGAAGAAAGAGTTATCAGTCTCTTCATCCATACCAGTTGATTGTTCTCTTGGCATTGATTTGGAGTCCTCAGCCTGGGCTGAGGCAGAACTGAGAATCCATGCAGAAATGCTTGAAATCCCACACTGTGTGTGCGTAAACACCAGAGCACAGAGCAGAGCCCAGGGTGAAAAATAGGTGTTGGAGCCTGGAAGAATGGCCCAACCCTCCAAGAAAACAGCCAGGAAGGCTGGGGAGCCAGCTTCCAATCAGACACCAGGCCCTTCTCCTCAGGAGGAAGAAGAGTCTTCCCCAGAGGGAACTGAGCCTCAGGAGCTGGAGCCTTACAAAGCTGAGCTTCTGGGCCCAGGGGGACCCTCTACGGACTAGCTATGCCAGAGGCAGAAAACATGTCCCACCCTTGAAAGCCTGCAATAGCAAGCTGTTGCACAGGAAGGAGGCGATATCAGTGGTTCCCACAGGACCTATTGGGAGGAAGGAATCCTTTACACTGAGGCCTGAACCCCCAAACCTGGTGCCACTAGGAGAGTGGTAGCGTCTCAGGCGTTTAGAGAGTTCCTCCTAACTTTGGCCCAATCTGGACCCCTTGGCCAGACCAAAACTTGGAGTAGGCTAGTCAGCCACTTCTACTGGTCAGGGATGCACCAGTAGGTGAAGGAGTTTTGTAACTCCTGTCCCACCTGTCAAGCCAGTGGCAAGGTGGGCACCCAAAGGCCCCCTTAATTCCACTTCAGGTGCTTGGGGTTCCCTGACAGAGGGTAGGGATTGACATTGTTGGTCTCCTTGACCCACCTACAGCCTCAGGGAACAGATATATTCTGGTGGTAGTAGATCAAGCACCAGGTATCCTGAGGCTATTCCCCTTAGGACTACTTCCCATGCAGTGGCTAGATCCCTTATTGGTATCTTTACCAGGGTGGGATTCCCCAAAGAGGTGGTGTCAGACAGAGATACAAACTTCATGTCAGGCTACCTGAAACACGAGTGGAAGGAGTGTCAAGTGGCCTACCAGTTCACTACCCCTACCACCTACAGTGCAATGGCCTTCACGAAAGATTCAACAAGACCACGAAAGGCATGATTGGTGGACTCCCTGAAAAACTCAAAAGGAGATGGGATGTCTTACTTCCATGCCTGCTTTTTGCCTATAGGGAAGTGCCGCAGAGGGGAGTGGGGTTCTCCCCATTTAAACTTCTGTTTTGGCATCCTATCAGGGGCCACTGTGCCTTGTAAAGGAAGGATGGGAGAAACCTCTTGTGGAGCCTAAGCAAGATATAGTGGACTATGTGTTGGGCCTCTGCTCCAGGATGGCTGAATACATGGAGAAAACAAATAAAAACATTGAGGCCAGCCAGGAGCTCCAAAAGCATAGGACGACCAAAAGGCTGCTATGGTTGAGTTACACCCAGGGCAGAAGGTGTGGGTTTTGGAGCCAGTGGCTCCTAGGGCTCTCCAATAGAAGTGGAGTGGGCCCTACCCTATCCTAGAAAGAAAAGGGGAGGTCACCGATTTGGTGGACCTTGGCTCTTTCAGGAACCCTAAGAGGGTCATCCATGTCAACCGCCTTAAACTCTACTATTACAGGGCAAAGTAACCATGCTCATGGTTACAGATGAGGATCAAGAAGCAGAGAGTGAACCTCTCCCTGACCTCCTGTCCAACAACCCAAAAGATGGGCCAGTGGAAGGAGTGGTCTTCTCAGACACCTTCACTGCCCACCAGCAGACTGATTGCAGGCAAGTTCTAAATCAGTTTGCTGTTCTCTTTGAGCCCTGGTCAGACTAGCTGGTGTACCCATGATGTGGACACAGGTGAAAGCCTACCTGTCAAGAATGAAATATACAAGCAGTCTGATCATGTGAAAGAGAGCATCAAAACTGAGGTAAGCAAGATGCTGGAATTGGGAGCCATAGAGCCATCGGAGAGCCCCGGGCCATAGAGCCATCGGAGAGCCCCGGGCCAGCCCAGGTGTCTTAGTCCCCCAGCCTCATTCCCAGGGTAGTAAGAAAGAAATGAGGTTCTGTGTGGACTATAGGGGCCTCAATGATGTGACCAAAATCGATGCACACTCAATTCCAAGGACAGATGAAGTGATTGACAGGTTGGGAGCAGCCAAGTATCTGAGCACCTTTTTTCCCACATCAGGGTACTGGCAGATAGGCCTGAATCCAGGAGCCAAAGAAAGATCTGCATTTTCAACCCCAGATGGGCATTATCAGTTCACTGTGATGCCCTTTGGGTTGAAAAATGAACTTGCCACTTTTCAAAAGGTTGGTGCATATTTCCTGGCTGGATTGGAATCCTTTAGTGAAGCATATCTGGATGATATTGCTGACTTTAGTCCCACCTGACAGGATCACCTAATCCACCATGGAAAAGTACTTGAGGCTATGAGAAGTGCAGGCCTCACTATCAAGGCAAGTAAGTGCCAGCTAGGGCAGGTGAAGGTTGTATATTTGGGCCACCTTGTTGGTGGAGGCCAAGTTCAACCCTTGCAGTCCAAGATCCAGACCATTCTGGACTGGGTGGCTCCAACAACCCAGACTCAAGTCGAGGCCTTCCTTGGCTTGACTGGGCACTATAGGAGGTTTGTGAGGGATTATGGCACCATTGTAGCACCTCTCACAGAAGTGACCTCCAAAAGAGTGCCCAAAAGGGTGAACTGGACAGTGAGCTGTCAAAAGGCTTTTTACACTCTGAAGGAAGCAATGTGCTCTGCACCTGTTCTGAAAGCTCCAGAGTATGCCAAGCAATTCTTTGTGCAGACTGATGCCTCTGAACATGGGATAGGAGCAGTCCTATCCCAAATAAATGACCAAAGTCAAGACCAGCCAGTGGCTTTCATCAGTAGAAGGCTACTCCCTAGGGAACAGCGTTGGAGTGCCATTGAAAGGAATCCTTTGCTGTGGTTTGGTTCCTTAAGGAGTTGAAACCACACCTGTTTGGCTCTCATGTCATTGGTCAAACTGACCACAGGCCTCTCAGATGGTTAATTTAAATGAAAGGTGAAAATCCCAAACTGCTAAGGTGGTCCATATCCCTACAGGGAATGGACTTTGAAAGTGGAACACAGACCTGGGACTGCCTATGCCAATGCAAATGGCCTTTCCAGGTTCTTCCACTTAGACAATGAAGCCTCTCTAGGGGAAGGTTAGCCTCATCCTCTTTCATTTGGGGCGGGGGCTGTCATGTAGGAAAGTGCCTCTTTTGGACATGAGTAGCCCCCACTTTTAGTCTGGAAAATGATGTCATTTCGACTGAAAGTGCTCAGGGTCCCTGCCAACCAGGTCCCCTGTGCCAGAGCTCCTTCCCTAAACTGTACCTTTTTTTTACCCATATGGCACCACTTTAGTACCCCTTGTAAGTCCCTAGTAAATGGTACCCCTGGTACCTACGACATTGGCACTGAAGAGAGAGCCCGAGGGTAGCAGCACAAATTGTGCCACCCTAGGGTCCCCTCATCAAGACCCTGGGCTCTGCCATTGCATGCTGCGTGCCTTGGTGCAGACAAGACAGACATCCTTATGTGCCATCAGGCACTGCATGGGATATAAGTAAGACACCCCTCTAGCAGGCTTTAGCCCTAAGGCAGGGTACACTGTATCTCCTTTGAAGGTATATATCCAAGTTAATTCCTGGGTATTGTAAGTGACCAGGGAAGCGGTAGTAAGTACATGGGCTGAACACTTGTCATTACGAATTCCCCAGCTCCATAATGGCTTCACTGAAGTACGGATGTTTGGTACCAAACATCTCAACATAATAAAGCTGCACTGATCCCATTGTCAAATTTATTGCAATTGCACACAGAGGACCACTTAGAGAGGTCTCCTGAAATCTAACAACTCTTAGTGTGGTCACCGACTGGCCTAAGCCAGCCTGCTACCACAAGAGTGTTCTGACCTCATGGTGTGAGTGCCTGCGCATTCAGAGGTCGAGAACAATGCCTGCCCTGGGCGTAGGTGTTCACACCTCACCCTGCTCAGGAAGAGGCATCTGTGGCAGGGAGCTACAAAGGATTTGCCACCTTTGTAACTCAACTCCCAGCATCTCCTGTTAGAAGGAGAAGGCCCCCCTCCTGTCATCATCCCCTTTTGGCAGGAAGACAGGCGGGAAAACTTAGAAAGAATTGAAGGTTTGCCCCCCCTCTGCCAACTCCACCCCATAGGTGCTGGAGGTGAGGTGAAGTACACTTTTCAGTGCCCACCACCTTGAAGATGGTGGGACTCCTCCAATCAGGATCAGGGATATGCCCACCCCCACGGGGGTGAGCATTTAGAGGGTGTAGTCACCCTTAAGGTAAGTAGCTCATTGGCTACTACCTGGCACTCCCTTTAAATGCACCTAAATGTAGTATTAAGGTGGCCCCCTTGAGCCCTGAGCTTTAGTTCCTGACGACCTAAGAAGAGCCAGACAGGGCTGCTTCTCTGAGGTCAGCTCCGTCAATGGTGTTACAATAATGCAGTATCCTTTGATGAACCTCCGGTACTACCCGGTGAGGCCCAAAAAGGCTCTGACTCCCATTTGGGTTTTGGGGGTTTCCAGGCCAAGATGGCTTCAACCATGGCCTGGAGGAGTTGGACCTTACAGCAACCCACCTGATGTCCCAAATACACCACCGATCCTTGCGCTATCTGGCACTTACTGGGCTTGCAGCAGGGCCTGGAGTACTTCCTGGAGGTGAAAGAGGTGATCTTCCGCACTGTTACTGAAGATGGCAGTGTCGTCCAGATACGCAGTGGAGAAGGCCTCCATACCGGCAAGGAACTGGTTCACCAACCTCTGGAAGGTGGCGGGGGCATGACCCTGAATTGGTAATGCCCTTCCACAGTGGAGGAAGCAGTTTTCTCCTTGGCTCCCTCAATAATGGCTATCTGCCAGTACCCGGAGGTGAGGTCAAAGGTACTTAAATACTGGGCCGCACCTATTCTATCAATCAGCTCATCTGCCCGAGGAATGGGATGAACATCTGTACAGTTCACCGAGTTCAATCCCTGATAGTTCACACAGAACCTGAGTTCCAGCGTGGTGCCTGCTGGAGTGGCTTTTGGCACCAGAACCACTGGACTGGACCAAGGGCTACTGGAGGGCTATATGGCCCCAAATTCCAACATCTTAGACACCTCCGCCTTGATGCCGGACCTCACCTTATCTGACAACTGGTAAGACTTGCTCTTGACAGGGAGGTTGTCGCCTGTGTCCACATCGTGGGTACACAGGTGGGTAATCCCTGGGATAAGGGAGTACACAGAGGGAAACTGCCCCAACACCTGGTGACAGTCCCTCTGCTGGTCTACCGATCTATCCATCTCCTTAGAGTCCAGGAGGTCAGGAAGAGGTTTCCTCTCCTCTTCCTCCTCCTCCCCATCTGTCACCATTAGCGTGGTGACCTCTGTCCTATCAAAGTGTGGCTTGAGGCAACTGATGTGCAGTACCTCGAGGGGCTGCTGTAGGGTCTTGAGATTTACCAGATAAGTGGTCTCCCCCTTCCTCTCAATCACCTCCTAGGTCCTGGTCCATCGGCCAAGGAGGGCCCCGGGCTCAACAGCCTCCATCACCCATACTTTCTGTCCAGAGGTCAACTCCACAGGAGTGGCATTCTTGTCGTACCACTCCGTCATGAACTCCTGGCTGACTTCTAAGTTGTGGGTGGCTTGCTTCCACAACTTGGCCATTTGGCTCTGGAAGGCCAGCATGTAGCTTACCACATCTTTGGGAGTTCTCCTGGGAGACTGCTTCCAACCTTGCTTGACCAAATGTAGAGGTCCCCTGACCGGGTGCCCAAATAGGAGCTCGAAGGGGCTAAAACCCACTCCCTTCTGAGGGACCTCTGGGTAGGCAAACAACATGCATGGTAAGAGGACGTCCCACCTTTTCCTCAGGGCCTCTGGCAGGCCTCTGATCATGCCTTTCAGAGTCTTGTTGAATCTCTCAACAAGCTAGTTAGTATAGGGGGTGGAAAACTTGTACGTCACTCCACACTCCTTCCTCATGGCCTGCACGTAAGCGGACATGAAGTTTGTGCCCCTGTCAGACACCACCTCCTTGGGTAAAAATCCCCATCAGGGCCTTTGTGCCATTGCCGGTGCGGTTGCGGTCCTTAGAATAATCGCCTCTGGGTACTGCCTGGCATGATCCACCAGAACCAGGATGAACCTGTGCTCTGAGGCTGTCTAGGGATCAATAGGCCCTACTATGTTCATGCCCACCCTCTCAAAGCGGGTGTCAACGACGGGCAAGGGGTTAAGTGGAGCTTTAAGTTTCTGCCCTGCCTTGCCACTGGCCTGGCAGGTCACACAGGTCCTACAGAATGCATCTGAAGACACCCTGAGTCTGGTTCAGTAAAAGTGAGGAGCAAGACAGGCAAATGTCTTGTCCTGGCCCAAATGTCCTGCCAGGGGAAAGTTGTGGGCCAATTCCAATTGGAAGGACTGATAACAATGGGGAACCACCAGGGTCCTACGGGCACCCTGGCCAGGAGCCTTAGACTCACTGTACAGAGGTGGTCCTCCCAGTAAAGGTGATGAGTCCGGGATTCATCACCAGCTGCTTGCCGCCACAGGCACTCGGGGGTGTGGCACTCTGTGCCTTACAGAACTACTCTCTAGTGGGCCTCCTTCCACTTCCCAACCAATTAGTTCGGGCAGGGCACCAGAAGGCGTAATGTCCTCCTCAGTGGACTCTGGGGTGGCCTCGGCCAGTTCCCCATCTATCTCACCAGAAGTACATTCTGAGGTGGAGTTCCCCCGTCCTCGTCCCCTCCCCCTCTTAGCAGGGGCCTGGGCCTTTGTTCCAGCCCCTTCTGACTCCCTTCTCAGGCAGCCATGGACCATGTGGTAGCACAGATTCAGTTGGGTAACGCCAACATCTCTACATGAGCTTAGAGCTCCCCTTACCTCCAGATAGTGTGCTCCAGGTCATTACGGAACAGACAATCCCTTGGCATGGTCTGACTCACAGCAACCTTCAACAAGCCTGAAGCCACCCACCATCCAAATGGCACCTGAGCCACCGGAAAACAACCCTCTCTGTTGTCCACTACCACAACATGATGGGTGGATTAAGGAATTACCTACTCCGTGGAGTCCAGCTGGCTCGATACTATAGTCATGCTGGTCCCTGTATCCCTCAAAGCCTCTACCACTTGCCCATTGATGACGACCCGTTGCCTATACTTTGCTGTATTATCAGGCACTTGGATCCTGGGAACCATCTCATTGTCACCTATGGACACTAGGATTCCACCACTACCCCCCCCCATTGCCTGGAACCACCTCCTGCTCCATTACTAAGCTTTCCACCCCTGGAGCCTTTCCTCCAGCGGGCGAGGGCACTCGCTTCCGACACTTTGGATCATCTTTGTAGTGTCTGTATCTGTCAGAACTGCTAAAAATTCAGTTGGGTTCCTCAGGAGCAGTACCCTCAAGAAGCCCACCTTCCAGCAGCCTTGACTCAAGCTTAACTGCACTGAGTATCAAAGTGGCTAGACGGGGGGAAGGGAATTAGGGAGGGTACTGCGGGGAGGGAGACCTGGAACGAGACGTTGTCCTTGATTAGCTTTCCTTTCGTGCTTAGTAAACTCTTTGACTATATTTAACATGGGTTAAACAATGACAACATACCTGTAAAAGAAAAGCAGGTTATGCATAGAACAGTCGTTGTGTACATCTTCTCAGGCTTCACTGGCAATTTCTGTTCCTATAATTCTCAAGGATACAATGTTATGGCTAAACAACCATGTTTCAAAACGAAGCACACATTCATATAAAGAGCCACTTGGCTTTAGACACAATGTTTCCGTAATGATGTGCTTTAACCACTGTTAAATATCACAGTGGTACTTCCAACAACCTTTTTGCAATACACAACACATTACATATACTAATGAGGCAGATTAATATTCAAATGCCCAAGGGAGCGCTTCAGCGCTATGTATCAGAGTTCAAATATGCAAATATCCAAGAAGCGCATCATCGCGATGCACTGAGTCTAAATATGCAAATGTTCAAAGAGCGCTTCAGCGCGATGTGACACAATGCCAAAGTCATCAGGTATGCAAAGCCCCCCAAGAGCGCTTCAGCGCGATGTGCCCAAAATGCCAGAGTCATCAATATATAAATGCCCAAAGAGCGCTTCAACACGATGTGCCAAGTTGCCAAAATCACCAAACATGTAAATGACCAAAGAGCGCTTCAGCGCGATGTACCACAGTGCCAAAATCACCAAACATGTAAATGACCAAAGAGCGCTTCAGCGCGATGTACAAAGTGCCAAAATCACCAAACATGTAAATGACCAAAGAGCGCTTCAGCGCGATGTACAAAGTGCCAAAATTACCAAACATGTAAATGCTCAAAGAGCGCTTCAGCGCGATATGCAACTTTCTTTCCAAATGCAAAATAACAAAAACAGCACGTAGTTCCTTTCACGATGCTGTTGGTTAAGAAAGGAACGATCCTACCTGATTGTAGCTGAGAGAGAATCTACAACCTGGGAAAAGAAAACCGAAGTCTCCTTGCTGCAACCAGAATCTTCTTTCAGCAACCGGAGAACAGGAACAGCTGCTGCTCAAGCTCAGGGTTCTCAATAACCATCAATGAGAACAGGGTGTGGCCCCTATTTAAAGGGCTCAGGAAGAAGCTTCCAGATTCCAGCTCACAGGTAAACTACTGGAGCTGAGAAGGGACAATAGGCCTTGATAACATCATAGTCTGCAACAAGCATTGGCACAGACAAATGGCAAAGTCACAACAAGCATTGGTAAAAACAATAGAAAACAGTAAACAGGTGCCAGACAAGGTGCACCAGGAAACAGACGTGGCAGAATCATGACAGTCCACCCCATCAAAAGTGCTCACACTGCCAGTCATGTGGGAGCATCTGGATGCTGTCTGTGAAATTTACGTATCAAACGTGGTGCATGAATAGCATCACTTGGTTCCCATGAGTCTTCGTCTGGACCATAGCCTTTCCATGAAACCAAATACCACAATTTTCCTTGTATGCGTTTACTACCCTTTATACTGTGTACTTCATATTCTTCATGATCTCCAACGAGGAGAGGTGGTGGACCAGCTTGTTGTTTGGTCTTTGCTGGTTTTAACAACGAAGTGTGAAACACAGGATAGATTTTCATGGAGCTTGGTAATTTTAATTTAAATGCTACTGGATTTACACATTTTTCGATCTCAAACGGTCCAATAAATCGTGGATGGAATTTATATTTCTTTTTTAACTGAAAATTTCTTGTAGAGAGCCAGACGAAGTCATCAGTCTTGTACTTTGGGCCTATTTTTCTTTTTCTATCAGCAAATCTTTTATAGTTTGTTTTTGCTTTCTGTACGTTTCTTTGCAAATGTTTTATAATAGCAGTCATTCCTTGTAATCTAGAGTCCAAAGATGGTATATTAGTTTGAGGTTGTGCTAACAGCAATGGAGCGTAATGTGGATTACAGCCATGATCCGTGAAGAATGGTGACATGTTCGTGGAAGCATGCTTTAAATTATTGTAGGCGAATTCAGCTTCCCAGAGGAGATTCACCCATGAGCCTTGTTGTTTAAATAAATAGCATCGTAGATATTGTTTTAATACCTGGTTCACTCACTCTGTTTGGCCATCCGATTCCGGATGGAAACTTGTGGACAAGTTTCTTTTTATCTGTAAAGTGTCGCACCAAGCTTTCCATACTTTTGACATAAATTGTGCCCCTCGATCGGAAGTAATAGTGCGAGGCAAGCCATGTAATCTTACTATGTTTTGAACCAGTAAGGTTACTAACTAAGTAGCTGTTGGCATTTTCTCACAAGCAATAAAGTGAGCCATCTTTGACAGTCTGTCGACCACCACTAAAATGGTGGTTTTCCCTTGATCCTTGGGTAAGTCCGTAATAAAGTCCATGGATATATCTTCCCAGAGCAGAGAGTTGGAGTAGGAAGGGGCTGCAATAATCCATTTTTGGCGCTATGATCTCCTTTAGCTTGAGCACAAACGTCACATTGAGTTATATATTGGATAACATCTTGTCTCCAGGTAGGCCACCAGAAATGTCTTTTGGACAAGCTCTTTTGGTTTTTGCTATTCCTGGATGTCCAGCTAATGGTTTTGTGTGACACCATTGTAAGACTTATTTTTGTAATGATTTTGATGGAATGTATAGGAGTGTTTTTTGAAACAGTAATCCTTGAATAATAGTTCTATCTTTGTCTTTTTGTTGCCAAATTAAGATCTGTTTTAACGGCATACTTTTTCTGATGTCTTGAAAAAATAGTTCAGACATGGTAACTCCGATAATTTGTTCTTTTGGAATTATGGATGGAGGTGTAATTGCCTTTTTTGTTTTTTCTTCTGCTGTTTCGCATCGAGATAAAGCATCTGCTTTGTTATTTATTTTGCCAGGTCTGAACGTTATTACAAAATTAAATTCTGCAAAGAATAAGGTCCAACGTAACTGTTGAGGTGTCAAAGCTCGAGCACATCGTAAAAATTGGAGGTTACGATGGTCCGTATAGACAGTCACCGTATGTTTTGCACCTAGAAGATAATGGCGCCATTCTTCAAAGGCGAGACGAATAGCCAACAGTTCTTTTTCTGCCACTGTATAGTTCATCTCAGCCGGTAACATTTTTTGGGATAGGAATGCAATGGGATGTAATTGGCTAGTTTGTTCATCCTTTTGAGATAGAATTGCCCCAATTGCAATATTTGAAGCATTCGCTTCAATTATGAAAGGCTGATCGATGTCTGGATGATTTAAAACAGGGGCTGTTGTAAATGCAGTTTTAAGGGTTTGAAAGGCAGATTTGGTTTCTGGCGTCCATTGGAACGCAACATGTTTCCTTAGCAATTTCGTTAAAGGACTTGCTTTGCTGGAAAACTTCTTAATGAAGCGACGATAAAAATTCGCGAATCCTAGAAATTGCTGGATATCTTTCGCTGAGGTTGGTTCTGGCCAGTCTAATATTGCCTGAACTTTTCTGGATGCCATTGTGATTCCTTGAGGTGACAATATGAAACCCAAGAATTCCACCTTGTAGGTGTGGAATTCACACTTAGGTAGTTTACAGAACAGGCCATGTTGGCGCAGGGTGTTTAATACCAGTTTTACATGTTTCTCATGTTCCGAGACAGACTGTGAATAGATCAACAAATCATCGATGTAAGCGATGACGAACCTGTCAAGAAAATCTCGTAAGACATCATTTATGAAAAATTGAAATGTTGCAGGGGCGTTGCATAAGCCAACGGGCATTACGCAGTATTCGAACAAGCCAAAATGAGTTCGAAAAGCGGTCTTCCACTCGTCTCCGGCTCGGACACGTACAAGATGGTATGCCCCTCTCAGATCCAACTTGGTGTAAATAGTTGCGGACCTTACCTGGTCCAAGAGAATGGGGATAAGTGGCAAAGGATATCGGTTTTTAATCGTGATGTTGTTTGAAGCGCAATAGTCTATGCACGCGCGTAATTCCCCATTACTTTTGGGCACAAAAAACAGAGGGGACGCGGCTGGAGACTTGGAAGGGCGAATGAAGCCATTCTTCAAAAATGTGTCTAGGTAGTCTCTAAGATGTTGGTTCTCTTGTTCAGTAAGTGCATAGATCCTGCTACAGGGAATCTTGGCACCAGGTACAAGGTCTATTTCACAGTCGTATGTTCCGTGAGGGGGAAGGATCTCAGCACTTTTCTCACAGAATACATCTCGGAACTCTTCATACACTGCAGGTAATTCTATGTCCTGCTCCGCAGCTGTAGCGATATAATGAGCAGTAAACTTGGTATGATCTTGAACTAAGAGTTTGGACATATTTTCTTGTGGGTGTAAACATTCCTGTTGACACCACTCTGACTGAAAAGTAACTCTTCTCTTAGACCAGTCTATTGTGGGATTGTGGTCGGTCAACCAAGGCATCCCGAGGATGACACCAAATTGGGGAGCATCAATGATATCAAAGGATATTTCCTCCACGTGCGATTGATCCTGAGTAAAACATGTCATGGTTACTTTAATAGTAGAATGAGTAATCAGTCCAGATGTTAATTGTTTGCCATCTACCGCATAAACCATTTCTGGTTTTGTTTTTACCAAGGTAGGTATTTCTAATTTTGTTGCGAAAGCGGCATCGATAAAGTTGCCGGTGGCTCCAGAATCCACCATGACCACCGCAGTTTTAGGCTCTTGTTGAGAAATGGTGAATTGTACATTTAATACTAGATGGGGAACGGAGATTTGTAATGTGTTGGCAACAAATTGATCAGGAGGCAAAGATTTAGTACTCGAGGAAGTCTCCTGGCTGTTCCCCGAGTATTCTAGTTTCCCACTTTGGTCGCAGTTGTATTTGGCTTTGCTAAGCAGTCTTTGACAAAATGTCCTTTTTTGCACAATATAGACATAGACCTTTCTTCCGACGAGACTCCTTTTCTTCAGAGGTTAAGGGTGTTCATATACCTCCGATCTCCATTGGTTCACTAGTATCCTGTGATACAAAGTGTGGTTTTTCTTTAGGTCGAATGGAAGGTCTGAACTCCAACCGTTTCTTGTCTCCTTTACGAACCGAAACTCTGTGGTCTAACCGAAGACTTAAAGCTATTAGGTCTTCACATGTTCTCGTTTGAGGGTCTATCGGAGCTATCAAATCTTTTAATTAGTCTCTTAGGCCTTGATAATATAAGGCCGCCCTTTTGTCCTCTTGCCAATTTGTTACTGCTATTAAGAGATTGAATTGGGTTAGATAATGGACCAGGTCTTTATTTCCCTGTTTGAGTTCTAATAACTCTCGATCAGCTGATCCTGTTATTGTTCTTCGGTCGAAGACCTTTTCAAATTCCGTTTTGAAGCGAGACCAACTATAAAGCAATGGGTCATCCGATTGCACCAGAGGGACTGTCCACATGGCAGCGTCTCCACTCAAATAAGAGATCAAGAAGGCGATTCGCGATTGAGCATCGGGGAAGGATGTGGGTTTAACCATAAAATGTAACTGCACCTGAGTTAAAAAGGTTTGAGATTTGTGGGGTTCCCCTGCAAACCTTTCCGGAGGTGCCAAAGGAACAGTCATTGGAACCGTTACAGATACTGTAGATGGATTTGAGCTACTGGCAGCAGCTACCTCAGGAGGGCGAGACGGCGCTAGTTGTGTCTGTAATTGAGTGACCCTATTAGCTAACACCGCAGTTTCCTGCCTAGCAGCTGACAGTTCTTTCTGCATGTTTCCCAACATAGAACACAAATCTTCCAAGGTGGCCATCCCGAAGATACTGCTCAGGAGGAACCAATTTCGTGGGCTGGTTATTCTGTCAGAACTGGTAAAATTCCGTTGGGTTCCTCAGGAGCAGTACCCTCAAGAAGCACACCTTTCAGCAGCCTTGACTCAAGCTTAACTGCACTGAGTATCAAAGTGGCTAGACGGGGGAAGGGAATTAGGTAGGGTACTGCGGGGAGGGAGACCTGGAACGAGACGTTGTCCTTGATTAGCTTTCCTTTCGTGCTTAGTAAACTCTTTGACTATATTTAACATGGGTTAAACAATGACAACATACCTGTAAAAGAAAAGCAGGTTATGCATAGAACAGTCGTTGTGTACGTCTTCTCAGGCTTCACTGGCAATTTCTGTTCCTATAATTCTCAAGGATACAATGTTATGGCTAAACAACCATGTTTCAAAACGAAGCACACATTCATATAAAGAGCCACTTGGCTTTAGACACAATGTTTCCGTAATGATGTGCTTTAACCACTGTTAAATATCACAGTGGTACTTCCAACAACCTTTTTGCAATACACAACCCATTACATATGCTAATGAGGCAGATTAATATTCAAATGCCCAAGGGAGCGCTTCAGCGCTATATATCAGAGTTCAAATATGCAAATGTCCAAGAAGCGCATCAGCGCGATGCACTGAGTCAAAATATGCAAATGTACAAAGAGCGTTTCAGCGCGATGTGACACAATGCCAAAGTCATCAGGTATGCAAATCCCCCCAAGAGCGCTTCAGCGCGATGTGCCCAAAATGCCAGAGTCATCAATATATAAATGCCCAAAGAGCGCTTCAGCGCGATGTGCCAAGTTGCCAAAATCACCAAACATGTAAATGACCAAAGAGCGCTTCAGCGCGATGTACAACAGTGTCAAAATCACCAAACATGTAAATGACCAAAGAGCGCTTCAGCGCGATGTACAAAGTGCCAAAATTACCAAACATGTAAATGCTCAAAGAGCGCTTCAGCGCGATATGCAACTTTCTTTCAAAATGCAAAATAACAAAAACAGCACGTAGTTCCTTTCACGATGCTGTTGGTTACGAAAGGAACGATCCTACCTGATTGTAGCTGAGAGAGGATCTACAACCTGGGAAAAGAAAACCGAAGTCTCCTTGCTGCAACCAGAATCTTCTTTCAGCAACCGGAGAACAGGAACAGCTGCTGCTCAAGCTCAGGGTTCTCAATAACCAGCAAAGAGAACAGGGTGTGGCCCCTATTTAAAGGGCTCAGGAAATAGCTTCCAGATTCCAGCTCACAGGTAAACTACTGGAGCTGAGAAGGGACAATAGGCCTTGATAACATCATAGTCTGCAACAAGCATTGGCACAGACAAATGGCAAAGTCACAACAAGCATTGGTAAAAACAATAGAAAACAGTAAACAGGTGCCAGACAAGGTGCACCAGGAAACTGACGTGGCAGAATCATGACGGTATCCATAACACTCATAGCACTTAGGGGTCTTTGGCAGCGGACTCTTGTCCCGGTAAGTTTTCTTTGAGGGACCCTATTGGGGAGTCTGGCCAGACCCTTTCCCCTGGGAATGTTTCTGGGGGCCGACAGAAGACTCCTTCTTCTTGTCACCCCCTCCTTTTTGTAGGGACCCTGGCCCCCTTTTGGGAGTCCCCCAAAATTGCCTTTTTGGACACTCTGGAGCTGGCTCAGAGGTCCGGCTCTTCAGCCAGCTTCCAGCAATCCGTAAGCTTGCTGTCTACCAGGTGTTGGCGCAGGTCAGTGAAGCAGGTCTCGAGGAAGTGCTCCCTCTTGACCAGAATGTACAATCCCTCATAATCCTTGACTTTACTGCCCAACTCCCGACCTTTCAGTGACTTGTCCACATAGTCTAGGAAGTCTACCCAGTTTTGGGTAGTCAGCTTGCAGCTGGCCCTAAACCTCTGGTGGTACTTCTCTGGAGTCAGTCTAAACTTATTGATCAACCCGGTTTTCATGACAGGGTAGTCTGGTCTCCCACGTCCAACGTAAGGAGGGTGTCCCTCCCCATTGGGGGCATGTACCAGCGTAAACTACCTCCCGAGCTCTCTTCGGAGACCCGATGGGCCTTTAAAGTCACCTCATAGGCTGCCTGCCATTTATGGATGTCGTACTCCACCTGGTAATCCTGTACCATACTCTTGGGGATTTGACCTCTACTCTCACTGAAGCACTGCAGGGGCGCTGCCACCATTACCGTTGTTGGACCCTAGTTGTAAGGCTCTAAGGTCGAAATCCCTGAGACTGAGCTCATGGGCCATCCTTTTCTTTTCCATGGCTAGTCTCTTTTCAGCCAGAGCTTGCTCTTTGTCCAATGTGGCAAGGGCCTGCTCTTTTTCTAATTTAGCAAGAGCTAGTGTCTTGTAGTTCCTATAGTACCCCTGCAGGACCTGTGCGTTTGGATAACATAAACCGTGGGCTTGGTGGCAGACTGACTCTGTGCACCCCCACCGCATATGTTAGCCTGGTTCGCATTAGCTAGCTCACAGTGCCACTAGAATCTCCTCTTATCGGGGAGAGATTAGTTTCTGGCAACCTTAGATCATGACAACCCAAATTCCTCAGAATCGTGAAGACAATGTACTACCTTTCGCTCAGTCACTCGTGCTTACTTATTCGGTTTGTCTCAGAGAGTTACACTGAATAAACAGTCAGGCGTTTCAATAAGTATTTATGGAACAGTGGTTATTCTAGTGTAAATATATGTGCTACGGCAACCAGCAGACAATAGCAGAGATATATTATCAGCAGTACGATAAAAGCAAAGGGATGGAATAGTTCTACCATATTGCAATAATCATGAATACATACATGAATATAAAAGCATTATGAAAAGTGTGCGTACTCCTACGATGCCTAACTAGATGTACCTGAGTGTACCTAGCATATGTGTAGGTCTAAAAGCCTAAGAGCCAAGAATCCCTCTAGGATTTAGTCAAACCCCCATACCTGAATAGAGAGAGTGTGGGACACTGTCCTGGTCACGAGTTGGACACCCCGCAAGGGCTGTGTTAGACCGCTGTCAGCTGGAGCGACTGCATGCAGGAGCCTCAGCTTCTCTGGTCAATGTGTCAGCATGGAAGTCTCGGTTCCCTCTGTCTTACCGGGGTAAGATGTGGTGTATTTATACCCTGAAGACTCTAGTTGCTTCGTATAGTTTGTATTGGCCCTTGTTAGACGTGAGGAAGACGTCAGGGGTGAACTTTGTACATACATATTATGCAGGTGGTGTATTCCTAGAGAGCCATGCATAATTGATGAGTGCAGTGTGGGCCTGTGTTTGGGAAAAACCCTGCTGTATTCGAAACCACAGACTAGATAACGTTCAGCCCTCAGAGCTCGTTGTGTACTAGCGAGGACCAATGTAGGTGAAAGATCATGTCTATATAAGGAATCATGACTATAATAGGACATGAACAGTTATGACCGTAATAGGGCATATGCGGCTTTGCCAATAATAGGGGAAGTACGAATATGACCGTATTAGGGCAAATACGAATACGTCCATTTTAGGGCATGTATGAACGGGTCTACATTAAGGCCTCTATACGGGACATAACACCCACTCCTCTTCCGAATAGGATGACAATGACCATACTTAAAATCTGGACAATTTAAAAATATTCTAAAAGCAAGTAAAAACATGGTTTTAAAATCGTTTAAAAAAATGTTCTTCCTAAAATGTTAATAATTCAGCTATTTACAATTGGCACTAAAATAATGTCTATTTCGTTTCTCTATAGAAGTTGCTTCACTCAAAGCGGAAGAAGGCCATGCTTTTCTCAAGCGAAAGTGTCAATTTAGGAAATGTTCCAAATTTGCTTGTTTATTATGAAAACGAGTGGAGAAGCCGAATTCTTTCCCAGGACGCGATGAGCCAATTTGAGATTAGGTGTCCTGGCTGGGAAGCACAACATTATCGGTGTTGGCTACTGCAGACGACAAATCCAACTCCTCACAGAGAACGTCAATCGCACTTAGATGGTATGTAGTACTGCCAACAGTTGGTGCTGCGGCAGCTTGTGCGGCAGTTGTTACCTGGGTGCCTGAGGAGGAGTCACCTAACCCAGCAGGAGCAAACGGCACCTGTGGATTCTCCAGGAATGTGTTCATCAGAATCGGAAGACGCTGGGGACAACGAGGAGCATGGGCCTTTATGGGGTCCAGCATTGCATCCGTGTCCAGAGGCGCATCTGATGGAAATGTCAGACAAAGATACAACGAGCATTCTTCTCTGCAAAGCAGGCATCGAATAACAGGTAAGATGCAGTCTACCCAGACTGGTCGAAAGGATAGAAACCAGGAGGCATTGAGTTCTCGCAGACAAGAAATGCCCAGAAGTTGTACCATGCGTTCACGGTATTTCCGCTCCAGGAGCATGTTCGCCATTGCCTCGGGAATTGTGCTGTCCATTGCAATCAGTAATAGGATAAGCGGGAGTCCTCCAAATACGCTTCCCAATACGGAGTGTACAAAATTTGGGATTACTCCGAGGACTATCTGAAAGGTGCTTAACAGTCCTGACCCTATGGTCTTAAATAGGTGTATAATACCACTTGTATCAGACATATTGAAGATACGTCCCACCATTTCTACAAAATGAAAGGGGCAGTTTGTACGTATAAGTGCCTGTATCTCAGTCGAGGTCTTTGCAACTTGAAGTTCATAGGTTTCTCGAGCAGAGGTTAAGGGCACGGGTTTCTGTAAAAGCATGGCTTTCAATCTGCTCAGAGTATCAAATTGTATGAAAGAAACGTTCAGTGAAGGCCATAACGGCGCCTCCCTGACTGTGTTCAGTGGTGGAAACAATACTTGCATACAGCAGGTAACCCTGGAGTTAACAGTGACCAGATAGGCGACGTACGGAAGCATCCCACAACAACCTTGATCATTTAGCATTAAGTAACTCCCATTCGAGAGCAGCTGGAAAACCGGCGTGATCTTGGCCGCTGGGGTCCCTGACATGTGACAAGATAGGTTCGCTACTGAACCGCTACAGGCTCCGTGCAGAGAAATATCTTGACACATGAGAGAACCACTTAAAGCGTTCTTGGAGTTTGTACCACTCAGATACACTTCTCGATCCCCATTCCGGCATCGGTATCTGCATGGTAACTCCCAAGTTTCCTTGATGTATCCCTTACCCATTTTTTCATATGTGCCTGCCTGCCTCTGCTAATGGGCAATATTGATACTGAAACGTAGTGACCGGCAGAGTGATTTGGCCATGAATTAGCCATTCTGTTGATGGTGATTCGGCTACAGTGAATGGTAACCTTTCCAGTTTCTCAATAAGCAGCATTGTATATTTGGCTCCCCTCTGTGCCATTTCTGTCTGTTTATCAGTTAGATTGTATTCTGAAAACAGAGACGTGGTGTTTATAAAACTCCAGGGCACATAGCCTGCACGCAAAGATTGCAGCGTCCAGCTTAACATCATAATAGAACGTAGCTGAGATTGCCCATGTTGTAACAAGGTCAGATCTTGTTCTAATATGTCGATTGCCGAAGACACAATGTTGCCGAAGGAGTTAATACTGGAGGTCAAAGTTGTTAACCCATTATCCACTACAGCTAATGCCTTTTCTAGGTTAATATGGTCTATTTCCCGTATTCTGTCTGCGGCCTCTTGTTGGGATATTTTCCAGTTTTCATTATAATAGGCATAAATGCCAGCATATATGAAACGTTTCTGACATGTTTTCCTTGGGCCTAGTAGGAAATCCCTAAGGTCTACATCAGGTGTGAGTAAGGTCAAGTGATGTTTTACTTCTGTGAGTGTTGAGGTCTCTAGCCAATCATGGCATAACTTCCCAACACTCTAGGATGTCACTACCCCTGGGTGTTGTCTCTGTACATAGCGAGTATCTGGCCTATGGATACTAAACCCTTCGGTTGTATTCATAAATCTCTGTTGACAGGTGTTTGTGTCAATGGGCCAAATCAGCCATTTCATCCAATCAGGATCTGATCTGTTGTACTGGAGAACGTCATCTAATCTTACCCCATGTGTAGTTGAATTCTGCCCCCCACCCATCTGTGATGGTGTAGGAAACCCAGGTGTGTTCATTTCCTTATTCTTGGCTAGTCCAAGAGAGGATGTCTGTTGCACAGTTTCATTCAGAAATATTATCTGTTGTGGAATGAGGCATGCTCTAAATAGCGCTTCTGTTCCCTGGACTTGCCAGTCCCTAGAACCCCCGATTGATTTTGAATCTATAGTGTCCTTCCATAGGTCGAAGCCCTGTGTAGACAACTGGGCCATAAAGGAAGCAGAGTAAATCTGTTTGGTGTTAGTCAACATAATTGTCTGTGCTGATGTTGTTGCCACTTTGTAATAAAATGACCTCGGGTCAGATGTATTAAACCCTGAAAAGTATGTGAATTTCTGTGCAAACGTTTGCAAACTACCTTTTGGAGGAGTTGGGCAGTGTTCCCACTGGTGGTATTCAAATACATTTCTAGGTGTTATGGATTTGTGCAAGAAATGATGACCATAATGTTGGTAACAGTACAATGTATCATAGTCTGAAGTACCTTCTAACATTTCATTGTTCGGAAATGCTGCAGTTTTTTCTAAATCAGACATTAAATTGTTTACTGTTTCAGTGTCCCAATCATCAGAAAATGTACTGGAGGTAATGATGTAACTTAAAGAAATTTTAAAAACATGTTTAAGCTTTAAAAGTTCAGTCGGACCGAATATATCATAATCAATCTTGTCCCATATTATACCGTCCGGTATAGGAACTGCTGTGATGTTCACTGAAGACAAGTCTCTTGGTTCACGATGTGAAGACTGGTGTGGTTTTAAAATCAAATTGACTCTTTGGGCTGTAGAGCTTTGCTGGAGGTATCATCCATTAATAAGCATACTAAAAGTTATAATTAAACCTAGCCAGAAAAGAAAAAAGAAAATCCCAGTGATATACCGTAGTTCAATCCAAGGTGACACCAGGTAAGTCTTTCTAAAAAAGTTCAAAAAGTCAATGAGTTTCTGTTTGAGTGATTTTTTGGCTGGCGTAGTTTCCGGCTCACTTGGGTCCAGTGAAAACGTATCAAAGTTCATGAAATAGCCAGAAGCAGTTCGATCAATTGTTGGAATTTCATCGGGATTTGTTGAAATCGGATTTTGCTCTTGACGAGGCATGTTGACGTAGATGTCTGTAGTCGGACTGATTGCAACTTGATTGTTAATTTGATTTTCATTTTGAAGATGAATTTCTTGTTGAAGTGGAATGAGTTCCATAGCTTTGTTGCTTAGTCCTTCATTCTGTACAGGTGGCTCTTCAAACGTGATGAGTCTTTCTGTTTGAACTTCTTGGATTGTAGCGAGAGGAGGGCATCTGCTACTGTGGAGTCCACGAGGCCTACTGTTTAGTATTGGCCACATAGTGTGGTTTGATTAAGTCGATTGAGACAAATCTTTTCTCCTTTTTCCCGGCAAGAGGTGGCAGAAGTACAGTTCTTGTGCCTTGGATTGCAAGGACCGGTACAGGCTTTCTGTATGATGGCCCAAATTCTTTCTTGTCAGCAATCTTCTCTCTGACCAGATCCCCGACTTTTGGGATCCAGACAGGTCTTGCTGTTACTGCCTTGACTTCCTCAGTGGCGGCCTGTTTCTGGAGCACGTTACTTTGTTGTGTCCTGGATTCATTTAGATCCTGTAAAACAGCCAAACGATCATGGATATCAAATGGTTTTTTATCCGCCACTGTGCCTTCACAATCAAGATCAGGTACCCACATTCTTGTCCCAAATAGGACCTCATAAGGAGTGACACCCCCTAGAGAGCTTCTTTGCTGATTATTGATCGCTCGTTGGACCCCATAAAGGTGATCGACCCATCTACCGCCCTTGCCTAATAACCTAGCTGTTAAAGATTGCTTTAAGTCCCGGTTTTTCCTCTCTACAACAGAATTTCCCTCGGGATGATACGGAGAGGAGTACCGCAATGCTACGCCCATTCCTTCCATGGCCTCTTTGTAAGCCCGAGAGCTAAACACCGGACCACGGTTAGAATGTAACGTGCCAACTGTGTATGTGCCGATAAAGACTCGCAAATCTTTTATAACAGTTCGAGCGTCAGCCGAGCGCTGAGGCCAAACCCATAGGAATCCAGAGCAGGAATCCACTGCAACCATGATATATTTCTTGGACCTATCAGATTGTAGGGGTCCGCAGTGGTTCAAATACACACAAGCGAGACGTTTGTCTGATTTCAGTAATGGTGTCTGCGCTGGGCGTGTTACGGTGGAACCTTTCATCTGCTGGCAGATGTCGCATTTCAAGACATAGTCTTTAGTCTGCTTTGTTAACCCTGGCCATCAGTAGCACTGTTTCAATAAAGAAATAGTTGCTGTAACGCCTGTATGCGCAGAACCCAAACCCTCGTGTGCTGCTAGAATTAAGCCTAACCTACGATCCATATTTGGTATTACTCTATCCCCCACTCCAGGAATCTGAGCATATGGAATGTTTTGTGCATCTAGCTTGTAGGAGTACTTGAGTGGAAATTTCTTTGGTACTGCTGTGCTGCCTTTGCGTGAAGCATTGACAGCTACCATAATCTCGCCGTCTACTCTCGTCTTTGAACGAGTAACTGCCGCTACGGCCGCTGTACTTACAGTCCCCTTTGCGGCTCCATCAGGCAATGAATTCCCTCCAACGTGAACGCCATCACGCTGATGACTCAGTGTATGTATCACGTGAGCCCTTGGTAGTTCGTTTCTCAACTCCACTACCTGTTCCCATAGCATTTTATGCTTAATTGTGCCACCTTTTGCATCTTTGAACCCGTCTTGTTCCCAATTATGTAAATATTCATTGTACGACTGTACACAGTAAAAGGAATCACACACAATAAGTATGGGGAATTCGTGTTCCGTATTTATAAGTGCCAGTATCAGTGCTTTTAGTTCTGCCAACTGAGCCGTGCAGTCTCCTAGAGATTGCGTTTTAGTGCAGCTTGGATGGAACTTGCCATGACGCATGCAACCTTTAACGATTGCACACGCTGCGCTTTAAGCTTGCTTACTCCCTATGGCTGGTTGAGCAGATCCGTCAGTGTAAATAATGTACTCATACTGATCAAGAGGCAAAATTTCATTTGGTAGAGGATATTCTTGTTCGTATTGCAGGAATGCCTGTGTTTTTAAACTTGGATCAAATCTGTATTCAACATCCGTTGCAGTAAGAGAATTAGCCCATTGTATCCATCTGGGATGTAAGGCTTTCGCATTTGGAATGCTAGCTTTTGTAACAGCTTCTAAAGCTGGTACTGGGGTCACGACAATTATGCGTTTACCCTGAGCCAGAGCTCTTTCCCTTGCTACAGCGGTCTGCACTGCTGTCAGGATTTTTTCTGTTCAAGTGAAACGCATTTCTGCGTTTGTGTACAGGTGTGATTTGTATGCGATTCACGTTCATTAAAAGTTAAATAAGTGTACCCGCATTGATCCGCTATTACTCGGATCACTAAGTTCTGTGCGTTTACGCGTGTCTGTAAATATTTAGAAGCTATCATGTCTTCCTGTAGGGAACGCAGGATATTTGTATGTTCCTGTGTCCATTGTCTGACCGAAAAATCAGGTTTTATTAAGTCGTAGAAAGGTTTTACTCTTTCTGCGTAATCTAAAATGTATGTTCAACCAAAATTTAGGAATCCCAGAATTGATTGTAAATTCTTTAATGATTTTGGAGGTTGGAGCAGCGCATACTTTTCTAAAAAGTTAGCTGCTAGGCTTTTTCCTTCACTTGACAGCTCGTATCCTAAAAACAGGACACTGAGGTGGGCAATTTTTGACTTTTTAAAGTTAAATTTGTAGCCCTCAGAGGTGAATCCCATGATAATGGTGCTCACCCTGGTCAAGTGCCTCGGTAAGTCATCGTCCGTCAGATAAATATCATCCACATAGGACAATGCTTCTTCATCCAAATTTTGGAGTAACTCTGTTACTCTTGCTGAAAACACCCCAGGGCTATTTTTATACCCTTGGGCTAGTCGACAAAATTGTCGCTGGGACCCTAACGCACTGAATGCGGTCAGATACCTGCTTTCTGGCGCTATATTTTGGCAGAAAAATCCATTTGAGATATCAAGTGTTGTTTTGTATTTTTTGCGCACAATGTTATTCATTAATGCAGCACTGTGTGCATTTTGAACTGCAAATGTCTTTGTGCAAGTGTTTAAATGTCGGTAATCCAAAACTAAACGATATGTGTTGTCAGGTTTTGATACGGGGAACAAAGGATTGTTCATTGGTGAGGTGCAATTTTCTATCACCCCCTGGTATTCTAGTTGATCTAGGATCTCCCTGACTTGTTTTTTAGCTTCCTGCTTTATAGGGTATTGCCTTTGAGGAAACTTTTAACGGGATCACGTGGTAGGTTGAATCCTCATCCCAACCATACAATGCCGGAGCTAGGGCAACCGCCCACTCCTGCGCATATGCATGTTTTAAATGTATGGGAACGAGGTCGGAAAAGGCTGGAAAAATTACAGTTTCTCCCCTAGGGCACTCCATGACGAATGCTGGCGGCCAGTCTTGTTCTGCTAATAGAATGTCATAACCAGATGACAGATTTTTCCAAAAGAGACCTTTAATTTTCCTGGACTTGTCCCCCTCCAGCTGGAGTGTTATCTCATGTAACTTATGTGGGACACTTACCCGAGTATCAGGTGTTTCCACTGTGATATACTCACTCAACTCCGCTGTCACCAGAAATTCCTTCAGGTTCTGGCGAGCTATCGTTACTTCTGCCGCGCTGTCTAGCATCGTCAGAGCCCATTCCCCGTTCAGAAGCTGTGTCCTCAGAATTCTGGGCATGTCTGATCTTGAGACCTGCTACCTTCTTCTTTTTGAACTGAGGTTTCTGTTTTTGTTTATCTTCTTTTTTAGGTGCGTAGTCCACAGCGCATTGCGTGTCTCTGGACTTTGTACGCTCCTCTTGTCTGTGTTCTGACCGTCCTTCCCTCTCGGAGTTTCTTGACGAACCCTGAAAGGAACGAGAGGAACGAGTATCAGTATCCTGATACCTGTCAGGTTTTTTAATATTATCCCTATTCCTGAGGTTATACCTCCTTTCAGAGGGCTCCTGTTGAGGAGATCTACCTCTGGACTGAGATCTGCTGACTTTAGACTTTTGTTGTTTTTTATTTTCCCACTTCTTTTTAGAAGAAGTAGGTGTCTGCTTTGTAGTGTCATTTTCAGGACTGCCTACCAGTTGTGGTTTTAATGCCTTCCCACCTAGACTGTCTCTGCCTAATTCTACATATGCAGTTTCAATTATTTTGGGTAGTTCGTGTTGTTGATCTATTGGACCGAACTCCCTTAGGCGTTGCCGGATCGCCACTGAAGCTGCTTCCCCCTTAATGTTAGCTAGTATTATGGCTGATACCTGGTCAAAGTTATTTAGTAACTTCATCCCTAAGTTAAGGGCAGGTTCTGCTCCGTACTCATTTTGTATCTGCCTCAATACGTCTGGTACTACTGCTAAGGACGGGATACCATGTGTTCTGGTATATATGGCAGCAAAGACTGAACCCCAAGAGGTGCAATCCTCTACTTGTGGTGCGATCCCCATGGGCAAGCAGATTGTTAGAATTCTGTGTTTTTTATAGGTGGTAGTATTCGGGAATACTGCCTCAAGCTGAGTTATTTTCTGAGCTATCCAGAATGGTATTTGTTCGCGTTTTGCTGGCATTTTGCCCATTACCGCGTGTAATGTTTGTGGAGTAATTTTATTTCCTATACCCTGAGCTGGAGTACTATTTGCTGCACCTGGTGCAGGTTGGATTGTTAAAGTCCTCATGACGAATTGTGTCAGGTTTCAGTAGATTTTAATTAAATCTCTGTGTTGTACGAGTAATTCTGGCTGTGGCATTGTTCCAATGTCAGGGTGCGGTGTGTAAGCTGCTAGTATTGGCCATGTGGCCCCGTCTCCTCCGAGCGGGCCTAATCTTACTCTTCCTCGTACGTGGGGTAGGGCGCCATTAAACCAGTACAAATGTTCCTGGTAAGTGAGTGGAATCTCTATGTCCTCGAACGGGGCATATTCCCTTGGTGCATTTCCTCTCAAATAGTAGTGAAATGTCTTTGTTATGGCATTTGCTGCTGGGAGCGTAACCCATGAATAGAATACCTATGTTTTGTTTGATTCGTGTGCCTCAATCACGAAAACTACCATGCCACCCGTGGCTGGTAAACCATTTTCTAATAGTCTATTGGTGATTGTCCTTCTGAATTTTGGTGCAATCTGTATTGCATCCTCAGGATCTTCTTCTCCCTCTAAAACGTTCAGGTCAACTCTCTCATCCCCTGAACCAGTCATGTTTGGAGGAAGAGGTGTTCCCATGGAACCAAGATGAGGTGTTATGCACAATTTAGGAACTAAATATCCTTCAAGCTTGATTAACCAACAGCCAATAAATAGTATTCTCGTACTACTCAGCTGTGGCGGATTTTGTGCCCACCGACTCCAGACGTCTCTGGGGTTTTGTGATTAGGTTCTCTGAGAATAGCATGACTGAACTACTCAGATTCTACTGTTAAATAAGTACCCAACCAACGTTGGGCGCCATGTCATGTAGTTCCTATAGTACCCCTGCAGGACCTGCACGTTTAGATAACATAAACCGTGGGCCTGGTGGCAGACTGACTCTGTGCACCCCCACCGAATATGTTAGCCTGGTTTGCATTAGCTAGCTCACAGTGCCACAAAAATCTCCTCTTATCGGGGAGAGATTAGTTTCTGGCAACCTTAGATCATGACAACCCAAATTCCTCAGAATCGTGGAGACAATGTACTACCTTTCGCTCAGTTACTCGTGCTTACTTATTCGGTTTGTCTCCGAGAGTTACACGGAATAAACAGTTGGGCGTTTCAATAAGTATTTATTGAACAGTGGTTATTCAGTGTAAAATATATGTGCTGCGGCAACCATCAGACAATAGCAGAGATATATTATCAGCAGTACGATAAAAGCAAAGGGATAGAATAGTTCTACCATATTGCAATAATCATGAATACATACATAAATATAAAAGCATTATGAAAAGTGTGCGTACTCCTACGATGCCTAACTAGATGTACCTGAGTGTACCTAGCATATGTGTAGGTCTAAAAGCCTAAGAGCCAAGAATCCATCTAGGATTTAGTCGAACCCCCATACCTGAATAGAGAGAGTGTGGGACACCGTCCTGGTCTCGAGTTGGAGACCCCGCAAGGGCTGTGTTAGACCGCTGTCAGCTGGAGCGACAGCATGCAGGAGCCTCAGCGTCTCTGGTCAATGTGTCAGCATGGAAGTCTCGGTTCCCTCTGTCTTACCGGGGTAAGATGTGGTGTATTTATACCCTGAAGACTCTAGTTGCTTTGTATGGTTTGTATTGGCCCTTGTTAGACGTGAGGAAGTCGTCAGGGGTGAACTTTGTACATACATATTATGCAGGTGGTGTATTCCTAGAGAGCCATGCATAATTGATGAGTACAGTGTGGGCCTGTGTTTGGGAAAAACCCTGCTGTATTCGAAACCACAGACTAGATAATGTTCAGCCCTCAGAGCTCGTTGTGTACTAGCGAGGACCAATGTAGGTGAAAGATCATGCCTATATAAGGAATCATGACTATAATAGGACATGTACAGTTATGACCGTAATAGGGCATATGCGGCTTTGACCATAATAGGGCAAGTACGAATATGACCGTATTAGGGCAAATACGAATACGTCCATTTTAGGGCATGTATGAACGGGTATACATTAGGGCCTCTAAACGGGACATAACACTAGGGCCTGTTCCATGGCAGTCTTGGCAAGCTCCAACTTTAACTTCCTTTCTTCTCTCCTGTCTTGCAGCTCCTTGGAGGACAGGCTCCTTGAGGATACACTGCTACCGGTTCTAGAGTGGCTCCCCAGGTCTGGGAGAAGAGGGTCCTCCCCCTCTACAGGTAGTCCATACGGGCTCCTCTGACACTGTTCGGACCCTTCCACACCCTCTGCTTCTCCCTCAGTAGTAATTTTCCCCTCGGGGTGGGCCTCTGCCCAGGCCCTTAAGGCTTCCTGCAATTCTGCCTTCTTGGCTCTTCCATTACAAGCCATCCCCTTTGCCTGGCAGACCTCTGTGAGCTGTGCCACCGTACAGGTTTCCAGGTCAGCCTGCTCAAACTCTACCTCAGGTAGGTCCTCAGGCATGTTAGCTAACTAGTGGGAGTAGAAATAGGGATCAGTGAGGAACACAGTTTACTCACCACTCCCCAGCTATCTCCCTATCCCTTCCCTTCTAGGGAAACATGGTGTGTAGCTAATTGGCCAGAACTGAAAAGACAAATCAGATCTGACCCAAATAAACAGCACTCTAGGTAGGCTTCATGTCCCAAAAATGAATGTTCTGACAAGACTGTTCCTAGTTCACAGTGCCTATTCCTGAGGTAGAGGTCAGATCATTGCAAGTAGACGTGACACATTTAATTAGAGTGGGCAACAAAGCTACTGTGATTGTTGTAGGAAAGTAGGATCTGCTTCTTATGGTTACCCCCACTTTTTGCTTGATGTTGCACTGTTTTTGACTAGTCTGACTGGGATCCTGCTAATCGGGACCCCAGTCTATCTGTTTTCTCCTTTAAATTGTTACACATATACTTTGGTACACTCCAGATTGGATACTGGGGTACCCTTATCAGTCCCTAGTATATGGTACCCATGTACCCAGGGCATAGGTACCCCAGAGGCCTCCCATGGGCTGAAGCATGTATTATGCCACCCATGAGAGGCCATGCAAAATGGAACTACAGGTCTGCTACTGCAACCTGTGTAAGATGGTGCTTGCACCACTTACATTAGATATAGGTTCACTATATCTATAGGTCACTACACTTAAAACTTATGTCACCCCTATAGCAGGCCTTATCAATCCTGAAGGCAGGGTGCTGGGTTTTTAGTGAGAGGGTGCCCCTGCATGAGCAGAGCCTTTCTGCAGCCTTCGGAGACCATTCTCCCGGGTTGTCTGTGACTCAGCCGGACATATAGGTAGAGGTGCATTATAACCTCGCGGTAAATGCTATCTCGAAAACGGCTGCATAGAAGCATATTGTGTTTGGTATCAAACACCTTGGAATCATACCTCCATGCCGGTAACCGGTGTGGGAGGTATGATTCCACCCTTCTGAAGTGAGCTTCGAGGGGTCACTGGTCTATCCGGTGCCAGCCTTCTTGACCCAGTCAGCACAAAATGGATGCTGTCGACCAGAGACACATTTCTGCCCTCCTGCTGCTGAGCCAAGCTCGAGCAGAGGAAGGCAGCACAATAGGCATCCTGTCACAGGGAGGTGTGACCACCTCCCAGACAGGATTTAGTGTATTGGGGCTGGGTGGGTGCACTCTGAGAGTGCCTGAAAGTCTGCACTGGGGGCACATTTGGTGTCCCTGTGCATAGTCCAGCTCAAACCAGTTCTGGGAGCCATTGACTCCTGCTCTGGCGCAAAACTGGACAAAGGACATGGGTGTAACCACCCCTCTGTCCTGACCCTCCCCTAGGAGGGTCCTCTGAATCTGTCCAACCCCCTCCAGTGGGTACAAAAGGGCTTTTCTGGCTGTAAGACTTTAGATTTTTACGTGGACAAGATTCTACAAGAAGAAACCACTGACCTTCGACCATCTGGACACTCTGGACTTCAACTGGGCCCGACTTTGTCTCCCTCTCCGTCCAAAGCTTTGTCTGTGCCCTTTCTCCATACAGGCTCTGTGCAGGACCTGTGGTGCACTAAGGACAACTGAAGAATCTCCCTTGGAGTGAAGGAGTCACTCTCCTGCACTAGCAGGCACCTCAACGCAACTGACCGGACTGCTGCTCCAGAACTCCTGCAGACTCCGAAGATTTCATCAATTCAGGAGGTGGGTTTCTGAAGGTTCCTGAGGTCGATCTGCCCTCTCAGCAAGTCTGAGGCCAGTATCCCTCGTGGGGACCGCATAACCCGAGCCACTGTGCACAGCGTCCATTTGCAGTTGCATATGCTTGTTGGAAATTCCCGAGCTTGTGCATTGGACTCCGTGTAGTCCTGATCCTGAGCAGTATTTGCACCAAAGAACTCCAGCCTCCTCGCACCGAGTGCTCCGTGGGCTGGTACTTTGTACTCTTGCTTGAGGTCCCCTCGCGACTCCTGGTCATTCGGCCTGTGGGTCATCCTGAGGGTCATCTTGATTTCTGTTGGACTTCCCTGGTTGCTCCAGACGTGCCCTGACTCTCCATTGCTTGGTGAGTCCCTTGGACCTTGCTGGTCCACACCATAACCTGCTTGACCTTCCTGCGTGGGTTGCTTTTGCCAAGGCTTGTTGGTGCTCCAGCCGGACCTCGACCCCTCAGCATTCGACATCCTTCATGGGACAGATCACCTCCGGCTCCTGGTCATCGTCGACATCTCCTGGTCCTCGTGGCTGCAGAGTCAAGCATCCCTCCTTCGCACCTGCAGCACCCGACATCGGTGGGCATTCATCTACCCAGCCCCTGGTCACTCTGAAGTGACCCAGACTCTGTACCCTCTGCTTTCAGGTTCCTTCCTTCCAGAATCCAGGCTTGGATTCCACCAGACCATTTTCACCTTCACGGCAGCAATACTTTTTCACAGCCCTCCATTGAGAACGACGGCGGTTTCTGACACCACTCCAGACCTATGCACCCGGTTCCTCTGGGATAGGTAACTCGGGTATTACGTTATCCACGGGTGGGGTGGCTCTCCAACCTCTTAAGTTCCAAAGGGTTTGCTCGAAGTCCTCCTAGAAGGGTCCTTAAACTGTGAAATTGCAACTGCGACTTCCCCATAGAATTGTACGGAGCCCGCGGTCGTGTTAGCACACTGCACCCGTCCTCCTTGGGGTCCCTATCTACTCACCTTGGGTGATTCCTTGGAGTCCCAGCAATTCTACGTGCTCTAGACTGTGTCTTGACTCAAGTCGTGGTTGGTATACCACTATTTTAGTATATGGTTTGGTCTCCCCTGGAGCCTACTGTGTATTGCGCTACTTACAACTGTTCTATTGATCTCGTATTGTGTGCTTTATGGTCTATCCTCGTGTAGAGGATACTAGAGAGTGTTATATTAATAAATACATATTCTTATATAACTACTGTGTGTTCCCCTTTCCTTTAGTCAATATAGGAGGTGATATTCTGGTAAAACAAGCTGCTTTACATTCCTTCAAGACTAAGCCTGAAGGCTGCTCTCCACAGCTACCACTAGGATAGCTTTCTAAAGGTTATCTTTGACCTCATACATCATAAGGGTCGTTTGGACTGGTGCAAGGTGCCCACTTTAATTAGTGGACAGCATATACCAGGCCAACTTCTCACAACTGTGAGCTATGATATTAGGGTTTCATGTGATATAGGAGGGCTAGTTTGTCCATGTATGTCATATTACAGAGCAGCTCCCTTGAGAGTGATCACAGACTGGAAAACCATTGAGACGGAAAAGAAATAGTTATTTATGGGCAGGGCCCTTATTAGTCCTATGTCTACTGACAGCATACTGCCTAACAAAGGTGTAGCTTCACAGGGTCCTTACCTGAACAATTTTTTTATAATGCTCTTGCTTGTGGCACCTAAACAAGTGACGAATTTGGGTGGAGAGGGGGATCTCTTTTTCACAGTTCTTCTTGGTCTGACTTGGAACCCATTCCCCTTAGGTTATGTACCAGTCGGCCCCATGGCACTTCCCTTCCAGTCTTAAACCACACTATGGGAGCTCTTCTTCCCTTTAGCTAACCACTTGATTGCCAACACAGCAAGCTTTTCTGCATCCTTCTTAGTAAGGTCAGACAAGTTCTGTCATAGCAGGTTTGAGCACTCTTTCCTGAGTCCTGAGTCACTCTGCTATCATCAGTTGATTTAGGTACTGGTAATCATTTACTTCCAACCCTCTCACCCACTCACTCCAATAATGTATATTATCATGGATCAGATTCTCAAACATAACCCCATTCACCTTCTTGATCTTGCAGAATGTACTGGACTAGCATCAACCCAAAGCGTGTAATCAGACCATACTTCACGCACTCATATGCCAGACTGTTATTCTCAGACATCCTACCAATGACGTTGGTCCCTTCAAAGGACAAAAGATTCAGTAGAGTTGCTGTCTAGAACTGATCATTTAGACTCTCCTTCCATGTAATGCTAAAACTGTAGAAGGTCCCTAGAATGCAAGTCAGTGCCTGGCACATTCATTTGTATCTATTCCTTTGGTACTTTAGTGGTGGACTCCTTGCATTGGAAGGAGAAACCACTGTCCCCAAAGCAAACTGCTTTTTCTTACGCTAACTTGCGATTCTCTTATTCCAGGGTTACCCACTACCGCTTCAATGCCTTAGTACTCTTTTTCCTACCTCTCTGTTCCCTCTTCCATGGCCAACTCACCCTTTGCATCTTCTCTTGTTGATGGGCTAATCTGACTTTCTTTCACTCACATTCCCTCCTTTAGCTTTTTAGAATACCTGTTTAAAGTTTCGGGACCTCAAGGAACTCTAACTTACCTAAGAGTGTGATCCTAGGATAGGGGACGTGAGTAACCTAGAGATGGACAAAGGAGACTATTTAGATAAACTCTGAAACATAATCTAGGGGTCACCGTGGAGGATAGTTCAACAGAAGCCTGCGCTCAGGTACTTTGACACCCTGTGCCAACAGCACTTTCCTCTG
Organism: Calotriton arnoldi; assembly: GCA_963921515.1. Lineage (NCBI taxonomy): Eukaryota > Metazoa > Chordata > Amphibia > Caudata > Salamandridae > Calotriton > Calotriton arnoldi. The sequence continues at coordinate 757,770 of CAWUFW010004637.1, forward strand.
GGGTGTCTTCCACTGACTCCTCTCCTGAGTTTCCAGTAAACTTCTCCTTCTCTGTAAGGATTTGTTTCTTCCATTGGTCAATTATGAAATCTATAAGGATTTCTCCTAGCCATGAACCTTGAAGAACTCTACCCTCTATCCAAACATATTTTCTTAAATTCATCTAGGGAACAGGGTTCTCAGGCTTGCCTATTTCCTTTTTTTGTCTGCCACATCTATGTACAGGTTATTTGTAAAACTTAACTGGACTTACTGATCTCTTAGTGTCAATGGAAGCTGGAAGCAACTCCACTGCCACTAACTAGAACATGATCAGGAGTTCTAGACTAAGGATCAGGCTAAAATCAGGTCCATCAAAACCATTTATCACTGGAGTCCTAAGGCTTAACACTGTTGCATCCAAAATTGAGCACCAAGTACACCTCTTTAACAACTGATCCCCTGGGTAGTAAAGTGGAGCAGTAAAAGCCTTACTCAGGGAGGTGGTATGTGGTTACAGACACAGAACTCAGTGAACCAACTAACACCAGTTACTAACTGAATGCTTAGACATTTGAAAAGAAAAGGTTCCTTATTTAACTTGCACATGATATAATACTGTACACAAATAGTTCAGAAGCAATATATTATGGGAGGCCTACGGCTGGTTTAGCAGGAGTTAGCCTAGGCCTTGGTGGACAGCCATCTAGAACAGAGGTCCTGTTCATCTACTTTTTTCTCTCTGTAAACAAGGGAATCACAACCACCTCCTCAGACTCTCTTGCAGTGCACAGTACCTTTCGTTAATTTGATAGTGACAGATAGGGGAGTAACGTAGGCCCATGCAGCCCTTGCAGGGCAGACAGGCCTCCAAACCTCCTGGGGGGCCCCAACCTTTCAAGTGTTGCCCATTCAGCCCAAGGCCAATAATCTGTGAGATATGGGAAACTCAGGGCTCCTCATCACATTCTGCAGGGGGCTCCATCATTCTGTGTTATGCCACTGGTGGCACAGGCCACATCTCTGATGCTTCAGCTGGACTTTGCTGCTCTTTTTGCACTGGCCCAACCAACAGGTATGCAGTTGATGGCTATGGTGCAGGTGCAAGATTCAGGCGATGGGACGGGAGGAAGTGTCAGGATGGGTCATATAATCATTGATGAGGGTCAATGTGCTCCTTGTAGGTGAATGTTGCAGTATGGGAATCTTCCTCTGGCCAAGACCCAAAACTCACCACTCAAACAACAGGGTGCTAAGTTCCTGATGGAGGCTTCTCCTTTGGTGCAGCTCATCTCTGGCACTTCAGCTAGTCTCGAATGTAGATTATGGAATGTAACCAGATTTTGTTTGGTGCTTTGTTGCACTACGTTACTGCAGGGAAACTGTGTTTCTAGGTTCCCTTCATGCACAGGGGTACCCAGTTTGGTCATGCTGTGACATCTTCTCTGAGACTCTTGGAGAAGGGCTAATCCTTCCCTGATGCTCAGAAGGCTTCATGGACTTGTCTTGCTTCACTGCTTTACGATCCCTCTTTTTCTGAGCAGCATAGCCTTCCTAGCTGTTCTGCACTGTTATTCTGTACCTTACTGTTTTTTGTGCCTTACTGTTTTGTACCTTTACTATTTTTTTCCTGGTGCCCTTGTCCCCTGTGCCCACTTTGTCAATCAATTCCCGCCGCTGCTGCCCCTGAGGCCCGCCCCCTGCCGTTCCCCGCTCCCACCTCCCAGCTGCGCTTCCCTCCCCTATTTAATGATAGCCGCTGGTGTGCCAAAGGCAAGCCCATCTGCGCCTGTCCGTGACCCGACCGCGACCAGCCCCAGGAACTCTGGATATCCACCCACCCACCGCTACAACTCAGCTGCCCTCCTCGCACTCAACCCTGTAAGGAACAACATCTGCCAGCTGTCCACGCCGAGCACCACCCACGGCCAGTTCTCCTGCCGCCACTGCCGCCAGACCTTCACCACCATTAGCTCCACCACAGCCCCTGCCCACATGCCGAACGCCAACACGTCCGAAGCCCTGAGGTGCACCCTCCTCAATGAACGCTCCCTGCACAGACACGCTGTAGAGATCTGGGACCTCCTCAACACCCTCTCGCCAGACGTCGCCTTCTTCACAGAAACTTGGACAAACTCCACCTCCGCCCCTGACATCGCCACCGCCATCCTGGAGGGATACAAGCTCCAGAGGAAGGACCGGCCCCAACCGCCCAGGAGGAGTACTCGCCATCGCATACAAGAGCTCCCTCCGACTCACAACCTCCAGCTCGAGCAACAGCCCGCCCACCACCGAACACCTCCATTTCCAGATCCAGACCAGCCCCAGAACGACCCTGAGAGGCATCCTCGCCTACAGACCCCCCGGACCGCGACCTATGTTCACCACCACCATCGCCGACCTCATCGTGCCCCACGCCATCGCCTCCATGCACTACATACTCAGCGTAGACCTCAACTTCCACCTTGACAACCTCAGCGACCCCAGCTCCACGACCCTCCTGGACAACCTCGCCAACCTCGGACTGAAACAACTCGTCACCACCCCCACACACAAGGCAGGACACACCCTTAACCCCATCTTCGCAGGAGGTAACAACATCCACTTCAGCCACACCACACAACCCACATGGATGCACCACCACTGCGTACACTTCCACGTCGACAAGCCCATAGCGCCCAAACCTGCACTCCACCCACCACGAAGAAACTGGAACAAAATCACCAAGGAGCAGCTCAACTCCACCCTCAACCGCGATGCCCCCGCCACCCGACAGACGTCAACCTCGCAGCCAAAGAACTCCACAGATGGATCGCCAACTGCGCAGACCAGCTTGCACCCCTACGTAACCCTAACAGACAATGCCCCAGTAAGGCCACCTGGTTCACCGCCGATCTCCAAGAATCCAGATGCACCTGCAGATGTCTCGAGAAGAACTGGAGAAACAGCAAATCCTTGGAAGACTGTACCTCCTACAAAAACGCCATGACAGACCACCACCAGCACATCAAATCCACCAAAAGGACCTTCATCCAGCACGAGGATCCTGGCCAACACCAGCAACTCCGAGGAACTCTTCAGCATCATCCAGGAATTCACCAAACCCCCCAGTGAAACCACGGACATCACCCCCTCCCAGGACCTCTGCAACAAGCTCAGATCCTACTTCCACATGAAGATCAGGGGCCTCTACGACAACTTCAACGACCAGACACCTGACTCCGAAACCACTCCATCCTCCAGCAACATCAGCCGGCCCACCATCTCTTCCTGGACTCCAGTCACCACCAAAGAAACCGGAGCAGCCATGAAAGGCATCCACTCAGGAGCCCCATCGGACCCCTGCCCCCCCACATCTTCCACAGAGCCACCGCTGCCATCGCTCCCGAACTACGACGCACCATCAACACCACCTTCGAAACCGGCATCTTTCCCAAAGACTGGAAATGCGCAGAAGTCAGACCCCTACTCAAGAAGCCCTCAGCAGATCCCACGGACCTCAAGAACTACCGACCCATCTCCCTACTCCCCTTCGCGGCCAAAGTCACTGAGAAGACCGTCAACATCCAACGAACGAAATTCATCAAAGAAAACTCCATCCTCCACCCCTCCCAATCCGGATTCCGCAGCAACCACAGCTCAGAGACCGCTCTACTCGCTGCCACAGACGACATCCGCACCCTCCTCGACCAAGGACATACCGCAGCCCTGATCCTACTCGACCTCTCTGCAGCCTTCGACACCGTCTCCCACTGCACTCACCACCAGACTCCACGAAGCCGACATACAGGGAACCGCTCTCGACTTTCCCTTCTCCTTCCTCGCTGGTAGAACCCAAAGAATCAGACTTCCACCCTTTCTTTCCGAACCCACAGAAATCAACTGCGGAATACCCTAAGGATCGCCGCTGAGTCCCACGCTCTTCAACATCTACATGGCCCCCCTTGCCACCATAGTCAGACAGCACAGACTCAGCATAGTATCCTACGCTGATGACACCCAGCTCATCCTCTCCCTCACCAAGGACCCCATCACCACCAGACTTAAGGAATGAAAGACGTCGCATCCTGGATGAGCAGCAGTTGCCTGACGCTCAACTCAGAGAAGACAGGTCCTCGTCCTCGGACAACTCCTGGTGGCCAACTGCCCTCGGCAGCCCCCCCACCCCCACAGACCACGCCCGAAACCTCAGCATCGTACTCGACTCCTCCCTCTCCATGACCCGACAGGTCAACCCTGTCGCATCCACCTGCTTCAACACCCTCCGCATCCTCCAAAAGACCTTCAAATGGATCCACCGAATCAAGGAAGATCGTCACCCACGCACTCATTACCTGCAGACTGGACTACGGAAACGCCCTCTACGCCGGGATCGACAAGTCTCTGCTCCGCAAACTCCAGACCATACAGAACACCGCAGCCAGACTCATACTCGGCATCCCTCGACATGAACACATCACTCAGCACCTGCGCAACCTTCAAGATACTCACCCACGCATACAAATGCCTCCACAACACCAGACCCCAATACCTCAACGACGGAAGCTCCTTCCACATACCCAAGTGGAACTTCCGATCTGCCGACCTCGCCGACACCCCGCGCATCCGCAGAGCAAGAACAGGTGGAAGAACCTTCTCCTACATCGCAGCCAAACCTGGAACGAGCTGCCAATCAAAATCAGACGCGCCCCCACCCTGCACACCTTCAGGAAGACCCTCAAGACCTAGCTCTTCGACTGACATATGTTGATGCAAGCTAGTATTTCCCAGAAATATTCATAATGAAAAATCAGTGTAACCAGTTTCAATAAAATTATGGGAAACACAAATAAACCAGCATTGGCAAAGCCAGTAGGTCTGAAATTGGTGATCAGCTTTTTAGTTTTGTCGATTGTGAATTGTTTTGGCATAGTTTTTGTAAAACCTTATTGGTGTGGGAGCCGCTGGCCCCTCACCATTATAACAACCATTGGTAAAAGCAAAAATAGTTTTTGGTCTCATAAAGCACACACATCCATAGTAGTTACTGGCACTGAACAAAACTACTTTGTGTGCCGATATGCTCCTTGTGAAAGAGCAGAATGCTGTCACTCACAGTGAATCCAGCAGATACCGAGAGAGAGACAGAATTTTAATAAACGCAAAAGGTCATGGTCAACCCGAGACAAAATTAGGGGCCCAATTATTAAAGAAAGTCTCAAAAGTGCACCCATGGTATATGTCCTTGCATTAAGTGCATCTATACGGCTTTCGCGAATTCCCAAGAATTTACAGAAGTAGGACAAGAAATAGTACTCCTAGAAAATATTTGTGAACTGCATTTTAGCATGAGCAAATCTGCATGTGTAGATTTGCTTATGCGAAAATCTGAGTGTTTGCAAGTTCACTTTCCCTCCAACCACTTTTTTCCCAACTCTGGAAGAAGGTTTACGTCTGCCATTGTCAGGAGTAAATTTCCAACATTTCTCAGTATGGAAAAAGATTAGAGAAGAGTTGTTGAAAACCCTTAAAACAAGCACGTTAGTAGGTTTGCACAGACTCAAAAAGGCATTCTAACCCTGGAACTATTGCTTACCACTACCTTCAGCCCCAGTATGTAGATCTGCTGAAACGTGGCAACATGAGGGGATTGCAAGTATTCAAACTCTACTATGGTATGAGCCCTGGCATAATCAGAGAGGCTATATCAGAGCTCTTATATAATGAGATTGCTGCCATAATTTGTTGCCGCACTACATGGCACCAAAGGGACAATTGGATTTTGTTACAGGACAAGTAGATATCTTATTAAATTCCACACCCCTGCCCCCCCCAAGCACCTTGAGACCCTCATGGGTGAGTAGCGCGCTCAACACTCCCCTGAATGATTGATTGATTCCTGCAAGGACACCTCCAATGTCCCCTTGAGCAGTCAATCAGCCCTCTCCCTTGGAGCAAAGTTTAGACGTCTCCTTCCGGCTGTCATAAGTGAAGATCCCAGGTTTCTGTTCCCAAACCTGCAAGAGGAATTGGCAGTGAATACCCAAACCCTGAAAACAGAGAGAGTTTCTCGTTGCCATTGGTGTGGAGACCTTGGATTCCTGTAAAGAAATTTTAGCACACTGGTTTGGAGTTTCTTTCCTATTTTTATACTAGAGTATCAGAAATTAGTTGTGCATTCCAAAAGTTAGCTCTGAGAATGGTTCTAGGCGGTTGTGCCCCTTTTTCTTATTGCACGTATTTCATTTAACTTATTCCAAGGTGTTTGTCACAAGGTGTGAGCGGGAAGGTGGGGGGAACTGGAAGTCTGCAGGCAGGAGAATCCCAAAACAAGGGCACAAAAAAGCAAGGAAAGCTATCCTATTTAACTTCCTGTTAATCTGTGGGAGGGTAACCCTACCCTTCCAATGGCCTAGGAAAGTGCATTGGAAACTCCCTAGTTTCAAAGGAGCTCTCTGTCTTCTCTCTTTAACATTCATCATTCTGAATCTTCTTGGAAGTCCCGACAGTTCATGTAGGAGAGTAGGATCTGCTTCACATGGGTACCCCCACTTTTTGCTGATGCTTCACTGTTTTTCGACCTTAGTCTGGCTGGGGCCCTGCTATTCAGAACCCCAGCCTAGCTGCTTCCTCTTTAAAATGGTTTCCATATGCCTTAGGCACATCTCTAATTGGAATCTGGAGTGCCCTTATAAGTCCCTAGTATATGGTATACTATGTACCAAGGGCATAGGTACCTCAGAGGCCTACCAGGGGCTGCAGCATGTATTATGCCACCCCTGGAAGGCCATCCAAAATGACACCACAGGTCTGCTACTGCAGCCTGGGTAAGGTGGTGCATGCACCCCTTACTGTGATATGGGTTACCTATATCACTACATACTTACACATATATAAACCTATAAGTCACTCCTATGGCAGGCCTTATCAATCCTGAAGGCAGAGTGCTTGGTTCTTATGTGAGAAAGTGCCACTGCATGAGCAGGGCCCCTCTGCAGTGCTCAGAGTCCATTCTCTGGTACTGTTTGTAAATGCGGTTAAACCATATACTCTTAAGTGCATTATATCCTCGCGGTAGAATGCTAACTTTGGAATGACTGCATCAAAACATGTCGTGTTTGGTGTCAAACATCTTAGAATACTACCCCCCCGCCAGTCCTGGCGGTGGGGGTAGCATTCCACCCTTCTAGAGGGAGAGACATGTTCACCCTGGTCTAACCGGTAACTTCTTTCCAGAGCCCCAGCATCACAAAATGGATGCTGCTGCCACAGACACAAGTCTGGCCTCCTGCTGCTGGACGAAACTCCGGCAGGGGAGGCCTGGACAATAGGTTTCCTATTGCAGGGAGGTGTGACCACCTCCCCAGACAGGATAATGTGTATTGGGGCTGGGCGGGAGCACTCTCTGTGTGCTTTGAAGTCCTGCACTGGGGGCACATTTGGTGTCCCTGTGCATACCCCACTTCAAACCGGATCAGGGGCTTCCAGCCCCTGCTTTGGCGCGAACTGGACAAAGGGAAAGGGGTGTAGCCACCCCTCTGCCCTGACCCACCCATAGGTGGGGCCACAGAGTAGTCCAACCCCTAAACTTGGTATAAGTATAGGAACCCATTCCTTAAGACTTTAGATTATCCCTGGACGAAACTCTGACACTGAATCCTGGACCTTCGACGCTCTACTCAAGACTAGAGGACAGAAGAATCTCCCTTGGGGTCAAGGAGTGACTCCCCTGCTTGGCAGGCACCAAAGAAGCATCTGTCTGGTCTGCATTTCTGAAGCTCCCGTCGGACGCCGAAGTTTTCGCAACACCAGAGGTGGATTCTCAGACTTCCCTGAGGCTACCCTGAGTCCCCAGCAAAGCTGAGGCCCGTAGCTGCCGTGGGTAACGTGAGACCGTGACCCCTGGACACCGAGCACATTTGCAAGTGCATCCTCTTCTGGGTCTCCCACAAAGTCGTGCTTTGGGCTCCGAGTAGCCCCAGCCTCCAGCACCAACTGCACCGAAGATCACTGGCCTCCACTCCACGAGTGTCCTGTGAACCAGCTCCACGTGCGACGTCTTGAGGCTCCTTCGCGGTCGCTAGCCCGTTGGCTAGTAGCCCTTCACGAAGGCCAATCCTTTTCTTCTTGGGCTCCCTGGTTGCTCCAGGCTTGCCCTTACTTACCCTCGCTGGGTGAGTTCCCCAGACCTTGCTGGTCTGCACCATCGTCATCTTCCACTTTCCACGAGACTTGCTGTTGCCAAGGCCTGTTGGGTCCAATCCGGTCGCCGACACCTCAGCAAGCAGCAGACGTCGTGGGGCAGTCCGAATCCTGCTCCTGGTCGCTAACAACGCCTCCTGGACATCGTGACTGCGGAGTCAAGACGACCGTCAACGCACCTGAAGCACCCAACATCGGTGGGCATCTGCTCATCGCCTTCCTGGTCACTGGCTAGTGACCCAGACTCTGTCCCCTCTGCTTTCAGGTTCTTCAGATCTCCGATCCACTCTTGGATCCACCCGGACACTTTCCACTTGGTCGCCAGCAGCACTTTGCAGCAGATCGCCATTCAAATCGACGACGAAACCCGACCCCGAAAGGCACCTAGGCACCCGGCTTCCCTGGGTGAGGTAACACGAGTACTCCGGTGCTCCCGTGGGTAGAGACACTCCAAAGTCCTAGTTCTCAAAGGGTTTGCTCCAAGTCCTCCTTTAAGTGTCCCTTTTCTTTAATTTCCTGATCGCGGCTTTCTCCATAGAAGTTAACGGCGTATCGCGGTTGTGTGCATACACTGCACGCGTCCCCCGTGGGTCCCCTGTGTCACTACCTTGGGTGGTTCCTTGTGGTCCAAGCACTTCTAGAGGCTCTAGGCCTAGTGTCTAGTTCAGTCGTGGTTCTTATACCACTTTATTGGTATATGGTTTGGTACGCCCCTAGGGCCCAAACGTGTATTTGTGCTATTACTGTCTTTAAATAACTTATTACTTATGTACTTCGAACTCTAGCCTCATAAAGAGACTAGAGGGGTGTGTTTAGCAATAAATACATATATTTTGAATATATACCTGGTGTGGTGCTCTTTCATTTGGTCACTCAAGAGATTATAGACTGGTAAAACAAGCTGCTTTACATTCCTTCAAGACTTAGCCTGAAGGCTGCTCTCCACAGCTACCACTAGGATAGCTTTCTTTAAAGGTTGTCTTTAACCTAACTCCAATAAGGGTTGTTTGGACTGGTACAAGGTGCCCACTATAATTAGTGGACAGCATATGCCAGGCCAACTTCTCACATTGGTGTGCAGCGTGTGGGATTCCAGCTTGCTATTGTTTTACCAGATAATCTCAATTGAATTGATCAACTGAAAACCACTAAAGGTACCTAAGGTACATATAATTTAAGCTTAGAATACAGTAAGTTCTACTGAACTTAGAGTTGTGTGTTAAGGGATAGCACAACCCTTTCTACAACTCAAGAGAGTTTAGTAGGCCACACTAGAGTAGGTAGTGCATACACCACACCACACTAGTAATGTCTTTAAAGGGAGGATCTAAAGAATCCTTGCCAGAAGCCACTGGGCTTCCTCCCTCCAAGTATGATACACTCCCATTCTTGGAACTGAGAGCATTATGCAATCTGAGGAAACTAAGGACAGGCCAAAGTCCCACCACCCAACACCTTAGAGAGATGTTGGTGGCTTTTGATCTTAGTAAGCCCTTAGGGACTGAAGAGGTAGGAGCAGAGGGTGGGGCAGAAGAAGAGGAGGGGGAGGGGGGTAGCAATACCCCCAGCCCTCCCTCTGGAGCTGACCAGGAAGGTGAAAATGACCTTGACCTGGATAACCCAATCCCTCCTGTGGAGGATGAGGGTGAGGATCTAGAGGACCACACCTTTGTCCCCCCAGGAAGGATTGTGAATGTTCCCAGAAGGTCTAGATCTCCTTCTCAGGAGTCTAACCACTCTGGCACCTCAATAGGGACTTCTGTCTCTTCTCATAGGAGGGAATCCTCTCATGAGAGGAGAAACAGACTGGTCCAGTATGAGGAAACTCAGCTGGAAATCAGAAAGAAGCAATTGGCTTTAGATAGGGAGTCCCTAGATCTCCTTAGAGAGAGAAGAAAGTTGGGACTAGAGTCCCATGGTGGCAGCCATGTCCCTAGAGATAGGGAAAGGTCCTATGACCATAGGAACCTGAGCAAGATTGTCCCTCCCTACCAGAGTGGGTATGACATCCACAAATGGATAACTGCTTTAGAGAAGGCCTGTAAAGTACAGAAGGTCCCTCAGGAGCAGTGGGCAGCAATCTTGTGGCTCTCCTTTACAGACAAAGGTAGAGACAAGCTCCTCACTGTAAGAGAAGAGGATGCTGATAATTACAAGGTCTTGAAGAGTGCTCTTATTGATGGGTTTGGCCTAACCACTGAACAATACAGGTTAAAGTTCAGAGATGCCCAAAAAGCACAGACTCAAGACTGGGTAGACTATGTGGATTGTTCTGCTAAGGCTCTGGAAGGCTGGTTGATGGGCAGTAAGGTGTGTGACTTCATAGGATTGTACAATCTAATAATGAGGGAGCAGATTCTTAATAACTGTCAAAATCAGCTGTTGCATCAATACCTGGTGGACTCTGATCTGACCTCTCCCCAAGAATTGGGAAAGAAGGCAGGCAAATGGGTCAGAACCAGGGTGAGGCAGAAGGTACAGAACCAAGGTGGTGACCCTAAGAAGCAAGATTCTAAGAACTCTGATAAGGGTGGGGAGAAGGGTAAAGACCAGAAGTCTTCACAAGGCCCCCAAAAATCTTCTTCAGGTGGGGATTCACAGACTACCAAAGGAAAAGGCCAAAGAAAACCATGGTGCAAGGTCTGTAAGCAAAAGACCCACTGGACAAGTGATTGCACCAAGTCCAAAGACTCAAGTCCAGCACCCACCAATGCCCCTAAGGCACCTGTTCCCCTAGTGCAGTTACAGTTGGTGGAAGTGCTCCAGCCAAGGGTTTAGTAGGGTTCACCCTGGGTACTGAAGTGGGCTCTGACCTAGTCAGAGAACTCACTCAGGCTGTGTTAGTCTGTGATGGAGGCATGGATGTGACCTCCTCTGTGAGTCCCAGTAATCTGGGCAAGTACAGACAACAGCCTTTAATCAATGGACAAGAGGCTTTGGCATTTAGGGACACAGGGGCAAGTGTCACAATGGTGACACAAGACCTTGTGGATCCTGGGCAAGTTATACTTGGTGAGATGTACCAAGTGACCAATGCTAGCAATGTCAGAACAGACCATACTCTGGCAGTTGTTAACTTCTCCTGGGGAGGGGTAACTGGCCTTAAGAAGGTTGTGGTAAGTGCAAACCTACCAGTCGAATGCTTGCTTGGCAATGACTTAGAAACTTCAGCTTGGGCAGAAGTGGAGCTCAGGACTCATGCAGAAATGCTGGGCATCCCTGCAGATGTGTTTGCTGTGACCAGGTCACAGGCCAAAATGTCTAAAACTGAACAGGCCTTGGATTCTGGGATAATGGACCAAGGACCTTCCAAGAGGAGGAGTAGTAGGGTAAAGGCAGTGCCTTCTCCCTTGGCTCAGAAGGAAGATCAGTCTCTTGAGGGAGATGATCTCAGTCCTGAGGAAGGAACTGTCCCAGAGGAACTGGAACCTGACCAGGTTGAGTTCTTGGGGACAGGGGGACCTTCCAGGGCAGATCTGAGCCAGGAGCAGCAGAGCTGCCCCTCTCTTGAACCCCTCAGACAGCAAGCTGCTGCTGAGGCTTCTGGGAAAGCTAGTGGTCCCCATACAGTGTATTGGGATGATGGACTCCTGTACTCAGAGAGTAGAGACCCAAAGCCTGGTGCCACCAGGAGGTTGGTTATACCTCTAAAGTTCAGGAGCTTCCTATTGACCCTAGCCCATGATATTCCCTTGGCAGGTCACCTGGGCCAGAACAAGACTTGGGACAGAATTGTCCCTCACTTTCACTGGCCCCACATGTCTGAAGACACCAAGGAGTTTTGTCGCTCCTGTGTAACCTGCCAGGCCAGTGGCAAGGCAGGTGGCACTACAAAGGCCCCCCTGATACCACTACCTGTGGTGGGGGTGCCCTTTGAAAGAGTGGGGATTGATATAGTTGGTCCCATGGATCCCCAAACTGCATCTGGGCACAGGTTTATCCTGGTGGTAGTGGATCATGCCACCAGGTACCCAGAGGCAATACCCCTCAGGACCACTACAGCACCTGTGGTGGCAAGAGCCCTCCTGGGAGTTTTCTCAAGAGTGGGTTTTCCTAAGGAGGTAGTATCAGACAGAGGTGCTAACTTTATGTCTGGTTACTTAAAAGCAATGTGGAAGGAGTGTGGAGTGACTTATAAGTTCACCACACCCTATCACCCACAATGCAATGGTTTAGTTGAGAGATTCAACAAAACCTTGAAGGGCATGATTAAAGGGCTCCCAGAAAAACTTAGGCGAAGATGGGACATACTCTTGCCCTGCCTTTTATTTGCATACAGGGAGGTGCCTCAGAAGGGGGTTGGCTACAGCCCTTTTGAACTTCTGTTTGGTCACCCTGTCAGGGGTCCACTGTGCTTGGTGAAGGAAGGATGGGAGTTACCTCTCAAGCCCCCAAAGCAAGACATAGTGGACTATGTACTTGGTCTCCGCTCCCGGATGGCTGAGTATATGAAAAAGGCAACTAAAAACCTTGAGGCTAGCCAGGAACTTCAAAAAGCTTGGCATGACCAAAAGGCTGTACTGACTGTTTACCAGCCAGGACAGAAGGTGTGGGTGTTGGAGCCAGTGGCCCCAGCAGCTCTCCAGGACAAATGGAGTGGACCCCACACTATTGTTGAACAGAAGGGTGAGGTAACCTACTTAGTAGACCTAGGAACACCCAGGAGTCCCCACAGGGTTCTCCATGTCAACAGGTTGAAACCATATGTGGACAGGGCAGACATGGGCTTGCTCATGGCTACTGATGAAGGGCAGGAGGAAGAGAGTGACCCACTCCCTGACCTGCTCTCACAGAACCCTGACGATGGGTCAGTAGATGGTGTGGCCTTGGCAGGCAGCCTCACTACCCAGCAACAAACTGATTGCAGACAGGTGCTCAATCAGTTTAGACACATGTTTTCACCGACACCCAGTCAGACTACCTGGTGCACTCACGAAGTGGACACTGGGGACAGTCTGCCTATTAAAAATAAGATTTATAGGCAACCTGACCATGTCAGGGACTGTATCAGGACTGAAGTCCAGAAAATGTTGGATTTGGGAGTTATTGAACCCTCAGATAGCCCTTGGGCTAGTCCAGTGGTCCTTGTGCCAAAACCTCACACCAGTGGTGGAAAAAGAGAGATGAGGTTTTGTGTGGACTACAGGGGTCTCAATGCAGTCACTAGGACTGATGCCCATCCAATACCAAGGGCAGATGAGCTCATAGATACTTTGGCCTCAGCCAAATATCTCAGCACATTTGACTTGACAGCTGGCTGCTGGCAGATCAGACTAGCTGATGATGCAAAGCCAAAAACAGCATTCTCAACTCCTAGTGGGCATTACCAATTTGTGGTGATGCCCTTTGGTCTGAAGAATGCACCTGCCACTTTTCAGAGGTTGGTGAATACAGTCCTTACAGGCCTGGAAGCCTATAGTGCAGCATATCTAGATGATATTGCTGTCTTTAGCTCCACCTGGGAGGATCACCTGGTCCACCTCAGAAATGTTTTACAGGCCCTGCAAAAGGCAGGCCTGACTATCAAGGCCACCAAGTGCCAGATAGGGCAGAGTCAGGTTGTGTACCTGGGCCACCTTGTGGGTGGAGGCCAGGTTCAACCACTGCAGAGCAAGATCCAGACCATAATGGAATGGACTGCTCCAACTACCCAGACTCAGGTGAGAGCCTTCTTAGGCCTGACTGGGTACTATAGGAGATTTGTCAAAGGGTATGGATCAATAGTGACACCTTTGAATGACTTAACTTCTAAGAAAATGCCCAAGAAAGTTCAGTGGACAGCTAACTGTCAAAAGGCATTTGATGACCTGAAGCAGGCCATGTGCACTGCTCCCATTCTACAGAGTCCTGATTACTCCAAGAAGTTCATTGTTCAAACTGATGCATCTGAATTGGGGGTAGGGGCTGTACTGTCACAATTGAATGAAGAAGGTCAGGATCAGCCAGTAGCTTTCATAAGCAGAAGGCTGACCCCTAGAGAGAAACGTTGGTCAGCCATTGAGAGGGAGGCCTTTGCTGTGGTCTGGGCTCTGAAGAAGTTGAGGCCATACTTGTTTGGTACTCACTTCCTTGTTCAAACCAACCATAAGCCCCTCTTATGGCTAAAACAAATGAAGGGTGAAAATCCCAAACTGCTTAGGTGGTCCATTTCCCTACAGGGGATTGCCTTTACAATGGAACATAGACCAGGGAGTAACCATGCCAATGCAGATGGACTCTCTAGGTATTTCCACTTAGAACATGAAGACTTAACTGGTCAAGGTTAGTTTAATGTCCCTGCGTTTGGGGGGGGGTTGTGTAGGAGAGTAGGATCTGCTTCACATGGGTACCCCCACTTTTTGCTGATGCTTCACTGTTTTTCGACCTTAGTCTGGCTGGGGCCCTGCTATTCAGAACCCCAGCCTAGCTGCTTCCTCTTTAAAATGGTTTCCATGTGCCTTAGGCACATCTCTAATTGGAATCTGGAGTGCCCTTATAAGTCCCTAGTATATGGTATACTATGTACCAAGGGCATAGGTACCTCAGAGGCCTACCAGGGGCTGCAGCATGTATTATGCCACCCCTGGAAGGCCATCCAAAATGACACCACAGGTCTGCTACTGCAGCCTGGGTAAGGTGGTGCATGCACCCCTTACTGTGATATGGGTTACCTATATCACTACATACTTACACATATATAAACCTATAAGTCACTCCTATGGCAGGCCTTATCAATCCTGAAGGCAGAGTGCTTGGTTCTTATGTGAGAAGGTGCCACTGCATGAGCAGGGCCCCTCTGCAGTGCTCAGAGTCCATTCTCTGGTACTGTTTGTAAATGCGGTTAAACCATATACTCTTAAGTGCATTATATCCTCGCGGTAGAATGCTAACTTTGGAATGACTGCATCAAAACATGTCGTGTTTGGTGTCAAACATCTTGGAATACTACCCCCCCGCCAGTCCTGGCAGCGGGGGTAGCATTCCACCCTTCTAGAGGGAGAGACATGTTCACCTCGGTCTAACCGGTAACTTCTTTCCACAGTCCCAGCATCACAAAATGGATGCTGCTGCCACAGACACAAGTCTGGCCTCCTGCTGCTGGACGAAACTCCGGCAGGGGAGGCCTGGACAATAGGTTTCCTGTTGCAGGGAGGTGTGACCACCTCCCCAGACAGAATAATGTGTATTGGGGCTGGGCGGGAGCACTCTCTGTGTGCTTTGAAGTCCTGCACTGGGGGCACATTTGGTGTCCCTGTGCATACCCCAGTTCAAACCGGATCAGGGGCTTCCAGCCCCTGCTTTGGCGCAAACTGGACAAAGGGAAAGGGGTGTAGCCACCCCTCTGCCCTGACCCACCCATAGGTGGGGCCACAGAGTAGTCCAACCCCTAAACTTGGTATAAGTATAGGAACCCAGTCCTTAAGACTTTAGATTATCCCTGGACAAAACTCTGACACTGAATCCTGGACCTTCGACGCTCTACTCAAGACTAGAGGACAGAAGAATCTCCCTTGGGGTCAAGGAGTGACTCCCCTGCTTGGCAGGCACCAAAGAAGCATCTGTCCGGTCTGCATTTCTGAAGCTCCCGTCGGACGCCAAAGTCTTCGCAACACCAGAGGTGGATTCTCAGACTTCCCCGAGGCTACCCTGAGTCCCTAGCAAAGCTGAGGCCCGTAGCTGCCGTGGGTAGCGTGAGACCGTGACCCCTGGACACCGAGCACATTTACAAGTGCATCCTCTTCTGGGTCTCCCACGAAGTCGTGCTTTGGGCTCCGAGTAGCCCCAGCCTCCAGCACCAACTGCACCGAAGATCACTGGCCTCCACTCCACGAGTGTCCTGTGAGCCAGCTCCACGTGCGATGTCTCGAGGCTCCTTCGTGGTCGCTAGCCCGTTGGCTAGTAGCCCTTCACGAAGGCCAATCCTTTTCTTCTTGGGCTCCCTGGTTGCTCCAGGCTTGCCCTTACTTACCCTTGCTGGGTGAGTTCCCCAGACCTTGCTGGTCTGCACCATCGTCATCTTCCACTTTCCACGAGACTTGCTGTTGCCAAGGCCTGTTGGGTCCAATCCGGTCGCCAACACCTCAGCAAGCAGCAGACGTTGTGGGACAGTCCGAATCCTGCTCCTGGTTGCCGACTACGCCTCCTGGACATCGTGACTGCGGAGTCAAGACGACTGTCAATGCACCTGAAGCACCCGACATCGGTGGGCATCTGCTCATCGCCTTCCTGGTCACTGGCTAGTGACCCAGACTCTGTCCCCTCTGCTTTCAGGTTCTTCAGATCTCCGATCCACTCTTGGATCCACCCGGACACTTTCCACTTGGTCGCCAGCAGCACTTTGCAGCAGATCGCCATTCAAATCGACGACAAATCCCGACCCCGAAAGGCACCTAGGCACCCGGCTTCCCTGGGTGAGGTAACACGAGTACTCCGGTGCTCCCGTGGGTAGAGACACTCCAAAGTCCTAGTTCTCAAAGGGTTTGCTCCAAGTCCTCCTTTAAGTGTCCCTTTTCTTTAATTTCCTGATCGCGACTTTCTCCATAGAAGTTAACGGCGTATCGCGGTTGTGTGCTTACACTGCACGCGTCCCCCGTGGGTCCCCTGTGTCACTACCTTGGGTGGTTCCTTGTGGTCCAAGCACTTCTAGAGGCTCTAGGCCTAGTGTCTAGTTCAGTCGTGGTTCTTATACCACTTTATTGGTATATGGTTTGGTACGCCCCTAGGGCCCAAACGTGTATTTGTGCTATTACTGTCTTTAAATAACTTATTACTTATGTACTTCGAACTCTAGCCTCATAAAGAGACTAGAGGGGTGTGTTTAGCAATAAATACATATATTTTGAATATATACCTGGTGTGGTGCTCTTTCATTTGGTCACTCAAGACATTACAGACTGGTAAAACAAGCTGCTTTACATTCCTTCAAGACTTAGCCTGAAGGCTGCTCTCCACAGCTACCACTAGGATAGCTTTCTTTAAAGGTTGTCTTTAACCTAACTCCAATAAGGGTTGTTTGGACTGGTACAAGGTGCCCACTATAATTAGTGGACAGCATATGCCAGGCCAACTTCTCACAGTTCACATTTGCTGTATGGGTCCTCTCCAAGCCTCCATTCTATGGGATTACTTAAATATATAGCAAAGTCAAAATGGATTTTGATGTGGCTTGTGGCCACCTGTGCCACACAAGTTTCATACATGCATCATCTACACATGCAAAAAGGGATACACATGAGAAATCCATTCCCACATGGATGGGCAAAGGACCCAGTCACAAGCCACTGGCAGACCACTTTAAACAACTGGGAAAGGTCAGTAGGCAACTCTCCTTGGAAGGCAGAGCGAAAAAGCATGTCGCATCACTATAAACAGTATGACTGCCACAGCTACTCTTGTTTCTACAGCCTGGCAAGCTGACAATAGTCACAAACAGAAAAGAGGGCGCACCTGGGGCTGTAATATGTATATGGCACACTTTCCCGGTTTTCACAATGGTGCACCATTCAAAAGGTGTGCCGGGTGCAAACAGGGACAGTGCACTGTATTAGAAAGAATGCACTGCCCTCAGGTCAACCGCATACTAAAGCTGCTGTCTAGGCTGCCCGTTCAAGTAAATTACAGAGTGACTGCTTTAAAGCTGCTCCGTGTTTCACTGTGCAGGTAGCATGCTGCCTATACTTTGAAGAAGGGAGAGAATATCTCCTTACAGGTGGGTGCAGTAAGTGACTGCACCCGCCTGCAGGGGGCTGTCTGGGAGTTCATAGAACCCCCTTTCTTCCCAAATGAGGGCTGCCTTTAGACAATTTTTTCTGGCACACCTTCAGTACGCCTTCTAAGGGCATACTTGCCTCTGCGCCTGCATCCATAATACGGTGCTTCTGCAGAGGCAAAGTAATTTCCGAATTTGCATGGAGTCATGCCTTCATGCAAATTAGGGAATGTCCTACATGTGTGCCAGTGCTATCAGTATTACAGAAGGAGATGCACGAGTGTCTGCAGCTCTGTCTGTAATACCATTGTGCCCCGGGGTTGCACAAAGTGGGCGCACACACCCCTTGCGCTCCCAGGGCACAATGTATAATACAGCCCCTGGTGTGCCTCTCCAGACAACAGAGCCCCACTCTGGGTCTCAATTCATGTCACAAAAATACTTCGAGTGCACATGAAAGATCATCATGTTTTCCGAGGTGATATAGAGGAAAATGGGATACATTATACACAGACCCACATAGATCTGAGGCCTGAGACTTCCATGCAAAGTTTTCAAGTTAGAGACAGATTTAGGCCCTTGTAGGAACACAGGCCTCTGCACAGAAATAGCGATGTCACAGAGAACAATATGTTTAGAAGGTTACATTGTTAGTTAGAAGGTCAGGAAACAGATCAGGAAACATCTTGCTGTCAGTAACTTGAGCTACTGCATGAAACTTAGATCATATCTCCATCCAGACTCAGAAAACCAGTAGTGCTTAAGCGCAGAGGCTACAAAAATAGGTTACCACAAGCTCCATCTGCTAGAGGAACGAGCCAAGATGCACCAATCACATAAGAGCCCACTTCCTCTGAAGCGCTGCGGTTTCTTACACATTTAGCTTGAACACATATACAAGGAAGAAATACCAGGTGCACATCTGCCTTACTACATACTGATGCACATGTGCACGCTTCTGCAGAGATCAAAACTAAAAGTCACATAGCTGGTCACTCGCTTCTGCAGAAACCACAGCTTCACACCTAACTGACTAGATGGCTTGTTAAAAGAAACCACATACAAAAGGTCAGAGAAGCTTGGCCAATCCGCTTTGAGCAGGATAGAACCACGGGCTGCACAGTTAGATAATTATATTTTTGCTCCGCTTAAATTCCGAGAACCGAAAAACACATAGGGAGTTTCCATGGTCATAATGTGAGGCTAGGCCCACCTACTTGCGCTTCTGTTTCAGAGAAATTCCTACATCTACTGATGCTATTGTGAACGTCCTGTGAGAACATTGCTTACGTCAGTGATAAACTTGTAACCTTCTCCTTTGTGGTTTGGGGAAATAAATAGGCTCCTTCTGAGCTAAAACTCCAGACATCAAGTTGCATCTCCACGGAGGTGAACTGATCTCTCCTGTAGTGACTGATCTTCACTGCAGTATTGTAATAAACCCATATTGCTGTGTAAACTTGTTTTTCTTGGTATTTGTCCAATAGATTGTCCCTCTAACAGAGGCATGGGTCAAAATGCTATGGCTTGTTATGGGGAATTTGAGGGAAGGGTGCTTGTTTTCCAGAGGCACTTGTCTAATTAGTAAATTCAAATAAAACAAATCAGTGAGGAAGCTGGCAGCTGTGAACTGACCCAGTCCTCCAAGGTCCAATTGCAAACAAGTCGCAGTCGCAGTGGGCTTACCAACTCCATTGTGGACTGTGCCATTTTGCGGGCACAGAAGAGCGAGTCAGCTCATAGTTGCCTGCACCCTGTTTGCAAGTGTATAGAGAGTGTACGCTGACCTACTCCTTCTTGGCCCGAAGCATTTTGTTGGCTTAGAAAAGACTAGTAGAAACAAACAAGTACATGTACTTGTTCCAATGTGCACTGTAGCTAAACAAACCAAATGCTCACAATTTTGTCTTATTCATTAATTTCTTTATGTTTGAATGAAAATTATTCTGCACATAAATTCAAAATACTGTATGCATGCTCGTTACAACCACATAATGGGTTTTACATATAGTCCAATCATCTGTTCAAATCACAGAATACAAAATTTCAATCTTTGGAAATAATATTATCATCCTTCCATAGGCAACACCAATGCATTTCGGGACTGGTGTCCCTTCGTCAGGGTCAATTGCCAATCTGTAAAAGATACAAAAATTAGAAGGGTGCACCTTTCTACAACTTTACACTAAAACACGTGTCCATGTGCATTACACTTGCATGTGGTTGAAAAGGATACAAAAAGAAAATAGGAAAGTTTGTGGGAAAATGAAACCTAAAATGATGCGTAATATATGATAATTGTGAAATATGTCTATCCTCAATAACAGACCAAGCGTGATCTCAACATGCGACCAAACCTGTGCGCATTTGGTGCAATCGAAATCCTGGCAAGTGATTGTCAAACGCCACCTTATAAACCATATATAGACTGACTCATATACAGCATACTCACTAAGGAAATGAAAGAAATACGTGTTACCGCTCCGGTGTATAAAATGATTATGCAAATCTGAGGAAGAAAAAAACTCTGCTTAAATATGGACCACCATGACTATAGAATATACTTAAAGATGGCTATGTATCAACTCGTCAGGTTATTAGTGGTCTAACCTGGTGCAAAATAAGGTCGCAGCATCTCCCACTGCCTCAAAATCTGCTCGTGATCAATCACAGTCTGCAATGAAAAAACAGATACCAGAGCTCAGTCTACCATTGCTTGCCCTATTCATGGGCCAAACCGCACTACTGTAATGCCTTCACCCCGTGCCTACCGTACAAATCTCCAATCGCTGCCTCACAACCGCTTCTCCTCAATGCTACAGATACTCGACTCATTCCAACCTCATCCATTTGAACAGTCCTGCGTTTACCAAAAGTAAATGAAGTACTACTGTGGTGTCGTCTACTCCAAAACGCGGTGGCCGCCATATTTGAACGGTCCGAGGACCCATTGTGTTTCCTAATAATCTTAGCCATGCGCTGCTCAATCTAATAATAAATGTTGTGCTTCGACAATATAAACTTAACAATCAAAGCAGGACACTCCAAAAAGGGGGTGCCCACGTTGTAATCACAAATAGAAACTTGTATAAGTCATCGACGCTCTCTCTAACACCGAATTACCAGCGCCATGTCTGAATGGTAAAAAGAAGGCAAAGACCTATACAAAGCGACAAGCTAACCTAAACTTATGGGTGAATACTACATGTCCCGAAGCAAGTTCACTATGAAGTCTGTAAAAAACAAAAGTGACAGCAAATAAATAATGATACAAAAACGTGTAGTATGTTGAGGAATATAATGTAAAAAAACAGAAAGAGAGGTAAAGATTCAAAGAGTCAGAGAATGACATTCATCATATGCATTGTGAAGCGTTGAGCATCACTACTGTTCAGCTTATTGGTGATAAAAAATATAAAGACCCTCAGGAATGAGTGTAAATATATGCGACTAGTGATGTGTTGATGTTCATAGACCGAAGTATACCGAAAAGAAACCGATAGAAACAATGCGCTTTTATAAATCAGCTTTCATCCAAGTAATTTGTTACGCAACCTACCATACTCACAGTTCTTGAGGATGAAAAGAATATGCTCTGATACCAAAATACTGGAAGAACATTTGGTAACACAGAAACTGAAATATAAAGAAAGAAAGTATCCATCTGACGTTGTGGAGGAAGCCATACAGAAGACAGCCAAAGAAGATAGAACCAAACTGTTGAAAAAACAAACAAAATCCAGGTCTCAGAGACAAGTTTTTGTTTCCAGATATTCCACCAGTTCGAGCGAACTCAAAAAAATCATCAACATGAGGTGGGGTCTACTGCAGAATGAACCAGACTTTAGAGGTATTTTCAAGGAAAAAACATTACATGCCTACAGGAGATCCAAGAATTTAAAAGAACTATAATCATCAACCCAACATGAACCATGTTCGACACTTAAGGGACGAGGAGGTGTCAGAATTGCATCAATTGCAATAATGTTATAACTGGCAATAGACTCACACATCCCAGAACAGGAGAACAAATTGAATTGAATCACACAACAGATTGTAACTCTAAAAATCTGATTTACAGCATTAAGTGCCCATGCGGGCTACTTTATGTTGGGAAGACGGAGAGGAAGATTAAGACGCGGATCTCTGAACATAAAAGTACTATACGCACATCTAACAAGACATCAAGCTTAGCAATGCACTGGTTAATGGAGAAACACCCGATTTCACAAATGCGTTTTCAAGTTATTGAAACTTTAACCCCCAGGCCAGGGAAAGACACCACCAGATTATTACTCCAAAGGAGATCCATTGGATCAAAAGATTGGACACACAGCAGCACAGAGGGATAAAAGAGAAAATAGATATGAGTTGCTTTTTATGAACATCAACACATCACCACTAAATACTCGCATACATATACACTCATTCCTGAGGGTCTTTATATTTTTTATCACCAATAAACTGAACAGTAGTGATGCTCAACGCTTCACAATGCATATGGTGAATGTCATTCTCTGACTCTTTGAATCTTTACCTCTATTTCTGTTTTTTACATTATATTCCTCAACATACTATATGTTTTTGTATCATTATTTATTTGCTGTCAGTTTTGGTTTTTACAGATTTCATAGTGAACTTGCGTCGGGACATGTAGTATTCACCCATTTACCCAGTTTAGGTAGCTTGTTGCTTTGTATAGGTTTTTGCCTTCTTTTTATCATTCAGACATGGCGCTGGTAATTCGGTGTTAGAGAGAGCGTTGATGACTTATACAAGTTTTCTATTTGTGATTACTACGCAGGCACCCCCTTTTTGGAGTGTCCTGCTTTGTTTGTTAAGTTTATATTGTCGAAGCGCAACATTTATTATTAGATTGAGCAGTGCATGGCTAAGATTATTAGCAAACACAATGGGTCCTCGGACCATTCAAATATGGCGGCCACCGAGTTTCGGAGTAGAGGACACCACAGTAGTACTTCGTTTACTTTCGGTAAATGCAGGACTGTTCAAATGTATGAGGTCGGAATGATAAGAGTATCCATAGCGGTGAGGAGAAGCGGTTGTGAGGCAGCGATTGGAGATTTGTACGGTAGGCACGGTGTGAAGGCATTACAGTAGTGCGGTTTGGCCCATGAATGGGGCAAGCGATGGTAGACTGAGCTCTGGCATCTGTTTTTTCATTGCAGACTGTGATTGATCACGAGCAGATTTTGAGGCGGTGGGAGACGCTGCAATCTTATTCTGCACCAGGTTAGACCACTAATAACCTGAAGAGTTGATACATAGCCATCTTTAAGTACATTCTATAGTCATGGTGGTCCATATTTAAACAGAGTTTTTTTCTTCCTCAGATTTGCATAATCATTTTATACACCGGAGCGGTAACACATATTTCTTTCATTTCCTTAGTGAGTATGCTGTATATGAGTCAGTCTATATATGGTTTATAAGGTGGTGTTTGATAATCACTTGCCATGATTTAGATTGCACCAAATGCGCACAGGTTTGGTCGCATGTTGAGATCACGCTTGGTCTGTTATTGAGGATAGACATTTTTCACAATTATCATATATTACGCATCATTTTAGGTTTCATTTTCCCACAAACTTTCCTATTTTCTTTTTGTATCCTTTTCACCCTCATGCATGTGTAATGTATATGGACAAGTGTTTTAGTGTAAAGATGTAGAAAGGTGCACCATGCTCATTGTTGTATCTTTTACAGATTGGCAATTGGCCCCTGACGAAGGGACACCAGTCCCGAAATGCATTGGGATTGCCTATGGAAGGATGATAATATCATTTTCAAAGATTGAAATTTGTGTTCTGTGATTTGAACAGATCATTGGACTATATGTAAAACACATTATGTGGTTGTAACGAGAATGCATACAGTATTTTGAATTTATGTGCAGAATAATTTTCATTCAAACATAAAGAAATTAATGAATAAGACAAAATTGTGAGCATTTGGTTTGTTTAGCTACAGTGCACATTGGAACAAGTACATTATCTTGTTTGTTTGTATTGGTCATAGGTTAGGCATGCTGGACATCATGCCCTCCAATGTAGCACAATAAGGGTTAGAAGGTTTAAAATTATTTCTGAGGTTGAACTAAAAAACGAGTGCTCCACTGATTCATATATTTGGAAAAGACTAGGTCAACGGCCAGCTGCTAATGCAATATGCTCACCCCTGCACACAGGTCACAGGGACAGCTACAACCTGACCAGTTCTCTGTAGCCCACATGATTTTATGTGGGTTGTATGATGGATCAACACATGCATTCACCATGCATACCTTTACTACAAGTACACTACTACACATGACCCACTACCACGCACCCCATTACCATGCATATCATTACAATGCGCATCGGCGAAAACACCAAATGACTTTACTGTTTATATCTGGTGTGCAAGTCACCACGCTTGTATGATAGCAAGTCACGAATGATTGTGTTGGTAGAATCTGTTGTGCGCAACACCACATGTGTGAAACCAACTGTCTATTTCTGGTGTACGTGTCACAGCGCATGTTAAATTACTTAATTGATTTTTCTGGCAAAGTGCAGTGTGCACATCACCGTGCTTGTATAAAACAAGTCACCCCCCACACAGCTACCCCCTAACCCACCCTCCCTTCCCTACTCTCACTGCTAAATATTATGCACCATCTCATCCTAATTATCATTGTATGAAGTTGCTGTACCTGTTTGGTGGATGATGAGTATCCATGCTATGTACCTCTATACCTTTTCAATAAATAATTGCGACACAAAAAAAAACCAAGTCATCAATAACTTTACTGATAACTTATGTTTAGTGCATCAACACACGTGTGAAACCATCTGAAACCAACTACTATTTTCTGGTGTCCACATCACTGCGCTCTTTTGAATTCCAATTCCAAATAATTGCACTGGAAATCCTTACATGGATCACACGTTATCAAAACTGCACATTTGGCTTCCAGACAATGTGCATCGTGTGCGCAATCGTGGTCAGGTAAAGCGCAAGAGCGCTGCGCAAAGTACTCAGCTGTAAAGTACTTACAATGAATGTCTGCTTCTGTCGAACCACGTGTTTTTTTCATGAAGAGCTCACTCTGTTCAAAATGACTAAGAGCACAGAAAACAATGTTGGGAGTATACAGCGTGAAGCAAATCATGTGGTGTTGTATGACCAACACAAGAGGAACCGAGCGATTACTCAGCTTCGTCAACCTAGCGTTAATAAGTTATTTCCTGGATGCCGCAATAACAGATCTCTCGCCTGGTTCCTGGATGCCGCAATGACAGATCTCCTGCCTGGATTACAGACTTCCAGAAATTGCCGTAATGTGTCTCTGGCAGCTGCACAAGTGAGTGCATTTATATTTCTGGGGTGATTAAACTCGTCGCCACATTTCGAACCCTAGCCCACATCAACCCTAACCCCTAAAAACTAGCCCAAAACCCTAAAAACTAGCCTGGAACCCTAAAAGCTAACCCTAAAACTCAACTCTAAACCCTAAAAATCAACCCTTAACACTAACCCCTTAAAACACCTAGGGTCTCATTTATGAGGCCCCTTGTGCCGCCGGAACGTCACTTTTTGTGACGTTCGTGGCGCAGGAGCCTGCACAATATATATCCGGCAGCACTAAGCCACTTTTTTTTGGCTTAATGCTGCCTGATAAATATTGTTCCCTTTAACGCAGTTTACTGCATTAAAGCAGCGTGCAATGGGTGTTGCTGGGGGCGTTCCTAGCAACATACATGGCTTTTTGACAGTGCCCCAGATTTATGAGAAATCGTAAATCTGTGGCAGCGCCAAAAACGTACGCCTCATCATGGGAGGCGTAAGGGAGGCAAAACATCGAGAAATATCTTTACTTCTCCTAGTTTTTCCTTTTTCTATGTGTGCTGAATTCCCTTCCTGCACAAAAACAATCATCCCCTCAACGCAGGCACCCTTGCACCATGGTGCAAAGGTCCCTGCGTTGGCGCACGGCAGCCCATTGTGCGCCGGCGCAGGGGAAAAAGACAGGAATGTGTCGTATTTGATATATACGGCGCATTCGTGCCCTTTTCTTTTGCCATAGGGAGTGCATCAGGAAGGCCCTGAGGCGCTGCTCTACGGCAAAAACTAATAAATGAGGCCCTTAATACTTTACCATGCATATGCCTTGTTCATTCATGCCTTTACAACGAAATTTGTGGTAAAGGCATGCATACTAAAGGCATGCTGGGTAATGGCATATGTGTGGTAATGACTTTGTGCTAATGGTCACGCATGGTTATGACCATGTTGCAATGGCTGTTTCCTTTTATGTGCCATAGGGGACCTAGGCAGCTGACAATTGTCTTGGTAGAGTCTAAAAATGTGAAGATGGCACCAGAGCAACTGTCAGCGCATGGTTTTAATCCTTCCTTGCTTGTTGGCAAGTCGAAGGCGGAAGAGTCCCTAAAATGTAACACTGTATACTTGGGAAATGTGGGGGTAAACAAAAAAAGACCCCCAATCCTTTGGCAATGTGGGTTGGGGAGCTAGTCAGCAACCCTTCTCTTGCTCAAGCATGTGTCTAAATTAAATATCCACGTACCTGGGCAATTGGGCAAGGGGGTAGCAAGACTCAAAGGTTCGTAGGCACAGATGCTGCAAAGGAAACATCTGATCCCTTGGGCAAGGTGTGTAGATTTACTTTTTTTTTAAGGACAGGCCTTCATATTCCATTTACAAATATATAAATTGTACTTATTTATAAATTGTTGGCGCATGCAAAATGGATTCTCAACTATCTCCAAAATGATTGGAGATGCTACTCCTAAGTTTGTTCCAAATGTTGGATGTATTAATCCCTTTTGCTGCATGTTCCTGATACATTATTCTAGGGCTCGCTTAGAGAACCTTATATGCAAGTGTTCCATCTACTTTCATGAGCTCCTATAATACCCCGGCCCACCACAACCGCTGAGCAGCCTTTAGGTTTTGAGGGTAAGGGTAATAGAGTCCTCACCTGACTCCCATTTTGCAGTCCATAATGCTGGGCGACTCTAGGCCTTTGAGCAGATCCTCCATCTGGATGTACTTGTCGGTCTCCTTTTCCACCACACCGTAGTACGTAGGTACGTAAGGCCGGAGGGCATCCTCCATTAATGCCTGCAGGCAAGCATTCTCCACGTGGCTGAACTTCTTCAGGATCTGCCCATGTTCGCTTGGCTTAAAGTTGCCTGAAATACAAAAGGACATTTTGGTTAAATAACTACAAGCTTCAATTGGTAAAATATAATGTGGTTAATGTTTAAACATTATAAACTTCCACAGTTAATGAAAGATGTCAATCGACATTGCACTAGGTACACACATTAAAATAATCCATTTAGCACTGTTTACTTGCACTTCATTTGATTTTAATTACGGTCACTATCTGTTACTTCTCACATTTAAACATCCTTGCCAGGCTGACAAAGTTTAAAAAAG
The DNA here is from genome assembly GCA_963921515.1 of Calotriton arnoldi. NCBI lineage: Eukaryota > Metazoa > Chordata > Amphibia > Caudata > Salamandridae > Calotriton > Calotriton arnoldi. Next base: position 785,086 of record CAWUFW010004637.1, read on the forward strand.
TGACTTATTTCTCAGTTGGGAACTCTCCTGGGGATGAATTAATCACATTAGCTGACAGGGCTCACTGTCATGTAGTAAAGTGTGACTTTCCATGAGAACCCCTTCTAGGGTTTGTTGTGATCCCATTTTGCTGTGACCAGTCCAATCAATTTCAGCTCGAATGGTCCTATTGAAGCAGGTTGATTGGGATATTGTTGGTCCTTTTCTAATGATGGCACAGGCGATTTAGAACAAACATTGGCAAAGCCAATAAGTCTGGCTTTAATGTGCTTATACATACAAATAAAGGCATGCCCAGGGAGGAGAAGCATGAGGTGCTTGAGGGTTTTAGATCAGACCATGTGTCTGTTCAAACTTTTAATTGCCTGGGTGTCACTTTTGATTACACAGGCCCTTGGCAGTCCCAGGTTAATGCTGCTTGTCTCAGATTAAGCAGGGCTGCTAGGTCTCTATTTTACCTCAATCATAAGGAAGGCAGAGGCTACATGTCTCTCTACATGAAAATGTATAATTTGCAGTGCAATCCTACACCGATTTATGGGGTAGCGGTGTGGGGGCCCCACAATGTATTGGACAAGCACTTGAATTTGTTTGAGTTCCTTGCAAACATGGTACCACTTTGGTTTGTATCTGATGAGGTCTGAGGACCAATCTTGGTAAGATATTTGCAAATATCTGCTCGGCATAAATAGTGAATCTGTTTTCTTTTGAAAAGATGCCGTGCTTTAGCAAAAAGTGTTTTGTTTGGGCTGTCGTTGTTGTTCTACTGATGCTCGATTGGAAGAAAGTCAGCCAGCGCCACCAGAAGGCACCCCAAATTTTGATATGTATGTGAAACATGGCCTTGGCCCTATTATGTTTAATACGTTATGGCACAAATATACGAGGGACAATGCCGAGTTGCAGTGGCCGTTGACAGGCACTTTGATAAACAGAAAATTAATTTTCTATAGGATAAATTGTTTGCGAAAAGAAGTGTTGTAGGGATTCTGCACATACACAGAGCTATGCACAGGATCATTGGACCTCGGAATATAGTGGTGAGCCAACCATAAACCTTAGCGCCTAAAACCCCAACCCGACTAGCTGTAGCATCTCATTAGCAACAATGCTACCAATGATTTGACAACCCAGAACACGGTATCTCTCTCAGGACTCGCAGTAGCAAGAACACCCTTTCATAACTCACTCATACCTGTCCACAACGCGCGTAAGAAGAGACACTGTAGAGGTTAAAATGTTTATTTCAACAACGTGCTCTAAGATACAGTACACGTGCCAGTACTATCAGCATAATGCATAAGAATAATATAATCAGCATAGTTACAACTTCATAGAATATAAACGGGGAAAGCATTTCATAAAGCAGTGGATATAGGGCTAAATGACCTTACCACCCTCCCCGTGCTAGTAGCTAGTTTATTATAAAAACAGAAGACCTCTGGGCTTTGACTAGCAAACCCCCATACCTCAAGATCTAGATGCTAGGTTTATATCATCAGACAAACACGGCTCTTCTCTCTGGAAAGGTTTTTCTCCAAGTGTCTCTAAACGTGAAAATCACAATATTAAAAGCACCCGAATTTCTCCATGGCAGCTGTACCTAGTGTTATGTCTAAGTGCGAGGGACTGGCCAGATCAGCAAGAACAAGGGACATTGTTTTTCGACCTTGTACATGTTGTGCAGACGTAGCCCAAAGGGAACAGGAGAAAAGGTGAAAGACAGAAATGCAGACAGTTCTAAAATAGCCGGGCAGAAGCAGAGGCTGGAAAAACAATGGCACAAAGTAACGTGCGCAAAAAGGCATCATGGCAGCCAGGCCTAAGTCAATGTAGCAAGGCAGACCAGGAGGCCACAAACCACAAGACAGAAGGAGGCAGTCGATGTTTGATTCCCTTAGAACATGGCAAAAGGAAGCTAAACAGAGACGAATAGAAGGAGGCCCGGAAAGGAAAAATGCAGACAGTGACTCAGAAAGCTGTAGCATATGATAGAGAGAAAACAGAGAAAGGTATAGAGTGTGCTGATAGGAAGTTTTGATTGCAATGTGAAAAGTCTTATGTTGCTCGAGAAGAAAATGACATATTTGTGGAGGAATTGTTATATGCTCGGCCCCCACCTCCATACGCCCCGCAGAAAATATATCCTGCCATCCCACAGCCTCAATCGTCCGTCTCTTCTGCCTCTCCTGTGTCTGTTTCTTCTGTTATTGATCCAGCTGCTTTGGCCACCGCGCCTCCTGTCCTTTCTTTGGCTTCGCCTTCTGCGCCTGCGATGACCGCGGGTCTTCCTGTTACACCTATTGTTTCGGCATCTCTCTCTCCAGCTCTTACACCTACGATACAGTCATTAGCGACATTGGTGCCCGTTCCCTCTGTTACTACTCCTTCCCTTTTCCTTCATTGCCCGACGGTACTGAGTAGCGGAATGCCTGTACGTGGATTAGGGGACGGAGACTGGGCGACTGCTAGGGAGCGACTGGGGCGGATATTGATACGATCTGATGTGGGTGATGAAGTGAAGAAGGTGGTAGCCAATCAGGCCGCTGAGTTGGCTCGTCATCACCCCATTTACAGTGTGGAGGATGTGTGGAGTGTGATGAAAGATTATGAGCCGTTTGTGCAGCAGCACGCCCTTAAGCACATGTCGGCTATTTTGATTGGACTGTGGGAACAGTGTTTCAATGATGCCGCACCTCAGATTATTTATATTAGGGACAATGTGTATGCTGCTGATATGGCACCTAGTAAGGTCTTTGGTAATGTCGCAACACTGGTCGCTTATCGAGGTAGGCTGCTTGAGAAGAGCCCGAAGACAGAGTCCCAATTACCGATGAGGGAAGTCCACCCCATATATCACCCTGAAATACCAGATCTACGGGATAAGCATAACATTGTTACTAGACCCCGGGTAGAGGCCCGGTTTCAGGAACAATGGGTTTATACTGCATGGAAGAGGAGTGAGGTTTTGTCCCTTAAGACTCAGTTACCCAACCCAAGGAAAAATCCTACTGCATATTATAAGGAATTGACAGAGGCCCCTTCTTCAACAGTGATGACGCTTGCAGATATCGAAATGTTCTTTGGTTTACTGGTACCCGTTGATATTTGGAGGCAGGTACACACACAGGACCACGTTTCAAAATTGGGTGGTATCTGGGATCAGATTAAGGCATGGGACCAGGAGAGGAAGCCTGGTGAGAAGCCTAAGGCCGAGATACTAGCCTTGCCTGGCCAAATTATTACCTATATGCATTCTCTTATTCCACCAAGAAGGGTAGACTGGGACAAGTTAATGGCATGTCGTCAGAAGAAGGATGAGAGTGTGTCTAGTTTTTTCACTCGATTTGAAGGTGTGTTTTGGGATTTTAGCAGACAGGATTTGTCGGTGGAGGGAGGTGTCTGATTGTTCGTTAACAGATTTGTTACGAACCTGCTTCCTGAGATCGCGACTCGGTTGCAGGCTTCAGAGAGCACTTGGACCACCTCCTCCCCTTCTGTAATATTGAGTATGGCACAGTTTTATGAACATAGGGAAAATGAGGAGAAGGAGAAGGTGGAGAAAAAGCACAAAGAATTGAAGACAAAGGTGTTATTGCAAAAAGCTTCTCGAGGGAATGGTAGAGGACGTGGTGGTCTGGACCGACAGCTTCCGCGTGCTAGCAGGAACACTATGCCTGTAGGACCGAATCAGTGTGCATACTGTAAAGAGGAGGGACACTGGTCAGCGAGTGTCCTGTGCTTTTGCAAAAGGTGGCAGTCCCGAGGGGACGAGGGTCTCGTGGACGGGGTCGCGGAGATGGTGGCCAGGACAGGGTTCAGGCTGTTGGGACATCGAAGGGTCACACTGACCAGAACTATTTTGACAACCCTAGGGGCAAACAGTACTACCATGATGACTATGATTTGGACGAGGTGACGGATGTCTCACAGCTAGGACAGCCAGGGACAGGGTGAGGGACCAGTTCAGATACCTGTAGATCAGCGCAGTCCTTACGTTACTGCAGATTTGCATGGCTCAGCTAAGGAATTTTTGGTGGATACAGGTGCTATGAATAGCTCTATTTCCCGTTCACTGGTCCCTGGGGCAGCTCTGTCTGGCCATAATAATGTTTCGGTAGCATTTTCTGGTGTACCAGTTGTAAGCCCCATTTCCAAACCTCTCACATTGACTATAGGTCCTTTTACTGTGGAAGTCTTGTCAATCTATCCCTGCTGGATACTTTGTAGCAGGAAAGGGAGCCCCTCACGCGGGCGCTTTGGCTGCAGAACTTTTCCTCCGGTCCCTGACGGTCCTGCGAGGAGGAGCTACGGGTGCAGGAGCGCCATAAATCTAATTGAGGTGTCCCGCTGCGCGGGACGCGCGAGGGGGGCGCCGGCTGGGGCGAAGACTGGGCCAAGACGGGTCCGTCTGAGTCCGTCTGAGTCCGTCTGAGTCCGTCTGAGTCCGTCTGAGTCCGTCTGAGTCCGTCTGAGTCCGTCTGAGTCCGTCTGAGTCCGTCTGAGTCCGTCAGAGGCCGAAGGAGGCTGGGCTGGGCCCACTCTCTTCGCTGTGAGGACCGGATGAGTAACTACATGAATAAAATATAGGGCTGTGAGGTACGGTTACAAAACATTGTTCCCGATTGAAACAGAATTGCCCGAGGAGGTTTTTATCTCATTTTGTATTTCTGTGTACACGAGACACTGGTTACTGTGAGACTCCGTAATTTGTGTTAAGATAGTTGCTAGAGGGTTCTTTTTTTTTTTTTTTTTTTTAGATAGTTAGATAGATTTACTGACAATATGGGGAAAAGAAAATTATTAACAGCCCAGCTCCCGCTCCCGAAAAAGGTCGCTGGGGACACACAGCAAACATTACTGACCTACTTGACAGGGGCAATGGGAGCAATTGAAAAGCAAATATGTTCAGTAGAGGAGTCACTAGTAGCAACTTCACAAGATTTACATGATGGGATTAAAAACCCTATTGAAGGGATAAATGGAGAGGTATGCCCGTTTGGCGTAGACGTACACTGTGTAACACTGCAGAACGGCTGTGTCCAGGACATGACTGATCAAATAATATCGAGTAGTCAGGAAAGTCTTACTCAGCCCCCACAAAAAGAACAGAAGTATTACTCGATACCGATAAGAGTATAGAGATAATAGAGGCTACGGGTCAGTAAAATACCTATTAAACCGATTATAGAAAATATGTCAAAAAAAGTTAAACCCGTCAAAAAAGCAGTAGTGGGTAAAAAAATGGCATTGAAACCATTGCCAGAGACGGACAACAAATTAAATTCATCTACTAAGGAGGCCGATACAAAGAATATATATACTCTTGTACAGAAATTAGATCACTATCTCAGAGAATCTCTTTCAATGATAGAGGAAGGGTAATTATGAGTGAACAGACGTTAACGGGCCTTTTAGCTAAAGTAGACACCCTTAAAGATGTATGTGATAAACACGAAGAAAGGGTGGATGGCAAGGCCGAAATAAGTGGGGGCCCTAAAACACAGAATGAAAAAGGTCAGCCTTATCAAGAAGGAGATTGTAGAAAATCTAATATGAGTTTATTTCAGCCCACTCCCCCATTTGATCAAAATGGTCAATGTTTGATGAAGATGCAAAAAAAGGGGAATAAGGAAGTAATTGCTAAAAACTGCGCCTCTAATTCGACTCCCCTTTACCAACATAATGTACCTCCGCCCACGAATACTATCCCCAATGAGCTACCTCATTTAGATCTACCCCCACCTTGTACACCATACACGGTAATACTTGCCAACGTACCAAAATTAAGAACGGAGGATACAGAATCCTGGGAAACCTTAAGAAATAAGGCCCTCCATTGGTTAAGTACAAGGGTTGGATTTACGGAACAACTTTTTTTGGAGTATAAAATGGGTCGGAGGGTGAAATGGGTCGGAAAAAGTCAAAAAACCCTTCCGGGAGATTGTGTGGTTTTAACATTTAAAACACCCCACCTGGTCGAAAAGATTTTAAGGAAGGGGGGAGATAAATCCGTGAACATGGGGGGTATAAACATTTTGCCCCTAGGTTTTTTCTACCGACCACTCACTACTCTGATGGAGATAGGAGGTACTAATCGAGTGAATGAAGTAAGATATGAGAATGTATATAGTGTTCCATTGAGAAACTGCTTTGCACCGTTGTCCTCATTAGAGGAGATTGATTGACTGAATATTCAACCTAATGATATTGCTGTCAACCCGCCAGTTCAGATTATGCAAGAACTAGGTAGGATTGACTTGACCAACTATATTACTTCCTTATATGAGGGAGATAGTCCGCAGAAACAGAGGGATCTACAAAAAGCTAATTATACAAACTCTAAATTAAGGCTATGTGATACGATGGAGCCGGGGCCAAGTATGGGGAAAATGGGGGAATTATTTCCCAACCTGTCCACAAATACTCAAAATGATACTCAAATCCAGCCAATGAACAATGAGAATAACATCACGATACTTTATTGGAACATAGCCGGCCTACGATCCAAATTAACTAATCATCTCTGGTTTGACTTTGTAAGGAAATTTAATATTCTCTGCTTACAAGAGACTTGGTCATTGAAAGAAATGCATATCGAGGGTTTCAAGACATTTCATACATCAGCAGTCCCATCAATATCTGGGAGGTCAAAGGGAGGCCTGAGTATATATGTCTCGAATCTCCTAAAAGTAAATAAGGTTTTGTTTAGTATTACAGACCCGAATTACCAAATAGTGACTATGAATATAGACAAACGGGATTCTGTTGTTCTGATACATTTTTATAATAACGCTCAGAAAGAACATGTGGTAGCTATGATAAAGCAGCTTAGAAGTGCCCTACAAGACATCCAGAATGACAGCAGAGAAAATGTATTATTTGTGTGGGGGTGATTTTAATACTGCTTTGTGTCCACATAGTGATGATGGACTATGCGGACTAACAGATGAAAATGATTGTAACTTACCGCATTTCTCACATAGTGCACATGGAGATGGTTTAAATGAGATTTTATTTCTTTTAGATATGGGTTTTGTAAATGTACTGAGTTCGCCACCTATCCCTTTTACACAGACTTTTAATGGGAGAGGGTTGAGCACTATTATTGACTTTATAGTAATTCCAAATAGATTTGCTTCCCGGATATTAAGTTTTAAAACACATAGGAACGCTTTAAGTGACCATTTTCCCTTAAGTGTGACTATATCTGTCCCTACAAAAATATACGGAGCCCATAGTAGGAGGATTCAATTGATCCAAGATTTGGTAATTGATAGATTAAATGGTTATTCCCTAAAGTGGGGTCAGGTAGAGCCACGTACAATTATTAAAACAGTGGTAGAGAAAAGTTTAGAACAAATTTTTAAATGTTTGGATGAGCATACACCATATGAGGTGGTATTGGATTCCTATGCACAAATAACAGAAACAATAAGGAATACATTGAAAGTTGAAATAAAGAAGGGGAAAAAGAAGAAAAGTGGGTGGTTCGATAATAACTGCACAAAGGCCTATACTAACTTAAAGCATGCTTTACACAAAAAAGAGAGGGATGGTGCGGAAATAAGGCAGTGCAGGAAGGCATACAACCAAATGATGAAAATACGAAAAGGCGAATTAAAAAAGAATATTTGGGCCGATTTACATAAGGCAAGTATAGAAAGGGATAGCATCGCCTTTTGGCGTGTGGTTAACTCTCCTTTTCTGAGATCTGAAGAGACCCCAACTATAGAAATTGCAATTGATGAAGGACAGTGGATAGATCATTTTTCTAAAATGTTTAGTAAGACTAAGGAGGAAAGAGCTATAACTGGGACTCCTGTAATTCTTAGTCCCTTAAAACAAGATATTCCAATGAATTTAGATTTTACCCTTGAAGAGGTACAATCCGCTTTGAAAGCTAGTAAGGGCGGAAAGGCCCCGGGCCCTGATGGAGTCCCAGTTGATATTTTTAAACAAAACATAGAACTATGGGGTCCATTAATAAAGCAAGTGCTTGCAGCCTGCTGTAAAGTTGGACTCATGGCAACCTGGTCTGAGTCACTCATGGTACCAATCTTCAAAAAAGGTGATAGACAGAATCCAACATGCTATCGTCCTATATCTTTGTTGGATTCGGTGGGAAAAGTGGCAGGCCGTATTATACTAAATCGCCTCCAGCAATGGGCTGAAGACAATAATGTATTATCGGACCTACAATTTGGTTTTAGGGGGGGTCTTGGAACTATAGAGCAGTGCCTTAATTTAACAATTTTAATGGGGAAATACACAAAAGTAAAAAAAGGAAAACTGTACTTGGCCTTTGTAGATCTCTCTACTGCGTTTGACTGTGTATGCCACGAGAAATTATGGATTATTCTTGGGGCAATGGGGGTTGATCCTCCCTTAATCCAATTTATAAGAGAACTCTACTCGGATGCAAGAGCTAGGGTACGGTATGGACAGAATGGAGAATATACAGCACCATTCCATGTGGAGAGGGGGTAAGGCAGGGCTGTGTCCTGGCACCTTTCCTGTTTTCTCTATATACCAACGGCTTGGAAGAAGTCATGCTCGAAGGGTGCCAGGACCTACCTCAGATACAAAAACGCCCCATACCTGCCCTCCTCTACGCGGACGATGCTGTAGTTATGGCCCAAACTCCACTAGAGCTCCAAAGGGCCCTTGACAGATATAGTGAGTACATGAAAAGTCTAGATTTAAAAATCAATGTTACCAAAACTTTTATAATGAGCTGCGGGAGGAGTGCTAGAAGTCAGAGGGCTATTTTTATTGAGAATAAAAAGTTGAATCTACTAAGACGTACCCTTATTTGGGTATTCTCATAGACAATAAGGGTACGTGGCAACAGGCCATTAAAGCTAGGAAACTACTCTTTATGAGAACTACAACAGCCCTAGTTAAAATTCTCACAGAAATTGGGTAAGAGGCCCCCAACTGAGTTGGTTAAAATCTACCAGGCAAAGTGTGTTAGTACAGCAACGTACGGGGCTGGGATTTGGGGATACTGTAATGTATCCGAATTACAGAGAGTAGAGAACGCCTTTCTGAGGTATTTACTGGCCGTCCCATGCTCGACGTCAACTTATATTTGCCACACTGAGCTGGGGTTACATTATATCTCGGATATAATAAAGGTCCAACCAGTTTTACTGTGGCACCGAATTTGGACCTCGCAAAAAACAACATTTAATCAGAATGTGTTAAGTGACACTCTCAAACTTGAACAAGCTCTATATATTAGGTGGTTGAAATATATTAAAGAGTTTATGATGGATTTGGGCCAACCTGAACTCTTTTTTAATCCCTCATTGATGTGTTTAATCCCTAGAAAAGTTTTTAAAAAGCTATGTATGACTCACATGGAGCAAATTAGATACGCTGGTGAGGCATATAAATCGACAGTGCAATTGAACCAGTCGATACGTATAACAAATGCAATGCAGCCATACTTAATCTATATACTGTCTGGTTACGACAGATTTGTCCTTACACGCTTTAGATTAGATGTATTCCATCGACTAGTATCTTTCCCCATGGTAAATGATTGGTCCAAAAATCTAATAAATTGCCCTTGTGATGGATCTTCACCACAAACATCAATCCATGTGGTCTTGTTTTGTAAACATTACCTGGAGCTAAGAAAGAGGTGGATCCTACCTATTCTGAGAATTTGGGGCTTGAGGCAATGTCGCCCTGCCTATTTGGCATTGCAGTTTTTAGATAATGAATGTTTTATAAGAAACATTGCTTCCTTTTTAAAAGGTATAATTAAATGCAGGACATTTTTTTTGAATTCAGTCTCACCCGCAAAATTATGATTAACGGTCTTTTTTTTTTTTTAACAAACTGATTTTAATTGGGTATTTTAAAGTAATTGTGATTTATATTGTGAAAAATGTTTTTAGAGTTAACATGTGTAGTGTGATTTGTAGTAATTGTGATAAAGATTCTGAAATTGTGCTTTTATGGTTTTGTGATTTAAAATGAAAACCGAATAAAGCAAATTTGAATTACTGTGGATTCGCCATTTTTTGTTGACCTCTAATTGCGGAGAGAATTTGATGGGCTTAGATTTATTAAAGAAGTTGCATGCAACCATTTATTGTTCTCCGGAAGGTGTTTACATGACAATTGGTCCGAATGTGGTCAGCTCTAAGCAGTGTCTGTCCAAAGATGCACCCCTCACTGCTGAATTTAAGGATGTGCCGCCCCGTTGTGGGCAACAGGTGACACGGACGTAGGACTATTGCAAATTCCCCCAGTTTCCATTAAAGTTAAAGACAATGCTGTTTTGCCTCGTTTTCCTCAGTACAAAATACCACAAGCAGGGGAGCGTGCCTTGTTGCAGATTATACAAGACTTGATTCAGTCAGGGGTTGTTGAAGAGATGACTGCGAATGTGTGTAATAGCCCTATTCTTCCCATTCTTAAGAGGGCACCTTCAGGCTCCTCTGATGATCATCCAGATGTTTATCACTTTGTGATTGACTTGCACCAAGTTAATAAAATAGAGGTACCTCAGTTCCCGGTGGTCCCTGACATTACTGCCCTTCTGACGATGATTCCTTCCTCGGCTAAATTCTTTTCTGTCATTGATCTGAAAAATGCATTCTTTAGTATCCCGATCCATCCCGACAGCAGGCACTTGTTCGGTTTTACATTAGCTGGCAGAAGCTTTAGATTCTGTCGAGCTCCTGAGGGCTATACTGAGAGCCCTAGTATATATAGCCAAGCCCTGAAAGCCCAATTGGACTCCCTCACGCTCCCTTCAGGTAATGTATTGCTTCAGTATGTGGATGATATTCTCATTGCTTCTGACACTGAAAAGGGATGCAAAGACAGTACGGTTAAGTTGTTGCTGCATCACCACGGACATAAAGTGTCCCTATCTAAATTTCAATATTGTTGACAGGAGGTCACCTATTTAGGTCACCTACTGTCGAAGGAGGGTAGGAGATTGACCCCTGAGCGCATCAGCACCATTGTTAAAATGCCTATCCCTAAAACTCAGAGGGATGGGCGCGCTTTTATTGGCATTACTTCCTACTGTCGCCAATGGATCCCTAATTATTCGTTACTAATAAAACCCCTGCTCGCACTAACCACTAAAGATGTGCATGAACCCCTGCCTTGGATGCCTGAATGTCAGCAGTCTTTTGAGCAATTAAAAGTTGCGCTTTGCTCTGCACATGTGCTTGGTACGCCTGACTACATGAAGCTGTTTGTGCTGTACGTACACGAGACGGCCGGTTGTGCGCTTTCTGTCTTAACACAGGCCTTTGGAGGTAAGCAACGGCTGTGTGCTTATTTTTCTCCTCTTCTTGACCCAGTCGCAAGAGCCCTCCCGAGTTGTCTAAGAGCGGTCACTGCAGTGGCCATCTCGATGAGGCAATCGGCTGGGCTCGTACTTGATACCGACCTCACAGTCATGGTGCCCCATGCTGTGGATACACTTTTGAATAAAACTAAGACATAGCACCTCACCAGTGCACGTCTGACTGGCTATGAATTTACTCTCTTTGCACCACATGTCACGATTAAAAGATGTGCCACTCTAAACCAGCCATATTGCTACCCCTCCCTTCTGAGAGTGAGGAAATTGATATACATGATTGTCTTTTTCGAACGAATTGTCTTTATCTGACCCCCAAGGGGAACTATATGTCCATGGCTCTTGTTTTAAGCTACCAGATGGCACTACAACAGCTGCATATGCAATCACAACACTACACATGGTAGTTGAGACGTTACGAGTTCCCTACCAGTCGGCCCAAGCTGCAGAGCTCGTTGCCCTTATTCGAGCTTGCGAGTTGAGTGAGGGACTGGCTGACAATATTTATACCGACAGCCAGTATGCTTTTGGAGTGGCCCATAATTTTGGGCGACTCTGGGCAGAGAGGGGGTTTCTCACTTCCCATTGGATGAAGATACAAAATTGCCCTCTTATACATAGGCTTTTGTCGACCCTGACACTCCCCAAGAAATTAGCGATAATAAAATGTAGTGCCCACAAGGCAATAACTGATGATGTGGGTAGAGGGAACGCATTTGCAGACCAGACAGCTAAGGAGACAGCCCAAACAAAGATGAAAAGGATGTTTGTAGCAGGTCCAACTAGGTGGGTGCCCGAGGTTACCATGTTTGAGGATATGTTGGCAAATGTCAAGGAGATTCAGAGTGAGGCAACGATTGAGGAGTTAGCAGTATGGCAGGAAAGCACGGCACGTTTGGATGATGAAGGGTGTTGAACGGATAAGTCAGGGAAACAGAGATGGATGTTACCAGATGCATACGTTCTCCCCGTAGTCACTATGGAGCACGGGCCAGCCCATATCAGTGCAAAAGGTATCTGTAAATTGTTAGATCCTGTATGGCACAATGACAATATCCCAAAGACGGCTGCCCATTTGGTCAAATATTGTATGGTGTGTATGATGCACAATCCTGGGAAGGGTACTCCTACGCCACCTGGCAATTTCGCACCCCCTACTTTCCTTTTTGAGGTCCTCCAATTAGATTACATAGAGATGAATCGAGTCAACAATCTGAAATATGTGTTAGTGGTTGTTTGCGCATTCAGTAAATGTGTTGACGCTTACCCCACCAAAGAAAAAACAGCCATAGCGACTGCGAAGGTGCTCCTCAAGGAGTTCTTTCCTCGCTTCGGCTTGCCCCGTTTGATTTGGAGTGACAATGGAAGTCACTTCAATGCGAAAATTATCCAATTAGTGTGTGAGGGACTACATATCTGACAGAAATTTCATGCTGCACATCACCCCCAGTCAGCAGGCTTGGTTGAGAAGTTGGTTCAAAGTGGTTGTAAGGGCAAGACTGATTTCATACTTCTTCAGGAAAAAATTCCAGTCAGACAAAAGTTCATTTTGCTGGTTGTTTTTAAGGTGTTTTCACTCTATCCGTGAGAGTGAGTGAGAAACAAACAAACCGACAGCCAACACGTGTTTCACCCCTTTACATGGCCATCCGGCCTGGGGCTTCCTCAGGGCGTTGCAATAGGAAATGTATGAGTAGAGTCGTCTGTGTTGATACTGTCTTGTAATTTCTTATAATAACGGGCGTAATGCCGATCTGGTCGATTCTGTCTGAAGGTGTGGTAACCAGCGTGTGTTGTGTGGCGGCCATTTAAGATGGCGTGGACAAGTACTTCCGGGTCATAGAGTGATTGGGTTACCCGGTGTAGCTGGGTGCCATGTTGGATTGGTCCGTGTAGTATATGGCGGCGTGAGTACAATGGTACTCTCAAACTGAAGTTAGCAACGATTTGGGAGAGCACAGGGTTGCAGTGGCCAGATGCTTTACCATTAGCCCTTTTGTCAACAAGAGCCACGGCTCATTCTAGGACAGGACTGTCACCCTACGAGGTCGTGTTTGGGCGTCCAGCAAATGTTTGAGACGTCCCGCGACCTCGACGATTTTCAGAAATTGAATATCCTCTGTTAGTGGACTATTTGTATGAGTTGAGTAAAAGTCTGCGTTCTATTCACCAACAGATCCAGGACACACTTCCACCAGCACCTGAGGGGCCCGGGCATAACATTCGGCCCAGAGACTACATCCTGACGCGTAACTTTCAGAGGAAAGGAAGTTTGGAGCCACGGTGGAAGGGGCGGGTCCAGGCGCTCCATGCCACCCGCACAGCAGTCAAGGTTGCCGGCCGAAAGAATTGGATATACAGTCAGCACTGCCGGAAAGTACCTCTTCCTCTGCCTTAGGACCAGTGGATCCTTGATGGCGTCGGGGATTCGGAGTGGGAGCAGGTGCCCCGCTTTGTCCCCTTTTCGGATGCTCAGCTGATGTGGACCCAAACAGAGGATGAGAATGATGCAGTGTTGAATGTGGCAGTGCCCCCTGAGGTCAGGACCATTCAGGAGCCCTGTTCTACTGGCTCAACTGTGCTCGAGTCCCAGTCTATTGGCCCCTCTGTGTCTGAGCCCCCTGAGCCCCTCTTTCCTGACCCTTCTGTGCCTGGAGTAGCTAGGTACAATCTGCGCCCCGACGGAGGAACAGGGCACCAGAGGAGAAGTCAAATTAGTAGGGATGGACTGTAAGAAATAGGGTGTACCTTGCCTATGGTACCAATGGTACTTTAGGGAGAGGCGAGATTGGTGCATTGTTCGGACATTGGATAGGATAGACCGAATGGGCTTCCCTGGAGGGAGGTACCTTATCCTGAGCAACGTGGGATTTCCTTAAGAGCTGGGAATAGCTCCACCGCCGGTGCTCAACAGCGCCAACGTTGATGAACAATAGGAGTCTACCAGTGAGGCTCAAACGGACACTGGAAACATTTGCCCCTTTTTTTGTTTTCTTGTCATCAGCCTTATTGCATTTCCTTTCCTCTGATTACAATGTACCCATTTGGCCGACCTATTACTGAGGAGAAGCAGCCATTTGCGGCACCGCGTTTAGAGCAGGATGGATCTAGTTGGTCTGGTTGGTCCACAAAGAGTAAAATAGTTTTTGTAGTGACTGTCGTAATTTTCCTGATAACAGTCCTTGGTATAGCATGGTTTCTGGAGGAGCAATACCCAGTACATTCCCTGGTTGGTACAACCCCTGTCCCCCCATGTTTGTTACTTTGGCCCCTCATAAAGGAGAACATCGAAAAACATATGTAGACAATGTATTTTTGCAAATGCTGCATCAGGCACACGATACGTCTAATGCTATTAATTGCTGGATCTGTGGTTTACTCCCTTCAGTTACACATAAGAGTGATGTTTTGTTATCAATGCCGTTATCCTATCTTGGGAGTTGCGAGGGGTGATTTGAACTGTTTACTATGGTGCATCATCATTTTCATTCCTCCGCTATGAATATGACATCTGCTGACTCTCGCACAGTGGTAGAATATATATGTTTCCACCAAGGATTTAATTCCACGGGGTCAGAGGGACAAGGGACTCCGAGTACATTGTCCCCAACAGCTTGTATGAATATGTATGAGAAGGTAAAGAACGAAAAATGGCTCTGAAATGAAATGTTGGATTTTCAAGGGTTTAATGCCACAGAATATTTCTGATCCTTCCAGATACGCAATATTACTAAGGATGAGGCGATGCCGGTGTCAGTAGTTAACACGACAGCTGGGTTTTGTGTCCAGGGGATAGGGAAGGTAAAAGTAGGAGAGAGCAATTGCAATTACACATACACGTTGAGTACGACTAGTAGCCCACCTTTACTCCCACCACATAATGTTTATTTTGTTTGTGGGTCCCAAGCTTATGTTTGGCTTCCTAGGGGATGGTCAGGTATGTGTTACCTCTCTTTCCTTCTTCCCCCAGTGTATATAGCACCGTCCAACTAGCATAAGGACCATCGATTGCAGCGCAGGAGCACATACCTGTCCAGAGTCAGAAGAGTTATTAACACTGAAGATATAGATCAGACAGATACCAGTTTGCAGCAGTTCACAGATGCCATGAAGGGTATCATACCCTTTTAGGGCCCTATGTCCAATAGCCTTAACATTCGTCGGCTCACAAGAGTTGCAGAAGGGGTAATTAATACCACAGCTGGAATTTTGACAAATATTACAGCTGAGCTTCAGGCTACGAGGCTCGTTGCTTTACAAAACAGGATGGTGTTAGACGTCATCCTTGCTGACCGGGGAGGGCCCTATCGCGTCATTGGCAGTAGTTGTTGTGTATGCATCCCAGACCACGCCACTAATGTATATGCTGCTATCCAGAAGTTGCATAGGCTTGCCTCTGACATCCACCAAGAAAATGGTACATGGGCTCTCTCTGGATGGTTCTGGGGTTTATTCGCGTCCTGGGGTTGGAAGAGTCTTATCTTTCTAGTTGCAATTGCTGGTATAATTTTCACCTGTTGCTTGTGCATACATTGTCTTCCTACTTGCAGTGCTAATTGTGTAAAAACACTGACACCCAAACAGAAGGTTCCAGTACAGGACCCTAAGACAGTGGCCATGATGATGAAGGATATCCAGGACCTAATGCCAATAGATGAAGGCATTTTTGAATATTGATAATGCGTGTATTAACATGTAGTAGTAGTCTTCATGGTATGCCAGGAGTTGTTTGTTTTTTAAACAGTAGTAAAATGTTTAGCAAATGCTAAAAGGAGGGTCTGTTGGAATGGAAAATGCTTTAGGCCGACTTTCCCTAGCATTGTACGATTTAAGTTAGCCTTTGCGGCACCATTTTGTATTCAGCCCCCATTTTATACCATGATCGAAACTAAACTTCTGTCTCATTCTGTTTGCCTCAGCAGAAAGCAGCCTCGATATTTCTTTTTTCCTGTTTCTTCAAGGTTGAGCTTCTCTGCACTAATGAATAGACTGTTTAGTCACTGCATACCTTTCCCGTTAGATAGGCCTGCTCCCACCCTTAGAGTGGCGGGCACGGGCAGAGTAACCTTGGACCTGAGATAGCATGTACCCGGTCCTAGGAGTGCAACTCATCCTTCTGTGTCTCCTTTGTTCACCAGCTACTAACTGGAAAATTCCAGTCTGGGCGTGTCCTTAGGGGTACTGGAAATGTATATCATGTAATACCATGTTGGTGGGGGTCAGTCCCTCTGCAGCAATCCAAGGAGGCTGGTCAGACTGGACTCCACTCGAGTGTATGACTAATAAATAACTTTGGTTTGTATTCTCTACTGTCTGACCGACTCTTCATTTGTTTCGAAGGCTAAGAGGTGGTCACGAGTGACCCGGGTGGCCCTAATCGGGTCACTTCCTTCAGGACTGTGACTTTTCTTTGCTGCTGACCTTTCGCAGGTCTGTCCTATCGGAAGGACATGCTTCTCCTCCTCGTGGAGCTCTCGCAGGCCCCATCCCCTCCTCAGGGATCTTCACGGTGCTCCTCTACCTGGATGGAGGGTCACCTTTTGCCCTCCAGGGCATAGTACTGGCGCCTCAAACCTGTGTCGTTGTGGAGCTTGCTCATGCCTCCGTTCAGGCATGCTTGGCACGGTCGGTCACTTCATGTGACATGTTCAATGCTGGGCCAGCAGTGGCCATTCTGTGCATCGGACGGCCGGCTGGCACAGCCTCTTCCTGTTCAGCATTGCTTCCTCTCTGCGGAGAGGTCTCTCTCCCCCGGACTCCTGCCTGTAATGTCAGGTTCGCTGGTGCGGACTTCTGCACACCTCTGACTTCGCGCTCTCAGTTCTCCTTCAGGGGCGCCCTCGGCTTGCGCTTGACTTGCCCATTTTCTAGCTTGCGGGGTTGTTCATTCCCCACTTGGGGCGGGTGCTGCAATTTCTTCACTTGCGCTGGCATCAGACAGCCGCTAGATTTTGCACGCGCAGCGCACGTTCTCCTTGCGCCTTTCGTGGGCTTCTTATCTTGGGATTTGCTGGTCTTGGCATCACTGGATTCTTGGCAGCTGTCTTGGCTGGGCAGCCTAGGGCTTCCAGGAGCTCTTCGCTGGGGTTTAGCACTCTCTCTCCTCGAATGAGAAATAGTCCACAGGAGTTCATGTTAAATGTTGCAGCAGCATGCTCTATGTAAGGTGAGGTCGCAAGGGCTCATATGTACAGCCCATCTCCCATCGGGGCACATTCGAATCATCTGCTCATTTGGGTGTAGTTCACAGAGCTGCCACTAGGTGGTGCTGCATCCACTCCTTCGCAGTAGCAGCCTTTCTGCCCCTGTAGGTCGTGTGTCTCTAGCGGAGGTTGTCGGTGCAGTTTCAGACTCTTGACCATGCACTCTCACCCACCGGGATGCTGTAAGCAGCCAGTGTGCCTCTACCTGCTGCACTGTTCTTCCATGCACCTCTGTGCACCACCGGTGCTCAACTGGTAGGCAGACGTCAGGAACCAAAGGCATGCCTTGCTGCTTGGGGCGAGATCGTTGGTCACTGATAGGCTTTTTTGGGACTGGCAGCAGTGTGGCAGATATATTGCACCCATCTTAACTGTATCAGCGTGCCTCCTTGAAGTCACGCACTCAGGCCCGGGTGAGGTGTCGCGAGTAGCTGCTAGGTGGCGCAGTAGCCGCCGCTCCATCCAGGCAGGCCATGGCATCTTTTCTCAAGCTGCTGGCATTACTGCTCATGCAGGCACGGGATGTTCTCTTCTTCCAAGGTTGTAGCAAACAGCTGCCAGCTAATGGTGGGCACGGTGCCGCCCGGTTGGTCACTCTGCCTCTTTACTGTATCGTATGGTGCTCAGCAGGCTGCTGAAGTGAGGCATGGGCCTGTGAGGAGGGGGGCATGCATACAGGCCTTACTGGTCAAAAGTAAGCAGGTGCAGGCAGCCAACAGCCGGTGCTCGGCCCGGCAGTGTCCCCCAGTGCTGTGTGATTCTCCGGCACATCATCCAGGCCCCATCCACGCCTGCCGCTTGGGCAGAGCCAGTCGGGACAGCTCCCCCCGCTCCAACACATACCAGTCGGGCTCTGTTGGTGCTGTGCGCCTCCCCGCACAGCACCTCCTCCCCGGGACACAGGCGGCTGCCTGGAGCAGAAGGTAGCTGCAGCAACAGGTATTGGCAAAATGCTTCAGGGTTTCTGATATGTGGGAGCCCTTCTTGTTGCTCTTCGCCGCCAGAGGAAACTCCAGGGTCCAGGTTCCCTTGCAGCCGAGAACACCGCCGACGCCCGCATCACGCGCCTGGAGGCGCTTTGAGGTTCGCTGCAGGGCTCCCGCAGCGCGGGAGGCCCTTCTTGCTGCTCTTCCCTGCCAGAGGAAACTCCAGGGTCCAGGTTCCCTTGCGGCCGAGAACGCCACCGACGCCCGCATCACGCACCTGGAGGCGCTTTGAAATTCGCTGCAGGGCTCCCGCGGCGCGGGAAGCCCTTCTTGCTGCTCTTCGCCGCCAGAGGAAGCTCCAGGGTCCGGGTTCCCTTGCGGCCGAGACCACTGCCGACGCCCGCATCACGCGCCTGGAGGCGCTTTGAAATTCGCTGCAGGGCTCCCGCGGCGCAGGAAGCACTTCTTGCTGCTCTTCGCCGCCAGAGGAAACTCCAGGGTCCAGGTTCCCTTGCGGCCGAGAACGCCGCCGACGCCCGCATCACGCGCCTTGAAATTCGCTGCAGGGCTCCCGCAGCGCGGGACGCGTGTGGGCGAAGCCCGGGCCAAGGGCGGGCCCGTCTGCGTCCGTCAGCGGCAGGAAGAGGCGGGGCAGGGCTAACCCCTTTGGTCTTTCCAGCATTTAATTTGACTTACCCAGCTGCTGGTATTGTACTTTTTGATTTCTGTATTGTACAATTTGCTTTCGCCATTCTCTGATAAGCTGACCTGGGGATTTCTATATTTGTTGGTGCTGTTTCCGTTTGGTTTTGTGGGGAGCGAGGGTTTGGATAGTGGTTTTAAAGAGTCGAGAATCCCTCCTGGGTCTATCGTGTTCTCTACTACACTACGTAGCTAACGAAAATATCTGAAATGGGCAAAAGGAAGAACCTAGACAAGGTGCAGGATACGGCCAATTCTAAAAAGAAAAAGAAGTCCCTGGGCGCTATTTGCCATGAGACTATGGATCGAATTGAACACATATTGACTGAGTGTCAGGAAATAGTAGATATAGACCCATTGAAATCTTCCGTTCAGGTGGGTAGTACAACACCAACTTTAAATAGAGCTGAAGACCCAACAAACCCTTTGGGCCCCACAGTTAGCCCCATAGTTAGCGCAACTCAAGGGGAAAGATTAGTTAAGCGAGTCCCCAGCATGTTCCAACAGCGTGCAAAAGGAAAGAGCAGGGGCACAAAAAGACGGTCACTGGATTTGGAACCAGATCAGACCATGTCAGCTCTAGGTACTCAGTCAATTGGGTTACCTGGTACCGCTCAAGCTATTCAAATAGAGTGCTACAATAGATTCGATGCTATTGCCCCCATTGATGTAGAGAGTATAGGAATGAGACAAAAAAACCTCGAATCCTCTTATAATACTGTTTTGCCTGAAGTACTCGCACTGAAGTTAGTTATAGAGTCACTAAGGGATGAGGTGGCTGCTCTCAGGAGGGAGGTTATCACCCTAACTGAGAGGGTTCCCTGCGGAAAAAATGTATTTCAAGGGTTGCCCCCCGTATTACATTCAGCAGTACATCTTTCAGTAGTGGATAGAGACAAGGGGTTGCATTCTCGGGGCAGTGCAGCGACCTCCGAGAGACCCCCTCTCCCTAAAATTCCCCTAACTACACCTAACCCCCAGGCAACAAGTCTTAGGAACCTTCACCCAAACCGCACTGATGTAGTGACACAAACAAAAAATAGGTTGCCAGGAGCTGCTTGTGCTAACACACATTCGAGGGCCATGGACAGAGGCGAGGTGACATCTGTTAGGAATCATGTCCCGGGATTAGTAAGGGAAGGTGTTTACATGAATCAGAGTAAACTGTCTGTTCAGAATGTGATCTATCTTACCGAAGTGCCCAAACTTTACCGGGTAGGATTGGAGGACCATGAAGCCCTGAAAAATAAGGTCATACATTGGCTGTGATCATCCCATCACTGCTATTCAATAATCAGAGACGATATTGAATATGCAGAGAGACTTACTCTCCCTGGGCTGGCTAGTGACACGATTGAAGTGAGATTTTCCAATAGGGACATAGTCGATGGGCTCCTAGCTATGGATTTCCGTACAATCCCCCCGGCCAATACTTCTATTTCCATTAGATATAGGCGTCCATCCAGATCAGAGTTAGTTCCCTATAGTCTGTCTGAAGAAGGTCCTGGTTCGAGCCGTGTTGCTGCACTATGTGGCTGTAGGTGATTACAGTCTGGCCGAACCCATATAAGGAACTTACGAGGACCACCGAATCAACCTTAATCTGAAAACATGCCATCAACAACCGGGGTAAGCAACCATGTCCCCTATACAGGGGATTTGGTTGCTACTAAAACTAGTGCCCCAGTACCGGGATCACGGAGCATTGGGTTCTCATGCTGAGGAGTCTTTGATGGCTAGTGTTAGCGATGGCCCTGTCCCTAGTTCTGCCTCTAGCTATGCGGCAATAAGTGGAATATACTCTGATTCTGGTTTAAGGGTTTTAGTATGGAATGTGGCCAGGATCATAAAACTCCAATTTGATCCTGACTGGTGTCACTTTATTGATACATTCGATCTTATCCTGTTCCAGGAAACATGGAGTTTGGTCACCCCACACAGAAATGGCTTTTCCACCTATGCCATTGAAGCGATTAGGAAACATCAGGGCAGACCCTCTGGGGTCTCGCAGTTTGGATAAAAAGTACACTGGGTCTCAAAGTCAAGCCACTATATCTCTCAAGATATCTTGGCCTTGGAATTGACCTTGACAGGGGGGTGGAGGGTTAAAATTTTCAACATCTGTACTAGAGGAAACCAACACTATCCAAATTCTAGATAATGCTCTGGCTAAGTACCACAACGGTGCCCCTCTATTGGTGGCAGGTGACTTTAATTGCACCTTTGAACCTCTTGCTTCCATCCCTCCAGACCTTACAGAGGATTGGGATTGTGAGTGGTCAATTCCCCCCTAGACCTTCCAAGGGTAAAATGGACTAAGAGAGGTGGCCAGGTGTTTGCCCTCACTTTACAGCACGATCTAAGAGCCACTAATGGCAGAACCAGGTCGGATCCCAAAGGGGAACATACCTTCAACAGACCTGGTTATACTAGCAGGATCGATTATTGTTGAATTTCTCCCAACCTTTGGCCACATGTAGAAAATATGGTAGAGGAGAAAAGATCTGAGAGTGACCACAACGCCCTAGTCCTCACCCTCTCAAATGTGGGCCCCAAGCAGACTGTCATCAAGGGGGGGCCAGACCTGGGCGTGCTCACTGTTGCTAATAATCAAAGGACTATAAAGTGGAGTTGGGTGGAGGCACATCCTGCTGGCCTAGAGGTAGTGAAGGATAAAGTTAGACTACTGATTAGAGATCTGGCTGCTCTTCACCCAAATGTTGCAATTGAGACCCTTGGGTCTTGTCATGTGCTGCTCTTTAATGAGGTGAGGGACACACTTAGCCGACCGCCAAAAGCTCGAGAAAAAGAGGGTAAATGTATAGATCAGTCGCAAGAATCAAAGAGCCCTTGGTATAACCAGTGCTGTAGGAAGGCAAAGGGGCGCTTATCAGTGCACTAAAAAGAAGGGCTTACACTGAGATTGCAATATGTAGGGTGGAATACAGAAAGGCCATCGGTAGAGCTAAAAAAGAGTGGGAGGACTCTCTTTGGTCCTCTTTGCACACCGCACTAGCTGATAGAGACACCAAATCGTTTTGGAGACAAGCAGCACACTGGCTCAAGGGAACTAGGCAAAGTATGGAATTCACTGTCCAACCAGAAGAATGGGTTGCTTATTTTGGTACCCTATATGGCTCCGAACCTTTAACTGATAGTGAGCCAACAGAGGAGTGGGCTGAGTCCCTGGGTGGCGGCGGGGAAACCCTGGTTTTCTCACTAGAGGAAACTAAGCTAACAATCTCGTCTAGTGTCCCAGCGCGAGCCCCAGGTCCCGACAGAATCCCCAATGATCTGTTTAGAGAGTACATAATGCTTTGGGGCTTGTATATAAATCTGGTGTTGAATCTAATCCTGTCTGGTGCCCCAATTCCGTCATCGTGGCACATTGCAGAAATAGTTCCTATTTACAAAAAGGGGGATAGATCTAAACCAATGAGCTATAGGCCGATTAGCCTTATTGACTCCCTCCCAAAAATCTTTTGTAAACAGGTTCTAGGAAGGGTACAGGATTGGATGATGGAGTGCCAAATATTGAGTGACTTTCAGGCGGGATTCCGCAATAAAGTTAGCACTTTGGACCAGGTTTATCGTTTTATTTGCACCTACTGGAAGGAAGTAGTCGTCAAGGGGGCAAATTATATGTGGCCTTTGTTGACTTGCGGTCTGCTTTCGATCTAGTTCCGCGCGTTAGACTTTGGAGGGTCCTAGAAGCGATGGGCTTACCCACCAATCGTTTAAACATATTAATTCGATTACACGCAGATAACTCAGCACAGGTCAGGTGGGGTGCCAACAACGAAGTGACAGAAACCTTCCCTGTCAAACGTGGAGTGAGACAGGGATGCATGCTGGCTCCCACCCTTTTTACTTTATTTATTAATGGAGTTGTTGATTTTTTAGATGGGGATGGTTGTGATGCCCCGAAAATAGGCTTGAGAAGAGTACCTGCATTGTTATTTGCAGACGACACTCTCTTAATCTCTAAATCCCCCAAGGCCTTCAACAACTCATAAATGATTTTATAAGATTTTGTAATGACAGGGGTTTGGTTCTTAATGAGTCAAAGACTAAGTATATGATTTTTAATAAAGGTAGCAAAATGGTTTTAACTAGATCTGTATGGGCTGGCAGTGCAAAATTGGAGCAAGTGGAAGTTTTCGACTATTTGGGTATTCGCCTGACCCCATCTATTAACTGGGGTCCGCAATTGGAAAAGGCAAAGCTGCAACTAATCCACCAATGTACCCATATTAGTAAAATACATAGGAAGACGGTATCTCGTCAAATTGCCCCTGCACTTGAAATTTACAATATTAAGGTGCTGGGAGGGGTACTTTATGGCGCTGAACTATGGGGAACTGGTAACCAAGTTTCGTTAATTACTGTAGAAAACCGCTTCTTAAGATCTTTGGTTGATCTTCCTGCGAGCTCTCCTTTAAAACCTTTGTATCTAAACCTTGCCCACAGGCAAGTCAAGCACAAATTGTACTGCAAACTGCTAATGTTTTGGTATAGACTATGGACAGTGGAAAAGTTGGAGCCTTACCGGGAGGCCCTGAAGGATCTCTTGAAATTTCCCCAGGCTTCATCAATAAGATGGTTTATTTGTTTACGCTAACTATTGGGGAGATTGGGGCTGGAGTCCTTTTGGTTAAACCCGGAGACCATGCTGCAAACCTCAAGGGCAAAGTTGAAGGAAGAGTACTGGAAAAAAACGCATGCTATGGATTTGATGGAATCCTCGAAAGGCTTGACTAAAGATTTCCTGTCTTTTAAATCTGTCCCTCTGTTTGAACCAACCATTGACGAAATCACTCCACCGTTGGCACGCAAGTTGTTTTTGCAGTTTCGCTACAAGTCTTTGCCCATACGTTTATACAGTTCGAACTGGTGTTGCAGTATTACCCAAAGCGATTTGTGCCCTGCTTGCAATGTTTGCCAAGAATCGATTGTTCATTTACTTTTCTTTTGTCCCCACTATTCATCATTAAGGAAAAAATGGATACTTCCCTTGTGCAGACTTATTGGCCCGGACCACTATCTTGAGGTATTGAGAATTCTGTGCACTGATACCCGAAGACCGATAGTCTTTGGACTTTCCCGATTTTGGTTTGCACTGTGGATTAGGCGTGGGAAGATATCTGTATGAAGTATCGCATTTGTTACGATTTATTGTATACTTGCTCTTTTGCACAAACTTCTAAATGAAATTGTTTAAAAAACAAAAATGTGTAGGGGGACATATAAGTTGCACTTTTATCTGATGGAAATCATGCCCTTTTTATATTGTACCCCTGTCTTTTGAACTGTTCCAACTTTTTACTTTTTTATATCTGTGCTGTGTGTACTTTTTTGGATCCTGGTGATCGTAATAAAGTTTTCTGATGATGATGATGATGATATGTGGGAGCTGCCTTGGCACGCTGTGTGCAGTCCGCTTAGTTGGGAAGGGCACTTCCCCTTTTTTTTTTCTCGCTGGGGCAGGCTGGGGGCAGGTTACTTGTGCAGTGGCTGTCAGAGGACAGGTTGTGGAGGCTCTACAGGCTTTCATTCTCCCAGGCAGCGGAGCCAGCCTGAATTTGTGGAGCTGGTTTATTTTGCCCTGGGCTGCTTTTTATTAATTACTTGCTGCTGCTTTTCGGGGCGCTGTAGACGCCTCTTGTATTAGGCCGCAGAAGTCTCTCCTCAGACCGCGGGCCTTGCCCCTCATTGGAGATGCCGGTGCGGAGCTTCAATGCAGTGCTGGTGCGGGCTCAACCGTGTTGCGCTTCTCAGGAAACAAATGCTCCTCTTCCCACTCTACCAGGAAACACGGCGGCGAGTGTGGCAGCTTGTGGGCATTTCATCAGGTGATGGTCACTTCAGGTGTGGTGGGGGCTGAGTCTCCTTCAGTGGCAGTGCGGCGCGCCTGACGTTGTGCGGTCACCATATGTCAGCTCCCGCACCATATGTCAGCTCCTGCACTCCCCACCTCTTACCGATCAACCGCCAGCTCGGCTTCACTCCATTCAACTTACAGGCTCTCCTCATGCAACTGCACTTCTCCTGGTCCATCCCTGCTTCCCTGTGGTAGCATAGTGCTGGCAGCAGGTGTTGGAGCGCCTCAGACTTAGGCCTTTACTCCCCCATGACCAAGCACAAAACGTCCAACAGTGCACATGCGGGGCGAGATCCTCTTGTCGCCATTTTCATGTAGTGGGCGTCAGGCCCACATGCTAATGAATGACACATATGGACACAGTAGTAGGGTACTGGATAACTGGTCCAGGGAAATGCGCCCAGTCCCTTTTATTATCAGGGTCACCTAACCGGTGACCCCTGTGATGGGTGGGTGTTAAGTGTATCACATCACACTCCTGAGCACTAGAACATGTCCAGCAGGACACTACAGGAGGGTCCATGAAAGGGTCTTTCACAGCATTTGACTTTGGCCCATCTTTTTTAGAGCTCAACTGTGGTGTATGGTGTACCAGAAGTAGCCGCTAATTACGGACGCGTTGACTCATACAGCATTCGCTGTAAGTATGAGAGTTTGGGGTAGAGGGATACTCATACAGTAATCTTTCACTTTTTTCTTATCATATGTAACTTAATGGTTGCTGTATGTTTACAGTGAATGTGGACCCAGTTGTTCAGAGTTTTGATCAATAATTTATGAACCACGACTTACTGAGTAAGAACAGTATTGCATTCTGGGACACTGCGGCTGCCCGCGTCGCATGCAGTGTAACCTTGTAAAAGGGGGGCCACTTTAGTGCCGCATTCTGGCACATCTACCATACTCCACACCCTGGGACCCCCCACGGGAGTCCTCCATGCTCAGCGCTCTTACTGCATCATTTCCGGAGTGCAGGGGGCTGGGGTCAGGTACTTATACCTGTCCCACACAGTGGCTGTCCTATATGTTACCCCTGTGGGACACGCTGTGGCACGTCCCTGGGTCTGGAGTTCGCATTCAGGAGTCGTTTTGGCAGTGAGTGCGGGGCCTCTCGAGATCAGGGATGGAAAAGGGCATTAGCTACCGGTACATGGCACATATGTTTGCATTTATTGCAGACATTGGGTGATCGGTTTCAGGAGCGGGGGGAACAATTGAGCGTCATGTGGGAGGCGGACTACGTGGTTAACATGCACTTTGTGAGCCCCCTTGTGTCTCATCCTGCCGTAGGCATTTGGGTATACCAGTGCTAATGCCGTCAAGGGGGTGGTTTCCATACATCGTCCAATGCACACTCCAGGATGTAGGTAATCGCTGGGGCAGCTTTCTTGTTTGCGGATGTTCGCATGTTTGCTGGTACAATTGGAGGCTAGTGGGCCCCTGCCTCCTGGCGAGCTTCTGTCATGGCCAGCATGCTCACTGTACTGGTATGCTCACTATACACATTACAGAGAATGTGTTCGTGTGTGAGCACTTGCAGAGCACTTGCCTTTCTTCAGCATGAGGTGTGCTTCACTGTCATATTGTCACAGCTCTTTGCTGCTCAAGCTATGTCACAGACATTTATTTAAAAGCCCACCTTGAGCCCTAAGTGTTTATTTGCATTGGAGGCTAATGATATTTCTTTTACAGACATATTCCTGCATTGCCGTACGCCTGCGAGATGTTCCTAATCTCGGGGGCAATCTTGGGTGTGGCATTACTATAAAAACCAGACACACCCGAAGCCAACCGCTTGTGATTCAGAATCATCGTCTGAGCGGAGAGTTCCTGCAGCGGTCACATGGTATGCGGTCCTATCGGTCTCCTGATCACAGAAGCATCGGAGCGATGAGTTCCTGTGCCGGTCTTGCTGCATCCTGTTGGTGGTACCTTGTTCAAAAAAGCAAGGTAAGAACTTCTCTTTATTTGCTGGTAAAGTGGAGAGGAAAGAAAAACAACAAACGATGTAAGGCATCGTTCAGTGCGATGCACGCTGATTATGTAAAGAAACTGGTGATACCTACAGAATAAATAATGTGTGGATGACCATAGTTTTTGGGCCATAACGACATTTATGGGACACTTGTTTTACTGATGGTCATAGGAATTGTACACTTACTCCAGCACACAGTGCTAGTTGTCGTCTTGTAGTTGATTGAGGAATTGCCCAAGTGTACATAATTGAAACTCAGTGGAATGCCCATGGTCATAGCATTCCAGATATTGTGGAAGATTGTGTCCGATACAAATTAGACCTTGGATGAAGTTCTTGGTTCATTTACACTCTGCAAACTAGGGTGTTAAGAATTGGAGCAAAGATTGATACACGACCTCTATGAATATAACATTGGTTGATTATACAATGCTAAAGACTTTGTGTTCAAAGTGCTGAACTCTTATATTCAAGATTGTATAACTATTGTAATTCAGCTCATTTTTAGTATTTATACAACAAATGTAATACCTATTAGTTACACAGGTAAGAGGCTAAACAATTGACATACTGTCATACATATGTGATACTGTGCTCCAGCCCATATATATTCTAGCTTGAGTGTCTCTAAAAGTGGTTACATCTCTCGTTCCAGGTCTCCCTCCCCGCAGTACCCTCCCTAATTCCCTTCCCCTCGTCTGGCCACTCCGATCATCAGGTGTAGTTTATATCGCAGAATCAGTGCTGCCGGAAGGTGGGCATTTTGAGGGTACTTCTACAGAGGAATCGTTGCCCTGACATAATCACGAGCCTTTACAATTTAAGTTCCTCCTGAGAAGTGCCTTCAAAATGTCTTCTATAGATGACAGTTGCAAAATGCTGGCAGTCGTGCAGAAAGATATGACTGCAGCAAGACTGGAAACAGCCTCTTTAGCAAGTCAAGTGGTACAATTGCAAAATTAGATAACAGGGATAAATCCACACTAAATATCCACAGATCCCAATCACCAGGTACCACAGGGATTAGCCACTCCCACAGTGTCAGTAACCATACCAACGCCAGTACCATTGGTGCCACCAGAACGTTTCTCTGGGGATCCTACCCGCGTTCAAACATTTCTTGCGCAAGTGCAATTGCACTTAATGGTACGCCCAACAGCCTTTCCTAACGCCCAATCTTGAATAGCATTTTTTATATCTAACCTGAGTGGTGATGCTGTTATGTGGGCGGTACCATTGGTGAACACAGATGATTGACTCCTCTATAATTGGAGGAATGTTAAGGAGGAATTTGAGAAAATTTTAGATAGACGTACTATTACGGGATCTGCAGACCGAGAACTATTGGAGCTCAGACAAGGAAACAAAGACTTAGTACATTATCTGACACAATTCAATCGGCTGGTGGCCGAGACTAGGTGACCTGTGGAGAAGGGGTCTGCTCTTTTTTACCAAGGCCTAAGAGACGAGCTCAAAGACCTCATAGCGCAGATACACCCGCAACCAGAATCATGCAAACATCTTATTGCTCTCACCTTGCATCTCGATCATAGACTCCTAGACAGAAAAAGTGATCGCCGAAGATGGGATCTGCGACTGGCTGGTCGCCCTAAAGAGAAACCTGTGACGCATTCATCAGATGTTAGTGAACCAATGGAAATAGGTGGAATAAGGAAACCTTTGAAACAAGAAGAAAAAGACCAACGAAGGGAAAGAGGTCTTTGTTTATATTGTGGTAAAAAGGGTCACTTCGCCAGAGATTATCCTACCTACTCAAAAACATCAGGCTCAAGAACCCAGTCCCAGTGCCAGCGCTTCTCAGGGAAACTGATCAGCTCAAGAGACAAGCAGGAGAACTCCTTGAGCATGATTCCTATGTCTCCTGAACAATCTATCGCCAACACATTGCAGAAATTGCACCTCATCTCTCTCTCCATGCGCTCCTCTCATTTGATAACAGGCAGATGGAAGTAGTAGTCATGATAGACACAGGAGCCACTGGCACATTTATCAACACCAAATATTGTACACAATTAAAGATTCCTACGGTACTGAAAGAGAAACCTGAAACTGTGTGAGCGGTGGATGGAACCATGTTGACTTCTGATCTCATTACGCATCATACTGCGGTCGTAGAACTCACATGCCAGCAAAATGAGAGTGAGCATAAGGAGGAAATACAATTTGATCTAATAGATGCTCCTCAATTTGGTATTATCCTGGGCCTACCATGGTTAACGGAGCATAATCCGAGAATTGACTGGGCCCATTTATTTTTAATCAAATTGGTGTTCTCACTTTGTTTGCCAACAAAACCCGCAAAAGTACTCAGTGGTGCTATTACACATCTCATTGCCTCAGCGGCTGAGCAGGACGTTGAACTACCAGAGCAGGACAAAGAATATGAGGATGTGTTTAATGCTATTAAAGAAGAAACCTTACCTCCTCATAGGACATAAGGCTGTCAAATTGATCTAGTATCAGGGGCAAAGATCCCAAGCAGTTGTATATACGCCCTAACTGAACAGGAAAATCAAATCAACATCTGAGAGAGTACCTAGACAAGTACTTGAAGAACTGTTTCATCCAGCCTTGTAAGTCTCCTGCTGCCTTGCCCTTGTTCTTGGTGCTGAAAGCAAAGGGTGAACTACGAACATGTATAGATTACAGGGCCCAAAACAACATTACAATAAAAAACGTTATCCGTTACCCCTCATCCCCGCGCTACTGGATCAGGTCAGAACTGCCACCATCTCCACAAAGTTAAATCTACGAGGTGCATACCATCTCGTATGGATTAGACAAGGAGATGAGTGGAAAAAAGCTTTCCGTACTCGCTATGGGCCGTTTGAATACAAGGTTATGCCCTTTGGGCTGTGTAATGCTCCAGCAGCGTTCCAGTTTTTGGTAAATGACGTGTTACAACAATACCTGGATAGGTTTGTGATAGTATACATAGACAACATTATCATCTATTCAACATCTACAGATGAACATGTAAAAAGTATCCTTCACACCCTAAGACAACATAGTCTTTACTGCAAACTGTCAAAATGTACCTTCCATACCACTGAGGGAGAGTTTTTAAGCTTCATTCTTACCCCACAAGGATTCACTATGGCAGGCAGAAAAATACAAGCAATTGTCAACTGGCTGCAACCCCAAAACGTGAAAGACACACAACGTTTTTTGGGGTTTGCAAATTTCCATAGGTGATTAATAGATAATTTCGCCACAAAAGTGATTCCGCTGAATAAGTTACTTTGTAAAGTGGTCTCTTTTAAATGGACACAAGACTCAGAACAAGCCTTTCAAGATCTGAAAAAGACAGCAACTATACTCAAACATCCTGAAACCGAACAGCCATTCATTGTAGAAGCAGATGCATTTGATAGCGCTATAGCTGCAACCTTATCCCAGCGAGATACAGTAACAAATTGTTTACATCCAGTGGCTTATCTTTCAAAAAGACTCTTACCAGCTTAATCCAATGATACCATCACGGAGAAGGAACTCTTAGCTATTAGATTAGCTTTTAAAGAATGGAGACATTATCTGCTAGGCGCTAAACACCCCATTACTGTATACACTGACCATCATAATCTGCAGTTTTTATATTGTGCAAGAGCCTTGTCTCCCAGACAATTAAGGTGGACCTTATTTTTTGCTGAGTTCAATTTCCAAATTACATTCCACCCTTGAAGCACAAATAACAACGCAAATGCCTTGTCTCTGGCTGATTGTGTTACATTGCCATGTGCTCATGATCCACCACCCATAGTAACCCCAGAACAAATCATTGGTCTTACCACAACCACAATCACTGATACTTTCTTTGACAAAATTCAAGAACACATGCCAATGATGCAATTGATAAAATAGCAATATAGGAACAAACCGTGAACCACAGTAAACAATTTACCCTTTCAAGGCGAACTATTATATGTCCCTACTCAAGCATTGCAAAAACAAGTCTTACAGTGGTGCCACAATCATCCTTTATCAGGGCACCCAAGCCGTACCAGGACTATTGAATTAGTTGGTCACTATTTCTGGTGGCCCACTGGAAAAAAGATATAGCTACATACATTTTGAATTGTGGCATCTGTAACTGTAAAAAAAGTGATCATGCAAAGAAAAAAGGACTGTTGAAGCCACAGCGTACACCAGAACTTATCTGGGAAGATATATCAATGGACTTCATTACTGCTCTACCCAAAGACAAAGGTATAGACACAATTTTAGTAGTTGTGGATCGTTTGTCAAAAATTACACACTTTCTTCCTTGCTCAGGACTACCCACAGCTGCAGAAGTAGTGAATCTCTTATTAAAACACATAGTTCATTTATATGGGTAACCAAAAACAATTACTTCTGATTGTGGTACCCAGTTCACATCAAGGTTCTGGAGAGCATGGTGTGCAGCCCTGAATTTAAAATGTCATATGTCGACTAGCTTTCACCCGGAGACAGACGGACAAACCGAGAGGGTAAACCAGGAGCTGAAACAATATCTTCGCTGTTACTTATCTGCAGCTTCAGGTTCTTAGGCGGACTTGCTCTGGGAGCAGAATTTGCATATAACAACCTGTATCATTTGTCCATACAAATGTCTCCTTTTTATGCAAATTATTAGTATCATCCCCACTATGTACCTTTGATAAAGCCTGTATTGCCACATGCCAGCGAGATGTCCCTAATCTCAGGCGCCATCTTGGGTGTGGCATTAGTATAAAAACCAGACACACCTGACGCCAATCGCGATTCAGAATCGTCGTTGGAGTGGAGAGTTCCTGTAGCATTCCCATGGTATGCAGTCCCGCAGTCTCCTGATCACAGAAGCGTTGAAGCGGTAAGTTCCTGTGCAGGTCTCACTACATCCTGTTCGTGGAACATTGTTCAGACAAGTGAGGCCGGTGAGGTTCTCTATACTATTACATGTGTTGGGGGAATCTGGTTACAGAACTGAATTTGCTTGGGGTTACTACTTTCATTGTTTGCTGCTATTTTTAAAACTTTTTTACCCTGTCACTTGCTCTAATTTGTGGAGTGTGTTATACTCCTTTTAAACGGTCATCACTTATATTGAGACTCGTTTGGTCCCAGGCGGCCATTTCCTGCTACCTACGCGCTCATTGCGGTCAGCGCTCCACTCGTTGCACGCCGCACGCCCACCGCCTGATTTAAGGGGCTTGTGTCGGACGCGCAGTGCCGGTGAGGTTCTCTATACTATTACATGTGTTGGGGGAATCTGGTTACGGAACTGAATTTGCTTGGGGTTACTACTTTCATTGTTTGCTGCTATTTTTAAAACTTTTTTACCCTGTCACTTGCTCTAATTTGTGGAGTGTGTTATACTCCTTTTAAACGGTCATCACTTATATTGAGACTCGTTTGGTCCCAGGCGGCCATTTCCTGCTACCTACGCGCTCATTGCGGTCAGCGCTCCACTCGTTGCACGCCGCACGCCCACTGCCTGATTTAAGGGGCTTGTGTCGGACGCGCAGTGCCGGTGAGGTTCTCTATACTATTACATGTGTTGGGGGAATCTGGTTACAGAACTGAATTTGCTTGGGGTTACTACTTTCATTGTTTGCTGCTATTTTTAAAACTTTTTTACCCTGTCACTTGCTCTAATTTGTGGAGTGTGTTATACTCCTTTTAAACGGTCATCACTTATATTGAGACTCGTTTGGTCCCAGGCGGCCATTTCCTGCTACCTACGCGCTCATTGCGGTCAGCGCTCCACTCGTTGCACGCCGCACGCCCACTGCCTGATTTAAAGGCCATGGTCCGGACGCGCAGCGGACGCGCGCAGCGGGCGCGCCGATGGCGCGCCAAAGGCGCGCCAAAGGCAAGCCCGTCTGCGCCCGTCCGAGACCGAACGGGACCAGGGGCCATAAACTATGCTCAGAGTGTAGCATCTTCAGGACAGAGAATTTTATATTCCTCTGAACAACTGATGAATCTTAAAGGTAAACACCACTTAGATTGTAGCGTACTTTGCCCTTTTAAAGACGCAATCATTTGTACGAGTTGTAATTTTACTTTCTGCACTAATTTTTTAAATGAATCCAATAGCACAATTACAGTTAACGCTCCACTTCATCAAAATCACTGTTTCTCTTCTAACAAATCTTTTAATTTTTGGAATATTAATTGTCGATCCCTCCCTAAACATAAGGAGGATATTTTTAACCTGTTGAGTAATGAAAAGCCTGATGCAATTTTTTTAACGGAAACATGGTTACACGCTAGTTCAGGACCAGATGTGGCTATGGCATTACCTGCCAATTATGCCATAGTTAGAAAAGATAGAAATCTAAAAGTAGGAGGAGGCATTGCATTAATATTTAAAAAATGTTACTCTTGCAAGTTTGAAGACCTACCTTTTGTTGGTTGTGAAGCAGCTTTATTCAAACTTACTTTGACTTCGCAATTTACTCTCTCTGGTATACTGATTTATCGGCCCCCAGGACCTGCTGGTTCCTGGGCGTCGTCATTGCCAGACTTGATTGCCCCACTCTTACTCAAAATGGCTAATTTTACCATCTTGGGTGATTTTAATCTCCATCTTGATAATACGGAATGCAATATCAGCAACACATTAATTTCTGACCTCTCTGCAATGAATTTATCACTTTGTAATAGTGGCCCGACGCATACAGCCGGACACTTATTGGATCCTATTTTTTCTAATCTACCTTACATTCAAAGTTTTCCCGCTCTTCCAGTATGCTGGTCAGATCACTTTGCGATTGAGTTTCAATGTACAGTCCCACCTAACTTGTTCATACCTGCAACTGAAGTTCAATCGCAATTTAGAAATTGGGGAAAACTGGATTTGGAAATTTTTAATCAAATTCTGTCCAACAATATCCCAGATATTGATTCACTATCACTATCGTCTCTGGATACGATCTACAGTTGGATTGCTAATGCAGTTAATTACTGCCTTCCACTTTCTACCAAAAAACTGTCTAATCATCGTCCCCCTGCCCCCTGGTTTACTGAACAATTAAAAATTGAAAAAAGTAAATGTAAAGCCTTGGAAAGATTCTGGAGGAGAGACTACTCTCCTGATTCTAAAATTATATACAAAACTGCTCTAAAACAATATCATGTTCTATGTAAACTGACTCGAGCGGATCATGTCTCCTCTTCTATTTCCAATGCACAAAATTGCTCTCGCACTTTATTTTCAATGGTGAAAAAGTTGGCTGGCTCGGATACGCAGCCCACTTCTCCTATTCTAAATGAATTTCAATGTAATACTCTTGCCAATTTTTTCATAAGTAAAGTAGAGCAAATATATCAGACACTGGATACAACTGGGCCTTTGGTGCCGATTCAGTTAGCTCCCCTTTTAAATCCATTTTTACAGTGGTACCCCGACGAAATTGGAAAAATGGGTGCCCCTTGATATTACTTCTTTTAAAAAATTTTAGGCAGCATCAAATCAGGATCTCCCTGTGATCTTCTTCCTGCCCCTATACTTTTACAACTTGAGCAGCCCTCACTGGAAATTGTTATGGAACTACTTAATGCCTCACTTCAAGAGGCCCTGGTTCCGCCTGATTGGAAACATGCTATGGTCCTCCCTTTACTAAAGAAGGCTAATGCTGATCCTGATCAGTCATCTAATTTTAGGCCCATTTCCTACTTCCTATTTTTTCCAAAATTTTGGAAAAACATGTTAATTTGCAACTATCCAAATTTATTGAATCTTCGAATTTTTTACACCACTCCCAGTCTGGTTTCAGAGCGGGCTTCTCGACTGAGACGACTCTTCTTGGCGTTACTGAAATGCTGCGCCAACATTTAGATATTGGTGACACGGTGGCCCTCATTTTGTTGGATTTGAGCGCCGCATTTGACACGGTTTCTCATACCGTGCTAATAAAATCTTTGCAGTCACTTGGCATTACCGGAACAGCACTCGGTTGGCTAACTTCATTTTTATCTAAACGAACCTTCCAAGTTTTTTCATCAAGTGCTTCTTCTAAAACTCTTTTTCTCCCTATGGGGTACCTCAGGGATCAATTTTAAGCCCCCTTCTGTTCAATATCTATTTACAACCTTTGGCTGCGATTGCAGAGGAGGCTGGGTTGTCTCTTTTTCTTACGCTGATGACACCCAAATAATTTTTTCCCTTTCTGCGGGAAATGTGCAAGGCCCCTCAACTCTCCAAATGGGCTTGAGCAACATTGCATCTTGGATGAGAGCTAATTTGCTCAAACTAAATGGTGAAAAAACGGAGGTCCTTATTTTTGGAAAAGATCAGGACCTTTGGGGCCCCCAACATTGGCCCAGCGAAATGGGACCCTTACCCTCGCCCACCGTTCAAGCCCGTAACTTGGGATTCATTATGGATAATAAATTATCCATGAAACAACATGCGATAAAAACTGCAGCCACCTGCTTCACCATCTTAAAATGGTTGAAGAAAATCATTTGGATGCTTCCCAATGCTACTCAAAGGACGGTAGTCCAGGCCCTTGTTACTTCTAGACTGGACTATGGAAATATTCTTCTTTTGGGAGCAAATAAAGATGTGCTACGCAAGCTCCAAGTGGTACAGAATTCTGCCGCTAGGTTACTTTATAAAATCCCTAGAATGACCTCAATCTCCAATGCTTTGAAAGATTTACATTGGCTTAGAGTGGAAAGTCGGACTAAGTTTAAAGCCCTTGATTATATGTTTAAAATTAAGATTGGGACTGCCCCTCAATACCTGCAAAAACTGGTGAGCCATTATCAGCCCTCTCGACTGTTACGCTATACGACACAGGAATTATTCATGGTTCCCAGGATCAAACTCACAAGAATGGGAGGCCGTTCTTTTTCCTATCTTGGTCCTCTCTTGTGGAACTCTCTTCCCATAGCGATTCGCAAAGAAACACTTCACTTAAAATTTCGTAAATTAGTGAAAGCTTGGCTGTTTAACCAATAATACTTACTCTTTTTTATTTGTTGGTTCCTCTCGGTCTGCGCTGGGAAACCCTTTTTGGGTAGCTACGCGCATTACAAAATTAATTAACATAACATAACATAACAACACAAGCAAGATAAGAACTTCTCTTTATTTGCTGGTAAAGAGGAACGGAGAGAAAAGCAA
This sequence comes from Calotriton arnoldi, assembly GCA_963921515.1. Classification (NCBI taxonomy): domain Eukaryota; kingdom Metazoa; phylum Chordata; class Amphibia; order Caudata; family Salamandridae; genus Calotriton; species Calotriton arnoldi. The sequence goes on from CAWUFW010004637.1 coordinate 821,229, forward strand.
CAGACAACAATGACGCATTGTTCGGTGCGATGCACGCTGATTCTTTTAAGAAACTGGTGATACCTACAGAATAAATACTGAGTGGATGACCACAGTGCTTTTGGGCCATAACAACATTGACAGGTCCTGGGGGGCTTCAGGTGACGCTGAGGACGGATCCACCAGTAGTAATCCAACCAGGAGCCCTGCGGACCCTTGGGGTCCAAGGTGCACAAGAGGGAGCAGGAAGAATGCCAAAGATTACACAGCATGGTCTCCTTAAAGGCCTCGACCTGCTGCTGAGTCACTGATGGCTTGGGCAACTGGGGACACATCAGGATCAATAGCAGTATCAGCTCCCCAATCGGAGAACGGGAACGAGATTGATTGGCACCTTTACAGCCTTGCCATTTCTTCGCTTTCTTATGCTCCTGCTTGGATTTTGACTTACCCAAAGACTTCAACCACGAAGATGACTTCTCGGGAGAGCGCTCTCTGGAGCTGGTCCATGCCTTTGACTTGGAGTGACAAAGAGACTTAGCAAAGACCCATCACTTATTTCTGTGTTTGACGACATACATCCTCATTTCACTGTCCCGGATCACCTCGGGTGCATGAGAGGGCACTCATTTCACTTGGGTCCGTGATCGACATCTATTTTTTGCAGTCTCAGCATTGTTTGAAGCCTGTAGTTTTAGAAGGGGGACATCATTCACTTGCACAATGGATTTTGTTTTGGAAGTTGTTGAAAGACTCACCTTTACATTCGAGGGTGAAGAAAGAAAGGAACTTACTTCAGCGGCCAGGTATGGTGCTGATATGCAGCTGTGCTCCATCCTTTCTGGGGTGAAATGAAGCCTACGCACAGTGGCGGCTGCTTCTTTATGGGGGTGGTGGGCTGGAGGCATGATTTTGTTTTTTTAAATAAACTTACCTTCTTCGCTGCCGCACATCTCTCCTCCGTCCTCGCTCTCTGCCAAAGAAAGCACCAAGGCTCCAGGACTCTCCCAGCCAATCACGACGCTGCAACAAGCAGTGGGGCTGCTTCAGCCTTAGCGGAGGAGCCACCACTGCCAGCACATAGGAACGCGATCCTACTAAGCGGGGTATGGGAGCACTGCTATGAAAAGTTTTCAGATCCAGTCTGGCTGCTAGGGATTATTCTAAAAGTGAGGAATCTGCAGGTAGAAGCAGCAATCACAAGTGTCGCTATGGGATGTACAAGCATTAGATAAAGAACAGAGAGACATGGATTTCACAAAATGGAGGCCAGGTGGATTACACAGTATGGGGGATTGGTTCACAAATGGCACCTTCCTCACATTTGAGAATCACAGGTGACGGCCAACATTGTAGACACACAATTCCTACATTAAGTTAGATTGAGAAAAGCATGGAAAGACAGCTGGATGCAATTCCCAGAGCAGCCATAACTCTTCAAAACGTTGCAAGCATTGACAAATGTAAATATGGGCAAAAAGTTAATGACGATGGTAAGTGATGATAAGGAAAGACATACCCACAAGACGGCGCTCAGATTAAAGGATGCTCTGGTACATGTTTTGCTAAACAAAGCTCACAGTGGAAGAAGGCGTCCATGCTGGCATTTGGCGCGACCACCGTACATAACGCCAGCTGTGTTAAGTAGGACTGACAAAAAGTGGGAACTGCCTCAAGTGTGGCAATGTTAAAGCGGACTTTTATAACATGGTATGGAGCTGCCCAGTCTTTGCAAAATATTGGAAAGATGTGTGTGAGGAGTTTAGAAAACGTGTGTGGGCAGAGATTTTCTATGGTGTAAAAGAATATTTATTGGACATAAACATATTCAAAGTGAAAAGTTAAATGAATAAGAAATAGATTCTCTTATCTATAGTGTTGGCAAGAGGCAAATGCCCCATAAAGTGGATAAGGAAAAAATCACCAATGGTTGAGGAATCGGTGAACAACTTTGGGGAATGGTCCACAATTGAGGAAATAAGGGGCATATTTACAAGCCCCTATCGCCACCACAACATCACTTTTCACGACGTTGTGGTGGCGATAGGGGCTTCGCCTTATTTACAAGGCAGCGTTAAGCCACTTAACGTGGCTTAATGCTGTCTTGTAAATAAACACAAGGATATGATGGATGGAGCACTGAAACCTTTCAGACACTCACCCCCAGTCACAGATCTGGGTTGAATCCATCATCGTTCTTTAGCTCACTTCGCCACCCCAGTTCAGACACAGCTATATGCAAATCAGTCTTGACCCTGTGCCTCATGGGATCAGTCCAGCCCGAACTGCCAAGCCATGTCTTCCCTGGACCGGAAACAAGCATCCTGGGACCGGTTTCGGGCTAACAGCCCTCATCAGCCAGGCTAGCTTGAATCCAGTGGCAAAGTGAGGAAGGGTCTTGTAAATAAGGCACCTTTTCACGCTATACTTAGTGTGAAAGGGGAGGGCAATGGGTGTTGTGGTGGGCGTTCCACCGCAACACCCATTGATTTTGACGCTGCCCCATATTTACAAGGGTGGTGTAAATATGGGGCAGCGCTAAAATTAAGACCAGGGAAAACCTGGTCTTACCTGGCGCAAGGAGGAGAAATGTTTAATTTCTCCTCATTTTTGCTGTTTCCATGTGTGCTGCGTTGTGCAACACACAAGGAAACAGCAAAATGCCAAGGAATGTTTATTTGCAGGAAGCAACACATAGAAGTTACAAAACGCCATTTAAAGATTGTTTATGTGCAGGAAGGGACACCTTCCTGTACATAAACAATCTTCCCCTGCAACGCAGACACCCTTGCACTATGGTCCAACGGTGCCTGCGTTGGCGCTAGGCAGCTATATTTAGCGCCAGCGCAGGGGGTAACACAGGGCTGCCCCATATTGTTGTAAATATGGTGCAGCCCTGCGTTTCAGAATTGGCGGAGCGTGGCGTTAAACCAAGGTGGCTAAAGCCCCGCTCCGCCACTTCTATTGTAACTATTCCCCTAAGTATGTTGGAAAGGTTGACAAAATATCTGGCACAGAGAGATGGCAAGCTTTCTCAAACGGCCCTATTTTCTCGAATGACATGAGACTTTCTTAAAGAAAAAGCCGTTCAGTGATGTGTATGCAGACTCAATTTGTATACTTATCTACATTTCACCCCAGGTATCGAGAATGCATGGAGATCATATATCATATTACTATGTAAGTTGTTATTTATATGTGAGCCACCAACTTGTAATCACAGATATATGCGTTTTAATTATTGAATGAGACTGCTATTGTTGATTGAAGTTTCCAAATGTTCAATAAAATTAATTAAGAAACTGTGGTTTCTCCTCTTGCTGATGATCTACACAGTGACTCCGGATTTTCTACTAAAATTCTTACGAAGAGATTAATTTAAGAGTTTGGAAACTAGTATTCCGATTTCCTTGATGGTTACAATGATTATTGCAAGAAATTGGAAAACGTTTTGGGTAATATTATGGGCTTGTGGTACTGGAAAGTGTAGGAAACACTGCCCTTGGAGAAGCTTATGAGACACTTGCATAAAGACAAGGTGATTTCCTAGGTGATCAGTGAACGTGTGCAGTTAAATATGGATAATAGAGTGACGATATATCCTCCTGTTTGATTAAACAAGTACTGTTAACTAACGCCATGGCTTTACTTGGGCATTTGCTGGTCAAGTGCATTTTCAGTTCTATAACTGTTTTTTCACGGAACAATTATTGTGTTGTAGGATGCGGGGCGGTGTCTTAGATGGTTTGGGTGTGGAGGTGTTGAATTGAGTTATAGTAAAGATGCCTTGAACATTTTTGGTACCTGTTCTTGAAGATAGTCCCACTATATTGGAATGTTCTTTTTGCTGTAATTGACCTCTGAAACAATAATGAGTTACTTTAGACTACATGTAGGTCTTTGGTGACTTTCAGTTCTATCACAATACCTTTTTGAAACAATTTTACAATTTTTTCCCTAGTGTGTGACTTACCTTATTTTATTAAATTGTTAGTTTTACCAACCTTGTTCGGACGTTTATATTTCAAATGCATTGCTGTTTCGTTAGCTGTCTTACACATACCAGTACCATAAACACTTACTCTAAGGATAACTCCTATTGATCCTTAGGCTAACCTAATAAGGGGCAGCCAATCTGTATCTTACAGAAATTGGGCAGGTAGGCTGGGTGTTGTGATAGCACAGCCATAGCTTACATAGTGACTGGAGTCTCCCTCCACCAAAGTTTACTATCCCGACAAGCGGATCCAAGCACTTAAGTAAATGGAAGGAAATCCTGTTGTAATATGGCTCTCTAAATGCCAGTATCTCTTTTTAACTCTATTTAACAAGATCAAAAATGTTCTTTCATTTAACAGAATATGTGATATAGACATTCTGGGGCCGATTCCGATGTTCCGGAAATCTCTCCGACCGAGCCGGACCCGGAGAGATTTCCGACCGAATCGGACTCTGGCAGTCCGACCGGACGAGTACGATGCATTCGCATGCTATCGGACTCGATTCGGTCGGACTCCCATTGAAGTCAATGGGAGCCGGGCGTACAACGCGTACGCGGGCTCCCATTGACTCAATGGGTGCGAGGCGAACGAGGGCGCCCCCTACAGCGGGTACGCGTCCATGCGCATCGCGGCGTACATGCACAGGTAGGGGGACCCATGGGTCCCCCTGTGTGCGACTCGCGTGCCTACGCGTACAGGGGGTCCGACGCGGACCCCAAAGTACGGCTCCGACAGCTCTTTCGAGCCGGACGGCGCGAGTCGGTCGGACTGCTCGCGGCGCGCATCGTACTTACCCGGCCGGGAAACGTCTCCATAGCGCGGTGCGAGTCGTGTCCGTGCGAGTCGGTCGGAGCGTGTTGTAGCCGCGTACGAGTCGGTCGGCGATTTCGCGGGCGCTTGCATCGTACTCGCTCGGCCGGACCCGCGTACGATTCGGTCGGGAAACAGGGCTCCGAATCGGATCCGGTAAATCCGAATCCGATTCGGAGCACTACCGGCCGAGATCGGAATCAGCCCCTCTGTGTTACTTGTCTGGGTCCTTGGTTTGTTCAATCGACTGTGAATTTGGGTATTGTCAGCATACATTTAGAAGTGAACCTGATGACATTCAAGTATGTGTGTTAATGGGAGCATGTACATTTTAAACTGCAGAGGCCAAATGGCAATCTCTTTGGAACTATACATGTAAACCTTCAGATTGAAGTCAGCCACTGAGGGTTCATCTCTCCCAGAGAAATAGTGCTTCTATTAGTCTCACCCTCATGGCCAGCGAGTTGCACCCAGGAGTTCTGCCTTTGTAAGGACCAGTGGATCACAGTGAAGAAAGTCTTCCATGACTTGGTCTAGAGAAAATGAGAAAGGAAGAGTTAGTCATCAATTACATCTTAAGTTCGATTGTTATCACCACACTGTAAGAAGTACTTCATGGCTTTACAGAAATAGAGAAGCACATAAAAAGCTAATTTCAGCTCTGTACAAAAACATATATATGGACTGTGCTCACTATATTAATAAAATAAAAAATGCAAAAATACCCACAATAACCATCTCAACAGCGTAAAGAAACAGGAAAGTATCCCAAAACAATCTCAGCAATGTACAGGAATTCATAATGTGTTTCCATAGCACTACATGGGTGATGGTGAGGAAGGGATGTTGGAAAGAAGTACCTTACTGGAGCGACACTCAAGTCAAGGGTTTAGGAAGTGCGGTAGGAAGGGGAGGCAGTGGCTGGAAGAGTTATTGATGACGGCTGAGTGGGGAGAGGAGGAAGCAAATCATTTTAGGTGCAAAACTAATTTGCCAAAGATTGTTAAAGGGTGCTACAAGGAAAGCCAAATATCTCAAATTGCTGGGATCAGATTTTATTAAAATCAGATTTAATAAAAGCTTCTTTAATGGCCTCTCTAATAACTTTGTTAAGAGACCTGCACTCATTTGTGATCCTACTGCAGAAGACATATTAAGAGCAGGGTAAGGATTTCTGATTTCAAAGCCCTGGCTTGCAGCAATTTATTTTTTTTCTCCAAAACTGACAGACCATAAGGACCTTGTAGCTTTTTTTGCCATACTATGCAGCAGATCATTGTAAGCCCTGTCATGTTCCATTCCCTGGGGCAATGGGTTATTACTCCCTTCTCAGCAGGTAAGCTATTTTTTAATGTGGCCAGTTACTATTATCAATAGCTGATGAACCTGCCCCATAGTATGGCTTGGATGTGCAGCCCTATTCACTCCCAGGTTAAATTATAATTGGTGATTTCTGTGGTGCTGGAAAGAATTTCAGAGTGAGGGTGTTGCAATCAGTATTGCATCATTGAAGTCAAAGGGAGTATAAAACATCCAAACCTCACACAAAGAGCAAGTGTAGCAAATGAGCCATGCCCATTCGTCAAGAGAGTGGCAATGGTGTAGTATTTAGTTGGTGGTGCATTTTTTACCACAAAAGTCTGGTGTGGCCCAAAATATGGGATACTGCCATTTACAGACAGCTTATTATCCATAGAATTCTTTATTTTAGTTTTATATAACGCAAACTCGACCCGCGGGTATCAGAGTGCTTTACATGAGCACCAGTTGCATTACAGACACTATAGACAGGCATTTGAGGCATGGGGAAGTTAATTGATTTGCCCAGAACCACAGGAGCCTCCCGCCAGGCTTGAACCTGGTTCCTCAAGGTCGGACGCCCTCGCTGTTAAGCCACACCCTCTCCCTGCTAAATAACCCCTGAATTTGCAAAGACAAAGTGTATCGATAAAACTATATAGCACACAAAGAATAATGTGTGGAAATCGGTTTCAGGGAATATTTGTCTTTTGTAGACAACCAAGTAAAGTCTCTTGATTTGTTTTGATCCTATTAAAATCTTTGTTTCCATCACTCTTCAGAATTACAAAAAAAGCCTTTCATTTATGCTTTTCTAAGTGCTGATCTATTTTAAAATATTTGTACAGTTCATTTAAAGGTATTTAGAGTTGTGTGTTAGAATGAAATTACCTCCTGCAGCCTTTCTTTTCACACCGGCAAGACTGACACATTGTCTGTTTTACCATTTTATAAAAATTTGTCAGAAGACATAGCTTGACACTGGTCTTTAAATACACGGCAAATGTGACAAGATAAAAACAAAATGTATAGGCATCTTTATTACTCATTCACCTTCATAATTCCAGCATGGGTATTTCGGCTGGAGCTGCAGCCAGTGGATGCTGGCACAGCTCGCGGGTGGGGGGACGGGCATGCGGGGGGGGGGGGAAAGGGGGAGGACAGTCCAGCTGCGGGCTGCCTGAAGAAAAAAGAAGAAGAAATTAAACTTACCTCGCTGCCGCCGCCGGCTCCCGCGTCTTCTTTCCTGCTTGTCTGAGTCCGACTCCAGGTCGGAACAAGAACCAGGCAGCCAGGCGCCCACCCCTAAGCCAATCGTTGTGATTGGTCTGAGTGCTGTGACACGGCGAACAGTCAGGGGCTGTAGGGGTGGGCATGTTCTCCATGCAGGCTGCAATGCAGCCTGTATGGAGAACAGGGGAGTGGGCATGACAGGTTTGGGCGGCCGACCAAACAGTCATTTGCACGCAGGAGTGGGCAAACCACTCCTCCCCTGCTGCTCTGTAAGCATCGCAGACCCGCCCTCTCGCCCACCGGCAAAAAAACCATAAATTGGGAATAACTAAAAGTTATTACCATTTTATGTTTTTACTTCTCGCACTGCGAGAAAGCAGTGAGGCGCCCCTGGCTGCAGCACCCCCACCACCTCCCCCCTACTTCCAGCACCAATGGGTGATTTTAATTTTCATCAGTCTACCTATTTCAATTCCTCTAACCTTCGGAAAATCCAAAATAAACCACACAAGCGTTTCCATCTATTTGTACGGATTAGATATACTCGATATCTGGTGCCTGCAGCCTGGATTATCCAAACGCATTGCGATATAACTGCTTTTGTGTTCGCTATATCACTGGTTCACATTTACCTTTTTTGCGTTCTGCAACGCTTAATAGCTCCATAAGCTATCTTCCAGCCTGTTTTTTTTCCAATCATGCCACAGTAGCCCTGAAGGTAAGAATGAAGAATTACCAGAATTCCATTTTGAATGCGTTTTAGGTGGAGATTTAACAAATATCTTATCACCGATGAGAAATATTGGGCTAGCTTTTCAATGTTTATTTCCCTGATTTCTTCTGCCATCTCATGCCTCAACATATATCTCAGTGGTTTGGGAGCATCATGCTTTCCTCTTATCAGCAGGAGGCTTAATGAATACTTTAGGAGGACAGTGACAATATTTTGATTGTTGCTACTTCCTCTTTTTTGGACAAAGTAGAATTTTTTTATCTTCATAATTTATGTGGTCAACGTCAATAGGATTGGGCCTTAAACATAGGAAGGAGGGTATGTGTGGACGTTTTGGCATGGTCTACTCGTGTAAAAAGAGCAAGGAATCCTATAGCTTTTATTTGTAATCTGAAAACCGGCCAGCATGCACAAAATGCTGTTTCGGACAGAAACAGCAAAGTCCCATACTAACCTTTCCTGAATCCCTCCATTGGCACCCACGAAAAGGACGAGCATCCTCTAAAACCGGGCCACACCCCAAACTATCTTGCAAAACTGGTTGTACCTTACCGAACAATCAGAAGCCTAACCCACATCAGTACTGTGTAGGGTCAGCCCAACTGTTTAGGTACAGGACCTACTGCAGGCAAAACGTCCACAAACTGGGCTACTCACCGTGGAACTGCCTCTGCAAGTAAGACTAGAATATAAGTGCCTGAAATTCAGAAGACTCATCTCTTCACAGTGGCACTCCATTATAATGTCACTCCCTCTTATATGTAGCCCTGTGACATCTTTGAGGGGTGTCTGGGGAGGCGTGCCCTGCAATCTATATACCATCCCCTTGTGCCCCCTCAACTGAGTGCCACTCGGTGGACTACAGTCCTGCAGGTTTATTTTGGCTTCTGTGCTCTCATTCTTTCCGCTGTTTATGAGCTGTAAAAGAGGTGCCTTCCTGTGTCTTGGAGAGAGAAGCTGTAGCACAGGAGGGGTACTGCACAATGCAACGTCAGGACCATGTTTGGCTATAGAGATGCAAATATAGCAAACAGCAGGTAAACAGCACTAAATGTGTGAAGGAAAACCATGCTGGGGTCCTATAATGGGAATATGCATCTTGTGTTTAGTTCTTCATTTAAGCTATTTCAAAGTGCTCACATTTTGTTAGTTTAGTGCACAGAGGGGCAGCAGAGTATGCTCTACCAAAGGGGAAACAGTTTTTTAACTAGTAGACCTGAGCCTGCGGAACAATGATACTTGCTCCAAAAGCTATACATTTATCTCCATACTGCATTTTGGTGAATGTACAATGAGTTTGGGCACTGTGCCTCTTCTCTCAATGTAATTCCAGTAGACTTTTTTAACACACACTTACCTGCAGTTTTAACATTGACTCTTAATACTTCAAATCGTGCCAAAAAGGGAGCAGAGGAATAATCTGAAAAAGTGATTGCCCAAGACCAGAAAGTTTATCTAAATGGGGAGGCTGTAATTAAAAGACATGGGGCTGATTTAGGAATATCCCGCCCGCCTGCCATATTACAAGTGCCTTTGTATATAATGCACTTGTAATATGGCTGACGGGATATCCATCACGTTTGTGATGGAGTAACCCATCCACCGAACTAAATCAGACCCCATGTCTCCTGTTTCTACACTTCTCTGCTTGCGTCTGTACACTAACCTGACACTAATCTGACAATATGCAAGCTGTAGACAATAAAGTGGTATAAGACCAGTAGAAAGATGGGACAGTAAAGAAAAGCTAAGACCGTGGATAGATGGGATAGTGAATAGAAGTAGGGACTGCAGAACCCCAGCATCTATTCACCATCCCATCTATTCACGGTCTTAGCATGAAGTGATGCAGGGGATATCGAGAGAAGGGACTCTGGAGAAATTATGGGAATTTGGAGAAATTCTGTGGTTGTTGAGAGAAAGGGCAGTGACAAGATTATCTTCATGAAGATAGTGGCGGCTGGTATGGTACTGGGGTGGTAGGGCGGGGAAGAGGAAGAGGGGCTCAGGAAAAAAACAAATTCACTTACGTGATCACCGCATCTCTCCATCTCTCCCACATCGTGTCTCCTCCGCGCATCTTCCAGGAAGCACCCAGGCTCCCCAGAGCCAATCACAACGCTGCAATGCAGCGTTATGATTGGTAAGCACCCAGGCTTGCCTGAGCCAATCACAAAGCTGCAATGCAGCGCTGTGATTGGTCTGAGGGCCGTGGTTCGGTGCTCAGACAGGGACAGGGAGTCTGGGCATGTTATCCACCCAGGCTGTAATGCAGCCTGCGTGGAGAACACGCAAAGTGCGCATGACGGTTTGGCCGAGCCAAGACGGCCGGCCAAAGCATCACACGCACTATAGAGTGCAGCAACCACTCCTCCTCCCCGATGTCAGGGGAGCCAAGCCCCGCCCACCCTAACCTGATGATACTAAAAATAAAATCATAATAACTTCAGTTATTATCATTTTCTTTTTTCTTTTACACTGCTCCGTGAGCAGTGGGGCGACAAACCTCCACCTTAGTGGATCAGCCGCCACTGCTGCAAGATAAGTGGGCAGTGATGGTCATGATGGCTTTGTAAATGATGCAGCTGATTTTGCCTTAAGGGGTGCCACTGTGGAATCTTGGATGCCAAGGAACAGGGCATTACCACCATTGAGATGCAATAGTGTGAGGGCTTGAATCACAGTTCTGAAGTAACTGTCTAGAAGAAACAGTTTGCCTTTCTTCAGAGTTGGTAGCAGGTTGTGTTTGTTTTTTGGCAATGTATTCCTGGTGGGAGGTTGTTGTACAGGATGAATTCAAGTGATGTGGCATTTGCGGAAAGTTGGTGTTCGAAGCCATCATCAAGGTTCATGCCATTGAGCCAGGTTTGTACTTTTTGTTGTTGTTATTCTTGCAAATAACAGGAATTCTGTGTTGGTTTAGTTAAGCTTCAGGTAGGCACTGGACATCCAGGTGTGGAGGATGTGCAAGCAGTGTTTGAGGTGATGAATGTCTGGAGCAAAGTAGACCTTCAAGAAGTGTTGGGTATTATCAGCATATGGTGACTCTTGATTCTGTTATCTGTGGATAGAGGACCAAGTAACTCCATGTATAGATTGAAGATGATTGGAGACAGTTTGGCACTCTGGGCGACTCCACAGGTAATAGGAATCTTTTGTGCCCTAGAGGTGCAGATGTGAAGAAACTGGTATCAGTTGGAAAGGTAGGAGGAGAACCAGTGAAGGACATTGCTGGTGATCTTGTTTGAGAGTCCAGGGTGCATTTGAGGGTGGGATGGTTGATTGCACTGAAGGCAGCTGAAATGTTCAGCAATATCAGGAGGCAGGGGTCACCTTCATCTGTGATCAAGAGGGCATCGTCTATAAAACTAGACAAATTCTGAAACATTCTATGCATTCTACATGTGCTTGTGCAGCACATGTGATGTGTGAAATATTTGAGGAAATTAAAACATTTCTCCTTGTTAGCGCCTACTTCAGTGAAATGTTATTTATTTATATCAAACCCGATCTAACTATCTTTGTAGATCGGGCTTTGCATCAAAACTATGGGTGCTAGTTACCCAAGTTACACTGAAGTAACGTCACCTTGACCCAAAGGGGCACAAAACTGCACAAAGCACTATTTACTCAAAGAGAAGCACACATTTCAATGCAAAATACATTTTACACTGGAAATAAAAATACCCTAGCAAGACTTTGCACTGCTTTGTGTCACTGTGCTTGACTTTGCGCCACTGCAAACCCTTATTAAATTGCGTGCTGCATGTGTGGAAGTAAATTAGCATGGTTAATGCGCCCGTAGTAGAGCTTTGCAGAATTACAGCATTTTGGAGCACATGTATGAACGTAATTACTGGTTGCAAACCCTGCAATTAGGTAATTTGCTAGGGTTTGCAACCAGTAAATGTGGTTTTCAAAGGTACTAAGCTCATTTAGCAATTCAGTAACAGGATGCCGAATTGCTAAATGGCGTTAGGAAACCATAACGCATCGATAATTGGAAGGGGTGTGTTAAGAGCGTCCTTTCCAAATAACTATTCTTTATGGAATGTAATAATGTTTTGCGACTGAAATCCAATGGCAAAACAATATTATTTTAATGATTACTTGAACTTGATAACCCATTTGCAAACGGGAAGGAATCCTTCTCTTTTGTGAATAGTCACAAAAACATTTTTTAGGAGAAGGCAGTGTTCCATGGAACCACTCGCTACCTTAAAAAAAGTTTTCAAAATGTTTGTTTTCTTCTAGCCCATTTCCCTTTAAGGAAATCAGGATGCATTTTAAATAAAAGTTTGCTTTATTTAAAAACAATCACAGACATGGCAATCTGCTGATCCCAGCAGGCCTCCATCCCAATGATTGCAATGAGTTGTAAGAGGTTACAATTTGCGACCTACCTAATTTCTATGCGCGAGGTACGTCAGATTCTGACCCCTATGATTCAGATTTTTAAGAACCAACTTACTAGTACATAGGTAGGCTCTGAACCATCTTTACTAGTTGCAAAAATACTGGTTACAAATTGTGACTAGTTTTTGGCACCCAGTAAATAGTACATATGTCTCTTATGGCCAGATGTACGACCCTTACATTTTGCGAGTCGCAAATTGAGTAGTTTTGCGACTCGCAATTTGCGACCCGCAAAATGGAATGTACAACAGTGTCTCAGACACTGGTTTCGATTCCCAATGGGGTCGCAAACGACCTGCCTCATTAATAATCATGAGGCAGGTCTCAATTTGCGACCCCATTGGGAATGGTCAGCACTCACAGGGATGGTGGCCTGCTGGGGTCAGCAGACCACCATGTCTGTGACTGCTTTTTAAATAGGGCAGCTTTTTTTTAAAAATGCAGCCCGTTTTCCATAAAGGAAAACGGGATGCATTTAAAAAAGAAAAATGAAACATTTCTGTTTCAGTTTTTAAGAGTAGGCAGTGGTCCATGGAACCACTTCCTGCTCTTAAAAAATATTTTCGCTGCCAGTCACAAAGGGGAAGGGGTCCCCTTCCCATATGCGAGTAGCTTGCCACCTTTTTGAAATAGGAGGTAAACTGTGAGTGTTTTGCAACCGCAATTGAGGTCTCAAAACAATCGTACATAGAAGTGCCACTCGCTATTAGGAAGGGACGCCCTTGGCACGCCCCTTCCCAATAGCGAGTCATAAACCCTATTTTGTGAGTCGGTTATAGGGTACCGACTCGCAAAATAGGGTTTATACATTGTACAGACTTTGGGGCCGATTCCGATCTCGGCCGGTAGTGCTCCGAATCGGATTCGGTTTAACCGGATCCGATTCGGAGCCCTGTTTCCCGACCGAATCGGACGCGCGTCCGGCCGAGCGAGTACGATGCAAGCGCTCGCGAAAACGCCGACCGACTCGAACGCGGGTCCAACACGCTCCGACCGACTCGCACGGACAGGGATCGCCTCGCGCAATGGAGTCGTTCTCTGGCCGGGTAAGTACGATGCGCGCTGCGAGCAGTCCGTCCGACTCGCGCCGTCCGGCTCGAAAAAGCTGTCGGAGCCGGACTTTGGGGGTCCGCGTCGGCCCCCCTGTACGCGTACCCGCGAGGCGCACACAGGGGGACCCATGGGTCCCCCTACCATGCATGTACGGCGCGAACCGCATCGAGGCGTACCCGCTGTAGGGGCGCCCTTGTCCGCCTCGCACCCATTGTGTCAATGGGAGCCCGCGTACGCGTTATACGCCCGGCTCCCATTGACTTCAATGGGAGTCCGACCGAATCGAGTCCGATCGCATGCGTGCGCATCGTACTCGTTCGGTCGGACTGCCAGAGTCCGATTCGGTCGGAAATCTCTCCGGGTCCGGCTCGGACGGAGATTTTTCCGGCCCGAATCGGAATCGACCCCCTATTGTGCGGTCACAAACTGGACGATTTCCCATTTGCGACCGCAAAAAACGGTCCTACATCAGACCCTAAGTCTGAAAACACCATAATAAATTCTCCTTAAACTTGCATGTGCCAAACCTTTCCTGGTATTCTTTATAAAATATGCAGTTGAATGGTTAATGCACTTCCTGACTTATTTCTCATTACTACTGTTTAACAGGTCAACAGTAGAATTTTTGTTATTGAAAATACATCACTCAGTTTCCATTTAATTACTTTTCAACATTTGATTACTCATTAACTTGTCACTTAAATATCTTTGAAACTAACAATACACCATATATCCCAGATCGCAATGTAAGAAAATGAATCACTTACACAAAACATAAGCTGTACTCAAACTAGAGATTCTCTAACCCTTTGTAGAAAGTCTTGGAAATATTCCAATGAAACCCTTGATGAGCACATTGAACCACACATATCCCATCATCCAGTGTCTGAACTAAACTCAGCTTTATGATGGAATGCTACCCTCATATGACTCTCCAGGGCCAGGCAGTCATATGTAATTAGAGTTAATCTTTATTAAATTATTTGCTGCAAACAAATGTATTCGTTGACCTGGAGCATCCTTTATATCTTTACCCAATTTTGTCCCTGTCTTCTGTACACCAGCTTCCAAGATAACCTGCTCAGAGCAGTCTTCCAGTTTCTAGTCAGGCCAAAGGTTCACCATGCATAGCCTGTTCATCAGAACACTGCAACATTATAATCACTGGTAGTTCTTGGTATCACCTTATGCGTGTAAACCAATTACTGCATAGCTCACATTTGCACTGCGTGGAGTCCACTTACAATGCTGAGATGGCGAATCTGTTTATTCTGGAATCTATTAGTTACTTCTCTCTTTACCTTTATTTGTAACTCCAACAGTGTGTTCTATTTTACAGACAGCAGCCTATCACAATGTAATTACCTTAAAGCAATCAATTCTTTCAATTCAAATTAATGTCTCTTTGTGAAGGCATATCATTCTGCAGCTTATTCTTTGAGGTTCACTAGAACTTCAATAACATGCTTCATGTCTGGGTAGTTGGTCATTCCTTTTCCCACTGGGCTTGTGAGTATACTGGATCCAGTGGTGTCAACAATGATAAAGGATTACCTAATGTAGACATTACATGGATTGGCATCCGTGGAATGAAATGACATCAACTTATTTATTTTTAGAGCAAAAATGTCAACGTGTGAGCAACTAGATGTAATGACTGCTCTGTGGAGAGGATGATATAGACACAGATACAGGTGTTGCTTTAGCTTTCAAGAGGAAAGATTAGTACAACATTTGGCTGTGCGCCTCACCCTCTACAGGAAACAGACCTCTGGCCACGTGCAGCGGGGGTGGGGTGCAGGCCCTGAGCTTCACTCTCTATGGGTATCTGACCACCCCCACGGGCACAGCTTCAGATGTCTGACTCTGGCTGTGCACAGCCTTTGGGGTGTACAAAGTGGGGATGGAGCTCAGGACCTGACTCTCACTATCTACAGGTGACTGTCCCCCCCACCGATGGATAAGCTTTAGCCAGGGCCTGCCCTCTCCCTTCACAGGCACCGGACCCCTGCTGTGCACAGTCTTCGACCATGAGCAGGCCAGGGAGGGCTGCAGGCCCCAAATCGTCCATTCTCCAGCCAGCTTCAATGGCCTTTGTTGGATACGCAGTACTGGAGCGGCGGAATCTACGTTTGGGCCAAAACAGGTCAGCGAAGCTTGCGGCACCAAGCCAGTGAAGCTTGCCAGCACCTCAGATCTGGGACCAGTACCACTGTACCGGGGAAAGGGGGGGTGACATGCTGGGAGCTGCAGAGGGTCTGAGAATTATTCAAAAGAAATGTGCATTTACATTTTTTTATATATGTAACTATAACTGCGGTACCTATAGGACCCCTCCACATGGGCCTAGGGGTCAGGGTGTGCTCAGCCTACACCTTATGTGGAAATTTTCATTAACTTTCAGGACGTGGGGACTCGGACTTGCCACAACATTTTCCTCCAATGTTATGGCCAGCTAGGTGTGCAGACAAAATATAGAGTTTTTAATGTCGACTGACAGAAATATCGAGTCCAAAATATCGTGAGTGAGAAATATTGACAGCAAGAATATTGTGGTCAAGAATATCGATTTAAGGTAAGAAATATTGATTTTAAAAATATCGAAGCGTTTAATATCGTTTGCAAAAATATAGTTGTTCAAAATATCGATTGTTTAATTAGTGTTGTGTATTTTACTACATATTTTAAATGTATGTGATGTATTTTTTTGTATAATTGTTTACATTTTTTAATATATGTTACATTTTTAGTAGTTATTAATTTTATTTTGATTGAATTTAGCATTTTTTAGTTCCGTAGCGGGTTGTGGGTTTATAGGGGAATAGGGTGGGAAGTAATTTCATTATATTAAATTAATGATTTTTTTATTTATTAATATTTATTTCATTGAGATGCTATACTGTTAATTGTGCAAAGTAATTTATTATTAATTAATTAATAATTGGTTAATTAATATTAATTAATTAATTGGTAATTAATTATGGCAATTGTGTAATTAGTTTTACGTGCTCGTTTTGGGGTTTATAGGGGTAAAGGGTGGGAAAAAATGTATTTTTGATTAATTAATAATTAGTTAATTGATAATTAATTTATTGAAAATTAATTATGGGAATTGTGTAATTCATTTTAGATTTGGGTTGTGGGTTTATAGGGATAAAAGGTGGGAAGTAATTTATTTTTGATTAATTAATAATTATTTGTTAATTGATATTAATTAATGTATTTAAAATTAATTATGTAATTCTGTAATTTATTTTAGGTGCGTGTTGTAGGGTTTATAGTGGTAAAGGGCGGGAAATAATTTATGTTTAATTAATTAATAATTAGATGTCAATTTGTATTAATTTATTAATTGTAAATTAAATATGGAAATTGTGTAATTACTTTTAGGTGTTTGTTGTGGGGTTTATAGTGGTAAAGGTTGGGAAGTAATTTGTGTTTAATTAATTAGTAAATAGTTGTTAATTAACCCTTTGCGTGCGTCGGACTGCCACCGGCCGTCAGACGTCACGGTGGGCGTGTGTGGAGGACGGCCGGGGGCCGTCCGAACCACGCCCACTCATAAATCACCCGCACCGCGGCGGAATTCGCGCCGCGGTCAACGGGTTAATGTTAATTAATTAATTGATATTTATTTTGGGTAATTGTTTATTTTTTTGTGTGTGGTTTTTACTTTTAAAGGGGTAAAGGGTGGATATTAAATACATTTTACTTACTTTATACTTAGTTGTTTAATAGTAATAGTTTTTCATTTGAAAATAAGTTTTAAATGTGTAATTAATTATTTTACAGTTTAATTTAGGTGTGTGTTGTGGGCATTATAGGGTTAAAGTGTGGGAAGTTAATTAATTTTTATTAGTTTTTATTTTTTTTATTAATATTTCTTTAATTGGTAATTATGTTAATTATAGAAGTACATTTTTAAATTTAGAAGTGTGTTAAGATTTGTGTGGTGTTATAGGGTAGGAAATAAAATAAATTTATGTAACAATTAATGTTTTTATTTGCAAATATGTTCTAGTTAAAAATATTTATTTGTTTGAAGTTTATTTTTATTTTATATAATATTTGTAGGTATTTGTCATATGTAATTAACATTATATGTTTTTTTTTTTTTTTAAATATTAAATATATTTGTATTTTAATTTTTAATGTGTATATATATATATATATATATATATATATATTTTTTTTTTAACTGACTGGAGTGGGAATAGTAATTTTTACCCCTCCGCTATCCAACACTTTCCCTACTGTTGCACTAACAGGAGTGGGAATAGTATTTTTACCCCTCCGCTATCCAACACTTTCTCCACTGTTGCACTGACTGGAGTGGGAATAGTCATTTTTACCCCGCCGCTATCCAACACTTTCCCTACTGTTGCACTCACTGGGAAGGGAAAATAAATTTTTACCCCTCCGCTATCCAACACTTTCCCTACTGTTGCACTCACTGGAGTGGGAATACAAATTTTTACCCCTTCGCTATCCAACACTTTCCCTCCTGTTGCACTTACTGGAGTGGGAATAGTAAATGTTATCCCTCCGCTATCCAACACTTTCCCTACTGTATTGGGAAATGTAAGTTGAAATATTTTTAAATAGTTTAATGTTTTAATTTATAATAGAATGTTGTTTTAATTATATTTTAAATTATTGATATATACATATATATATGTACATTTTTATATATTTTTAAACTTATAAAATAAATTAAAATTAATAGTTGTTAATTGTTTTAAAGTAAATATATATATGTATAAATTATTATATTTGTGTGTTTAACTTTTTTCAATTAAGTTTATTTGTTATATTTTGTTAAAATGTATATTAAATGTAATTAATTTTGTTAAAATTAATTTTATTTAATATTTTTGTTTTTATTTTTTATATATATAAAATCGATACTTTGTACAACTATATTTTTTACATTGATATTTTTTAGTCGATATTTGTGTTCTTACCTGTTTAAGTATAGGGAGTCGATATTTGTGACATCAATGTTGTGTCAGTGAACCGGCGAGCTAATCACATAGTTCTGGTACTGGGGATCTGTATTTGGATAAGCTGTAGCAAACAGCAGAAAATGCCTCCTCAGCCAAATCCGTTCAGAGCATTTTTTTAAATTCGGAGCCATGAATCGCTGCGGTACCAGCACTACAGATCCACCATGAATTAACTTGGCAGATATTGCTAAAATGTAACCTCTTCATGAGCAAACCGAGAACCTTTTTAAACAATAATTTCTCAAAAAATACATAATGAGTTTACAACAAACAAGCAAAGGCACTTCCTTCAGTAAAGTTCTACCTCTGTGCACTTTTGGAACCCCCACCTTTTTCTTGGCCCTTGCTTGACAGAACCGCACAATACTTGCCATGAAGAACGACTTTTTTTTGCTTAAAGTTTCATGCAGATTCGTCGAACGGCGCCAAGATTATTAGGGTAAAAAATTGCTTCCTTGTTTAAAACCACTGTACAATAAAATTGACATGAGAAAAACACTGTTAATTGACTCACAGATTGCTTGTAACAATTACTTTAAACAGGTAAACAACTCTCTTGTCATAAGGAGTCCTCAAAGTGATTTTATGTTGGTGCACAAATTTAACCCCCTGCAACCTGGTTTTCGTTAAATATGTTAATGGTGAAACAAATGCACACGAAAAAATTATGTCATAAACCATAAATGCAGATGCACAGACCATAATATGCTATTAATTACCATTGTTGAGCATGGGGAGGGGCATCATGACCCATTCAAGACTTCACCTTTGAGTCATGGTCCCTCCCCACTCTCAACCATGGTAATACATAGCATATTGCACTCTGCATATCTGCATGTATAGTGTGTGTGTGTGCGTGTGTGCGCTCACACTCACACATACACAAATTCGTCACTATTTCACACTGTAGGTGGTTCCACCACTTTTATATTTGGCCCTAGTGTCTTAGGGGCCCATTAGGATGGCGGGCGGATCGCCCCCGCCGGGCCGGCGGTAGCCACCGCTGGCCCGGCGGGGGCGATCCGCCCGCCATCCTTCCATGATTGACCCCCCGCCACATTAGGATGGCTGGGGGGTCCGCGGCGGACGGGAAGACCGTCCGCCGCTTTTCCGCCGGTCGACTCCTCGACCGGGCGGAAAACTGCCACAATATGGTGGCGGTGTCTGTAAGACACCGCCAACCATATCATGATGCCTGCGGTGAATCGCCTTTCCATGGCATGCGGTTTCTGCTTTTGGGGGCCCGTTGCGGGCACCCAGGGTGTTGGGGGGTGGGGGGTGCACATGGGGGGTACCCATGGTACCCCCCCTCATTGCCATGCACTACGTGGCAGACACCACGTGGTGCCTGCCATGTAGTGCATGGCAATGCCGTGCACAGTCCTCTCAAATTGCGAGCGGGTCTGCAGCCAGCAGATCCACCCGCAATGTGAAAGGCACAGGATGCGCCCGCCAGTGTGGCAGGCGCATCCTGATACACATGGCGGGACCGCCGCAACTTCGGCGGTCGGTCCCTAGCTCCGTTACGGTGGCGGGCGGATAAAGTCCGCCCGCCATCGTAATACGCCCCTATGTGTGCACCGCAAAAATCATGTCTAGAAATGTCTTTGATGTATCCCAATCCTCAAAGCCCTTCGAAGCCACAAAAGGGTGCTTAGACAAGTCTTATGAAAACTCCACATAAAATAAATGAAGTTGAGTTTGCAAAAGCTATCCACAGCATTCCAACTGTAAGACAATGGCTTTCCATCAGAATACAAAAACTGTTCAGTCCCAGATCAACTTTACACTTCAACAGCATATTGCTCAAAGGAGAGAATGATTTTATGTTTCAAACCAGCATCCTGGTCAGAGTTTTGTAATCTTAATACATCTTGGAATCACCCTGGGTCCTAACAGTCCATTACTTTACTGAATAACAATTACACAGGTTCAGCTAAAAGTCTAATAAATAATGTACTGTCCTGTACTGGTTAGCTAATCCACAAGGAATAAAGTAGTTTTATAAATAGACTCATTTTGAGCTTTCTTACTTAAGCTATTGATTACTATACTACTATAAATATCCTAATGGTTGGAATCATTTTAGATACAGAGAAGACTTTCGTCCTTGTGTGCTTGGTCTTTCTTTTCTCTGGCCTGCTTCGTAAAGATATTCCATCCAAGAATATAAGGGCCATAAGGAGGCCACAGGAGGTATTACCTAAGACATTAATTAAGAGGACTACACTAGGATCGTCTGAGGACGATCCCATGAAGTAATTGGTCTAGTTATTGTAGCAAGCTATAACATTTAAAGCAAGACTTGATTTAAATTCAAAGATCTGAGCAAGATTTAATTAAAAACTCAACTTAAAGCCTCAAAGTGAGGCAGAAGCACATCGTTGTCACCTACCCGGCCCAGTAGAGCAGCAGAAAAGGATCCAAGTCTCAGAAATAAGGACCGGGGAGCTGGTGCCTGCTTGTACTGCACTTCTTCGGCAAATCCTGCATGCCAGAAATATGTAAATTCACTGCCTCATCAACTTCCGGATGTGCTCGTGCCTCTGGGTGGTGTACCCTCCTGCCCCCTATACTCAACCTACATTACATTTGGGTATGGCTTCTGTGCTTTCAACCGAGGAGTCATTTTGATCCACCCCTGGAAATTAGATCGGGATATTAAGAGGAGTACCTTGCACAAGGCTGACTGTGAAGCAGTTGTCTTCTGCCTGGCGTCTGCAAAGCCATCTACTTAGGGGTGCGGTGGCCACTGTACTACTGAAGGTGGCCCTGGCGGCAGTTTGTTAGTTCTGATAATATGAGGAATACCAGACAAAATACCAAACTCCTGAATATAAAAAACAAACACACTAGACTGCAGGCTGTCTATTGAGGGGACTCACAAAGGGAACTGCAACTTCAAGGAGACTATAGTAGTACATCAAGAGTAGCTAAAACCTATTGAGAAGGAAGCCACCTCCACTGCTCTTCCCCCCAAGAGGCTCGCATCTTCGACTATAATTGATAAAGCCCCCTTGGTAAAATTCAGGAAAGGGAGTTGTGAAAACAGGACTCAATCTTGCTACAGCTTGACAAATTTATCAATGCAGTCATCCCCACTTTCTGACGCTGCTCAAGGGGAGGTCCTGCCGGTGAAAGTTGAGTGGCAGGAAGTATTTAGTGGCAACAACAGAAGACAAACGACAGGGTTGCATTCACACGCACCAAGTCACCTTACGTTTATTCAACCATTTGCAAATAGAATCACCAACTACTTTTCAAGAAATACAGTTAATGAGCGGCAGCATGAGAATCCCCATGCACTAACTGCACAAAACAAATCCCAAGAGAACTCACCACTTTATACCCAAGGCACATAGATGAACCCCACAAAGCATAGTAACGAGATCACTGTTAACACAGCTCTATGCTTCCAGGCTCCACGTACATCATAGCCAGCGGGCCAAGGATAGGCAAGCAGGATTCTGCATGCTGGACCAATCCTAGTATTGCTAGTAATGGGTGCTCTCCCAATTCTGAACTGTTCGCATGAACTAAGGGAAAAATAACCACCATCGCAGTAATCTACATGGACCCATTGGAGGAGCACAATGGCAATCTGCTTCCAGCTGATCTAGTAAACTCTGGCCCCTTGAGATTACCAGCAGAGGTGGCCACCCAGTACCAGCCTAATTATACGCCTTCATCTTACGGTCAGGTTAGCAATGTTTCCAGAAAGGGGGAGGAAGACCTCTCCTTTGAATTTGACAAGGAGGTCCTTTGCTTGGGGACATTTATGATAGGCCATCAGGCTTCAACAATATTTGTTTAAACAGCACACAGAAATCAATAACATCAACAACACCAGCAAATGTAAGTACTTGGTCTGCTGATGATAAAAAGTCTCAGCATATATTGACTAACTCCTCCCCAACTCAATCAATTCTTGCCATCATGCCCATCATGTCAAGCACTCTGGACCTAATTGCAAACAATTTGGCATCACAAAGTCTGAAGACAGACGATGAAATCAAATTTTTAGTGGCATAGCATCAAACATCGCAATATTTAATTCATGTTATGTTATGCCGTTTTATAGAGCGCACAGCTGCCCCAGCAAAGGGGCGTCCCAGCGCTGATAGCAGAAAACTGCCAAACTATAGACAGAAAGAGAAGCCTACAGTGGAGGGAAGAGGTAAGTTTTGATTGCCTTACAGAATGCCAGGTAGTTGTTCATGCTGCGAATACAGATAGGAAGCGCGTTCCAAAGTTTGGCTGCCAAAATACGGAAGGAACGTCCACCGGCGCGAACCGTCCTCACCCGGGGAACCACCGCCAAATGCTGCCCCATTGACCGAAGTTGACGGGAGGGAGTATAAGGTGTAAGCAAGTTGGCCAAAATGCCTGGAAAGGAGAAATTTTGAATTTTGAAAGACATACAGAGGACCTTAAACTCTATACGTATGGCCACAGGCAGCCAATGTAGCCGACGGATAGCACTAGTAGTGGAGCACGTCCTGGGCAGGCCCAGAAGAGTTCTATCTGCAGCATTTTGAACCCTTTGAAGTCTCAGGATTTCCGCCTAATTTGATCCCAAGTAAAGCGAGCTGGCATAATCCAGTCTAGACAGAATGGAGGCCTGAACAATAACCTGCCTAATAGACAGGTTAAAAAACCCTAGCAGCGGTTTGAGCCCTCGTAGTATGCCGAAACAGGTCCCTGCCACTTTCTTGGTTTGCGTCTGGAAGCTAAGGGCAGAGTCTACCCAGACACCTAGCTTTTTTACCACCTGTTTGGGGACAGGTGCACACCCCAAGGTGGCAGGCCACCAGCGTTCGCTCCACAGCTCAGAGTCTCTCCCTACCAGCAATACTTCGGACTTGCTGGCATTGAGCTGGAGACAGTTGGCGGTCATCCACTCAGCGATAGCCTCGAGGTCACTCCTGAACTTACATGCGTCCCGCACGGAGTCGTCCGAGAATGCCACTACCAACTGTGTGTCGTCTGCATATGATACTGCTGTGAGCCCTCTGCTCTTGGCCACCACTGTTAACGGTTGGACATATAAGTTGAACAGTGTTGGGCTCAGAGCTGAGCCCTGTGGCACCCCATGTTTGATGGTGTGGATCTTGGAGGCAAAAGGGGGGACTGCTACCTGGAAGGTCCTCTCAGCAAGAAAAGAGACGAACCACTCCAGGGCAGAATCCACGATGCCCACCTCCTCCAACCGCTGCAACAGGATCTGGTGTGAAACCATGTCAAACGCGGCACTGAGATCTAATAGAATCAGTGCCGATGTGCGACCCTCATCTAGAGCCCCCCCTCAGATGCTCGGTCACAGCTAGGAGAGCTGACTCCGTGCTGTGACCTGGACGGAAACCATTCTGAGAGGGATCCAGTATGTTGTTATCCTCCAGATGACCTGTCAGCATGGAGTTGATGTAGGCATCCAAGATCTTGGGGACCCAGGGCAGGAGAGAGATGGGTCGAAAGTTCTCTGGTTTCGCTGTGTCAAGGTTGGGCTTTTTTAACAGGGGAACCACCCTAGCTTGCTTCCAAGATCTAGGGACGACGTCCGTGGACAAGGACAGATTAATCACCTGGCTCAAAGGTGAAAGGAGCACAGGCAAGGATTTCATAAATTGGTCAGGCTTGAGGGGGTCAGCAGGAGAGCCGGACTTGACCTTACTGCAGAGCACATATAGCTCCTCTTGATAAATCGGCGGAAAGACGGCCAGAGTGTGCATAGGAGAGGGTCTAAACACGGGACCAAGACACACTGCAGTTTGAGGAAAGGACTTATATATCCTTTCCACCTTTTCCACAAAGAAGGAGGCGAGGGCCTCACATTGCTCATCCGATGATACCAAGGGTGCTGTAGAAGCTGCCGAAGCTTTAAGGTCTTTCAATATTCAAAATTGCTTTTGGAGGGGTTGCTACTGTTCCTGATCTCGTCCGCATAATATGCTCCCCGCTCAGACTGGATCGCCCTTTGGTACTTCTTAATGGCTGCCTGATAACATCCATTCAGAGTAGGGTCATACTCCCTTCTCCACGTACGCTCCCGCTTTTTACACACTTTACACAGGGAGGCCAGCTTATCATTGTACCAAGGACAGGACTTAGTGTTTTGACATTTTGACCACTTTGCAGGGATAAGAGAGTCCAGAGAGCGGGAGATCCAGTCCGATAATGCTCTATCGGCCACATCTGGGTCATCAGGCATACTGAACGTGGTAGTAGAAAGAAGATCGTGGAATTGAGCGGTGTTTAATTTGTGCCAGGGGTGCCTAAAGGAGAGCTTCTCTGGCGCCCTCCTGACAGGTACAACCCCCGAAAGTGTCATGGATATATAGTAATGATCAGACCAACACACCGGTAAGGGAGTGTGGACGGTAAGGAAAGAGTGGTTAGAGAAAACTGGGTCCAACAGATGGCCACAGAATGATTAGGGCCATGGACCCGTTGGGACAGCTGACAAGCCGCAAGATCGGCTAAGAAATTGCCGATTTCCATATCCTGGGAGCTATCAAGATGCAGATTCAGGTCACCGATGACGCTGAAGTTGGCAGCTCTCATAGCTAGAGGGCTTACAGCTTCAATAAGTGCAGCCCTAAACTCCTTAGAGGGTCCTGGCGGGCGGTAAATCAATAGCCCAGACATGGTGTAGCTAGCGTTAAATGAAATCCCAAAGCACGCACATTCACAGCCAATCAAAGACTCCTTCACAAAGGTACAGGAGTAGCATAAATGAAGTTCATGGAGAGCGCAGTGAAAGAATAATGAAATCATAATAATAATTCCTCAAATGAGATCAAGAACTGCTCCACGATCATCTCAAAGCGTGCAAGAGGTTCCCAGAGTCATAAGTTCCATCTTGGAAGACTAGAAAAAGAAAATTACTGAGGGAGAACAAGCACTAGTACAAGTACCGGAATGTGCAGCCTCGCCGTGACCATAATAACGAAAACCCATGCATTCGCTCAACAAGGTTCATCAACGTTTTTGGACAGTAACATCAACACCGATCCATCTTTAAATCCCAATACACTATAATGTCAAGTGGTTCGTCAGAACCTCCAAAAAGGAAAAGACCCTGCACACAATGCCTGTACAATTGTTTTAAAAAACCATAAAAAAAGTAGGCAAATGAAAATTAGTAAACGAAAAACATATAAACAGCCAGTATCTGAGGACCCTCCAACTGAGCCAGGCAGTCCGTCACTCTAAAAGACCCTGAGGAAATTGATCAGCAGCCATCCAATACAAATACCACAAACATAAGCACCTCTCCAGAGGCAAAGAGTCTGAAGTGTGCCATATGTTGCAGGGAACACACACATTCAAAGTTTTCCAACTGGTCCCAGACCTCTGGTCAACATTTCAGCCCCTGCTAAGTCGCTAGCCAAGTATTCAAATACCCAACTACCACCAGATTGTCCTTCTAAACAGGACCATGGAACACTGGCTCATTCTTAATAAACTAGTTGGGACAATTCAGCAATGACTGTTAGTGAAGATAAGGCTAACTAGGCCCTTGAGGCCCCACCGGCGACCGATGGACATAAAGCCTACGATCAATACACAGTCTTCAAAGGAATTGTATCAAATACTGCAAGGAATGACCCAATATATACGGGTCTGGTAGACGACAATGCTGAAGCTGCTCAATATTTTACTGATGAATAGCCTTTTTCATCCATGACAACAACAAAGTCTGCTCTGAAGCACTATAACAATGTTAATGAAATCTACAGCCCCATGACCAGACTGACATACTTCAGGCAATAAAGTTAGTGATAACGCGCTGTTATGATGTCCACCCCTTTCTATGAAATTTCTCATGAGGCATACAGAGAAAGGGTCCAGCTTGCCACGGCTGTGCATTGTAGGGGCTTGACAATATATTACGGTTTGGGTGTTTGGAGGGAGTGGTCTTTCCAAGAAGAGTTGTGCACATGATAGAGACTGGCTGTAGTAGGTGCTCACACACTAAATGGGCTTGGGTGTCTGGAAGGAGTGAGCTCTCAGTGAAAAGCTGAGCACAGGACAAAGGCTATGCGAAGTAGGGGCTTGACCACCTAATGGGACTTTGGTGGTTGGAGGGAGTGGACTCTCAGTGAAGAACTCTGCTTAGGACAAATGATGTACAAGCAGGGGCTTGGCCACCTTATGGGTCTTGTGTGTCTAGATGCAGTGGACTATAATCTAATTATTACATATAAGCACATATCTTTACGTAATTTATGCTTTACATGATTCTGTGCTATTTGCTACTAATGTACATATTTCAAAGACTGTACTGGTTTGTACAGTAAATTGAACAGCAGTATGGTGGATGATGTCATCAATGATGTAATGTGAGATGTCATCAGTTACGTCAATAGTGATGTCATTGAACATGGCATGAGTGATGCAATATGTGAGGTCATAAGAAGTGCATGGTGGGGCAGGAGTTATAGTTAGCTCTGGTAACTGTAACTGGTGAATTTCAGTGGCTTTTCTTTTAGTTTAAAATGGTATGTTTAAGTGGCATTTTCACCTAACTATAATGTCAGTTTTCTTCAGTGAATTTCTAAGGTTTTTTTTTTAAACATAAAGTAAAATATTATTACCAGCCCTATCTATAACATCACTTCAGCCTTTGTTTTTTTCAGTGAATTTCTGAGGTTTCTCTAACACAGTGTATGGTCTTTCTACCATACCTAACTATAACATCACAGGCCTGTGGCAGACAAGCCCTGTACCCAACCCCAATCGGGGGGGACCCCCCATGCACTGACCAGCAATTGAGAGCGCTCATCACATATAAAGCGGAGTGCTTTTCAATAATGCATGTCTACTGGCTTTCTCAAGGGGTTACCACATCATAATATAAATTGCAAGCCTGTAGGATTTTGTCAAGGGGTCATTAAATCATTATATGAAGACAAGCCTACTGGTTTTGTCATAGGGTTATCCCATCGGTTTACGAAAAAAGCGTTGGGTCTATGTCAGAGGGTGACCACATAAATATACAAGACAAATCTACTGGCGTTCTCAAGGGGCCACCACATCAATATATGAAGGCAAGCTTATTTGCTTTGTTAACAACAGCAAACACTCAGGAGCACATTTACTAAACTTTCAGGCAACACAGGGCAGCCAGCAAAGTTGGTGCGCTGCATTGTGTGAAAGGGAGAGAGCGGAAATGCTCCATATTTACGAAGATACGGAACATTTCTGCTCGCTCCTTGCACTGGCGCACTGTGTGCAGTCTAGCGCCAATGCAGGCAGGATTGTTTTTGTGCAGGAAGGTATACCTTCCTGGACAAAAAAAATCCTTAGAGGCATATTCCTTTTTTTGATGTGTGCTGCAGAATGCAGCACAAGTAGAGAAGGAGAAGAAGGAGAAACAACTATATTTCGCCACGTTACACCTCACTTGGGAAGTCATAACATTTTGATGCATTCGCAGGTTTAAAAGTCTTTGTAAATCTGGAAATGCACCAAAATCCATGGGTGGATGCATTGGAACGTCCATGCTCTACCACTCATAGAACACCTCCAAAGTTGAAATGTAATGTAAAGCAGCATAAACAGCTGCCTTGCATTAGATTTCTTAACCATGACATGCAAGGCCACACAAATCAGGCCATGCAAATTCCAAATAAGTATTTGCGTTGCCCCGCATCACAACGCGTGACACAAGGGCAAAGCAAAGGCTTAATAAATCTAGGCAGCAGTCTTTCTTTTACACTTCCCAGGCCACATACAGTCATAACAACAACTGTGAGAAGTCCCTGGAATCCTCAGCAGAAGAACAAAAGACCCACCTCAAAGAAAGCATAAAAACATCATGAACCTTTCCTGGGGTCATGTTCTACAGGTCCTAGGAAACATAAGGTTACTTTTAATAAAATTAAATTTGGGGGGCTGCTGCATTACTTGTAGCCCCCCTCTACACTTTTGTAACATGTTGGTAGTGTCCCAGGCTATATTGGATTAACACAAAGCAGAAAAAGTTATGCAAATTTTCCCATGAAGGGCCTCTTGGGGCACTCCATGTTGCTCATTTATTCTTTTTAAAATCCTTTAATATCTGGGTACCCGGTCCCACCTAGGGCACCCACTATTTATTTCAGTGTTGGGGCAGAGGAATCATATTTTTCTTTTAATTTTGCCGGCCTTTCCCATAGGACTCCAGCGGGACTGCAAACCAAATCTACAAAACAGGCCTGGGGGGGTCTCACTGTCTCCTTATCTCCTTTTCAAAATCCTTTTCAGGACATGGGCCTAAGTCCTGTAATGGCTGCCGCAACATTTCTTTTCATGCTGCGGCCACCCAATAAGAGCACTCGCTCCGAAAAAGTCCCCACAGCCAGTCAGAAGGCTTGAATTTGTTTCTTTCAGCCCAACGGTCTAGATATCTATACATTTTCAACCTCAATATCTCAAAAACTACTGAACGGAATTAGACTAAATCATAAAAAATACTCCTTCTAGGTGATATTCTAGTTTTCTGCCACTTTTAAAAAAAATGTTTAATAACAAATGTTATTGAGTTTTGCGGTACATAAGGGGCAATGCCCAATACATATATTTCGGATACAGTATATATGAGATGGTACCAATTATATCCAAACAACAGTATTGCCTGTGAACGTAAAGGCCAACAACTAAACTTGGCACAGGTTGCATCATGATCCACTGCATGAAATGTCCATATGAACATATGTAGATGACGGAAATGACTCATCGTACAGTTTTATGATATACACTGATTATATAGCCTGGTTTAATGAGGGTCTAGGGACGGCAGGGGAGGCAGGTCTATACCCCAGTAGGTTGCCCAGCGAATCCAAGATTTCCTGTGTTTTTGTGGACAGCCACGCGCCTGGTACACAGCAACCTGTCCATGGCCTTCTTCCACCCCCCCAGTGACGGCGGGGAGGTCCCCTTCCATATTTGGGCAATATCCTGCTTGGCAAGTGTGAGGCTCAGAAATAATAAGGGACACCTTCCTGCACATAAGCAATCTTCCCCTGCAACGCAGACACCCTTGCACTATGGTGCAAGGGTGCCTGCGTTGGCGCTAGGCAGCTAAATTTAGCCCCAGCCCAGGGGGAAATGCAGGGCTGCACCATATTCTTGTAAATATGGTGCAGCCCTGCGTTTCTAAAGTGACAGGGCGTGTCGTTAGCCTTCTTAGCTTAATGACACGCTTCGCCACTTTACAAGTAAATATGCCCCCAAGTACAGAAAAGGCACTTGTAGCAGCACCACAAATGGCTGTCATGATGCCAGTGCAGGTGCAGGCACCAGGAGGGCAACCAGTAAGTAACATGGCGGAAAAGAAGAGGAGGCTTTTCAGGAGTCCAAGGGCCACTGCAAGGGAAGAAACAAGGAGGGTATAGGGCAGGACAACAGTGTTATTATTGTGCTAATATGGGTCATTTTGCGAGCGAATGCAGAGCGAAAAAGAACAACGAGCAAGCACAGGGATGGTTCGCTCCGCAGGGGCAGATGGGTCTGCAGCAGATGCCATGGGCTCCCCAACAACCTCCGCAGAGTCAGTGGACCGCACAACAGGGGCAAATGCCACAGAATATGCCCCAGATTGTCAGAAACAATACAGGAGGGCCAACACAGGTCCAGATGGAAGGAGTAACAGTACATGGCGGTAATCCCTTTTCTGTACAATCCCAAATTTCTGGAGGGACACAACCAACAATTATACACAATGAGGAAGCCCACAGACAACCATTATTTGTCCAGTCCTGTCAGTAACCCACAGATCAGATGAGGAACCCATCGTGAGGGTAGCCATAGAAGGTCGCCCCTATAGATTTTATATCAATACTGGGGCCACTAAATCTTGTATAAAGGAAGGAACACTTCCCCTTTCTCACAAGTCAATAGACACACATGGGTTTTCTGGGGTTGTCGGAAGGGTTCTTTGTACTGAATCAGTGAACATGATAATAGGAGTCATGCAGATTGAAGGGTCATTGTTATATTCCCCAGAGGCACCAGTGAATCTTCTTGGAAGAGACCTAAATGAGTAAGATGACAATGACCATCTCTTTCTTGGAAGATGGGTCAATGGTATGTCACACTCCAGGTATTACATGTCACACTCCAGGTATTACACCAGGTAGGATGTTGTCACTCATAGCTCATGAAGACTTGGGACAACAGGTTAGAGCAATTCCTGTGGATATGGAGAACTTTTAGCATGGCATATATATGTCTTGATAGCGTATACACCAGCGCTACTAGGGAAAGCAGTGCAAACACCAAAAGAACTATTGTTCAGACCTGAGAGGCCTGTGGGTCCTATAGAAGAACCTGACATGGTGTTAGATGTAATGGCCCATGAAATAAAGCCACATTATGCATTATTAATAGCATCTCACAGAAGACGAGTGACGTGGGCATCAGTAGTATTTACATATCCAGAGGTCAAATTGAGAGACCTATCAGATGAAGAAATGTTAAAGGATGGTATATCAATTGAGAAAGTGGTATTTCAAATGGATGTTCCCTTTAGACTACAGTTGCAATACAGGACAGTGTCGAAACATGCACAAGACAGTACAATAAAAGAAAAGGTTTTGGCCAAGGTACCGGAGAGCCTGTGGACAATGGGGCCATGTGATGTGGGACTGAAAAAGGAGGAGCTGAGCCTGTGACAATAACATTAAAGCCTGGAGTGATACTGGCTGGAAGAAGGCATCCTTCCCATATTACAGGCGTTACTTGAGCAGGGAGTAATATATGAGAGAGCCACACCCTGTAATACACCGATTTACCCGATAAAAAAGGCTAAGGGGGGAACTTGAAGTATGATTTAAGATTTTCACCCCCTGAATGTTATGTTATGTTATATAGCTTATAGAGCGCACAGCTGCTCCAGCAAAGGGGCGTCCCGGCGCTACAAAACAGTCAGACGGCGAGGGCCACCAAAAGGCATAGGAACCTACAGTGAAGGGAAAAGATGAGTCTTGGTGGCCTTACGGAATGCCAAATAATTGTTTAGGCTGCGAATGGACAGTGTGAGAGAGTTCCAAAGTTTGGCCGCCAGTGTGCAGAAAGCACGTCCCCCAGCCCGTGCTCTCCTCACCCTTGGAACCACCGCCAAGTGTTGGCCCATCGAACGAAGTTGGCGGGGGGGAATGTAGGGCGAGAGCAGGGTGGCCAAAATGGCCGGGGGAGAAGACTTCAGAATCTTAAAAGCAATGCACAGAGATTTGAATTCCACACGTCTGGCCACCGGCAGCCAATGTAGTCGGCGAATGGCAACAGATGTAGAACAAGAACTTGGGAGGCCAAGGAGGATTCTGGCCGCCGCATTCTGGACTCTCTGTAATCTTAGGATCTCTGACTTGTTGGTACCCAAGTAGAGCGAGTTGGCGTAATCCAATCTCGACAGAATGGCGGCCTGAATGATAACCTGCCGAGTGGATGGGTCAAAATAACCTAGCAGTGGTTTTGAGCCCACGCAAAATACCCATGCAGGTCCCCGCCACTTTCTTGGTTTGGGCCTGAAAACTGAGAGCGGAGTCCACCCAAACACCCAGATTCTTTACTATCTGTTTGGGGGTAGGGACACAGCCCAGGGTGGTGGGCCAACAATGTTCACTCCACAGCTCACCATCCCGCCCAACCAACAGGATTTCAGTCTTGCTTGCATTAAGCTGCAGACAGTTGGCAGACATCCATCCAGAGATGGCCATAAGATTGCTCCGAAACATACAGGCATCCTGCGCTGAATTGCCAGAAAGTGCCACTACCAGCTGAGTATCGTCGGCGTACGATACCAGTGTCAAGCCTCTGCTCCTAGCCACCGCTGCTAGTGGTTGAACGTACAGATTGAACAGCGTAGGGCTCAGTGCTGAGCCCTGTGGCACCCCTTGTTGAATATTATGAATCCGAGAGGAAAAAGGGGGAGCCGACACCTGAAAGGTCCTCTCAGAGAGGAAGGAGGCGCACCAGTCGAGGGCAGAGCCCGAAATCCCCGCCTCCTCCAACCGTTGCAACAGAATCTGGTGAGAGACCGTGTCAAACGCGGTACTGAGGTCTAATAAAATCAGTGCCGACGTACGTCCCTCATCCAATGCGGCCCTCAGATGTTCAGTCACTGCTAGGAGGGCTGATTCCGTGCTGTGGCAAGGGCGAAAGCCATTCTGAGAGATGTCCAAGATGTTGTTGTCTTCCAGGTAGCCTGTCAGAATGGAATTGACATGGGACTCAGCAATCTTAGATATCCATGGCAGGAGAGAAATGGGATGAAAATTCTCCAATTTGTTTGTGTCCAGAGAAGGCTTTTTTAACAGGGGAGTCACCCTTGCTTGCTTCCATGTCCTAGGAACAACTGCTCTGGACAGGGACAAGTTGATCACCTGACACAGAGAAGACAGGAGCATGGGTAAGGAGTTCATAAAATGCTCCGGTTTAAGGGGGTTGGCAGGGGAGCCTGATTTCACCTTGCTGCATAGCACCCGCAGCTTGTCCTGAGATATTGATGGAAAGGACGCAAGAGTGTAGGTGGTACAGGGACTGAGTGCTGGGCCCAAAGCTGAGAGAGCTGGCGAGAAAGAATAGTAAATATTCTCCACCTTTTCAACGAAAAAGGTGGCCAGAGCCTCACATTGCTCATCTGAAGTAATGCGGGGTGCTGGGGGTAGCCCTGCCTGTTTAAGATCTTTAAGTATACCAAAGATACATTTAGCGGGGTTTTTACTGCCCTTGATCTCAGCTGCGAAATAGGCTGCCCGCTCTGACTGGATGGCCCTGTGGTAATCCTTGATAGCTGCCTGATACTGCCCCTTGGAGAACGAATCATAGTCACGTCTCCACACCCGTTCCAGTCTTTTGCAGATTTTTCGTATGCTGGCAAGCTTGTCACTGTACCATGAACTGGACTTGGTATTGCGGCACTTGGACCACCTGGCTGGAATGAGCACGTCTAGTGGCTGACGGATCTAGTCCGACAGTACTTTGTCAGCCTCATCCGGCTCATCTGGTAGGTTAAGGGTATTTGTAGACAGAAGGGCATGAAATTGTTCGGTCTTTAGTTTATGCCAAGGGCGCCTGAAGGAGGAGTGCTGAGCCACCTTCTGAAAGGGCTCTACCTCCATGAGGATCATAGATATCAGGTAATGGTCCAACCAGCACACCGGGACTGGGGGATTGACTGTGAGGGAGCAGAGATTCGAGAAGACTGGATCCAACAAGTGGCCGGCACAATGAGTAGGGCCTTGGACCAGTTGAACCAGCTGACATGCCTCAAAGTCCGCCAGAAAGCTACCTATCTCCGAATCCAGAGGACTATCCAAATGCAAATTCAGGTCACCAATGATAGTAAAGTTGGCTGCTCTCGTTACCAACGAACTGACTGATTTTATGAGAGCTGTCCTGAACTCTTTAGAGGGGCCTGGGGGCCGGTAGACCAATAATCCCGACAGGGTAAAGCCTGCGTTAAAAGAGATCCCGAAGCGTGCGCACTCACAGCCAGCCACAGCCATTTTGGTGAAGGTGCAAGTATAGTGGGATTTAAACACTACTGCAATACCGCCCCCCCTGGAGTCTCTGTTAAGAGTCATGATATTGAAGCCATTGGGGAGCGCCAGGCCGGCTCAGCTACCGTATCGGCTGACAGCCAGGTTTCCGTTAGAAAGAGAGCATCTGGATCTTTGTCCTGCAACAGCTCGTAAACATCGAGAAAGTGTTTCACTAACGAGCGGCAGTTCAGACTGCAAAGCTTAATATTGTGCCCCGCCGAGGAGGATTTCGTAGAAGGCAGGTTAATGGCCCAAGAGTCAAAGCCGCAGTGTATACAACAGAAAGGACCTTCAGGCACCTTGTACCTTGAGCACAAGGTATCACTGCCCCCCTGATAGCCAACAGAATGACATAGTAATAGCAGAATTTCCAGTAGTACCAGGCCCATCAGTCATACTAACAAACATTCCTACGGATGCCACTTACTTTTCAGTAATAGACTTGACAAATGCGTTTTTCAGCATTCCACTGCACCCAGACAAACTTAGAACTACTATCGAAGGCTTTCCCAAGGCTATTGTGAGTCTCCAAGTATCTTTAGCAGACCAGTGAAAAAGGCTTTAGCAAATCTAAAATGCAAAAGCACTCTCTTACAATATGTGGATGACATCTTGGTGTGTAACACCACTGAAGACATATGTAGGGAGGACACTATTGGTCTCCTTTGTATGCTTTCAGAAAGAGGATACAAAGTGGACAAAGACAAGTTGCAGTATGTGCAGAAAGAAGTTCATTATTTTGGCCAGATAATATCCAAAGACAGGAGGATGGTGACACCTGACAGAGCAGAGAGTATCAGAAATATGCCCAAGCCCACTACAGCAAAAGAAATGCAGTAATTATTAGGACTTTGCAATTATGTAAGACAGTGAGTATATGATTATGCCACCCAGACTGCACCACTTCTGACTGCTTTAAAAGAGTCCCATACCAATGGGTACAAAATAATCTGGACTGATGAAAGAGAGACAGCAATTCGGGAGCAATAGAATGCAATTACAAATGCTTCAGTGTTAGGTACGCCTAACTGGAAAAAAACATTCTTCCTGGCTGTACTGACTCATAAGACATCTAAGGGACACAAACTAATTGCCTACTACAGTGGGCTGCTAGATCCTGTCATGAAAGGTCACTATCCATGTGAGCAAGCACTCGCTACAGCAGTATTTGCAGTTCAGAAAAGCAACACAATAGTGATGGGATCACCTTTAACACTGTATGTAGAGCATGAGGTATTTGCTATTTTACAAAGAAGCAAAAGTACTCTTACAACACAGAGGGCATCTTGGTAAGAATTAATACTTTCAGTACCATCCTTGCAAGTGATTTGATGTCACACAGTTAATCCAGCAATATTCTTTGCACATCCAGGTACTGATGACGAACAAGTGCACGACTGTGCTAATTACATACAAAATGAAGAGAGTAAGGTAAATGAAGACCCCCATCCCAGTGAGTATGTTACTCTTTGTTGATGGATCCTCTTACATAGATCAGGAAACTGGGACTAAACATTGAGTAGCAGCAGTTGTAAGAGCTGAACAACGGGGATCAACTGACACATTTCAAATTATTAGCCAGATACCACTACCTTCTCACTTTTCAGCACAAGCGGCTGAATTAGTGGCCATCATTGACACATTGCAGCGAGGTGAGGAATCAGAGATCATCATCTTTTCAGATTCAGCATATGTCACCACTACCGTATATTCTAACATTCACAGATGGGAAAGGAGGGGATTTCTTAAATCTGATGGATCACCTGTAATGCATAAAGATTTATTGGCACAATTATTACAAACTTTAACACTTCCATCCAAAGTAGCAATGATAAAATGCTCAGTGCACACTAATAAGCAAGATCTTATCTCTAGGGGTAATGCTCTGGCAGACTGGACAACAAACTAAGCAGCAAAAGTGTTCCTAAATTATACTGACTGTGATGAACACACATTAGGAATGATGACAAGCAGACAACATGATGTTACAGAATTACCACTCCCTTACACAGAGACAGCTAAATTACATTTGTGTGAATTGCAAGAACAAGCATACCCTCATGAAAGGGAGTTGTGGGAACAGCGAGGTGCATTCAATCACCAACAGATTTCATTTATAGGCAAGAAAGTACAGGCAAGCCAGTAATGCTACAGACCTTGTTGTACACAGCTCTAGAGCAACTACACCTTCCAGCACACACTGCAAAAGAGAATCTTCTTGCAACATTGCAGGCAGATTGGGTCATTCCACAATTATCTAAAATGATCACTATGTACTGCAGAATGTGCTATATGTCAACAGTATAGTCCTAAGACGTCCTTTAAGGTAATCACCTCAACAATACCAGGCCTAACAGGTCCAGGTCCATTTAAACATCTCCAGTTAGATTTTGTCGACATTATAGTGGTTGTGTGTCCATTCTCACAATGGATTGAGGTAGGACCCTGTGCACATAATGATGCTAAAACAGCAGCTAATTTCCTGATAAGAGAGGTGATACCGAGATTGGGCGTGGCAGAACCGATTCGCTCTGATAACGGACCTCATTGTGCTAATGCGATTTTTCAACACATATGTACCGCCTTAGGAATTAAACATAAGCTGACATCTGCTTATCACCCTCAAAGTAATGGAATTGGTGAATGCCTGAACGGCCTTTTCAAGAATAAAATAAGCAAACTGTGTGCCACCCTGAAAAAAAAGTGGCTGTACTGGTTACCATTGGCTTTCTATGCCCTCAGAAATCAACAAGGAAGTGATCACCATTGAACGCCACATCAAATATTGACAGGACGTCTCATGCCCACCCCTCTAATGATAGCGAGGCAAAAGACATATGCACATAAAAGAGCTGAAGATTTAGGGGAAGAAATGAACTGTTATTTGAATTAATTAATGAAATCTGACAAGTTCTTCTCTAAACAGGTATCACAAACCGAGAAGACTGCCTGAGCCCAGCAGACCAGTCCGATACACGTTGGTCACAAGGTCTATATTCGCAGCTACGTTGGTCAATGGAACAAGCCGAAGTACAATGGTCCCTTTTCAGGGACAATGAGCACCCCTACTGCTGTAAAAGTGGATGACAGAAAGGCATGGATCCATCGGCAGGCTGTGCGACTGGACCCCGCTTTGCCTCAGACACTTTCACAAACAGAGGGGGAAGAAGAGGGAGAAAGCAAAACACAGGAGTAGCAATGTCACCTTTTAAAGGGCATGTGGAGTATTTTGTCAACTCTACTAGCGCCCGTTATGTATTGCTATTTTGTATTTCTTTTTAGGCCTTCTAAAGCTGGCGGCCACACTAAAATAGTATTTTGCTTCATGTATGGGATTGTGTCATACTATTCTGCGCTTGCAGAGAGCAGTAACTGACAAGAAAATGTATCCCATGGAATTCATGCCAGCTTGTTAGATAATATATGGCACCAGCACATGTCAGAGATAGGTACGCAAACATCTAATTCCTCCTGTTTCGTCTGCTCTTTGATTCCACACACTACTGATTTAGATAGGTTGCATTCATCTAAGGAGGTACCCCCAAATACTACCATGTGTCTTGTAGAATAAGAGCAAAGATGTAACCACTACAGGCCAGACAGGCAGCATTCTTAGTAAACACCACACACTATGAAAAACAGTTAGACGATGTAATGAATGTCCTAACAGATCGTAAAGAACTAGTAGTGAAGTTAAAAGCAATGGAGAAGACAGGGATTATGAGGTACAAGGATAGAACATATTACAGCAGGGATTTTTAGGGACATTGCGACCTACACTTCTTTGCAATAATTTCTCCACTACACCCCAGCCCCATGATTGTCAGGAAAGGCCATATTTTAGAGTAAATGGGTCAGTATATGTTCATGGTCATTGGCACCAAGTTGCTACATTTGGATGCAGGGCCCTTTCTTTGTGACAGGGGGTGAATGTTTGCATTGTTCAGCATCCTGTCCATCATTTGTTCCTTGGGCCCTTTCCTTATGGCAGGGAAATCAGACTGATAGTAGCATAGGCCAGAGATGTCAGGCAGTGTGGTATGAGATTATATCTAGGCTAACTTGGGTGGAAACTCCTACAACTCTTTGAGTAGGTAGAAAACCCATTATTTTCTCTTTGTGTTTTAGGGGAAATGGAACAGTCCCGGTAGAGAAGAACATAAACTGCAATAACACAATCTACAACTCTGCAATGGGGCACCTCCAGCCTGATGGATTACTACTGGAGCCGTGGTGAGTGGCTGTATAGATGACTTCCTTCGGAATGGCAAGGACTTTGCTCTATGGTAACTGTGCACACTCCCTCTCTGCTTATTCCTGTTCTCAGTTACATGATCATCCCATAAGCCGTCCAACGACCTTGCTACATCATCATCGGAAGAAGAGAACTGCAGAGTACTACAACAGGGGAAGACGTTCCGCAAGAGTAGAGCCTGTTCAATGAGGCCCAACTTTTCTTTGGAAGCATCCTACTGTTCATCGAAGCAAAAGCAACTGCACATTGGTTGCACATCACCTGTTGGGAACTCCTCAAGACTATTAATGCCACTTAAGATGGCTTCAATGCCATCAAGAAAGAATTGCGTGCAATGAGAGTGATGACTAAGCAGCATAGATATGTGTTAGATTTAATGACGGCTATGGACGGAAGGGTATGCACCAAGATTCACATGGCCTGTTGCATGTATATTTTGGGCAATGACGCTGATAATGGGACAGTCACCGAAGCCATGCAAGCTCTGCACACTTTGCAAAAGAAGATGGTGGACAAGAGAGGTGCCCCAGATGAGTGGGTTGAAGGGTGGTTCACTTGGATACCATCCTGGATATGAGGACTATTTACGGCTTTGTTGCCTGTACTTTTGCTTTTATTGTTCTGTGTCCTTCAGATAGTGACAGGATGTTGTAAAAGGGCTAGTCTGAAGTTAGGAGGGATGTTCACTAGAAGGTTGGCCAATAGGATGCAGGAAGTAGAGGAAAATGTATACACATTGATAGCTCCAAGCAAAAGGGATACTTGAAAAATAAACTAAAGGGGGGAATGTTATAATAACCATAGAAAATGAAGAAGGCCAACTCCTGTCAATGCAGGTATCAGCAGAAAATTGTGTACAGATGTAAGTATTAAAGGAGAAATACAGGCCTAAGTTGTCTGCAATAATAGAATAGTAAGGCAGCACAAAATGGAGTCAGGTTTTGGTGTGAGGGAAGTAGACGCAAGCTTCAGTAGAATACGGAAATATAATTAGACATAGCAGAAATGGAAAGTTACAGGCCCGCTTTGTGAAAACACGCTCTTGAGAAAATGTAGGTAAGGTAGCGCAAAGAGACAGAACAGGTGGGATATTAGGCCTTGTAGAGCGGTATATACACACAGAAAAGCGGGGGCCAGAGGAGATTTTAACGACCAGCGAGGGCAAACTCCCCAATTACAATCACAAAACACACAAGGTCCCTCGGGTCTGTCAATAGAATGAAAAAGGTAAGAGAGGCTGACTAAGAAGAAGGCGTCCCTTTAAAGGATGGTTTCCCTCACCCACCACTGCTATAATAGTGATATCTAAAGTTAGTGAAAAGAACAATGGGAAATGTTCTGGTAGCACAAGCTTAAGGTGCATATGCATCTCCATGCGTCCTGTTCGAGTGGAGATCTCTCGGGCAGCCGGGAGGACAGGAAGTTCGGCTAAGGACAGCTGGGGTGCTGTGCCTGATATCTGCAGGTACCACCGGTGAATCCATCAACTTGCAACCCCTGGATCACTTGTCTAGTATCAACTACAATTTACCGGAACATTTACCATTGTTCTTTTCACTAATTTTAGATATCACTATTATAGCAGTAGCTCACTTATGATCCTGAAGAAAGCCACGACACCTCCAAGGTCATAGGCTGAAACATGTCGATCTAAGTTGAGGATGACTTGAT
Organism: Calotriton arnoldi; assembly: GCA_963921515.1. Taxonomy (NCBI): domain Eukaryota; kingdom Metazoa; phylum Chordata; class Amphibia; order Caudata; family Salamandridae; genus Calotriton; species Calotriton arnoldi. Next base: position 861,212 of record CAWUFW010004637.1, read on the forward strand.
CTAATGGTTCCTGTCGTATCTTGTGTTCTCCTTGCTGTTTTTAACCCTAGCTGTCAAGTACCTGGATTCTCCACAGGAGTAGAAGAGACGTAATCTCCCAATGCCCTCCTGCCGGTAGTATCCATAGTGTAGTCTCACCAGCAAGGGGGAAAGGGGAATGGGAAGAGAGAAGAGGCTACTCCTACAGCCGCTATACTCTTTGGTAGACTCCCACTACTTCTGAATTTCTTCTTTCGGAAGGAGGAGTACCTAATGCACAGAGAGGTGAAGAGAAGGAACAACTAACATCCTAACTACCATATACAAGATTTGATAACTAGTCAAAACAGTTATTTGCCTACGACAAGCCTTAGGAGTAATAGCTCCTCTTCTATATAATGTTGGATACTGCAAAGAGGAAATGGTAGATAAACAGTACTTTACAGTTCCCTTGCCAATTTTTTAATGTTCAGCGTGCCATGCAGGAACACATAGTTTGTAAAGGATTTTCCTCTTAATACTAAATTGGTGCTTCCAATGAATGAGTCCCTTGTAGTTGTTTATTTATCTCCAGCACATGGGCGCGCAAAAAGGAAGCTGGGAAGGAAAAGGACAGAAGAAGCGCCCCGAAAGGACTTGTCATGCGGAGGAGGTTACGCAGGGCGACTGCCCAGGAAGCAAGCGCTCTTACTATCTTACAGTGGATTCTCTGAAGGTGTGATTGCAAAAGCTGTCTCACAGCCAAATGAGTTCTGAGGAGAGACGCCACTCTCCGACTGAAGGATGACTGCTGAGGAAGTTGTGGTGAGGAGAGACGCTGATCTCCGACTGAAGGTTGGCTGCTGAAGGAAGCTGCGCTGAGGAGAGACGCCGCTCTCCGACTGAACGAACTGCAGGAGACAGGAAGTGCAGGAGGAGAGACGCTGCCCTCTCAAGGTCTCTCAATACTCTGATAGTCTAGGTAAGACTTTTCAAAAGAAAGAAACAGAACTCCACAAGTGACGAGATATTGTGGAGAAGTACTCTAGAACTCTTATCCTTACTGGGGTTCTAATTTAAGTGCATGGAGCGTTGCTCGTGCAGCTGTCTTAACAATAGAATTCTTGCGAGAGTCCTCACAAGGAACGTCGAATATTTCTAGAAACTCTGCGGCAATCTTGTAGTGTGGACCCTCCCGAGAATTGTATATGATGATCCAATGGTTAATCACTGGTCTTTTGGTAAGAACTCTACGTCTGGATCCCTGCCTACTCCTCTTGGGACCCTGCATAATAGTTGCCACATTAGTCAAGTTCCTGACACTAGCAAAAGGCAGGTTAAAACAAAAATGTTCCCTTTGGATGGGACATATGTTCAACAATTCACACTCGTCATACCACCATACTTATATTCCACACATACCGCACTCATCAATGATTAAGGCACTTATAAGTCGACTACTTCTTCTTGTCAAAATATTAATACATTTTAATCAATATAAAAGTGTACAATTATGTATTACACACAGAGAATTTGGTCACATCATTTAAAAATACATGAGTTCATACACATAATAAACACAATGATCAAAAATACACGTTTAAAATTAAAAAAAGGAGAATATGAAAAGACAATTCACTATGTCTTCTAAATGTTAATTTGGGTATATACATAGACAGCATAAAGCATGAATCTAAATTCCCTGTCTATAACTTGTTGCTGACTCTTCCAAATTTAACACAAAATATACTCTGGGCGTTGACGGGTTTCAGTGGCACACTCGCAATAGGACCACCTTCTTCAGGACAATAAGTTTTTCTCCTCTTATTTTTTTTTAAAAACCGGTCCTATATTGACCTTGTGTCAAACCTATAGTACAAAAATAAAAACAAATAAGCATATATATCACTACACAGACATTGATCATCTTTTGCATATATTACAATTTAAAATAAATTTGATAAATACAATTGATTAGCAAAATAATTTTATACAAATCCCTTAAACGTGTGCATACCTCGATTTATAAGTGCTCCAACCATTCATACTTGGATAGCCATTGATCAAACCATAATCGTTCACTCTCATATACCTTAATAAACAGACACCCTGTGTCCAACAGCTCTTTCCTTCGTTTTATGACTCACCGGTGCAACTGCACTCAGATTTAAAGTTTTTCAAATCACAACGACTAAAAAGGCGAAGTGGGTAACGATTTTCATAGTATCTGTAATGTTAAAAGACACTCGTTATGTTTTGTCCTGCTCTCTTCCTATTTACATCATCAATCACTACGACCATATTCATTAGTCCGTTTTGGTGTTACCTCATTAACTGGAATTTCAAATCTTCAATGCAGAAGGGTTAGTTGGGGTAATTTGAGGCACTTCCAATATGGTGAACCCCTAAAGAAAGTTTTGACACAAATTACCCCGAAGCTCAATTTTAGCTGGGTTTGATTGATATTATTAGATGCTAAGTCATTTTATAAAAAGGATATATCGTCCTCACCTTCAAGATACTAGAATCATGGCCTCAATCCAAATCATTAAAATATTTAAGACCAACTCCTCATCCGATCGCACTTCATATACAGATTGCGGGTCTCAATGTTTTCCCGTCACTTTTACAATAGGGTCGCTTGTTCGTGCCTGCATCAAAAATGACAAAGACTACATATAAGCCTAAATACTCCCCGGTCAGTGTTGCGTACATATCTTTCTTAGTACAGTCAATTGGGTTAAACATACCCTGGGCGTCTATAACATCCTCAATATGAGGCAAAAACCTCCATCTTCTCTAAATGAGAAAACACCCACCCCTGTTATCCCCGCTGTAATATCAGAAGCAGTCAAATGTTTATCTAAGAGCAAGGACTTAATCAACATGACCAATTTTTAACAAAAATCTTGCTCAAAGGGACCAAGGGTTCACATAACCCGCGGCTCCTTACCTTTTTATTCCGACGTAACCGCATCACCTAATGTTTTTCATCGACCGGGATCCATGCTTATAAAACAGGTTGCATGTTACTACTTCTTATATACCCTACCCTGTACGTAGAACTACCGTTACGTTGGTGGATCTGTTACGGCATTGCAGGTTTTTTTTTTAAGAAACTTTATTCGTAAGGTCTCTGACTACTCCTACAAGGCACAGTCGCCATCTTAGACTGCCCGTTTTCTTATAGCGGGTGAATATATTCTCAAGTCTTCTAGCACAAGGCAGCCAGAATAAAAGTATGCGGTAAACCTTGTACCTAGTTTTAATTCACCTTCATTAGCACTGCACTGCTCACGACACTCTGCCAGCTCACATCAGATCTTAGTGAGAACCTCTCTGAAAACAAAACATCCCTGAGCTCCTCCCTCGCAGCGAGGGGGTATTAGCCTGCACCATGACTAGGTTTCATGGTGCGTGGAGGATTCCCTATGAAGAAGCATGCCACCTTTGGTGGGTGAGGGAACCGTCCTTTAAAGGGACGCCTTCTTCTTAGTCAGCCTCTCTTACCTTGTAGAGCGGTAGTCATGTAGGGAGTAGAGCATAGTTGGATTTTAAAGAGACAAGTCAGGGACAACTGGTAGTACAAGCGGTAGTGTAGATGCGCAACTACCTAACACATGCACATTAATCGCATTCCTTAACCTTGTGTCTTGCTGTTTTTATACTTTTAATACAGTGTTGTGTTTGAACGGATGCGTTATCAATATGCAAAATGTGTGAAGTATTTACGCCTTGATCGAACGTATAAAAGTATTTGGCCACCTATTGTAAGCTGTAGCTCAGATTCCTGTTCAGTGGATCTGACTGACCTTCCCGTATGCTTCTTAAACTTTGTACTATACTGCCAGCAGAAGTTGTGACGACTTTTCTTTCATACGGCAATAGTCTCAAAAATAAAGTTTTACAAAAACCGTGAAAAAACAGAACTCACACTGACAAAGCCAAAAGGCTGGTTCCCAATGCCAGATCTATCACTTTGTGTAGACTTGTTTGTGTCAAGGGCTCTGTATTTAATAGGGGATGGGCACAAGAACATCATAGCTCCTGACTCTTTTACGTCCAGTAATCTTTTGGAATAGATTACATTTCACTAATGTGTGAACGTGTACCTGAGAAAAAAAAAGTATAGAGCACCAGGGTGTAATAGCCAGCTGATTCATTGCAAACCTACTGTTATGTTAAGTTGACTGCACCAAATAGACTCAAAGCACAGGGGAAATGAAAGGACAGGCACACATGCCAAAATTCAGAATGAGAAACCAGGGAGATTTTGAAAACTAAATCAAGGGAATTTTTTTTTTTTGTTTAAATCTTTTTATTGACATTTATATTTTTAACAGTACAGTACAACAATAGTCCAATGACCACAAATGCCAGGTAAGGATACGTCAGCAAAACAAATGGTGCGGCATTAGCAGCGATGGCGGGAGTGTACCGTGTCGGATATGGTGTAGTAAGGTTATCAACAACATCAGAACACTAGAGAGGAAGTGGAAGCGAATGCATAGCCAACGCGCTGCGTATTGTGATGTTATACTATGCGTGATGTAGAGTAGTATTGAACGGCGGGTAGAGGGAACAACATAATGAGGACAAAATAACTTGACTAAGGGAAAGGGGTAACCACCCGTGGCCTAAGGCCCTGAAGTTCAGCAACAGCTAAATAACTGCTTGTGGAGCGCATAAACATACTGTGATTCACCGGGGCGTGCGGGGATTGTATGAGGCAGCCCCCATTATGGCGTAGCATTAGCGGGAGTGGAGTGCCATCTTGGCGCTGATGCGACCTCCGCCTCTTCCTGTGTGTCTACTGTGGGTGTAGCTGACTTCTGCAATTCAATCACCATAGCCCCCCTATCTGTAGCAAGAGGGAATTTGCGAAGTCCCAGTAAGTCCTCCCTCTGCAGAGCCATGCCCTCTGCCTTGGCCCAATTGAGCATAGAGCGGCGCCAGGCCAACGCATGAGGCGCCGCCGTAGCTTTCCATCTTTTGGTGATCAGGCGCTTCGCCGTGATTAAGCCCAGGTCTAAGAATCGTGTGGTAGCCATGTGTTTCTTGCTCCTCTTGAAGAGATATATACGCCTCCCAGTGTAAGGGAACTACACGCTTGGTGCAGAGGGACAAGGTGGCCGCCACCTCTATCCAGTATTCCCCTTGGGCATGGCAATGCCAGAGCATATGTAGGAGGTCTGCGTTGGGCAGGCGACACCTGGGGCATTCAGAGGCATCCTGATGGAAGAACTTATTTATCTGTGTAGGGGAGAGGTACTCGCGATGGAGAATAAAATATTGAATCTGCCGGAAGGTCTGGTTGCAAGGGACACTTGTAGGACTTTCTAGTATAGCCATCCATTCCTTTTCCGATAGGGCACGGCCTAGGTCTTCCTCCCAGTGTTGCCTCAGGGGGGTCAGTGATATCGCAGTGTGCTGGCGGAGTGAGGAGGCGAACCAGCGTATCAAGTGTCCCCCTGTACCCATTACCTGTAGATATTGCAACAAGTGGTGTGTGGGAGATTCTGTTGCTAAATTGCCCCACCTAGCTGAAAGTGAAGCTATGAGTGTATGGTGCATTAGGAATTGTCCCGGAGGCAGACCGTCTTCTGAGATACGGTCTGCATAGGGGATTAGGGCGCCGTCTCTAAAAACGTCTCCTGTGTCATGAATGTCCGCAGCTTGCCAACCACGTAACTCTGCCGCCGTGATGTATGACCCACCCTTTGGTGATCCTAGTAGAGGAGTAGCAGGGGCGTATGGTGTGGTAGCGTGAGTGATGTATAATTCAGGGGAATTTATTACTCCCTATTGACTTGCATTAAAGGGTGGGTAATTTTGGGAGCTAGAAAGCTAAAACAAAACCATTTTTAGTGCGAGCTTCCCGTCTAAATAAGGTGTGTTGGGGTGTGGCCAAGATGGCGGTGGAGTAGCCGCGTTCCCTTGGAGCTCTGCTCGCCACGGCCGGCAAAACAGCATCCATAAGCAATCCTGGACCGTAATTACTGCCGCAAGTTGTTCAGTTAACGCGGAGAGGTGCCTGCTCGCAGAGGTGCACACTGCGTCCCTTGGGAGTCGTCTGAAGCACCCAGGAGAGGCTCCGGGCCGCCGAGCTGAAGGCCGTTGCCAGAGAACGTGGTGCGGCCTGATCCAGGATGGGGAGGGGGCCTTGGGTTGCATGCCTCGGAGCCACAGGCGTGACCTCCTCAAGAGTGACCCGAAGCGGCAAGTGGCGGTGGAGAGGGCTCCGGACTCTGCCGATCTGCACCGGAGTAACCTGCGGCCCTAACGAGCGGTGGCGAGGTGGTCGGCGTAGGCGGCGCTCGCTGCAGGATGCGCACTAGCTCCGCTCCACAGCAACGTTGTGCTAGGATCGGAGCAAGCGACAGCCGGTGAGCAGAAGCGGAGCGGGGCAGCCAGAGGGAGAGGGACCCTACTGGTCTGGAGGTCGCCGTCTCCCGCGAGTGAAGACCGAGGCCCTCGGGAGAGTAGTCGGAATACCAGCTGCGGTGCCTCGGGGAGCTCCCTTCTGCGGAGGCCCAGGGTGCCTTGTGTCGGCGGAGCACGTTCCGGGGGACACCCGGTAGATATTGAAGACGGCCGGCACCCTTACCAACAGATGTGAGGTGAGCGAAGGGGGCCGCGCCTGTCGGGGAGCCGAACAGTGACAGAGCAGCGTTTGAGGAGGCACGGCCAGGATCCGCCCGGAGCCGCCGCGCGAAGTGAGTGTGTGGCCCCGTGGCGGGCAGAGACTCGGGACTTGAGCTTTGCCCACGGCCGCGCCGCTGCGTCTAAAGGGGCTGTCTCGCTGCAGGGCAGGTGGGCAGGCGCCAGTCGCATAGCGCTGCTGCCTCGACTGAGCGGCTGGGGTTCGGAGTGACGAGAAGATACCAGCAAATTGGAAGCCAGGCCCGAGTGGCGGCCGCGATACCTCTGTTGCTGGGGCGGGGGGCCCCCCAATAGCGGCTGGGTAGGGACAGGGTAGACAGAGTTCGGGGACATCCTGGATCCTGAGAGCCAGTCCTGCTGCAGACCGGAGTCGGACCTAGGATTGGCTCCAATCAGGTGAGTTGAGGAGGGGGGCATCCTGCCCCGCCAGCGAGAGCACAATGAGGCACAAAGTCAACGCGCATCGAGGGGGGCACGCCGTCATGGCACCAGAGTGAGGAGGAGACACCCTGAGGTCACTGGCTCTGCAGTGGCTGTTCGAGACGGCGGCTGGCACCCGGGCAGCGAGGAGCTCCAGGTGGGGGTGAGGGGACCCCAGATTCGGCTCAAAAGGGACGCTAGAGCTACCGGAACTCGGAGGGGTCTGGGCCACCCCGCGGACTCAGACGCCACAATCTCCACCCTAGGGGGCCCCCGATAGAGTTTGCATCCATAGCGCCATCAGGCCACCAGGCGCCATCCAGCAGGAGAAGGGGCGGGGAGGTGTCCCTCCTTGGCAGTGCGAGGGCCACGTCGGGCTGGGTCGCGGGCCTCACGAGGTACGGGAGAACCAAGGGCAGGGCCCCTGAATTAGTTACTGCGATTGGAGGAGAAGCGGGGCCCCAGAGGATGACTGCCCTCCGAGGGAAAAGAGACCCGACGATCAAAGACCTCCTACAGAAACCGGGCACCAAAAAGGCGGAGCAGCAGGGTTCCCAAGGGCAGGAGAAGGTCATGGAACTCACGGGAGGACAGGCGGATGAACCCATCACCCGAGGCTTTCTGGAACAGCTTTTTTGGAACCCTCAGAGAGGATTTTGCAGGCCTGAGACAAGATGTTGCTTCAGACATTAAGCAGATTAGGGCTGAGATGCAGGAACTGGATGATCGAGTGGACTCCCTGGAACGAAATGGAGACCGATGAGAGGAGCAGATCACTGAGCAAACCCGGGAGCTGTTGGAGCTCAAAGACCGAAATGAGGAGTTGTATCTTCGGCTTGAAGACCTCGAAAACTGTTCCCGAAGATCCAACATTCGCATCAAAGGGGTGCCTCTCCTCGCGGATGGTGGTAGGCTTGAGGACTGGGTGGTCAGGTTCTTTAAGCACGTGGCGCCACAGATGGGGGATAAAGAAATTGTGCTGGACCGCACGCACCGCGCCGGATGCCCAGACAGTGATCAGGGACAAAAACAGGATATCCTCACATGCCTCCACTCGTTTCAACAGAAGGAAATCATTATGGCTGCCACCAAAGACAAAGCGACCATAGCCTACGAGGGTCTCGAGATCGGAATTTATCAAGATTTGTCCCCACTTACTCTCCAATGACACAAAGCCCTGAAGCCGTCCACGGCCTTTCTACAAGACAAGGGTATTCGATATCGGTGGGGGCACCCCTTCCGACTATCCTTCGTCTGGGACAAAGAGACACGCTCCGTGCGTTCCCTCAAAGAGGCCCAGGAGATGACGCTCCCGGGGCCACCGGGGGAGACTCTGCTATGCTTGGCTCGATCAAATCAGGCGGGCGGAAAGGGAACAGATGGGGGAAACCTTCCAAGCCCACTGCCACAGAAAGCCAGAAAGAGCGAGAGGCGTTGCTACGACAGCTCCAGAGCCGAGAAGGGTCCGGTGACACCCCAGTCGCAGAAGAGTAGAGTATAAAGCTACACTTTTCTCCCGTATTAACACACATGAGACTGGTCCATAGAAGATGAAAACCGGACCAGGCGAGCCGGGCTCAACCCGGATGTCGAGATGTCAATCCATCGGACACATGGACCCGAGCACGATAGTGCGAACACAGCAGATTGCTCGCCGTTCTTTTTGTTCTTGTTTAATCTTTCTGCTTTTCCCCCTTCTCTATCTATCCTTTATAACTCTACCGGGCACAGGGTGCGTTTACGACATCAATGCTGGGTGTGTGGGAAGGGTGGGTCCGGACTGAGCCGGGACACCGGGAGCGGCTGGGGAAGGAGAGGGGTAAGCCGCCGAAACGGGAGCAGACACAGGGGCAGTTCGGGCTCAGCTATGGCTTGATACTACCGGTACTGGTCCGCTTATTTAATTCCTTCATTGACACGGGCAGGGTGACCCCAACTATGACCATGGCCGAAGTCGTCGTGATCCCGAAACCGGGTAAAGACCCTATAGATTGTGCCTCGTACCGTCCCATTTCATTGCTCAATGTTGATCTTAAGATTTTCACGAGCATCCTAGCGGCAAGACTGGCGCCCCACATGCAGGGGCTGATCGACCCCGATCAATCGGGGTTTATCCCAAAATGCAATTGCAGTGATGGGACCCGTCGGATGTGCCATTTACTAGACAAGACCCAACGTACTCAGACGCCCACAGTTCTTCTCTCGATCGATGCCGAAAAGGCTTTCGACCTGGTCCATTGGCCGTACTTGCAACAGACACTGCGCAAATTTGGGGCGGGGCACGCTTTCTGAAGTGGGTGGACTGCATTTATGCGGATCCGTAGGCGCAGATCAGGGTGAATGGTGTCACATCCCGGCCATACCAAATTCGGAGAGGCACGCGGCAGGGGTGCCCACTGACGCCTCTGCTCTTCGCGTTATATATGGAGCCTTTCACGGAGAAGGTCCGCCAACACCCCGGAATATCAGGGATTAAAATGGGAGACAGGGTACACAAAATCTCATTGTATGCAGACGATGTGGTCCTTTTTTTAACCCAGCCAGAACTCTCGTTGGCCCCCCTGATGGAGGAACTGGAGTTATTCGGTCTCGCTTCAGGGTTTAAAGTTAATCTCCATAAAACTCAGGCTTTGAGCCTAACCCTCCCCCAAGCAGATCAATGGCTCTTTCAGCACGGTTCCCATTCAGGTGGGCTACGGAGGGCGTCCAGTACTTGGACTTTCGGATGTTCCCCACCGTGGCCAAAACAGCACAAGTGAATTACTCTAGCCTGCTGGCTGGGGTTCGGCGCGAGCTCACGAGTTGAAAGAGACACACCCTGTCATGGCTTGGCCGATTAGCTGCCATCAAAATGATCACTCTCCCGCGGATACTGTATGTGATGCAGACGCTACCACTGAGTCCCCCTCCAAACGTGCTAGCACAAATGCAACACCTCATCTGTACCTTTGTCTGGGGGGGTAAGAAACAGAGAATGGCCCGACACTTGACGTACCTCAAACAAGAAGACGGGGGGTTGGGGTCCCCTGTTTGGAGCGATATTTTCAAGTGGCACAACTTAGATACATGCTCGAATGGTATAAACTGGAATCGGAGAGACATTGGTGTTTCATAGACCGCTCGATAGCAGGCATGCACATCTGGAAGGTCCAGTGGCTCCCCCGACGACACAGCCCCTGCGGAGTTTACATGTCGCCGGTTCTGCGGGCCACCATGGCGGTGTGGGACAGAGTACAGGTGCCATGCGGCCTGTCAACCCCGATATCTCCTCTGACCCCCTTTATAGGCAACCCCGACTTCCCTCCGGCTCACACGGGGAATGGCTTCCTCCACTGGCAAGAGGCCAACTGTAAACGTATTGGTGATCTGTACGACGAACATGGGGTTATGGCATTCTCTAACCTCACTGAAGGTTACGGGGTTCCCCGGAAGGCATACTCGCAGTATCTGGCCCTTCGTAATTGGGTTACCCAGCCACAGGTTTGCCCCCATGCAGGCCGCCCACTAACAAAATTTGAGAAATGGTTTGTCACTAGAACGTCAGACAAAAGGCTGTTGTCGGACCTCTATTCCTTTTTAAATGCCCCCAGACAGCATGGTAAATCCCCTGCGCAGCGTCGGTGGGAATCGGAATTGGAATACGAGTTCTCACCCAAGGAATGGAGTGATATAGTGCACAGGGCCAGAGCATCTTCATGTAGTACAGCGGGCAAAGAGATGTTCCCAAAGATCGCACACTATTGGTACTATACGCCAGCAAGGCTACTTAAATGGAAGCCGGGGGGGGGGGGTGGACTATGTTGGCGTAAATGTGGTCAGCTGGGCACGCTCACCCATATTCTTTGGGAATGTCAGAAAATACAGGAATTTTGGGAGGTAACTCTTCGTGATATAGACACGATTTTTCGCACGGATTTACCAAAACTCCCCTCATTCATACTCCTAGGTCTGCCCAACGACTTGATGTACTCCCTCAGATCCAGTCGCGGCAGAGCGATAGCGCTGGCGCTGGGTGCGGCTAAGCAGGTACTACTGGCTAGATGGGGCACGGTGGAGATACCTTCCCATCTGGATTGGCTATACAAGCTTTGGGAACTATTGAGTATGGAAAAGATTACAGCAGGCCTTACACATTCCCTCCCTAAATTCGACAAAACATGGGGGTCCACCATAGAATTTTTGTCCGACGAATTCAAAGAACTCACTTGCCCAAAGTACCTCAGAGTGCTACGCCTCACTAGTGCCCCCCACCCCCAGGCCTAGGACAGCAGGCGACGCCTCCCGCCTCATCTACAGCTAGGGAACACACCTGGTCCGCCTCACACACACACCGGGAATAGACCTCCGTACCCCTCCTCTTCTATCCCATTCTCTTCTTTCTGTCTTCTTCTCATTAGTTAAATTGATCTATCCCCACCGGCCGGTGGATGTAGGTGGCGGCTATTGTATTGCTTGACTCTTTGAAATCTAATAAAAAGATATAAACCATAAATAAGGTGTGTCTGCGTGTATAACATAACCTACGTATTTGTAAAATGCACATTCACCGTGAATGGTATCTGGGCGCTGAAATAACAGTTCTTGACTGTTACCCAACTAAAGAAGACTCATTTTATCAACTTTGGACAGACAAATGGCTGAGAGAGGAAGTCTGGCTCCAAATCTAGGACTGGGAGGTCAAACACAGATCCCTGCAGTGGATGCATTAGCCCACTGAGCCACAAGGCCTGCTGAAGAAGATGGATGAGGTCAGGGAATGAGGGAGGAAACGTATACAATGCCTAGAAACAAGTAAGTGAATAAATGAATGAGTGCAGAGTGCCTCTGGGTCAGAGATGATGAGTATGGGAGAAATTCCTTTAGAATGAAGCACACGAGCATTTCAAAGCAGTGACACGTCACCCACCACGGAATCACGTCACTGGTCAGTGATTCCTTCCCAGACCTGCTGGCCTTCCAGAAGCAACTAACTTTTCGTGCAATCTCACTCTTCCGATTCGCCTTTATGTTATGATGATCGTGCTTATGGGGTGTAACCTTCACCCATTAAACTCATCATAGACATGTGTTCCAAGCCACAGGGGGATGGTGCACAGTCCGAGGTTCTTTTGGGTCTGGAGTGGAGTGTTTGGGAAACACCCTTGCATTCTTCTGCCTTCTTGTAAACATTTAACTACGAAGGAAACACGCTCTGCTTCCTAATATTTACTGCACGCCGTGTTCCCATCTGTGCTAAAGAGGAAACCCCAAAATTGGCAGCTGGCCCGGTAACATCACATTTTCCACAATGTTAAATCCTAGCAGTGTTCTAAACCACATCGAATTAGCAAAACACTCTCCTTAACCCATCGGCTGCTGTATGAAGTACCTGAAACGGGAATTGTCGGCCTTCTGAGTGAGTGCAAAGTACTACTGGTGGAATATAAAAGAGTCTTAAAAATCGTGGTGTCTGGGAAGTATCAGGACCTGTGGTATGTTGCATGACTGGCGTGCATTACCAGATTATAGAGTGTGCCATCATCGGATTGCTGTGGGGAGGATTCAGTTCCATTAATATTTTACAATGCTTGGCTACCAGGAGGAACCGTAGGTCAGAACTGTAGTGCAGTGGCAGTGCTGTATGTGATTGCTAATACTGGAACAGCAGAGAGTATCCCATGTGAGACCTGAGTTGCACTAATTAACCTTGGGGGTATGTCTCAGGATTGGCATGGTAATCAAAGTTGCAGATCAAGGCAGAGGTGAATTGGCAGAGTTTAGTTTTTATACATAGCAAGGAAAGAGCAGGACAGAAGGGCACTTCCAGCATGTAATATTCAACTTCTCAGGATATGCCACAGTAACAGGAAATTTGCAAATAATCTGGAGAAATCACAGTGTCATCTTTTTTTATGTCAGCCTATTAGCCCTTAGCAAGACGCACCTTTCATGTAATCTCCGTCGTCTGAGCAGGGCCGTAGCTAGGAGTGTATAATTTGGGGGCAGGGGCGGTGCGTCCATTGGGGCGGTGGGGCGTTGCCCCACTAGCCACATGGCCCCATTCAAATCACCTGTAGTTCATAATCATAACAATAATAACACTAGTACAGATTAAGTTAAATAACACTCGCCGCTCCGCGCGCTCGCAACAGTCAGCACTGGCAGTTGGCCGCTGAAGGGGGGGGGGGGGCTGGCTGCGGCAGCAAGGGTTGAGTGACAGCTGCGCTTAGTAAGGGCTGCTGCAATAGTGCGCATGCTCGATTTTGGGCTGGTCATTTTTATGACCAGCCCAAACATGCGCACTACAGCCACCCTGCTACTACCATAATATTATAGCCAGGAGAGCGAGGGGGGAGTCGGGACCCGAGAGGCCGAGATTTGCTTCATGAAGCAGCCCCCGGTCTCCTAATGGGTGAGCCGTCACCGTGCTCTAGCCAATCCTGGCACTGCTAATGCAGCGTCTGGATTGGCAGAGACACCGCGCAGCCTGAGGGCAGGCATTTGCTGCATTGGGTGCCGCGCGTGGGTGGGGTGGCACTGCCGCTGTGCCGCACTGTGATTGGATTTGGCCATCGTGAAGTGACCTCGCAGGCTCCGTCACCACGCCAGTGCCACGAGGAGTCTACACACCACAGAGACACGGTAGAGATCTCGTTGTGCGGTGCTACTTGATTCTGATTCATTTGATGATTTCCATTTGATTGATTCCTGCCTGCGTGCTCAAGATCCTGAATTGATCATCGACTTGTGTTGAAGTAAGACTAAACTTACCTAGAAAGTAACTATGACAAGCACAATAACATATATTACATATTCAGTAAAGTAAATATAATCAGTCCGAGAGTGACACAGAGAGAGTCGGAGTCCGCCGCGCAGCTCGGCTGGGTGTGGGTGGTCGTGGTTGGGTCGGGTGGACCCTCAGTTGTACAGAGTTAGTAGTTTATGTCACGTTTCTTTTAGGGTGATTGGCGAATCCCTGGCCCTGGGCCCTGCGCCGCGGGCCTGCGCACCTATGCCGATCAGGCGCCGCCAGAACTTCAACACCTCCTGCCAGGCCTGTAATGTTACAGGCCTGGCAGCAGGAGGACTGTCTGGAGGTGTTGAAGTTCTGGCGGCGCCTGATAGTATTTCGATTTACCGACCACGGAGGAAAAAAAAGCTGCGAATGCGACTGTGCTTCCCAAGCACTGCTGAGGGACTACTCCAGCACTAAACAGCGACAAAGCGAGCACACTAGTATGTTGTGCCTTGCAGTGGCTCAGCGCGAGATATGCGTTGAAAAGTAAATGCAACCGTTATGATTGTTGGTGTACTGTGCTGTGCTGAAAAAAGAGAAGACGCATCTACGCTGCAATAGTGTAAACACAATGAATGGCAGTGGGATAGTAGACCGAGCGTGTACAGGAGAAGACAGTAAAGATGAGAGACAGATGGAGTAAAGTCAGAGAGCGAGAGAGAAATGAGGGATGGTGAGGAAATAGTGAGAAGGGCTTCCATTCCCCAAACGAAGCTGCCATTTTAATTGACTAACTAACCCCTCACTGGGGAGCCATAAGAGCATTTGCCAAACAAGCTGAGCCTTTGGAGAACCACATGGAAGGATGTGTGAGACAAGGGTATGAAAAGAGGAAGGCTAATTGTAATATTACTGAGTAAGCATAGATGCAACTGGATCCTTGGAGGATGTGATTCTGCGTGGCGTGCAACGAAAAAAGAACACACTGGACACGCAACAACCTCATCTAATCTAAAGTGCCACTCCAGAGCTTTCTAGGAGCAACGCTTGGTGCCAACAGCCCAAGCTCGCATTGTACTCCTACCGACTTCCCCCCTCTGTCTTCTCCGTCCATCTCCTCTCAGCACTCCTTCCCTCGCACCTCTCTTTCTAGTCAATATACACCTTGTCTCCACCCTCTAGTTAGTCTTTCTTTCTTATGTAGTCTTCTCACCTTGTACTCTTTTCTCCATTCCTCCCCTCTTTTCCCATTCCTTTCCTTCTTTCCCTCTGTATATTAATTCCATTGTTTCAGGCCTCATAATACCCCCCTACCCGCCACCAAAACATAGCACTCCTTTTATGCTTATAATCAAAGCTGACGATATGCTAGAGGCCGGGTTACATTTCCGATTATCCACAGTAACGTGCCGTGGTTAACGCCGGTTTTAATTGTGTCCAACCAGAAATTGTAGGGAGGCTCGGGATATTATCTGGGGCCAGGGATTACACCTGCATTTATATACGGCAGGGCCCGCGTGTGCTATCTGCAGCAGGTCATTTGTTGGAATCTCACTGAGATAGCAGAGTGGGTGAATGCACTCACTGGCAGCATCACCACTGACCCGCTGCCAATACGCTATTTTGCTAATCTCTGTTATTTGCAGTTTACGTAGCGATTTCCGAAGCCCCCACCTTAACCCTCTGCTATTTTTTTCGTGCTTGCCAGTTCTATTCCAACTCGAGCCATTGACAGCCAAGGCACTGACTGGGCACTTGTTACTAAATGCTGATTAGCACTATAGGTGTCCCCGCCCTCGGTGGCTGAGAGGGAGGTGAGAGCGGGGCATCTGAAGTCGTGACTTTATGTGACATGATCCATGGCTTAAAACCATGAGTGGTGAATCCGGCGATCTGTGTGTAAATCCCAGCTTCCTTGCGTGGGCACCTTGTGTGATCCTGGGAAAATACCTTTTGCCGCCGTTCCATTAATTATGTGCAATTGCAATTGAATCGGTAACGGTTAGAAACAGGCACAGCCCCATTATACTGCTCTTAAACTGGAATACATGTACACTAACTCGTTTTTGTTGGCTTCGAGACTTTTATTAGCCTGTGAGGGGGCTCGGCTGTGGTATGACGTGTGTATGTATTTGGGGTGAATGTACGTGTTTGAAGGGATAATGGGATGTTTCAATATATATTGAGAACAGATGTCTGTGCCAAATAACAGTACTGTTAGTACACCTCCTGCACCTGTCCCCAGCAGTTTGACTCATTTCTCTGGTCTTCATTTAAGGCTTTCCGGTTCGTTGCCCTGTCCTACTCGTATAAAGCACAGGCCCTCAATTCTGCTGCCTACAAGTCTCAGCAGCACACTACCCTCCTGTGACAGTCCGTTAATGCCCTACCCTTCACTGTCCTAAACTATCCTGCCTTTCACTGTTCTGGAATCTGTCTGCTATGTTATATGACATCTCTATATTAATGTAATAACTGCACTTTAACAATTGCTTTATTAACCTTCCTGCTTTCTCAAATTTGCTTGAAAATGCACAATTTTTCCTTTTTTTTCAAACTTTTCTCAAGGGGAGAACCCCCCGACCCCCCCGAACCCCTCTTAGGTAGTTCGGGCTCGCTCGCTCGCTACGGTGCAGTATGCCAATCATTTTACGCCCCACCACTTTCAAATGTCACAGCCGCCCCTGCATGTTAGTCAAACCTGAACTTACTTTAAAGGCATTCTTACATGAGGGGTGCCAGAGTCCCTCATCTAATCTGTCGGAAATGGACTTGCCAGTGTTGCACATACAGCACATCAGGCTACTATACTGGACTAAAACTAACCACAACTTGAAAACAACTCTTCATGGCACTTGAAAGTTCTCTTGCAAAAGACTTATGTCAAATGCGGTGGCAAATAGAACATCACAAAACACATTGGAGCAGTCAAATTAGTTAAAATGGCATCAATTCAAAGACAACTTTCCAGTTGGAGAATCCACCCAACCACCGCCCTCCCGAGTATCATTCGACAATATTTAAGATAATGGCACATTTTTAAGTGCAAAGGGTAAGTATCACTTATGAAAATTCAACATTAAAAGATAACTCCATAGGTTCGGGTTTCAGTTGGTAAGTACTTCAAGGAATCCGAGAGTCAAACTGAATATTGTAAGCAATTGTGTCGACAAACATCAATGCACACTGGTAATGGCTTAATGCCAAGCCCTAAGTTTGGTAAATAAAATGTTTGGATGTGACACACATTAGTGCAGCTACTCACTGGCTCTCCCATCAGTGACCACCAATACGTCTGTAAAAGGAACCCAGTCTCAACTATTATTCCCAGTCCTCAAACAGCAACATAAATCTGTGCCTTTCAGCAACTCCCACTATTGTTCTGAAGAAAGGTGTTACTTATCAATAAATAACAGCCTCATCCGTGCCAAATGCAAGGCCTACGGCCTGCTCCAAAATAGCCTCACACCTGACAGAACTATCATTTGTATGTTCTCACTTTTTAGCTTCCTCAAAGATCTCCATTACCCTGCCCACAATGAGCAGTACTTCCCAAACTGATAAAAAAATAACAATCTTCTAGACAGATGGAATGAACATTGAACAGAGGGAGGTAGTTTAAGGACGGTACTGAAAACGAAAAATATTTAAATCCAAACTGCTAGAAAGTTGGAACCTGGCTGTGAAAAAATTCCCCTTTTTATATTGTTACGCCCATTTTCTTCCTGAAATGTATTGGTTATAAGACTCTGCACCTTGAGTCACTGCGTTTCAGTGCCCAGTATATGTGCTCTGATCCCTACAACATGTAGAAATTGGCAGCTCCCTGACTGGCTTATTCACCTTTTCTATAAGGTCATAGTATAACGTGGAAATACATCTATGACATTGAAAGTTACATGCCACCTGTGGACTCCAGCAATAATTGTGCATAGGTTTAGGCCTACCAGAGTAGCCTGAATGCTGCAATGGAAAACCTGCAATTAGGCCCAGACACTTCACTGAGTTCTACAAGAGAGTTCTCGGTACGATTTAGTCGTCGAGACGCGGCCCTGTTTTTAGGAATTAATTTCCTGTTTTGGATGCGGCCGTTTCTAAATAAGTTTATCCCTGAAGTTGCCTTAACCATTAGTTGTCACTCATGGACTTTTGCTTATTGATCGTATTGTATCCGTCAGGGAACACATACATGTCGAGATTGAGGCGTTGAAGATTTCACCACACTTATTATTGATCAAGAAGGTAGGGTGTACAGTGAAGTTACACCTCCCCCAACACATAGTGTGGCTGCATCACTGTGAGTTTGCCCTATAAATAACCTTACTTTTTACTGTCCTGATGAAGACCCGCATGCTAGGACCCCATTTCCCTCGTGCAACAGTCGGGTCGAAACGTCGACAATATTAAACATCCCAGCCTGGATTGACTAGTGATACCCTTGTGGGTTGTGTCTTCCATCTAGTCACCACCCATTTTTTAATAAGAGGCAAAAAGAGATTTAGTTAATTCCTCAGACAGGCTACTTGGCCTTGGCTAATTGGATTTCCTCATTGCCATAGCTATTGAACTATGATTACTTTCTGAATCGTTATTAATTTCTTTCTTACTTTCCTTTCTGATCACTGCGCACATGAGCACCCCTACAAACACTTTTCTTTTCACTCTAGTTGGAGCAACCACTATGAAACAAACTCTAAGAGTTCTTTTGTTAACATATTATAAATGATTTTTTGATACATAAAATTCAATGTGACTGTTTGACTTAGCATTAAGCGTGATTCATTTATTGATCTTGCTTTTCGCTCGCCTACATTGCAAACAAAATATTGCATCTTTCTTTGATCGCGTGCTAGTAGGACCACATTGTTTTACGTACCATATGCTACCCAGGTCCAATGGCCTTCTTGGGTTACCCCAGTAATTTGCAACAACCTGTGGACCACAGCAATTATTGTGAATGGGTTTAGGCCTACCATAGTAGCCTGAATGCTGCAGTGGAAAACCTGCAATTAGGCCTATTAAAATAACCTTTTTTGACACACAGAATCCTCTCTTTTAAATATGTAAGCCTTGTAGCCAGCAAGAAAGGGTGCATGGTACGTAAAAGTGGGACATGTGGAAAAATTAATGCTACCAGGTCCTCACAGTGACGAGGCCCAAACAACTAATTTCACTGTGGCAGATCTAGCTGTCCTATGTAGAAAACCAGAGTACAGATCAAACTACTAATACTGCTATATCCGGAATGATATTAGCTAGAAAAATAATTAAACAACTATTTTGATAGTTATATAAAATCCAATGGTGAAGTCATATTTAATAAATATTAAGGAAAAGTTACTTTTAGAAAGTTACCCTTTACCTGCCTGAACTGTGAGAAGGCCAATTAGCATAAGCCTCTGCCTGTGCTCAAGCCATGGAATAGGTGCAAAAGAGGTGTGACATGCCTACCAGAAACAAATAACAGACTGACCTAAATGGGCATAGATTACTCCTCTGAGCTCAAAAGAATATGCCAGGTGGGTGCTGTGGGCATCATGCTCTGACATCACAGTGTCAAATCCTGCTTAAAAGGTCAGTTGAGCCCCATGTTCTATTTGGGGCACCCTTGAAAGGGAAAGAACGGGATGCCAGGACGATTCCTGTGTATCCCCTATCTGGTTGCTGAAGGACCCAGCTTTTTCCATACCAGACTTATGTCCCTGGATTTGTTGTGGGTAAAGTGCTTCCTTCGGCTGGATTTTAGGGTTAGATGTCAGAGGACACTATGATTACCACAGTACACTCCCCACTCACAACCCCAGCCTCAGAGTCACGTTTAGTGTGGCCTAAGACACCACTTTGGTTTGCCTTGCCACATTCCATTTTAGGACTGTTTGCATTAAAGCAAACAGGAACTACTGCAAAAGTAGGCAGGGTAGGGCTTGGGAGCCTTTAGTCCATTGGTCAGAGAGGAACTATGAATATCTTGAGGTGTCACACACTCACAGACTGGTGAACCCTACAAAGCTAAACCTTTACCCAGCCTTCCTCAGAACTGTGGTGGACTTGCGAATGGTTTCTGGACAGACCAAACCTGCCACACTTGTTTGATCTGTGAAAAGGACCTGAGGGGGTCGGATCCCCTTCCACTTGAAATCCAAGGACAGAAAGATCACTAAGGATCATTGGACTGATTCCATAGGTGGGTCCAGAAACATAAAAAGGAGCATTCCTATGAAGGATTCCAGTTGACCAGTGGCAACTAGACCTGGACTGGACTTTGCTGATGCCCTCTGCCTGGCACTCTGAGAGTCTCTAAGCGCTCCCACTGAGGTCCTGGGAGCCTTGGAACTGTACTTCTGTGGTTGTTTGGGCACCAAAAGAAGATTGTGAGTTTTGCTCCAGAGCTTCAAGGGGATTGACAGCTGAAGGTATCCAACTGGCAGTTCCACAGTATTGGTCCAAGTTTCAGGTTTGTCTTGCACAGAGGGGAGTTTTTTCTTAGAAAGTTGACAAATACCTATTTCAGATTGGGACTTAGAAACTTTTTTGATCTTCTCTACTTCCAGGCCCAAGTACTGCCACTCTGCTTGTTGTATCTGACCTGCGCTCCATTGTGCTTGGCCTTAAATCACACCTAGGTCCCGGTCTACCGCATCCATTGACTACCATTGGTGCTTTGCAGTTTTTAGCCCTATTTTTACTTAGATCATTATAAATTCATATCACTGATTTCTGTTATTAGATATTTGTTATTTTCATGTGATTTGGCTTATTATTCTTTCTCTATTTTTTATAAATTGGTGTGGGGGTTTTATTTTTTTTGTGCTTTAGGCTTTGTAACTGTTTTGGTACTTCTAAATGCTTAACACATTTTCTCTGAGTTGAGCCTGTCTGCTCTGTGCTACAGCTACCAGGTATTGAGCTCAGGATTACATTACTGAAACCCTTGACTGGACCTAACAACTTAGTGGCATCATTACTTGTGGTGGACTACCATACACCCAAGAAATAATTCACTTTTTCACACTGTTGATCTTTCATAGTGGTATAATGCTCTTGTCCCAGATTGCCTTGAGTGGGGGACTGTGTAGGAAGGCTAAATGTTCCCAAGCATTGTACTGGGAGAGGAGGCTCTCCACCTGAGAATATTTTACAAAATGAGCCTGACAGTGCCTTTTACATTATAGTATCTTGACATAGCAAGCAGGGTGATTTCAGCCCTAAACCTCACAATACTAACTTGTAATTATAACTTGCCTTTTAAATAGCAGCTAGTACAACAGTTTTACACTTTCAAATGATTGTATAATACAAGCAATATTATTATTCAATTAATTGTATTCAGTTTATAAACCTGTATAGGACAAGAGGCTGAGTTGGCCCAGCTAGGGATGGAAACTCATGAAAGAGCTTGGAAGACTTAAGGTGGCTCAAGCAAGGTCAATACAGGCATAAGATTCCTGGCATAAGGTGTTCTGTGCTCAAATACAATATGATTGATTGGAAAAGAAACTGGCGTAGACTTTGTCCCACTGAATGTGAATTGATGTCACTTTATACCTGTTTCTCTATATCTATAACCTCTTTATTTGTTTCTCCATTTGATTCTCTTATTTAGTCCTCATTCCTTTCCCTTATGTTTATCCTCTCCCAAGACATTCTCAAATTATTTTTCAAATTGTTCTCTCTTACTTCACTTACTCTGTTTCACTTCCCCTCTTATTAATTGGGTGTAAAAAGTGCAAGTTGAGCACCTGCCCCACCACAGGCAGCAGCAGGTGGTTTAAGGTTCTGTACTGCTTTGTATATCAAAAAAAAGCAGAGGCCCTTATGGCAGATGACATCCAATGACACTGAAGGCACAGGAGCCCATATATTTACATGGCGTTGCTGCTAATAGTGAGCCCATATCCTCAGGGGATGGCCGGGGGTATTCGGATTACCCCCATTAAACATTTTAACAAATGGAACAGAAATGTACCTTTTCTAGCTCTGTTCTCCAAATATATGGACATCACTTCTTCACAGCAGCAAGGAGTGAAAGGCAAGCTGAATGAATGAGAGCACTATGAGACCATGATACCAGCTGTGGCTCCTCCACAATAGCGCAGGAGCACCGCCGAACTGACTCAGAGCCAGCAGCTGAAAAATAAAACAATATTTTATTATTCTTTTATTTTTCAGCTGCTGGCTGATCCAGCGTGTGCAGGGAGGGGCGATGGCGGGTCATGGGAGGGGTAGGAGGAGTGGTGTGTTCACTTTTAAGTGCACATGTCAGTTTGGCCGGCCGTCTCTGGGCGGCCAAACTGACATGCACACTTAGGTTTCTCAAACCCAGCTGTATTCCACAGGAGGGCTGGAGAAACAGCACAGACTCCCTGTGCCTGAGCGAGCGTTAATCCAGCCCAATCAGGCCAATCCCAATGCTGCTCTCACACTTGAGAGCAGCGTGGAGATTGAATGGGGAGTCCGTGCTGTCCCAGGGACTGCTGGGACCAGGAACAGAGGAGCGAGAGGCAGCCGGCAGCACCAGGTAAGTCTTTTATTAATTTTTAAAGCCCGCCCGCTGTGCATGCTAGTCCCCTCGTGCTCTCCCGGACCCCCCCCCCAACCCACTCCACCCGCCCAACCAATCTGTGATGAAGCGCTATTCCCTCAGGCTGCAACTCTGAACATTAGAGTGGAACCTGGCTCCCCTTACCTTTCTCCCTGTCCCCTCCTCTATTTGCAGAACACGACTGCGGAGAAAGATCTGTACTGTTCCTTTAAGAACAGAGTCCCATCGGATTCGTTTGCCAGTCACATGACTGGGTCAGGAGACCCGCTCTCGCTAAAAATGGAAGAGGCGGTATGGAAAGCGCGTTCGTATGGAAGCCCAGGGACGGCAAGAAAGGAGTCAGGGGAGACAGAGAGGCAAGTGCAGACCTTCTCCATCACCCCTGGATTGCCGCTGCTGACGAGGTCCGAAGACGCGGAGAAAAGGACACCGGAGTCGGAACAAAAAGAAGCCTTCTCCCGCCAGGAACCTGAGAGGGAGCCGGACCCTATCTGGTACCACGCAGACGCCTGCCGCGTCCCTGGAGGGACGTGGCTCCACAAGATATGGGCACGGATGGAAACCGCGTGGGGGAAGGGGGCCGTTACCTCCAAAGCAGGGGCGGGTGGAGGGATCTGAATGCCTTAAACGCGCTCTTGCTGGGAAAGGCGGAAGCTGTGCGCGTAATTGCCGACAAGAACGCCAAACAAGCACTGGTGCTGGTATCGGGTGTACACTCCCTGTCCCTGATCACAGTTTAGACCAACGGAGCCTCCTCCTTATGGGATGTTTTTTTTTCTTTGTTTATTTCCCTTATGGTTTGGCAACTGACGATCCGGTGAGATCTTCCCATGGGAGATGGTGACAAAAGATGGTCGAAGGTTCCCCCCCCCCTGCTCTCTGAGGGAAGAGAGAGAGAAGACGACGATCACCCTAACAGACTCAAGTCAAAAGATACTTTATTCGACAAATCAATGCCATAAAAGTAAACATGCGAAAAAGGCATTTCATCAGAATAAAATACATTACGTATAGACCTCATATTTACAATTTTTGTAAATTAAAAGAATGGAGTTCAGGATATCGGGTAAAGCAGGGCGATTCATATAAAGTGCATAATACCAAATTCACATTACAATAAGCCGTCGGAACAACATGTTCGAGTTCCTACCTTGCGCAAAGCTAACATTTAAAATACTAACGAATAAAATGAAAAATACTACATTTACAATTTCATAAACAATTATCCAAATGTTAAAATATTAAAAGATGAATCTTGATGCTCCCCAGTTGCAACAAGCGATACAGGATTAGAAATACTAAATGAAGCGAAAGGGGGTATCCTGAACGTACAAGACCCCAAAATATAAAATACAACATGCTAGATTTACAATTTGATTAACAATAGACATACAAGTAAACGTAATTGTATAAAGAAAGTGATGATTAAATAAAAGTTATTAAAATGACAATTTTTTTCTCTTTCTGATGTCACCTATTAAAAAACTTGCCACGCCAAAACAAACCATAGGCGAAGATAACATTTGAAGATATAACAAAGCTGGCCTAACTTGGGAGAAGTGGCAGACTTTAAGAAGTGGAAGTATAAATCTTTTACGCAGCTGGACATAAAAATCGCAGAAAAAGATGAAATGTAAGGTGTCTTGTTCTGAGAAATTGTCGCAAAGACAAGGTTGGCGAGAACCTTGTTTTGCAAAACCTTGAGGGACGGCTAAGAACCAAGAAATCAAATCTAATCGGAACCTTGTTAATACATAGCGATGAAATACATTATTTACAATAAATAAATATGGTTGAATTTGGTTACACAAAGGTAACATAATGTATCTTCTAACTGTTGGTTTCCTTAGCTCCTTTTCCT
The DNA here is from genome assembly GCA_963921515.1 of Calotriton arnoldi. NCBI lineage: Eukaryota > Metazoa > Chordata > Amphibia > Caudata > Salamandridae > Calotriton > Calotriton arnoldi. The sequence continues at coordinate 885,371 of CAWUFW010004637.1, forward strand.
CTCTAAGGTCCTGTTGCTTCTCCAGAAACTGTGATTTTATGGCTCTAATTTTAGGCTTGCCCATCGGTTTTGGTCTGATATATAAATCTGGGCAGCCTAGCCATTTTGTCAGGTCTCTTACATACTTCAGCCATGGGATATGCATGGCTTTATCCAAAGCTAAGCAATCCGTAATTATTATTTGGTTTAAGTTTGTATTAGGACTATCCCATACCCTAAACCCTCGTAACAAGGGAGCTATCGCTATCTCGTCCTCAATGTATCCCACCCCCATCTCTTCATGCAGGATAAACGGCGGGGTGGTGGGGGGTACTGCCAATAGTTTACGTAAGAACTTGTCTTCCGCTCTTTGGATCTCCTTACCTTCCCTATAGCCCCAAATGTCACTACCATATAAAGCCATAGAGGTACACTTTTCTTTATAGACTTTTAACAGAGCGGGTAGGGGTTTAGTTCCTAATCTCTTGGCAAACTTAAGGGTGGCCCCTGTGGCCCTGGTGAGGGTATTCTTTTTTTGTGTAATTTGTGCTCCCCATGATCCCCTTTCATCAAAAAGTACCCCCAGGTATGGGAAAGTTAGGACTTTAGTTAATTCAACCTCCTTACAATAAAATTTGGACTTCGTAGATTTCCGGGAGCCAATGGTCATTATGTGCGACTTTTTAAAATTTGTTGATAAATCTAAGGAATCCATAAAAGCTATAAAACTGTCTAGTAATCTCCGAAGGCCCACCGCGGTTCTTGCAAGTAACACCGTATCATCAGCGTATAACAGTGCGGGATTTTCTTGTCGCCTACCCTGGGGATGTCTATGCAGCTAGTTTGTAGGAAAACCCCCAACTTATTTATATAAAGGGTGAAAAGAAGGGGGGCCAATATACATCCCTGACGTACACCCCTCTTTATATCCCAAGTGCTTGTCAGGTCGCCATTTTTATTATATCTAACTGCAGCAGTGTTATTTTCATGCATTTTGAATAAAAAAGCCACCAGCTCGGGATCAAGACCCATATCCCTTAAAATTATCCATAATTTGGACCTATTTACGCAGTCAAACGCTTGTGTCAGATCCATAAAAGCCAAGTATAATGCTCCCTTTTTGGCGATGGTATACTTTCCTATAATTAGATGTAAATTGAGACACTGATCCAGGGTCCCTTTACCTGCCCTGAAGCCATACTGCAAATCAGAAACAACATTTAGGGGATCTAACCAGGTCGTCAATCTCTCCAGTACAGCTTTGCCCATAATTTTGGCAGCCGAGTCTAGAAGGGAGATTGGCCTATAACACATAGGGTCATCTCGAGCCCCTTTTTTAAAAATAGGGACAATGACTGCTTTTTCCCAAGATAGCGGAAAATTATGTGCACATGCTGCATTAAAGACGTGTGATAAAATTCTCGACCAGACCATGGGGTCAGCTTTAAACAGATCTGCTGGCACCCCATCGGGGCCCGGAGCCTTCCCCCCGCTGTAGATAAAATTGCACTATGGACTTCCTCTGCAGTAAAAATGAGCCCTGCCCTGGTATGCTCAATCTCCACAGGGACTTTGGATCCCTCGATGCCAACATTATCATAGATGTTGGCAAAGTGCTGGACCCATTGGTCAGCTGGAATTAAACACTCAATATTTAAATTTTGGGAATCCGAAAGAAAGCGACTATTAACTACTGACCAAAAATTTGCACTATCTTTTAGTACGCTAGCGTCACTCAGGGATTCCCACGCCTGCTCTTTTAACTGATTTTTCCTAGTCTGGGTTGCCAATTTATAGGCCGTCCTTTTGACTCTAATTTCTGCTGCATCTCTGGGGATTCGTTTAATGGCCAGTAAGAGCTCCTTGTGGGTAGTAGAACATAAACTGTCAAACCATCTTTCGGCCTTCGGACAGCTGGCCTTACTCACAACGGTGAGGTCAGCAGAAATATTTTTTGATAGTGTTTCGAAAGCTTCTAGAATGGTATGATTATCCCTCGATGGTTCTAGACAAATTTTAATTTCCGCGGCACAAGAAGTATAAAGATTCTCAAGGAAGCTACCAGAAGTAATCCTTTCCCATTTTAGCCTGTGATTTTGATCTTTAGTTGATATATCGTTATTTGTAATATGAGTGATTGTCACCTCAGAATCAGTCGCAGAAAGTGAAATGGTAAGGATGAGGGGATTATGGTCGCTATAGCATGACCAAGAGATTGTTGATTCCACAATATTTGAGACTATTGGCGCAGTCAAAAAAATATAGTCAATAGTACTAAGACGTCCGTTCCCTGTGTAAGTTGGTACTGACTCCAAATTGCTTGTTTGCCCGGAGCAGAGTAAATTATGGGTCGAGAGGGTATTTTCCAGAAAAGTGCCAGATGGTGTGTGTTCAAAATGAATTAGCTTAGAGGAAAACTCCCCTTGATCTAATTCCATAATACAATTTAAGGCACATATATGAATGTTAAAATCCCCTAGGATTATCAAATCATAATATATAGATTTACTCTCCTCATAATTTTCAAGGAGCTCTTCTAAGGCTAGCAGATGTTCCAACTCATTAACTCTGGAATGAGAATTATAAAAATTCACTACTAGCAGAGTAGCGCGATTTTTAAAAGTAAGTTCTACCACTAACAGGTGATGAGATTTACATTCCACCATTCGAAATTTACAAGAGAGCTTAAGTGAGAACATTAAAAGTAGACCCCCTCGTGCTCTACCCATATTTGAGGGGATGGCATTTTTACAAAAAGATTTAAATCCGTCTAAATAAAAGCAATCAGTTGCCTCCCAAGTCTCCTGAAGGGCAATGATGTGATGGTTTGCCCCAAAATTTTCCCAATCTGAGATACCCCTTTTTGTTTTTAAGCCCGCAATGTTCCACGACAAAATTTTCTCGTGGCCATCCAGAGATTAATGTTTTACAGAGGGAGGATTCACAGATTCACTGGCCTGTGGTATAGAGGTTAACAGATGAGAAGCCGCCTCTTGTCCTGAAGTTAGTCAATCTAATTCCTCTAGCGAGGTTAAAGGTTCAAAACGATTGCGGAGTGGGACATTTCCTCGAGTTAAGGGTAATTCATGGAAGTCCCCTGTAGATTTTCTAATGTCAATCCTACGGGGAGATAGAAGAGGTGGATAGAAAGCTCCTAGTGGTAAAACGTTAATTTCCTCGTTATTATAGAAAACATTCCCTACCTTAGTCAAAATAGCTCGGACTAACATAGGATCATTAAAGGTCAGGACTATACAGTCACCTTGGAATTCTTTCCGTTGTTTTCCCAGCCAAGCAACTCGTCTTACCATTTTAAAATTTTTGAATAACGCGTCATGAAAACCAGTATGCCTTCCCAACCAATGTAAAGACTTATTACGGAGTTCACTCCAAGATTCATGCTCTGATTTTAGTAGAGTAGGGACATTGGCCAGAATTACGACGTACGGCGTAGCTGCCGGGGGCAAGTCAAGATGATTACACAATAATGGCCCCGGGTTAGACTTTGGACCTGCAGCAGTGGATCCCACACTAATATTAGGTCTAAGATTGTCTGCAAACCTATTACTTGGCGCGTTATTATTATGTGATACTGACATGGATGGGATGGATCCGTGGGGTGGGGGTCCAATAGGTATGTTGTTCGCTGTTAATTTTGGAGTGGCTTTGTGATCTTTACTGGTGGGCCCCGTTAAATCTAATCCTGTCTGCGTAGACTGGGATTTACCCACTTTTTTTAATTATTATTTTTTCCCATTAAATTCCCCTCCAAGTTTGCTACTCTCTCAGTCAAGTTTTCCAAGGCTCCCACCATATAACTATATAGTTTGTCCATACTTTGTGATATTTTTTCCAATGCCCGTGTCTGGCCCTCCATTTGGGTAATCGTAATGATTTTATCCACATTGGTAGGTTTTTTGCGTGTAAATGGCTTTACTAAAGACTGTTTGCCCAGGATTTTCCTTTTTTTACTTTTCGTGTTTTTTAACTGCTTCACCAAGGTATCCCCTCCCCTGTTCTGGACTTGGGACTCCTCTAAAGTTTCTAAGTTTTTACTACGTTTAAGCGGGCGTCGTGACTCCTCAGCTGAGTCGCACACATCACTCCTGTCTATATCTATGTTGTCCGAAATATCTAGTATGCAACCATTTTGTGCACCCTGTGCTGTATGGATCTCACTTGGGTGTATTGAATCATTTGGAATATGACCTTCCCCCTTCTTTGCCAGGCCCCGCCTTCCCTTGGATAGAGACTCCTCTACTGTATTAATCTGTTCTTCAATAGCTCCCAGAGCCTCGGAGAGATAGGATAACAATGATGTTTGGCCTGGTGCCTTTACTATGTTGGCTGCATGGCTCAGCTTCCTTTTTGGCATTTTTAAAATCTTTTAACAGCACACAATGCACTCGACAAACTTACTTTTGGACAAAAAGTTCTTAGTCCCAGGGCAAGTCCGCTAAAGGCTTAAAGGATTGGCCCGGCCCGGTCTCTGTCGGTCCCGGACGGGCACAGACGGGCCCGCCCTTGGCCCGGGAATCGCCTGGGCGCGGCCCGCGGGATGCGAGCCGCGCTGATAAAGGCTGCGCTGGCCCCTCCCTCTCAGCTGACCTGCAGGCGTCGGGAGCGGGAAGTACACGTTGCACTCTGGGACTAGAAGTCCCACCAGAGTGTGGTAGTTGCCGCGGTGTACTCGCGGTGGCCCAGGAAAGATGCTGGTCAAGGTCACAAAGGCTCAGGGGGTTTGGATGAAGACTGCCTCCACCAGGATTTGACACGTTACCCCCTTGCAGTGATGGTGAGCATCCCGCGCCGCGGGAATGCGAGCCGCGCTGATAAAGGCTGCGCTGGCCCTTCCCTCGCAGCTGACCTGCAGGCGTCGGGAGCGGGAAGTACGCGTTGCACTCTGGGACTAGAAGTCCCACCAGAGTGTGGTAGTTGCCGCGGTGTACTCGCGGTGGCCCAGGAAAGATGCTGGTCAAGGTCACAAAGGCTCAGGGGGTTTGGATGAAGACTTCCTCCACCAGGATTTGACACGTTACCCCCTTGCAGTGATGGTGAGCATCTTCCCATGGGAGACGGTGGCAAAAGATGGTCGAAGGTTCCCCCCCCTGCTCTCTGAGGGAAGAAAGAGAGAAGACGACGATCACCCTAACAGACTCCGAAGAACATAGTTTTTAATTACCAATCCTATACACTGAATACCCTAACAGTGTGACATTGTTAATAAAGCACTCTAAATCTCATAGAGGTGTCCCTGTCTGCTTCTGCACCGCGCCACACACTCTAACTGTGCCGGCCGCCACTGCATGATACCAGACTGCATGCTGTGCAATTGTCATGAACATATTATCATGTATGCACCAATCAGGACACGGAAACACTGAGTGAGTAGTGTTTTCCATTGGGTATTAACTATTGCCAAGCAGTGTCCTATTTGCCTATCTGTAGTGCAGGGACAAATCACAAAATACAAGTGTTAGTGACTATCCATAAGAAGGTGACATGTCGCTGGGTGGTGGTGGAGTGATGGGTGTTTCTAATTTTTCATGAATCAGTGGTCTGTTTTGCAGAACGTAGGCACAGACTAACATCCCCTTCCCACAATATTAAAGGACAACACTAAAACTTGAAATGGAAATTTAAAAGCAGGGTTTCAATATGTGAAACTGGACAGATTTTATTAAAGGTTTCAAGATCATATAGTTTTCCCCTATCAGCAGTCTATTATTTGGTACAAAATAAGTGCAGTGGCACAAATTGTTTCTTAAGAGTTCACAGTTGGTGTTGCCGATGTGTAAGAGTTGTTAAATAGCAATGCTGCCTACTGTTGATTACATCTAATGTTTCATTCTTCCACCACAATGCCATTCATTTCTCTATCTCACTCTTACCAATTGGCTTCCATCCCTATCTTTTTCCTTTGTCACTTTTGTCAATCTTTCTCTTCCTGGTTTTTGCTCCTTTTTCTACCTTATTGGTTTTGGGTTAAATTCTGATAATAAAACACAAGCCCAACTAACCAAACATGAATGCTGCATGTCACTGCATAATTCAAGCACTGCCTAACAGTGGATGTTTTTAAAGTGTCTGCCAGTTAAAGAATGCAGTTCTGCAGGACACACTCAAACCGCAGAATCATGTTACTTTAAAAAGCTTACTAGTAGGTTAAATAAACGTAGCGTCAGGAAAGGAATGGGGCATAAAACAGACCATAGTTGGATTTGGAGAACCAGAAATAGGCCAAAAGTAGTATGAAAAAAGTAAGGAATTACGTAACAGGTATTTGCTCACAGCCTCACCGGGGCTGGCTGTGGGCAGCAGTCACTGGGTCATTCCACTTGCTAAATGGTGGTCTCCATTTCTGCCTGGATGTATTGGAGAGTGACAGTCATTCCAACTCAAGCTCAAATGCATGAACTCAACTGCAAGCAGAAAGGGCAAGCCCTCCTGGGGTGGTAGTAAACGGTGATAAAGTGATGATTTTTTCAGCACAATTTCTCTAACATTTAAAATTACATACATAATACAGGCAGTTCAGCAAATGGAATTTCACATTTCAACATTCTTCCCTTCTACATTTTTCCTTCCTGACACTTTGCAATCCTGCCCCTTCCAGATATATTCTCAGACATGTTATAACTGAAACTCTCCTTTGAAAGTGCATGGTAAGGAAATAAAAAATACACAAATCTCTCAATGCCACGCAAAAGAAAGCAGACCTGCAGACAGCAGTACTGATTATCCCACAAATACTTGTGTTTGTGTGTATCTGTCTGTGTGTTCGTGTGTATACACAAACACACATATTCATTTTGTGCTAAAACATCGCGTTTTCAATTCGTGATGATTCAGGAATTTTGTTATCTAATACAAGTTTATAATTTTAAAATAATAAACATAATTGTCCAAAACGTAAGCTAATCACTTTCTTGAAACAAAATAATTTTGTCCTGACAGACAAGCCTTTCATTTTTAGTAAATGCATGCCTGGTGCTCAACTATCAGTTTGTCGTTTTAATATCCACATGTACTCCTGCCACACAAGGAAAGTATCACCATCCCAAGCCATGAAAATGCACTTAATACTACAAATTGCCAACAATATGTTGCCCAAATAGGGTAGGTAGAGGGCATGTCACCCTCAAATGCATTCACGTGTTAATGAGGATGCTTTTCTCTCACAATACATTTTATGTGTAGTACAGCTGTAAGTGCTGACATTTTGACGCCTCTAAGTGCTGTACATAACAGGTATCATAGTAACTCACTTTACCGATCTCAGAGAGATGGAAGGTGGACTTAATATGCCGAGATAATAACTTATGATTTGGAGGTCTTACACGGATGTCAGGGTGAAACTGACAAAAATAAAGGTGAATTTGGTTTAAAAGAATAATGACTTGTCGCAAAACACCAAGTCTGTCATGAAAAAATGAAAAGTTCACAGTGGTTGCAAACTATATTACTAAATCAGGTGTTCAGTTGAAAGGAGCTGTAGGCACACCGCGCAGAGAAAACTTCCTGTGCTTGCCATAACATCACATTTTAACATTACTAAGAAACTAACTCACCATCTCATGCCTTTTTCCAAAACTAGGTTTCTGAGGCAGTGCCTCTGCATTTGGAGCGTTCTCGATATTAATTATCAGTCACCGTGGGCCAACCAGTGCCTGTAATTCAAGCACAAGGCACACAGCAGAACACCGCCTCCTTTCCACGTTCCAGCATGCAAGCTCTCCTCATTTACTGAGGCCCACTCAAGAGCGATGTGCTCAGCACTTTCACTTTCTCAGAACCAGCTCAAGGAACCCAGAAACATTTAATCATGCTTTTAAAATGCTGCAGTGGACAGTTGTGATAAACGCCAAGCCTGCTTCAACATTTTAATTGCGAGGAGAGCTGAAACCAGCCTGCATGTTTTCGGTATACCAGGGAAAAGACTGATTTGGAAATCAGCCAGCCCAGTCCTGCTCTTCAAATATCAGAAAATCTGATCTATTTAGGGGGGGCACAATCAAAATAAGAGGGGCCTGGCCCCTGTAGGCCCCCAGTGGCTATGGCCCTGCTTCCGAGGATACACTGCTGTAGCTGGTAATTTACCAATAATTTGGACACCAAAACATCATATCTCTCATCATCAGTCTCCCAGCCAACACACACATCAACAAAAACCTGTTACAGATGCTTAAGAATTAAGTTTCACAAAATTAGAATCATATCACCTAACAAATAATCAACTAACAGAAGTAGTTGAATTCCACAACTGGATTATTGATGGTTTAGAATGACAAATACAAATCATTCTTGCAGAGTTTCACACCCCAGAGAGCACCACAGCTGTGGTATCAGATTCACAAGCCTTCTGAGATGCAGTCTGCAACAAGCTTCCCTCCAAAATGAATTAGAAGACTACCCTAGAAGTAAAGCAACAAACACTCAAATTACAAAGGACATGTTCGTCAGCACATAAACATGAGCTACCAGCAATCTCTATCTTCTGTTGAACAGCTATTCAACAAATAATTTACTGCGCTAATCAAATGAAGCAATTCAACCAGATCTCTAGCAGATCAAGCCTCAGCAAACATTTTCAAACATTCTCTTAAATACAAATGTGGATCCTTGGTAACCAACATTTTGAATAATTTCCATTTTATGAACCATCCCACCCGATCGGAAGACCTTCGTCAAACCACTCATCAAAAATGTAAGCTTAATCATCTGATACTGCCAACTGGAACCCGATTTCTAGTGGTGCATTCTTTGGAAAACTGATACAAATGTGGTCTTCTCCCAGATTTCCAACTTTGTTGAGGAGAAAAATCTCCATAATCCACGTTTTGCCCAGGAGGAGGCAGGTAACCAACACCGATATCCATCTGGGATGACCTGTAACTAACAGTGTCGAAAAATGGTGTGGCAGGACTACTGCCTTTGGCACTCTCTGGTGTCTTTCACAGTGTATATTATCTGACTTTACTAATAAGCCTACAAACAACCTGTCAAATGTACACCTTAAAATTGATCTCTTTCTATCTCAAAGACAGACAAAGCATGGTGATTGTACCACTGTCCACCTCACATCCTCATGACCTGTACTGCAGGGTCCCACAGGGCTCAATCATTTCTCTCCTCCTGTTCTACCTCTATCTCACACCCTGACCAGTGACAGCAATAGTGGATGATCTCAGGTATGAGATTCTATGTCAGGACGGGAGGCTCAGATAATGCTAAGTCTTTCTTCGCTTTATTGTTAACAAAATTTCATAGCAGCCCAAAAGACAAAACTCTAAGAAAAAACAACTCCCATGAACCGTAGGGAGATCCACCATGTAATAGTCCTTTCACAGTGTCCATGTTTAGTGTACAAAAGTCCCTTCACACTGTCTGTGCCTCCTCTTTCTTCGCTGCTTCGCAGCCAGGTAAGTGTGATTTTTTGGACTTCTCATTATCTGAACAGTTGATTGTGTATTTTCGCCCCCGCTTTAGCGCACCCGCTGTGGCGCCCCTGGGGGGGCTTTGTAGTGTTAACGTTTCATATTCGGCAACTTTTGCCTCCACAGATTCCCCCGGCCACAGGAACGCTCTGCGCTCCTTACGCGGCCGGCGCCCATTGTTGTAGCGGTGCCTTTGTGGCTCGCTAGAGGGCCGTGTTCCGTGTCTCGCTGGCTCCCGCTGCGCACGTCTCCTCACCTCAGATAGACCGCATTGCTGGAGCCGAGTAGACCGGAGCCTTTGTCCCCCGATGTCAAGGTGAACGCCCGGTGCTCCGGTTCAGTATTTCCTGCCATATTTTCCATTATTTACGCCCCGGCAGGGGTCTGTATGGCGGGTGTCCCCCGCGGTGACGCCTGACGGCGTAGAGTGCACGGCAGGTTTAATTGGCCTAATTAGCGCACGGCCGGACAGCGGAGCCCTGTCAGAGATTCTGAGGGCTTTATTGTGCGCTGGGACTCGTGTATCCCTATGGTAGACAACTGGTGTACGCTTTATCTGCCTGGGTTCCCCAGCCTTGATTTATTTAGCGCTCCTGCGCTGCCATAGCTCCTCTTGTGAAAGGGGGCTTGGCCTGGCCTGTCAATTAACTATGGAGGCTCAGGACTGCACCTATGAAGAGGAGGAATCCCAGGCATACATGCAGTGGGATGATGAATTTTATGATGCTGTTGACTCCTCCATATACAGGGTGGTAAATGAAGTGGTTGGACCTATGGAGCAACGCCTGTCAGACAGGATAGTTAAGGAGTGCGCGAAGTTGGCACAGGCCCGCGCGGAACCCTCTGTCTCCACCACTAATGTTCCCTCGGGGGACGAGCCCCCCGTCTAAAAAGAAGTGCAAAGAAGGGGTGGACAAGGACGCATTTGAGCGCCTCAAGAGTGCTTTTCTGGTGAAAGCAACACCCGCCCCTCCCCTCCTTCCCGCATCCGAGCCCTTTGGGACCCCTGGTCTGGCTTCTCCAGAACTGGACGACGACCCCCTTGGAGATTCGGATGATGAGGCGGGTCCCTCATGCCCGTGGCGCACTGCGATGCTTTCACCCTCCGTTCCAGGGGACGATTCAGGCATGCTGGACCCTGACGAGATTGTCCACTCCCGGTCCGCTGCTTGGACTCCTGGCGACAAGGTGGCTAAATTTGTCGCCGGTCGCCTCCGCAAGCCCCTTGAGAAGGAGGCCCGAGGCTGCCTGTGGCCCACTCTTGAGGGCAAGGTTGCTTTCACTCCTGAACTTGACTTGAAAATGGCCACTTTTTTAGCCAAATACATGAAAGACCCCAGGAAAGGCATAGACCGATCTTGGTGCTCATGCCAGGATAAACTCCTGGATGCCATTGGTCCTATGACTAAAATATTAGATATGGCCGAGGAAGCCAAAGTTTCTGGATCCTTTATCTCACCCAAAGTACTTTCCAACTGGGCACAGCGTGCCATTATTTTTATGGGCAACGCGAACCGTGCCCTGTCACCTGAACGTCGTCGCTTGTTGTTGATTAAGCTGGACCCCAAACTAGGGGACCTGGCCTCCTCGGAGGCGGGTGCAGTTTCCCAGGGGGGCCTTTTCGTGGACCCCTTGGTTAAGGAGCTTGGTAAGTTTGTGGCAACCTTTACCTCTTTGGATAAGGCGCAAACAAATATCAAGAAAGTTTTTAACCCCTGGGTTTTCCATGGGGCCGGCCGAGGCAGGGGCCTCTTGGTCAGCCGTGGGTTCCAACAAAACCCTCCCAAGGGACAAGGCTCCGGGCGCGGTCAGTACAACACCACCGCGAATTATAACAACTTCCATCCCACGAGGGGCCAGAGCTTCAGAGGACGAGGAGGCTTCAAGAACAACGCCGGTGGCGGCAATTCAAACCGTGAGTGTCTTACCTGCTGCTCGGGTCTGCATTGGGGGTCGGTTGGCGGCCATCCCGGCCACGTGGGCTTCCATCACTTCAGATGCATGGGTTTCGCAAACCGTACAAGGTTTTCATATAGAATTTTACAACCAGCCTCGACAGGAATGCCACCCTCGACCCATTGGTTTCACAGCCCGCGATGCAGAACTTATTGACGAGGAGGTCTCCTAGCTCCTCCGCAAAGGGGCCGTTTGTCGATCGGTCCTGCATTGCGCCGGTTTCCTAAGCAATATTTTCCTGGTAGACAAACCCGACGGCGGATGTCGTCGGGTTATCAATCTGCGAGAATTCAATGAGTGGTTGGTGTACCGCCACTTCAAGATGGAGGGGATTCACCTCCTTCGGGATGTCCTACTACCATCGGACTGGATGGTACAGCTAGACTTAAAAGATGCCTATCTGGTGGTTCCGATATACCCTCCTCATCGGCGCTTCCTTCAGTTCCGTTGGAGAGGTCAGGTCTACGAGTTCACCTCCCTCCCGTTCGGTCTTTCCTCAGCACCATGGTGTTTTACCACGGTGCTCCATCCAGCGGTGGAATTTCTTAGGGCCCAGGGCATCCGCATGATCGTGTATCTTGACGATATCCTCCTCTTGGCGCAAGGCCCCAGGACTTTGACCAATCAGCTCCAACAGGCAGTGGATCTCCTACAGGGTTTGGGGTTTGTCATCAACGAGCCGAAGTCGGTTCTCACCCCTTCCCAGAAAGTGAGTTTTCTCGGATTCACTGTGGACTCGGTTCAATCTTCTTTGAGTCTTCCGTCCCGAAAGATGGCCAAGATTCGCCACGAGTTGCGTCAGACCATTTCCAAGCCCTGCATGTCGCTCAGGTAAATTGCCCGTCTGGTGGGTCTTCTGTTCTCTTCCATCCAGTCAATTTTCCCTGGCCCCCTTCATTATCGGGCCCTCCAATGCCTGAAGGCGCACCACCTGCGTAAAGGTCTGTCGTACGCCCAGTCGGTGCCGCTCACCACGGAAGCCAAGGAAGAAATCGCTTGGTGGCTGACCCACATGGAAGCATGGAATGGCCGGGCAATCTTTGGTTCCGTGCCCGATTTGATCATCGAGTCCGACGCCAGCAGGTCCAGTTGGGGCGCCCGTTGCGGGGAGTTCTCCACTGGAGGAGGCTGGTCGTTAGACGAGCAAACTCTGCATATCAATTGCCTGGAGCTCCTGGCAGGGTCCTTCGCCGTCCGTTGTTGGACCAGGGACAAGGTTCAGTCCTGTGTCCTTCTCAATATGGGCAACATTTCGGCGGTCCGATATGTCAATCATCTTGGGGGTCCCCGCTCCTGTGCCTTGGCAAATCTGGCGAAGGATTTTTGCCTGGCCCACCACGTTTCGGTGACGGCAGAGTATCTTCCGAGCCAAGCCAACCAGGTTGCGGATTGGCACTCGAGGCATCTGCACGATTCCAGCCTGTGGAAGCTGGACCCTCAGGTGTTCCAATGGCTGTCGGACCTGTGGGGTCTGTTCTCGATCGATCTCTTCGCATCGCGCCTCGATCATCAGGTTCCGCGGTTCTTCAGTTGGAGACCGGATCAGTTGGCTGCGGCGACGGATGCCTTCCTTCAGGATTGGAGTCAGGAGAAGGGTTATGCCTTTCCCCCGTTCTCTATGATCACGCGAGCAGCGGCTCAGATCCGCCGACAGGGGGCAGAGGTGGTGATGGTGACTCCGCTGTGGAGATCGCAAGTTTGGTTTCCGGTTCTTCTGGAACTTTCTTGGGATTCTCCAATCCAACTCCCCCTGTTTCCTCACCTTCTTCTGAATCCGAATCGCGTACCACACCAGCTCATTGCTCAGGGTTCCCTGCAACTGATGGCGTGGCGGCTTTCAGGCAATGCTGGTCACTCCCAGGACTTTCACGACCGGCTGAACTCTTCTTGTCAAAGGCGTGGGCAGACAGCACCACCAAACGTTATCGGTCTGCCTGGACAAGATGGGTTCGTTGGTGTCTTCGGAGGAACCTGGATCCCAAGGTTGCAGACGTCGTCCAGATCTTAAATTTCTAGTCTGATCTGGCAGCGGAAGGTTGGGAGTACCGCTCAATAAATGCAATTAGATCGGCAATTTCCGCAGGCCACGCCCCGGTAGAAGGGGCGCCCTTGGGGGAACACCCTTTCATTTGCAGACTGCTGCATGGTATTCGCCTCTCCTTACCTCCAGAGCCGCGTTACTCGTCCTTGTGGGACGTCAACTTGGTCTTGAACCTCTTTCTGTCCTGGCAGCCGAACAGATACCTCTCTGTAAAGGAACTCTCAGCTAAATTGGCGATGCTGCTATGCTTGGTCTCCTGCAGGAGAGTCTCAGATGTGAGAGCCCTAGACCTTACTGCGAGAGTTTTTTCCCCGGACGGGGTGGTTTTCACGGTGGGGCGTCGCACCAAATCGTTCATTCGCACAGTTTCATACCCAGCTTTCCCAGACGTCCCAAAATTGTGTGTAGTGAATTGCCTCAAGGCGTACGAAGAGCTGACTCAGGAATTTCGTCCACCGGGCGAACGTCAGTTACTTATTGCCCTAAAGAAACCCCACAAAGCAGTCTCCTCCCCCACCATAGCCAGGTGGGTGCGATGGGTCATGCCAGAGGCGGGAATTGACACGAAATAATTCGGGGCTCATTCGTCTAGAGGCGCCATGGCTTCTAAAGCTTTCTCTTTGGGAGCTCGTCTGGAGTACTTGATGCGGGTAGCAGATTGGTCCTCGGACTCGACCTTCAAGAGGTTTTACTTCAAACCAGTAATAGAGGTCGCTCAGTTGGTGGTGAGTAAGCTTTAAACTAGCATAATCTGAGCCTCCGGTCCTGACATAGAATGAAAATTTGCCTAGCATCGTGAAGGTAAGTTTCAATTCTATTAAAGACACGGAGGCGAGGATTATCCCGCCCGGGGCACTTTCGGTGCGAACCCTCCCCGTATGGTGGTAAGTAACCAGTTTGATTCACAAGACTGTTGTTGACAAGTTGCAATTGTCATTCCTGTGAGTTTTCAGTTTCAATGACAGAATGTTGGTAACCTTGTGGTCACACAGTTTTGGTGCGGATCCTTACGCTGTCTATATATTTCTCCTAGGGAACGCTGGTTCAAAACAGGACCAGTGATTCTGCTGTTGGCATAACTCGCGCAAAGAAAGAGGAGGCACAGACAGTGTGAAGGGACTTTTGTACACTAAACATGGACACTGTGAAAGGACTATTACATGGTGGATCTCCCTATGGTTCATGGGAGTTGTTGTTTTTTCTTAGAGTTTTGTCTTTTGGGCTGCTATGAAATTTTGTTAACAATAAAGCGAAGAAAGACTTAGCATAATCTTCGCCTCCGTGTCCTTAATAGAATTGAAACTTACCTTCACGATGCTAGGCACATTTTCATTAATCAAAACAACATTGGATCCCTAATTTAATCATACAATGCATTAGATTTCAACATACTCTCAATAAGCTGCAGCAGGACGGCATTAAAAAAGGACCATGAGCCGTCCAAATCTTCACTTCGAGTGGCGATGGCAGTGCCCCTCAGGGACAGACATAGTCTCCAATGTTATTTAATATAATTCAACTTATACTTGGCTTCACCAGTGAAACTAATAAAGTATTTTTGGATCTGTTTTTTTACAGTGTGGATTATATCAAATTTGTAGTGAAAAGAACACCCAACCAGTAGAAGGGTACAATAATTTTGTGGCGTAACTTTTTTTTTAACTCTGTTACTCCTTGGAAAAAACATTATGTTGGGAATGATAGAAGGAAAACGGAAAAGAGGAAGACCAAGCTTATGGTGGTTAGATACAGTCAAGAATGATGCAAACAAGAATCTCCAAGACCTAAATAATTCTGTTATCTACCGAAACAATTGGAGGAATTTTATCCATCAAATCATCAAGAGTCGGACATGACTGGATGGATGAAACAACAACAAGAAGACGGGAGTACCAGCGTGACTGAGTTCTTGGATATATCACACCTGACTAGTGTCCTTTGAGGAGAAGGAGCACCCCACTGAAATCAGAAAATCCTAGGACTCATTAAACATCCCACACAGAGGGTAGGTTAGAACTCTAGGCCAGGCCTTCTTAACTTGTGGTCCAGGGCCCTGTGGGTCCACGATGCATACTCAGGGGGTCCGAGACAGCTTAGAAAATTAAATAATAATATTAGCAGATTAATAAAGTGTATATAAATAAAGAAGCAAACTGTAAAATTCAAATTTTAAAAACGTTCTGTAAATGTGAAGGATTTTACATTTGTAGGCTAAAAATTAAGTTGGTATCCTCAGATTGATTTATGTGAGCTGTGCAAGTGCATCAAACAGACTGGAGCATGGACAATGGGTGGCAAGTTTAATTTAGACCAACCTTCCTATTAAAATATTATAATATTGAAATTAAACTTTTGATTTTTTTTATATTTGTTTGGGTAGTAGATAATATATTTAATCATTTCTGTAATTGTTTGATGAAAGCTTGCTTCCGTAGTTTTGTATATTGTTTTGTGATTCAAATCATCAAAATTGCTTGGGCTGGGGTTCCCGGGTTCCAATAATGACTCAGTGTGGGTCCCCGGACTCCAGTAATGATTAAGTGGGGGTCCACAGGAGAGGGCGTGGCTAGCAGCCTAAGATGGCGGTCGCTAAGCGACGAGCTCAGGGACCGGTCGATAATCTGTCATACATCCCAGCGAATACCGGATCCCGACAACACTAAATAATGCCAGTACCACCTCTGCGACATAGGGGTACTTTGAAGCTAGACTAAGGAGTGAGCGACCGCAGCCAAGAGCACTGACTTCTCCCGGCAGGCCACGGGCCTACATGATCCATTGAGGCCTGTTGCGCCCCGGACTCGCTTGTCAGCTTCCGCGAGCATGGACGCCCATTACTCAAAGACAAGATCGCCGGAGTGCTCTGAAAACCCTCCGGAGGGGCAGTCCGGGGGTCCGGTCCGGTGGTGCCTGCATAAGGAGTGGGAATTGCTGAGGAGCGGCCCAGACGGCCCGCGGATTCAGCTGGAGGAGGCGGGGTGGTGAGCGGCCCTGTAGTAGCGACTGCTCCCGCGCCCTCTGGGGCCTGGACGTGTGCCGTGGCGGCTGACTCACCCTCACCTCTCTCGCCTGAGGACGTCCTGTGGTGAGCCCCTATTGTCCTGTCGGGCCCTACGCGCCAGCACGAACGAGGGTGCCCGAGTGAGGTCCACTGTCCGGGTGAATGGCCTAACTGTGCAGTCCTGCACCATCTGCATTAAGGGAGTGGGACATGGCGAGGGGACACTGCTGCCCCCCCTTGGGACCTCGGGCGCCAACGAAATCAGACAAAGTCAAGAGCTGACCTGCAGCGGTGACCGCACTGATGCCCATCGGGGCCTCTGGCGGCAGATCCACTTGGCTGTCCGGTAGACGGATGGGCCTGGCAGCTGTCTCCGGTCCTGCGTCCGGGCGAGATAAAGGGCCGGAGGGTACATCTGTGATGAGAGCCAGCGGTGCTTTTTGTCGTGGCCCCGGAGGCTTCCACAGCGGGTAAGGCAGCACTTGCTGCGACAATTGCCAGCGGCGGCTGATACATGGCCTCAATGTACTGCCTTTCTCCTTCTCCCTCCCCGCTGGGCTACCTACCGGCCCCGTGCACAACCCGGAGGGTGGATTGACCCTTATTGGCTGCGCCCATTTCCAGAGAGGCGCAACCTGAATCTTGGTCCTAGTTGTGACGCCGCGGGAGGCCCTGATTGAGAAAGCAACACAGACCTAGAGATGTGCTGAGATCGGCAGGCTAGAGGGGAGTGCAGCCCCCTGCTAGACTGCCCCCAAGGAAATTGCTAACAGGGAAAGGATGGGGCCCCCTGACTGCGCCCTACAGTGAGAACTATAAGAGGCCCTTGAAAATATTTGGACCGGCCAGGAAACCTGAGCATCAAAAAGAAGGGTGACATCATTCACCCCGTAGACACCCAAGAATACCCTGAAACTTCAGTGCAGGCCTGGAATACCTATCGTGGCACAGCTCACCCAGGGAAAAGTTTGTACCACTGTATCACCTGTGTGGGAACCTGGCAGTTGGACAATACCTACCTTTCTCCACTTTCCTCGCTGGTCGGTGCACCGCTAACAATGGGGTGCACAAAGACTAAATTGGAGGTGTTATTACCGAGGGCTCGGTCCCGCTCTTCACCCTCAGAGGCCTCTTCCATGCATTCCATACAGGGCAAGGACGATCCCTCAAACCCCCCTGTAGATAAATTGGACATGATACTGCAAGAGATACGGGAGTCCAGATCAGCTATTGCGCAACAAATAGGGGTGTTCTCTACTAAACTTAATTTGTTAAAAGATGACCATAGGAAAGTGATGGATAGGGTCAAGACCTCTGAGATGACATTGGACTCCATTGCGCCTAAGGTAAAAGACCATGATGTCCAGATATCACAACTACGCCAGCAACTAGAAACCCTCCAGGCTTGGGCAGATGACGCAGAGGGGGGGTCCCGACGAAACAACCTACGTATAGTGGGACTCCCGGAGGGATCAGAGGGCCTGCAGCCGACGTTGTTCATAAAAGCTTGGCTCAGGACAAGGGTGACCCCTTCAGGACTATCGGATTTCTTTACTGTAGAACGTGCGCACCGAGTACCCACAACATAACCTATAACGGGCGCGAATCCACTACCAGTCATAGTCAAAATCCTGAACTTTAGAGACTGAGACTGAGCAAGCAGCTCGAGACAATGGCCCTCTTCAGTTTAATAACGCAACAGTATCAATCTTTCCAGATTTCACACTGGCAGTCCAGCGTAAGCGATCCTCATTTCTAGAGGTCAAATCTAGAGTTCGGGCTGCCGGCCTTACGTATGCCCTCTTATTCCCAGCCAAATTAAAAATCCTGCATAACCAGCGATCCTTCTTTTTTGAAACGCCTGGGAGTGCCTGGGACTGGACGGACAGAAACTTCCCAGAGGCTAGTGGTAAGGGCCGCCAAGATCAATCACAACCGAAAACACAAAGACTCCAGCGTAGGCGCAGGAGAGGTCTAACTACACAGGACAGCCTGACGAGGGCCCCATCCCCTAAAATGGTCTTGGAGGGCAGACAGGAGGCTCTCCGTTTGGCATCTGCTTTGAGAACTGTCCGCTCTCCAATTAGTTCCAGCCCTACAGGAGAGGCAACATCAGACTCGGACTCGGGGGAGTGTTGCATTGTTTCCTTCAGTGTCCACACAGTTAAGTAATGACCCACTTGGTTGAAAGCTACTGTTGTATTGCCCTAACAGGAAGAAGGGTTGGGGATCCCCCCTCCTTTAGAGAGTACTGGGATGGATGGTAAGTCCTACTAGTCTAATAGCCCGCAGGACAGGAATTCCATATATTCTGTAACCAGTGTAGTACCCTGGTCCCTATAATACACAATGGAGTTGTCATAAGAATCCTGAGACACTACAACACGTCATGATATATTACCCGAGGCCCGGCTCGTACTGAGTTGAACTGCCTATTCTATGTAACCCACAGAACTGCTACGGCAGTAGCCTACCCCACTAGCGAAGGTACTTGTTAGATAATAGTTAACCATGTTACCATTTAAGGTTCTGTTTGGTCGAACGAAGTTGGCTCGATTGACCGAGTATTGAGATGTTGTTTATTTGTTAAGCTTGACATTGGTCTGGGTAACACCATCTGGAGTGGGATGCTTTGGGGTCCGGGGACCGGGGATTACAGATTTGCATGTTGCCTCCTAATGGCATCAGTGGTTAAATCATACAATTTTCTTACCTGGAATATACGGGGTATGGGTTCGATCCACAAGCGGCACAGGATATTGGCCCAATTGCATCGCCACCGTGCTCAAATCGTATACCTTGAGGAAACACACAATGCCCACTGAAACCCTTAAATTGCAAAGAAGATGGAGGGGACAATTGTATGCCATGGCTTATTCCGCCTTCTCCCACGGAGCGGCAGTGTGGATACATGCAGGGATCGCCTTTTCCCTTGATCGATAGCAAAATTGATGACCAAGGTAGATATGTGTTGCACCTAACACTGACTAAGAAGCATTTCTATCCCGCTTATCCATCGCCCTTGCGGAGTGGTCACAATATCCATGGCTATTAGGGGGAGATTTTAATGTGGTCCTTGATGTGGGGCTGGATCGCTCACACCCCCCACTGTCAGGAGCAATTAAGATACAGCAGGCTAAGATTCTGCACCAATGGGTCACAGGGTGCAATCTAGGGTATGTCTGGTGGCTTCAAAACATGAGCATACGGGAATATTCCTTCTTTTCACACCCCCATGGATTACACTCTCGCCTAGATTGATTCCTATGCACACCAGACCTTCTCCCAACTATACCGCACACCACCTACTTAAGTAAGACTATCTCTGACCACAACCCGCTTATACTGACCATTAGCTGGGGCCGAATTCCCTCCCTGATTCCAACTTGGCGCTTACAGCCGTTACTCTTGGAAAACCCAGTGTTTAGAAACACTATAGCCAAGTCAATCACCTCCTACTTCGCTGATAACAAGGGCACAGCTACAATGAGATTAGTAGAATGGGAGGCCTTTAAAGTGATGATTCAAGGGGCCGCAATGGACAAGTGGTGGGTGCCAAGTGGGAGGTCACCCGGGACATTACAGAATTAGAGGGAACATTACAGTCATTGGAAGTAGTGGCCGAGACAGACGTACTGGCTGAGGAGAAACTATGAGACGCCACAGTGAAGTATGCAGAACACCTAGAGCGCTTGCGAATAATTGACTTGAACACATATACGAAGCGTACTCACGCAGAAGCTGATAGATCTAGTACATTGCTGGCTCACATAATAAGACCTCCACCATCCCCTACGCTGATACTAGTGGTACACAGTAGAGAGCATAAACTGGTTACCACACAGATGGAAATTAATGAAGCGTTTCAGGACTATTATACGCGCGTATACGCACCCCCTCTACAGCCCTCGATGGAGACTATAGACGAGTTCCTATAGATGAGTTCCTAGCATCCATACCACTTCCAGTCGTCCCGCATGAGGATGTTACAGGCTTAGAAGCTCCAATTACCCAAATGGAAATCCGAGGAGCTATCAAAAAACTTGCGCACAATAAAACGTCAGGATTCGACGGGCTCCCTATTGAATTTTATTCTACATGCGACACTGTTTGTTCCTAGACTACTACAATTATATGACACATCACTCGAAGAGGGAACGTTACCTCCCACGACTAGGGAGGCGATTGTGACCTTACTAAAACCTGGCAAGCCTCCTATGGACCCTTGTCCATTCTCAACACAGAATACAAGATTCTTAGTAAGATACTGGCATCTGGCGTCTGCTTCCCCTCCTCCCCGGGCTGATCCACACAGATCAAAGTGGCTTTATACCTTGGCGCAGTACTTTCCTCAATATCCGACGTCTCTTCACCCTAATTAACACGGCTCAGGCACATTTTTCAAACGCGGGATGTCTGTCTTTAGATATCCGACAAGCTTTTGATACGTTAAGCTGTCCGTATATGCTTGCAGCATTGGAAAGGTTTGGGGTCCCCCCTGATTATTGCTGTTGGGTAAAATGACTATATACTATGCCAACTGGCCGGGCAAAAACTGGCCACAAAATCTCCCCCGCATACCACATATTCCGTGGAACACGTCAAGGCTGCCCCCTCCCACCATTGTTATTCGTACTGGCGATGGAACCCCTGGCCCAACATTTACACCAAGCAATGTGTCCATATGGCATACCAATAGACCCGGTCACACGCTCGATATCTCTTTATGCTGATGATATGTTGTTGTATCTTAAAGACATACAGATGGATTTACAGCCACTAGCAGATCTTTTGACCCAATTCAGCTCCATATCTGTCACGATTCACTCCCTGTGCGCTCGTTCCCACCACCAGGGGGCCAAATTGTGGGGCTTTCCGGTATTCTAATATGCTTCCAGACACTCCCCTGTATGCATATCCTGACTTCCAGGCATTTGGACATCATTTAGGAATTGACATCCGTTCCCAATCCATGCCGGGTTTTGTGAAAGCTAGTCTGCTCATGCTGGAAACTCCATTACCTATAATCCCCTGCTCACTGCTTTGTCTCCACCCCTGCAGGCCAAGGATGGGTGGAGGAATTCAGCTCACCTGTGGCTGGCTGCTGCTAGCCTGCTCACACCTGATGCGCATGAGTACTGTGAGCTCTTTTAAGCCTCAGCTCCCTTCAGCCCAGTGTTGGTCATTGTAGCTGTATACCGGTGAGACCGATCCTTGTTTCCAGTGTTTCCTGAGCTTTTGATACCCTTGTTTCCAGTGTTTCCTGAGCTGTTGATATCTTTGTTTCCAGTATTTCCTGAGCTTTAGTTATTCCTTGTTCCTGAGCTGCTGCTCTTTTCCTTGTTCCTGAATTATCCAACTCCCCCTGTTTCCTCACCTTCTTCTGAATCCGAATCGCGTACCACACCAGCTCATTGCTCAGGGTTCCCTGGAACTGATGGCGTGGCGGCTTTCAGGCAATGCTGGTCACTCCCAGGACTTTCGCGACCGGCTGAACTCTTCTTGTCAAAGGCGTGGGCAGACAGCACCACCAAACGTTATCGGTCTGCCTGGACAAGATGGGTTCGTTGGTGTCTTCGGAGGAACCTGGATCCCATGGTTGCAGACGTCGTCCAGATCTTAAATTTCTAGGCTGATCTGGCAGCGGAAGGTTGGGCGTACCGCTCAATAAATGCAATTAGATCGGCAATTTCCGCAGGCCACGCCCCGGTAGAAGGGGCGCCCTTGGGGGAACACCCTTTCATTTGCAGACTGCTGCATGGTATTCGCCTCTCCTTACCTCCAGAGCCGCGTTACTCGTCCTTGTGGGACGTCAACTTGGTCTTGAACCTCTTTCTGTCCTGGCAGCCGAACAGATACCTCTCTGTAAAGGAACTCTCAGCTAAATTGGCGATGCTGCTATGCTTGGTCTCCTGCAGGAGAGTCTCAGATGTGAGAGCCCTAGACCTTACTGCGAGAGTTTTTCCCCGGACGGGGTGGTTTTCACGGTGGGGCGTCGCACCAAATCGTTCATTCGCACAGTTTCATACCCAGCTTTCCCAGACGTCCCAAAATTGTGTGTAGTGAATTGCCTCAAGGCGTACGAAGAGCTGACTCAGGAATTTCGTCCACCGGGCGAACGTCAGTTACTTATTGCCCTAAAGAAACCCCACAAAGCAGTCTCCTCCCCCACCATAGCCAGGTGGGTGCGATGGGTCATGCAAGAGGCGGGAATTGACACGAAAAAATTCGGGGCTCATTCGTCCAGAGGCGCCATGGCTTCTAAAGCTTTCTCTTTGGGAGCTCGTCTGGAGTACTTGATGCGAGCAGCAGATTGGTCCTCGGACTCGACCTTCAAGAGGTTTTACTTCAAACCAGTAATAGAGGTCGCTCAGTTGGTGGTGAGGAAGCTTTAAACTAGCATAATATGAGCCTCCGGTCCTGACATAGAATGAAAATGTGCCTAGCATCGTGAAGGTAAGTTTCAATTCTATTAAAGACACGGAGGCGAGGATTATCCCGCCTGGGGCACTTTCGGTGCGAACCCTCCCCGTATGGTGGTAAGTAACCAGTTTGATTCAAAAGACTGTCGTTGACAAGTTGCAATTGTCATTCCTGTGAGTTTTTAGTTTCAATGACAGAATGTTGGTAACCTTGTGGTCACACAGTTTTGGTGCGGATCCTTACGCTGTCTATATATTTCTCCTAGGGAACGCTGGTTCAAAACAGGACCAGTGATTCTGCTGTTGGCATAACTCGCGCAAAGAAAGAGGAGGCACAGACAGTGTGAAGGGACTTTTGTACACTAAACATGGACACTGTGAAAGGACTATTACATGGTGGATCTCCCTATGGATCATGGGAGTTGTTGTTTTTTCTTAGAGTTTTGTCTTTTGGGCTGCTATGAAATTTTGTTAACAATAAAGCGAAGAAAGACTTAGCATAATCCTCGCCTCCGTGTCCTTAATTGAATTGAAACTTACCTTCACGATGCTAGGCAAATTTTCGTTGATCAAAACAACATTGGATCCCTAATTTAATCATACAATGCATTAGATTTCAACATACTCTCAATAAGCTGCTGCAGGACGGCATTAAAAAAGGACCATGAGCCGTCCAAATCTTCACTTCGAGTGGCGATGGCAGTGCCCCTCAGGGACAGACATAGTCTCCAATGTTATTTAATATAATTCAACTTATACTTGGCTTCACCAGTGAAACTAATAAAGTATTTTTGGATCTGTTTTTTTACAGTGTGGATTATATCAAATTTGTAGTGAAAAGAATACCCAACCAGTAGAAGGGTACAATAATTTTGTGGCGTAACTTTTTTTTAACTCTGTTACTCCTTGGAAAAAACATTATGTTGGGAATGATAGAAGGAAAACGGAAAAGAGGAAGACCAAGATTATGGTGGTTAGATACAGTCAAGAATGATGCAAACAAGAATCTCCAAGACCTAAATAATTCTGTTATCCACCGAAACAATTGGAGGAATTTTATCTATCAAATCATCAAGAGTCGGACATGACTGGATGGATGAAACAACAACAAGAAGACGGGAGTACCAGCGTGACTGAGTTCTTGGATATATCACACCTGACTAGTGTCCTTTGAGGAGAAGGAGCACCCCACTGAAATCAGAAAATCCTAGGACTCATTAAACATCCCACACAGAGGGTAGGTTAGAACTCTAGACCAGGTCTTCCTAACTTGTGGTCCAGGGCCCTGTGGGTCCACGATGCATACTCAGGGGGTCCGAGACAGCTTAGAAAATTAAATAATAATATTAGCAGATTAATAAAGTGTATATAAATAAAGAAGCAAAATGTAAAATTCAAATTTTAAAAACGTTCTGTAAATGTGAAGGATTTTTCATTTGTAGGCTAAAAATTAAGTTGGTATCCTCAGATTGATTTATGTGAGCTGTGCAAGTGCATCAAACAGACTGGAGCATGGACAATGGGTGGCAAGTTTAATTTAGACCAACCTTCCTATTAAAATATTATAATATTGAAATTAAACTTTTGATTTTTTTATATTTGTTTGGGTAGTAGATAATATATTTAATCATTTCTGTAATTGTTTGATGAAAGCTTGCTTCCGTAGTTTTGTATATTGTTTTGTGATTCAAATCATCAAAATTGCTTGGGCTGGGGTTCCTGGGTTCCAATAATGACTCAGTGTGGGTCCCCGGACTCCAGTAATGATTAAGTGGGGGTCCACAGGAGAGGGCGTGGCTAGCAGCCTAAGATGGCGGTCGCTTAAGCGACGAGCTCAGGGACCGGGTCGATAATCTGTCATACATCCCAGCGAATACCGGATCCCGACAACACTAAATAATGCCAGTACCACCTCTGCGACATAGGGGTACTTTGAAGCTAGACTAAGGAGTGAGCGACCGCAGCCAAGAGCACTGACTTCTCCCGGCAGGCAGCGGGCCTACATGATCCATTGAGGCCTGTTGCGCGCCGGACTCGCTTGTCAGCTTCCGCGAGCATGGACGCCCATTACTCAAAGACAAGATCGCCGGAGTGCTCTGAAAACCCTCCGGAGGGGCGGTCCAGGGGTCCGGTGGTGCCTGCATAAGGAGTGGGAATTGCTGAGGAGCGGCCCAGACGGCCCCGGCGGGGCCTGGCCCGCGGATGCAGCTGGAGGAGGCGGGGTGGTGAGCGGCCCTGTGGTAGCGACTGCTCCTGCGCCTTCTGGGGCCTGGACGTGTGCCGGCTGACTCACCCTCACCTCTCTCGCCTGAGGACGTCCTGTGGTGAGCCCCTATTGTCCTGTCGGGGCCCTACGCGCCAGCACGAACGAGGGTGCCCGAGTGAGGTCCACTGTCCGGGTGAATGGCCTAACTGTGCAGTCCTGCACCATCTGCATTGAGGGAGTGGGACACGGCGAGGGGACACTGCTGCCTCCCCCTTGGGACCTCGGGCGCCAACGAAATCAGACAAAGTCAAGAGCTGACCTGCAGCGGTGACCGCACTGATGCCCATCGGGGCCTCTGGCGGCAGATCCACTTGGCTGTCCGGTAGACGGATGGGCCTGGCAGCTGTCTCCCGACCTGCGTCCGGGCGAGATAAAGGGCCGGAGGGTACATCTGTGATGAGAGCCAGCGGTGCTTTTTGTCGTGGCCCCGGAGGCTTCCACAGCGGGTAAGGCAGCACTTGCCGCGACAATTGCCAGCGGCGGCTGATACATGGCCTCAATGTACTGCCTTTCTCCTTCTCCCTCCCCGCTGGGCTACCTGCCGGCCCCGTGCACAACCCGGAGGGTGGATTGACCCTTATTGGCTGCGCCCATTTCCAGAGAGGCGCAACCTGAATCTTGGTCCTAGTTGTGACGCCGCGGGAGGCCCTGATTGGGAAAGCAACACAGACCTAGCGATGTGCTGAGATCGGCAGGCTAGAGGGGAGTGCAGCCCCCTGCTAGACTGCCCCCAAGGAAATTGCTAACAGGGAAAGGACGGGCCCCCTGACTGCGCCCTACAGTGAGAACTATAAGAGGCCCTTGAAAATATTTGGACCGGCCAGGAAACCTGAGCATCAAAAAGAAGGGTGACATCATTCACCCCGTAGACACCCAAGAATACCCTGAAACTTCAGTGCAGGCCTGGAATACCTATCGTGGCACAGCTCACCCAGGGAAAAGTTTGTACCACTGTATCACCTGTGTGGGAACCTGGCAGTTGGACAATACCTACCTTTCTCCACTTTCCTCGCTGGTCGGTGCACCGCTAACAATGGGGTGCACAAAGACTAAATCGGAGGTGTTATTACCGAGGGCTCGGTCCCGCTCTTCGCCCTCAGAGGCCTCTTCCATGCATTCCATACAGGGCAAGGACGATCCCTCAAACACCCCTGTAGATAAATTGGACATGATACTGCAAGAGATACGGGAATCCAGATCAGCTATTGCGCAACAAATAGGGGTATTCTCTACTAAACTTAATTTGTTAAAAGATGACCATAGGAAAGTGATGGATAGGGTCAAGACCTCTGAGATGACATTGGACTCCATTGCGCCTAAGGTAAAAGACCATGATGTCCAGATATCACAACTACGCCAGCAACTAGAAACCCTCCAGGCTTGGGCAGATGACGCAGAGGGGGGGTCCCGACGAAACAACCTACGTATAGTGGGACTCCCGGAGGGATCAGAGGGCCTGCAGCCGACGTTGTTCATAAAAGCTTGGCTCAGGACAAGGGTGGCCCCTTCAGGACTATCGGATTTCTTTACTGTAGAACGTGCGCACCGAGTACCCACAACATAACCTATAACGGGCGCGAATCCACTACCAGTCATAGCCAAAATCCTGAACTTTAGAGACTGAGACTGAGCAAGCAGCTCGAGACAATGGCCCTCTTCAGTTTAATAACGCAACGGTATCAATCTTTCCAGATTTTACACTGGCAGTCCAGCGTAAGCGATCCTCATTTCTCGAGGTCAAATCTAGAGTTCGGGCTGCCGGCCTTACGTATGCCCTCTTATTCCCAGCCAAATTAAAAATCCTGCATAACCAGCGATCCTTCTTTTTTGAAATGCCTGGGAGTGCCTGGGACTGGACGGACAGAAACTTCCCAGAGGCTAGTGGTAAGGGCCGCCAAGATCAATCACAACCGAAAACACAAAGACTCCAGCGTAGGCGCAGGAGAGGTCTAACTACACAGGACAGCCTGACGAGGGCCCCATCCCCTAAAATGGTCTTGGAGGGCAGACAGGAGGCTCTCCGTTTGGCATCTGCTTTGAGAACTGTCCGCTCTCCAATTAGTTCCAGCCCTACAGGAGAGGCAACATCAGACTCGGACTCGGGGGAGTGTTGCATTGTTTCCTTCAGTGTCCACACAGTTAAGTAATGACCCACTTGGTTGAAAGCTACTGTTGTATTGCCCTAACAGGAAGAAGGGTTGGGGACACCCCC
The DNA here is from genome assembly GCA_963921515.1 of Calotriton arnoldi. Taxonomy (NCBI): domain Eukaryota; kingdom Metazoa; phylum Chordata; class Amphibia; order Caudata; family Salamandridae; genus Calotriton; species Calotriton arnoldi. The sequence goes on from CAWUFW010004637.1 coordinate 912,685, forward strand.
TCCTTTAGAGAGTACTGGGATGGATGGTAAGTCCTACTAGTCTAATAGCCCGCAGGACAGGAATTCCATATATTCTGTAACCAGTGTAGTACCCTGGTCCCTATAATACACAATGGAGTTGTCATAAGAATCCTGAGACACTACAACACGTCATGATATATTACCCGAGGCCCGGCTCGTACTGAGTTGAACTGCCTATTCTATGTAACCCTAAGAACTGCTACAGCAGTAGCCTACCCCACTAGCGAAGGTACTTGTTAGATAATAGTTAACCATGTTACCGTTTAAGGTTCTGTTTGGTCGAACGAAGTTGGCTCGATTGACCGAGTATTGAGATGTTGTTTATTTGTTAAGCTTGACATTGGTCTGGGTAACACCATCTGGAGTGGGATGCTTTGGGGTCCGGGGACCGGGGATTACAGATTTGCATGTTGCCTCCTAATGGCATCAGGGGTTAAATCATACAATTTTCTTACCTGGAATATACGGGGTATGGGTTCGATCCACAAGCGGCACAGGATATTGGCCCAATTGCATCGCCACCATGCTCAAATCGTATACCTTGAGGAAACACACAATCCCCACTGAAACCCTTAAATTGCAAAGAAGATGGAGGGGACAATTGTATTCCATGGCTTATTCCGCCTTCTCCCACGGAGCGGCAGTGTGGATACATGCAGGGATCCCCTTTTCCCTTGATCGATAGCAAAATTGATGACCAAGGTAGATATGTGTTGCACCTAACACTGACTAAGAAGCATTTCTCTCCCGCTTATCCATCGCCCTTGCGGAGTGGTCACAATATCCCTGGCTATTAGGGGGAGATTTTAATGTGGTCCTTGATGTGGGGCTGGATCGCTCACACCCCCCACTGTCAGGAGCAATTAAGATACAGCAGGCTAAGATTCTGCACCAATGGGTCACAGGGTGGAATCTAGGGTATGTCTGGTGGCTTCAAAACATGAACATACGGGAATATTCCTTCTTTTCACACCCCCATGGATTACACTCTCGCCTAGATTGATTCCTATGCACACCAGACCTTCTCCCAACTATACCGCACACCACCTACTTAAGTAAGACTATCTCTGACCACAACCCGCTTATACTGACCATTAGCTGGGGCCGAATTCCCTCCCCGATTCCAACTTGGCGCTTACAGCCGTTACTCTTGGAAAACCCAGTGTTTAGAAACACTATAGCCAAGTCAATCACCTCCTACTTCGCTGATAACAAGGGCACAGCTACAATGAGATTAGTAGAATGGGAGGCCTTTAAAGTGACGATTCAAGGGGCCGCAATGGACAAGTGGTGGGTGCCAAGTGGGAGGTCACCCGGGACATTACAGAATTAGAGGGAACATTACAGTCATTGGAAGTAGTGGCCCCGACAGACGTACTGGCTGAGGAGAAACTATGAGACGCCACAGTGAAGTATGCAGAACACCTAGAGCGCTTGCGAATAATTGACTTGAACACATATACGAAGCGTTTCAGGACTATTATACGCGCGTATACGCACCCCCTCTACAGCCCTCGATGGAGACTATAGATGAGTTCCTAGCATCCATACCACTTCCAGTCGTCCCGCATGAGGATGTTACAGGCTTAGAAGCTCCAATTACCCAAATGGAAATCCGAGGAGCTATCAAAAAACTTACGCACAATAAAACGTCAGGATTCGACGGGCTCCCTATTGAATTTTATTCTACATGCAACACTGTTTGTTCCTAGACTACTACAATTATATGACACATCACTCGAAGAGGGAACGTTACCTCCCACGACTAGGGAGGCGATTGTGACCTTACTAAAACCTGGCAAGCCTCCTATGGACCCTTGTCCATTCTCAACACAGAATACAAGATTTTTAGTAAGATACTGGCATCGCGTCTGCTTCCCCTCCTCCCCGGGCTGATCCACACAGATCAAAGTGGCTTTATACCTTGGCGCAGTACTTTCCTCAATATCCGACGTCTCTTCACCCTAATTAACACGGCTCAGGCACATTTTTCAAACGCGGGATGTCTGTCTTTAGATATCCGACAAGCTTTTGATACGTTAAGCTGTCCGTATATGCTTGCAGCATTGGAAAGGTTTGGGGTCCCCCCTGATTATTGCTGTTGGGTGAAATGACTATATACTATGCCAACTGGCCGGGCAAAAACTGGCCACAACATTTCCCCCGCATACCACATACTCCGTGGAACACGTCAAGGCTGCCCCCTCCCACCATTGTTATTCGTACTGGCGATGGAACCCCTGGCCCAACATTTACACCAAGCAATGTGTCCATATGGCGTACCAATAGACCCGGTCACACGCTCGATATCTCTTTATGCTGATGATATGTTGTTGTATCTTAAAGACATACAGATGGATTTACAGCCACTAGCAGATCTTTTGACCCGATTCAGCTCCATATCTGTCATGATTCACTCCCTGTGCGCTCGTTCCCACCACCAGGGGGCCAAATTGTGGGGCTTTCCGGTATTCTAATATGCTTCCAGACACTCCCCTGTATGCATATCCTGACTTCCAGGCATTTGGACATCATTTAGGAATTGACATCCGTTCCCAATCCATGCCGGGTTTTGTGAAAGCTAGTCTGCTCATGCTGGAAACTCCATTACCTATAATCCCCTGCTCACTGCTTTGTCTCCACCCCATGCAGGCCAAGGATGGGTGGAGGAATTCAGCTCACCTGTGGCTGGCTGCTGCTAGCCTGCTCACACCTGATGCACATGAGTACTGTGAGCTCTTTTAAGCCTCAGCTCCCTTCAGCCCAGTGTTTGTCATTGTAGCTGTATACCGGTGAGACCGATCCTTGTTTCCAGTGTTTCCTGAGCTTTTGATACCCTTGTTTCCAGTGTTTCCTGAGCTGTTGATATCTTTGTTTCCAGTATTTCCTGAGCTTTAGTTATTCCTTGTTCCTGAGCTGCTGCTGTTTTCCTTGTTCCTGAATTAGCACTGCCTGTAGTGCTACCTTGACTCCTGAGCCTTAGCATTCCTTGTTCCTGAACTGCAGCAGCTTCCCTTGTTCCTGAACTAGCACTGCCTGCAGTGCTACCTTGACTCCTGAGCCTTAGCATTCCTTGTTCCTAACCTGCAGCAGTTTCCCTTCTCCTGAACTAGACCCTGCCTGCAGTGCTACTTTGACTCCTGAGCTTTTGCTCAATTCTAGTTCCTGCTCCAGCACTGCCTTCAGTGGTACTTTGTTTTCCTAATTCCTGAACCAGCACTATTCTTGTATACCTTTGTAGCCTCCCCTTCTGTATATCCTTTTCCAGTCCCTGCCTTTCTTCCCATTTCCTTGGTTCCAGTTCCTAGTTTGCTGTCTTTCTATTCTGCTGTTTTGCTTCTATTACCTTGTATGTTTGTTACTTGCTTTCTGTCGAGTGTGCCCTGTGATTTCTTTCCTTTCCTGTTAAGCACTCCTCCTTGCTAGCTCCTTGTCTATTGTGCTTGTGTTTAGTTCTACCCCCTTGCTGTTACTGCCTTGCGTGTTCCTGTTTGATCACCAGGATCCATGGGCACAGCTGACTACCTAGGTGGTGTTTCTTGTTCACTGTGAGTATTGTCTTTGAGTTGCATTTATAACATCACCATTGGTATCAGCTCCACAGACCCTACCTTTGCATGCATATCCTATATGTGGGTATTTGCAGTCAGTATCTGTAACAGCAATTGTGGGTGAGGAACTTACTGACTTATCGCGTAGAGCTCCTGAGTGCTTTACCCCACATTCCCTTTATAGTTAATGTTGTTTTATATATAAGTGTATTGCACATCCGTCCTGGGTGTAGTGATTCTGAATGCTGAGCCGCCTCATGAGTGCCTGTCCTTTCTGAGTCTCACCCATCTTGTTCACTTGTACAGGCTTCCCCTTTGGATCCCTTTTTCTCCTCTGACTTCCTGTGTGATCCTGGGCAGCGCTGTACTACTCTTTCTGTGTACCTGTTCTACCCAGTTCCCAGTCCTTGCCCAAGTCCCTGACTGTGTTCCCGACATAGTCCCGGACAGTCCCTGACAATATCAGGGCTACAAATAAATGCCTCAAAATCTATATTGTATTCCTTTTATGATAATTGCAACCAGCCAGTTTAGCCTTTTGGCCCAGCACAACTCACAGTAGAACCGGTTACCTTTAAATACCTAGGTATCCAGATATACAGGACCACTCTTGATATACTGGAAGGAAACCTGATCCGTACAATCAACTCCTTAAAATCACAGTTAGCCTTTTGGATTAAATTGCCCCTAACGACGGCAGGACGCATTGCAGTGGCTAAAATGGTGATGTTGCCAAGACTCATATCATTTTGTCAATCTCCCGGTGGTAGTACCTTCTTGGACTTTCAAAACTCTAGACTCTTTATTGACAGACCTGTTGTGGGGAACGGGACGCCTCCGTATAGCCCTCGCTAAATTACAATTACCCACATCCCGAGGAGGTATGGGAGCCCCAGACTTTAAGGCATATTTCACAGTGGGACAGCTGCACTGTTTGGCATACTGTCTAGTGGGCCATAACCTGTTCGAAATTGGGTATACGCCTGCACAACTACGAAGCAGAACATTACAAGCACTACTCTGCCCTCACTCCAAAAGAAGGAGGGATAACCCCCCACTTCTCCAGACAGCATTATACTATTGGAGAGTAGCACTGAAATACACCTAAACACCTTCCATATGACCCTAACATCCCCCTCCACGGCTTACCAACACTACAGGGGTTCTTGTCAGCCCACAGGCTGGCTCCCTGGGAGGAGGCCGGAGTTACAACAGTTGGGGCCATGTTTACTGACAGGACCTTAATGCCTCATGCTGACTTTGTGCGCACTCATGATGTACCCACTGCATTGTTTCTGACACATGCCAGCATATTACACTATATTCGCAAACACTGGCTTGTGGAACAGCAAGAGACCCCCCACATTCCAACTATTACAAACATTACACATAATGGGACATGGAAGCCACTTATTGAGATGGCTATACCGGGGTTTAAGAGTACACTTAGAAATCCTGCTATTAGCACTAAGGCAGAAATGGGAAGCGGACCTTGCAAGGGCTCTCACGGACGCAGAATGGGAACTAATCCTAGAACACCCCAAACGTGTATCTCGTAATTTCAGATTCATATTTATCCAACTCTCAATTGTACATAGGGCATACCTAACACCGTACAGGGTGCATGCAATGTACTCCTCTGTCTCCTCGGAATGCCCCCTCTGTCACTTACCTGACGCTGGCCTAATTCATATGCCCTGGTCGTGTCCCTCCCTACAAGGGTATTGGAGTGCAGTTACGGCAGGCCTGTCGCATATCTCTGAACGCCCCTCCTGGTCCACTATTGAAGCCTGTATCTTAGGTTTATCCCCGCTCCCAAAAAAGGCTGTGGTACTACTACGCTTCACTGACCTCTCTCTAATATTGGCCAAAAGAATGCTCACACAAAGCTGGAAATCTCACTCAGCCCTGAGAGATAGAGCATGGGAGGAGGACGTAATTCGGTGGGCCACGGCAGAAAGGGAGGTCTTACAACGGGAAGAATACAGAGGGCTCCGAAAAAAGCCGATTTCCATGAAGTGGGCCCACTTATTAGAACAATTTAAAGCTTATGTTAATAATGACTAGAGAATAAGTGAAATAACCCACCCTATCACATCTGATAGCAATCCAATGCGATGACCACACTGGACGCCTGATTGGGACTGGTGACTGCCCCAATCCTCTCCTCCCTTTCCTTCCTCTACCCCTTCTTCCCACCTCCCTGCCTCACCTCCCTCCTCCCTCCTCTCCCCCCTCCCTCCACCACCTCACCGGTCCCCCCCACCCCCTCCCCCTTTGCTCCATAAGTAAATGGCCTCTCCATAATAGACATACGTATCAATCCACCCAGACCAACCAAGCATGTTCATAGGGGGGTGGTAGGAGGGGGTTGTGTATCTACTATTTTTAGTTGATTTAAAATGTCATGTCAATATAATAACACTTCCTGCTGTCGCATACACCTAACATTTACAAGGCATGATTACGGTACTGAACAGTTTCAAAAGGGCAAGTTCAATATAATGATTGGAATGTAGTCATTATTTATCAAAAGATACAGCAAACTAATGTAGATGGAAATGGCTCCCAAAAATTTATAACACTATGTTTACAATTGTACCGTACATATGAATGTGAACAACATGTAAGAAATGTATGCCAATGCTTATGGTCCTGCTTGGCAATATGAAAATGCATGTAATCCTCGCTTAAATGCCTTTGAAATTCAATAAAATCTGTGTTAAAAAAAAAAGTGAGGGTCCACAGAAGTCAAAAGGTTAAGAGCCTCTGGTCTAGACTATAAAGAATGAGACGGTGGCAGGTGGACTGGGGTCTTTCCCAAGGTTTCCCACCACACTGCAGGTGATCTCTGAGGGTAAAATATATGTGTTCTCACAACCATGATTGACCAGAGATTATTTGGCCGGAAAACAGACTGAGAATTATGGACATGTCTAAGAGGCCTGCAATTTGTGAAAGTGCCTTACTAAGAGGGAGGAGGTGATGCTGGCTCCTATGTGACTCGGAATAGTGAGAGGAGTCATTTTAAGGTGATTGCACCTGTGTGGTTTGTTATTTTAGTGTTCTCATTCCATCCACTTCCTTTTTAGGTCGAGCCTCAACAGCGCTTGCGCTGTCTGTAAGACCTGTTGTATCTCTTCTGTGGGTTTTTGGCACACCCATCGCTTGCCATTGGTTGTTATCTGTGGCATTCAGAAATGCTGGCTTGATATTGGTGCATTCGTTGTAATTGTCCCACCTTTATGTGCTTAGTTCCCTCCCAGGCAATTTCACTAATTGTTTATTTTGTTGGCCATCGCTACATGTTCATGGGTCCTCCTCGTCGTCCGTGAGTCTTTGCTTGTTTTTATTGCAGCTTGAACACATTGGACTTATCTACAGCCGCCACTGGGCAAAAACATCATGTGACCTGTAGCCTCCCTGCAACACGCCCTTTAATGTCAGCCAAGCACACCTCTCGGCTCCCATGTTTCCAAAGCCTGACTGCAGTGTAAGTGATTTAATCATTTTTGTATTTGTAGTTGTATTTATATAGCGCTTACTACCCCTGACGAGGCGTCAAAGCGCTTTTTGGCACAAATGAATGCTACAAAAAATGTTGCTTCGTGCTTTAATGAAATTATGTAAAGTTGATCTGTAAACGCCTGAGCTGCACTTCAGCCTGGCTGTGGCTTGCATGGGAAGCACCGGACAGCACTATTTACCCACCTCTACAGCAAACCACCACATCAGCAAAACGCGCACAGGGACAAATGTTTGAAACAATCCTGACGCCTGTGCCGCTCTGCACTGAAATAAATGGGCCATTACAGCATCTCACTCATTAGAGTTCGTAGCTTGACAACTATGCCAATAACATTTTTGCATGTATGTGTCAGTCTAGATGCGCTATACGAGACTGGATAGTATGCTAAAATATCTGGCGTGCTCAGTACCTAAGCTAGTCGCCGGTTCACTTGGTGTGCCATAAGACACTTCCTCTCACCAGGCCTCTGACTCATATACCTCTCATGGTCTCCTCCAAACACTCTCCAACCACTTCACCCACCCACATCTTTAGTTGCCCTCATAGCCTCGCATTGCCACCGGGATGTTAAGGCAGGCAGCATCAGGGAGAAAGTCTTGGCCCAGTCCTCCTTCCTGCTGGAGCAATGGCTTGGGGGAGAACGAGAACTCCAGACCTGCTTCTTTTTTCTGCACAGCATACCTCCCTGGATGGGCCAAACTGTACAGTTAAAATAAAACACTCATTCCCTTTAATTTATGTGCACAATATTGCGGCGAGCCCTGGCCCTGGCCCTGGCTACAATACGGTGTGCAGATAAAGAACCGACTTTCCCCAAACGGGGGTGCTCCACCCCCTCAGCCTGGGACGACTCCTGGTGGCCGACCTCACTGGGAGCTGCACCGACACCCACCGACCACGCACGCAACCTGGGCTTCATCTTCGACTCAACACTCTCCATGACCAAGCAAGTCAACGCCGTCTCATCCTCCTGTTTCAACACCCTCCGCAAGCTCCACAAGATCTACAGATGGATCCCCATCGAAACAAGAAGAACGGTGACCCAGGCCCTCATCAGCAGCAGACTGGACTACGGAAACGCCCTCTACGCAGGAGCCTCAGCTAAACTCCTGAAACGACTACAACGCATACAGAACGCCTCTGCACGCCTGATCCTCGACATCCCTCGCCACAGCCACATCACACCCCACCTGAGAAACCTGCACTGGCTCCCCATCAACAAGAGGATCACCTTCAAGCTCCTCACCCACGCACACAAGGCACTCCACAACACCGGACCAACATACCTCAACAGGCGACTCACCTTCTACACCCCGACCGCCATCTCCGCTCCGCCGACCTCGCACTCGCAAACATCCCCCACATCCGAAAAGCAACCACCGGCGGCAGATCGTTCTCCCACCTCGCCGCGAAGACCTGGAACACCCTGCCCACCCACCTGCGGCAGACCCAGGACCTACTTACCTTCAGGAGGCTACTCAAGACCTGGCTGTTCGAGCAGTAGCAGCACCCCACCCCCCCAGCGCCTTGAGACCCTCACGGGTAAGTAGTGCGCTTTATAAATGCCCTGATTGATTGATTGATTGATCATGTGAGGCAGAAGGGCACTCCAGAGCACTGGACGGGGACTGAGAATGTTGGAAAATAATTATAGCTGCCAAATGTATTACTGATTTAAAAAAACATATAATAGGACTGCTAAATGACCAGCACATTTACAGTAAACCGTATGCAGCTTATAGTAGAGGCAACAATGAGGGATTTTAAACTACTTTTGCTATCGAAGTTCAATGAGCTAACAATAACCACAACTCTATGGGGCCGATTCCGATCTCGGCCGGTAGGGCTCCGAATCGGATTCGGCTTTACCGGATCCGATTCGGAGCCCTGTTTCCCGACCGAACCGTACGCGGGTCCGGCCGAGCGAGTACGATGCGAATTCGCCGACCGACTCGTCCGGGCGTCCCGACCGCTCCGACCGACTCGTTCCCGGCTCGAACCGCACCGACCGACTCGCTCGGACTCGACTCGCACTGCGCAATGGAGACGTTCCCCGGCCGGGTAAGTACGATGCGCGCCGCGAGCAGTCCGACCGAGCCGCGCATTCCGGCTCGAAAGAGCTGTCGGAGCCGTACTTTGGGGGTCCGTGTCGGACCCCCTGTGCTCGTAGCCGCGCGAGTCGCACACAGGGGGACCCATGGGTCCCCCCTACCTGTGCGTGTACGGCGCGAATCGCTTCGCCGTGTACCCGCTGTAGGGGGCGCACTTGTCCGACTCGCACCCATTGAGTCAATGGGAGCCCGCGTACGCGTTGTACGACCGGCTCCCATTGACTTCAATGGGAGTCCGACCGACTCGAGTCCGATAACATACGGACGCATCGTACTCGTTCGGTCGGACTGCACGGGTCCGATTCGGTCGGAAATCTCTCCGGGTCCGGCTCGGTCGGTGAAATTTCCGGCCCGAATCGGAATCGACCCCTATATCTTTAAAAGGAAACAAGGAACTATTTGACCTGTCTGTTTAAGAAAACCCTACAGGTTCTTGCAGAAGCATGTGAAGCAATTAGTTGAAGCAAATGTGTTTACCTAGCAGACTTTGAGATTGCCACATCCGCAATATCTAAACTATTTTTATTTCAGAGGGAACATTTATTCAGGACTTTTATCAGATAACAGCGCACACTCTGAAGGTAACTCATCGTTTAAATAAAAAAACTGAAACAAAACTATGCATAACTAATGAATATCAACAGAAAAAATGCCACCAAAAGTGCAATAGTGTGCCTCAAAATTTCCTGATCTATGCCGCAATATCCTGGAAGGTCTGTCTAGGGGGACTTGGGCGCTTGCTGTCTAAGGGGGCTCGGGCTCTGGTTGTCATGAGGCTGAAGGCGCACACTATCAGGCTACTCGGGGCTCTGGCTGCCCAGGGCTCTGACTATCCAGGGCTCTGTGTGTCAGCTTCTGACTCTCTGGGCTCTGTCTGGCTGGTGACTCTTGGGGTTGTGGCTAGGCTCTGTTTGTGCTTTGACCACAACTAGAGGGGTTATCCTCCTAAATGTGCAGCATATGTAGTGAAGCATTGCTTCCTGATTGTGTCAAGGTTGCGGTGTGTAGTTCTTTTCCTGTGTAGACAGACAAATGCAGGGAGAAGGTGATGCCTCTGGTAGTGGTGCATGTGTAACGTTTTCCTGTGACGCTGAGCCTGGCTTGTTGAAATTCTGTTAGCAAGCCCTAAGGCCAGCAGCTTGTAACCACTGCTTGTGATACTTGCAATGCAATGCAATCGGCACTTGTGATAATGCCAAGAGAAATAATCAAAACACTGTAAAAAGACAAATACAAGTATGAAGGCAGTGGTGTAGCAAAGATGCTATCAACAGCTTTCTGTTCCTTCTCTCCTCTCTTTTGCACACTCCTTTCTTTAGTCCCCTTCCCTTTCTCACATTTGTTGACCCACACACTTTGCTGCATTGCTAAATCCTCATAAGGTCCCAAAGGCGAGACTGATTGCATTGCAAATGCTTGTTTTAAAATGTCACTTTATTTACCATGTTTAGCATTCTTTGTGTGGAAGCTAGAGGTATGTACACTAATTCAGAGATCACTCGATTTCTAGGACATCATTTAGAGTCTGGCAGAACAAGTAAGCAGCATCCATGAAACGGGGAATGGGTGCAATTTCCAAACAGCACCAAGAAGCCACAAGTTGGTATTAGCACTGCTTTAAAAAATAAACTGTTACATCAGCATCAGAAGAGTCTCTAATGGAGATAAACCTGGAACACAGTCCCTGAACGATGGACATGCACTGTGTGGAATCCTAGCAGATGGCATTTGTTCAGAGCACTTGCTTTTGCGACAAGAGTGTCAATTGTTCATGACACATCACTATCAACTAACATTAATATTGTTTCGCCCCAGGGAAGAAGTTCATCCCTGGTAAACCCGTTGTAGGAAGGTGGAATCTGACTATATGGTTGCCCCCACTTTTTTTATGGTGTTTTGCTGGTTTATGACTTAGTTGGACTGGGACCCTGCTATTCAGGGCCCCAGTCTATCTGCTCTCTCTAAACGACATGGAGTGCACTCTAGGTGCACTAGTGATTGGATACTGTGGTGCCTTATGAGTACCTAGTATATGGTACCTTAGGTGCCAAGGGCATAGGTACTTCACAGGCCTACCAGGGGCTGCAGCATGTGTTATGCCACCCCTGGGAAGCAGTCTAAATCTGACACCACAGGCCTGCTACTGCAGCCTGGGTGAGGTGGTGCTAGCACCCCTCACTGAGATATAGGTTTCCTATATCTCTCCTACACACACATATAAACCTATCAGTCACCCCTATGGCAGGCCCTATCAATCCTGAGGGCAGGGTGCTTGGCTTCTATGTGAGGGGGTGCCTCTGCCTGAGCAGGGCCCCTCTGCAGCTCTCAGAGTCTATTCGCTGGTGCTGTTTGTGGATGCGGTTAAACCATATACTATTAAGTGCATTATATCCTCGCGGTAAATGCTAACTTTGGAATGGCTGCATCAAAACATGTCGTGTTTGGTGTCAAACATCTTGGAATACTACCCCCCGCCAATCTTGGCGGCGGGGGTAGCATTCCACCCTTCTAGAGGGAGAAGACATGTACCTGCTGTGGAAACGCGGTAGAATCCTAAAGAGCCCTGGCATCACAAAATGGATGCCACCAGTCACAGACACTGGGCTGCCCTCCTGCTGATGACCGAAACTCGCAGTGGAGGAAGCCCAACAATAGGCATCCTGTCACAGGGAGGTGTAACCACCTTCCAGACAGGGTTTAGTGTATTGGGGCTGGGTGGGTGCACTCTTAGAGTGCTTTGAAGTCCTGCACTGGGGGAGCAGAAGGCTCCTCTGTGCATATGCCAGTTCAAACCAGCTCAGGGGCTACCTGCCCCTGCTCTGGCGCGAAACTGGACAAAGGGAAGTGGGTGTAGCCACCCCTCCCTTGACCCTCCCATAGGTGGGGTCATAGAGCTAGTCCATCCCCTCTTTTTAGTATAAGAGGGGGAACCTTGCCATTGCAAAGCAGATAACCCCTGGACGACGCTCTACAGAAGAATCCTGGCCCTTCGACGTTCCACTACCTTTGGAAGACAGAAGAATCTCCCTTGGAGTCAAGGAGTGACTCCCCTGCTTGGCAGGCACCAAAAACGACAACGACGGTCGCAAACTACGCCGCTCCCGCCGGAGTCCGAAGTCCCTGCAGCCCAAGAAGTAGATTTCCTGACTTCTCCAAGGCCATCGTGAGTCCCCAGCGAAGCTGAGGCAAGTGGACCCCACGAGTGACGAGGAACCGCGACCCCTGGGTACCGTGCACTATTGTCGAGTGCAACCCCTTCACAACGTTCTACGAACTTGTGCTTTGGACCACGTGTGGTCCCGACCTCCAACAGGAATCCCTCCGAAGATCAGAGGCCTACACTGTCCCGAGTGACCGTGGGCCCCTGTTGAGTGATTCCGCCCGAGGTGTCTTCGCGATCCCTTGCCCGCTGGCTTGTGGGTCCCCAGAAGACTTCTTAACCAAACCAAAGGGCTCCCCTGGTTGCTCCAGGCCTGCCCTGACTTACCCTCGCTGGGTGAGTTCCACAGACCTTGCTGGTCTGCGCCATCGACTTTTCTTCATCTCCCCGAGACTTGCGGCTGCCAAGGCTTGTTGGCTCCGATCGAGTTGCCGACACCGCAGTCAGCTGCAGACGTTGAGGGACACACCGAATCCAGCTCCTGGTCGTCGTCGACGCCTCCTGGACCACGTGGCTGAAGAGTCAAGGCACCCGCAACCGACCTGAAGCGACCGACGACGGTGGGCATCCAGCTTCCTTGCCCCGGGTCACTGCCAAGTGACTTTGAACACTGTCCCCTCTGCTTTCAGGTCATCCTTCTTCAGAATCCAGGCTTGGATTCCACCGGACACTTCTTCAGCTCCCGCAAGCAGCAAGTCTTCTTTGTTCGCCATTGAAAACGACGCCGCGACCCGACACCAAAGGACACCTATGCACCCGGCTTCCCTGGGTGAGGTAACTCCAGCACTACGGTGCTCCTGTGGGTGTGGGCCCTAGAACTACTTACCCTGTAAGTGACTTGCTTGTAGGTTCTCCCGAAGTATCCTAAAACTCTTTATTTCCAACCGCGACTTGCCCCATTGAAGTTAACGGCGATCCGCGCCTGTGTATCCACACTGCACGCGTCCCCCGTGGGTCCTTTACTTACCTGCCTTGGGTGGTTTTGTGAGGCCCCTGCACTTCTGAAGGCCCTAGGCCTTGTCTCCCTGCAAGTCGTTGTCCCTAAGTCTCTTACTTAGTATATGGTCTGGTACGCCCCTAGGGCCCCAGCCATATTTTGTGCTTAACTTATTGTGAAACGTTGATTTGTGCATATGTTTGTCTTCTAATCTCATAAAGAGATTAGTAGAGAGTTATTTAGAAATAAATACATATATATTTGATATATATACCTGTGTGGTGTCTTTTCATTTGGTGATTCAAGAGATTATATGGTAAAACAAGCTGCTTTACATTCCTCCGAGACTTAGCCTGAAGGCTGCTCTCCACAGCTACCACTAGGATAGCTTTCTTTAAAGGTTGTCTTAAACCTATCTACCATAAGAGTCGATTTGCCCTGGTGCAAGGTGTCCACTTTAATTAGTGAACAGCATATACCAGGCCAACTTCTCACACCCGTAGAATCTCTTTTTGCTTGGATTAGTACAGGGGTGCAACCAGATCCAGACTTTAGGGGGTTTTGGGGGGTTAACATTTAGAAAAGTGGGGGAGGTGGGGGAGCCATCTTCTGAGGTGCATTAAAATTACTTGTGGGGGTTCCTTCACTCTTCTGGTAGAATACCAAGATGTGTGGGGTCATTATTTTCAAAGATTCAATATGCATTTTTAAGTTTACTGGCAAGTATTACTGGTCTCAGCATAAGAAGACTTAATAATATTTACAGTGGGTTCAGGGTTCTCCCTCAAGGGATTTTAGCAGGATTCATATTCAGCCATTAGCCCTGATAAGTTGTGGAATTTGGGTCCTACTCCAATGAGTCATCGAAGAAAGTACTCCATCAACGGAGCCAACAGGGGCTCTGCCGACATAATACTTAAGGTCCATCCGTCTCTAAATAAGGCAGACGGACCAAGGTTTTGGCGGGAAGGGTACTCCATTACTTTTGCGACAGACTACCCTGCCGCCAAACTCTAAATAAGGCCATTAGTGCTTGAATCAACTTTCTTACAGTCAAGGGGGAAACACTTCTTGTTTAGGGTTTGTAACACACAGAATGTTGAATTTCCATCATTCTAAATTGTATCCCTGAGTTTTAGCTGCCACCAAATATTATTTTTCTTTGATATGCTAAGTCACTTCCAAGGCCTGAAATGGAGCCCACATTTGGAAATATGCACTCAGGAAACACAGAAATTGAACATGAAGGTGCCGTCGCAACACAGAATCAACGTCAAAACATGTAATATACCCAAACATCTTGGTATCTGTAAATTATTAAATAATAATACACTTTATAAAAACAATTTGGCAACATTGCTTGATCTCTGCTTCAATTTATGTCAGTGGAAATTTTACAGACGGCATAATAAGAGTACTTCAGTGGAATTCTTGTGTGAAGTTAGGTGGACTCATGCATTTCCTGCAGGGATCTATGTTTGCCCTATGGTAAAAAGTTCAGATTCCAACAGGCCTTACCAGCCTTTTATTCTTTTGAGGTCAGTAAAATGAATACCAGTTAGGTGGGTAACAACAAATATCTGATATTCACATTTTATTTTATGAGGTGTAGGAGTCATGGCATACGACTCAGAAAATGATCAGTTTTAGCCTAACTGAAGAAAGAATGATAAATGCATGAAACTGACTACTAGCAAGAGTGATGGGGTTCAGTCTTATCAGAAATAGAATTTAAAAAGGTTCTGGACAACCAGGAGTATTTATAGTGTAAGGAAAAGAGTGAGTTGCAAGTGTACTAGTTTCTGTTCGTTCGTTCAGTAAGCTTTATTCCGATTGTGTAGCAACCATAAAAGCAAATATACATACACAGACACTAAAAACCAATATCAGATTCATAAAAACAGCAAATATACATATACAATCAATTAAGTGCAATTATAAAAATACAAACTGAGTTAATAAGTATATTAAAAGACCATACTTTTTCTCGCTTGAATTGATTTTAAAATAAGTGTCGCAGTATAAAAACAAATCTCGGGCTCTCTTAGTGTAAACAATAGGCTCATAGCAGCATTGGTAGTTATAACATTATATTTCTTGAACAAAGGTTTTAGATAGACAATTCTATAGTTCAAATATAGATCGCATAAAAGTAGAAAGTGCATAGTGCTCTGCTTAGTGTGCTTATCACAAGGGCATGGGGTAACTGGTCGCTGTTTCATTTTGGGGAATGCGACTAGATAATGAACAAGGCCTAATCTCATCCTTGTTAATACAAAGTGGTGAGAGGGTCTTGTAACTAGTGATAGGTAGCTTTGGAAGCCATCGAAGTCTATATACAATTGGTAAAGCTGATATGTAGTTTGTTTCCCCACGATTCTCATCCTGCACTCCTTCTTATGGGACAAAAAAGTGTTCTTTATCTCCTGTTTGGACAAACCTATCACATTAATTGGATTTTCTAAGATCTCTAATAACATTAGCTATATATTTTAGCCAAGGGATCTTAAAACAATTGTCCAATCGCAGGCAGTCCTTAATAATTGATTGAGTAAATATTGTCTCCTCTTTTGACCAAATTGATCTTCAGAGCAATAGGGGTCTCAGTGCGATCAAGTCTGACAAGTAGTTGAGCCCCACTTCACAATGGATTAGCTCAGAGGATGCTGATGCAGGCAGGCACAGAAGCTTTTTAAAAAAAGAGTTTTCCTCTAATTGCAGTTCTTGACTGGAATGGTAACCCCATACCCTGCACCATATAGTGCGGTGGAGGAGCATCTAGCTTTATAGATGTCTGTCATGTCTTTAATACGGCGGTCCCCTAATTTGGAGGCAAACCTAAAGACCCCATGTACACTTTTTGACATCTTAACCCGGACATTAGACTAGTTTCTGTTGTCTTGCAGCAGCAGGGAAGTGAGAGGAACAGATAAAGATGGCAATTCTCATACCAAACGTATTTGAAATTCAAAGGTAGAGAACTGGCTCGTCTGAGCATAAAACAAGTACTGCAATATAATAAATATCTGCTCCTGGCATTTTCCACTTCAGGAAGTACCATTTGTGTTGGTTGAACCCATGGTCATCTCTAATCTTGGTCATATCTTTCATTATCATCCTTTCCTGTAACAAGTTATCATTTCCTTCTCTTTCTTCATCTCCTTTTCTCTCATTCCGCCCTCTCTGCTTATTCTCTCTTCTGGGCTTTTTCATTGCCTAACCCTTTCCCTATGTACATTCTCTTCCCATCTCTTCCCTTTATATTCTTCTCTTTTTTCTGTCTTTTGCCTACTCATCTGGCTATGCCCCTATCTCTTTTTCCTTTCTCCTCCTGTCCTTGTCTATATCTTCTCAGCACATTTCTACCATTTCTTTGACTATTCAGAGACTTTGATGACTTTAGCAGGAATCATGCTGTCACTACCACAAATCCCCCAAATCCTGGACAGTGAGTGCTTTCTCGACTTCAGAGCAGTCCTCTGGGGTCTAAATCTATGCAACACGGAGGTGCATCAGTGATCTTGACGGATTGTTGGGCTCACTGAAAGAAAACACTGCAATAGGTAAACAACAAAGGCAGGAAAGCACACTCTTCAGAGCCATCCAAGGGACTTTTTGTCCCAACATGGACTTTCTGTCTTTAGCGACTTTAACAAAACAAGAATATTTATCAATATTAATTTCACCAAAAGACTGGGATGTAGCATCTTCTGTTTGCAGAATGGGCCCCAGAGGCTCATGTACAAGAGGTCAACCAGTTTCCTATGGTTGCCACATTTTACTTATATATGGACCTCATGTACCTATGTAAAAGTGGTGTCTCTTTATTGTCCTGAGACAGCATCTTCTAATTTCTTAGGATTACTGCATCTTCACTCTGCCGTGTGCCACTGGGGATCATATAAAATAGTCTCTTGATTTTCTTGTGTCACATAATTTCCCATAAAACCACATATGAATGGAATTGCTTGATCATATTATGCAAGAGAATCTCTGCTTGAGTGCACCATGCGAGAACAGTGCCTGTTGATTTGCATTGGGTCATGTCCTTTCTTAGTCTAGGCTATCAGCCTATACTTAGGCCAAAAGCACAAAGGGGACAGCTCACCCCTCAGTCACCATAACATATAATGATGGTAAGAATACTAGGGGAAGTGTAGGCAAATGTTGTTCTGTTTACCACATCTTTCTCCTTCATGCCTTGGTTAAGCACAGCCACACATTTACTACTGCATGTTTAGGGCATGACTCTGAACCTCACACACAGCTCCCAAAAACTTCCAACAGAGACCCAATACAAAACACACACTCTACCAGATTCATTTTAACCAACGAACACATTTTGAGACTGCAAATCTACATACTATGTCCTACTCAACATTACTCATTCATTGTTGTCATTTACTTAATACAAAGCTTCTACTAAGAGAAAGGCAGTGCAAGGATTTTTGGAGCCGTGAGCAAACATGTTTTGTGACTGTGGACTCCTCAAGATGGGAATTGTTTTTCAGCTTCCTGCTGCAATATGGGACTGTTTGATCCGTATTCCTGGTAGTGCAGTAAGACAGTAGTACACCACTGAAGGTGCATTTGAATAAACACATTATAGTTGAATACTCACAAAAAATAACATGGCATCATGCATTATTCAGGAAAAGTTATGATTTGTATAGCTTTAAGTCTTTAAGATAAAAAAGCACTTTATAATGTGTTTCAGTGCTTTTTAAACTTTTTCGTCTCAAAATTGTATTGTGTGGCAATTGTAACACTAGCTTTCATGGACACCGTTTTTGATATAACAAATGTATTTTATAGCAATTGCATTTATATAACGCTTACTACCCCTGACGAGGCATTTAGCTGAATTGCACAGTACTACTGGAAACAACGGTTGGTGGTTAGTTGAGTACATTATTGGTTATTAGGATTAGCGTTGTGCTTTCAAGGAAGTAATTCCACGCATTTTCTACTGTTTCCTTGAGATAAATTAAAAGGAATTAGATGACCATAGGGTATTTATTGCATCATACAGGTTAATGAAGAGAAGAAAAGAGGGGCTAGAATCGTGGACGTCATTTAGGGGTCAGCAGGGGTTACAGCTGCGACCCCTAGCTTGCCCCCTGTGACCCCTGGCCTTAGCAGTGGCAAAAGCGAGCCAGAAATAAAGTGACAGTTTGTCCTTACATACGTTGGTTGGGGTTCCACTTGCTTTGTGTTCAGTCATTTTTTATTACACTAATAGTGAATAATATTGCATTAGTCACTATTAGTGTAGTAAAAGAAGGAGTACAATAAGGTGGAATATCACCTTCCCTGGGACCTGAGGTAAGTAACAAAATGCTTTGAAATGGCTGTGTGTGTGCTCGCGGCTAAGAGTGTGTTTATGTGAAGGAGAGTGTATGTTAATGTGAATGTGAGTGTGAGTAAAAGTGAAGGTCAAAGGGCTTGTGATGTCACTTCCCCTACCCGTGGAATTTTGGTGCATTGACGTCCATGGTTAGACCAGTGGTGTAGCAAAGGCCCTCGCAGCCCTCTCAGTGAAGGGGGACCCTTGAGCTCCAGTGGGCCCCCTCAGCACAGTACCCTGGCCTAAGAGCTCATGAGTGAGTCTGGAGGTGGGCCCCTCTATGTACTTTGCCCCCTCAGGTTTCGTTTTGCCACTTGAATAGACTAGGCATTATTGGATTTCAGAGTGAAGAGGGTTTTGTTGCTGTTTTTTGAAGAGCGAACTCGACCCTAAGGCCAGTTACATTACACAAGGACACATTCGGGTTTTTTTGGGCACGAGAAGAGTAAATGAATATCCTAGAATCACAGGATGTCGAGCCTGTAGCAGGCCAGCAGTCCTGCTTATCCCACTCCGGATCCAGAATGCAGCTGGCCACGTCACAGCATCTTAGTGTTGCTCCCCTGCTGCAAGGGTAGACGAGCCCATCGGGCCACCATAGAGGGAAAGGTGGGTCATTCCCTCAGTTTATGGCCTCGTATGTCAGGAGGGGAGGAGTGGACCAAGAGGGCTCATAAGGGGTCACCTCCCAGGGCAGGGCAACAGGACAGCTCTAGCTTTCTAAGGATGTGTGTCGGCCGTTCAAGGAACTCATCGTCAACACCTGGATCGCCCATAAGCTAACAAAACATGTTTAATCAATAAACTTGCGACATAGTTTATCAACAAAAAAGTGTCCCTGTCATTTATTATGTTGCACGCACTTTATAGTTGTAATTTCAGGGCCCCCACATTCTCAAAGGGGTAGCAACGCTAAGTGTACACACAACATCCTCTGGCTAGTCGTGACCAGAGGGGATAAATAAAAGGGCGTGGACCACAAGTGGTCACACTGCCGTACATAGATACCGAGTCAGTGTGTGTTTTTAGGGATCATGGGAGTGGAGCACGAGTAGGCTATAATACCTCACGGTGCAACCCCGCGCGACAGAGCTGAGGAGCCTGTTTTCCAGATCCAAAGTCAGCAGTCCCTGTAATGCAGATTTCACAATTAGGCAGAAAGGCCCGGAGCTGCAGAAGGAACGGGGAGACAACAAACGCTTGATGTGCCATAAACCAGCAGGTCAGAGAAGCATCATGGTACTTGCCATCCCGGTTTCCAGACTCAGCCCGGCCCACTGAGGCCGACGGGGAGGCAGGGGGAATTTAAAGCTGATGGAGCAGAGTAAATGAAAAATTTTAACCCCTAACAAATTTCATAAATAATTAATAAACATGTTCATTTTAAATGTATTAATCAACAATGTATGTGAAGGGAAGGGTAACACGCAAGTATATATGCTGAATAATCTATTTACAAATGTCTGTGTGTCTAATAATAACATAATAATAATTGCGTACTAATTAAATAATAAATGCATGATCCGTGCTTCATAGAACAAAAACGTGACGTTGCAAAAACAATAGTGATGGTGAGTAAGGAATAGCTTAAATGTTGCTTTCTGCTAGGTAATAACTAATTGGGGTACGTAGAAGACGGGAGGGAAACGAAAAGGCTATGGGGCATATTAGCAAGAACCTCGTTAAAATTATCGCCGTTTTAGCGGCAGGAAACTGCCGCTAAAACGGCGATAATGGGCTTGATAATATGCGTTATGGAATTCCAATAGAAGCCCAGGTTAGATGTGCAGGACATCTAACCTGGGCTTCTATTGGAATTCCATAACGCATATTAGCAAGCTCATTATCGCCGTTTTAGCGGCAGTTTCCTGCCGCTAAAACGGCGATAATTTTAACGTGGGTCTTGCTAATATGCCCCTATATTTCTCTATTTTAATTATGTTTTGTTTATTTCTAAATAGTGCTTTTAAGTCTAATCGAGTGGCGATATAAAATGGCTGCCGTTTACTAGAGTACGCATGCGCTGAAAAGACACATGATGAGGGAGAAAAAGCTGGAGAAAGACTGACCACGTGATGGTGCCGAAAGGCTAGGATGCAAGAATGGTCAAGGCTGATGTGACCTATTTGAACTGATAATGTGCTGTGGTGATCAGCAGAGAATCGTGGGAACAACTTTAAGAGAAAGGACAATGCCTGCAGAGTTCACGAATGCATCGAAAGAAGTTACAAATGTACTGATCGAAGCGGATGGAAACATGTCATGAACTGTGAGAAAGGAAATGAACATATGCATTCCAGAAGAACTAGCTGGATCCGGTAGAATTGATTAGAAATTGAGTAATGAACTGAATTGACCAATGAGAGAGAAGCGCGTTACTAATGTTGCAACAATTTAGTTAGTAAAGCTAGAATTAGGGTATAAGAAGGCTACTCTTAGTGGGAGGGGTATTCCATTTTGCTGAGACACCTTGCTGCAGAAGATGCTGATGGAGTTAGAATTGCTGAGAGACTGTTAGATGAGACGAGTTGCGGTAGCTGATGCTGACGAGCTGAAGTTTCTGTTGCTGTCTTTATTTTCCAGTTGAGTATGAGAATCATATTATTTTCCAACTTTAAAATTAGTTTAGAAATCTTTAGGTTAAATTAGGGAGATAGGTAGGTTAATTAGGATTTTTCCTCATGACAAAATTCCTTTCTGCAATAAAATTGATTTCGCTTAATAAATATTTGATTTAATAAATTTATGAATAATTGAATAATAAAGTCTAAATTCTTTTCCATGCCTTTAAAATTATATAAACTTTAAGATTCTTAAACCAAATGACTCCGTGATTATTTACTAAAGGTTTGCAAAATGAGTAATAAGTTATTGTGATTTAGCTGGTCTTGATCACTATCAACTAATACTTACTAGATGATCCATCGACAAAACAATGAGCAGGAATACCTTATGAAAGAACTAAGGAAGCGACAGGTTATGGTAAAAAGGTATCCCGGCTCCTTCCAGCGGTACACCATTGTGTTTTATTTTCTCCTAGGAGTATAATTCGTAAAGTGTAGATATAAAAAAGGGAAATCCAGGTGAGTGAGTGAGTGTGTGTTTTTGGCGATGTCATGGGCCCCATCGTCATGTGGATGTAAAAATAAGTCGTGCCTGGATAACCGATAAAGTGACCTGGGAGAAATTGTTTTTATTGTACCCGCTGCATCAGATTTCTTGGTAGCAGAGTTATGGTTTCTATAGATTAGTTTGGTGATTATTGATTATTGATTATTGATATTTGATGACTAACACTATATGTTGAGTCGCGTTATGTTATATGTGAGTTTTCACGCTTCTGGGATGTAGGAAGTGGAACACGTGTGGCAAGAGAATCACATGGAATTTGGTACATGGTCTGAATTCATTTTGGTAATAACACAGGTTGTGTTATGTTAGGGATTTTCTGTATGACAGGTGTGTAACTGAAATAGCAATCACGTCTTCTTGTGAAACTCTGGCCTTAATTCTCAGGAGCAGTATAGTCTCCACATGTGTCTTATCCCCAGAGAAACAGGTTTACTGTTTGCTTGAAAGAAGGGTAAGGTAGAGGGAAGTGCTACTTTATCGGCAAAAGTTAATAATTCTGTGGTAGGGTAGAGGTAAGCGCTGCCTACTGGAAATACAGGATTCTTGTGTAAAAGGACAAAGCTGTCACTTTTGTTTAGCGAATCAGACTATGGAATTGTTTTAAATGTTGTAACTAACGAAGAAACATTGAAAAGAAAATTGCCGATAATTTTTGTAAAGGAGGGGTAAAGAGCAGGAGTGACGTAGACAGTGCCGCGCTAGGATTGGATAGTGCGCTAGTCACGTGAACGTAAAGAGCAGGAGTGACGTAGAAAAGTGCCGCGCTGGGATTGGTCGGTGCGCGGAAGAAGAAAATCGTTCTGATTGGTGTGTTGGTGTGAGTCGCGCTGTGATTGGTTAAAGTTCCGTACACGGAACAGTGCTGAATTGAGGATTGTTTTGAAGAGAAAACCAATCGAAAGCATGTCGTATTATGATTATGAAAGGGAGAGAACGTCATGGATGACAAAAATTAAGAATTTCTTTAAAAAAGACAAAAAGGTTGTGACTAGAGAGGGACAAGTAATTCCTCCGCCGAAATCAGCAGCTTCATATATGATGCTGAAATATGGATATCATACATGCATATGGTTAGAAAATTGGGCAAAATATACGAAGAATGATGGAGCATTGGCTTTCCCTGAGAATGGTTCATTTAGTGTAGCGGTTTTGCGGAACTTGAGAGAAAAGATGACAAAATTAGAACCTAGACCTAGACCGACACAGTTTGAAGCATTGACGGAATGGGAAGATGAGATGTATGAGCGAGAGAGATTCAGAGGTTTGAGGAATCATGAGTTTATGCCTGGAAGAATGTGGGGAATAAATCATGAGGATAGAATAAAACGATGGAGATGTGCTAACATGACAGGAGGTTTGTTTCCGGCTTTTACAGTTGAGGAAGAGACTAAGAGAAAACGTATTGAGAAAAAGAAACATATGGAGAGGGAAAAATATATGCATGAGAGTGAAACGGATGATGAATTGCTGGAAGATATTTTAAATAGAAATCCCCCTCCGTATCAGCAAAGTTCTACAGTGGTGACACCTAATGCGCCGCAAATAGAGACTGTGCGAAATAAAAGTCCTGAAAGAAGAATTGAAATAAATAGGTCACAAGATCAAATGAGAACTTCACAAAATGAAGGAGTAGAAAGTGACAATGCAACTGAATTAGCAAGAACGACAAAGGAGCTGACTGAGAAAATTAGAGAATTAACGAAAAACATGGAAGCTGTAACTGTACCCGTAACAATAGGTCCAGTAATACCAGTTTTTGAAAATCAGAAAATTGATGAACGCTCTTTAGTGATTCCTATGAATTCACAATTTCAGAGAGAAAAAGAAAGGATGGAACCAAGTGCAAGTACAAGTAATTTGGCTAGTACCTATAGACCAAGTCCACCTACAAATTTGACAGTAAATGAGTGTAACGGTAGGAAAATGCCCATGGTAACAGAATCTGCAACAGTGACACCTGAAAAGAGTGGTAATTGGATAGAACTAAATAGTACACCTATAGGTCCGACTCCTGATGAGTTAAATGAGTGGATGAAGACATTTAAAATGAAAGAACCAGAAGAAAAACCATTAGATGTAATTAGGTTAAAGATTGACATGGAAGAATTAATTTTGGGAACGATTGGTACAGAAAAGCTGAAAAATTACCAGGATGATGAGATTATGTTTCTGTGCAAAAGTATTACATGGAGAGCTAGAAATTTACATGACAAGCTGGAAGAGATAGCAAGTGAAATTGGAGTGGATTTTGCGAAAGTGAAAACATTGCAGAAACCGTATAGAGTAGACTTTTGTGAGAAAGATATTGAAAATTTGAACACAGCAGGAAGGCTGACACAGATAAAAGAGTTAATTGTTTTACTGAGAAAATGGGGTGATGTGGACAGATAGAAAGTCAGATGGTCGAAAAAATATGAGAAAACTGCAGACAAAGCTTCTTTAGCTTTTATGATAACTGAAAAGGAACCTGTTGCAAGAGAATACCCTATGAGAGAAACTCCAGGTGGTAGTTATGTGCATGTTCCCTGGACTAGACAGGATATACTGTCATTTACAAATGAATTCCCGAAGCTGAGAGAGAAACCAGTTGAATGGTACAGAGAAGTGGAGAGGTTTGTGAAAGTTTCAAAGGTGTTGTGGATAGATTTAGATGGATTGTTTGACATAGTAGTGCCAGCTGATTTGTGGACTGAATGTAAAATTACAGTTGACTGGCCAACTACAGAATATCCAAGAGATCCTAAGACAGGAGCTCCAGGTCCTGAGGTGATGCGGAAATATGATCAGGTGATTACCTTTTTGAAAAATAAGATTCCTCCTAAAGAAACAGATTGGGTAAAAATAGACAGAACTACACAGGAAAGTAAGGAGTCAGTACATGCCTACTACGAGAGGTTGTTGTTGGTTTTCAAACAGTATAGTGGTTATGAGGAGTTGAGTGAAAAGGATATGAGTCATTTTGTATATAGATTTGTGTTTGGACTGAAACCAGAGATAAGTGAAATGATTAAACAGCATATGATTAATTGGCAAAACAGCACTGTAGATGAAGTACTGAGGTATGCTAAGTATTGTAGTGATGATATTGAGAGTAGACAACGTAAATTGAAAGAGAAAGCAATGTGGGCACAGGTGAAAGTGGCAGAGAAACAAGAAGCTCAATTGAATAATAGTGGGAATGAAACAGGACAGAATAAATCCCGACCTAACATAGGTAAAGGGAAAGGTCAAATGAGTCTAGAAGAAGCAAAGAAAAAATGGCCATGTCATAATTGCGGAAAAATAGGGCATTGGAGAAACGAGTGTAAGTTCCCGCCTAAACCTAATCCAGAAAATCAATCATTAAATCCACAGGTGCAGAATGAGGTAGTTGTTCAACAAGGTCAGGTGCCACAACCACCACTTCCCAACAGTGTTAACCAGCAGAGATACAGTACAGAAACAAGATTCTACGGAGGAGAGCAGGTAACACAGTTGCCGCGAGCAGCTAATATTTCTCAGTATTGGTTGCGTCAGAATGAGGATGAGTCGGATGAAAGTTTCTGACGGTGCCTAGGAGAGGGAAAAGAGTGCGTACTTGGCGCAACTCTAGAGGTAGATCAGTCTGGTCCCTTTGTGGATGGAGAAGTGAATGGTGCAAATGTAACATTCCTTGTCGATACTGGAGCTACCCGTTCTACTGTTAGGTCAGTGGAAATTCCAAACCTTCCTCTCTCAGGTGAATATATCCAAGTAATTGGAGTAGCGAATCAGCAGATTAAAACACCACTTACTGAATTAGTGGAAGTAAAAATTGGTCCTTTCAGTAAAATGCATAAATTTGTAGTTTGCGATTGTAGTCCCGTAAATCTTTTAGGTCGTGACCTTTTGTGTAAGATGAACTGCACAATTTATTGTACGCCAGATGGAATTGGATTTCAGACCCCAGATGAAGATGTATTGTATAAAGTGACATTGATGAATCAGGAACCAGAAACAAATGGTTTGTTTCCTGCATTTGATGCAGAAAAGCTTCCAAAAGAACTGAAAGAGACAGTGAAAGAGAATGTGTGGGATTTTACAGGAGAAGATATCGGATTGATGAAAGAAGTAGATCCTGTAAAAGTAACAGTAAAAGAAGGAACAACTTACCCAAATACGCCACAGTATAAATTGACTCCAGAAATAATTGAAGGAATAACTCCTGTAATAAATAAAATGATTGAACAGGGAATTTTAAAACAAATAATGAGCAGTCCATGTAATTCACCTATAATGGGATTGAAAAAGCCAAACGGAACATATAGAATAGTACAGGATTTGAGAAAGGTCAACAAAATAGTTGTGCCTTGTTGTCCAATAGTGCCAAACCCTGCAGTAATTCTATACCAAATTCCACATGAAGCTGAGTGGTACACCGTGATAGATTTGTGTCACGCATTTTTCTCTATTCCTTTACATCCAGATAGCCAGCCATTATTTGCGTTCCGGTTCGGAGAGCGTATTTTGGCATGGTGCCGAATTCCTCAGGGGTATACAGAAAGCCCCTCAATCTTTAATCAGATTTTAAAGAAGTCCCTGGAAGATTTAAAAATGCCAGAAAAGTCAGTGATGGTGCAGTATATCGATGACCTGTTGGTGGCATCGAAAACAAAGGAAGCATGTGTCAGTGATACAATTGCTTTACTGAACCATCTAGAGAAAAGAGGACATAAAGTGTCCCCTTCAAAATTGCAGTTTTGTCAAAAAGAAGTCCAATATTTAGGGCATAAAATTGAGAAAGGAGTGCGAAAGATAACGACTGAGAGAATAAAAATGATTCAAGGAATGAGAGCGCCAATGACGCAAAGAGAGGTAAGAATGTTTCTGGGAATGGTTGGATATTGCCGACAATGGATAAGTGGTTTTTCATTGATTGCTAAGCCATTACAAAAACTGACCAAGAAGGATGTTAGAGATCCCTTTGAATTGAATGACGAAGAAATGAAATCTTTCAAAGAATTTAAAAAGAAATTGTGTGAGGCCCCTGCTTTGGGAATGCCTGACTATGAAAAGGATTTTGAATTGTACTGCAGTGAAAGAGATGGATGTGCATTTTCAGTTCTGGTACAAAAACATGGAACAATGAAGAGACCAATTGCTTATTTTTCAGCTGTTTTAGATCCTATAGCAAAAGCGTTGCCTGGATGTCTGAAAGCTGTTGCTGCTACTTGTGTAAGTCTGGAACAAAGTGAAGGTATAGTGATGGGGTATCCACTGAGAGTATATGTTCCCCATTCAGTGGAAATTCTTTGACAAGAACAAAAACACAGTACATGACACATAGTCCGCTGACTAAGTACGAAAAAGTAATCTTGAGTGCAGAAAATGTGACCATAGATAGATGTATGAATGTGAATCCTTCAACATCATTGCCAGATGAAGAGAGTATAATTGAACAAGATGAAGTAGATCATGATTGTCTGAATGTGCTGGAATATTGCACAAAACCAAGAGCAGACATAAAAGATGAGCCTTTAAAAGAATCAGATTATGTCCTGTTTGTGGATGGCTCATGCTTGAGAACAGGAGAAGGAGTTTTAAGCGCAGCTTACGCAGTATGCACAGTGGCGACTGTGATGGAAGCGTCTTGTCTGAAAGGAATAAGGTCTGCCCAAGTTGCAGAACTGATTGCTTTGATTCAAGCATGAAAGTTGGGAAGAAATGTACGAGTTACGATTGTGACAGATAGCCAGTACGGTTTTGGTGTCGTGCATGACTTTGGTCAGATTTGGTCACAAAGAGGTTTCTTGACGTCTGCAGGAACACCTATCAGAAATGGAGATTTTGTGAAGAAACTGCTTGAGGCGATACAGCTGCCTAGGCAGATAGCTGTAGTGAAATGCAAAGCACATAAGAAAAATGAAGATTACATAACTGTCGGAAATAACTACGCCGACGAGATAGCCAGATATTGTGCAGAGAACATGGTATCCCTGAATAAGAATCGCGAAAGGGAGCATATTTCTTCTCCTTTGCTTTTTACTAACACTGTCGAGACATGGGATGAGGTGAGACAGTTACAGGAAGTTGCAAGTGATGAGGAAAAGGATACATGGATAAAAGCAGGATGTAGAAGACAAGAAAACAATGGTGTGTGGGTTTACAGAGATGAAAGACCAGTTATGCCTGATAGCATGATTTCAGACATGGCACGGATGTACCATGGACAAGCTCATATTGGGAGAGATGCAATGATCAGACTTTTTAGACAAACATGGTATAACCCAAAATTCAGAGCAATAGCTGAAAGTCTTTGTCAAAGATGTCTTATTTGTCAGCAGTTCAATCCAGGAAGAAAAACAATAGTGAGTCTAGGAACAATAGGACGAGAAGGAGGTCCGTTCACTAGAATGCAAATGGACTTCATTGAGATGCCCCCTTGTAACAGACTAAGATATGTTCTAGTGGTCGTCTGTTTGTTTTCTCGTTGGGTGGAGGCATACCCGACAAGAAGGAATGATGGAATAACAGTAGCAAAGCTTATGCTGCGAGAATTCATTCCAAGGTATGGTTTTCCAGTCACGATTGAGACAGATAGAGGAACACATTTTCAAAATGAGCTGATTCAATTAATTTGTGAAGCATTAAGTATTAAACAGAAACTGCATTGTGCATACAGACCAGAGGCTTCTGGGGTAGTAGAGCAAATAAATGGAACAATTAAGAACAGGTTAGGAAAAATGTGTCAAGCTACAGGACTCAAATGGCCCGATGCACTGCCCCTTGTCCTGATGACCATCAGAAGTATTCCTGAAAAGAAAACTGGACTTAGTCCTCATGAAGTGATCATGGGACGAGCAATGAGACAAGCACAAGTACCTGTCAACAAGTTACTGACTATAACTGATGATCTAGTACTGGATTATTGCAAAGGACTGGCTGATGTGGTGCGTTCTGTGTTGCATCAGGTTGGACCGGATGCGACCACTCTTGAAAAAAAACCAGCCCACGACTTGAATCCAGGAGACTGGGTCCGCATAAAAGTCCACAGGAGAAGAAACTGTCTAGTTCCTCGTTGGGACGAGCCACGACAGGTAATCCTGGTGACAACGACTGCAATCAAGTACGCAGGAGTGAAAAACTGGGTCCATGCCAGTCATACAATCAGAGTTCCAGAACCTGAAGATCGACATGTGAGTCGACATCTGGAAGTGTGGGATGACAGTTCAGCGTCTGAGACAGAAAGAAGAAGAAAAAGGGTGCCAGAACTTGAAGATCGACCTGTAAGTCGACATCTGGAAAAAACGACTACAAGTACCTCTATAGAAGAAGAGGAAGAAGAAGAAGGAGAAATTCCAGAAATTCCAGAACTTGAAGATCGACCTGTAAGTCGACATCTGGAAATATCTGACACAAGTTCAGGATCTGATGATTCAGTTGAAAACTGTGAAGAATTTTGAAGAAAAACTTGGAAATTTGAAACAATTAGAGAAGAGAATGAACAAGAAAATGATCTAAATGAGCAACCAAGTACAAGTTGTGGTGGAAATCCTTCAAAAGTAATATTAATAGACAAAGAAGGGAAAGAGACAATTAGAAAGCTAGAAAATCGAGAAGAACACCGAGGAGCAATAGGGACAGATAGTGAAATAAAAGAACAGGAAAAATTAGAAGCAGAGAGTGAGATAAACACCAATTCGGAAGAACCTCGAGGAGGGACAGTAATAGGTGAACAAAAGAAGGAGAAAACAGAACCACAAGTAAAAGAAAGTGAGATCATAAGTTTCAAAATAAGAGACAATTTTGAGAAAATTGAAACAGAATCTGAAGAAAGCGAAGAAGAAGGAAAAGAAGATCTGAATCAAGAAAAAGAAACTGGAAATCAGAAAGAGGTGAAAAGGAAAGTGAAGCCAAAAGGCCAAGAAAAGGAGATAATTGGCCCAGCAATGTAAGAAAATTGAGATACAGAATAATAAGAACAGGTGAAAAAAGTGCTGAACAGGTGAATGAAATAACAAGTCAAAAAGAACAAGAAAAGCCAAGTGGAAAACGATTGCAAAAGTCTAAAAGAATAAGGAAAGTGAATTCAAAATACAAGTCACCTGAGTGGTTGTACATCGCTCTAACTGATTATAAAGAAGAAAGGAACACTCACGAGAACCCGAGACTGAATAACCGAATGGGTGAAAGTGAAGTGCAACAAACCTGAAGTGAGGACGTAAAGGTCTTCTTCTCTTTTTGCCGGATGTGACAAGTTTACTGGATATGACAGTTTTATCGGATGTGACAAATTACTGGATGTGACAACGGAAGAATTCTGAAAAGAATTAAAGAAAGTACCAAGCAAAGACTTTTGAATGCAGAGTGGCATCTAAGTCATTTCTGAGGTGTAGTGACACAATTTTCTGAAATTTAACAAGATATAAAAACAAAAATGGAGAATACTAGAGATAGAAGAGATAAATGTGAGTTTCTAAAAAGATGGTGTAAAATGTGCTGCTTTTGTACAGGATTATTAATGACAATATGGATAGTTTTGGCAATCACAATTCCTATTAGTATAGCTGTAGTAGAAACAAAGAATAATACTAAACCAGGAGGAGAAACTAATATTAAAGAACCAGTTATTTTAAGAAGTAGTGCAGAATGACATAAGGATAAGTCAGTAGCAGATTTTTCGAAAAATGTTTTTACAAAATTGTTGTACGAGTATGTAGAGACAATGGATGTGAGAGATTGTTATGTTTGTATGCAGTTGCCTGCATCAGTGACAGAAGGTGTGACTTATCATCACCTACCTCTAACTTATGGAATAACATGTAGTGTCATAGCAAGTTTATTTTATAAAACAGGTAGATTAGAATTTTATTACACTGACGTAGATAAGATTTTTGCAAATGTTCCTGTAGTTTCAGAACTAAACAAAGTAAAACAAGCAAAAGTTTTAGGAGAATTCTTTCTAGAGCATAGAATTTTAACGTTAGAAGAAATAGTTAAAAACAACCTTACCTGTGAGTTAAAGAAAGAAGAAAAGGTATTTTTAGAAATGGTTGAAGAAAGAAGAGTGAAATTTCAAAAAGAAGCAATAGAAGAGAAATAAGAACACATCTATGGACGTTTGAGGAAGAAAATCATGAAGGGAAAAAGATAAATGCAGCAATGACATTAGATTGGCCGCAAACAGGAAAGTTGTGTATTAGGAGAAATAAGACAGTCTATGACAATTATTTTGTAGGTTCCAGTATCTGCCATGACAATTATCAAATTTTGGGAGGATGGGGATTCAAAGGTGGAAAGGATCCAATATTTCCGGGTATCTATTATATTTGTAGGAATAGAGCTTATTACAGGTTACCGGACCATTGGTATGGAACTTGTTATGTAGGCCTGGTCTTTCCAAAAATCTTTCATATGGACAGAGAAGAAAAAGGAACATACAAGATGATTAATAGTTTTACACGTAGAAAGAGGGAAAGTTTTTCAGAAATTGTAGGTGATATTTTTGGAGCATTGATACCAGCAGTGGGAATATCTTTGAATGCATTTAAAATTCGGAAATTATCCACAGTAGTAGATCGTTTGTCTACAGATACTGCGGGAGGGTTCTTGATGGTAAATACCGAAATGGTTGCCATGAGAGCTATGGTGATGCAAAATCGGCTTGCCCTTGACATTCTTTTGGCAAAAGAGGGTGGAGTCTGTGGAATGCTGAAAGTCCAACATTGTTGCACTTACATTCCTGATAAGAGTGAAAGTATACAAAAGTATATCACAAATATTACAAGTTTGCACAAAGAACTAGTTCCACTGGAGGTTGAAAGTGTCCTTGGAAAACTTGGTAAAGGGTTTTCTTCAGTAGCAAATTGGTTAACAAGAATGAGTAGACTAGTGATAGGGAAAGTTATAATAATAGCAACTGTAGCAATATTGTTAGCTATGGTGTTCAAAATTGTAATAACGTGTATAAAAAGAAAAAGAAGACAAAATGAGATAAAAAGAAATAACAGACTAATAAAAGAGAGAGAGAGAGAAATGGGCGAAATTGAGTTAGAGAAAATGAAAGAAAGTATGTACAAAGAGACAAGAAGACAAGATGAAATGTACACAGATGTATAACTAACAAAAAGCAAAAGGATGAAAGACATATGCTGCCTGAAAAAGAAGTATAACTTGGGTTTTATGTGGTGATTTAAAAATCACCAAAGGGGGGAGTTGATGGGGCAGAGTAAATGAAAAATTTTAACCCCTAACAAATTTCATAAATAATTAATAAACATGTTCGTTTTAAATGTATTAATCAACAATGTATGTGAAGGGAAGGGTAACACGCAAGTATATATGCTGAATAATCTATTTACAAATGTCTGTGTGTCTAATAATAACATAATAATAATTGCGTACTAATTAAATAATAAATGCATGATCCGTGCTTCATAGAACAAAAACGTGACGTTGCAAAAACAATAGTGATGGTGAGTAAGGAACAGCTTAAATGTTGCTTTCTGCTAGGTAATAACTAATTGGGGTACGTAGAAGACGGGAGGGACACGAAAAGGCTATATTTCTCTATTTTAATTATGTTTTGTTTATTTCTAAATAGTGCTTTTAAGTCTAATCGAGTGGCGATATAAAATGGCTGCCGTTTACTAGAGTACGCATGCGCTGAAAAGACACATGATGAGGGAGAAAAAGCTGGAGAAAGACTGACCACGTGATGGTGCCGAAAGGCTAGGATGCAAGAATGGTCAAGGCTGATGTGACCTATTTGAACTGATAATGTGCCGTGGGGATCAGCCGAGAATCGTGGGAACAACTTTAAGAGAAAGGACAATGCCTGCTGAGTTCTCGAATATATCGAAATAAGTTACAAATGTACTGATCGAAGCGAATGGAAACATGTCATGAACTTTGAGAAAGGAAATGAACATATGCATTCCAGAAGAACTAGCTGGATCAGGGAGAATTGATTAGAAATTGAGTAATGAACTAAATTGACCAATGAGAGAGAAGCGCGTTACTAATGTTGCAACAATTTAGTTAGCAAAGCTAGAATTAGGGTATAAGAAGGCCTACTCTTAGTGGGAGGGGTATTCCATTTTGCTGAGACACCTTGCTGCAGAAGATGCTGATGGAGTTAGAATTGCTGAGAGACTGTTAGATGAGACGAGTTGCGGTAGCTGATGCTGACGAGCTGAAGTTTCTGTTGCTGTCTTTATTTTCCAGTTGAGTATGAGAATCATATTATTTTCCAACTTTAAAATTAGTTTAGAAATCTTTAGGTTAAATTAGGGAGATAGGTAGGTTAATTAGGATTTTTCCTCATGACAAAATTCCTTTCTGCAATAAAATTGATTTCGCTTAATAAATATTTGATTTAATAAATGTATGAATCATTGAATAATAAAGTCTAAATTCTTTTCCATGCCTTTAAAATTATATAAACTTTAAGATTCTTAAACCAAATGACTCCGTGATTATTTACTAAAGGTTTGCAAAATTAGTAATAAGTTATTGTGATTTAGCTGGTCTTGATCACTATCAACTAATACTTACTAGATGATCCATCGACAAAACAATGAGCAGGAATACTGTTAGAATTGGGGGTCTCTAGTTGGCACAGGTAGGTACTTGTGACAAATAGGGACCCTCGCCTCTAGTCAGGGTAAAGGGGTACACTCCTAAAATAACCCCTGCTCACCCCTTGGTAGCTTGGCACGAGCAGACAGGCTTATCTCAGAGGCAGTGTGTAAAGCATTTGTGAACACATACAGTAATCTAGGGACACACTACAGATGGACACCACACAAGGTTTATATCAAAAATAAGTATTCTTTATATAGTTTTAACACAAGACCATAACGACAAAAATCCACAATACTGTACTTAAAAATGGTAGTTTTAGCTTAGTTCAGTTCAGTTCTTACGATGCGACACTTTAAGTCAATGTACCTTACGATGCGGGACGCTTCCACAACAAGCAATGTTGCAGCGATGGAAATGCGACAAAGTTCTGGTGCAAAGAAATAAAGACGTCAAGTTCTTCCTGATGCGGCACGCTTCTCCGAGGTTGCGGAAGTCTCGACTCGATGCGTCAGCTACAGCGGCGACACCCTTGTTCAGCGATGCGACGACAGCGGCTTTGGCGGCGACCCTCTTCTCCGACGTGGCGAGACGCTTCCGCTCGATGCGACAACTGCAGCGGCGACACCCTTGTTTCGTGATGCGACGGCAGCAGCTCCGACGGCGGCACGCTTCTCCGTGGATGCGAGGCGCTTCTCTTGATGCGGTGCAATGCGACAGCTACAGCGGCGACACCCTCCTTCGGAGTTGCGACGGCAGCGGCTGCGACGGCGACACGCTTCTTCCTCGATGCGAGACTCTTCTCTTGATGCGGTGCAATGCGATAGCTACAGCGGCGACACCCTCCTTCGGAGTTGCGACGGCAGCAGCAGCGGCGGCGACACGCTTCCTCTTCGTTGCGGGACGCTTCTCTCGATGTGGTGCAATACGACAGCTACAGCGGCGACACCCTCCTTCGGAGTTGCGACGGCAGCAGCAGCGACGGCGACACGCTTCTTCCTCTTGAGTCGCGCTTTCAGCTCCTTGCGACACGCAGTCCCTTCAGAAGGCCCAAAACAGCAGCAGGCACTTCCAAAGGATTCTTGGGGAGCTGGTGGTTGAAGTCTGTTGTCCCTGAGACTTCAGCAGGAGGCAAGCTCTTTTCTCAAGCCCTTGGAGATACTTTACAAGTTGAATAAAAGTGCACACAAAGTCCTTTCTCCTTCCTTTGGCAGTCAGGCAACCACTGCAGGCAGATCCCTCTAGCTTAGGGATAGTCTTCTCCTCAGTTCCTTCTTGGTTCCGCTCCTCAGCAAAGGTTTCTTCTTGTTTTCCCAAAGTGATCTAATTTCCTAGGGGTCTGGGTCCCCTTTTTATACACAGTTTTCCTTTGTTCTCTGAAGGCAGAGAGGCCTCTGCCCAGCCCAAAACCAGTTCTGGTCAGTCCTGGAGCACTTTGTTTTTCTGTCTCCTTCTTTCCTTTCAGAATGTGGGGCAGGGTGCTCAGCCGCCCGGCAGGAGGTGGAGCCAGCATTGTGGAAGGCAGGCACAGCCCTATTCAGACCCAGGTGCAACTCCTCCCTCCACTCTGGATGCAGATCTTTCTATTCAGCCCTGTGCTGACTCACCCTGTCTCCTGTAGCCACCCCCAGCCCCTGTCACTCAATCTCCAGACAAGGAATTCACAACCTAGCAGAGGCAGGCTTGGAAGTTTAGGCAAGAAAATACCCACTTTCTAAAAGTGGTATTTTCAAACACAGAATGTTAAAACCAACTTCACTAAAAGATGTATTTTATCATTCTGAGTTCAGGCATACTAAATTCGTTTTTCTACCATGTTCCCTGGGTCAGTTCTGACTATAAGGTGTAATAGTCAGTCTGCCCATTCTGGCCTATGGGGAGCAGGTAGCCTTGCAATAGTGAAAAACGAAAATGGCTGTAATTCACTATTAGGACATGCCACACACACCAGGGCATGTCCTACCTTGTACTTACAATGCACCCTGCCCTAGGGCCTACTTTAGGGGTGACCAACATGCAGTAAAGGGAAGGTTTAGGGACTGGTAAGTGGGTGTACTCACCAAGTCGACATGGCAGCCCTAGGCTGCACACAGGCTCTGAGATGGCAGGCCTGAGACACATTTTACAAGCCGCTTCTGTGGGTGGCACAACCAGTGCTGCAAGCCCACCAGCGGCATTGGATTTACAAGCCCTGGGCACACTCAGTGCACTGTACTAGGGACTGACAAGTAAACCAATCATCCAATCATAGAGTCACTAATCCATAACACAATTTACAATAGGGAGAGCATATGCACTTTAGCACTGATCAGCAGTGGTAAAGTGCCCAGAGTCATAAAACAGCCAACAACAGGTCAGAAAAAATATAGGAGGAAGGCAAAAGTTTAGGGATGACCCTGCAAAAAAGGGCCAAGTCCAACACAACCCCCTTCCAGCCAAAAACGCAGGGGAGACCAATCACTACCCTGATGGGCTTCCCTGCTTTGGGCGATAGAACCTGGACCCTGGCCCACAACAGCAGGGGCATATTCCAGTTCTACGCCAATCTGAACCTATTGGAATCACTCTGTCCATACTCTCAGGGCCCACCAAGCTAACCCATGGGGAACCCTTCTCCTCAACTGTGGACACCACCTGTGCAGCACCTAACCTTAGCTTGCTCACAGGTGTGTCCCAACAGACAGACAGTACCCACATGGCCAACACAGAGGTGTGGCCTAGTCCACCCCGGGGTGTGACTTCTGTCCCCCTCCCAGGGGCAACTCTGTCCACCAGGACAGCAAGCCACAGTGGCCACTGACAGCCGTCAGTGATGAGAGCCAGGCCCCAGGCCTTTCATGGCTCTCCAACCTCTGTGGTGTCAGAGAGCGAGGGGCAGTAGCCCCAGGTGCCTGGCACCCTTTGTCCACTCTCCCAACCGTCAGGTCAGGTATGACATCCTGACACTGACCCACCAGCCCCGGGCCTGTAACCGGCGGCTGGACAGGAGACTGGGGTGGGCTCTCCCACACCCGGTCCTCCTCCTTGGGGCTCTGTACCCTCCCACCTGGAGCGGTACCCCCTTCTAGAATTGTCAGGGCACCTGTGGTAGGGGTCCTGCACAATTCGCCCACCAGTTCAGGGGTTCTATCCTGCAACTGGGAACCCAGCTTAGGGTCTGTACCCTTAGACTGGGCAGAGGTCAGGGGTGAGGCTGTCCTCTCCCTGCCTCCCTCAGTGGGGCCCTGCACCCTCCCACCTGGAGTGGTGCCCCCAGAAGACAAACTGGTAGGGGCACTGTTAGCAGCTGCCCCTTCCTCCAGGTCAGGGGGACACCCTGAACCTGGCCCTCCAACCCAGGGTCTGAACCCTTAGGCTGGACCTGTGCCTGGCAACCCAGGACTTCCGGGAGGGTACACCAACCCCCCCAAGGGAAACACACTCCTCTAGAGTTGTGTAATAATCTGCCTGGCGCACCAGGACTTCCTGGGGAGCACGCATGCCCCCAGAGGGTAACACATCTCTCATGTGTTGTGTGACAGTCCGCCTGGCGCAGATCTCCCGACCCCTGTCCATCTGACAGCGCGGGAAGATCCCCCAGGACAGAAGTGGTGTTACCATGGTCATTCACTGGTGACTCAGCCCTTCTGGCTGGTCCCTGACCCACTGGTTCTTCCACTGGGGACTCTCTCCCCCTCTCACCCCTCACTCTGGACTTCTGCACCCTCCCAACTGGAGCGGCACTGCCAGACACCAGAAACACTGGAGCTCCATTTACAGACGCTCCAGGTTCTCTAGACACTAGGAGATCCTCCTCAACAGGCGGCCCATCAGGACAGCCTAGGCTCCCTACCTGGTGTTCCCTTGAAGAACCATCCAGGCTCTGAGACTGGGTTTCGGGCACCTTGGGACACGCAGCCCCACACTCACTCCTTCTCCACTGAGACAGGACGTGAGTCCCTACACCCCTCCCATTACCACGGGACCTAGCTGGGCTACACTGAACCTCTCCCACCACTCTGGGTTGGAAGACACCTGAGCCACTCCTCTTAGGGTCACTCCCCAATGCCTCTTCAGACCCTCTGGAATCCACCAAAAGGTCTGCCTCCAATGTGAGCTCCCTGAGGTCAGAGAACTCACACTCCAACAGGTGTTGGCATAGCTCTGGAAAACAGGGACTTACAATATGCTCTCCCCAAATTGGATCACACAGTCCCCCACAGGGGTTAACCAAACTATCCTTCACCTCACCATCCAGTGCCTCACACACGTACTCCACACCACTCTCCTGAGACTGGCAAGACAGTATCTGACTGTCTCTGTCACTCAACCCACACTCTTCTGGGCGGTCTTCACACTCACATACCAGGACTTCAACCATGGGGGAACCCCTCTCCCTGCCCCTCTCATCTAGAGTCAGTAGAGTGTCCCTCCCACCACTAGGACCATGAATCCCTGTGTCAGTTTCCCTATTCCTCTCAGGGACACTGCGCACTACTGGAGCTACCTCATGTCCTTGAACCTCCTGGTGTATGTTAACCCCCTCCAAGTCAGGCGCCACATCTCTGGGTGTGTGCACTACTCTCTCAGCACTGAATAACTTAATTTTGCTGCCACCATCTGAGCTGGACTCCACCTCCAACTCAGCAAAGCTCACTTCCTGAGCTGCCCAAATTTCTTCTTCTTGGGCTAAGGCCCTCTGAGCCTCATCAATCTCTCTCAGTTCTTCATCAATCTCTTTCAGCTTCTGCTCATGAGCCAGAAGCCAGCTATCTTTTCTGTTTCTCCCTCACTTTTAGAGAATTCCTCCTCCTCAGACTCAACTGGTAGTGTTGCCTTCCAGCGGGGTAACTCATACTGAAATAGGGATGCCTCTAGATCCTCCCTGGACCTTCTCTTCACAGGCAGCCCTCTTTCCTTGCAAAACACACGTAGCTCCTTCATTGTGTAGATAAACATGTGCCAGAAGTTGAGTTCCATTTTGCAACAACTAACCAGAGTCATGGTATCAAAAATACCTCCAGGAGGACACCATAAAACAGAAAAACAGTATGTGGTCGCGTTTGGTCTGCACTCACTAGTAGTGTTCACCAATCACTGTACATGAGTCACAAATGCAAGTCCAGAATCCTCACCGCTGACCACCAATGTTAGAATTGGGGGTCTCTAGTTGGCACAGGTAGGTACTTGTGACAAATAGGGACCCTCGCCTCTAGTCAGGGTAAAGGGGTACACTCCTAAAATAACCCCTGCTCACCCCCTTGGTAGCTTGGCACGAGCAGACAGGCTTATCTCAGAGGCAGTGTGTAAAGCATTTGTGAACACATACAGTAATCTAGGGACACACTACAGATGGACACCACACAAGGTTTATATCAAAAATAAGTATTCTTTATATAGTTTTAACACAAGACCATAACGACAAAAATCCACAATACTGTACTTAAAAATGGTAGTTTTAGCTTAGTTCAGTTCAGTTCTTACGATGCGACACTTTAAGTCAATGTACCTTACGATGCGGGACGCTTCCACAACAAGCAATGTTGCAGCGATGGAAATGCGACAAAGTTCTGGTGCAAAGAAATAAAGACGTCAAGTTCTTCCTGATGCGGCACGCTTCTCCGAGGTTGCGAGAAGTCTCGACTCGATGCGTCAGCTACAGCGGCGACACCCTTGTTCAGCGATGCGACGACAGCGGCTTTGGCGGCGACCCTCTTCTCCGACGTGGCGAGACGCTTCCGCTCGATGCGACAACTGCAGCGGCGACACCCTTGTTTCGTGATGCGACGGCAGCAGCTCCGACGGCGGCACGCTTCTCCGTGGATGCGAGGCGCTTCTCTTGATGCGGTGCAATGCGACAGCTACAGCGGCGACACCCTCCTTCGGAGTTGCGACGGCAGCGGCTGCGGCGGCGACACGCTTCTTCCTCGATGCGAGACTCTTCTCTTGATGCGGTGCAATGCGATAGCTACAGCGGCGACACCCTCCTTCGGAGTTGCGACGGCAGCAGCAGCGACGGCGACACGCTTCCTCTTCGTTGCGGGACGCTTCTCTCGATGTGGTGCAATACGACAGCTACAGCGGCGACACCCTCCTTCGGAGTTGCGACGGCAGCAGCAGCGACGGCGACACGCTTCTTCCTCTTGAGTCGCGCTTTCAGCTCCTTGCGACACGCAGTCCCTTCAGAAGGCCCAAAACAGCAGCAGGCACTTCCAAAGGATTCTTGGGGAGCTGGTGGTTGAAGTCTGTTGTCCCTGAGACTTCAGCAGGAGGCAAGCTCTTTTCTCAAGCCCTTGGAGATACTTTACAAGTTGAATAAAAGTGCACACAAAGTCCTTTCTCCTTCCTTTGGCAGTCAGGCAACCACTGCAGGCAGATCCCTCTAGCTTAGGGATAGTCTTCTCCTCAGTTCCTTCTTGGTTCCGCTCCTCAGCAAAGGTTTCTTCTTGTTTTCCCAAAGTGATCTAATTTCCTAGGGGTCTGGGTCCCCTTTTTATACACAGTTTTCCTTTGTTCTCTGAAGGCAGAGAGGCCTCTGCCCAGCCCAAAACCAGTTCTGGTCAGTCCTGGAGCACTTTGTTTTTCTGTCTCCTTCTTTCCTTTCAGAATGTGGGGCAGGGTGCTCAGCCGCCCGGCAGGAGGTGGAGCCAGCATTGTGGAAGGCAGGCACAGCCCTATTCAGACCCAGGTGCAACTCCTCCCTCCACTCTGGATGCAGATCTTTCTATTCAGCCCTGTGCTGACTCACCCTGTCTCCTGTAGCCACCCCCAGCCCCTGTCACTCAATCTCCAGACAAGGAATTCACAACCTAGCAGAGGCAGGCTTGGAAGTTTAGGCAAGAAAATACCCACTTTCTAAAAGTGGTATTTTCAAACACAGAATGTTAAAACCAACTTCACTAAAAGATGTATTTTATCATTCTGAGTTCAGGCATACTAAATTCGTTTTTCTACCATGTTCCCTGGGTCAGTTCTGACTATAAGGTGTAATAGTCAGTCTGCCCATTCTGGCCTATGGGGAGCAGGTAGCCTTGCAATAGTGAAAAACGAAAATGGCTGTAATTCACTATTAGGACATGCCACACACACCAGGGCATGTCCTACCTTGTACTTACAATGCACCCTGCCCTAGGGCCTACTTTAGGGGTGACCAACATGCAGTAAAGGGAAGGTTTAGGGACTGGTAAGTGGGTGTACTCACCAAGTCGACATGGCAGCCCTAGGCTGCACACAGGCTCTGAGATGGCAGGCCTGAGACACATTTTACAAGCCGCTTCTGTGGGTGGCACAACCAGTGCTGCAAGCCCACCAGCGGCATTGGATTTACAAGCCCTGGGCACACTCAGTGCACTGTACTAGGGACTGACAAGTAAACCAATCATCCAATCATAGAGTCACTAATCCATAACACAATTTACAATAGGGAGAGCATATGCACTTTAGCACTGATCAGCAGTGGTAAAGTGCCCAGAGTCATAAAACAGCCAACAACAGGTCAGAAAAAATATAGGAGGAAGGCAAAAAGTTTAGGGATGACCCTGCAAAAAAAGGGCCAAGTCCAACACATACCTTATGAAAGAACTAAGGAAGCGACAGGTTATGGTAAAAAGGTATCCCGGCTCCTTCCAGCGGTACACCATTGTGTTTTATTTTCTCCTAGGAGTATAATTCGTAAAGTGTAGATATAAAAAAGGGAAATCCAGGTGAGTGAGTGAGTGTGTGTTTTTGGCGATGTCATGGGCCCCATCGTCATGTGGATGTAAAAATAAGTCGCGCCTGGATAACCGATAAAGGGACCTGGGAGAAATTGTTTTTATTGTACCCGCTGCATCAAAGCCCTCCCAGCCCAATGGGTGTTGCGCGCCTGGATTAGTACCATTTGCGATACCAGCTGCAGTAGGAGTGATTAGACTTGTGACCAGTGAACCAGTTTCAATGTTTCATTCAAGTCATCTGAAGTGTTCTGTATTTTATGTCCCCACATCTGAATGAGAGGATCACTTTGAGCCCCCTTTTGCCATTAGTGACTCCACTGTAGCCTACTTCAAAAGAATAGGTCCCATCATGGCCCGTCGATGTCTCAGCACCACCATCACTACCCCTAGCCTGCTACCCTGTTCTCTTACCCTCTTTGTTTGCATACAGTACTTTTCTGCAGTCTGGCTGATTTATGGTGTCTTTCTATAGGCAGCAGAGGTTGGCTACTGGAGCTAATGAGTCCCATGGTATCAGAGGCATGAAAACAATTTTTGATGAATACGAACATACAGACGACCCCGAGCGCATGACGCCGGAGATATTCTGTGTGAGCACGCTGTGCCCTTCATCCTGAATTACCAGTGATATTCTATAGGAGAAAGCCAAAACTCCTACATAAGGAGGACGCCATATATATATGCAGGCCGCCTTGCTGTGACGGCACTTTTTACTCCCATGGTATTCATTTGGAACCAATTCATAAGGCAATACACAGATATTGTTTTTAGTCCTGAGGAAGACCCCATGATGATGTTTCTTCACTTACACAAAATCCAAAGGGGTCGAAACGTCGACGTGTATTTGTAAGCGTTACAGCCGAACCTGA
Source organism: Calotriton arnoldi (assembly GCA_963921515.1). Lineage (NCBI taxonomy): Eukaryota > Metazoa > Chordata > Amphibia > Caudata > Salamandridae > Calotriton > Calotriton arnoldi. The sequence goes on from CAWUFW010004637.1 coordinate 954,577, forward strand.
CCATCACATATTAAAGGATAAATTCTTGGTCTTGTTGAGGGTATTTTCACCATCAATTTCACGCTGTGCCTTAATGTATTATTTTGTTATATGTAGTATTTGTTATGTCTCAACTGTGTTGTGATGTATGTACAAAACACCCTTGTTTCACTTTCCCTGTGTCTCACCTATGCAAGAAGTAGAGTTGCATGATTTATATCTTTGTGTGTATATGTCCTGTTTCTTATCAAAATATGATTTTTTTCTTATAAACTTTAAACACATTTCAAATGGTGCAATTGGTTTGTTTGTCAAAAATGAGTGTTTAGATAGATCCCTGTGTTTATCATTAATTGAAATCCTACTTTTAGAGGGGACAGAAGAAGAGTTTATTGTAGTTTATCTTTGTGGCAGAACCACTGCTCGTTTAACGCATCGATCCCCAGGTTCTGCACGTAACTGGGTTACCCCATTGCTTAATATCGACTTACATTTTGTCAAAAGCATTATGTTGCAGGGGAACCAGCTTTAGTTTATTTTGCTTCACTGTTTCATATGTGGCCATGCGGTCAGAGCTTCCGACTTTGGAGCTGGGGAACCAGGTTCGAGCCTCGGTGTCGGCACAGCATCCTGTGACTCAGGGCAAGTCACTTAATCTTCACTTAAGCTACCAAAAATGAATGTATCCTTGTATAACGTAACTGGTGATCATGCAAAGCGCTCCAATACATTGGGGTCAAGTTCGTGCTAGATAAATCTGCAAAAAAGAATATGAGTAGACTTTTGGCATTATGTGCCTATTGTGTGCATTATAAGCAAGCCAGAAACGTTAGCTTCTCCAAATGCTTGTCTATTTTTGTTGTTTATTGATCCCGCACCAATCCAACGGTGCTAACAATGGCATACTAAGGGAACCATAGGCCTTAATGGAGGAAGGACAAATGAACTTCCCTAGCCCTGACTGGGTAGTTACACACTGTTACAAGTGTGGTGACACTCACACCACTGGGCCATGGTACCAATGCACTTGCTGCAATCATAGCTACCGCCCTGCCTGATATCTTCCCTTTCTCCCCTATTCAATTTTCATTGCCACTTCCTGCAATTTTCTTTTCTTTTGCCCTTTCTCTCCTTGTGGGTGGAAGCCACCACGCCCATGTCTTCCCTCTCTGCATTACTTACTTTCTTTAGCTACTCTGCTCCCTTCTGTCTTTCCGGTAACAATCTTATTTGCTGACATGCATTCTGAAACCTCTGTCCCATCCTTTTCTCATCCTGCCCCTCCTATTCTATCCCCGCTTTATTCCTCTGGCTGGGCATGGTTGCTTAGTGGACTAAAGCATCTACTGTAGGATTATTTGTTTTACCCCATGGTCAAAGGTTCAAATTCCAGAAGGTCCGCTCATTGTTTCATAGGTTAATAAACGAATGCCATGTAGTTGGGTCACCGCAAGCACATTGGCTTCTTCTCCAGGAAGAACCTTCCCTGAGAACAGATAAACATGAATTTAAGGATAAAGGCATTACTTCATTGGCTGTTTGGAGGGAGGAAGCACAGGGCGCTCCTGCAATCCACTGACTGTTGTGAGGGCCTGCTGAGCTGCTTGAAAGGGAATGCTATCTTTGAACCGTGCTGTAAGTAGGTGATATTATGAAAGATGTACCTCACATGGAAGGATTTAGGAAGTGGGAACTGAATGGTTTAATAAAATAGCAGCCAAATGATGGCTTCATTCAAAGGTCATGTCTGAAAAATTACCAGCTAAGTTTGAAATGCGTAAGAAAGAATTCTTTCAGCTGCAGATCTGTTGTATCTTTGGGAAGTATATGGGAGTAATGTTGCTATGGCGGATTGTAGGCCCTTAAAAAATCGATTGTTTTTGAAAAAACAGAAGAGAAAGCCGTCTCATGGATATATAGAACATTAATGAATAATTCTCCTAATGCTCTTGTTGAGCTCAAAAGGGAAATGGGAAATAAACCTAGGGGTAGTGGAATATGAGGAATAGATAGTGGTTCTTAGGTTTTCTGGAAGAAGTGGCTTTAAGAGCAGGTGTCTCGGTGGTTCAGTTAAAGATACTACATAATAATTCAGTACCCTGGTACAAATGGAACTGTTTGGTAAAATCCCCAACATCAGCATGTCTGAGAGGTTGCGGGCCTGATGGTGTGTTTTGTCACTTACTATGGCAATGTCCGACAATACAATCTTTTGGGGAAAGTATATTACATGAAATAAACAGCTTGATAGCCATACCCAAAACAGTGACACTGGGTATATGGAGAGATTTGGAAATCTCAAGGTACCAGAAAACATTTGTGAATCCTGCACTGGTGGTAGCGTACAGGTATCCTGAATATCTTAATACCATCGATGGAATCATAAAAAGCAAATATGGTCTTGTGCATGTAGCTTGAAATGATGACATACTAGGAAGAGGTGCCCTTGGAAATTTATTAAAATATGGGGAGCATTGATGGGAAATTTGAGACAGGCATTATTATAGGTCTCTGGTATTTTTTCTACCCACCCACATATCATATTCGTTTTGGCTGTAGCTACAGCTATTGATGTACAATTTCTCCCATTAGCTGTGACGAAAAATTTGAGTTGGCTTCTCTTCTGTAAATCTGTCTATTGGGCATTGAACACATCCGCCCAGACCCTCATATACGCATCGTATCCAAATAAAAATCTGCCGTTGCGTTTTCAACTTAACGAAGAATACATCCCCCAGCCAAATCCAATTGGAGTTTGGTCTTAAAAGACAATCCAGACAGTGTCACCTTCGCTGGGTCTTTACCTCTTGGCCCCCTGCATGGTCTCTCTCTGAGAACTGATGAGAACTTTCTCCTGTAGGCCGACTTTTAAGTTTTGGACTCTCGCTATGCCCCACTCCCACATGTGTTGACAATTCTCGAACTCTGTATCTCTTTTTTTTATTATCGGGTCTTTAGACTGATGGTCTATTTAGTTGGTGTATATTTGTTACCCCCCCCCCCCGCCCTTCTCCTTCAATCTCTGCGGCATGTGTAATGTTTTATTTGTTTCTGATCATTAAACAGATATTACATTAAAAAAAGACAATCCATAGAACGGCAAAGCCAGTGCTTGATTTGTAAAAAATAAAAAAAATAAGTGCCAGGGCTCTGGTGAGGAGGCTTCTGCAGCTTGCACCACCCATTGCCACTGGTGTTGTTGCCAATAACAGTACCTACACAACTACTAACCAGCACACTGCTACAAGTGTGAGAATTCAGCCTTTTGCAGACCCCGAAAGCTATAAAATTAGCTTAGGTGTCAGGTATTAGTTGTTTTTAAAGCATACTGAATGAATAAACAATTGCTGTTCTGCTTTTCACTAGATTATACAAACAGCGCCACCATGTGGTGGTTGTCATATGAGCCAGTATTGACAATCAAGAACAGGTGCCGATAATCAAATGCAGGTGCTGACAATTAAGTGCTGGTGCCCATCACCGGAAAGCACCGGCTCAAATTAAGCACTGGGCAGAGGCTATAATCAAGACCTGCTTCAAGCTGACACATGCAAAACCTAACACCTTAAACAACATCTTTGGACAGCAATTAATAAGGAAGGCTGTAGTAATAGTATTAAATATTGGACCAATCGCTAAAGAACCTGCGTCTTGATAATCTTTATGCATCGTCACTTTCATCTAAAATCTCCTATTTAAAGGACAAAGCAGAGCTCGCTAAAGGAAGCCATGCCTAGATGGCTATTAACAGCTAAACTAAATTGCCGGGGGCATTGTATCTAGCTTGCACCTTCCCGCTTCATCTGAACCTCAAACTACTGCAGTGTCGACTGGAAATACACAGGGAACAGAGGGTACCACCTATGCGGGCAAGCAAGGAGAATCTTCTGCACCAATCTGCATTTACCACGCGCTGGCTACAGGAAGGAGGCGCCTTCTTAAGCCTTTATTTCTAAGCACAGGAATCAGTACATGCTTTAGCCCTCTGCTTAGGGCCAGACGACCCTCATCATCTGGAGCTTTATGAAATTCATAGACAAATTTGAAGGGAAACTGCCTAAGCAAGTAATTCACGGCAAGGCGCCCCAGTGATCCTTCTAAGTAACGGGGTCCTGGCCACCCCTATATCTCCACTCAACAGTAGGGACTTTTCTGAAGCCTTGCTCTTTGTTTTTGTGTATTCACCTTTCGTGCCTCCGGAGTGCCCGAGAAAGCTCTTAATAAAAGCATGATCTTCACTGGGCCAGGCTGTTAGCAGGAGCTTCAGCTTCATTTTAACCTCCATGCTATCCTGGTCGCGGATTATTCGCCACCAGGACAAAGTGGCCAGCTGGCCCCCAGAAACAGCTGCATGGTATCTGACATTTCCCTTGACAGAACTTAGGGGCATATTTACAATGGAGTGGCGGAGCATGGCGTTAGCCTCCTTGGCTTAACGCCGCACTCCGCCACCTCGGAAACGCAGGGCTGCACCATATTTACAATAATATGGTGCAGCCCTGCGTTTCACCCTGCGCTGGCACTAAATTTAACATCCTAGTGCCAACACAGGCACCCTTGCACCATAGTGCAAAGGTGCCTGAGTTGAGGGGAAGATTGTTTATGTGCAGGAAGGTGACCCTTCCTTCACATAATCAATCTTTAACTGGCGTTTTGTCATTTCTATGTGTGCTGCTTAATGCAGCGCACATAGAAGTTACAAAATGTCTTTTTAAAAAAAAGATTTTTTATGTGCGGAAGAGTCACTTTCCTGCACATAAACAATCAATGGCCTTTTGCTGTTGTATGTGTGCTGCACAACGCAGCACCTATGGAAACAGCAAAAACGAGGAGAAATAAAGCATTTCTCCCCGTTTCGCCTGTTTAAAACCAGGTTTTCCCTGGGTGTTGCGGTGAAATGCCCACTGCAACACCCATTGCTCTCCCCTTTCACGCTAAGTACGGCGTGAAAGGGCGTCTTATTTACAAGACAGCGTTAAGCCACAGTAAGTAACGCTGCCTTGCAAATAAGGCAAATTCCATATCACCACAGGAACGTCACTAAAAGTGACGTTCCTGTGGCGATAGGAGCTTGGAAATAAGCCCCTATGTATTTAAGATGGCTTTTAACAATGTTTTTCTACATCGCTGAGAACTGATCTCTATTTTACAATGTTTTTAATTTATTTATGTATGCACTACTTTTATGGTTTTTCATAAGCCGAAACAAAGTAAACATTGACTGATTGATTGAATTATCCTGTTATGTAATTGTAGTCCTTGACCTTCCAGGTTTTGTAAGATTATATCCAGTTTATTCAATAGGGCTATATTGTCTAGAGAGTTGCCTAAGCACATATTGCTACTATTTAATAAACTTCCTAGAATCTCTTCCCTACCATAAACTGACTCAGAGTCAGAGTTGTTTTCTGCTAATACTTGCGCTTGTGGGGAATTATTTATTCGAGCAGTAACAACAATTTGATTGTTATTCTCATATTTTCGTTAGTGATTAAAGGTGCTTTTTGCCACAGAGATGATGTAATGAAACAATCCGATATGGTTTATGTAGTGGTCTGGTCCCACATGTACAGTAGACAAAGTAGACGTAGCCGAGTTGTAGTTGATGTAGTTTATTCAGTAGTAGCTGTAAGCTGGAACAGGCCCCACCAGGAGCAGCCTCCTAGCTGCTCAGCCCATCTTCCCAACTGTCTCACACACACCAGGCACCCAAGCATTCCACTCACACTGACATTCTGACCGGAACACTCACACTGGCTGAGCAGCTAGGTACAGGGAACAGAATGACATGACCTGAGGATACTACAGTTTTCTGTTTCATTGTGATTACAGAAGACATTTGTTGAGAGATTGTGGCAGTCCCCTCTGTGATCTCAGTGCTGATGGGCATGCCAATCAATTCGGAATTAACACTTTGAGATCTGGTTGTCATGATTTTCTGTCTGTGGCACGCCATAGTATATTCCCAAAGAATTATCCAGAAGGTACCTAAAATAATACACAGCCTGGTTCAATAAATACAAAACGAAGTCCAATCCGGAGTAGAAGTGTGCACAAGGCTTTGACGGGTTTGCTTAATTATGTTCATCATTAGAGTAGAATAACCATAGAGCATGTAAATTAGTAACAACATTACTTAAATTAATGTAATCCAAAGGGATATCACTGTAGTCCCAAATTACCTTTCTCAACAGAAAATCTTGAAGAGATATGTAGAAATATACAGCTCTGTGCTGGTAGAGTAGAAAAAGCCACCGGATTTCCTTAGTGGCTCGGCTAAACTCCGTATCTGCAAAACACAAAACCCGTTTTTGCCACTTATGCCACTTTGAGCCACCTTATCCACACCCCCTCCAACGTGAAGCCAGCAAGGAAATTAAAGTGTCTAGCCAATCTCCCCACTCAGGACTGGTCCAGCTTGCATGCGACCTGCCCAGCATACATGTCCAGCCAACACCTATAGAAAGACTGGAGCGCAGACAGCAGCGGCGGTTTCTTCATGAGGGCGAGGGAGTGTCGTCCCCCTGTCCGCTGCAAGCCACGCTAAATCAGTGTGAACAATAAAAGGTCAATGAAATTATTTCATTGCAATTTTATTTTTTCCAAGGCGTGCCACAGCCATCAGCCTGCCTCGAAACCGGGAGAAATGAGGGGTGTGTCCTCTGCTGAATGGAGGACTAGAGCAGTGGCTGGCCAGATACTGCAAAGTGTGCAAGTCAGTTTGGCCGGCTGTCTTGTGCCGACCAAACTGACATGCACACTTTGCAGCTCTCTACCCTGCTGGCTTAGACTGCTGGGTGGAGATCAAGCACAGGCCTACAGTGCTTGAAGAAGCATCTAGTCAGCCTCCTTCATCCAATCCAGAAGCTGCTCTCATGCCGGTTAACAGCATGAGAGCAGTGTCTGAATTGCTTAGGGAAATTACCTCTTTCACTTGTGCCCATCGGAGCCACAGACTACGAAGTATACAGAGGACGCAACCTGGGTAAGTACATTTATTTTATTTTTAATGTTATTGTAATGCATGCAAGTGTTTTTATTTCCCATGCTTCTTTTATGTATGTGTTTTGGGATGCAGTGGGCACTTTGGTCTCCCCACCACTTTCATATGTTGCCAGGTGCCCCTGGCAGACACACCCACCTAGCCTACTACTCACTGATGCCCGTTTCTTGCCCCGCCGGGCACCCCGTTTCCGTAAGGACAAGGCTGGACTTACTGGCTTCAAGTCAGAGGAACGGAGGAAAGCAGAGGGTCATGAGTGCTCAAGCAGACCCTAGCCCATGCGCAGCAGTCAGCAGAGCATGGGCAGCATGATGGCAGCAGAGTGGCATTAGTGCTTGGAGGAGAAGTAGCCAGTGGTAAACCAATAAACCTGAATATTCTAGCCTAGGGTCAGTCAGATATTGTTATCTGCATAATTGCTGTACATTTCCAAAGAAAAGTGCTAACTCCCCTTAGTCTTAACCATGCCTACCACATCTGGGCTCAAGGCTAGCCCTTTATAAGTCATTGCACGCCTTAATTTTTATCAGTTCAGTGTACCTATGAGGTACAACTTCTACCATACTTCAATGATACGGAGCACAGCGTAAAGGTATTCTTTGATTTCCAGAAGACCAAGCGACAATGAAAACGAGGTAATGCCCTCTTGTCATTCCTTGGGCACTACGTTTTCTTATGTGCAATGATTTTTCCAAAAGGGATTATTGTAGTGGTTGCACAAACAGTTGTGGGCTTTCTGTATTATGGCCTATAGTCAAAGAAACAAACCATTTAACTCCAGTGCGCCAATCCTAATACAACAGACACAAGGCTATTGTTGTTCATTACTTCATGAATGCTGCTGCACCCCTTCAATCCTTATCTTACTGTAACTTTGCCTATGACCCTGTTCAACCCTTCGCTGCCATTTGTCTAGGTTTGTGGTGAACGAATACTACAAAGGTGCATTAGGCAACAATATGTAAGAATGTCAAATTCCTTATTTTCATTTTATTATAGAGTATGCAGCAGGATTTTACCCAAATTGGATTTCCTCTACAAAAGGATACAAATACCACATCCATGCATAAAAACAATGGTACCTCCAGTGGGTTCATTTTTAGAGGTAGTCTTCTGTACCCACAAAGATGTGGTTTGTAGCACATATAGCAGGCTAGGGAGTGTGATCAATTTTTACAGAGCAGCCTACCTTATCAACGACAATTGAAGAATACGCCAGTGAATACATCTGTCTTAAATTTAAGAAGGACCTTCACTAGTACTCCTCAATGAGAACTTTCCTATTCTTCGATATGCCAATTCCAAGGTGCTTACATCCCCAACAGTCTGACAGAGACAGGTCAGTAAGGGAAAAAACCAAAGACAAAACCAGAGTATCTGCCAAATACCGCAAACATATACATTAGTGCATTAATAGTAAAGTCAGGGAATGCATCAAATTCCGCTGATAGCATTCTGCAAGTTTCAGCATGCCCGACGCCCCATAACAAGGGTGAATACCAGCCTTGGGGGTGGGCATCCCTGCCTCATCCACAGATGCAGGGTAAAGGTCTGAGACATGACCTATTTCTATTCTTTGCTGTTAGAGGTTGTGAAGTGAAGAAACGGATTCTTCACTCCAGACAGTTGCTTTGAGAGTATTGAGCGGTCGTTTTCGTGGCGATATCTTTTCAGCTTGGACTCACACCTCAGAAAAGTCAAAATCCATAATTGATTATACCTGATTAGTCCGGCGCTGTGCAATATGGTAACCAAATACACTATAGATCATTGCCCAGACAGCGATGACCACCCACAGATCATCAATCTCGCCAGCACCTTAATCTTTCTGCAAAAAGCACGTTTAATGCTTCAAGACGCTCATACGGAAAATCTCAAGAGATTAAAATGGTGTGAGGACTCTGCAGCTTGCTAGAGAATGGAAGTGCATGAGCCTTTAATGCTAACATCATCTAACTGAGGGGCATATTATCAAGAAACGGCATTAAAATTATCGCCGCTTTAGCGGCAGAAAACTGCCGCTAAAGCGGCGATAATGGGCTTGATAATATGCCCTTGAGAATTCCAATAGAAGCCCATATTCTGGTGTCAACATGGGCTTCTATTGGAATTCTCAAGTTCATATTATCAAGCCCATTATCGCCGTTTTAGCGGCAGTTTTCTGCTGCTAAAGCGGCGATAATTATAACGCCGTTCTTGATAATATGCCCCTAAATTGGGCATTATACCTGCAAGCCTACTACACATCTACTGGCTCCAACAAACAGCAGAACTCTGAAGGAAGCCTGCGAAGAAAGCTGATCACTCCTGAATTGCAGAATTCCTTAAAAAAAGAAAAAGAAGATATAGAGACTAAAGTCGCTCACTGTAAACATGTTGAGTCAATTGTCCAACTGATATACTCTGAAGAACAATGTTTTATGGCCCACTCTAATTTCTGGGCAACTAAGCTATGTCTGGTTTAAAAGGTGGTTGTGAGTAGGGTCACTCAACTATGCCTCTAGCCTGCTTTCAAAATTTCCGGAAAAGCTCGACTTATGGGGGCATATTAGCAATGCCTGGCGATAATTATCGCAAAGCGCAATTAGCGCTTGGATAATTATCGCCAGGCATCGCCGGTTTCTATCGCGGAGTTAGCGTGCAATCAGCAATGCTAATCTCCAAAGCGATAGAAACCTTGGAGAACAGTGTGAATATCGCCTGAAAACAGGCGATATTCACACTGTTCCCCAGTTCTGCTTGCTGATAGTGCGAGGGGACTTAGCCATGTAATCCACCTCTCATTGGATTACATGGCTAAGTCAGGGTGGGACCAGGTGTTAGCAAACCAGCGCTAAACGTGTTTAGCGCTGGTTCGCTAATCACCGCCCCTGCCTCGCTGATAGGCGTTAGCGACCTCAGCGACTGTTTCCAGTCGCTGTTAGGTGGGGAACGCCTACTTTGCATGCCATTAGCGATAAATATCGCTGGCATGCAAAGCGGCACCCAACCCGGTCGCTATCGCCTACAAGCTGTCGCTAACAGCAGTTAGCGACAGCTTGTTGATAAGGCGATAATATTATCGCCGCTTTAGCGGGAAAAAGTCCCGCTAAAGTGGCGATAATCGCCTTGCTAATATGCCCCCAGGTTCTTTCTTAGAAATTCTAAGCACCCAAGTGGCTTTCTTATTATCCTATGCGAGTGAAGTTTTCAGTGGGAGGGATTCGGAATTGTTAGCTCAGCTAATAGCAAAAACCTATCGACACACACACAATCTTCCAAAATGTGCTTCCCAAGGCCATGTGCATTTCGAACTTAGCCTCCAAAAACAGAACCTGATGACACAAGGTGCATTTTTAAAGGCCTGTCAACGGTTCAAAGCTGCCCAGGAAGCAACATTAGACAATTTGATCTTGCGGGAGCCGGTATATTATCCCAGGAGAATCACCACACAGAGATTATTTGGAGTCCTGCCTACAGTCCTTACAAGCTTCAAACCTCTTAGCGGTGGGTTGCCCTCTGAATGACTTCAAAAGGCTAATAAATAAGCAAATTCCTTCCATTTCTTTGTTGGAGGATAAAATGGGCCTAGCCAAGTGTGCTGATTCGTGGAAAGTTATAAATAATTATCTTTCCTCAAGGCCACAGTGTTATCTATTGGCTTGCTACTCACAGTTTACAAAAAGTATGTTTCTTTGGTACCGTTTGGGTGCCTTGCCGATGCAGGACCATTTACCAACATGGCACTGATCGCTAGACTCCAACGTATGTAGGTTGTGTGGCAAGGCAAACAAAACTGTAATACATATTATATACATCTGCCCGAAACTTCTATCAGAACCAAAATTCTGTTTGAGGAAACTTCTAATAAGGTTGGAGATTCACACATGAAGGCATGCAGTCATTGCGTGCATGAAACCCACCGACACAGTGCTCAACATAGCATTTGTAAAATTCGTACTGTTTTTTGTTAATCGGATTGAGTCCACACGACCAAGCTGAGCATGGCAAGCTACCTACCTGTTGGATGACCTGCTTCATTGTGGGATTTAAGATCTTAACCATAAACTATTTTATCTTATGGGAAGCTAAGAAATAACTATGGATACTGCACATCCAAACCTATTTTAATAACCTACAACTACCTATTTTCTGACAGTGGTGCTGTAACAATTTTCAGAGTGAGGGTGCTGCCATCAATGTTATATCACTGAAGTCATAGGCATTGTGAAAAATCCAAGCGTCACACTAAAAGCAAGTGTAGCAAATGTGTCATGGCCATTCAGCAGAAGGGTGGTATGGGTGTAGTATGCAGCCAGTGGTGCAATTTGTAGCACTGGTGAGGCAGCTCACTGTCATTTACAGACAGCACATTTTCTGTTGAAATGATAACTACATTTGCATTGACATGCAATTTACTGGTATAACTATATAGCGCACAAACGATAATGTGTTGAAATACAGTTTCAGCAAGTATTTATCATTTGCGCACGACCAAGTGTCTCGATTCGTTTTAATACTATTAAAATCTATGTTTCCATCATATTTAAGAATTACAAAAACTTTACTTCATTTGTTCCTTTCTAATTGCTTATATATTTTGAAATATGTGTATAGTTCATTTACAGGTATTTATGTTGTTGTGTGTAACAGAAATACTGACAGGCTACAGCCTTTACTTTCACTTCCTGTACCCAAGTAAGTCACTTTAACAAAATCCTCTCATTTTGCAGTCAGAGAAATAAAAGTAAACACCAATTTTCAAATAAGCAGAAATTTGTCAGAAGATATAGCCTGACATTTGACCTCTGTCTTTGAATTCACAGCAAATGTTACAAGATATACACAAAATTTAAAGGCATCTTTATTGCTCAAGCACCTGCTAAACTCCAGCTTGGTTGTTTTTGGGGGTGCTGCAGCACCCGACCCCTAACGCACTTACCCCTACTTCCAGTGCCTATATTTCCTGGGCAAGTTGAACCATGTGCTCAATAAAGAGGCAAAAAAACTATAACGATGTAAGTCAATTACAGTGAGTTGTAAACATATGTTCTCATATCTTGTTTCAGCATCTTAAGGAGTAAACAAAGACATGGAATAAGCCATTTTGTACCGCCACTTTTGCACGGCACTATATGCACTTTTCTGTCTAAGAGGCTAGCGACTGGTGGATGTATACAGGAATCGCTACTATTATTATATTTATTGGTGTCAGTGTATAAGTTTTAGTAAATTAAGGACACATTTTGGGTGGTCAGATGTTGTACTCAGGCTTTTCAAGTGATAGTATTGTTTCTTTTAAAGTTTGTCACATGATTATTTTAATTAAATATGCATGGAAAATAAATACATTTGAAATTTGAAGTAAAGTGCATCATCATTGATACTCTAGCCATGCCATAAGATTATTGTTTTCAAGCAATCTTCCTTTTCCCATACGACATGACAATTTAGGTTTTGTAGTTTTAACCCTGCCATCGGCAAAAGAAGCTTTGCCATTTCTAGTTTTAGGCAGAATGGGACACCTAGGTTGCCACCCACATTCTCTCACACTTCCTTTATTCTCTGCGTTCACAGTCTTTGCCTTCCCTTAAAAGGCAACATACCAACTTCTGAAGTATGAATAGAGAGTGTAGTGTTTCTAAAAAACGGCGGGGTTTGTATCCAAGGCCTAGAGCTAAACACCCAAGCACATTTCAGAAAGCCTGTTTCAGTGTCATTGCGAAAGCAACCGTTGCTATATTCAGCACCTCAACTAGTGCAAACATAAACAAGAAGCAACGATATTTCGGTTGAATAAGACACTTTCATTATAGCCAGCTAGACTAAAAAAAGACTTTTCAATAAACTTACTTTTGAACTGGAAAGAAAAAAAAAGCGCAAAACATCGTGGCGTAGAGCTTGGGTGTTCGATTGTCCCAGCCCCAGTATCAAAATGACATGTGGCTTGCACTTACATGTCCACACCTTAAATATAATTCACCCTGCCTCCTGGGCTGAGGAGGCCTTCCTTAGGGGTGCCTTACATACATAGGGAGCAGGGTTTGCATATGGCTGGGTCTAAACTGGGTGGCATGGTGAGCAATAAAACAAGCGATTTAACTCAGATCTGTGACTGGGGGTAAATATTTGACCATGTTCAGCATTTTTTGTGTTGCTATAGTCGCCCTACATTGAAAGGGTATGCCCAGACATGGGTTCCGTGCTCACTATGCCACTGGATTCAAGATAGCCTGGCTGATGTGGGGCGATACCCCGAAACCAGTCCCAGGATGCTTGTTTTCCGGTCCACGGAGGACCTGGCTTGGCAGTTCGGGCTGGACTGTTCCCATGGGGAGCAGGGTCAAGACTGATTTACATATGACTGGGTCCTAATTGGGGTGGCATGGTGAGCAAAAAAACAATGGCTGTTTGACAATGTTCAGCATTCCGTCCATCATCTTTTTGTTTTACATACATTCAAGGCAGTGTAGGTGAATGCCACACATGGTGAGAGCACAGTCGGGTTTGAGCAGTTTGCTCTGTTCCTGCTGTCTGCAATGGCTGGCCTGTTGTCAGTAGGTCGCATGGGTCACCCAGGGGGGCACAAACTTGTGCTGCATCCCTGGGGTCCCCTTTCCCACCAATGCCCTGGGTACCCCATGTACCATATACTAGGGACTTATAAGGAGGTAAAGCTTTTGCCAATTTGGGATTACAAAGGTCAACAAAACAGTTTAAGGAGAGAGCTCAGGCACTGGGGTCTGGGCATCAGAGTCATACCCATGAGCAGTTGGAGCAAAAAGTGAGGGTGACCATACAAAAAGAGGCACTTTCTTATATCATGAAAACATATATTTGTGTTTTGTACATGTGCATTTTAGTGATTACCCAGTGGTGATCCCAGTGGTGCCCAGGGATTTCCCTAGTCACCCAAATATGTGTTTCTCAGGCTACTTTTCTTTTGTTACTAAACATTTTCAGACTTCAAAATTGACAAAAAATGTATTTCACAATCTAGTGCATTGTTGCAGGGGAGTGCCTGCTCCTGATCAAGGTCAAAGTCAAGATGCCAGCTGGGATCCAGTGACAACCCCAGGAGCCAAGCCAAGCTGGAGAACTCTGCAAAGAAGGGGGGCATTTGGTGAAAAGCAGCCCGGCATTTGATTCACCAATCAGGACAGACAACACTAGCTTGCTTTGAAATTTTTGATATGCAAAGTCTGATTATGTTTACTGACTGGTAAATCTTAAATAGAACTTGGAAAGTGTTGAGACAAACCATTTTGGGTAGTTACTTGGGGAGTTCAGAATCAAACGAGAGGTGTGAATGAATCCACAATATAGAGCAGAAAGCTCTAGAGAATGCGCTAAAAGGGGGAAAGCGACAAGTGATTGTCTAGAACCAGGGGTCTAACACCCCCCACACACACAAACAGCGCCTGCAATGCAGGGGGAGGTCAATTTTCATGGGTGCCCTATTTGGAGAACATGAAAAGCTAACCTTAAGAATGGATGGGCACTTTCACGCTGAGTTAAACCTCTCAGGGGGCAGCATGGGGCCCCTGCAATATATGGCCTTCCGTTGTAGCAGCAAAGTTGGCTTCACCTTCTCTGCTGCTGAATTACAACTTGCTGCAAAGGTCTTTGGAAGAGCAAGGAATTACATAGATCAACCGAAAGCCTGTCTCTCTTTTGTAGCTATGTTGGGCACTGGCAGTGCGACTGGCATTGAATGCTGTCTAGATCCTGAAGCACTGTGTTCCCAAGACTCTTGGAAGACCTCTTTCCTCAATCTTTCCTAAGTTTTTTTTACCTTAATTTATTTGACCCGAAGACTAAGGTGAGAATAACTTTGCTGCTTTTACAGCATTTAACCGATAAGAAAATACTTTGAAAACACCAAAAATAACTACAAAGATTATTATAAAAATGCATATATTTAATTTTTCCGATCCCTGAGAAGAGTGTGTGTTAAACCTCTGTTGTTGTACTCCAAACACTGATTTTCAAAATTAAAATCGAACTGCACTTGAGGCACTGTGTAAGTGCGTTTGCTGTTCCAGTTTAAAGAAGGGTGCCAAGCCATGTTTTGTAGTTATTAGATACACAGAAAGCTGTCAAATGGCCCCATGGCATAACTGATGTCTTTAACTAGTCTTCTCCTTTTAGTCCACATCATTTTGGATTCTGGAAGTTACAGTTTTATTTATATTCCTTACAAGCATGGTCTTAAAAATCTCTGCTGGCATAGTTTTTTTTAAAAACACCAGGGCCCATATAACTTATAGGCTCTGCGCTGGGGAACACGTTTATCAGTGTGCTCCAGGCACACATTGGAACAGTGCGCTCTATTACAGTGAATGAGCAGGAGCAAACCTATGTCTACACTGTGAACAACACATTAGTGAAAGGGGGATCGGATGTTTTGAAGCCACTGGTTTGCTTATCAAGGAGACGGCAGACCGGCCTTCACACTTAAAGGGAGACAAGGATCCCCCTACAGCCCCTCAGCTGCAGTAACTGACTGCATCCACCTAGACGATGATCCCTGGTAGTGCCAAGGGCAGCCCCTGTGGTAGGGGGCGCTCAGTCTTTATGCCACCTCTTTGTAGTCAGTGTGCCTCCCGATACTCTTTTGCCTTTGCCCTGCCTGCGTCTTTAATACAGCGCGACCGCAGAAGTCAAATGTTTGTTCATTTGCATGGGTCCACACCGCCATACAATGAGGGGATGACCTTGTGAGTTCACAGCACAAAATGTGCAGAAGAGCAATCTGCGTAAAAAGTAGCCTGTTCTATAATGAAATAGTACCCTGGGGCCATAAGAACCAGGCTCAAACACCTATTACACCAACTGGGCACTTACTATGGGCAGAGATGTGGCTAGAGCTGCCAACCCTGGAACCTTGCGACCCAGGTTCGAATCACGGCCTCAGCACTTGGCTCAACATTGTGTGATTCTATGCAAAACACTGAATCTCCCTGGAGCTAAAACTTCCTCCCCCCCCAATGTAATATATATCTCCACTGGAAAAAAAGGTTAAAAAATGTTAGTTAGGTGAATATGTCAGTGACAACATTAACATTTTGAACTAAAAAAAACACAGAAAGTCACCAGTTATAGTTAGCAGAGCGAACTATAACTCATGAGCCCCGCCATACACAGCTTATGACCTCACATATTACATCACTCATGACATGTTCTATGACATTATTTATAACATCACTGATGATATCTTCCAATGAGTGTGCTAGTTTTTTTTATAGATTACATAGCGGCAGATAACTACCATATTACTTTTCTACCTAATTTTGTACAGTTTGTGTCCATTAATAGGTGTAACTATTTACAAAACGTATGTGCTTCTAAGTTCTAATGCATCATAGGTGTGTAGAGGTATTGAACATGTTATAAATCTTTGTATTGAAGAGTAACTCTGTGTGTAAATGACAGCTGACAACTTGTGTCCAGTATGTTCCACTCAAGTTTTATGGTTCTGCAGATAAAGTTTCCAACAGGGCACAGATTCTACGTAGTAGATAACAAGTACTGTAAGCAGCCTTGAGTTATTAGACAGAATTGTCTCAGCATGACCATTTCTGCATAAACTGGAATTCTGTGTGCTCCAGGTACTAACCTATGTGCATATGCTTCTTTTTGCTTCAGAAGACGGGCTTTCTGTAAAGCTTTCATCACAGTATGAAAGCTGCAGATAGTATGATCTTTACCACCTTCAGACCTCCGGTATTTTAGGCGAATAGTGTCTTTTTTGGCAAGTGTTGTTTAGACTGTACACTGTTTTTAGTAGATACTTTTTAGGTCTCGGCTAGGCAGCGCATGCGCTGTCTCGTCGAGAGATGCTGTATACAGTATTGTGGGGGGAAGCTCCGCCCACTTTCCGTCTATGTTTTTCATTGGCTTCAATCTTAAATGCTGCATTTTGATTCGTTTTCAGGTTGTTAGTCCCTCCTCCTGATGGCCATGTTGTCATTTATATCCTTCCCTGGCTATTGGCCCCTTTACTCTAAAACTATTTTTGCCCCTGTGTCCCGCCCCTCCCCCTCCCGCAGTCCGTGACTTTTCGCCCTCCCCTTCAGCACCCCCACTCCCATTCGTGCCTTCCTGGACCCCCACCCTCCCATTTCCAATGCAATAGGTTTCGCGTAAAAACGCGTCCTATTGCATTAAGAAATGCTTGTTTGGCGTGTGATTGGTGGGTCAATTCGCACTCTTTTGTCTCGCATGCGCGCAATGCCTTACATCGTATGCATGCATGACAAAACAGTGGGGGTATTCACAATCAGAGCGGGAGGCAGAGACAGCACAAGTTAGGAATTTGACCTCCCTTGCTAGTCCGGCTACGGATACGTGCAGAGCGGGGGACAGCAGCAGTCCAGCTAACCTACCAGGGGAAGCACAGAGCGCGGTGAGCACTCTCCCACCGAGCACTTGACAGCTTAATTAAATTGTGACAGTCGCACCACACTCACCTCGCTTGTAACAGCGACAGACGCCCCAAGGAGGGGAGCTGCAGGAGCCAACACTGTACGGCCACAAAGACCACGTAATTGGACGCTAAGGAGTACTCTGGTACTACGACATAGGAGGCGGGGGCTAAGCCCAAAGTGGGCACCGCAGCACTCTGTAACAATTGGTAGAAGGGAAGGCCGGGGATCCCAGAAAATGACGTCGCAGATATGACCGGTAGCGATTGCTTGCGTTTTTTCAGCCAATCCTAAGGAACAATACAGTCTCGGGCAGCCCACAGCTAATAAACAACAAGCAAAGCTCCCCAGCCAATCCACGTAAGAGTTTTCGTAACCAATCCAAGGCCCCTACACTTTCCTACCATTCAATAGCTTTCCGCCAACGTGTTATTATTATGAGTTGTGCGAGCTACATAGTTTCACCACTACTAACGTTGATGGCGATGTTGTAGCGAAAATTGGCAAGTACGTACACGTTATAGAAATGAGAAACGTATTGTAAGCAAGTACCTGCCAGTTCCACACACAATAAGCATGCATGCCAACAATCCTGATTCCTGTGGGATACTACATTTTCAAGGGTAATCTCCCGATTCCTGCACTCAAAAATCGGATTCCTTGTGGTCTTCAGATGGCAGGGGTTGGTCTTGTTAATTAAGTGTCCAGGCCGATTTTCTGTCCAAGACCGACCCTGCATAGGGTGTACTACTGGTAAACCGGCTCAGGTGGGCAATGCACTGGTTGCACAGCTCTGCGTCTCATCTGCTGATCACAGGTGCGTGTGACGCTTCATAAAATGCTTTCTGAGTCTTGAGGCGCTTCCTGCAGAGAGATGCACGCACTCCTCGGGGAGTGGATGTATACTTATGGGTTGATGTTTTTAGTGCAGAAACCCTGTGGTACCCCGCAGCTCACAAGTCCCAGCCCTGCTTAAGGAGTACAGTGGGCCCAGTGCACACTACATAAATACATCTATCTACATGTAACATGTAAAGGCATGAATTTTCGTAGCCTTTAACTCTTTTACAAAACACACATACATACACGCGCACACACACACCCAGGGCTTTAAGTGGGGTGAAAAAACTGGGGTCTCTCAAAGGGGCGTGGCCAATGTAATTAAGGGCGTGGCTTAAAAACACTTAAGCAAAAAATGTGTACTTAGCATAGTGTGCCGCCTGACTTCTATCTGGCTGTTTCGGTCATTGCATCCAGATATATGATACAACAAGCAACATCTTACCTTCAATAAGTCAGGACTTTTGGCTGTTTCTCTTACTCAATCTCATGTTAGTCTTCTTGTAACCCTGCTGTTTCTCTTACTCTCTCACTGTGGTTTCTGTTCCGCTCCTCAATGCTTTGCTTATTCTCTCATATGCCTTACTCCTTGAACTGGCTCCTGCTTCCTGCTGTTTCTCACACACTTTCTCCTCCCTGTGTTTCTCTCGACTCCCCTGTTTTTGTTACTCTCCCGCTGCTGTTTCTCTTGTTCATCCAGATGTTTCCTTATTCTCTCGTTTGAATTACTTCTAGAAGACAATCTTACCCCCCAACCATTTTATTGTACTATCACTCTCCCAAGGGTTCTCTTGCTCACATTGCAGTTTCTCCTCCCTACCCAGATGTTTTCCTTAGTCTTTCATTTGCCTTACTCAAATGTGAACTTACTTACTACTGTTTCTCGAACTCTATCACTTTCCCAGTGTTTCTCTTACTCACACTGCCGTTTCTCCTCCCAACACCGATGTTTGGCTTAGTCTTTCTCAAAGATGATCTTACCCCTGCTGTTTCTCTTACTCGTCCCAATGTGTCATTTACTCTTTTATTTGCCTTACTCTTTAAAGGGGATCTTCTACCCCATGTTTCTCTAAGCCCTTCTGTTTCTCTTCCTCAGCCACATGGTTTGCTTATTCTCTCATTTGCTTTACTCAAAGGTGATTGTGCACCCTACCCCCTGTTCTTCTCCTTCTTCTCCTACTGTTGTTTCTCTTCCTCATCCAGATGTTTTGCTTATTCTCTCATTTGTCTTACTCTTTGAAGGTGATCTTACCGCCTGTGGTTTCTTGCATTCTTTTCCTCTCCCCATGTTTCTGTTCAACATGCTGTTCCTCTTCTTCCCTGTTGTTTTACTTACTTTCTCATGTGCATTACTCCTAGATGATGACATTTCCCCTGCTATTTCTTTTACTTTCCCCTTATGCGTGTTATTGGTTCTCCTCTTGCGGTTTCGCTTCTCTCCGCCTACCGTTTCTCATATTATTGTTGTTTTTCCACTTACACCCATATTTGGTTCGCTCTCCGTGCTTCCTCTCTCTATCTCTTTGGTGCTCACCGACTTGCGTTGTTACTATGTCCTCTTGTTTCTCTCTCCTTTCCGTAGCATTTATCAATCCCTCCTTTCCTTCCCTGATGTTCTCATTATGCCTTTGTCACCCCTTTCACCCAATCCTTGCCTTTTTTTAAACTTTTCGCTTGTGTTTCTTCCCCCACTGTTCTGCCTTTAGCTCCGGCTTCTGCTTCAGCTCTTGCTTTCTCTTTCCTACCACTCCCCGCGCTTCTCTTCACCTGCAGCTTCTCCCTCTCACATTGCGTCTCATTCACTGCTGGCTTATCTCGTCCTATACTGTTGCTCTCCTCCGCTATTACCTCACTGCATCAGTCACTCTCTTGTTTTTCTCTCTGTCCTTTCCGTTGCTCTCCCCCCAGCTGTTTCTGCCCCTCCCCATTTGCCTCTCCTTTTGCTCCCCCACTGCTGTTTCTCTGTCTTTCCCTCTAGTCCGCCCCCGTATTTTCTTTTTGCCGTTTTTATATAGCGCAAAGTCAATCCGAAGGTATTGGAGCACTTTACATGAGCACCAGTTACATTACACAAAGACACGTTCATTTTGGTAGGCACGGGGAGATTAAGTGATTTGCCCAGAATCACAGGATGTTCAGCCAACGCCAAGACTCGAATCTGGTGGTTTCCCAGTTCCAAAAGCAGCAGCTCTGCCATTACGCCACATCTTCGCTCACCTTCTCTCTTCTTTTTCCTCCCAACTCTCCGTCTGCTGTTTCCCTATCCTCTAAAAATTCCGTGACCTCGTCTCCCCTGCTGTTCCTATATCTTTCCTGTTACTGTAGTTTCCCTTCCATCCCTCCGCGCCGTCTAGCTCTGCTGTTTCTTGCACCCTCCCTTTGCTGCTTCTTGACCCATCCTCTCTGTTAATTCGCCCCTGTTCTGCTGTTGCTCTTCCTTTGGCTCCCGTCATCTGCTCTCTGTCTCCTCTGCTGGTACCCTTTAACGTTCAACATATCTGTCACTCTTCCTCCATCTGCTTCCCCCCACACTTTTCTCTTTCCCTTCTGTTTATATCTCTCTGCCCTAATAACTCTCCCTATTATTTATCGCTCCTATTATTGTTTTCATCTCTTTCCTCACCCAGGAATTTTCTGACGGTTTTTGTCTTCAATTTCCTGTTTTTGTTTCTTATTCCCCCTCCTTGGTTTCTCTTTTCCATGCTGCTGTTATGTTCGCCGGGAAGCCCTTTATCTTTTTTTTGTCATTCCTCCTTATACCCTGCAGTTATCTCACCCTCTGCCGCTTATTTGTCTCTTCAACAGTATTTTCTGTTCTTGCGTGCTGCTCACAATCTACCTTTTCACCTGAGCTACAGTTCTCTGCCTTTCTTCTAGGGTTATTGGCGACCGGGGTTAGGGGGAGGGGAGGGTACGGGGTTTGTTCTCAACCCTCCTTTCAGTGGCCTTCCTCACTCCTCTTTACATATTAATTGCTGCTGTCTCTTGCCCCTAGCCTGCCTCTAGCTCACTCTCTTTGCTTATCTCCCCATGGTCCCGGATGTCATTCCCTCGATCCATAACTAGCGGTTTATCTCACCTTTAATCTCAAAAGCCACATCAACTCTACTCCTCCCCCCAAACCCCCTCTACTGTTCACCTACCTGCACTGTCAACCCATCACACTCTACGTTTCCCCAACCTCCGCTCGGAAAACCCACCTCTCTATTCCTATTTTCCACCCGTCCCTCTGTACAGCTAGCCCACCCATTGCTAAAGTCCATCTACCTCTCCCTACTGTCCACGCATCCCTCTTTGCTTTCTGTAGATTTCACTTCTATCTACCCATCTCTCTATGCTGGCCACCTATTCTTCTCTGTTGTTCACCTACCCCCTGTACAGTCAGCTCATCCATTCCTACTGTCCACCTATCCTACCCTATAGTCCATTCACCTCTCTCTACTGTCCATCCTTTCCTCTCTGCTGTCTTCAAACCTCTCTACTTTCCACCCATATCTTTAAAACATCCACCAGTTCCTCTCTGGCATCCACCCATTCCACTCTACTGCCCCAAACCTCTCTTCAAGTCTACCCATCTTTCTATGCTGTCCACCTATTCCTCTCTGGCAGCCACCCATACCATTTTGCTGCCCCAAACCTCTCTTCTGTTTGGAGGTTGAACTAGGACACAGTGACAGACTCCAAAAAATGGTTTGTGGAGAGATACAAAAACATGCAGATGAAAACGTCGAATGCAAATAGTGATAACTTGAAAACGCACTGTGCTGACCGTTTGGTTAGCTTTTGGGTACTTCATTTATTTTCTTTTATTGCTGGTGGATATAGACCTTCTCGGCACCATAATGTATTCGATCATCGTGATTCTAAAAAAATTAAAAAGTGCCATATTTTGCCTTGGAAAATAGTTCAGTTTCCCAGTACTTGCAGTGTAGCAAACTTCAGAGAATGAGGAGTGCTCAGCCGACAGTACAGTAATGGGTGATTTAGCAGATGGGTTTAGTATGTAGTGTAAAAAACAGATGTCTTTATGGCAAATCAGAGCAATATACAAGACTTTATCTCCAACTTTCTTTAATTGGAGGATGAATGGGGAGCTGTGTGGTGATAGGCTATTGCAGAGTTTGAACACAAACCATAGACTTATTTGTGAATGTTTATTGTGCATAACTTCTATTAATGTCTATTAATAGTGCCCACTGCCCAGCACTGAAAGAGGCTAGAAATACATATTTGCTTCCTTTAATATAAAGATTTACGTTGGACTCTCCTCAGGATTTGATGGACTTGCTCCAAAACCCACCAAATAAATTTGTGTGTTTTGTAGTGTGCACATTTAAAAAATGTTTTTCACCTGTTTATTGAATGGATGTAATATTATGTGGACTTATGAATGATAAGGAACATTTTATGTATTTTGATTACCAATCTTTTTAATATGCTGATTGTAGACCTCGGGGGTATGTCAAAATCAATTAAAAAATAAACTCGAAACTTCATTGTGACAAGCAGAGGAAACTCTGCTAGTTGAAAGTTTCCTTATGTGAAAAGAAAGGGCACTACAGGGACAGGGATGCTGGTCCTGGGTGAGCTTGAGGAACAAGAAGAGAGCAGCAAGTGGGAGCTTTGTGGGTCCTCCTAAGTGTGCCATTTGATTGGTAGGAAAAGGCCTGAGCGATGTATCAGGTGGCTTATTGTGTTTTCTTTACGTTGGTGTAGGCGTTTCGTTGAGGAGGAGTGGCAAGGGAAGTGCTACTGGCTGTGTGTGTACTCGGGCTAAGAGTTGGGCTACTGTGATGCTTGTTTGTGTGATGCTCTGTGTAAGGCTCAACCAAGTCCGTGTACGAGCAGGGGGTGGAGAAAGTTTTGGAACTCCATGGAAATCACGCAGTTTGGTGCTTATTTTCCCTCCATATTAAAGAACAGTAGATGTTTCAGCACCCAGGCTAATGTGCTGCATGGCTAAATACATGGAAAGTGCCAAAGCCGAGACCGATTGCATTGCAAATGCTTGTTATACTCTGTGGTATATTTCTCATGAGAGTTTTACTGTCTGCTAACAGTGTGGTACAGATGAAACTCTCTCCATAGAGTGAATAAGGGTTTCCCATATATCTGTTGTTGATTGTTAATGTGAATTAGGCTACCTGTGAAGAGTATTGTATAGGGTCAATGTTGCACATAACACATGCTTGCTACACTTAAGGGAGCTGTATCTGTGATGTCATTAATGATTTAATATTTTATATTATTTTGAGCTATTTTGTCCTTACTTTCAGGCCTCTAATGCCACACTAGTTTATAGAGTAATGTGTACCAAAGAAACTTGGAGATGTCATTTGAGATGTCAACAGTGATGTTCTAAATGTTGACGTGGGGGTTCGTCCATCTCCTTGCAGGCAGCCACCCGGAGCCAGGCAACCCGATCACTGCACACAGCCTTTGCTCATGCATGGCATGGAGTTAGCTGCATAACCTTTGTTGCAGCCCGGCCCGGTGACCAAACCCCCAAGAGGTTGCCAACCCCACACCACGCACAGTCTTTGCCGTGCGCAGCATAGGATTGGCCTTTGGGTTCAGTACTTCTTTGACTGGACTCGTGATTCATACCGAGCCTTTATGTGAGATTTAATTTAATTTTCTACTGACTACGTATTGAGAAGCCCACAAACTGGAAGCTGACCTCAAATAAAATTCCTTGTTGGATGCTCTGTCAATTGTTGTGTTTGTCCTGATGATGACCATACCGATTTTATTTGGTCGAAAAGCCGTCAACGCTTATCTTTGGTACCTACTCCAAAGGATGCGTTAATTGCCACCCCTGGTTTTGTGTTTTGTCAAATCAGTGTTGTTCTTTTGTGAATTTAGCTGCCTCTGCCATTGTTCTTTACTGTTTACACTGGTAATTGTTTTTCCTGATTTTGGTCTTTGTGTAATTGTGTGAGCACAGTTACTCTATGATTGTTCTGTATTTTGTATTTATTTACTATGGTCTTACTAAAAAGCTTATATATATTTTGTATGGGTATCAATGTGTTTTTTTGTGATATATATTTCTTTGTGATATGATATAAAAAAGAAATGTTACTGTATTTCATTGTTGCATTATCTTTATGTCTTGTATAATCATGTACCTGAACCTTTGTTAGTATTATAATTTTCTGGTGCCCTCCCAGGATACCTAGCATACACAACATTGGGGGTCGCAGGAAGAGCACCAGTGCCCCTGCGGCCTCAGTCTACTCCCCTTATGCTGCAGGAGCTGGCATTGTTCCGGTCTGCAGGGAGCAGCTATTTATGCTGCTCCCTCTGGACGGGAGCAATATCTTGAACTGTTTCCCTGCCTGCATCAGTGCAGGCAGAAAAACAGATCAAAAGTCTGCTCCCAGTCGGTGGGAGCATTAATAAAGCTCCTGTCGGCTTGGAGTATACTTTGTGTTTTAAAAATACTCCTGCCAGGCAAGAGCAAACACATGTTTTCCTGCCCACGCCAGTGTAGGCAGGGAAACTGCTGCGTCCCGGGGGTGGGCTCTCCGGGACACAGCAAGTAAGCCGGCCCTGGGGGATGGGGTCCCCGGGCCATAGAAGTCACAGGGAGGGGGCCCGCAGAGCCTTCACCCGTTCTGTTAAAAGTAGCAGCCCTGGGAAATGGGGTCCCCAAGGCCTTTTAAAGGGAAGTTTCAGTCTTTTTTACACATTTCTGCTCCAAGGGTGGGCTCCTCAGGGCCCATAATGGCTCTAGGAGGGGGGCTACGCGCTCCTCTCTCCTTAAGAAATGTGACCTAGGGGGTGGGCTCCCTGGGGCCTATAATGGCTCAGGCAGGGGAGTCACGCGCACCCCCTCTCCTTAATTTACCAATGCGACCCCGGGCCGCCATTTTTTGTTTTACGATCCTGTGGGAGTCCAGCGGGATGTTGGCAAAAATTGCTGTTTTTTTTTTTCAATTTGGCCAGAGGGGTGGTCCCTCTAGATGACCCTCATGGGGCTAGGCGGCAGGGTATCCCTACCCTGTCCCCTTATATACATTTGTCTCAAACTTCAGGGCAGGGGACTAAGGGCCTGATTCACAAAAGTAAGTTTAGACCTGAAGTCTAACTTTAGACCTAAAGTCTAACTTTACTGCTACTAAAGTTAGACTTTTGGTCTAAGTTAGACATTTGGTCTAAACTTAGACCAAAAGTCTAACTTTAGTAGTAGTAGTAAAGTTAGACTTTAGGTCTAAACTTAGACTTTTGGTCTAAGTTTACTTTTGTGAATCAGGCCCTAAGTCCCTGAGTCCTGTAATGGCCGCCAGCAACATTTTTCTGGTGTTGCTGGCAGCCAACCAGAATGTTTGCTCCCACAGGAAAGAATTGGCCCAAAGGAAATAATGCTCCCTGGGCCATTCAGAATGCTCTATTTTTTTTGTTTATAGAATTCTTTTTATGTTAAAGATCAAACATGACATTTCAATGGCAACAAAAAGTCTGTTATTCATCATTACGACACAGTGCAGCAAGCTATTCCCATTAGCTTTCAAACCCTCCGCATATCCCCATCTTCCCGACGGCAAGTCCATGTAACCACAGAACCGATATACATTCAAGACTTATCAAGGGGATTAATTTGTTCAACAGGTGTACACAACATTCCCCTGTACTCATCCACTTTCCCCAGATTTTGGTCCATTTTTTTGGGCAGCCTGTACTTTTGTACACAACCTTTTCGGCCTGCATACACCAGACCATATTCATTGTCCATTCTTGCAGAGTTAGAGTTGATGGTGCCCTCCACTTACTGGCAATATTGCGTTTGGCCACCATAAAGCCTAAGGTCACCCAGAGATGCTCCTTACTACTGAGGTCAGTTTCATCCCATATATATAAAATAAACGCCACTTTGCAGATGACTCCATAGCACACCCACACACCACTATCACACAGGTCAACACTAGGACTGGGCGGAGCTCGCAGAGTTTCACTCCATGGAATTCCTCAGAGTTACCAAAAAACTCAGCCGAATTCCGTGGAGTTCTGTGAGTGAGCGGAGTATTGTTCGGCACCCCTAGAGTTGTCACATATAGGTGGAAAAGTGCACAGTTATAGGTGGAAAAGTGCACAGTGGGGCACGCAAGGCACTGCAGCACAGTGGGAATGGTTAACTAAGCGAAACTGTGCATCTAATCCTTGTTCAAATAGCAGAAGCAAATGTAACAGTTGTACATGCTGCCGTGAGTTCACCTGCCAACCAGCTGCTGCTAGGTCAAGACTAATCTGCATATGGCTGGGTTCAAACTGGAATGGCATGGGGAGCAAAAACACGATGGATTTAGGCCCAGATCTATGTACTAGGGTGAATGTATGACATTGTTCTGCATTCTGTCCATCAATTGTTGTTTGTGCATTTGTCACCCCGAGTGGGATGGGGATGCCCAGACATGGGTCCGTGCTCTCCATGCCACTGGAGTCAAGCTATCCTGGCTGATGAGGGGTTTAACCCCGAAACCGGTCCTAGAATGTTTGTTTCCAGTCCAGGGAGGGCCTGGCCTGGCAGTTCGGGCTGGACTGTTCCTATTGGGTGCAGAGTCAAGACTGATTTGCATATGGCTGGGTTCAAACTGGAATGGCATGGGGAGCAAAAAAACGATGTATTTAGGCCCAGATCTCTGTACTGGGGTGAATGTAGGACACTGTTCTGCATTCTGTCCATCAATTGTTTTTGCATTTTTCACCCCGAGTGGAACGGGTATGCCCAGACGTGGGTCCCGTGCTCTCCATGCCACTGGAGTCAATCTATCCTGGCTGATGAAGGGTTAAACCCCAAAAACAGTCCTAGTATGCTTGTTTCCAGTCCAGGGAGGACCTGTCCTGGCAGTTCAGGCTGGACTGTTCCCATTGGGCGCAGGGTCAAGATTGATTTGCATATGGCTGGGTTCAAACTGGAATGGCATGGGGAGCAAAAAAACGATGCATTTTGGCCCAGATCTCTGTACTGGGGTGAATGTATGACATTGTTCTGCATTCTGTCCATCAATTGTTGTTTTTGCATTGTCACCCCGAGTGGGACGGGTATGCCCAGACGTGGGTCCCATTCTCTCCATGCCACTGGAGTCAAGCTATCCTGGCTGATGAGGGGTGAAACCCCGAAACCGGTCCTAGGATGCTTGTTTCCAGTCCAGGGAGGACCTGGCCTGGCAGTTCGAGCTGGACTGTTCCCAATGGGTGCAGGGTCAAGACTGATTTGCATATGGCTGGGTTCAAACTGGAATGGCATGGGGAGCAACAAAACAATGGATTTAGGCCCAGATCTCTGTACTGGGGTGAATGTATGACATTTTTCTGCATTCTGTCCAACAATTGTTGTTTTTGCATTTGTCACCCTGAGTGGGACGGTTATGTCCAGACATGGGTCCTGTGCTCTCCAAGCCACTGGAGTCAAGCCATCCTGGCTGATGAGGGGTGAAACCCCGAAACCGGTCCTAGGATGCTTGTTTCCAGTCCAGGGAGGACCTGGCATGGCAGTTCGGGCTGGACTGTTCCAATTGGGCGCAGGGTCAAGACTGATTTGCATATGGCTGGGTTCAAATTGGAATGGCATGGGGAGCAAAAGAACGATGGATTTATGCCCAGATCTCTGTTCTGGGGTGAATGTATGACATTCTTCTGTATTCTGTCTATCAATTGTTGTTTTTGCATTTGTCACCCCAAGTGGGATGGGTATGCCCAGACGTGGGTCCCGTACTCTCCATGCCACTGGAGTCAAGCTATCCTGGCTGATGAGGGGGTGAAATCCCAAAACCAGTTCTAGGATGCTTGTTTCCAGTCCAGGGAGGATCTGGCGTGGCAGTTCGCGCTGGACTGTTCCCATTGGGCTCAGGGTCAAGACTGATTTGCATATGGCTGGGTTCAAACTGGAATGGCATGGGGAGCAAAAAAACGATGGATTTAGGCCCAGATCTCTGTACTGGGGTGAATGTTTAACATTGTTCTGCAGTCTGTCCATCAATTGGTGTTTTTGCATTTGTCACCTCGAGTGGGACGGGTATGCCCATACATGGGTCCTGTGCTCTCTATACCACTGGAATAAACCTATCCTAGTTGATGAGGGGTGAAACCCCGAAACCGGTTCTAGGATGCTTGTTTTCAGTCCAGGGAGGACCTGGCCTGGCAGTTCGGGCTGGACTGTTCCCATTGGGTGCAGGGTCAAGACTGGTTGGCATATGGCTGGGTTCAAACTGGAATGCCATGGGGAGCAAAGAAACAATGGATTTAGGCCCAGATCTCTGTACTGGGGTGAATGTATGACATTGTTCTGCATTCTGTCCATCAATTGTTGTTTTTGCATTCGTCACCCCGAGTGGGACGGGTATGTCCAGACGTGGGTCCCGTACTCTCCATTCCAGTCAAGTCAAGCTTTACTGGCTGATGAGCTGTGAAACTCCGAAACCCGTCCTAGGATGCTTGTTTCCAGTCCAGGGAGGACCAGGCCTGGCAGTTCGGGCTGGACTGTTCCCATTGGGCGCAGGGTCAAGACTGATTTGCATATGGCTGGGTTCAAACTGGAATGGCATGGGGAGCAAAAAAACGATGGATTTAGGTTCAGATCTCTGTACTGGGGTGAATGTATTACATTTTTCTGCATTCTGTCCATCAATTGTTGTATTTGCATTTGTCACCTCGAGTGGGACGGGTATGTCCAGACATGGGTCCTGTGCTTTCCATGCCACTGGAGTCAAACCATCCTGGCTGATGAGTGGGTGAAACCCCGAAACCGGTTCTAGGATGCTTGTTTCCAGCCCAGGGAGGACCTGGCCTGGCAGTTCGGGCTGGACTGTTCCCATTGGGCGCAGGGTCAAGACTGATGTGCATATGGTTGGGTTCAAACTGGAAAGGCATGGCGAGCAAAAAAAGATGGATTTAGGCCCAGATCTCTGTACTGGGGTGAATGTATGACAGTGTTCTGCATTCTGTCCATCAATTGTTGCTTTTGCTCATTTCAACCAGGCAGCCAGTAAAGTGCGGGGCTCTGCACGGTCATGGGTCACCGTGTCAGATATGGATACTGCTACCGCCTTGTGTCGCTTGCTAAAGCATGCCTAAGGACTCTTACAAGCTACTGAAGTCCACTGGCCAATGAGAGTGCTCGGACCCAAGAATTCTGCCCCACCACATTATTTTGTTTAAAGCTATGGGCATCAGAGCCCACAGCCCCTTTCCTTCTGCATGTCAAATGACAATAAAACACACACAGCAATTGGAAACTGGTGACTGATAATAAAACAAGGACTTTCAATAAAAAAGAAAATGCAAGAGCTGGAACACTTTAAGCCTACTGAGCCTTTTACCTTTGGCCTTTCTTAAGTGAAAATTGTAACATCACAAGCGTACATGGAGGAAGACGGTAAACCACCCTGGCCCTCCCTTTCTACCCTTTCTCCTGCCTCCTTTAACCAGTGCTGTCTATGCCAAGGTAAAGGTCTGAGAAGAATAGTAAAACCATCTGTTAGAGAGCATTTATGCTTGGCAGCAAGGTTGGGGGGGCTATTATTTAAAGATATCCATTAAATCCCTGCCACCAGGATGAGGAAGAGGTCGGGAGGTTGCAGGGGGCTCAAGTCTATGGGAAGTTAAGATTGACCTTACCTTTCAGTGTGGACTGCCACGCGCCTGAGCTACTTCCAGTATATAGGTTGTGGCTCTGCGTCTACTAGGTGGTGCCACTTTGGGAACCTCTGCGGCCCCTCCAGGTGCACAACCACTGCAGCTGCCACCGCCTCCAGCTCAGCTCTTATGCCTCCTCCCGCCACCCAGCAGCATCCTACTCCTTCCGGGAGCGCTGCCCTGGCAACAGGGTATTGGCCCACTTCACAGTCATTCATTGGCTACCGGTTTTACGTCTTGGGGTCTGATTCGCTACTGGATGCCCCAGTCTCCCCTCATCCACGTGCTCGCCAGTAGCTGTAGTTCATTCACTCTGACTATTCCGTTAGAAAGCCTGAAAATGTACAAGCCCGACAGAATGATTGAACAACAAATCCCATTCCATTGTTTCTGACGTCTCTCTGATGGAGTTTGCGGGCCACGCCTTCATATCCAGGCACTGTGTCCCTTCCATTCCGCTGCACTTGCTCTTAAAGACATTCGGGATTATTATACGCAAACCAGCGGCCATCTTAGAACTTATATTTGAACCCAATGAGAAGGCATGGTGTGGCAGAGGAGTCACGGTTGTGATCCTATTTACAATCCACAGTGTGTTAACATTCTGGCCGCCCTGAACGTCTGTGATTCAATGCCAAATTCGCAGTTGCTGCACCTACACCATTAATGCGGCTGACACTCCTTTTGGGTGAGTGCGGCTGAGACCTGTAAACTCCGCTTTGTGGCGTAGGCGGAATTTTTTACCAAACTCTGTGCTCCAAGCAGAGCACGGAATGGCAAAAGCTCTGTGAACTCCGCCTGCGGAGCGGAGTTTACCGCCCAACCCTAGTCGACACTGCCTCTCAATATTTCTGGAGCTCTGGACACTCCCACAGCATATGAAAAAATGTGCCCTCATGACCACACCCCCTGGGGCAATGCACCAAGTCGGTCCTACCCATCTTAACCATCATTGTGCATGCATAATAAGTCCTATGTAAAATCTTCAACAGCACCAATCAGAAGCGGGAGCTACTCCCCGTGGGGATGCAATCGCATCCTGCCAGTCCTCATACTCCAAATCACCCACATCTGCAACCCATTTCTCTCGAAGTCGAATCAAGGGATCGAGGGAGTTATTTAGGAGTTTACGATAGGTCAATGAGATAGTTATTTTCTCCATGTAGTCATCCAGCAGTCTATCCTCCAGCGGGGAGGACTCAGGGAGCACTTCTCCTCTTGGTAGCACCTTGCGCAAGGCGAGGCCAATCTGGAGGTAGCGATATGTCTCTGTGTGTGCAAATTGATAGTCTCTCTGTAAGTCAGCAAAGGATATCACCTCCCCATGTGCCCACAGGTCCCCCACCCTTGACAAGCCAATGAGGTCACACTTATGGAAGCCCTGTTGTGTGGCCAGTGTGCCCAATTTCGCCGTATCCCATAAGGGGGTAGCTTGAGTGATCTTACCCCTCAATTCTAGTGCCCCCAGTGCTGTGTGCCACACTTGAATTTCAACAGAAGTTGGAGCTGGAAAGGACTTGTAGAGTGTCCCACCATATATTGCCCTAAGGTGGCCCCCTGGTTGCATATTACGTCGGTCCATTTTATAAGCAGGTTCATCCTGTTGTAGGTGATCCCAGTGATTAACCGCCATAAGTTGGGCAGCCCAATAGTACTTTTGAAGAGATGGAAGTGCTATTTCCCCGTCGTACAAGCTCCTTGTCAATTTTGGAAGGGAGATTCTCGGGGCACCCCTATGCCATAAAAGTATTCAGATCACATTGTTTACCATTTGGAAGTATGAAGGCAAGGCCAGGTATGGTGTGTTGTAGAGGGCATAAAGAAGGCGGGGCAGTGCCATCATTTTAAAAAGTTACACTTTTCCCAAGAGTGACAGCGGTAGCCCTCTCCAGTGTTTGACATCACTACGTAGACATGTGAGTGGGGTCTCCAAGTTACGCTTATTAAAGACAACTGGGTCCCCTGTGAAGAAAATTCGCAGATAACGGAATCCCTCCGAGACAGCCCATGCTGTACACTCTGCAGGGAGATGTGGTTTCGCCCCACGTAGGACATAGGCCAAGGATTTGTCCCAGTTTATAGTGTAGCCAGAGTATTTGCAGTACAATGAGAATATGTGTAATATCCTATTCTGTGTGTTATTGGGGTCTGCAACATATAACAGGATATCATCTGCATAATGGGATATTCTGTCCTCCCAATCCACAGACCACCTCAACCCCCAAATTAGCAGATCATCCCTTATCCAAACCGCTAGTGGCTCTAGCACCAGGGCAAAAATCAAGGGAGATAGGGGACAACCCTGTTGCGTGCCCTGCCCCAAAGGAAAAGACGCTGACGTGCCAGCATTCACCATCACCTGAGCCCAGAACTGCATACACGAAGGGCCACTCCACTGTGTCGAAGGCCATTCAAGCGTCCAAGGACTCCACAGTGGCATCCTCATGGATGCTAGCAGCACAGTCCAAAACTCCCATATAAATGCCTCAGGTTAAGTGCAGTATTTTGTGCTGGCATAAAACCCGACTGGTCCGGGTGGACCAGTTTCTGAATTACTTGCAATAAGTGGGTAGCCAACAATTTCGCTAAAATCTTAACCTCTGCATTCAGCAGCGAGATCGGCCTGTATGAGGCACATTTATTAGGTGGTTAACCTCCTTACGAATGACAATGATATTAGCTAATCTATGCTCCTCCGGCAGCCTGCCGGCCTCTCTACTTTCCTGAAACATTCGCAAGAGGTAGGGGGATTTTTTATCTGCCCTGAGCTGCTAGAGTTCGACTGGCAGGCCGTTGGGGCCTCTTTGCATTACCCACCTTTAATGCTCGAATGACCTGCGCGATCTATTTATCAGTAAGTTCTTGTTCAAGAAGATCCAGCTCTGTCCGAGAAAGCTGTGGTATTTGGAGATCCGACAACATTTCTGCGCCTCCTCAATCATTGTCTCTGATGTCGAGGTGTATTTCTGTGCATAATAGGCCAAAAATTCCTCCGCTATGCCCTGTCTGTCCCT
Organism: Calotriton arnoldi; assembly: GCA_963921515.1. Taxonomy (NCBI): domain Eukaryota; kingdom Metazoa; phylum Chordata; class Amphibia; order Caudata; family Salamandridae; genus Calotriton; species Calotriton arnoldi. The sequence goes on from CAWUFW010004637.1 coordinate 987,456, forward strand.
GACACGGGTCCTCTTCTCAGTCATTACCTCGAATACCCAGCGCTATGCCGCCTCTCTCCTATCCAGCCACGCCAATAACTTACCCGCATTATCACCGACTTCATAAAGAAAGTGTTGTGTTACACGGTGCCTTGCTCTGGCTGACCCCATTGTGATGTCCCTATACTCTTTTAATTTAAATGTCAGGTGGTGTGCAGTGGCTTGGCCAGAGGATGCCAGTTGGGCTTCTAAATCCTGGATCTCCTGCTCTAAGGTCTCCAAACAGGCCCTCTTCTTTCTTGTGGCCCGCTATTAGGGAAATAGCATGACCCCTAATATCTGTTTTATATGCCTCCCATAATACCTGCGCTGACTGCGCTATCCATGAGGCCCACTGCGGATAGGAAGTCAGCCAGATGTCGGTTAGTGGAATCCAGCGTACGTAAGGGCCAGCGGTCAATGCTGTCGTAGACGATCGTGTTGCAGTCGCCTCCCAAAAATAGTTCTCCCTGAGGGAGTCGCAGGAGGAGATTACCCAGGTCAGAGAACGTCGATGTTTGTAGTCTAGGGGGTATATAAAGTGAAATTATATTAAATAGGTGCCCTCCCAGTGTCCTGTGATTGCCACATATCTCCCATAATTATCATATGTGATGTTTTGTATAACAAAAGAGAATGACATACGAAGGAGTATACCCACTCCTCTTGAACCACCATTTTGTATCCCCATCTATCTATTACAAGGTAGTTCAATCCCTGTAGTTGTGTCTCCTGTAACAGTACAGTATCCGGAGAATGCAGTTTCAAGTTTTTCAGGACCACCCCCCTCTTAATCTTATCCCCCATTCCATTCACATTCTAGGAAAGAAGGTGAAAACATGGGGTCTGAAGTCTGTCAGTCATTTAGTGTAACAAGTGTGTATATTGGGGAGGCATTGACACTCAACCAACAAGTTGGTAATGACGCTTTGTGAGAACTATTAAAGCACTGTCTAAGATGGATTAGTGGGTGTCTCATTGCCAGGTGCGTGGGAAGACAAGGGGTGGCACGTGCCCCGGTAACTACTGAAGTGGGGGACGTTAGTAGTCACTGCCGCCTGCCAGAAGGCCTGCAAAGGAGCCCCTGCGGCCTGTTGGGTTTCCCTCCACCACACCACGACTTGAAGCTCTCATCCCCCAATCCAGTGGAAGTTCCAAATGCCGCAGGGCGGTGCAATGTCACTAAGATATAGACTACTGTACTTGTCTCTACAAACCTTAATCATGGTGAAGCTGTCCTTGTAGCAGCTCAGGCGGTCTCCTGAGGATCAAGGAATACCAGCCTTCTGTATGTGTCCCTGCAGATGCCTTGGGCGCTATACGTGTGTCAGGAGTATTGGCGGCTAGTTGAAGCCCACGATGAGGGAGAGGGCCGCCACAAAAGACTCCAGTAACCATGCAGGCAGCTGCTAATCGATACTCCTGAAGACGAGTCGATTACATGGCAATTGTCACAGGCTGCTTGCAAAGTCACCAGAGTTGGGTATTGGCGCTCAGTTTAACACCATATGTGTCAAATCACTGTGACTTTACTGTAGTGCTGCCACAGGAGAGGAAGCGCCAACGCTGGAACCACCCTCCGGTGTTTGCAAGCGCTTTCAGTTCAATACAGCTTCTTCACACAAGTGCGCCCAATGTTGCTGGCCCGGTCCCGTGGGTCGCCGCTCAGGATGAGACGTTCTCTAAGTGGAAACCATGGGGCGGGGGGGGTTCGGGAAATGTTCCTCCGCTTGTCCCCCAAGCCAAAGAGCTCAGCAGATCTTCACTGGTCCCAGCGGTCTCCCGGGACTTAGTTTGGGCCGCGCTCCCACACAGCTGCCGCGATCATCAATCCCTCACAGCCTGCCTGAACAGGGCCCATGGTCGCTCACCTGTCACTCCTCTCAGATGGCTCCTCCTCACATGGCGCTCCGCAGTGTCTCAGCACTGTCAGGGCATCGTGTCATAGCTGACGCGCCCTCGAAACCTCATTTGGCGATGCATTGCTCTTATCCCAAGCAGTTGACGACCCACTGCTTGGGGCTACGCAAGGCCGAGGCCGTACTACACACCATAGGCCCCTCCCATCGCCGGTGCATATTGTGACTTTACAGCCAAACAAAAGGAATCGTTGGCCTCTGCACAGTGCCAACAGCATTGTCACAACTGCTTTAGTAATGGCAAACGGATATTTGTGGTGGATGGAAGGGGGGATTGTGTGGTGGGCAGTGAGAGCCTCTCTAGAACCACCTGGACCCATGACCTTAAGCAAGGGTTTGTGATCCGTTCTTACAAGAAATGCAGTGCCCCACAAGCATACCCTGAAATAGTTATTTGGCCATACGACAGCCAACTCTATAATGGAATAGTTCCGTTCTGTTTCAGTCAGGGGACGTGACGCAAACGCCACTGTGCGTTCCACCTTTCGATGCACTTGTACGAGGACAGCTCCAATTCCCACAGCACTCGCGTCCACAATGACTATAGTCCTCAAACCTGAATGGTACAGGGACAAGACATTTGCCTGGGCAATGTCATTTCTGACTTCAGTAGATGCTTTTTGCTGCACGTCACTCCACTCAAACTTTCTCCCCTTTCTCAACAATTCCCTTAACGGTTCAGTCTTATGTGCAAAATCTCTGACAAATTTGGAATAATATTCCACCAGCCCCATAAAGGACCTGAGGGAATCCCTATCTTGTGGAACTTGGGAGTTGACAATAGCACTCACAAGATTCGCTTTGGGCTTTACACCATCACCCGTAATTAGATGTCCCAAATACTCCACCTCCTTGACCAGAAACACACATTTCTCCTTACGAAGTGTCAGTCCAGTACACCCAATGTATGTCAATACCTTTTCCAAGATTCTATTATGCTCACTGACATCATCTGCAAACAATAAGATGTCATCTTGGAAGACAACTACCTTATCCATCCCAGAAAGAATCATAGTCATCAGTCTCTGAAATACACTGGCCACTGAACATAATCCGAATTGTAGTCGTGTAAACTGAAATGCACCCTCAGCTGTAATAAACGAGGTAAGATTTCTAGAGTCTGGGTTTAACCTGACTTGGTCATATGCACTCCTCAAGTCAAGCTTTGAGAAGTATTTCCCCCTGATACCATCAATACCAGCTCATTAATGCTGGGTAACGGGAAATTGTCCATTACCACGCGCTCATTCAGGCTCCTCAAATCCACACAGAATCTAAAAGACCCATCCAGTTTCTTGGTAATGACTACCGGAGATAACCATTCCGTAGCCTCCACCACCTCTATCACTCCTCCCTCCAACATTTGTTGAATTATTTCTTTGACTTTTGATCTGGCAGCTAATGGAACCTTTCTTGCAGTATGCTTCACAGACACAGCACTTTTCTTGATTTTTATCTCATGGATGTAATCCCTGGCCACTCCTAAATTATCTGTAAACACATCACCGTGACGAGAAAGCACCTCATTCAAACAGTCATTCTCTACCGATGCCACTTGAACTTCAGCCCTTGGATTCACCATGATATTAAGATTGTATTGATGTGACCATCCCAGAATGGGCGGGCCATCGACAGTCACATAAATGTTTCCCCGGGTTTGCCTCCCAGCAAATTCAGTCTGAGGAGTCGTGTACCCCAAGACACCAATATCAGCCCCCTGGTACCCTTTTAGTATGACATCAGATGCCACCAATTTACACTTAGGCCATGTGACCAGAAACAACTCCTTGGGGATGATCGAATACAGCGAACCCGTGTCAACAATTAACACACCCTTGTCATTAATTCCAAAATTTGCTTTGGTCGCACCCTCCTTTTCCCACCATCCAGATCACTTTCAGTGTTCATATCTTCACTAACTCCCTCCTGTACCACCAGAACTCTGACCTCTGACTTATCGTCCTCCACAGCCAAAACCTTCCAGTCCACCCCTTTACACATGCGTGCCAAGTGACCTTTTTTCCCACACTTAAGGCAGTCTTTACTCATGGCAAAGCAAAGTTTTGAGTCCGCAAGGTGGTAATTACTACCACACCTATAACAGGGAGGCAGAGGCTTTCCTTGCCCCAAAGGCATGCTTTTGGTAAAGCTACTTTTGAGAGGTCCACTCTTCTAGTTTTTGCTTTTCACCGCATAAACTTGCCCCCCATCCTCGGAAACTAAAGCAATCTCAGAAGATTTATTCTCCAAGTTAATGCTTTTTAGTTCTCGCATGTACTTTTCTGACTCCTCAACCATTTTCGCAATTGCTATTGCATCCTTCAAAGTTGGATTCTTGGCGGCCCACAATCTCTCCTGTATTTTTTTACTGTTGCGGTGCACAATCAATTGGTCTCTTATCATTTCCTCAGTCATTAATCCAAATTTACATTTTGCTGAGAGTTTTCTTAAACATGCCACAAAATCATTTATAGATTCTTCTGAACGTTGTGGTTGCGTATAAAATTTGTGGCGGCGCATAACCACATTAACTTGTTTAGCAAACCTTGTCTGTAAACGTAACATGGCCTCCTTATACACATCCTCCACCTCCTCTCCTACCTTGTTTCTAGCTGGCGGTAAGTATTTGAATAAGTGCTGACCTTCCTTGCCCAAATACCCCAATAATAACGCTTTCTTCCTAACTGCTGAGAATCTGGCACCATCTTAAGCTATTAACACTCGATCAAAACAAGATCAAAACACTCGATCCAGTCCTCCCACTCAATAGGGGGTTCCCCTGACATCATGAGGAAGGGTGGTGGCATTACTATGGATTCATTAACACTCATGTTAAAATATTACTATATCGCAGTGCTTACAACTTTACAAATCCCAATAAGAAATGAACCAACCGGCTGTGATGCGACTATAACTGAATTAAAACCTTTGAGCTGTCCAATAGTGTGCGTGTCACTGACCTTCAGTTGTGAGCGACACGCGTGAATTTTGCTGAGGTCCGCTGTAACCTTTATAGTTAACTGATGGGAATTTACGATCTCTCTCCACATTTTAAGTGCGCGCATCACTCATAGCAATCAGAATGACAAGCATGAGAAAGCCCCTCAGGACTTTCAAAATCCGGCTGCAGGGAGTGAGCGTGTCACTGAAATTCCCACTATGTGAGGAAGTTGTCTACACTAGCCTGCAGTAGTTGACACGCTCAGCAGGGTGTGCACGTCACCGGACCTGTCTTCCTGGCAGTAACACCCCTCGCCATGCAGTGGTTGCCACATCAGCCTCCGACGTCTCAAGAGCAACTTGACTAAGGAAAAGGGCAGTGTTTGGCGCTGCACTCGAAGTCGTAAGACGAGGACCAGCCCTGACAGTGGGCTTTACTTAATTCAAAGGGAAACCTCTCCGTGGTGAGCCAACTCCTCTCTCAGCAGTACCAGGTAAGTCACGAATGGCATACATTGCCCTGGAAGTAACGTCACCTTGTTCACTCGTCTGTCTCCGGTTCCCCTGGAAACGAACCGCACTTCAAATGAACTTGCAGCTTCTATTTTCTTCTAGCCTTGCCTCAGTTCCACTCTCCTCAGCAACAAACATGGGTTCGTGGATGGGGTACGGCTCTCATTGTCCTCTCGTCGTACTCCTGATACCTGGCACACCACAGATCGTGGCCAAAAATTGTAATAATTGAAGAAACGTCTCCTTTCCTTTCATGTAGTTTATTGAGCAAACGAGAGCACGTCCCACGCCACAGTTGTGCCAGGCGCAGCTCGCAACCAACCGTCAACCCACGGAACCTTCAGCTATCATGAGCTCACCGAGCGCGTGAGCGTCATGCATGGCTCGCGCAAATAAGTAGATTACAACTCCCTGCCTATAAGGTCTTGGTAAGCCCACAAATAGGTCTTTCACGACAAGACAGCTTGTGCTGTCAGGTAGCCTTGATCTAAAAACAGAATGTCTCCTGGCATTCAGGGAAAAAAGTTCACCTTTAACTTTTTCTTTTCTTGCTACTTTTGTGCTACGTGCATGTTAAATCTCTGTCCATTTTGCCACTTTAAAAGATTTAGGGGCTTATATTCAAGCCCCCTGCGCCGCTGGCGCTTCACTTCTAATATAGGAAAAAGAGATGTGCGGGGGCGCAAGAGGCTTGTAAATAAGCCCCTTTATTTTCCCCATTGTGAAGAGATATTTGTGTTGGGAGAAAAAGAGAGATTACGACATGCCTAAATATTCATTGGGTCCTACAAATTGAAAATAAAAAGACAGCAACTAGAGAATGGAAATCATGGGCCCCAAAATAGCAAGCCCAAAAAAGGGGGGGGATCTGGTGGCTGTATAAATTTCTATTGGGAACAAATCACAACCTTAATGGTCTCACATGACAACCTGGGAGCAGGCACTAAAAAGAGAAATTACATCAAAACTATGGGAGGATCATTGACATGATACATTTTCAATAAGTAGCAAAAACGAAGAAATTAACTACAAAGTAATGTATGGTTGGTAATATACCCCAGTGTGTTCAATCTGAGTCGATCCAAATACCAGCAGAAAATCTTGGAGGGGTGTAGCGCACAGGGTATGCCTTTCTATATATGGTGGGACTGTCCAGTAGTAAAGCCATTCTTGGACGAAGTTGGGAAAACCCTGCTACGTGCTCATACATCTCCTTCCTGATGAGCCAGCAGTTGTGATTCTAGGTCTAACACCTTTGGGATACAAATGCCAGGGCAGACAGGCATGGTACTCACTGCTGCAATGTCTGGAAGATGCAAAACAATTTCTTGCTTTTAACTGGAAGAAGACCGAGACTCCCCCAATTTGGCAATGGCACCACTGGCTATGGTCATTGTTGGCCGTGGAAGATTTGATGCATATGCTGGAGGATTCACCGAACAGGGTGAAAACGAAAACGAATGAATGAACTGTTTTAATTGTATGATTAATTAAAAGCTTACAATATTATTCAGTTAAAAATAAAGACCAAATAAAAGAAGTTAAAACAGGATATAAAAAATATGATATTTAGTAATTAAAGTAGTATAACGTAGTTCAGAGTTGTCCATTGCCCACCAGTGGCACAGTGGTATACCTCCACACAGGGCTTTAAGTGGGATGAAAAAACGGGGGGGAGGGGAGGAGGTCTCTCAAAGGGGTGTGGCTGATGTAATTAAGGGCGTGGCTTAAAAAACTTACGCTAAAAATCTAAGGGCTGCATAAAAAATAAATAAGAATAAATAAAACTTACCCCACCTGGTCCCGCGTCTTCTTTTCTGCTCGCATGTGTCCGACTCCAGGTCGGAACAGGAAGCAGGCAGCCAGGCTCCCACCCCTAAGACAATCACAACACTCCAATGGAGCCTTGTGATTGGTCTGAGCGCCGTAACACGGCGCTCAGCCAGGGGCTTGAGGGTTGGGCATGTTCTCCATGAAGGCTGCAATGCAGCCTGCATGGAGAACAGGGGAGTGCTCATGACTGTTTGGCTGACCAAACTGTCATTGCCAACTCAGGAGTGGGCAAACCACTCCTCCCCTGCCCTGCTCCGTAAGCAGAGCAGCCCCGCCCACCCGCTAAAAGTTATTACCATTTTATGTTTTGCTTCTCGCACTAAGCAGTGGGGCAACGCTCCTCTGCCATAGCAGAGGAGCCGCAACTGCATGTAAAGCGCTCCAAGTTTGTGCTGTATAAAACTGAAAAATTAGTCTCTTTGAAGTTACATCAAAAGCAGTGACCGGTGGTACTGTTGCAGAATTAAGGGTTTTTCTTTTTTTCCACCCTGAGGGTAAAAATAGAGCCCAATAGGGACCCATCTTGGCACCTGCTTTTTAAGAACTGAGCACCGGCAGGACCTGGTCCACTTAAAGCCCTGCCTCCACATGGTTTATCTGCTGTCCAGTATTCATATGGCGCTCTGCTAGCATGATCTTATTTCCATGTGGTGTACATAGGGGATACTGGTTGTGTCTTACTGGCAGCTTCACTCAGTTCTTAGTATGCCATTTTCATAAATTTCAGGAAGCGAGCTGTTAATTGCGGGGACTCCCAATTTAAGCAGCATGTAACTGCTTTATTGCAGACGCGTATGTTTATTATTCTGAACATTGAACGGAACCAATATTTCCTCATTGCTAGCGATCCTCTAGATTTGCACAGTACATACATACCTTAATAATTCAGACCCAGCTCTACACAATCTGCATGTTCGTTCCGGATTGCAATTTATCTGCGAATAGCAGCAGGTTTCTACGCAGGATTATTCCAAATCTATTTTAGACGCATTAGTTGCCTTTTTAATCCCAGGGTCAAAGGTCGTTTCAGGTATGTAGGAGTTTTTGAGTTGATCGTAAAGGTTTAGAGCTAAGTTGGTGTGCATAGTCACGCTGAGCTCTTTTAAATCCATCCCAGTCAAAATCAGTCGCGCTTGTTTTGTGAGGATTCTTGCTCTCTGTTTACATGACAGGTTCATCTCCCAGATTGTTTTGCTTTCAGCTCTTGGAGGGGGGGATTGAAAGTAGATCTTCCAGTGCGAGGGCTCCCTCATTACAGACCACCATAGATAGTGTTTCAATATGTTTGATCGGAGTTTTTAGCAAAGGCCGCCGCCAAAGGGGGCCTAGGGGGCCTAGAGGGCCGGCGCCATAACCGACGCCGAGCCCCCGGACATAACTGGTTTTTGAGCGCCAAGGAGCAGGGAAGCTCCCGCCCCCCCCCCCTGCTGGGGACCGCCAGATAGGCGCCGCCCCCCCGGCCAATGGGGGACAAGGCGCGATACGAACCCCCCAATGGGGGAGACCTAGCACAGGGCAGCCCAGCACCTGTGGGGGGATATAATCGCTGCTCCCCCAGGTAAGCTCCTATCTTTGGGGAGCGGGGGAGCAGCACCGGCGAGATTCTTTTTGCGAGATTCTTTTCTTTTACCGAGGACGGCGAAGCTCTGACGGCCAGGCTCCGGGCTGCACTATCGAACAGCAGGAGAGCGGCGGGGGATCCCTCCAGCACAATTGGTGCCAAAAATCCTGCAGCACAAAACAGCGTCGGACGACCGGGAGCCCACCCCGACCTCCGTGGCCCCTGAATACATCGCGGGGTGAAGTGTGGTGCGGCATAACCTTACCCGACTGCCCACCCCGGTCGCGCTGCTCCAGCGCCAGCGCACGACTGGGTGCCCACCCCGGCCACCGGCGGACCGCCAAGGGCAGGACCATCGTGCTGCGGTCAATCGGGAGCCCACCCCGACCTCCGTGGCCACTGAGGACGCCGCGGCGAGTACCGGACGATCGGGAGCCCACCCCGACCACCGTGGCCACCCCCGGAAGACTCAGCGAATAAAAGCGGACGATCGGGAGCTCACCCCGACCTCCGTGGCCCCCTGAAGACATCACGGGGTGAAGTGTGGTGCTGCGCGGCATAACCCCTTACCCGACTGCTCACTGCCGACCGACCCGGGAGAGGACGTGGTCCGTCTTTGGTGCTGGAAACCAGCTGTCTGCTGCCACACCGCAAGGCGCTCCCGGTCTTTCCACTACTAAACCGGGAGCGCGCGCCAACGGGAAGGCAGAGCCGGCGCCGGAGCGAGCCTTAAAGGGGCAGGCGCATCAGCTTCGGTGCTCGGCGGATCATCAAAAAAAAAAAAAAAAGCGAAAAGTCTGCACAGCGGAGGCCGCGAGTCCCGGGGGCTCACCATCGCAATCAAGCAACAGCCTGTGCAGCCAAGAGGCAGTGGCCTTACAAGGATTGACTTGGCAAAAGCACGGCAAGGGCTAACACAGCACAGCAGGGGCTTGACAAACCAACAAAGTTTGGTGCATACATTGGCGGCAGCACCCCGCATTGCAGCACGTGAGGGAGTAGCGGCAGGAGGAACGCAGTTGGGACAACTGCGGCTTGGGGCAGATGGCAAAGAAGGGGAACAAGAGGCAACAGGAGGATCTCAATGACCTGCTGCGCCGGACCCGGGCGGCATCCGAAGTCCATGGGAACGACTGGCTGCAGCCACATCTGCAGGAGGATCCGGAAGAAGGGCCAAGTGACCGGCAGCAGAGCACGCCCAGAGCACCGGCAGCCAAGCGGCAGAGGAGGGCTCTGGCCAAACTGGCGGATGCGGCAGCTCCCAAAAAGGCCCCCAAGAGGAAGACCCAGTCACCTGTAGCCAGCACGGCGGCGGCAGGAATGAACGGGGGGACAACGGATACAACGACAAGCGGTGAGCATATCAGTGCAATTGTGCAGGAATGCTTTAAGACTATGGCACCACTCATTATGCAAGGGTTAGCCAGGCAGGATGGAGCACCAGGTGTGCCGGCAGGGGAGGGGCAAGGAGACACGGGAGGGCCGGGAGAGGTAGATGCCCAGGCAGAGGAGGAGTTATCGGGGTTACCATGGCACCTGATAGACCCTGGCCACGTACGCCGACAGTGCTTAGGGCACCAGGTCACCTTAGGGGGCGGGGGCGAAGCAGGATCACCCACAATGGCTTGGGGAGGCACACCCCCGGCACCCATCCCGCCTCCCACAACAGCGACAGACGCATATTCACGCCCCTCACCGGGCACCGCGTCCTTCACCACCAGGGCCACGGGCTAGCTAGCCTCATACCACTGGCGGTCAAGGAAAGAATCTGGAGGAAAGAATTCATTGACATCTTTTCATTGCTTGAGTTACAGTTAGAGGGGCTTGACTTGACCACCTGTGAGAAGAAGGACGAGGACAGGAAGGAGAGGAGAAAAGAGCGCAAAGAGAGGAATTTTGATAATTGGTTGGACGCTTTCCGTATAATGGCCTGCATCATAGTAGAAAAATTCCCGCGCTGCGCAGCCGACCTATGGTTGTACGAGTCCAACATCCATAATGCTCAAAGACAGTTCTCAGGCGAGGCATGGCTGGAATATGATAAGGGGTTTAGACTAAAGATGCAGACACACCCAGAAATGGAGTGGAACGAGGAGGACGTATCGGGATTCATTCACAAAATGATGGTGGCAAGGGAGGCCAAGGCACGGGGGAGTAGACCCGAGCAGACCTTTCGCGGGCCCGCCCACAGGGGGAAGGGGTGGCCATTTCATAAGTCCAAGCAATTCAGCTCATGGAAAACGCCTCACAGCACCGGAACAACAGCTATCTGCTGGAAGTTCGAAACAAACGAATGCACCTACGGGGCAGCATGCAAGTTCCAACACACCTGCTCCTCGTGCGGGGGAGGTCACCCCTCAGCTGGGTGTAAGCGCAGGAAAGACCACAAGGGAGACAGGAAAGAAAAGAAGAAGTAACGATCGGGGCGCAGGGGGCACGGGGGGCACATCGGGTTTACAATCTTACAGGCTGGCACGATCCCCCATTAACACGCACTTGTTGCGCAAGCTAGCCAACGGCTACCATAACAAGACTGACGCTAACACGCTCGTACACGGCTTTGAGCAAGGTTTCCCCATCCCGTTTACAGGCCACCTCCCACCAGGCAGTGCCAGGAACTTGAAATCGGCACTTCAACACCCGGGGGTGGTAACACAAAAAATAGAGAAAGAGAGGGTCCTGGGACGAGTAGAGGGTCCGCTGCCCGATCACATGATCAAAGAACTGGTGATCTCTCCTCTAGGGGTGGTCCCCAAGAAGGAACAGGGGCAATACCGATTAATTCATCATCTCTCCTTCCCCGAAGGCGTGTCTGTCAACGACGGGATTGACACGGATGTCTGTTCAGTGACCTACTCTACGATAGACGATGCCGTGGACCTGGTTAGGGCGACAGGCCCAGGGACACTCATGGCAAAAGCAGACATAGAGTCCGCCTTCCGCCTACTCCCAGTCCACCCCTCCAGTTTTCATCTACTAGGTTTCCAATGGGAAGGCAAACTATACTTTGACAAAGCTATGCCCATGGGGTGTTCTGTATCGTGTGCCTATTTTGAACTATTCAGCACCTTTATGGAATGGGCGCTGCACACAAGACACCCGTCAGGCGGAAAACTCCACTACTTGGACGATTTCCTATTCACGGGTCCCGCGGGGTCCGGCGAATGCAGCGACACCCTAGCGGCATTTGTGAGACTGGCGGGGGAGCTAGGGGTCCCGCTCTCAGCTGAGAAGACGGTGGGCCCGGCTACACGGATCACATTCCTAGGAATAGAGCTGGACTCCGTCGCCGGGACATCCAGGCTCCCCCCAGAAAAAGTGGAGGATTTCAGGGGGGAAATCAGGTGGCTTCAGGGGCGGGAGAAAGCAACGCTGACGGACCTCCAAAGGCTAATAGGAAAACTGAACTTCGCGGCTCGGGTCATCCCAGCGGGCAGGGCATTCGCCAGACGGTTAACCCAGTTGACATGTGGGCTCACCCATAGACACCATCATGTCAGGATAGGAGCAGAAGTCAAGAAAGACCTAGCAATGTGGGACACATTCCTGGCAGACTTTAACGGGGTACTGATCTGGAGGGAAGGCTGGGTGACTAACAAACAAATCGCTCTTTACACCGACGCTTCAGGTAGCACAGGCTTTGGGGCAATCCTGGGCATAAAGTGGTGCGCAGGGAAATGGCCTGGCTGCTGGCACAACACGGGCATGACCAATAATATCACCTTTCTGGAACTCTTCCCCATCATAGTAGCACTCACAATCTGGAGGCGCGAGTTGCGAAACATGAAGCTGACACTATGGTCAGACAATAAGGGGGTGGTACAAGCAGTCAATAGGGGGACAGCCAGATGCCCAGACACACTTCGACTAATGCGCAGATTAGTTAAGTTACAGCTGGAAGGCAACATAGACCTGCGGGTGCGCCACGTGCCAGGGGTGGCCAACGAAGTGGCAGACGCCCTGTCCCGAGCACGGATGGAGAGATTCAGGGAGTTGGCTCCGAGCGCAGAACAGGAAATGACCCCTTTCCCGGGCCATCTGTGGGACCTGGCGGGATAGATCTGTCAGCGCTGGTCAACCAAGCCCTCACCCCAAAAGCTGCGAGGAGCTACCAAACATATATCAAAACGGTAATGCAGGTGGGGGGGATCCGGTCACTGGACAGCATGCAGGCCACTTGCAGGGCAGCTGAACAGTTCATACAGTGGGCATTCGACGCACGGAAGACCAGGTCATGGACACAAGCCCATCTGTCCGCCGTGGCATACTACACTAAGCTAGCGACCGGGTTAGACCCCGTGTCCATGCATTACACCAAGGCAGCAATGAAGGGGTGGAGGCGCACCGAGGGCACAAGACGCGACACCAGACGCCCGATAGACTACACCAAGCTGGGGGCCCTGCTGGGGGTGCTGCGGGGCACAACCAGGGACGAGTTTGAGCACCTACTACTCAGGGCAGCTTTTGCTACCACTTTCTTTGGGGCATTCCGCATTAGCGAATTAGTAGCGCCCGCAAGGACAGGCCCAGCGGACCGCTGCTTACAGGCAGCCGACGTCACACCAGGAACTGGGGAAATAGAGCTCTTATTAAGATGCTCCAAGACCGACCAAACCGGGAAAGGGGCGGTGGTAAGGTTGCGGTGCATTACGGATAAGAGCTGCTGCGCGGTGTGCTGTTTGCTCGCCTTCATGGCAAGACGTCCAGCCGGCGAGGGCCCACTATTCAAGCACAGCGACGGTACACACCTTAGCAGATTCCAATTCACCACGATCATGCGCCTCACACTCAGCAAAGCAGGGCTGCCCCCATCAGTTTTCGGGTCTCATTCCTTCAGGATTGGGGCGGCCACGACAGACGCACAGCACGGGATGTCAGAAGCCGGGATACAGGCCGTGGGGAGATGGCGGTCAAAGGCGTACAGGGCGTACGAAAGGCCGCAGCTGGCATAGACAGAGGCAGAACCGCGGCGCCGCCCTCCCTCCCGCCACGCAATTGAAATATCATATTCTCATTCCCCCGGCAGGACGACAACCGCGGCTGGTGTGGGTAGTGGGCCACTCCTTCAAAACCCAGATGTAATCCTGGTGGCGCCAGAAGGGGTGCAAGTACGACGGGCGGCCAGCGGACACCTGCATAAGGTGGTTTGGTCAACCGGGTATGAAATGGGAGCAGCTGCCGGCGAAGCTCGCGGAACTGAAAACGGACGCGGTATGGCACCCTGACATCTTGGTCATACATTTAGTGGGGAACGACTTGGCAAAGCGAGGGCGGCGTGATCTGCTTCAAGACATACGGAGGGATTTAACGGAGGCAGGCAAGGCATTTGGGGACACCACCATCATTTGGTCAGAGTTGATTAGCAGGAGCAAATGGCGGGGGGCCCACTCGCTGAGTGCAGTCGAGAACTCACGGAAAACACTCAACCTGACCGTGAGCAAGTTCTGCAGGACCAACGGGTTTGAATCAATTCGGCACAGGCTCATCCACACTGGTCGCCCGGAATTCTATGCGCCAGATGGGGTGCATTTGTCTGACGAAGGCATGGACGTTTTCTGGAGGAACCTGTGGGGCGCAATGGCGCTAGCGGGCTGCAGATAAAAACCGGCTGAAGGAGAAAGGGGGGGAGCCGCAGGAAGACGGGAGCCTCCCTGGCGGCGTGGCGAGAAACTGCAGGGATAATGGTTGGTACCGAGGCACACCGGAGTGCGGTGCGCCGGAATAGGACCACTCACCTTGGGATGCCTTACGGCTGGGTGAGTTGGCCTAAGGGCGGTGTGTAGGACCACTCACTCTGGGATGCCTTACGGCTGGGTGAGTTGGCCTACCACAAAAGGGGGTGGCTAACGGAGACGGCGCTCGCTGCCCAGCCCCCGCCGGATGGCAGGGCACAACAAGAATCGACATGGTAGCGAGTTGTGGCCTAACTCCGGGGACGGAAGCTACACCCCCTGCAAGGGCAAATCCAACCGAACTAAGCAACAACCCAGCAGGGACAAGAGACAATGTAAGCCTACAAGTGACCTGTATAAAGAACTGTCATGCTAATCCTGTTGCGCAATATATATGTGATCTATGCAAACACAATGTATGACGTGATGACAGCTCACCAATAATGATTTATGACAGGAAACACAACGAATAAGCAATATGTATATCCGTGTATTCCTAATAAAAACTGCGGCCAACAAAGGTCCACCACAAAAGAAGGTGTAAGTTGGCTTATTCACGACAAGGAGTACAGGGATGGTAAAGTGGGAGTGGGCAGAGTGCAGTGGTTATCAATTTCGCACCGCACGCTGTCTTGTGGCTTATTTACAAACCCCTTGACCCGACGGTGCGTCACTTTTAATATGGAAAAATTTGACGTGTTGGCAGCCAAGGGGCTTGTAAATAAGCCCCATTGTATTTAAAATCAGATGCTGCCTTTTTAGGTTGAATTTCACGCGTATTTGTGGCTGGGAGTTTCAATCTGGAATCTGGGAGCTGAAAGATTGGATGGCTGCATTGACACTGTGCTTTATCAAACAAACTAGTTACTCTGTGTTTTTTCTAAATGTGATTATTCCATAAGGCACTTTTGGCATTAATTTACAGTTATCTTTTTGAAAAGGGGAGGACATGTCTCAATATCTTCTGAAAGACATAGGTTAATGGTTGGCCCGAGCTTTGGAGTGATTGAAGGTGTGCCTTAGGCGACCTCTTTCTTCAAACCAAATGCCAGGATATGTACAGGATGTTGCTCTATCTATTTTTACCTTATCAATAAACCAGCTTTCAATTGTATTTATTTTGCGACCAAATATTAAGATCTTAGAATTAGGGATGTTTATTTTGCTGTTGTTTAACCCCTTCGCTCCTAGGCCTTTCCCCCCCCCTGTGCTAGGCCTTTTTTTGGCTATTTGGGGGAGTTCGCGCTTAAGCCCCTGTAACTTTTTGACCACATTAGGTATCCACGCCAAATTTGCGTCCTTTTTTTCCAACATCATGGGGATTCTAAATGTACCCAGGGTTTTTGGATTCCCTTGGAGGGGACCCAGAAATTAGCCAAAATACAGCTAAATTTTGTTTTTTTGGGGAAAAATGCGAAAAAAGGGCTACAGATGAAAGCGCCTGGTTTTTTCCCTGCAAATGGTATCAAAAAAGGAGTTGTGGTGCTGAAATCACCATCTTCCCAGCTTTCAGGGACAAGCAGACTTTTGTCAGAAAACCAAAATTTTGTATACAGTTTTGGCATTTTTCTGGGACATAGCCTCTTTTTGCTATTTTTTGTGCTTTCAACCTCCTTCCAGTTAATGGTAGAAATGGGTATGAAAGCAATAATGGATCCTGGAAAGCTATACATTTTAGAAAAGTAGATAAAATTCTGAATTCAGCAAGGGGTCATTTGTGTAGATCCATCAAGGTTTCTTTATAGAAACTAACAGTTAAATATAGGAAAAATTGAAAATTAGTTGAAAAAAACAGCCTTTTGTGTCAACATTTTCACCTGTAACTTCTTCTAATTATGACAACTCTTTGAAAGCAATATACCGTTACATCCGCTGGATCTTACTGGTTGTGGGGATATATAGGACTTGTAGGTTCACCAAGAACCCGACGAACCCAAAGCCAAAAACTGAGCAGCAACTTGCAATGGTTTTTTATTATGTACCGGGTATATAGCAATTATTCTGGGAAAATGTATACATGGAAAAATCGGTATGAAAGACACCTATGTATTTCTGAAATGGGAACAAAATATAGAGTTTAGAAACAGTAGATATTTGCACATTTCCGAAATTGGGAATACTCATACTAGCATGAGAATTATCTGTCATTTTTCAAAATGACTTCTTTTCTACCCATTGTCTTTCATTTGGAAGGCAGAAATGCATCGAAAGTCAATAGGTAATAACAGTTGCTTTACAAATCTGAATTACCCTAAGTCTCCCGATAAAAATGGTACCTCACTTGTGTGGGTAGGCATAGTGCCCACGACAGGAAACGGCTCAAAACGCAACGTGAACACACCACATTTTCACAATGAAAAATTACCCTTTTTTTGCAAAGTGCCTAGCTGTAGTTTTTGAACCCTAGCTCTGCCGGCACCTAGGGAAACCTAGCAAACCTATATATTTTTGAAAATCTATACACCCAGGGGAATCCAGGATGGGGTGACTTGACTGCTTCGCACCAGGTTCTGTTACCCAGAATCCCTTGCAAACCTAAAAAATTGTCAAAAAAAACACAATTTCCTCACATTTCTGTGGTGGAAAGTTCTGGAATCTGCGTGGATCCACAAATTTCCACCTACCCCGCGTTTCCCAAAGTCTTCTGAGAAAAATGGTACCTCACTTGTGTGGGTAGGCCTAGTGCCTGCGACAGGAAACGGCGCAAAACGCAACGTGGACACACCACAATTTCACAGCGAAAAATGACCCTTTTTTGGCAAAGTACCTAGCTGTAGTTTTTGAACCCTAGCTCTGCCAGCACCTAGGGAAACCTAGCAAACCTATACATTTTTGATAACTAGACACCCAGGGGAATACAGGATGGGGTGACTTGACTGGCTCACACCAGGTTCTGTTACCCAGAATCCCTTGCAAACCTAAACAATTGTCAAAAAACCCACATTTTCCTCACATTTCTGTGGTGGAAAGTTCTGGAATCTGCGTGGATCCACAAATTTCCACCCACCCCGCGTTCCCCAAAGTCTTCTGAGAAAAACGGTACCTCACTTGTGTGGGTAGGCCTAGTGCCCGCGACAGGAAATGGCGCAAAACGCAACGTGGACACACCACAATTTCACAGTGAAAAATGACCCTTTTTTGGCAAAGTGCCTAGCTGTAGTTTTTGAACCCTAGCTCTGCCGGCACCTAGAGAAACCTAGAAAACCTATACATTTTTGAAAACTAGACACCCGGGGGGCAGAAAGGCTGTAATTTTTGCGGGTGGGGGCATTGGCATGCCCGTTTTGGGCAGCCCCCACCCTAATTAAAATTTGCCCAAAAAAATCCCTGGCGTCTAGTGGGCTTTTGCCCCCCCGGGGGCAGATTGGGGGCTCCTGCCCCATCTGCCCCCCAGGGGGGGCAGGAAGGCTGTAATTTTTGCGGGGGAGGGGTTGGGGGCATGGCCATGCCCGTTTTGGGCAGCCCCCACCCTAATTAAAATTTGCCCAAAAAAAATCCCTGGTGTCTAGTGGGCTTTTCGCCCCCCCCCCCTGGCAGGGCAGATTAGGGGCTAATGCCCGAAAGTCCACTAGACGCCAGGGATTTTTTGGGCAAATTTTAATTAGGGTGGGGGCTGCCCAAAACGGGCATGCCAATGCCCTCACCCTAATTAAAATTTGCCCAAAAAAATCCCTGGTGTCTATTGGGCTTTTGCCCCCAGGGGGCAGAAAGGCTGTAATTTTTGTGGGGAGGGGTGGGGCATTGGCATGCCCATTTTGGGCAGCCCCCACCCTAATTCAGATTTGCCCCAAAAATCCCTGGCGTCTAGTGGGCTTTTGCCCCCGGGGGGCAGAAAGGCTGTCATTTTTGCAGGGGGGCATGGGCATGCCCATATTGGGCAGCCCCCACCACTAATTATAATTTTAAAAAAAATCCCTGGTATCTAGTGGGCTTTCTGCCCCCCAGGGGGGGCAGAAAGACTGTACCTTTGCGGCGGGAGGGGTGGGGGCATTGGCATGCCCATATTGGGCAGCCCCCACCCCTAATTATAATTTTTTTTTAAATCCCTGGTATCTAGTGGGCTTTCTGCCCCCCCGGGGGGGGCATAAAGCCTACTAGATGCCAGGATGTTTGGGCAAATTTTAATTAGGGTGGGGGCTGCCCAAAACGGGCATGCCACTGCCCCCACCCTAATTAAAATTTGCCCAAAAAAATCCCTGGCGTCTAGTGGGCTTTTTGCCCCCCCCGAGGGGCAGATTGGGGGCTACTGCCCCATCTGCCCCCCAGGAGGGGCAGGAAGGCTGTAATTTTTGCGGGGGAGGGGGTGGGGGCATGGGCATGCCCGTTTTGGGCAGCCCCCACCCTAATTAAAATTTGCCCCAAAAAAATCCCTGGCGTCTAGTGGGCTTTTTGCCCCTCCCCGGCAGGGCAGATTAGGGGCTAATGCCCCCATCAGAAAGTCCACTAGATGCCAGGGATTTTTTGGGCAAATTTTAATTAGGGTGGGGGCTGCCCAAAACGGGCATGCCAATGCCCTCACCCTAATTAAAATTTGCCCAAAAAAATCCCTGGCGTCTACTGGGCTTTTTGCCCCCCGGGGTGGCAGAAAGGCTGTAATTTTTGTGGGGGAGGGGCGGGGACATTGGCATGCCCATTTTGGGCAGCCCCCACCCTAATTCAGATTTGCCCCAAAAAATCCCTGGCGTCTAGTTGGCTTTTTGCCCCCTGGGGGGGCAGAAAGGCTGTCATTTTTGTGGGGGGCATGGGCATGCCCATATTGGGCAGCCCCCACCACTATTTATAATTTTTTTTTAAATCCCTGGTATCTAGTGGGCTTTTTGCCCCCCGGGGGGGCAGAAAGGCTGTAATTTTTGTGGGGGAGGGGCGGGGACATTGGCATGCCCATTTTGGGCAGCCCCCACCCTAATTCATATTTGCCCCAAAAAAATCCCTGGCGTCTAGTGGGCTTTTTGCCCCCCCGGCGGGGCAGATTGGGAACTAATGCCCCCATCTGCCCCCCAGGGGGGGAAGAAAGTCCACTAGACGGCAGGGATTTTTTTGGGCAAATTTTAATTAGGGTGGGGGCTGCCCAAAACGGGCATGCCAATGCCCTCACCCTATATAATAATAATAATAATTAAAATATAAACAAAAATCCCTGGTATCTAGTGGGCTTTCTGGCCCCCGGGGGGCAGATTGGGGGCTACTGCCCCATCTGCCCCCCAGGGGGGGCAGAAAGACTAAATTTGCCCAAATTCTTATGGGGGCAGCAAAGGCCCTTGCCACAGGGGCCGCTCCCCCCTCCCTGGTGTCTAGTGGGTGGATCCCTGCTTGGGGAACACCCTCCTGGGGCGATCCCCAAGCAAGGATCCACTGGGGAGGGGTACCATTGGAAAGGGGAGATTCTCCCCTTTCCAATGATACCTCTCCCATCTTTCTACGTGCTCAGGGGGCTGAGATAGCCCCCTGAGCACGTAGAAAGTGAAACTGAAATGAGCCTAAAGGCTCATTTTAGTTTTGGTTTCTGTGAAATGACGACAGCGCGACGTGCGCACTGATCGTCATTTCACAGAAACCAGGGAGGGGGCCTCGGGAGCTGGAGAAGCTCTTCCCCAGCTCCCGAGGCTTTGGGGGAGAAAAGGAAATCCCTCTGCTGTCTGCAGCAGAGGGATTTCGTGCCCCTGTCCTCATGACGGAATGGTTCCGTCATGAGCACAGGGGCACCGATGCTCATGACGGAACCATTCCGTCATGAGCATCGAAGGGGTTATGTCACAGTGCGCAAATAAGGCGTCCAAGGACCTTTGAAGTCCGGTTGTGGCCTGGTCCAGTAAGATAGTATCATCTGCTTATTGTACTGCTCTGATCTTTGTTCCTGTGATGCTCTGCGGAACGGACCTTACCGAGCCGATTGCTGGAATCATGTCTGCCAAATAGAGATTAAAAAGTAAAGTAGCTAGTATACAGCCTTTGTCAGTATTGATGCGTGTATAAGCTGATAATGCCCTTTAAAAGAATGAATGGGATGCCCTATTTGGCAAGTTTTTACCGCAATTTAGTTCTAACTACATTGTCGAATGGTGTGGCAAAGTCTATAAAGGCCGCATAAAGAGTATGCCCCCTTTCCTGCATTACTTGTTCAACCAGGATGGCTAAACCTAGCAGGTTGTCCTCTATACTACAATCCTTCTGGAATCCTAATTGATGTATTGGGATCAGTTGTTTCTTCCTTGCGCACAGTTCTAACTCATTATTTGAGTTCTTAGAGAAGCATTTCCCCTCTACATCAAGAAGGGTGATTAAGTGAAAGTTCTCTGGTGCATTAAAAGATCCCTTTTATGTATTCACACCAGAATCAACCTCTGCAACTATCTGGGATGGTATTGGAGACCCAGCAAGAATTTAATAGTGGAAAGAGGATCGCAGCCCATTGTGACTGAGCAATCTTGAAAATGGCTCCTGAAATACCATTTGTCGTTGAAGTCCCATTGCTGAAAATTTATTTAATGGTATTCTCTACCTTGTCTTGTGTTTGGGTAGGGCAACATTAGTTGGTAGTGAGGTCTTTAATTGTATTCCAAATGCGTCCAGTTCATATTCCAGTTTGTTTCCAGTGTATAGTTTTCCAGTGTAAAGCTTTCCAGTGTAACTTGTCCAGGTCGCATGTGATATATTTGAGCTCATCAGTTGGGTTTTCTTTGATGATATTTGGTTATTTATTTATTTATTTATTTATGGATTTGTGTAGCGCTTGAATCACCCCCGAAGGGGTATCTCAGCGCTGACGGACCCACAATAAGAAAGCTGTCACACAAGAGCAAGACTAGAACAGAACAGTTTTCAAAGCCTTTCTAAACTTCAGATGGTCCGAGCACTGCCTCAGTGAGATGGGGAGCTGGTTCCAGTAGAGAGGTGCCAGATATGAAAATGCTTTTCCCCCTGTCCTTAACTTCTTGACCTTAGGTATCTTGAGGAGGGATTTCGAACCAGAGCGGAGATCCCTGCGGGAAATGTAACGGTTAAGTTTCTCCGCCAGGTAAATAGGTCCTTTACCCCACACTGCTTTGTGTGCAATGCAGCAAACCTTAAATTTTATTCGTTTGCGTACAGGCAGCCAGTGGAGCTGTTGGAGAAGGGGGAGTGAGGCTGTTCTATAGGGGGCATTCAGTGTTAAGTGAGCCGCCGTATTCTGCACCACCTGTTGGCGATCCAGAGAGGATTCGTTGGCTGCAATCAGCAAGGCGTTGCAATAGTCCAATCTGCTCAACACTAAAGTCTGAATGAGAGACTTCCGTGTAGAATCGGGAAGGAAGGGGAAGACTCTTCTCAGCAGTCTTAGTACATGGAAGCATGAGCCAACCATGTGGGTCACATGCTCCTTCATGGTCAAGGCCTGCTCAATACGAACCCCTAGATTTTTTACCATTGTCTTTGGTGCTGGAACAATCCCCAGCTCTCTTGGCCACCACGCTGGGGTCCACAGCAGTGGAGCCTCTCCAAAAAGCATGATCTCAGTCTTTCCGGCGTTTAGTTGTAAAAAGTTGTTAAGTATCCATTGAGCGATTGGCATCATGCCGGAGGAGAAGGTGGCTTGAGCTGCCTGGAAAGATCTCTTGAAAGAAAAAGTAAGTTGAGTGTCATCTGCATATGATATCGGGATGAACCCATAATTCCTTAGAAGTGTGGCCAAGGGAGCGATATAGATGTTAAATAAAGTGGGGCTTAAGCAAGAGCCCTGGGGCACTCCCTTGGTCAGTTCTTTGGATTTAGAACGTTACGGCCCCAGATTAATGGTCTGGGAGCGATTTGTAAGGAAACTTGTCATCCACTCCAGTGCCACTCCACCAATACCGGATTCTTCCAGTCTCCTGAGCAAAATCTGGTGGTCGACCGTATCGAATGCGGCGGAAAGATCTAATAACACCAGGAGAGTGGATTGGCCGCTATCGAGTGCTAGCCTGATGTTATCTGTGACAGCCACCAGGGCTGTTTCGGTGCTGTGTTTCGGCCGAAAGCCTGATTGCGATGGATCAAGGCAGCCTGCCGATTCGATATGGTCTGACAGGTGTTTGTTAATGTGCTTTTCCAGCAGTTTGCTCATGAGAGGTAGGAGAGAGATTGGACGTAAATTAAAGAGATCTTCAATGGAGGCTTTGGTATTTTTGCGGATCGGAATGATCTGTGCCGCCTTAGATGCATCTAAGGCGGCACAGATCAGTGATAAATTAAGTAGAGAGCAAATTGGGGCTGACAGTTGTTTAACAAGAGAGGAAGAGATTCTGGCAGGTATAACATCAAGCGGCGAACCTGATTTCACATTGCACATTGAGGTTTCCACCACCTCCTGAGTTAGAGGAGGGAAACTCACCAATGAGTTTACCTTCAAGCAAGGTGAGGGTTCTATAGTAGCGGCAACCATCTGCGAACTGCCAGCAGAGGTAATCTTATTATAGATAGTATCTATTTTCTGTATAAAATAGTCAGCTATTTTATCACAGAGGGTTTGAGATGAGGCTTCCTCTAGATCACAGGCTTTAGGATTTGTAAAAGCTTTCAGAATCTGAAACAAAGCTTTAGGTGTATTCTCTGCCTGACTTAGCTGTTGGGTAATATAGGATTTCCGAGCCAGCTTTATGTTTTTGTGATACTGGGTAAGGGCTGTCCTATATTTCTCTTTATCATCAATAAGATGAGTCCGTCGCCATCGCCTCTCCAAATGTTTGCAATGACTTTTTTCGTTATGAAGCTCAAGTGTAAACCAGGCTGCCTGGGCTTGCCTGGATTTACTAGATCGAGTTCTTAATGGGGCGATCTGATCAATGGCGGCTTTAGCCACCTCACTGAAATGAGCTAGGCCCTCCTCAACATTCCTAGGTTCAATATCCAATGATGAAGTAAAAACCGCTGAGAAGGAGTCCGGGGTAATTTTATGCCATTGCCTATAGAGGAACTGGTGATCTGGGCTAGATGAATCCTGTCCTCTGGGTCCCTGCACTTGGAAGTCAATGAGTGAATGATCCGACCAGCTAAGTGGCCGTGGGGCTTTACATGAGAGGTGGGGTGAGTTGGAGAAGATAATGTCTAGAGTATGTCCTGCTTTATGGGTTGGACCGTCATTAATTTTAGTTAGGTCCAATGCGGCTAGATCAGCCAGGAAAGACGCCGTCTCCGCCTTGCCCTGACACTCACTGTGTACGTTGAAGTCTCCCAGCAGCATAAAGTTATTGGAGGAGATCACATGAGGTGCAATCAGTTCCATTAGTTGAAGTGAGAATTCGGCAATAGGACCCGGAGGCCGATAAACTAATGCACCTTTCCAAATGTACTGTGGAAGTAGATCCATCGGAAATATCAGGGTTTTGATCTTATCGTTACTACGTTGCTCCAGTACAGTGACTTTCGCTCTATCATTATGGATTATGGCTATCCCACTGCCCACTTTAGTCTGCCTATCCAGTCTTTGAATCCTGTAACCCTCCGGGATTGCTATGGTAATTGCAGGGGTGGAGCCCGGTTTTAGCCAGGTCTCAGTTAGAAAACCTAGATCTGGTTTCTCTGAGTTGAGTAAATCCCACATCTCGATCGCGTGTTTTGGGAGCGATCTAATGTTGCCCAGGAAGCCCTTCCAGCTCTGCCTGGGGGAGGCAGGTGCCTGCCCTGGATCCTGTCTTATAGCTTTCATAACGGGGAAGTTTCTCATATTTATACAAGATTGACCCAACAGTGTAGGGCCGTATGGGTTGTATGGCTCTTGATCAGGGCCTATACTCTGGTACCTACAGTATATACCTGAAAAAGGG
Source organism: Calotriton arnoldi (assembly GCA_963921515.1). Taxonomy (NCBI): domain Eukaryota; kingdom Metazoa; phylum Chordata; class Amphibia; order Caudata; family Salamandridae; genus Calotriton; species Calotriton arnoldi. The sequence continues at coordinate 1,011,691 of CAWUFW010004637.1, forward strand.
CCTTCCATGAAGTCGAGGCGCTTCACCCCATTCGGTAAGTGAGAATGGCACCAACATTGAGGGTTTTCCCTGAGGTACAGTAGGTCTCATTTAAGTAGAGCTCATTCAAGTAGGTCTCATTCATCTTAGCCTAAGGTCAGTACCTTGATCTAGATTAAAACGAGCAGGGGTCCTGGCGACGGTCGCGCGCGGACGGGCGCAGACGGGCTTGCCTTTGGCGCACCCGCTGCGCGCGTCCGCTGCGCGCTCCGTTCTGCATCCGGTTTTATGGAGGAGTTGGCGGACTAGACCGCCAACCTCCAACCAGCCGGAAGTTGCCTCCCTCCACACAAACAGGAAAAAAACCCGCGGTGGACCGGGGAGAGCAACCCAAGAAAAATGGCAGCAGAAGTAAGGATTAAGCTATTTTCACGATTGACTGTGTCCACACAACTATTTAGGCACAAGGTTAACAAGGTTCCATAAATTCCTGGAGTTCTTGGCTTTTGTGTCTTCAAACAATTTAATCCATTGTTTCCTTCAGTTTCTTTTCTTCCCCAGGGCAGATTGGGGTGGAGTGGGGTAGATTAGAGTGGAGTGGGGTAGACTGGAGTAGAGTGGGGTAGATTGGAGTGAAGGGGAATGGGGTAGAAGGGGGTGGACTGAGTGGGGTGGTGAGGCGTAGATTGTGGTATATTGGAGTGGGATAGATTGGGGGAGAGTGGAGTGGGGTAGATTTGGGTAGATTGAGTGGAGTGGGGTAGATTGCAGTGGAGTAGAATGGAGAGGGCTAGATTGGGGTGGAGTGGAGTGGCGTAGATTTTGGTACACTGCAGTGGAGTGGGGTAGACAGGAGTTGAGTGGGGTAGACTGGAATGGAGTGGAGTGGGGCAGAGATTGTAGTGAAGTTGAGTGGGAAAGATTAGGGTAGATTGGACTGGAGTAGATTGGGGTATATTGGAGTAGAATGGGGAAGATTGGAGTGGCATAGATTGGAGTGGAATTGGGTAGATTGAAGCTGGGTGGGGGTAGATTGGAGTGCTGTGGAATGGGGTAAGTGGCGTGGAGTGGAGAGGCATAGAGTGGTGAGGCATAGAATGGAGGGGCATAGAGTAGAGCTGCGTAGAGTGGAGTGGCGTGGAGTGGTGTGCATGTGGTACAGTGGAGGAGAGTGGAAAGGCATGACGTCGAGTGGAGTGACGTGGAGTGTCAGAGAATGGAGGGGTATGTCATAGAATGAGGTGTAGTGTTGTAGAATGGAGTGGCATAGCATAGAGTGGAGGGGCATAGAGTGGGGTAGAGTGTAGTAGAGTGGAGGGGTGTAGAGTGGAGTGGCGTAGTGTGGAGTATGCATGGTGTGGTAGCGCACTGCTAAACAGCCTGTTTACAGAAAACAAGCACTCGGAAGGATACAGTAAACAAAGGATGCCCTACCAGATAGACTATCTCAAGCTGGACAGTCTAAAGCAAATAAAGCCAGCAAATAGAAAGCACGCAAATGTGAATTACAAACCATAAAGAAAATGGTCAGCAATGGGAGAATGTATTCCCAGGGAAGCTTTCAGAATGCCCACAAGAAGTAGAGTGGGGTAGATTTGGGTAGAGTGGAGTGGGGTGGGTAGATTAGGGTAGATTGCAGTGGGATAGATTGGGGCGGAGTTGGGTGGGGTAGATTGCAATAGAGTGGAGTGGAGTGGATTAGGTGAACTGGGGTAGATTGGGGTGGATTGGGTTAGATTGGAGTAGGGTAGCATTGAGTCAAGTGGGGTAGATTGGAGTGGAGGGGGGTAGAGAGGAGTGGAATGGAGTAGAATGCAGTGAAGTGGGGTAGAGTGGAGTGGGGTAGATTGAGGTGGAGCGAGGTAGATTGGAGTGGATTGGAGTAGACTGAGGTAGAATGGAGCGGAGTGGGTAGATGGACTGGAGCAGGGTTATTGGAGTAGGGAAGCGTGGGGTGGATTGGTGTAAATTGGGGTACACTAGAGTGGGGTGGGTAGATTGGAGTGGGTTGATTGGGGTAGATTGAAGTGGAGTAGTTTGGGGTAGATTGGGGCATAGTGAAGTGGAGTGCGGTAGATTAGGAATAAATTGGAATGGGGCAGAGTGGAGTGGGGTAGACTGTGGGACAGTGATGTGGGGTAGACTGTGGTAGAGTGGAGTGGGGTAGATTGGGGTAGAGTGGAGTAGATTGTGGGGTTTGCAGTGAGGTAGACTATAGTTGTGTGGGGCAAATTGTGGTAGACTGGAGTGGGGAACATTGTGGTAGATTGAAGTGGGGTAGAGTGGAGTGGAGATTGGAGTGGAGCGGGGTAGTTTAGAGTGGAGTGGGGTAGTCTGGAGTAGGGTAGATTGGACTGGGCAGATTGGGGTGGAGTGGGGTAGACCGGAGTGGGGTAGATTGGAGAGGATTTGGGCAGATTAGAGTGGGATGGAGTGGGTTAGATTGGGGTGGAGAGGGGTGCAGTGGGGTAGATTGTGGTAGATTAGAGTGGATTGGAGTGCTGTGGATTGGAGTGCTGTAGATTGAAGTGGACTGGGGTAGATTGGAGTAGAATGGGGTAGGTTGGAGTAGATTGAGTGGATTGGGGTGAAGTGGGGCAGATTGGGGTACAGTGGAGTGGGGCAGATTGGGGTGAAGTGGGATGAAGTGGGGTGGATTTGGGTAGATTAGAATGGATGGGAGTAGACTGGGATAGATTGGAGTGGAGTGGGTAGATTGGAGTAGAGTGCTGTAGATTGTGGTAGAGTGAAGTGGGGTAGATTGGAGTGGAATTGGTCAAATGGGTTAGTTTGAGTGGAGAGGGATAGCTTGGAGTGGGGTGGATTGGTGTAAATTGGGGAGGAGTGGGGTGGGTAGACTAGTGTGGTGATTGGGATAGATTGGAGTGGAGTGGGGTAGATTGGAGTGGAGGGGAATAGATTAGGATAGAGTGGAGTTGGGTAGATTGGGGCAGAGTGGATTAGACTGTGTGGATTGCAGAGGGATAAACTGTAGTTGCATGGGAAAGACTGTAGTGGGGGTGGTAGATTCAAATAGGGTTGAGTGGAGTGGGGTAGTTTTGAGTGGAGTAGTTTTGAGTGGAGTGGGGTAGATTGGAGTAGGGTAGATTGGACTGGGGCAGATTGGAGTGGGGTAGATTGGGGTGGGGGTAGGTTGAAGTGGAGTGAGGTTTATTGGAGTGCGGTAGACTGGAGTGGAGTGGGGTAAGTTGCAGTGGAGTGGGGATGATTAGAGTGGAGTGGGTTAGATTGGAATGGGGTGGATTGGGGTATATTGGAGTGGGTTGGAGTGGGGTAGATTGTGGCAGATTAGAGTGGATTAGGTGGTGTAGATTTGAGTGGACAGGGGTAGTCTGGGGTGCAGGGGGGATAGAGTGGAGTTGGGAGTGGGCTAGAATGGGGTGAAATGGGATAGAGTGGGGTAGATTGGAGAGGACTGGGGTAGATTGGAGTGGAGTGGGTAGATTGGAGTGGTGTGCAGTATATTGTGATAGAGTGAAGTGGGGTAGATTGGAGTGAAGTTGGTAAAGTGGGTTAGATTGAGTGGGGAGGGGTAGATTAAAGTGAGATGGAGTGGGGTGAATTGGTGTAAATTGGGGTAGTTTGAGGTGGAGCGTGGTCGACTGAAGTGGAGTAGGATAGAATGGGGTACACTGGAGCGGGGTAGATTTGAGTGGGGTGGGGTACATTGAGAGGGGTGGGGTGGAATGGAGTGGGTTAGATTGGAGTGGAGTGGGATAGATTGGAGTTGAGTGAGATAGATTGGTAATAGACTGGAGTGAAGTAGATTGGGGTACAGTGGAGTGGGGTAGATTGGGATAGAGTGAAGTGTTGGAGAATGGAGTGAAGTGGAGTGGGGCACTTTGGGGTACATTGAAGTGAGGTAGGTTGTGGGGGGTGGGGTAGATTGGAGTGGGGTAAATTGAGTGGGGTGGAGTAGAGTGGAGTGGGTTAGATTGGAGTGGAGTGGTTAGGTGTAAATTGGGGTATATTGGGGTGGAGTGGGATAGACTGGAGTGAAGTGAGGTAGATTGGAGTGGAGTTGGTAGAGTGGGTTAGATTGAGTGGAGAGGGGTAGATTGGAGTGGGGTGGATTGGAGTAAATTGGGGTGGTGTGGGGTAGACTGGAGTGGGTGGGATATTTGAGTGGGTGATTGGGGTATGTTTAAGTGGAGTGGAGTGGAATAGATTTGGGTAGAGTGGAGTGTGGTAGATTGGAATGAAGTGGAGTGGGGTACATTAGAGCAGGGTAGATTGGATTTGGGTGGGGTACATTGAGAGGGGTTGGGTGGATTGGAATAGAGTGGGTTAGTATGGAGTGGAGTGAGTTCAATTACAGTGGAATGGGGTGGCTTGGGATAGACTGGAGTGGGGTAGATTGTGGTAGGTTAGAGTGGACTGGAGTGGTGCAGATTGGAGTGGACTGGGGTAGATTGGAGTAGAGTGGTGTAGGCTGGGGTAGATTGAGTGGATTGGGGTGAGGTGGGTTAGATTAGGGTGGAGTGGAGTGGGGTAGAATGGGGTGAAGTGGAGTGGGGTAGATTGGAGTGGATTGGGTAGATTGGAGTGGATTTTGTAGAAGGGGTTAGAGTGAGTGGAGTGGGGTAGATTGGAGTTGGGTGGATTGATGTAAATTAGGGTGGAGTGGGGTAGACTGGAGTGGAGTGATGGGGTAGATTGGATTGGAGTGGAGTGAAGCAGATTGGGGTGGAGTGGGGTAGATTGTGGTAGAGTGGAGTGTGGTAGATTGAAGTGGAGTGGGGTACACTGGGGAACATTGGAGTGAAATGAAATTAAATGAAAATAGTATTTATTAAGCGCGGCTAATACCCGGAGATGTCTAGGCGCTACCTACTAGAGTAACTACGGAGAACGGTGAGAGTGGGGTAGATTAAGTGGGGAGGGGTAGACTGGAGTGGGTTAGATTGGAGTGGAGTGGGATAGACTGAAGTAGAGTGAGGTTGATTGGGAATAGAGTGGAGTGGGGTAGAGTGTGGGAGAGTGGAGTGGGGTAGATTGGGCTAGAGTGAAGTTGGATAGATTGGGGTAGAGTGGAGTAGGTTGGGGTAGAGGGGAGTGGAGTAGGGTAGACTGGAGTGGAGTGGGGTAGATTGGGGTACAGTGGAGTGGGGTAGATTGCAGTAGAATGGAGCAGAGTGGGTTAGATTGAGTGGAGTGGGGTATATTAGGATGGAGTAGAGTGGGTTAGATTGGTGTACATTGGGCTAGATTGGGGTGGAATGTAGTGGGCTGAGTAGATTGGAGTGGGGTAATTGGGGCAGATTGGAGTGCGGTAGATTAGAGTGGAGTAGATTGGGGAAGAGTGGAGTGGGGTAGACTGGGGTAGAGTGGAGTGGAGTGTGGTAAACTGGAGTGAAGCAGAGTGGGGTAGATTGGGGTAGAGTGCAGTAGGGTAGATTGGATTGGGGTGGAGTAGATTGAGTCAGGTGGGGTAGATTGGAGTGGGGTGGATTCGAGCAGATTGGGGTAGATTGGAGTGGAATGGGGTAGATTGGAGTGAGGTAGAGTGGGGTAGATTGGAGTAGAGTGGAGTAGACTGTGTGGATTGCAGTGGGGTAGATTGGAGTGGGGTAGATTGTGGTAAACTGGAGTGGGGCAGATTGTGGGAGATTGGAGTGGTGTATACTGGAGTGGAGAATGAAGTGGAGTGGGGTAGTTTAGAGTGGAGTAGATTTGACTGGGTAGATTGGAGTGTGGTAGAGTGGGGTGGAATGGGGTCGATTGGCGTGGAATGGGGAAACTGTCATGGAGTGAGGTTGATTGGAGTGCAGTAGGTTAGATTGGGGTGGAGTGGGGTGGCTTGGGGTAGGGTGGAGTGGGGCGGAGTGGGGTAGATTGTGGTAGATTAGAGTGGATTAGAGTGGTGTAAATCGGAGTGGACTAGGGTGGATTGGGTTACAGTGGACTGGGGTAGGTTGGGGTAGATTGAGTGGATTGGGGTGAAGTGGGGTAGATGAGAGTGGAGTAGGGTAGATTGGAGTAGGGTAGACTGGACTGAGGTAGATTGGAGTAGGGTAGATTGGGTTGGAGTTGGGTAGATTGGGGTGGAGCGGGCTAGACTGGAGTGGGGTAGATTATGGACTGGAGTGAGTTAAATTGGGGTGGAATGGGGTGGCTTGGGATAGACTGAAGGGGGGTAGATTGTGGTAGGTTAGAGTGGACTGGAGTGGTGTAGATTGGAGTGGACGGGGTACATTGGAGTAGAGTGGAGTGGTGTAGGCTCGGTTGATTGAGTGTATTGGGGTGAGGTGGGGTAGATTAGGGTGGAGTGGAGTGGGGTAGAATGGAGGGAAGAGGAGTGGGGTAGATTGAAGCGGAGTGGGTAGATTGGAGTGGAGTTTGTAGTTGGGGTTAGAGTGAGTGGAGTGGGGTAGATTGGAGTGGGGTGGATTGGTGTAAATTAGGGTGGAGTGGGGTAGACTGGAGTGGGTGATGGGGATAGATTGGATTGGAGTGGAGTAAAGTAGATTGGGGTGGAGTGGGGTAGATTGCGGTAGAATGGAGTGGAGTGTGGTAGATTGAAGTGGAGTGGGGTACATTGGGGAACATTGGAGTGAAATGAAATGCAATGAAAATAGTATTTATTAAGCGCTGCTAATACCCGGAGATGTCTAGGCGCTACCTACTAGAGTAACTACAGAGATCGGTGAGAGTGGGGTAGATTAAGTGGGGTGGGGTAGATTGGAGGGGGTTAGATTGGAGTGGAGTGGGATAGACTGAAGTACAGTGAGGTAGATTGTGAATAGAGTGGAGTGGGGTAGATTGTGGGAGAGTGGAGTGGGGTAGATTGGGGTAGAGTGAAGTTGGATAGATTGGGGGTAGAGTGGAGTAGATTGTGTGGACTGATGTGGGGTAGATTGTGGGACAGACTGAAATGAAGTGTGGTAGATTGTGGTAGATTGGAGTAGGGTAGATTGTGTTAGATTGGAGTGAGGTAGATTGGAGTAAAGATTGGAGTGGAGTGATGTAGACAGAAGTAGGATACATTGGATTGGGGTAGATTGGAGTGGGGTAGAATGGGGTGGAGTCGGGTAGTCTGGAGTGGAGTTTGTTAGAGTGGAGTGCGGTAGACTGGGGTAGATTGGAGTGAAGTGTGATAGATTAGAGTGGAGTGGGTTAGATTGGGGTGGAGTGGGGTGGATTGGGGATGATTGCAGCGGGGTGGAGTGGGGTAGACTGAGGTAGGTTGAAGTGAATTGGAGTGGGGAAAATTGGGGTAGTGTGGATTGGGGTAGGTTGAGGTAGATTGCGTGGAGAGGGGTAGACTGGAGTGGAGTGCGGTATATTTGGGTTGAGTGGGGAAAACGAGTGGAGTGGGGCAGATTTGGGTAGACTGGAGTGGAGTGGGGTAGATTAGAGTTGAGTGGGGAAGATTGAAGTGCATTGGAGTGGGGTAAGCGGTGTGGAGTGGAGGGGCACAGTGTGGCGGGGTGTAGATTGTGGTAGAGTGGAGTGGGGTAGATTGGAGTGGCGTGGAGTGGGTAGAGTGGCTTAGATTGTGAGGAAGAGTGGGGTGGATTGGTGCATACTGGTGTAAATTGGGGTAGATTGAGGTGGAATGGCATAGACTGGAGTGAGGTGGGTAGATTGGAGTTGGGTGATTGGGGTAGACTGGAGTGAAGTGGGGTAGATTGGCGTGGAGTAGATTGGGGTAGAGGGGTAGAGTGTAGTGTGGTAGATTGGAGTGAAGTGGAGTGGGGTAGATTGGGGTACATTGGAGTGGGTAGATTGGAGTGGTGTGGGATAGATTTGAATGGGGTGGGGTAGGTTGGGGTGGAGTGGGGTAGATTAGAGTGGAGTGAGGCAGATTTGGAATAGATTGGAGTGGGGCAGATTGGAGTGGAGTGCGGTAGATTGTGTGACAGTGGTGTGGGGTAAAGTGGAGTGGGGTTAGATTGGGGTAGAGTGGAGTAGATTGTGTGGATTACAGTGGGGTAGATTGGAATGGCGTGGGGTAGACTGTGGTAGACTGGAGTGGGGTACACTGTGGTAGATTAGAGGGGTAGGCTAGAGTGGAGTAGGGTAGATTGGAGCAGGGTAGATTGTAGTGGGGTAGATTGGGTTTGAGTGGGATAGACTGAGGTGGAGTGGGGTAGACTGGAGTGGAATGGGGTAGACTGGAGAGGAGTGCGGTAGATTGGAGTGGAGTGCGGTAGATTTGAGTGGAGTGGATTAGATTGTGGTAGATTAGAGTGGATTGGAGTGGTTTAGATTGAGTTGACTGGGATAGATTGGGGTAAAGTGGGTAGATTGGGAGTAGTGTGGAGTGGGGTTAATGGGTGAAATTGCATGGAGTGGGGTAGATTGGAGTGGATTGGAGTAGAATGGGGTAGATTGGAGTGGAGTGGGGTAGATTGGAAGGGAGTTGGTAGAGTGGGTAGATTGGAGTGAGGTGGAGTGGTGTAAATTGGGATAGACTGGGGTGGGGTAGACTGGAGTCAGGTGGGTAGATTGGAGTGAGGTGATTGGGGTAGAGTGTGGTAGATTGGAGTGGAGTGAAGTAGATTGGGGTAAAGTGGAATGGGATAGATTTGGGTGGAGTGGAGTGAAGTGTGGTAGATTAGGGTAGATTGGAGTGGGATAGATTGGAGTGGGGTGGGGTAGATTGAGTGGGGTGGAGTGTGGAGTGGTAGATTAGAGTAGGGTGGATTGGCATGGAGTGGGTTAGATTGGAGTGGAGTCAGACAGATTCGAATGGAGTGAGGTAGATTGGGAATATACTTGAGTGGGGTAGAGTGGAGTGTGGTAGATTGTGGGAAAGTGGAGTGGGGTAGACAGGGGTAGAGTGGAGTGGGTAGATTGAGGTAGAGTGGAGTACACTGTGTATTGCAGTGGGGTAGATTGTGGGGCAGATTAGAGTGGAGTGGGGTAGACTGCGGTAGACGAGTGGGGTAGATTGTGGTAGATTGGAGTGGAGTGGAGATTGGAGTGGAGTGGTGTAGTTTAGAGTGGAGTGGGGTAGATTGGAGTAGAATACATTGGACTGGCATAGATTGGACTGGGTTAGAATGGAGTGGAGTGGGATAGAATGGAGTGGAGAGGTGTAGACTGGAGAGGAGTCGAGCAGAGTGGAGTGGCGTGGGGTAGATGTGAGTGGAGTAGAGTGGGTTGAGGTAGATTGGAGTGGGGTGCAGTGGGGTAGATTGTGGTAGATTAGAGTGGATTGGAGTGGTGTAGATTGGAGTGGACAATGATAGATTGGGGTAGAATAGAGTGGGGTAGAATGGGGTGAAGTGGGGTGGATGGGGCAAATTGGAGTAGATTGGGGTAGAGTGGAGCAGAGTGGGTAGAGTGGATTAGGTTGAGTGGAGTGGGGTGATTAGGGTAGATTAGAGGGGAGTAGAGTAGATTGTGTTACAGTGGGGTAGTTTGGGGTAGAGTCGGATATATTGGAGTGAAGTGAGGTAGGTTAGAAGTAGAGTGGGGTAGACTGTGGTAGATTGGAGTGGGGTAGATGTAGAGAAGTGGAGTGGGTTCGATTGGGGTGGAGTGGGGATGATTGGGGTAGAGAGGAGTGGGGTAGATTGGGGTAGAGTAGAGTGAGGTAGATTGGAGTGGGGTAGACTGGGGTAGATTGGACTGGAGTAGATTGGGGTAGATTGGAGCGGAGTGGGGTAGATTACTTTTATAAATGGCAGGCATTTATTTGGCTGGTCTATTATCTATCTTGGATGCAAATCTAAAGACACTTTTCCTCAATTTATTGAGCTGCTGTGTTTCAATATTTCTTAGGTGCCTCCAATTGCCAATGGATTGCAGGCCCAGATAAGTAAATGTTGCTACGCTGTTAATTTGGGCACCATTGATGTTCTGGAAACGTGTCTTTAGTGTTCCTTTTCCACAAATCATAATGAAAGATATGCTTAGGGTAGCTTTTAGATCTTTGTTCCATGAATAAAGTAAAGCAGTTGATGAGATGTTGCAGACCATTTGCTGTCCTAGCCATTAAAAAGCATCTACTGCGTAAAGTAAAACTGGAATAGGTTCGAAGTCTCACCCTAGGTAAATCTTTATATTTTGCATGCAAATCTTTTTCAATGCAACTAATATTTAATGTAAATAGAAAGGGTGCAAGGACACATCCTTGTCTTACCCCTCTCCTAACCTTGAAATGGGATTCTCCATTCGGACCATATAGAAAGCTAGCAGCCACACTTTGATGCAGTCGACAAATTAACCCGAAGGATTTTATAGTTTGCCATTGTTTTGCGTGGTCAACACAATCAAAGGCACCGCTAAGGTCCATAAACTTAAATCTAGATGCCCTTTCTTAGCTTTTGTGTATATACTGATAAGTAAATTCAAATTAAGGTACTGTTCTACTATACCAATACTCTTTCTATATCCATACTGAATGTCCAAGATGATCGAGTTTTCCTCTGCCCAAGATTCTAATTTCTCCAATCGTAACCTCCCTAATAACTTTACAGACAAATCCAGCAGGAATATGGGTTAGTAGCATTTGGGTTCAGACCTGCCTCCCCTTTTAATAATTGGTACAAAGATAGGCTCTGCCCAGGTGAGTGGGAAGACCCCACCAGCGCTGCATTAAGCATGTCTGTTAAAATTGGTGCTCATAAATCTATGGTGTTCTTGTTCAAGTCCAACGGGACACCATCCACACCTGCTGCCTTCCCTTTACTACTCTTATGTAGAGCAGCAATGACTTTGTTCACCTCATAGATTATTATCCTATCTGAGAGTTGATAGTTTTTTAGGTGTCTCAATATCAGTGACATTCCAAGAAGGGTTAAATATTGCGCTATAATGATTAACCCAATCTTGTAGTATAACCATTAAATTTATAGTAGAAGCCATTTTTTCTTTAAAAAGTGGAAAGTTTATAGTTTTCGAGAATAGAATTTTATCGTTTATCTTGCTTGCCTTAAAAAGTCTCCTCGGTGACTCTTTCCATTTTTGTTTTTCCTATGATCAATGATTTGTTTACATCTAAGTCTAAATAGGCAAATTGCAACTTTATCTCTTGGCAACGCAAAGGATTTCTCAAAGTTTTTTATGTGCTTGAGCGCATGCATGATCAAACCAGTCGATTTTGTTAACACGGATTTTGTTGAGGCACAAATTACATCAAAGGTAAGTATAATTGCAGAGTTATCAACTTTCGTTATCTAAACATGTAAAAACGTCTGGCTATGAGTACTTTAATTAAGGAAAGGAACTTGGTAGGATCTACTCCTGCCTACTTTAACCTTGTCCCATCAGGTCTTACAACCTCAGTGTTTTGATACTGATTTTTCTAATCAGATTACCCATGTTAATTCTTTTGCCAACTCTCAAATGAGGGAGGCATGTAGTGGTGCGCGAAACGTCGCTGTCCATGATAGAGAACATTCAAGAGAGCCTTTAAGGGATGTTATGAGGCATGTTAAAGCAGCACCAGCAAGCTTAAACTCACAGTTTGAGGGAGTGATTAATGAATCCTCTCCTCCAATTAGGATTTATCTAGCACTAAGTTCCTATATACCATATACTCCAGGGTCCTGAGAGGTGGCCTGAATGGAAATATAAAACAATACCTTGGTTGTCTATGAGGGGTGGTACCATTCAATATGTCTATAATGAAATACTCATGGTGAGGAAGGTCCCATGGGTAGGTAGGTCTAGAAAAACTAGAAAAACTTGCACTGGAGACTACATAGTGGTACATTTTCACGATCAAAATTTGTAGGTTACCTTTTAAATAGGCTCTCTTATAAAACCTATCAAAGGCTTGGTTCCGGGACAAATATCAAACATTGGGATACGACCTCATCGCCTTTGCTACCTATCCACAGTTTTATTGAGCTTTTCCCATATGGTTGTCCAGATCTGATTAAATGGATTTATAAAATGCAGTGTACTTTAACTGGGGTTCATGTAAATATAGAGCCTATGGTATTGGTCGTAAATTAAATTCTAGATTTAATAGTAATCCCATCTGCTCTACTCTGAGATGTCCATTTATAGCAATCACCAAGTCGTTCCAAAAACATCCTTCCCGTTGTTGATGTGCTATCAGAAAGAAAGCTCTCAAAACAATGAATATCTTGCATTTCAACAGTTACATTAAGTGCCTCACTTCTAACGCGACTCACTCTGCTTGTGATACTCTGCAAGGAACAAACCAGAATCCCTTTTAAATAAATCCCCTTAGAATATATATAAATTGTAATTTGTAAAGCAGCGACTGGATAACCATATAAAGCAGCAGGCATTGTATCCCCTTTGTGCACTCCAAGAAGGGGAGGTTACTGAGAAACCTAAGTACAGTAAATGAACTCTTACTTAATAAACCTCAAAAAGCCATATGTGCTTTGACCAGTATAATTTCACAATGTGATTTCCAAGCAATTACATTTAATTAAACCAAAGGATTGCCATCCTCAGGCTCAATGAGCTGCATAACACATTTGCGTTAAGACCTAACAGCCAAGCAAGTAGTTCTTGATTTGAAAAAGGCCAATGGTTTAGCAGATGATGAGAAGGGGTGTGACTAGACAATATATAGCTTTGGTTTTAGCCTAAACCCCGCCCTTGATTCTGTATGTGTAGGCAGGCTTGATAAACCAGGTAAAGTACTTAAATCCCAAGCACAATTGCATCCGCACCCCTCATGATAACGTCCCTAGTACCCTACTGACCTTGCTCCTTGGTTACAGTTTTAACATTCATCTCCCTCTTACGTTCATCTGGATCATCAACAATTCCCCCGCCCAATATGACCCACTAGGTGTATGAAGTTCCACCTGTCGGCTAAAGTTTTAAGTTTGCCTAGTCCCTTGCACACGTACTTTCTATCGGTAACAGCCTACACACCTTTATCATCCCATGCTTGGACGCAATTCTAATCCTCTAGGCACTCTGAACTTTACCTGCCGCATCTGCACATTCATGGTCCGCCCTAAATGATTAATTAGGTGCACGAAGGCATATCAGTTGACCACGGTTTAGGTGTCTAGTTCCTTGCACACTGACCTTCTATCAATAACATCTAATGCACCTTACTCACCCTGCACTCAGACGTAGTTTTAGGCACTTCGTACTTTACCCTCTCCATCAGTACTTTCATGGTTTTATTGGCTTTTTACACATGTATTTTTTTATTTTAATGTATTCACTGTGTACAGTACTGCAACGGTTTTAATGACCAAGCAATAAAGATTACCTACAGTTCTTGGTTTAGTGCAATTGTTCTCATGTCTTTCTGCTCTGAATGCAAATGAGAGCATTAGTTCAAATTGTTTGGCACTGTTGAGGATCTGTATTTTTACTACTAACACAGGTATCCTGTAGCCCTATATATCTCCAGACCGAGCATAGGTGTTGCATAGTTCTAACAGGAATCCTTACTTGTTTATGTTGAGACCCACGCCCATTCTATTAGTGGCATGCTTCATCATCGGGTCTCATCCTGGTCCCTAAAAACCAGGATGGGTACAACCCTATTACAGATGGCAGTTAAGGATAATACCTGATAGGGTCTAGTTATATAAAAAAATACCTTAGCAACACCTGATATTCCTTTATTATTGGTGTCCTAAGTATGGATAAAAACTGTTATTTTTATTTGGGTACCTAATCCTCCCTACACCCTACTCTTTTCTGTCAACATGTTTCAGCCCTTTGGTAAGCGGTCTGTAAGGATCCTGGGCTTTCATCAAGACAGGTCTTATCCTGTATGAAGTTGGTTATGAGTCAATAGATGTCCTCTACATATCAGTCAGACTCATTGCATGTGAACAGCCACAAAAACACATGCAGGCCTATTTGCTGCAATGTAGGAAAGACATTTTAGTGCCTAAAGAGATAAATATGGGTCATTTTGCATATCATTATGCTTGTGTTCCAACCTTCCATAGGTACATTTGAGAAGCACTATTTTTTTGGACAGGGCAAACTAGCATGCCAGAGGATGCATGGTTAGAAAACCTTTTTATATTGGGAATCCCATGCATCCACTAGACAAACAACACATAGAATTCTGTGATACACTGCACAGTAAACTTAAGTGCAACACAGTTGGGGAGGAACCCTTTTCATAGGATATTAGCATGCATTCATTTAGGCAAACATCATATGTAGTCAGGGTCGGCTTTAGCGCTGGATGCGCCCGTGGCGATAATCTTTATTGGCGCACCCCCTGCCCCATTTACCTCCTTCTCTGATTTCCTCACTACCACCTGGCAAAAGTGACCATCATCTCTCCATAGCCCCTCTCCCACATACATTTCATTTGTTTTTAGGCACTGGTAAAGGCTGGCTTTACTAATCCACATGACTATCCACATTAAATACAGATCTGTTCTTTGCAACAGGCATATTAACCCTCTGCGCTATTTTATGGTGAGTCAAAACTGGTACTAGACAAAACTCCGATCTCTCCCTCTAGCAAGAACATTAATCACAAGAGTTATCTTGAATGTTTTTTTTTTTGCTACCTGAAAGCTGGACGCAAACAGGAGCTTTTAAATGTAAGTAATGCTAAACACAGCGCCCCCCCCTTCAGGTCAGCGCCCAGTGCAGCCACACCAGTCGCATTGCCCTAAAGCCAGCCCTGTATGTAGTATGTCACACACTGCACAGCAAACATAGGTGAGACACTACTTTATTGAGAAATTGCAAAGAAAGGCTCACCCTAAAACGTTAAGGGTGCTGCTCCATAGAAAAGCGCAGATGGCACGTCTATGAAGTCACACTCTGTTGAGGAAGGCCTTGAAAAATCATAACATTTTACTGGACCTGCAAGTCGAGTAATTTGAATAATCCACTCGACCTAACTGTAATGTACTTTACCCGTAAAGTGGTCTCAAATTGTGTGACCGTTGGCAATTATTTTATTTTACAGAGTCGCCTTTTGCTTCATTCTCACATATGAGTGCACCTTCAAATATAAGAGTTCAGCATTTCTGCTGTACAAAACAAAATTCTTTTGTTTGATTAAATAGACAAAATGTTTGCTCCATGTGTAATAAGAATCTAGCCTACATATAGGGTACACATGATACCTGACTTGCCTCTCAGTTGACTAATAGCATTGTCATCAGGGCAGGGGCAGGAGTGTTTCTTAGTTCATGTTTAAACACTCACTTTTAATAAATATATTACTAAAGCATGATGTGGTAGTGTACTGTCAGGCAGTAAATTTCAAGAAATGGCCAAAAACCTTCTCACTACCTAGCAGCTTTACTAATAAAACTATATAGTGTATTGACAAAAATCTGTGAAAATTAGGTTTCAGAAACATATTTATCTCTTGCACATCACCACGTAAAGTGTTCTGATTTGTTTTTCATCCTATTAAAATATTTTTTTCATCACACAAGTACAAAAAATGGGCTTTTATACCTGCTGAAATATATTTTGAAATGTTTGTACAGTTAACTTATTAGCTATTTAAATGTGTGTTAGGAAAACACTGATACCCTACAGTTTTTCATTTCACACTTTGTACAGCAGGTCAGACATGTCACTTTACAAAATACTGGAACTCTGCAGTCAGAGAAGGAAAATATATTGTAAACTTACTTCTGACCTCTGTTTCCAAACACAGAGCAAACCTGACAAGATAAAACAAGATGTAAAGGTATCTTTATTGCTCCTTCACTTTCTGGCTGAACAGAACACCTGTTCTTTGTCAACAGGTGAGTAGGTCTAAAATATAGCTCGACTCGCGATAGCGAGTGGGCGAGTAGATTTATCGATGCCTGTGAGGTATGCTAGGGTTACTATGAAATGAAAGTGAAGCTCGTGAGTCAACAGGCCACAAACTTATTTGTAAAGGAACTTGATTCTAAAGATAAGCCAAAATCAGGTATCCTACTCACTGTATCAAGGGTACCATGCCGGTAATTAACCTACAGCTTCACCCAGCTGCAATCTTGGCCGTACATTCACGGTTGTGATGTGTTTTAAAGCGCCATCTTGCCGGTCCCTTACTGCTCCGAGTGGAGTGTTGGTCATGTGATGCGTCATAACGTCATGACATTCATGAAAGTTGTAGAAGTCAAAAAGTTTAATAGAGCAGAGGAACCCTTGTGTCCCTACACCTCATGGTGTCACAGGAAATAAAGGCACTCTCAGCCTTTTACTTCCAGAGTTTTTATTATTGCTTATAGAAGCACTAAGGGTAGTTCCTACATTTATATCTTTATGTAAAGGGTGGTTTGGACTAATGTCAAGGTGCAGAGGCAGACTCTTAATTAAAATATTATGTATAGACTGATCTCATCAGAATCACATCAGAACTCATTATTATTATGGAAGTTAGTAGTGCCGCTTGGGTCTAAAAGGCCCCAGGGGCACCGAAATCATGAATTTTCCAGTTGGGGTTATAAAGAGTTTAATTGATTCCAAGGAATGTCATCGTTAAGGCCATCAATATGTCTTCAGTCTGTAAATCCAGCACTGTTACCTTTCCAGTAGGGTTTTTGACATATTTGATTTGGTTGTAATTTTTTCAATCACAGTAATGAAAAGATCATTTTCTGAATGTCCTTCTGTGAGAAAGTCTGCAGTCATTTTTTTGCTGTTTCGTAGACATCTGATATTGCTACGGTGTTCACTTGTTCTCACTTTTATCTTCCTAGATGTCATCCCTATGTACACGAGTTTACATTGGCATCATATCATGTAAATAACGTCTGGAGACTTGCAATTTGTATGATGGTGCTGTTCCCTTGGTTTAGGGAGACCCAGATCTATATGCTAAGTAGGTTCTGTGAAGTGGCATACTGAACCATTCCCACAGGTGTAGTGTCCCATAAGTGGCTCCATGCTCCATAAAGTATTCTGAACGGGTACCAGTGGATATTTTGGTCTAGTATGTACAAGCATGTCTTATAAACTGGTGTTTCCCTTATAGGAGAGCATCGGTTTGTCAAGGGATATTCTGTTGGAATTTTAAATATGCCACTGTTTTTTACTTATACGCTGTACTTGATTTGCTGTAAGTGATAATGCACATAATTGTTTGGGCTCTTCTGCCCCTCCCTATGATTGTATTTAGATCTATTTTAGCTTTTTCTTTTATGCCTTTGGGGTCGCATCTGTCTTCCAATTGATCTGCCAGTTTACTTGCCTCTGTATTGTAGTAGGCTACTTAGGAACAGTTTCTCCTTGTTCTTAAGAATTGTCCGATGGGTACATTCTCTCTTAAGGTTCGAGATGTGTACTCTCAAAGAGTAATAAATTGTGCTTATCAGTTGGTTTATTGTACACCCTAATGTATAATCTCCTTCCATCTGCTGTTATAGTGAGATCTAAAACGAGACCTCCTGATTACAAGTGGAGGATATAAATCGTAAGTAGGGGTTCTGTTTATGAAGCCATTTTATAAATTCCACTGTTGATTACAAGGGGAACTGGTGCCTTAAATGACCATTCCTCCCCAAGAAGAATATTTTCAAACACTACCAGACTTTCCTCTTGGGGTATGAGTATAAAGAGCTTCTATGTCTATACATATCATTAACTCTGTAATAGGATCAAACTCAATATGCTTTAATAGGTTCAGCATAGGTTTTGTGTCTTGGATGAATGATGGCATGGTACTTACCAAGGGTCGCAGGAACCAATCCACAAAGGGAGAAAGGTTCCAAAATAGAGCCTGGATCCAAAACTATAGAATGGCCTGGTGGCGAATCTCTTTGCTTATGTATTTTGGGCAGCATACAAAAATATGGAATCCAAGGGTTTTCCAAAGTGAGGAACTCTGCCTCTTTCTTGTTGATCAAGTCGTGAGTTACAGCTTCCACTATTAAGGTTTTAATAGTCATTTGTAATCTCCTAGTGGGGTCTGGGCTCAATACTCTGTAATTCCTGGCATCTGAGAGGAGGTTCATGCAAGCTTTATTCTAGTCACCTCTAGTCTGGAGAACTATAGCACACCCCTTATCAGCTGGTTTGATTTCAAGAGCTCTTCTATTTTTTAAAGATTCTAGGGGATCATTCAGAGTCAAGTTATGATAGTGGACTTGTCTTGTATCTAGAGTTTAAACATCCTTAATAATAGCCTGCTCAAAGGCTAGGATTTGTGGTGGTACTGGGGACAGGTGAGACCCGATGAGGAAGCATGCCACTAGTAGAGTGGGTGAGGGTCTTAAAATAAACAAATAAGGATTCCTGGTAGAACTATTCAGCACCTATGCTCGGTCTGGAGATAGGGCTATAGGCAGGGACACTGGAATAATGCAATTGTGGGGTTGCAGTGATTTTCGCATAGTAATAGATTTCCCGCATTTGCCACATAATCCATCATCTGCCGTATAATCTGCAGATTAAAAAAAAAAATAGTTTCTAGCTCAGAATGTTCAAAAGTTACTAAAAATGCGGCAACATTTGTTACCGCTCAGAGGAAGGACCTTTGCAAAGCTGGACTGGTCACATTTATGTTGCTCTACTGCAATAGTTGGATGTTAAACTGTTACTAATGAGATAAAACCAATGCCCACATAGTGTTACTAAGTTTAACAATTATTAAATAATGAAGTAATGCTATTACAAAATGTGCCACATAATTTGCCTTTTCGAGCCACATAATTTACTCAACCCTGCCACATAATTTGGCCCTGTCCTGCCGCATAATTCCAGTGGCCCTGGCTATAGGATAGCCGTGTTGGTAGTATTTATACAGGGAGAGTGTATCCTATACTCCCAGTAGAAATTCTTCCCTTCCCTGCCATAACGTAGGTGTGCCAAATTAGGGGGGTCTTTTGTGTAACTTTGATCTGCATTTTTAACCTTTTCCTTTTTGCTAATTTGAAAAATGAAAACTGAAACAAACGATATGCAACATGATACCTGGTTTCCCATTATTTTTTTATTAAACCCACTGTTACTGAACAGACATTCCAAGTACACAACAAGCGGAAAACGTGAAGAAAAACGCAGTGATTTATCTGAACACAAAACAGACGTAATTCAAGTTTGCATAGAGACAAAATCCTTCCCCCCTCAGTATATAACTGAAAGCCTTGCTTTCTTGCGCATTAATTGTAGACAGGGCGCATTGCGCCTTGCTTTGCAAAATGTGCAAAAAAATGAAATGTGCATCTTTTATAGGAAGTGGCCAATTTGAGGACATGTGGCACTTGTATTCATTTAGATGAAAGACACTGAATGGCATCCTATAATGAACCCACTTAATTTATTTGAAATGTGTTTAGTTAAATAATGTTCTAAGTACATATGCCGTGGTTTATTTACGACAAGTAGCTAGAAAATGAAAATAGCCCCCATTGGAAACATGCCTCTAATACCACCGAACAGTAAAATGAGCAAACACAACCTTCCTTATGAGAATTCCTTTCACCTTTTAATCTTCCTTCCATGATCCATCCATTCATCCATCTATTAGCCCTTCATCTAATCTAATCACCCATCCATCTGTCCATCTCTCCACCTTTCCATGCACCTATTATCAACATCTGTCCATCAGTCAATCCATTTAAATGTCCAACCTTTCACAGACCTACCTATCAATATATTCATGTATCCATTCATCGCCCATCCTTTAACCCATCCACTCCTTCAACTTTCTCCATCTGTTCAATTGCACTTTCTTCTGTCAAACCTTTCACTCTTTTATCAAAATTTCCCCCATCCATCTATTCCCATGCTTTCACCCTTTCATCCGTTCACTCTTCCCCATCACCCTTTCTCCCTTTTTATTTCTTTCCATTCATGTTTTCTTCCTGCCTTCCTATCTCCTTTCTTTTTTTACTCATCCTTACCTTTTCTTTCCTACCTTTCTCTCTAATGCTAATTTAATCAATTCATCCCTATCGCTCTGTTTTTCCACTATTTTACTTATTTTTCTTTGTTTCCTTCTCTGTGCATGCCAGCTCACGGCCTAAAATCCAATCTCATGTATTCCCTAACAGTGATTGTTATAGGCATTTTGTCTGCATACCTGCAGACAGAAGAGGTCTATAAATACCTAATTTTCCAGTCCATATGGCGAGTGGCAGTCCATGCTTAAGCTGCTACAATCGGGGCTTCCCTACGCCACTGGTTTATAATGATGCCAATGGATGGATTTATACATCTTATTCTGTTAAATAAGTCTACAGCGGCCTTTGCTACCCAGTGGGTGTGAACAGAGGCTGCAAACTATGTTAGCACAAATTCTAAAAACTAGTCGCATTGCCTTTGTGCATATAATTCGACTTTGTTACTTTTAGCTGCAGCAATGCATGCTCATTTTATTAGTGTTAACAGAACTTTGTTGGCTGAAAACATATCTAGTTTGGTTTTCTCGACAGCTTTTGATAGGGTTGACAGACCATCTCTCTAGAGGAAACTAAAGGAAATAGAGATGCCGGTTTCACTTTTGAGTCTGATAGTAGTGCTACACACTTCAATATGGTGTAAAGTCCAGATGGGAGGTGACAAAGGCCTGACTCACAAGATCACCACTCAGAATGGTCTAAAGCAGGGTTGCCTATTAGCTCCCCTCTAGTTCTTGCTTTATATAAGCGATCTACCAGAGATTTTCCAAAATGTAAATAATTTCCCTCCTAAAGTAGCTTCAGAAAATATACATGTGTTGATGTATGTCGATGATGTGGTACTCTTTGATCTTACCCCGTTGGGCTTACAGAGAAATACAGATGCCCTCACAAAATATTCAGAAATGAACTACCTAAAGGTGAATATCTCTAAGACAAAGGTAGTCCCATTTAGGGGTAGGAAACACCATACCCAATATAAATGGAAATTAGGTGATAGATCAGTTGAGGTGGCAAAAGCCTATACTTATCGCGGGACGGTGTTTTCGCAAACCCTAGAAGTCCATTTCCACCCACATCAGATGAACCAAAAAGCAGTAGCACATAGAAATGCACTAAGGAAATTTTACTCCTATTCAGGCAAGAGGCAATCTCAAGCTCTTTTACAAGTTTATAGGGCAAAAATTACTCCAACCTTAATCTATGCTACAGAGTATATTCCCATAGCTAGACGGAACATACTGAATAACAGCGAAGGCAAACTATTACTGCAAATAATCCAACTGAGTCAGGCTGTTCCAGTACAGATCCTTTGCTTAGAACTCGCTATAGTAGATGCATTCTCAATAGCGCTAGCCAACATAATCAGATAGGCTTTTAAACTATTACATGCCGAAGAAGGCTCTTTATGGGCCTTATTGAAACACAAAACTTTTAAGTCAGGGAAAAAATATGATACTTTCCAAACAAATTTTAAGACAGCTTTAGAATATTTTCAATGTACGGAAACCATCCTTCAATCCTGGTCCCCAGTATACCTGAAGCACTTTTTGAAAATATGACTCCCCGATTAAGCTATGAGCTTGATAAGGCACACTGCCTTCAACTATCTCATTATAAATCATTCACCTCTACTATTGAGTTTATGTTTATGGATTTGTAGAGCGCGTAGCTGCCCGTAGGCTTCCCAGCGCTAGGAGAAAATAACAACGGTGGGCTTAGTCAGATCGTCAGGAGGGATTTTAGGGAAAGAGCAGTGTTTTAAGTCTCTTCCTGAAGGCTAGTTGGTCAGTTAGCATGCGTACATCTTTGGGCAGTGAGTTCCAAATTTTGGGAACCAAGCGCCGAAAAGATCTTCCTCCCCATCTAGCTCTATTTATTTTGCCTTGCTGCATGAGAAAGTCTGAGGAGGATCTTAGGTCCCTGCTTGGGATATAGTGTGCAACCAGCTTTTTTATTAAGGCAGGTCCTCTATTATTCATGGCTCTGTGGGCGATACAGGTTGCTTTAAAGGTGATCCTTGCCTGAACTGGGAGCCAGTGTAGAGTCTTCAGCGCTGCCTTGGCTGATTGCTTTCTCGGAATTTGGAGCAGGGTCCTTGCTGCGGCATTTTGTACTACCTGCAGCCGATGAATGACATATTTTGGTGCGCCAAGATATAGGGAATTCCCGTAGTCCAGCTGCGACATAACCAGAGCTTGTACCACCGTTCTGCGGGATTGTATAGGTAGGATGGGTAGAATTTTTCGGAGCATATTGAGTATTCCAAAGCATTTGCCTGATAGTTTCTTTGCTTGGGTCTCCATACTTAGATTTTCATCTAGCCAGATTCCTAAGTTTTTTATGGCCGTCTTGGGGGTTGGGGGTTCCCCTAACTGGGTTGGCCAGCTGATGGTGTTCCTGGGTACTGTTTGGTTTCCCAGGAACATAAGCTCAGTTTTATCTCCATTTAGTTTCAGGGAGCATTTACACATCCAGTCCGCTATCCTTGACATGCAGGGACCTAGATTATTGTGTATGGACTGGGGGTCATTCGTCACTGACAGTACTAATTGCGTATCGTCGGCGAATGACACTATGGACATGCCAAATTCTTGTACTATCTCTGCCAATGGCTGCATGTACACATTAAAAAGTGTAGGGCTTAGTGCAGAGCCCTGTGGGACCCCGCATGATAGTTGGAAGGTGTCTGAGAGATGTTCCCCTTCCATCAGTTGGAAGGATCTGTCTTCCAGGAAAGAGGTTAGCCACTTTAACGCTGTACCTGTGATGCCTGCATCCCTTAATCTATTGATCAATGTGCAGTGTTCTACCGTGTCAAACGCGGCGCTCAAATCCAGTAGCAGGATGGCCGCTGTGCACCCCTGATCTAGGACTTTCTTCAATTCCTCAGTTACCACCAACAGAGCTGACTCAGTGCTATGTTGGGGTCGGATTCCCATTTGTGTATTGTGGAGCCTTTGGTTGTCTTCTAGATATTGGGATAGAGTCTGGTTCACGCTTTTTTCGGCAATTTTGCCTAGCAGTGGTAGAAGGGAAATGGAGCGGTAATTTGCAGGTTCTGCTGGATCTAGCTGTGGTTTCTTTAGTAATGGCCGTATGATCGCGTGTTTCCAAGATTTTGGGATCAGGCCTTGGGACAGGAAAAGTGATATCAAGGCTGCTGTGGCTGTTTTTGCTATTGTACCGGCCTGTAGCAGGATATCTGGCGTAATTGGATCTTGGGGAGAACCAGACTTGATCTTTAGCAGATTAGAGGTGAGGACATCCACATGTACCGTTTTAAAATGATCTAGTCCCCTTCCTAAATTGGTGCTCAGATTTCCGTTCGTGTTGGTGTAAGAGTCAGCTTTCAAGGTGTTTCTATTTTGTTGCAAATTATCATACAGTGTCATACCTTGTTTTTAAAAAAAGTCGCCATCTGATTGCATCTTTCTTTGGATGACGGCTGGGGTTTCAATTCTTGATTAGCGGTTGTTAGGGAGCGCACTACTTTGAATAATTCTTTGGAACAATTCTGTGCCCCATTGATTTTCTCTTCAAAGTATTTGGCCTGGGCCTGAATCATCTCCCTATGATATTGTCTAATAGCTCATTTGTATTGGCTTTTGATAGTGGGGTCATAATTTTTCCTCCACTGTCTTTCCATTTTTTTGCAGGATTTTTTTATCAGGATTAATTGTTCATTAAACCATGGCGCTTTGTTCCTCCCCTTGAGCTTGTTATGTCTGATTTTCTGTGGGTGCTGAGCGGCGACTTTGTTAAGCCAGTTGGCCCATGATTTATCGGCATCTTCTACATCACCTGTCAGAACTGGGGCTTGATCCTCAAGTTCAACCCTCATGTTGTCAGGTAAGGTTTTTGGCCATTTATTCCTAATCCCGGATGATTTAGGAATGGAATGTTGTATCTGTAATTTTTCAAGTGTGAACGGGATGAAGTAGTGGTCTGACCATGGTATTGGTATTGGTGTCCCTATCTTTAGATTACCGTCATTTGAGAAGATGGCATCCAGTATATGCCCTTTTACATGCGTGCTAGTGTTTATCAATTGTTTCAGTTGCATGGCCTCCATGTTCTGAATTAATCTTCTTGTTGTGGCATTATCTGGTTTATCTAGATGGAGATTGAAATCCCCCAGTATCGTGGTGGTACCCTTGCAAGCCACCATATCTGCAATTAGATCGGGTAATTCCTCAATAAATGGAGAGGCGGGGCCTGGTGGTCTGTATACAAGTGTGCCTGAAAAAGAACTATTGGGTGAGAGTCTACGGCTGAATTGTACTGCCTCACTGTTATTCGTGATATTTGGAGCGATTACACATTCTAAATCATTTCTGTATAAGATTGCTACACCACCTCCTGTTTTTCCCACCCTATCATGTCTCTGTATGAGGAAATCTGGGGGTAACGCTTGGACTATGTCAGGGGACAAACCGTCTTTCAGCCATGTTTCAGTCATGAACAAGACGTCGAGTTCTTCGTTCTCTATTAGCAATCTGATCTCTGCGGTGTGTGCTGGTAAGGATCTGCTGATAATCAGGCCCATTTTCCATTGTTTACACTTTGTGGAACTGTCTGTGTTCCCTAGCCCTTCAATCTTTCCTGTCTTAAACTTAGTCAGGCAAAGTGGACAGGACAGGTCCTTATCTATCAAGCTTGTTGGAGAAAGAATCAACTTGCAATGAGTTCCTCCAGCGTATCTCAGTGAGACTAACTTTTCCCTGTCATATGAAATGAGCTTACAATTACCTGGATCGATTCCGGCATAATTCCTGGCCCTTGGCCGTGTCCGGATGCGGGCGGGCGCAGACGGGCTTGCCTTAGGCGCGCTCGCTGCGCGTCCGCCATAAATAGGTGTTTCCCCAATCAACTAGAGCGCTGACCCGTCCCTCGTTCCCCACGAGGGCGGATCCTCCCAGCTGTGCTCGCCTGTGCTGCCCCGCCCAACTAGCCGATCTACTGCTCGGCGCGAGTCGGAATTCCCACAGTGAATGCGCAGTCAAATTCAATTAAACAGTTTTAAAAGTTGATTTTTAAAAACACAATTAATGTTAAAAGCATTGATCTAAAAAGCGTCTGAGTAGTTAAAAACAATTCCGCTACAATCATTCAGAACTCTCTGGCTTCATAGAATTGTGCAAATACGCAGTGTCTCTCCCGGTACACTCTAGTACCGTGTTACTGACCTGTGTCAGTTTCTCCCTCAACAATATGTAAGATTTACCTTGGAGCATAGTATCAGGAGACGTATCATCATGCTGCGACTAGGCATACTCCCTTTAAAAGCTTATACAAGAAGTTGGAGTAACCCAGATAAAGATAGTGGGGTTTGCGACAAATGCAATCACGGAAGCCAGGATCTAACACATGTTCTAAGTTTATGTTCCAATAAGGAGGTAGTAGAGGCTAGAAATCATTTTATAAAACCTATTGTTTCTAGACATAACCTCTCCTCCACCACTGATCTGATCACTTTTTAAAAAAAAACACCTAATGAGTTTGTTTGTTATAAATTGTATACATTTATGAAATCTATTTTATTTATGTTTTAAAATGAGTTTTTTAAAATATGTGTGTAGAAGAATTTTACATAAAGAGATGGAATTACGTATCTAGTATTATTTCTGATCTCGTAAGAGATCTAAATCAATAAAATTGAATTGAATAGTTTGGTTTTATGTTACCACACACAAATTCATTACTTATAAAGGGGCGCTTTTTCAGTGCCATATATTATCCAGGAATTTTCACTTAGGAGCCAGAACTCTGTGGGAGCGCACGGGTTCCCTGCTCTCTCCTCTGCTTATTTCTCACTATTCTTTTGAATCCCCTTCCAGCTCCCAGTTTTACGTATTTTTGCATTTGTTTTAATTGTTTTCTTTTTATGAAAGTGCTGCTGAGCTACGTGCTTCCTTTATTTGTGCATGCCAAACTATTGCCTTTGCCAATGCTTTTTTCATTTCCACCCCCATGGACATGTGTGCATTCTGATGCATGCGTACGCATCGGCAGCTCCCTTGGAATTGTTTTTCTTTTAAAGGAAACCTATTGCATGATTGGCCTCGGTGTGTGCACATGTCTCATGATGCATGCATTCACATGCGAACGACATTGAAGACTTAATTAGCAAAGTCCTCTGGTCAAGACCTATTGGTTTGCCAATGCTAATTTTATCTGTCATCTAGCATTGTCTAGCAACATTACAAAGATGATGGCCTAAATTTAATCATATTTGTCTGGGAGTTAGTAGCTTTTTCTAGCAACATTTCTAGGTTGATGGACCCTACTAGTATTACCCTGAACTCAACATATCAACTGCAGGAGAATCCCTAATACTGCTAACCAGAGGTTCGATATACAAAACTTAAAGAGTTGGGGATAATGGGCAGGTGTGTTGAGCTCCAGCTGAATAAAAAAATGTGGGACATAAAGTTTGATTAAAACACAGGGACGTGGCGGGTAGGTACTAAAATGTCTATATTACTGAGAGAAAGGTACTCAGGAAATAATTCCAACTCCTTCTACAAGAAATACCAGGGACCCCAGTTGCACACATCATTCTGGTCCATAAGATTATAGGCCTGAGGGCACCTGCTCAGTTTTGGCTGCATTTATGAGAGTACTGATAAGATTACAGTGGTCGGTAGTGCTGATCAGTTTGCAAACTTCTCTTATAAAAAGGGGTTTCATGGCTGTAAACCTTAGTGAAATGGATAATGCTGCATGAACACAGATTGGTTGTGGTTACAAATATTGGGAATGAGATTGATAAATACATTACACCTACTGAGCGCTAACACTTGTAGAGGAGGATCTACCTGAAGCACACACTCAGGTATGTACAGTGACAAGGATAGCATAGTCTTATCCATACATAGACTGGGATAGTCTTGTGTGGTTACAAATAATAACTAAAAAACTGAGACAGCACCCAAACATATCTGTGGAATTATAAAAATTATACCAAAGCACTCCACACAAAGTCCAAATGAATAAAAGTCCACCATAGTGTTGAGAGAGTTGAGCAATGTTTATTCTAGATGTGGTCCACAATTCAGTCCATAATTCCACAAGTAGCTTGATTGTGAACTTTATACAACAAAAGGCAGCTGACATGTGTTTCGTCACAATACAGACTTTTTCAAGGCTGCAACAGTTTCCAGAAAATAATGTTAAACATTCAACTATGTTGCAGCCAAATCAAAAAGAAATACGCCCAAAGTTGTCAGGAAAAGAGGAGATAGACAGGAAATAGTCCCAACACCTGGTATTCGTGCTGAAAGGTATCCATGAAGACAATGTCAAAAATGATAATGAGAGCAATGCATTGATGACCAATATGTCATATAAAAGTGTATATCTGCATGTAGACTCGAAATATAACCTCTGGTGAGAAAGGGCGTGTAGTACCACCTTAAACCAACATCACAAATGAATTGTGTCAAGAGCTTAATATTAACTAAGCCCCAGAACTAGCCTAGTGAAGACAATGAGTCAATGTCATATGTATTCATAAATATAAAAATATGATACCTAAGAAGTCACAAGGTTCGATACCTTCACGTCAGTCGTTGGGTATGTACATAATTCAGTTCAGGAAATAACGTTCCGACCAAGTATACAACAAAAGGTGTCACTGGGAAAGAGTCGAAAATGACAGTGAAAACATAAAAATATAAACTACCAGTAAAGCTATAACAAAGTAATAAATCTTCAATAAGTAAGACTTACATATTAACTCATTTGTTCCGTGAAATCACTGCACCATAAATAAATGATAAGACATAAGGACTTCAAAGGACTGAGCCCATGGGGGTAGAGCATGCTTTCCAAGAGTTCAATCAAATGTATTCACAGGTTGACATGATAAGCCTTCAGCTATGGCATAAAATTAAAAGTAAAATAAAGATTATGGATAGAAGCAATATTTCTATTAGAAGGTAAGTCTTTGCACTTAAAAAACAAATATCAAAACCACTAGCCTGTGTGTCCATTCAGCATCCGTCTCAAAGTGAATAAATCAGAACTAAAATGGTGCATGAATGCTAAAAAATCGTGTTGATCGGAAATCAACGAAGGACGCAAAGACAAGTGTTTCCTGAAAATATCTCCATCTTGGAAGGTGCAACAAATGTATGGATATAATGTAGTTCAAATGAGTAGATTTTCATGCATCACAAACAATAAGGCACCACTAAATAAACCAGACTAAAGTACCAAAAAACGATGTTGCTTGCCATTGTGCAATACTTGAATGCACAAATGTCCAAAAACTGAATATATTCAAAAAGTCATAAAGCTAGAAAATGCTGCCATCTTTGAAGATGCAACAAGTACATGTTTGCAGTGTGGTGTTGGACTATAACATGCATGCACCTCGAATAATGGTTACTACAAAGTTACCTAGTTAAGAAAACCCTAAAGCAAAAAACAATCACATATTCAATTTGCAGAACCATGAAGGTAGGTTTATAAGAAAGTAAGTAAATAAATCTTTATTCATTTTATACAAAAAACCATAAAAGCTCATCCCAATCGTAATCCTGTACAATAATTTACTAACATTCATTCATTCATAACAACATGTAAAAGCCTATACTTTAAGAATATTATAAAGTAATGAGCCTGTAGAATATATAATTCTAATCGATAAAATCTAAAAATGGACTAAAAAGCAAGTTATCTAATTCATGTCCACAACAGTTGGTAGTTAACCTCATAGACGCTTATATTTATCTTAATGAACTGACATGTACCAGATATCCTGACATAAGATATGAGATTCCGTTAGTTAACATAGTATAAACCACCACCTGCCAGTGCAGTGTATGGTCATTGTCATTGTTTTGTGAGAGATTTCATCTTCCGGGACCTTAGTCTCCATGCATACAACAGGAATCTGGACAAGGTAAAAACTAACCATTCAGTACGATCCGTTCTAAGAATTCGAATGGTATCTTTTAAATGATTTGTCGATAAGATACGACAAATGGGAAATAGCCATAATTTACCAGACCCCTTCCGCACTCTCAGAGATCGCTGGCAGGCAGACTTGGGGCAGCTCGACGAGGAAGACTGGCAGACCGCATTGATGTCCCCAAGAGAGGCAGCCATAAATCATCGGTTTCGATTGATTCAATTGAAAATTTTACACAGAACATACCTCACTGGAGTAACCCTAGCTAAAATAGGGACAAGACAAGTCGCACTCTGTTTACGTGGGTGTCACCAAGAAGCAACATTTTATCATATTCTATGGGACTGCCCCCAAATACGACCCCTGTGGGAGAGGGCCACGATGAAGATGCAAGACGCACTAGGGAAACAAATTACCCTAACACCACCACTGGGGATTCTAAATACTTGGGAGGCCACTGATCTGACAGAAATAGAGCAGCAATTAGCCACCCTGGGCTACACATTGGTGAAAAGAGCAATCGCTATGAAATGGGGGGCAGCGGATCGACCATTGACAATAGACTGGGTAGCGGAAATGGACAAGTGTATGATTGCTGAAAAAGATGTCTATAAATCCAGGGGATGTCCTAAAAAATGGGATAAAAAAATGGAGCGGGTGGAACGCGTATAGAGGAGAACTATGTGTTTCACCAACAGTGGAAATGGAAATTTCAAAATAGGGAGACCACAGGCATGCAATGATGGACTAAAACACTGTGCACTTTAAATGTTTATATAAAATTGTCTAATTTGTAATGGAATGTATGTAAATGTAGATCTGACTCTGACAAGGTAAAAATCAATAAACATGTTTATTAAAAAATAAAAAATAAAAAATGGGACATAGCCAGGTTTGTCTGATCGCAGTATATTCAGGACAAAAAAACAAGAAGTGTACTTCATTCTCTTGAGCTACCAGGCTGAGGTTATCTGGGGATGATTGCAGTTTGCTAATCACAACATCAACATCAAACATCAAAATGTAATCAATTATAGATGAGCTCACAGTACCCCTATAAGTTGGCAGCCCGGGGTCACTAATTCCACCCACGTCCATAACATTAATCAGGTCAAGTGGTGCGAGGTACGCCTCTAGCTCCTTGCCTCTAAGATCGACACCCTCTGTAATGCACTTATCGTTATGTGATTTGGGATGCTGGGTCAACCTAGCATTAAAGTCACCTGCTAGGCAAAAATACACGTGATGTACCTTATCAATGACCTTACCAAGTAGTGAATCGATATATTCAAACAAAGCAGGGAACTTCGTGTTCTGAGTCTTAACAACGTCACTATTCTAGAAGTTAACCAGATAAAGGCTCAAATACCCCATAAAAAGTACGACCTGAAAATCCTTTACAGGCGTTTCCAGAGCCTGAGCTTGACCACCGGTCAGCAGATTTATCCAGATAGATAGACCCCCTGATGCACGTTCAAACCGAGATGGTACAGCCAGCACACTGAAACAATGAAACCCATCAAACACCTGAGGCTGATGGTCCCAGGTTTCCTGAAACAACAGGATATCGTAGTTTCCAACAAAAAGCTGCTAAACCGGCAGCTGTACCTTGGAGCGGAGACCCGCTACATTCCAGCTTACTATGTTCAAGAGGGGTACATGTGTGTTAGAATTAGCAAAAGGTGAGGTGAAATCAGGAGGACGAGTTGGAGCCAAGGCCACCTTTCGACTTGCAACTGTTTGTCCCCCAGTCAGTCAATATCAGAGAGATCAGACAGGGCTGTAAATCTTTTCTTGCACTCCAAAAGTGGGTTGGGCTGTGGATAACTGTGCGTGAAGTGGGGTATTATTGGTTTATAGAAAAACCCCAGGGGTAATGTAACAACCCCTGAGCTACCATGATAGCCCTCCAAGTTCAACCTACATAGATTTCTCACGCATGCCGGTTCTCTAAAATTTACCACAATACAATACAATGTCCCTTTATGTTTTTACTTGAGGGCCCCACCCAGCCAACTCTACGTGACATTATAATCTCATTGTGCTCTATTACATTAAAGTTTTCATGTTTGCAAAGCCAGTGAGTTACCCTCTTACGCAATTGTTCCCATGATTCAAACTGGTTGTGCCTTAGGGTATATATAAGGAATCATGTCAACGCTTATAGAATGATCAGCGTATGAGGTTATCCTTCTTCGAACAATGCACTTTATAAATATAGCCAGTTTATTTTATTTTATTTTGCATCAGGCTTAGTTGATGTGAAGCAGTATTGCCTTAGTTAAGAATTTTAGATTGCCTGTCACTGAGAAAACCTTTGTTAGTATGTTGTTAGAATCTTGTCCTACTGACCAAAATCTATAACATCTTTTCAACCACTCCAGCCCCTCTAGAAGATCCAGAATGTAACACTGATTGATTTACATCTGAAACTGTTTTCCTGTTTAAAAGATCTTCTTTCCAGGCCTAACAAGCAAATTCCTAACCAAAGGTATAAAACTACTCCTTGGTTTTCAAAGAGGGTCGCCGGGCTATAACTAAACTTATTTTGGCCATCAAATTTCACAACCAAAGAAGTATTAGAGAAGCTAGACCATCTTGCAAGTACATCTTGAACAAAAGAAAAGATGCACAAAGCTAATTGACACACCCTATGCTAGAAGGGTAGTATATACCATGTGAGCACCATTCCACATTCTCAGTCTTTTCTAGTACAGGACCCCATTACTATATGTTCCAGGATATGCGATTGCTAAACCACAGCTACCCGGTTGTTAACTGTTGAATGCATAAATTAATGCCGGCCAATTTCAATTATAGTGTGTAGCATTCCATTCCATTGCTCTTTAGTTTGTCTGTGTCATTACACATGGGAATCAGTCATATGGAAATCAGTGCCAAAAGGAACAGTGGGGAGAGGAGTTGGCCTAACGGCTAGGTCGGTCGACCTCAAATCTGGGGAACCGGGTTCGAGTCTCGGCAAGGACGCGCAACATCCTGTGATTCTGGGCAAACCACTTAATCTCCCAGTAACTAACAAAAATGAATGTGTCCTCATGTAACGCAACTGGTGCTCGTGTAAAGCGCTCTGATACCCGATACCTTCGGGTCAAGTTCGCCTTATATAAAACTCCGTCAAAAAAAAAAAGTCCAGTCCTGACTGTTAGACCAAGTATATTTAAATGGGATACAATCACACCACACTAGCTTCAGCCTTGTTGGGCCTCACAAGAGAAGTCCAGCTTGAATCTTATGGTACAGTGAGCGGGAAACCTAAGTCTAAGAGTACCCCTCCTACCTAGGTTGACATTCAAACAGCAGGTCCACAGCTGACTTCCATGTGATTCATCATTCAGCCCGGTCTGTAGTGGCTCAGAGATCAAATAAACAAGGGACATGAAATGCGTTCCAGAGTAATCACCGAAGGCATAGACAACTTTGTGGACTTTCCAGTGACACTATACAAATCACCCGTTGTGTGAGACCGTACACCCGTTAAACGCACCTGAGGATTCCAATATCCCTCAGCATCTCTGGCAAGAAGGTTTTGAGCTTGGCTATCTACCTAAAAGCAGATCGAATTATAACTTAAGGAGTGTTTGACGTTCCTACCTCGCTGAAAGTTGGCTTCATGGTGGTTGAAAGTTCGGACATGGTACAGGGAACCTCTA
The DNA here is from genome assembly GCA_963921515.1 of Calotriton arnoldi. Lineage (NCBI taxonomy): Eukaryota > Metazoa > Chordata > Amphibia > Caudata > Salamandridae > Calotriton > Calotriton arnoldi. The sequence continues at coordinate 1,044,009 of CAWUFW010004637.1, forward strand.
GCCTCTATTTCACCACTACTCTGCCAGGGCCTGACTCTCAAAATATATAGGGGAGTGAGTACCAAATAGGCAATTAATGGCAGTTCCTGAGGTGGAGTAAGATGAGGTCACACGTGGCTTTTCTTTAGTGTGTTTTCTTTATGACTATCGTTGGATCGGGATGGTGGTCACATGTTCATTGGTCACTTAAAGGTGCACTCCAAAGGGATTGGTTGCACGCTGAGCACATAGGAGAGTTAAATTAGGAATAGTTTCCGGTTTGCGTATTTCCGGCTTCAAACAAAAGGAGTCACAGTGGCGGTCACGGTGTTTAGACACCGGCAAATGGGTTATATCTGTTGCACCTAAGTACACGTTTGTTCTTTTCTTTTTTCACGGGGTTAGCAGTATACTATATGGGAGAATATTGCACGCACAATACATATTGTTTTATTTTAGATCGCACTTTTCGGGTTTTGTTGTAATGTGTTTTAATTTGGAGTAAAAATGGGGCACAAGGGTCACCGCTTACAAGTTTGTCGCAACACGAGTTTTGGGTATTGAGTTTAATGATTATTAGGTTTGATGTACACACATTTGCATACAATTGGATATCATGAAGTTGACTCATGGTTGGTTCTCAAAATTTAGGTACCCCTTGACAAAGGGCGGATTGCACGAAATATATTGGGTGAACAGTAACATGGTTGCCTGGGATGAAGAGTGGATTCCAACATGCCGTAGAATAAGGCCTGGATGGGCATTTTTTCTGCATTTAAGTTGTGAATCACACTGCCTCCATTGAGAACGTACAGATGAATTTTGGAATAAACATGAATACTATGAATCACTATGGTTTACTGGTATTGTCGTTGATTGATGCTACGGTTCTTGACTGTATGGTTGTGCAGCTTGAAGCTGGAAGTGACGGCGCAGCAGCTTTTACTGAGTTCCTGCACTTGAAAATCAAATGAAAAATAGTGAGAATACTATGTTCATTTGTTGTACGAAAGGTGGAACCCCTGCAGGTGGAAATTTACACATTGAAGAAACACTGCTTTAAAGAACACTACTTCACAAAGCATTATCAGCCCAGAAACTAGCTAACTCTATAACCACTGGTTGACTTTGAGCTTGTCTTTGATCCTGTACAGTGCTCCGCTGCCTTTTGGCAGGGTTCTTTCTAAATACCCCATACATATATACACGAAGTTGAGTGCCATGAGAAAGAGTGATAGCAAAACACTTGGTCAAAAGAAAATTAGTGATTCTGCCAACCAAAAAGGAGTGTTTTCCCACTTTTCAGCTTTCAGATCTATTATTAGACATTGCCCTGTGTGCGTTTGGGGATACTTTCTGATCACTTTCTAGGGGAACCGACCAAGAAAGAGGGTAGCTGAGGGAACTGCCTACCCAACCTGTATAATCTGCAGCCTATGGGATCCACTGCTGACATTCCATTATCAGTGCTAACAGCAACTTGACCATCACCTCCGCTGCCTTTAGCACTACACTGGAAACTATAATCAGCCCAAAAATGTTCAAATCTGCCCCAAACTACAGGAGGCTGAGAGATGAAAGGAGCCATGGGGGCACTGCTGTGTAGGCAGTAAGCTTAATTTGTAAAATAGTAAGTGCAGGTGACCCCATTTTTTTTTAACAGAAGCTCACATGCATCATTGTCAAATGCAGAGGAGAAGCTCACATGCATCATTGGTGAATGCAGAGGTTGTTGAATACCAAGGCTGTCTACTCTTTCAGCTCCTGGTTCTTTCATCCACTAACATACTCTCCCTCCACATTATCTCACTCTTGCAGGTTCTTTCTCATCTTTGCCCTCTCCCTTTTCACTGTTTTTCATATTACCTTTCCTCCTTCTGCCCACACCCCTTGATGCCTTTCTCTCTCTTGTTCTGTTTTACAGTCTGATGGTTTAAAACATGTACCAGTCTCTAAAAAAGAATGCAGTTGAGCCCCACTTTATGCCACCAGCTTAAGCATCCTTAGCTTGCAGCCCAAAAAGGAAATGCCAGAGTGGCTAGTCTGGCCCTTTCTGCATTGTATCTACTGCCTGAAGAACAGATCCACCATTTTCTCTCCTACTGCAAGACACAAGGACCCCAGCCTTCTCCCTTTCCCATGGCGTCGCACAGAAACATTACATATGACCAGAAATAAGGTCCACAGGGTCAACCTCATCTCAGAGTCCCTGCCCCCTTTTTACTCCAAACAGTCTCCCAAGTTAACTGTGCTTACTCAGCACAACTGACTCTGGCGTTACTCTGAGTTCATTTTAAAATATCTTCTCGCCTCCTTGTTACTTCTGCGGAGGTATTTACATTACTATTTCCATCAGAGTGAATGCTGCTTCAGAGCATCACCAGCTACCAGACTCTTGGCTATAATTGTCGGAGGGTTTCACTATAAAGGAATGCTTGCCAACTGCACTGTGTACAGCTTCTGCTGTTTCTCATTCATGCCTCTCCACACATAGCCTCCCCGGGACTATGGACCCTCCACAGGCAGGACTTGTTGCTTGAACCCTGTGCCACCGGATTCTCATTGACGGTATTTGTAAAGTGCACACATAGTTGAAAGGCAGCAGAGTGCTGTACAGGATCAAAGGCAAAGATCCCATTAGAAAGTGAATCCGGGTAGGAGATGGGGTTCTGCGATGGGAGGTGGGGTCTTTACTGTGTTGTGATTTGGTGTTCTTTAAAGACATGTATCTTAAGCCCCTTCCTAACTTGGAGCATCTGGAGAGCTAATTCTCTGCCATTTTCCTACTGAGATGTTATTTCACAAGCGCCAGATTCAGAAAACGCTACCAGAGCATGCAAATGGCAGTAAAGTACTATACAAATAAGCTTAACATAATAAAGAACAGTCCAGCACAATCCATGAGCGCCCTTTACAAGTGATACAGGAAACGGATATGGTCTTAAGATGCTGTCAGTTCCTCCTTGTCACTGATTAGAGTTCAGCACAGGTGTGTTAGGCAACCTCTGGCCTATTATACTAAGAAGAGCAGTGGAGGTGGATGTAAGTTTTTGTGATGCAGCCATGGTGTAGTGCTACAAGGCCTAATGGAGGAGGCCTCCTCTGCTACATCATGACTGTGAGGCACAATGGGGGCATATAAGCTCACTGTAATGGCTACACATCAGAGGACTGTTTTCTTCTTCCTAAAGTGCTTTTTAAAACTACATCTTCACATGTGCATCATGAACTTGCCATTAAAGTGTTTGCATGATTGCATTATTCAAATCTCTTATGTGTATCCATAAAGTATGGTTAACCTTATTTTTCTGGGATACCTATCAGAGGATTAAACCCTGCTCCTTTCCTCCCTGCTGATGCTTTCTATCTCTTTTCAGCCATCCATCTGGAGATCCATTCTCTCTTGCTCCTTTACTTCCCTCCCTCCCTCACTCACTCTTACTCTTAACAGGCCCTTCCTGTGCCTGCTGAATTAACCCCAGGGAGCTGAAGGAAGTGACAGAGGTGCCTGCAGCACCCCTGGGCCTTCAAAAATTGGCTGATGGAATAAAGAGCGAGTGCAGCCCAGACCCATCCAAGGATCCATTTGCACCTCCCAGTGATACTGTTGCTTGTGTGGCTTGCCCTGGGACCCAGGCAGAGCATTTCGGACAAAAATGCAAAACAGTACAAAGTGAATGCAAGTTGTAGGAAAGTAAAACTATACGTAGTATAAGGGTGTGTGCTAAAAAGGTTGAACTCTCACACTGACACAGGAGAGCACATTATTGTGTCCATTTAACAAACTATTGTAACTGATTTGGGACATCACACATCAAAAATGATTATAACATTGCACGTGCAACCAACCAAACTGTCTCTAGGTGCTAAAATAATGGGTGTCATCATCCCCCTCATTGGTACTCATTTCATCAACTTGAGAAAGTTGAAAGGCTGAGTTGTCCACGCTGAAGGTTCAAACCAATGATGTCCATATTTCAAGACATTAGCTCAGACCACTATTTATTCTTATCAGTTGATAACCTTCTTTCCTTTATTGTGTGGCCTTGCTGTGAACAATATGACCTTCCTGAAGTCACTATATAAGGCTTCAACTCTCTGTTACTGTGCATTATCTGGTTATGTAACACAATCAAGGTCATTCGCATCACAAACAATTGGCATCTCTATAAAGGGCAATAATGCTGTAACATGGTTATTAACTTGCCACGTCATAATGGTGGCTTTAAACTAACAGCACCAAGTTTGACCTTTTCCATTAAACTAAGTTCTGTAGGAGAATACACAGAACTGGCTGAAAGTCACCATCATGACATAAAGACTAGTATAGAATGTACATTAGGGCTGCAGAATAGTGGAACTATGTCAAGCTTTGTGTAGGTTATATTGGGAAGCTATAGTGTCATACAAGTTAATGTTCACCTGCACAGGACACCATAGCTACAGTCCAGGCCTTCGTGAAGTTGTAAGCCTGTTTGCATAGGGGTAGACATACTGCAGCCCTATTTACATTAAGCCTGAACAGGGAAGTAATGCTGTAGTCTGACTTGCAAGATGAAGCATGGTGAACTTAAAGGTCCTATGCCTGAAGTAGTTGTGCTGCAGCCCAAACCAAGTAAGCTGTAGCACTATGTACTCATAAGACAAATATGCACAGGGCAGTAGTGCTACCAACTGAAGCAGAAAGCTGCAGCCTTATGAACCGACATCACATATTCACAGATCAATGGTAGAGGTGGACAAGCCACTAAGGACTCAAGCGAGAAACCCAGCTCTGGCTCAGCTCGAGGTCCTCTTCGACCCTCAAGCCCAAAACGAGCTGAACTTTCATGTCTCATGTGTGCCACCTATGGTCTAACCTTGTGCGGCAAGAATAAAAACAAAGCAATAACCTTCCTTGTAAAAGAAGACAAAGAGATATCCATCTCGCGCCTCTATTGCACAATCTAAAACCAGAATACCTTGAATAAATCCTGGCTTTCCCCCTTGAACAAAGTATGTGATCCTAGGCACATATTTCATTTCAATGTGCCTCCTTTTTCTTCATTATCACATACTAGCACCTTGAAATTTGTGAGCTCAGGGTGTGCGCTATACACAATCTCTCTGGTATGATTTGACACACTGTAATGTTGCTTCATATATAATAAAAATCTATGCCAGATATATGGTGTACATCATTGATGACTGACTGGCTTCTTATTTCACTATTATTATTTGCGCCAAGGCAGGGGTGGGAAGGCATTAATGTTTCTAAGTGCATGTTAAAAAAACTATCACTTCTAATAAATGTTTTTCTGGTGTACTTAGTTGAAACTCTTCCCGCATGTAAATGAAATACACTTTTTAGAAACTTAAAGAGACTCTTTTGTATCTTTGAATGCCGGTTTTGCACAAATTACATATTCATGGCACACCTCGTGCATGGACTCTTAGAGCCAAGCTAGACCCTTGGTTCGCTTCTCCTTTCTAATTTGTTGGCTTACCTGCTTCTCTGAAATGAGAAGCCACCGCTCTATGAATTTTCTTGGGCATCTCAGCCATTCTGTGGTTCCATAATGGGGGACCCTTCCTCCCTGTGTGTGACAGCCCTGGTCTAGTGCTAAGAGGCCCAGAGGAGTTCACAACTCTCCTGGATCACGCAGCACAATTTCGTGACTTTCGAGGCAGAGTTGAAGACTCCCTCCCCATGGTCTAACAGCCATGGTATAATTATAGTGCTGCGACGCCCAGTGTAGGGGGCCCACTCTCTTGGGCGTCGCAGCCATTGTGTAGTGCTGCGAGCCCCAGGGGAGGGGGCCACTCCCTTAGGCCTCGTAGTGATGGTGACCATGACAACAAATGAGGCACCCTCTTGAGCAGCAAAGACCGCGTGACTATTCTTTCCTCCACCCTGTCCCTGACCTGTGCACGTTACTCATCACCCCACCTCCCCAGAAAATATACCTTGCCCTTTGAAGTGCGTGTTGTGAGGCTAAGTCACACCTCGCTGTCAAAAAGTGAATGAATGGGGGAGGGACACAAGAGAAGCACACAGTGTGGACCGAGATAAAAGTGAGAAGCGTGCTGTGTGGTTTGTGGGAAACTTATAAGGTGAACGTGGGGCCCTGGGCAGCTGCCCATGCCCAACGCAGGCCCTGTTTGGGACTGGAGGCAGGTCAAGTGCAGGACCATTATAGGTAGCGCTTTCGTGCGCTAAATGGCCCTGCCAATCACATAAGGGAGAGGGGAAATTCTTTTGTCCCCTAGTCCGCCCCAACCTTGTCCTTCCACTCGAAAATCTGGGGGGATATATCCCCGCGTCCTCCACACTTCCTACGCCCATGCTCCAATGTGTTCCCTATACCTCTGTACATACCTCTGTGCATTCCCCATCCCAACTGACTATGCCTCCATTGTAATTCCCAGGCTTTCACATCACTCTCCAAAATGAAACTGATATCCTCAGCCCCCACTATACCTCAAGGCTTCACTTCACTACTTATGCTTCAGTTGCACAGTTCCATCAAACTATTTTACAAAGGCACCACACTTTAAAAAAAATTAAACTGACTGTGATTTTCACGTTTCACCCTCCTATTCCCACATTGAAATATGGTTGCATCCCGAATTCCACACGGTGTGTTCACAGAGTCTTGTCATTCAAAAAAATCTTTTTAGAGCCCATCAATGTAGATAGCCAAGCAGCAGCCTCCAAAGAAGCATTTCCGTCTATCCCACACCTTCATGTGTCTAATAACTAGCCTCTTATCCAGAAGTTCCCTTGCCCCTGGAAGCTCACCCAGTTAAACCCTAGCCCCTTACACTGCAGATAAGTTTTCACCTTCTTCTACATTTTACATGGCTTGTTCCCTGGTAAAAAAAAAAAATACTGCCGTGGAGTGTACTCATGCTTCTAAATTCTGCATGGCTGTACATGGTTAATCTCTGGACCCTACCATGTTGATGAGTTATATCTTGTTCTGACATTTAACATGGTTAGTCCTCAGCCTTTTCCCCAACAAAGAAGCTTTCTTCTGCTTCTAAATTTTATGTGGTTAATACTCCTGATCTTACTGTGCAGGTGAGCTTTCTCCGGCTTCAAAATATTACAAGGTTAATCTCCGGCATTTTATCCTGAACAGGCGGTTAGTCCTGCTTATAAACTTTATATGGTTAATCCCCAGTCTCTTACCCTTCAGAGTAGCTTTGTCGATCTTCTAAATTTTGACATTAATCCCCAGTATTGGCCCATCTGCTGCTCCTAAACCTTACATTGTTAACCCCCAGCCTTTTACCCTGAAGAAGGGTTCATCCTACCAATGAAGCTCATGTTACTTTTCTGTGTGTCTAACCGTGCTGTAGTACTTTTGCAGACGTAATATTTGACTTTTCTTTGGCCTCTTACCTTGCGGAGAAGCTTCCGCCTGTTCCTACTCCTGTCTTCATCATCACTGAAGACTTCATCAGACTCCTGGGAAGAGTAGACGGAGGAGCAGGTGGAGGTGCTGGAGACAGAGCGGTCAGAGGAGTGGAGCAGCTTCTTCTGTCTCAGCAAGTCTTTGTTGAAAATCTCGCTTGGGTCCGTGGTGTCCTCTTTGTCACAGGCATCAGAGCTCCTGCCTTGGTGTTGACATACAGCAACTTTCTGCAGCCTATAGTTTTTGGAAAATATTTCCATATTTTGGAATCCAGACTCAGACTTCATCAGCAGCTTGGCCATCTTTGGCTGACACAGATCTTTTCTGCTAACCTCATTGCCAGGCTCAACTGGAAAAGGCTCCGTGGGTTCTCCCAGCTCATTGCCATTTTGTGGAATCACACAGACATCTGCAACATGTGGGGTCACTTGGACCTCAGTATCATGTGTTCCCTCTAAGCAGGGCTCCAGTTCCATTACAGCTGCCCTGGGTGTCAAAGCTTATTCAGTGTTCCGTGGTGTTTTGGGGGCACGACTGCTGGTTTAGAATGTTTATATAGCTACACAACTGTTCCACTTGCCCACAGACTCTTGAACTGCAGCTTCCACAGTGTCTTATTGTCCTCAGACAATGCTCCGATCAAGAATGTGCCTCCATCACAAGGACACACCGTGCAGACTCACAAAAGGCATTGCCAAATTTCAGAACTTCCCCCACAGGAAAGGACCCTGCAAAATGAACAGAATAGCATTAGCAATCTATGTATTGTTCATGTCTTGAATGACAAAGACCAAACCTTTAAATAGTTAGCAGTATGCAGTAATACATTTAATTCTCTGTCAAACACTTTCTGTATTTTTGGATTATTTTCGGAGCACTCAGTTCTTGAGGTTTCAGAGCCAATAGGGTTAGGACAGAGTATACTTTTTAGAGGAGTCTCCACTGGTTGCGGATGTCCCCTAGGGACATGGCTTATAGGAATGCAGCCCCCGTAATGGCAAAGGTTTGGAAGAGATGGCATGGCACGTTACAACAATGGTTCTTGAGTGAGTGGCCTCTCCTTGACACATTTTTATCCATGATTCCAATACTAGACTACGGTCCTTTTTTTGAGAATGGAAGGATAACCCGCCATGTTTGATGCACCTACCTTTCGAAGTTTTGTTTTGATAAAACTCCTAAAATATGAGTTTGATATTGAAAAGAAGACCATCACTGGCAAAGCCCTGTTGAGAGTTTTCTCTCAGCCCGTGCAAGTTTTTTTCTTTGTTTTCTGCTCGGGATCCCTGATGGTTCCCAACTGAAATAAAATGTATGTCAGAAAGACTGACACAGGGTGAATGTTTTGAGGTACACTGATCAATGACCCTTTGGCAGACGGGTGTCGGTCAAAGATTTCCAGCATAAATCTGGCACTTAGGACACCTTTAAATGGGGCGGGAGAGGGTGGAGCAGGGAAAGGCCAAGCACGTAGTTGAGGGGGAGGAGTGTCAAGCTGGTAGCTTACATGCCAACGCTGCTGATGTAGGAGGTAGGCTACTGCTTTTGGGGCAGGCCTACTACCTACAGATTCAATCCCCCCACTGACTGCTTTTGATAAGAAATGGGAAATTTCTCCTCATACACTGTGAAAATATGAAATCAAACTACAGCGTAATGAGGATATCTGAACATGACATCTATTCTATTCTATACTATTCATGGGTTTTTATTGAGTGCATGGCTACCCAAAACAAGCTTCCCAGCGCTAAAAAGCACTTGCTTGAGTAAAGAGCGCTTAGACGTACAGATAGGTTCTACTCCAGTCACCCAATTAACAGCAGTCATCCAATTAACAGCAGACTTTTACAAGAGCCCAGCCAATGAGACTTTAGGAGGGTGAGGAAGGGTGTATGGTTCTCCTAACTCCAACACAAAGCTTATTGTATCCTTGTTCCCATGTGTTTTTGTTATAACTCTTCTGCCAACATTCCCACACCTTCCCAGTGCTCTAAACATTATAAGGTGATATTATAACTCTCTTAGGCCTGATTACGAGTCAGGAGGGCTGTATCGTTGGTTGGGATACAGCTCGGTCTGAGCATGAATGGCCTTGTGTTGCAGGTCAAGTGGACATAATTGTTGTGAATGAACTTAAAGTGGGCATTACGGGACACGTGTCTGATGCCGGGGCACACCTTTTCCCATATCTTGTCAGTCAGTGATAGGGTCCGGTGTAGTTTCCTGCCATCTCTCCTGTACTTTTAACCTCTGCAGAGATCTGTCAGCATGGAGGGCTCTTTATAAAAATGGCCGCCCTCAGTACACCTCAATCTGGCCCTTTAGTGTCCCACCCCTCTAACATTACCATCCAATTGCCCCCGGCTGTCACCCCTTATATTGTTGTGTTGGTGGATGTACCCCCTTGGGGAAGGACACACAGGAAAATTACGCCCAACTCAAGAATAAAGTAGTCCATTGGCTGGCAACCAGGGTGAACGTTCACCAGCCTCCCACTCAGATACTGGCAGAAGAAATCATAATGGCTGGTAGGGTGGGTTGATAGGCCAGTCCCAAAAAACATCTCTGGGTGATTACATAATAGTGAACTTTAACAACCCTGCACGAGCTGGCTCGATCCTTCATGTCCTCGGGGGAAAAGGTGCACCAATGGACCGCATAACTGTTCTTCCTTTGCACTTTTTCTATCCCCCTTTAAACTCTGATGCCCTGGTTAGGAGAGACTGGGATAAGGTTCAGAAAAAGTCACGCGGTGAGCTAATCAATCGCTCCGCCTTAACCAATACTACTATCTTACAACTAAGCAGCCGCTTTCTACCCTTGAGTGAGCTGGAAGACCCTGACTGACTGGGCCCTACTCCCACCACTGACACCCTGAACTCTGTTACTCGGAACCAGGAACCGAATACCATGAGTCAAGACACTATTGCGGTTCTTAGTTGGAATATTGCCGGGGTACAGAGTAAGCTCACAGATGCTGGTTGGCTGTGTATGTTGAAGAACTTTGACTTTCTTTGTCTACAGGAAACATGGGATACTGAGGGTTGTTTACATCTTGATGGTTTTTCCTCGTACTCAGTCCCAGCTACCCGTTCTTCCAGTGGGCGTGCTAGTGGTGGACTTACAACTTTAGTAAGCTTAATGCACAAATATAGCGGTCTTAAAGTCTAATTACAAGAGTATTTTGGGTACCCTTTTAACATTTCCCAATAAGTGCAGACTGCTTCTTATCAACTTTTATAATGCAGTCACGTTGAGAAATGAGCCAGATGCCGTTATTAGTCTCAAGTACATATACAAAGAATTCCTTGAGGAATTATTCACATGAGCATTTCACATTTATATTGGTCACAAATGTGATCCAGACAGTAAAAGAATTACAACTGTTATCAAGGATGTATTTCAATTTCGCTGTATTAGTTTATATTTTGAAGTAATTCATTGAGCATTACATCCACAAATTCATAATAGAATATATATACACGTTGTGAGCAATATACAAAAAAGCCAATAGCAACACTGCAACTACCCGAACAATCCCATATGATGCACCTGTTTGTTAGGGGATTGGCGGTAGTGTAGACACCCTTTTCCAACAGATAATATGGTCAGTACAAATAACAGTCCATATCTTTCACAATCGTTGATATTCAAAACAACTTGAAATCGACTTAAATCTAGAAATTCGGAGGCAAGAAGGGTGTGGAAATAAGACTCTACTACGCTAACCTGCCTATATTAACTGTACCAGCAATGAGCCCAGTTCTACAAACACTTATTTCCAGGATTTCAACCAGTGTGCCCTGAAACACATATAGGCATCGCAGCAGAAAGTCCATCTTGGCCAAGGCTGATCTGTGCATTACCGACAGGGGCAGTGTACTCCAAAATTGTATTAAGGTCCAAAGCCCTGTCTCCACCGTCCCCATGTTGAATTGATGGCTTAGTGTGTTCTTGTGTGAAATACATATCCCCAAATAACAAAACGTTTAGTAACCCATTCCAGGCCACCTACTGGCAATTGCTGGGCCATCCCGCCCGGAAGTCTCCCTAGTAGAAACAATTATAATTTTTTGGGGTTAATACGTAATCCAGCCACCGCCCTTAATTCCGCTAAGACATGTAATACAATTGGATCCGAATATACTGGCTGTTGGACATAAAGTAGCGCATCGTCAGCATACATTGAAATTACATGGGTAACTTCTTCCACCCAAATCCCCCACAGATTCAGCACACTTCTCAGTCGGCAGGCCAATGACTCCATTACCAGAACAAATAATAAAGGGAAGAGAGGACACCCCTGTGATGTTCCCTGCACTAATGCAAATTACGCCAAGTCCACATGCCCCATGCACAATCTCTCCAAGGAGCTCTTGGATAGTAGCTCAATCCACTTAATATAGCCACTTGACAATCCTGCTCGAGCCAGCACTTCCGAAATGAACTCCAAGATTACTGTGTCAAGGGCATGCTTGATACCATGTAGGTCAAAGCAAATTTGTGGTCACTCAAATACGGGGCATGCATCAGATGTGTTGTTTCCATGTGTGGGCCACATCCTCAGAAACACACGTTCCGCTCTGGGCCCCTACCTCCGCTATCAACCCAAGTAATGCAGTCTGAGGCGTTAACTCTAGGGAGCGGCCTAGGGCCGCGGAAAGGATTTGACCCACCTTCTCCCAAAAAGGCCTCAGCACCGGACATTCCCAGGCTACGTGGTAAGAATCCATAGCGGGAAGTGCGTGCTGCGTGTATACCACTTGGGCATAGGGGAGCGAATGTTGTAGGCACCTCGGCGTAAGATAGGTCACATGCAAGTAGTTACATTTTATCATATGCAGCCGCGTCAAAATCACCAGCTCCCTAGGCGCCATGCAAGCCTCCCTCCAATCATCCTCGTCCAAGTCCCCCACTCAGGACGCCCACCTCTGTTGGACCTTCTCCAGTCCGTCCGGAGTGTGGATCACTAGTGATCGATAGAGCGCTGAAGTTGCCCCCTTACCTAGCCATCCTTTGGATAATCTTTGCCTCCAATGGACTGTATTCGGGCAAAGGTTCTTCCAGAAGGTCCTGAGCTAGCAGGACATGGAGCAATTGTAGATACCGAAAGAACTGCGAGTTAGACAGAGAGTACTTGGCCTTCAACTCTTGAAATTACATAATGTTCCCCCCCTTATAAACGTCTCCCGGGTGAGAGATCCCAAGGCGATCCCAAGACAGGAACCAAGCCAAGTTCCCCACCATAAAGGGGTCCTCCCGGTCAAGCAGCGGTTCCAACCAGTAAGGCAAAGGGCCGCCTCCAACAAATGAAGGACACCCTTGTGGAGGAAGGCAGGGTACTCGGTAGATGCGCTCAATATAGGAGATCAAGCAGGCCATCTATTCCCAATGAATATATTTCCAATCGATATGCCAGATCATCCCACCCCGTGAACCAGTCATTAACCGGCACCATGTGTGCAGCAAGAAAATATAAGTAAATGCCAGATAGCCCCAAGCCTCCATCACAGGGAGAATTACGCACCAACTGAAACGCCACTCAGTGTCGGCCCCAGCCGACACAAAATTGGTAACCTTCGCGGTCAAAGAGTGGAACCACTTACGAGGAATGGGATAGGGATAATTACCTAGTACATACAAATAGTGCAGCAGGCACACCGTTTTAAAAAGGACCGTACGCCCCATAGGGTTCAATGGTGGTGTGGTCCAGCGGGCGAGATTGCGAACAAGCCGCAGGTCCAAATCCCAGAAATTAAGGCCCCAAGCCAAATCCGGGAGGGAAGACATGTGAACCCCTAGATACTTAAAAGAATTATGCAGAGTAGGAATGTTGGGGCACTAAACCCGTCCTAGAACGTTGCCTTTTATCTTCACTAAGCAGGACTTCCCTTCATTAACCCGAAGCCCGGACACCTCACCGTACAGCCGGAGGAGTTTAAAAGCAGGCTGTCAAATTTAAGCTACAGGCAAAGTCCCTCATAACGTCTGACCTGCTCCAGCCAAGCTTCACTCCCAACACACACGCATGCAGGAAAAACTTCAGATTCCCCCAGTTTCCAAACGGCCACTATGAATCTGTAGCCACTAAAATTACCCAGCATCCCCACTGGGCATATCAGGCCACCACATTCTTCGCACTCTAGTCTGCTCAACCCCCTTTTCTCTGGGGGGTAATGCATCCAGACATGCCCCACACTTCCACAGGACCAGTTCTCCCACTTCTTCCTAAAGATTGCTGCACTCGAAGAGGGGCTACTGCACTCCGCTGTATAAGAGAGCCCAGTGGAGGCTCTTCTCAACACGGTCCAGTAGTAAACATAGGCCCCACACCAGCTGGGCTCACCACTGCTACTTCTCGTCCCAAAATGGCAGGTGGGGTTCCTGATGAGTGCTGGACTGCTAGATCACAGACCGGTGCTGAATCATTTACCGGCTCTGCTCTAGAATCCAGGCCTCTAGTATGAAAGTCATTGAGGCTGGTGTCAGCAGGGGGCCCTGCACCACTCCGGACAGTCATATTGGTCTCAAACCAACCGGTACAGCTGCCCACACAGCTTCGACAGCACTGCAGGAGCAGCAGTGTTCCTTCGCTTCAAAATGGCAGGCTGGCGCAGGTGGGAATGCCGGGGCACTCAATAGTGGTCTGGGGCTGACTCATTTGGTAGGCCTGAACCAATCTCCAGACCCCGTCACCACGTTCCACTACACATATATGCTTGACATCAGGCACACAGCCTTGTACCAACGCACAAGAATGAGTGAGTTGGATCATGGCAGCCTAAAGTGCGCCAGTTTCGGGAGAGAAAAAAACAGAGCCAGATCTTAGTAGGTATGGTGCTGTTCTACTCTCTCCCTTTAATGTAATGCAGTACAACAACTTTGAGGGAGGGCAACAAGCCCTGAGGGCAGCAGAACTAGTGAATGGTAAAGAAGCATTTCTAGAAGCCGCTCTGTCTTTCGTAGCACAGGTGGCACACTGCCTGCACTTCAAAGCGGGGATAGATAACACCATGCAAGAGGTTACAGTGAGTAACCACACCTGCCACCAGAGGGACCCCCTTCCTCCCCTTTCAGAGGGCATCCTCAGGGGGGCACTGACTGTGCACTACCCCTTTGTGGCACACAGTCAGTGCGCCTCCTGGTGGCCTCTTTGCCTCTGTACCCACGTTCATAATATGGCACCAGAGCAGAGGCAAAGTCTTTCCCTTATAGGGCCATGGCCCCAACAACTGAGGGAATGACCCCTTAGGATAGCTTTATGTACGCAGTGCTATCTGTATTGCAGAAGGGACCCTACGATCATTTTGCCCGGTTCTGTAATACTACAGTGCCCCAGGGGTACAGAAGAGGGCACAAACATCTGTTGCTTACCCAGGGTACTCTATGTAATACACTTCCGGTCTTCAGGTTTGGGCTTTCAGTGGGACCAACTAGGCTGATTTGGTCCGGAAGCATGTCTGGCTGTCTCAATTCTGTTTGATTGGAGAGCTGTTTATATCAAGCTTGGCAAATTTTGTGATAAGTTAGTGGAACATGGTTTACAACATTATTATGTGTTGCACCTGTAAGATTTGCTCAATTAAAATATGCTTGGTTTGCATTTGTGTTTTCTGATTGTACCTGAACATTACAAGCTATCAAAACTAAGGTCATGTTAGAACTCACTTTTTCAATTAATTATCTTGATGTTATTGCTTTGCTTGTTATGAACATTCCCACAGAAAACTACTGCACCCTTCAAGTCCCTTACTTTGTATCCACTGCCCATACATTTAATAAATATTTTAGGTATCTGTACTTTTAGTATAAGTCCTAAGTGTTTACATACAGAAATGTTTGTAAATACTAAATGAAGAGAGGAAAATATACCAGTCGAAGTGTATCTCCTTGGACTGCATTCACGCAACTAATTTAATATATTTCTGAACATTAATGTTTCTATTCCACTTTTTAAGTTTACCTGTCATGGCTCATTAGCATAATTAAGGCCAGTCATATTTAAGAACATGATTTTGAGGTGTAGTACAAAATAAGTGGGAGCACTACCAGATTGTCAGGCTAAACAACCATTACAAACATAAATTATTCAGTTAGATTACATTATCCGTATAGTTTGTCATCACTATCACACTCATGAGCAGCTGTCTGATTTGTCACACAAATCTTACTCACCCCTCCTTCTCTACAAAGGCTATTAGTGAATACTTTTATCTCAGTTTTGTTACAAACAAATGTAAGACTCCCCGGTTTTCCTAGTGAACATCATCGGATTTGTGCTTTCAATACTGTCTTAATTGTTTACTTTCAAATCAGTATACCTTAAGGCCCCAAAGCAGTTGCATCATAGTTTTTCTTACTCCAGAGTGACTTTGTGGGGCCAAGAGCATTTTGAAGTCCAGCAAAATAAGTGTCCCCAACATTGTTTGTGGTTGGTTGTCTATAGCTATAATGTTTGAGCCCCCCCTTTATTTTTTTGTTTTGTAGTTGAAAACTATAGCAAAGTATAGACTATGGCTCAGAATTCCAGGCACAGGAGCACTACCAACATAGTGATACTACTCTCCTAGAAGTAGTGTCTCCATATAAGGGGCTTCAAGGCGTAGTTGATATATTGACAGTAAAAAAAACTCCCACATTCCTGCTCAGTCAGTCGTCGCATCCATATTTTCTATGGAAATAAATTAGTTAACACGAGGAGTTCACAAATTAGCATGTCACCAGTTCTCAAACACATGACCAGAGACCAGAGAACTGCCTTGTAAGGCGAGGTAATTTGACGTGGTGCGGGGGCGTGGCCGAGCAGGCCAAGATGGCAGATGCATATTAGGTGTGCTCCGGAACCTCCTCCTGCATCCTTCACAATCCTGCTGGTTGCAGGATCATTTTTCGTCGCCATCAGTGGTGGTTGCCAGGTGGTGGGGGCCTGCTTTCTCTTGGAGCCCGCTCGGAGTGTGACCTGCATTAGCCACAGCGGCCTGCCTGGGGGAAAATGGCTAGCCTGGTAGGCCCGGAGACCTCAGAGACCTGCGCGCATTGGCCCGGCTCCCAAGTTTGACGGCCCAGCAGCAAAGAGGCAATTGCACTGATGAGTCTCGAGGAGTGGAGAGCGGGCCCCCCTCCTCACTAGACATTACTAGATTGTGGTCTCTGACAGAGGAATGAATTTCATCTCCTCCTTCATGAGGGTGATGTAAGAGTAAGCTTGTGTGACTTTCTTCTCCACTGTGTATCATCCACAAAACAGTAGGTTGGTGGAATACTTCAACAATACCCTTAAGAGCAAAATGGGAACTTTACCTGTGAACCTCCGGAGGAACAGGTATCTGCCCCTACCATGAGATTCTGTTTGGGCATCCTGTCTTCATTTGACTAGATTTTGGCATGGAGATCTGAAAAAGGTACCCCTGAGTCCCAAAACATGTGGTGGACTGTGTTCTGGGCCTCAGGAATATGATGGCTCAACTGATGAACAAAGTGAAACAAAAACTTCATGATTGCCAAGAGCTGATGACAGAGTGATATGAGCAGAAGCCAAAGATGACTGGGTACCAAGAGAGTCAAGAGGTATTGGTGCTCAAACGAATGTGCCCTCAAGCTTTGGAGGACAAATGATGTGGTCCCCACAAAGTGGTCAGGAAGATTTCTGAAGTCAACTGCCTGGGTGATGTAGGTGCCACTTGGGAACGCCAGAGGGCGTGCCAATTGAACCAGCTGAAGCACTAACTCAGGAGAAACTACAATGTTAGCATCCTAGCAAAGGCAGGAGAGGCTGAAAAGGAGAGTAAACCCCTACCAGTCCTGCTGAAGTGAAGACAATGATGTCTCAGTAGGAGGGGTAAACCTTGCTCATAACCTGACTCATAAACAACAGATGGAGTGCAGAGAGGTTTTGGGATCGTTGGCCCATCTCTTCTCACTCCTCTCAGGGCTATCTCCAGGCTGTGTCCATGATACAGACTTTGGGGAAAAGCAAACTATACAGGATATCAGACTGAGTTCAGGAGTGCATCAAGGCAGAAGTGGCTTGATGTTTGACCTGAGAGTAATTGAGCACTTCTGTAGTCTATGGGCTAGTCCAGTCATACTAGTTCATAAGGAAGGGTCAATGATCCTGCACTTTTGCATGGACTAGCTGCCCAACTCTTGGGCTCAGCCATGTACCTCAGTACTTTTGTTCTGACCAGTGGATGCAGGCAGATTTCACTCACACCTGGTGCCAAAATACTGTATTCTTCACCCCACAAACCCTCTCTCAGTTCAGGGTTATGCCCTTTGCGTTAAAGCATTTTCCCACCACTTTTAAGGGCCTTGTCCACTATTTGTTGTGTAGCGCAGAAAGGTTTAGTGTGACCTGCCTGATTGGCATTGCTGTTTTCAGCAGTTAATGGCAGCACTACCTGAAGCTACAGCAGGTGTTGGTGGGAATGAATGAGAACAAGTCACCCATCAAGTCTACCATGTGCCAGGTGGGTCAGTTCTTTATAGTCTATTTTGTATATCAGCAAAGGAAACAGAGCTTTGGAGATGAAAGTACAGCCAAAACTTGATTGGAATTTTCCCACAACCCAGATTCAGGTGAGGGCTTTCTTAGGCCTCACCAGCTACTAGAGGTTTGTGGCTTGCTATGAAAATATAGGCCGCCCTTTGACAGCCTTGTCCTCCAAAAAGAAGCCTAAGAAAGTGCTGTGGACTGAGGACTGTCAGAAGGCCTTGGATGACCTGAAGGCCTGTGCAATGCAGTGATCATGAAGGTCCTTGACTACTGCCAAGCCTCCATTTAGCAGACTGAAGCTGCCAACAAGGTAGTCGGGGAAATTCTTGTCCAGTTCAATGAAAAGGTTAAGGAGCAACCGTCTGCCCTTATCAGTCGCAGACTGCTTCCTAGAGATTAGAACTTGGCTGCCATTAAAAAAAGAGGTTTTTTTCCATAGTGTGGGCCCTCCACAGTTTAAGGCTTTTCTTGCTCGCCATCAAGTTCGTGTTCCAGGCAGATCATGAGACAATCAAGTGGTTGAAGGCTATGAATGGGAAAAGCCCTATGTTGCACAGGTTGTCAATATCTTTACAAGGATTGGATTTAACGAAGGATCACAAGGCAGGATTACAGCATGTGAATGCAATTGGTCTTTCTAGCTGGTTTTCCCAATCCGATTACCAGGCTTCTTCAATGGAGGTGTAAGTCTTTGGGCATTTGGATAAAGGGGACATCTGTGGAGGCAGAGAAAAGTCCCCTGCATGTCTCTGGAGAGTGCAAACCCTTGCCTTGTAATCATACTAACAATGTTTGCCCCTTGCCTTACCAAAGACGACCATCATGCATGTGCACTAGAGGCATTTTCAGCAACATGGATTGTGATTCAGAGCTGGCCTCTGCAGTCAGAGGCGCACAACATGTGCACTCTCCTTTTGAGGAGTGTGACTGCTGTCAGCACACCAGGCTATAGAGGACGGAAGGTAGTGGTAGCAATAGGGAAGTATACAATAGTTACGTGGAATGTCAGGGGCATGGGCTCAGTGCACAAACGACACAGAATACATGCCCAATTGAATAGAAGAAAAGTGCAGTTCGCCTTCATGCAAGAGACACACCTCACTGATTCAGAGGCTACCAAACTGCAAAAATGGAGAGGGCAGGTGTTCAATACATCATAACCTGCTTTTGCGAGGGGTGCCGCTATCTGGGTCAGAAACGGAATCCCATTTGTTGCCCTAGAGCAGTGCATAGACGTAAATGGTAGATATGTCTTGATCCATGGCACACTAAATGGCACACACATAGTTATAGGCAGTATATATGCCCCGAACTATGATCAGGATAAATTCTTAGAAAGCTAAATGCAGTGCTTACAATCTGGGTGGATTATCCTTGGCTATTAGGGGGGGCACTACAATGCAGTCATTGACATACGCTTAGACCGTTCTCATTCCCCACTACAAGGAGCGACTGCCATCAAGCAGGCGGATGCCCTCTGTGGATGGGCTGGGGGTTGGTCACTGGTGGACGTTTGGTGCCTCAAAAACCCAAACTGCTGCGAATACTCGTTCTACTCCCCGCCCCAGATGCTCCACACGAGACTAGATAGGGTGTTCTGCTCCCTTACCCTCACAGTCCAGGTCACACACACCATGTACTTGGGAAAGACTTTTTCCAATCACAACCCCTTAGAGGTCACTCTGTCATGGGGGTGGGTCCCTACACCAGTCCCCACCTGAAAGCTGTGACCACAGATGCTGGAATATGCTGTCTTCCGGAACACTATGGCCACAACCATCACCAACTATTTTACCGAAAATACTGATACCGCATCCTCGAGACTCCTAGAATGGGAAGCATTTAAGACTGTAGTGATGGGTACAGTTATCAGTGCCACGGTAGGGCCCCGACAAGCGATTCACAAAGACCTTAAAGAAGTAGAAAACAAGCTGAATAAGTTAGAGCAGGAAACTGTCACCGATTCTGCTAAAACAGAAGCGCTACAAGAAGCACGTTTAACACACGCAAATCTACTAGAGCGCCTACGCATAATAGATCATCAATCCTACACACAGCTGAGACATGCGGATGCGGACAAATCAGACTCTCTTCTTGCACGCCTCCTACGCGATGCACCGCCCCACACCCCTATACAAGAAGTAGTCTCACCCAATGGTACAACAGTGAACACGCAAATAGACATAAACTTAGCCTTTTGCGAATACTACAAGGCACTGTATGAGGCTCCCGAGAGGGTAGGCGAGGACACAATAGAATCTTTCCTGTGTGATCTTCACTGTCTATGGCAGACACTCTCCAGTATAGTAATAGTAATATAAAAAACACTCTCTATTTATTAGGGGATCTACTAACAGACCACTCTTCGAGCCTGCAAAAGAAATATAAGAATAAGTGCAAATATCAACTCCTTTTCATTCAGGTGAGAATAATGAGAATGCCCTCTGCAGTCATACAAATGAATTTAGTGATCTAGATAGGTATCTCTCAATTGAGTTTGTTGATGAAGATATGTTAACAGCAATATAGGCACATATTGCCATTAGTGGTCTCCATTCCCCTAGACAAATGGGTTATTTTTAGTAGGGAGAGTGTAAAATTGTAGGTATATTCACTTGTTACACAGCGGGTTATTATGGTTTGGTTTTTTTGGGCCCAGAAACTGTATACAAATGTAGGGTAGCTTTAGAAGCGTTTTAGTAAAAACCGTTTCCTTTCCCTCTTATCTTGAAGGTTGCAAGCAGGAGTAATGTCATGCTTAGAAGTGATAAGCTTTAAACATGCTCATGAAATGTTTATATGCAGTGAAGACAATTGGAGAAATATATCTGATGTAAATGGCATGAGCATAGTGTATAAGGAGATCAAATTGAGTCATAGCACATGTGAGCATATATAAAATGAATTATGGAATTATGAGTTGTGCTAGCAGATTGTCACTGCAAAATTTGGTGTATAGTAGAATCATTTTAAGGTTTTTAATTAAAAACATATATTTTTATACACTTGTTTATACAGGGTATAACAACCTAATGTACCACAAAGAAAGTGAACATAATGACTGTCTTGATAAAGATGGAATAATCAGATACCCATCGAAACGCGTCAACGCATTTCTGTACATTATCCCGAGGACAAGTTGGACCTGTAGATACAAAATAGAGTACATGTATCCAGGCTAATCTTGCTAAAATTATTCCTAGGGAATTGTTGAGTTAAAAGACAAAGTGTACTGTCTATCATTGTTCTTTTCCCTATTTTTTTAGGGGTCTCTGTGGTAAAAGTGTCATAAGATGTTATGTTATGTCCTGATCTGATGAATTGTATTGTTTTTAATTATGTTGAATTGATGCATTGTGTTGTATTTTAGGTGTTTTACTATATAAATTGTGTTTTTAATAACATTCACATGTACTAAAGAAATAAATTGACCCTTTTTGTCTTGCATGTTATAGTGGTATCATTGTTTGAGTGTGTTAGGGTGTTTGAGTGAGATCCCCTCAAAAGAAATTTCTATGTGCTTTATATGAATTAAGAATTCCACTAATGATAGGGTGTTCTTGTTGATTGAGTAAATCAAGGGATAATTAGTTTTTTGTACTGATCTTCACTGTCCCCAACTATCCCAGGCAGACCAAAAAGACTTAGCTGGCCCAATTCCTGAAACCGAGATTAAGGAAGCTATCCAGAACCTTCCAACCAACAAAACGCCAGGATTAGATGGCCTACCGGCAGAATTTGATGACACCTTCTCGTACAAATTAGTTTCTCACCTAGAGCGCCTATACCAGACTGCCCTAGAATCTGGCCTCGCCGAACACGACCCACAGCCAGTTCTCCTGCCTCCACTGCCGCCAGACCCTCACCGCCACCCCGGCCTCCAACACCGCCGACGCCAGCACCGGCGACACCCTAAAATGCATCCTCCTCAACGTACGCTCCGTACACAAACACGCCATGGAAATCTGGAACCTACTCGACTCTCTTTCGCCAGACATCACCTTCTTCACAGAGACCTGGACCAACGCATCCTCCGCCCCCGACATCAGCACCGCAATCCCAGACGGATACAAGATCCAGAGGAAAGACCGCCCCAACCACCCAGGAGGGGGCCTCGCCATCGCCCACAAGAGCACCCTCCGCCTCACCACCTCCAGCGAAACCTTCCCCTCCGCCGAACACCTGCACTTCAAGATCCAGACCACCCCCAAAGCCACACTCCGAGGAACCCTCATCTACAGACCCCCCGGCCCCCGAACACCCTTTGCCACCACCATCATCGACTTCATCGCACCCCACGCGATCACCTCAACAAACTACATACTCATTGGAGACCTGAACTTCCACCTCGACAACCCCAGTGACCCCAACTCCACTATCCTTCGTGCACAGAGCAGGACACACCCTCGACCCCATCTTCGCGGCAGGAAACAGCGTCCATTTCAGCCACACAACGCAGCCGCCATGGACCGACCACCACTGCGTACACTTCGCCATCAACAAACCCAAGGCACCCAAACCAGCCCCACGCCCACCACAAAGGAACTGGAGCAAGGTTACTGATGAGCAACTTAACTCCACCCTCAGCCGAGACAACCACACCTGGTTACCCGACGCAAACAGCGCAAACGACGCAGCCAGAGAACTCCACACCTGGATCTCCAACTGCGCAGATGAGCTCGCCCCTCTACACAACCCCGACAGACAACGCTCCAGGAAAGCCGCCTGGTTCACAACCGCTCTCCAAGAAGCCAGACGCACCTGCAGACGCCTGGAGAAACACCAAGACAACCGAAAACCACACCACCTACAAGGACGCCATGACGGACTACCACACCAGATCAGAGCCACCAAAAGGAACTTCATCCACAACAAAATCCTGGCCAACTCCACCAACTCCAAGGAACTTTTCCGTGTCATTCAAGAATTCACCAACCCACGCAGCGAAGCCACAGACATCACCCCATCCCAAGACCTCTGCGACAAGCTTGGAACCTATTTCCACCTCAAGATCAAAAACCTCTATGACAACTTCATCGACCATCCACAAGGCGCCACAGACAGCCCCCCGCCCCCAGAAACACCAGCCAGCCCACCATGTCCAACTGGACACCGATCACGGCCGAAGACACCGCCTCGACCATGAAAAGCATCCACTCGGGGGCCCCCACCGACCCCTGCCCCCTCACATCTACCACAGAGCCGTGGCCACCATCGCACCCAAACTACAACGCACCATCAACACCACCTTCAAAACAGGCACCTTCCCAGACGACTGGAAGCGCGCAGAAGTCAGACCCCTGCTCAAGAAGCCCACAGCTGACCCCACCGACCTCAAGAACTATCGGCCCATCTCGCTCCTCCCCTTCGCAGCCAAAGTTGCAGAGAAAACAGTCAACAGGAAACTGACACGATT
Source organism: Calotriton arnoldi (assembly GCA_963921515.1). Classification (NCBI taxonomy): domain Eukaryota; kingdom Metazoa; phylum Chordata; class Amphibia; order Caudata; family Salamandridae; genus Calotriton; species Calotriton arnoldi. Next base: position 1,067,299 of record CAWUFW010004637.1, read on the forward strand.
CATTAAAGAGAACGCCATCCTCGACCCGTCCCAATCCGGATTCCGAAGCAACCACAGCACAGAGACCGCCCTACTCGCTGCCACAGACGACATCTGCACCCTCCTGGACCAAGGCCACTCCGCAGCCCTCATCCTACTCGACCTATCAGCAGCCTTCGACACCGTCTCCCATCACACACTAGTTGTCAGACTACACGACGCAGGCATACAAGGAACAGCCCTGGACTGGATCCGATCATTCCTCACCGGAAGAAGCCAAAGGATCAGACTCCCACCCTTCCTCTCCGACCCCACGAAAATCACCTGCGGAGTCCCACAGGGTTCATCACTGAGCCCCACCCTCTTCAACATTTACATGTCCCACCACGCAGCCATCGTCCGACAATACGGCCTCAACATCGTATCCTACGCCGACGACACCCAGCTCATCCTCTCCCTCACCAAAGACCCCACCACTGCCAAACTCAACTTCCAGAAAGGAATGCAAGACATCGCAGTCTGGATGACCAACAGCTGCCTGAAGCTCAATGCCGAGAAGACAGAAGTCCTCGTCCTCGGTACCACCCCTTCTGCATGGGACAGCACCTGGTGGCCGACTACCCTTGGAACCCCACCTACCCCCTCAGACCACACCAAGAACCTCGGCATCGTACTCGACTCATCACTCTCCATGAACCGACAGGTCAACGCCGTCACCTCCAGCTGCTTCAACACCCTCCGCATCCTCCGCAAGACCTTCAAGTGGATCCCCCCTGAGTCAAGGAAGACAGTCACCCACGCACTCATCACCAGCAGACTGGACTATGGAAACGCACTCTACGCCAGCATCAACAAGTCCCTACTCCGCAAACTCCAGACAGTACAGAACACCGCCGCCAGACTCGTCCTCGGCATCCCCCGACACGAACACATCAGCCAACACCTACGAAGTCTCCACTGGCTCCCCGTGGAGAAAAGAGTCACTTTCAAAATCCTCACTCACGCCTACAAATGCCTACACAACAACGGACCCAAATACCTCAACGACAGAATCAACTTCCACGTACCCAAAGAAACCTCCGATCTTCCAACCTCGCACTGGCCGAAACCCCGCGCATCCACAGAGCCAGAGCAGGCGGAAGATCCTTCTCTCACATTGCAGCCAAGACCTGGAACGAGCTACCGGCAGACATCAGACGCGCCCCTCCCTGAACACCTTCAGGAAGACCCTGAAGACCTGGCTCTTCGGCTAAACAGGTCTGCTGACCCCCCCCTCAGCGTCTTGAGACCCTCACGGGTGAGTAGCGCGCTTACAATTCCCTGATTGATTGATTGATTGATATACAAGCCAGAGGCTCCTATATGCTCCTAATACCCCATTGCTAGGGATCCCCACACCTACAGGGTTAGTAACCAGGCGGAGCATATATAACTGGGGCCATCTTCTGGGCCAAGGTTGCAAGCGTAACAGAAACTGTGACAGGGATCCCTAACTAGGACACAGCAGAACGGTGCATATTGGGGTTACGTCGTCGCTCTAAGACACAGAAAGTACAGCTCAGGTTTGCAGACCTGGCCTTACTTATCGCAAAGCGCTCCATTACTATGAGGTGGATATCAGCCTTACCCCCAACAGTATATAGTTGGCATGAAGAGGTGATAAGATGGGGAAGAGCAGAGTGTGCAGTTATTCGTAGGGAAGAATACAGAGGTCTACGGAAAACGCCTATCTCCATGGAATGGGACATAATGCTGGAAACTCTTAAAGCCACCGACTCATTAACACTATAATACATACTAGGGCGCTAAGCCACCCTAAAATCGATATTGTAGCTGGCGACCTTGTGCGTACAAGGGGCACGGCCGGTCGAGGGGAATCGCACACATTCCAAATGACTTAGCATGAAGATACCATTTCAACAGAGTTGTAACCTGGGCCCACTTGGGCCAATTTTTGGGTGAGCCAGGAGGTATGGGGTAGTTCAGCGGTTTTATTGTATTTGTAGTATATCTGCCTGAATATGACACACTGAATGGAGTGCATACTAGTATATACAATGCCACATTAGCTCATGGATTTTATTCTGTTTGTAAATGTACGCACGGAGAAGCTCACTTATGCTTTACCCCAGCGAGGTTAACTGTCAACCTGAAGTACTAAGAATTGTACGAAGCGTTGTGCATTGAGAAAATAAATAAAGTATGTTTTAAAAAAAAATGAATCATGGCCTGTGAGACAGAAAAGAAGAAACTTAAGACTTGCTGCTGAGAAGGAACTTGCACAAATAAGTGAATAATCTGAATCTGATCAGAGTGAGTCTGAACAAGCTCAAGGGAGTGTGAGGAGGTCGCGGAGAGGAGGAGTGCAGTGTCAGAGATACTCCTCTCCTGAATGGACTAATGTAGCTACAAATGCTGGGGAGAGCGAGGTTCGAGACTTTGATACTGACTGTCGAGATCCTGTTGAGATTTCCTGGAATAAAGGCTAATGCAATCTTGTGATTGACTGTGCCTTATCAACCAAAGTTGAGTGGTTTATGGACTCTGATCTTGGAAGACATTGAATTTCCGAGCTGTGGAAATCAACCGCCTCCTCAGGATATTGCTGCATTTCGAGATGAACTGTTACAGTGAGTCATCGATGAGATTGGCTCTGATCTCATAAGGGATGTAAATTGAACTTTGAACTGCAAATAAAAAATTGCTTGAAAGAAGATAACCTAGGCCAGAGTGGAAGAAAAATAAAAATCAGGATTTTTCCTTTAGAAGAAGAAAGAGGGATAGGGAAGTCTTCTAAGCTGTGTAAATACTGTGCCAAAGACTGTTAAAGAACTTTCCGAGATTGCAAAAGAAAGCTGCTCAAAAGACTTTGTTGTACAGAATTAAGAGGCAAAGGAAAGAGACTTTGTGTTGATCCTCTTACAAGCTACAATCCGAGCCACTTTGAAAATGGCACCTGGAAATTCGAATCATAGGCACAAATGTATATTAGGTACACTTATGGTAGGAGTAATCATAGTGATAGCTGTAGTCATTACTGAGTCTATTTTGAGCGCACACAAAGCTGAGGTACGGGGATTGGGGGTACATGGGACATCCACACCTACCACTACTGTGTCAAAAGAGGGTACATTAGGATCTGATAAAGGCTTAATAGAGCAATCTAGTCGTTTGCTGCATGTAGACTTGTCTAAAGGTGATTACACGCAGAATGCTTATGCAAAATTCCTGTATGAATACGTAAATACTGTGGATGTGACAGACTGTTATATGTGAATGCAATTGCCTGCTTCAGTTGAGGAGGGTATTAGGTATCATCACCTGCCCTTGAGTTATTGTATTATTTGCAGTTTGCTTCTTAGTATGTTTTATGGAAAGGGTCATTACGAGTACTATTTCTCAAATTATGACTTGGTGCTTTCAGAAGTTTCGGTTTACAAACATCTGAACAAATACGATTATTACAAGCAAGAAAATAGAATGTGAAAGTATTTTGTACCCACAGTCACACTAGATACTGCTTATGCCCATAGACACAATTTAACTTGCACATTAACAGACATAGGATAGAAATTTCTAGATCAAGTAGAAGATAGACATAGAGACTTAACAGTTAAGCTTAATAGTAGGGAAGACACCTTTGAGTGGACCAAGGAGGAATTAGCTCACAAGGCTAAGGGGAGGTATGGTCCTATAGATCTAGATTGGGAACAACGACATAATTTTTGTGTGACAGAGTGCGTGCGATCATACCTTTTTGATTGATGCTTCTTCGAAGAAACTCTTGCAAGAGACTGTTCAAGTGGTGCCAAGCATGTACTTTGTGTGTGGAAGGAATGCGTATGTTCAGCTTCCGAACAAATGGTATGGTACTTGCTACGTGGCTGTTGTGTTTCCAAAGGCATACCATGTGAAGGACTTAGAGTTTGGAAGGAAAGTCAGCCCATAGAGAGAAACATGGAGTGAGTGCTGGTGAAATTGTGGGAGATATATTTGGAGCGATGATACCTAGTTTGGGAGTAAAGATTGGGCTTGGGAGGAGGTCTATGCCTGATGATCAATAATAGTATTTCGGAGAAATAATTCCCAAGATCCAAGCTATTTTTCATTGCATCATGTGTCGTTTTAATTCTTAATCCAGAAATATGCTTCATAAGAAGAGCAGTCGACATGTGTTTCGCCCGATGGTAATCTGGCCGAGGGCTTTTTCAAGGCTGACATGTTCAGTGCAAACATAATGTGAAGAGGAACAAGGAAAATGCAACATAGATTCAGGGTCTAGTGGAAAAGGAAAGTAAGTGGGTTAGGGACGTGGACAAGGGTAAGGCCAAAGGAAAGATGGGGTTAGAGGACAAGCCACGGGTGGGGAGGTTTCAGGGGTTTGTGCAAGTGCGTAATTTAGGAGGGCCAATAGTAAAGGGGACGGAGAAAAGGTGGAACAGGGGAGAAAATAAGGAAGAAAACATAATATAATTATATTAAACAGTTTTACATGTAGCAACAATCACACACCTGTGAAAATGCATTGCATCAGTGACTTAGTCAACATATTGTACCATCCAATCATGTACAGTAAAAACGTTATCCTCATAGAGGTCAAAGCTGGCCTCTTAATTGTAGTAGACATATGAGCCATCATAGGGTGATCGTATTGAGAGGAAGATAAACAAACCATCTATGGGTAATCACATTGAGAGGAAAAAACAACAATTTAGAGGAGAAGACATATGGGCCATTATTGGGGAATCGCAGGGAGAGAGACACCATCAAATAAACATATGTAGATAATTACATTGCCGTCCTTAAGACAATAAAATGATAAAAGTGGTATCTTATTGTGAGTCTAATCATTACTAGTACTGGGAAGTTTACTGGAAGCTAATCACACTTACCGGAGAATCTTGTGCGGTCCTAAGATCTACGGAGAAGTAAAGCATAGTGCGAGAGACCCGCTCTAAACATGTGTGGTGTCCTAGACGGCGGTTAAAAAGGTAACAAAAGAGCAAACTAAGGATCGAAAAGTCAAGTAGTAACAGTACTAGTACTACATGACCTATTATGAGTGGGCTAGGTCAAAGGCCCACATGAGGAGCCAGGGCATGGGGCAACCAGATAAGCACAGCGGGGGTATAACTGCAACAGGGCCTGTGGGTAAGAGTCATCGGGCTCGCTGTCAGGGAAGTCGTAGGTATAGCTGGTGAAGTGTACGGCAACCAGTGCAAAGGCGGGCGTATGACCGTAAGAAACTCGTCTCCGAGTGGGACTCCCCGGGCTCGCAGACAGGGAAGTTATAAAAGCTGGTAATGGGGCATGGGGAGAACTATGTCATATGGTCCGAATGTGATGGGCACCCTATCAACAATACACACTCAGCAGTCCCGAGGGATATCTTGGTCCGCGTAGCTCAACACATATGAAATAAATGAAATGAAATGAAATACCAGCATTTGTAAAGCGCACAGCTACCTCCAGAGAGGTGTCCCGGCATTGGGGGCCCGCGGGAAGATTAAGCGAGCTATTGCCCAGAGTCACATGGTGCTGGGCTAACCTGCCGCCGGCACCGGGGATCAAACCATGAACCCCGTGGTCCAGAGTCAGGCACCCTGGCCTCTGCGCCACACCTCTTCCACATAAAGTTGGTTCCGAAGTGACGGGCTGACAAGGAGATGTGCGTGTAATGAGCTCATGGGACATAAGAGGCAAAACTAAAGTTGCACGACTTACTTGGGCACTCTTTGTCCGATGTATCATCTCTGCGGTCCTGAGAGGATAACTGGGCCCGCGTATGAACTACGTTAGTTATGTAGGCCACGAGGGCCTGACGTGGTGTGAGCGTCTGAGGTCATGGGCGCCTGTACATGATGACAGGTAATATAAACGGCATGAAAAAGTTACTGCCGTACAAAGCCCGGGTTAGGGAATTCGAGCATTGAAGAAAAGGTCTTCAAAGAGTTAAACAAATGGGGTGATGAAGCAGGGGAAACAAAATAATTTTGTACCCCTTGGAAGTTAATAACCCCATAATAATTAATGATACTAACTGTTTTGAAACGCATGAACTAACCAACAAATATACCTTTTTAGTAGACATTACACGTGGGCAACTTGCTAAATGTTGCAAAATCTAATTTATTTACAAAATGCGAAGCAAATAACATTAGTATTGTGATTTGCGTAGTAAATAGAGTGAATTGCACGATTTGTGTTGCGTAATAGAATTGTATTGTGGCAAAGAATGCAGATGGTAAGTAAAATGGCTTTAAATGTCGCTTCTGCTAGGTAATATCTAACACGGGTCTTTAGAATGGCGGGTGGTAAACAGAAAGGCTTATTTTCCATATTTTAATTTCTATTGTGTTTGTTCTTATATTAGTTTCGTTCGGGCCTGCTAGGCCATGCTTCTAAAATGGCCGCTGGAAAGGACGAGATCGCGTGCGCTGAATAAGATGGCCCACGCGCAGACTCAGTATGAATGCTCCAGTCACGTGTATGCGGCCTGTGCTCGGAGTGAGAGATTTTAAGGCCCATCTGACCTGCAACGAGGAGCGTGCCAAGTGTTCGGCATATATGCCTGGGAACGGATGGGAAAAACGAGCGACAGGGAATGAACTAATGTGTGACCATCAAAGATTGCTACAACATGGATTAACAAATTGGACTACTTTTGGACGCTGATCGTGAAGCTTATTGTGTGCTTTATTGTCCCCAAACAGGTTCGAACAAGGAGGGCGATGAGGTGACCATCACCACCCCTCCAATGGACCAATTAGCGTGATTCTTGCCCCTAAGGATTGCAACTTTTAAGTGTGTGATCCAGAGAATAGGCTATAAGAGAGTTTGCTCTTACGTTGTGGAAAAAAAAACTTGCTTTTCCATTTTTCCACCTTGATGCTGCAAGAGACTCTGTCATTTTGGACTTTGAACTTTGACTGGGGAAGGAACGAGATCTTTGCGGGAATTTGTCCGGGAGGTGATTGCGTCCGAGGAGGTTAGCGGGACAGTCAGTCAGTTTGGGAGTCCTATCCTGTGATCTGCGGTTCATCTTCCTTTGGTGAACCATTCTTGTCATCGCCCTATGGCCGAGGGTAATGAGTAATTTTATCTTTTCCTAAAAATCATTCTTAAATGTTTATTGATATTTCTAAATGTTTTACATAATAAAGAATTTTGCTTATTTGCTCGAAGAATTTTAGATAAAAATATATTCTAACTTTAAAATGAGTCTGTGGTTCTTTAAAACAAAATTTATAATTTAATAAATGTTGAAGGTTTTAATTGTGATTGAGCTGGTCTTAATCTCCATCAACTGATTCTACTAGTTGGTCCATCGACCGAATAGCGGAGTACCTTGATGTTTAGAACCGACAGGATCCTCAGTTAATGTATATAATGTATAGGTTATAATTTTGTCATTTTAATAAGGTATCCCGCTTGTCCAGCAGCTCATTTTCCTTAGCATTTAATCCAGAAATTGAATGAATGTATGTATGCGGTGTCATGGGCCCCACCGACATAAGTTTTGTGTAGATGTTTTTCTGGATTGGAGTCATAAGGAGAAATTTATATTAGCCACGCTGGATCAGATTTCTTGGTAGCAGAGAATGGTTACTATAGATTAGTTTGGTGATTATTGATTATTGATTTTTCGTGTCTAACACTCTATGTTGAGTTTGTATTCCGTTATGTGTAAGTCGAAATTTTGAAGCTTCCAGGAAGTAGGGAGTGGACACGTGTGGCAAGAGAAGTCACACGGAAATGTGCATTGTCTGATTTCAAAATTGGTGATAACACAGGACTGTGTTATGTTAGGGAAATTTCACGCATGAATTGCATTTGAGTGAAATAGCAACAGGTTTTCTTGTGAAACTCTGGCCTTAATTCTCAGGAGCAGTGTAGTCTCCACATGTGTTTTATCCCCAGAGAAACGGGTTTACCTCTTGCTTGAGAGAAGGGTAAGGTAGAGAGAAGTGCTACACTTATCGAACGAAACAGTATTCTTGTAAGTTAGAATAAACTATCTCTTTTGTTTAGAGAAACAGACAATGGAAATGTGTTTTACGTTGTAACTAATCGATTTAGTTGAAAAGAAAAGCTAAGAAAACTGCCGATAGTTTTTGTAAAGAAGGGGTCAGTAGAAGCAAGAGTAGAACTGACGTCAACAAAAACCCCGCTGGTATTGGCCAGTTGTGAAAGAACGAAGAGCTTCCTGATTGGTGCGTTGGTGTGAGACGCGCTGGGATAGGTTAGTGTGAGAGTGACGTAAAAGCTTTCTGATTGGTGCGTTGGTGTGAGACGCGCTGGGATAGGTCTGAATAGCCGAGCAGTAGAAAGAACAGAGTGGTGAAGAATTGCGTGAATTTGTTTTGGGAAAAAGAACAGTGAAATATGGCTTATTATAATGAGTATGGTAGAGAGAAACCGTCATGGCTTGCAAAGATTAAAAACTTTCTCAAGAAAGATAAGAAGGTTGTGACTAGGGAAGGAGAAGTACTTCCTCCGTCAAAAACGCCAGCATCTCATATGATGTTGAAATATGGCTATCATACTTGTATTTGGTTGGAAAATTGGGCGAAGTATACCAAAGATGATGGAGTACTGGCGTTTCCAGAGAATGGTTCATTTAGCACAGCGGTACTTCGAAATTTGAGAGAAAAGATGATGAAACCTGAACCGAGACCTAGACCGACACAGTTCGAAGCCTTAGGTGAATGGGAAGATGAGATGTATGAAAGGGAAAGACACAGAGGTGCAAAGAATTATAGTTTAGTTCATGGAAGAGTACGGGGTTTGAATCATGAAGACAGGATGAGACGATGGTGGTATGCTAACATGACGGATGGCTTGTTTCCTGTCAGAACAGTTGAAGAATTTACAGGGAGAAAGTGTACGGAGAAAAAGAAGCATGCAGTAACAGAGAGATATGGGTATGGAGTTAGCGACACAGAGGATAAGTTGCTGGAGGACATATTAAATAAAAGACCCCCTCCATATCAACAGAATTCTGTGGTGGTGACACCAAATGCACCGCCAATGAGAACTGTAATAAATCAAAGCCCTGAACAAGTGTCTGAAATAAATAGTCCATTTAACAAGCTAGAAATACCACAGACTGTGAAACATGATAATGGTAATACAGCTGAATTAGCCAGAACCACGAGAGAGTTGACTGAAAAGATAAGAGAACTGACAAAGAATATGGAAGCTGTGACTGTGCCAGTAACTATAGGGCCAGTAATCCCAGTATTTGAAAACCAAAAGATTAGATGAACACTCCTTAACAATTCCATTAAATTCTAGTATGCAGAGAGTAAGAGAAGGGATGATTCCAGAAAATAGAGAGAAAGAAGATTCTGTTGGTCCATTTAGGTCAAATCCACCTGTAAATTTGACAATTAATGAGAGTCCGATAAATAGGATTCCTATGGGAACCGAGTCAGCAACTGAAACCCCAGAGAGAAGTGCAAATTGGATAGAATTAAATAAAACCCCTGTGGGTCCGACTGCAGAGGAATTAAATGATTGGGTGAGGAGCTTGCAGAAAAAAGATGCCGAACCACAACTTTTGGATGTGGTCAGATTAAAAATAGACATGGAGGAATTAATTCTAGGAACTATTGGTACAGATCGATTGAAGTCCTATCAAGATGATGAATTAATGTTTATGTGTAAAAGCGTCACTTGGAGAGCTAGGAACTTGCATGAAAAATTGGAAGAAACAGCGAACGAACTAGGAGTAGATTTTGGAAAAATTAGAGGATTGCAGAAACCGTACAGGGTAGATTTTAGTGAAAAGGACATAGAAAATCTGAACACTTCAGGACGACTAACACAAATAAAAGAACTGATTGTTCTATTGAGAAAGTGGGGAGATGTAGACAAGTGGAGAAGTAGGTGGATAAGAAGAAAGGAGGGAACAACTGATAAAGCCTCATTGGCTTTCCCAGTAAAAGAGAAAGAACCAACGGTAATGGAATGTCCAATGAGAGAAACTCCAGGAGGAAGTTATGTACATGTCCCATGGTCCAGACAGGATATATTGTCATTTACAAATGACTTTCCAAGATTGAGATAAAAACCTGTAAAATGGTATAGGCAAGTAGAAAGGTTTGTAAAAGTTTCAAAAGTGCTGTGGGAAGATCTGGATGGATTGTTTGAGATTGTTGTTCCTGCAGATTTATGGACAGAATGTAAAATTACAATTGACTGGCCGAAGGAAGAATATCCTAGAGATGCAAAAACAGGAGCCTCAGGTTCAGAAGTAATGAGAAAATATGAACAGGCAATCACGTTCTTGAAAAATAAAATCCCACCAAAAGAAACGGACTGGGTAAAGATTGATAGAACAACTCAGGAGAGTAAGGAATCTGTACATGCCTATTACGAGAGATTACTTTTGGTCTTTAAACAGTATAGTGGATACGAGAATTTGAGTGAAAAAGACATGAGTCATTTTGTGTATAGATTTGTGTATGGCTTGAGACCTGAAATAAGTGAAATGATTAAGCAGCATATGTTATGTTGGCAGAATAGCACAGTAGATGAGGTACTACGGTATGCAAAATATTGCAGTGATGATATTGAGTGTAGACAGCGTAAACTCAAGGAAAAGGCAATGTGGGCACAAGTAAAGGTTGTAGAAAAGCAAGAAGCTCAGATGAATAATCAGTCGAGTGATGCAGGACAGACCAAGTCCAAACCGAATATTGGCAAGGGAAAAGGTCAGATGAGTATAGAAGAGGCTAAAAAGAAAAGGCCATGTCATAATTGCGGAAAATTAGGGCACTGGAGAAACAAATGTAAATTTCCTCCGAAAGTTAATACCGAAACTCAATCATTGAATCCACAGGTGCAGAATGAGGTGAGTTACCAACAGCTGCAACAGCCGCAGGTAGTTACTCAACAGTAACAACAACTCCAAAGGAGAAAAGGGTCCTAGGGAAAAGTTTAACGACTAAACTACAGATTCAATCCCCACTACAACTTATAATAACAACTAATAAATCTGGTAGTCTATAACCTAGAGCTATAACTAAATTTATCAAATACCTTAATCAGTACCAAGACCTAAAGTTACCAAAGCGTGTAAAGTAACCTTAATGAATAACTCGGATTTCCATCAACTACCAAGAGAGGTCAGTGTCATCATTTGGATATCCTTCCTTCCTACCACTACTCCTCTAAATCACAGAGGAGGATCACGTGGATCGGATTTCGACCAGGTTACGATGATCACAAAAGGAGGAAATAAAACCAAGAAAGGACGACTCTATATTTACCTAACCGGTCTCCCCAATACATTTTGATTACTAAAGGGTGATGGAATTAAAAGTGCAGTGCAAGTGAGTGAAAAATAAAAAGGAATTGGAAGAGAAAACTACTTTTAATATAAATATCTCTGCCAGACCTATTAAAAATAGTGCAAAAGCAGCTTTGAACACATAGGCCACTTATCGATGGTCAACTAGTTTCAGCCTAAAGGGCCAATCGCCCAGGCTTTCTTCAGGACCTAGACAGTAAGTTATAATGCTACTGCTTGACCGAAAAAATCATGTAACTTTTATATGTATAGAATTGTCATAAAATACGACCTTCTATATGGTCAATCCTCATGACAAGCAGAGTATTCTTTGTACCTGTAACAAATAAGCACATCGAACCTCATTATAAATTGATAAAAAAAGGGTTAAAGCTCATCCACATCGATGCATCCTTAATGATACATTCAATATTTACTCTATATATCAATAGGTTAGTCTAGTTACACCACTGTAACCTTCATTTTGCTAGTACTCTCAAAATGTATTGGGGAGACCGGTTAGGTAAATATAGAGTCTTCCTTTCTTGGTTTTATTTCCTCCTTTTGTGATCATCGTAACCTGGTCGAAATCCGATCCACGTGATCCTCCTCTGTGATTTAGAGGAGTAGTGGTAGGAAGGAAGGATATCCAAATGATGACACTGACCTCTCTTGGTAGTTGATGGAAATCCGAGTTATTCATTAAGGTTACTTTACACGCTTTGGTAACTTTAGGTCTTGGTACTGATTAAGGTATTTGATAAATTTAGTTATAGCTCTAGGTTATAGACTACCAGATTTATTAGTTGTTATTATTAGTTACTCAACAGTGTCAGGTGCCGCAACCACCTCTTCCAAAGAGTGTAAATCCTCAAAGATACAGTACAGAGGCAGGATTCTACGGAGGAGAGCAGGTAACAAAATTGCCGCGCGCAGCTACAGTTTCGCAGTATTGGTTACGGCAGGATGGAGATGAGTTGGATGAAAGCTTATGACGGTGCCTAGGAGAGGAAGAAGAGTGCGTGCTTGGCGCAACTCTAGAGGTAGATCAGTCAGGTCCATTTGTGGATGGAAAAGTGAATGGTGTAAATGTTACATTCCTTGTGGACACTGTTGCTACCCGTTCTACTGTTAGATCAGTGAAAATTCCAAAACTTCCTCTCTCAGGAGAATATATCCAAGTTGTAGGTGTTTCAAACAGGCAGATTAAAACCCCTCTTACAAAACCAATAGAGGTGGAAATTGGACCATTCAAAGAGATGCATTGCTTTGTGGTGTGTGATTGTAGTCCTGTAAATCTATTGGGACGCGATCTGCTTTGCAAAATAAATTGTACCATCTACTGTACCCCAGATGGTATTGCTTTTCAGACACCAGATGAGGATGTTCTGTATAAAATGACAATGGCAGAACTAGAACCAGGAGTGAATGATATGTTTCCTGTGTTTGATGCGGAGAAAATCCCAATTGAGTTAAAAGGAATAGTCAGGTCTGATGTATGGGATTTCACAGGTGAAGATATTGGACTAATGAGAGAAGTTGATCCTGTAAAAATTACTGTAAAAGAAGAAACGAATTACCCAAACACCCCGCAGTACAAACTGACGCCAGAAATTATTGAAGGAATAACACCTGTAATTAATAAGATGATTGAACAAGGGATTTTGAGAGAAATAATGAGCAGCCCATGTAATTCTCCTATAATGGGACTGAAAAAGCCAAATGGAACATATAGAATAGTGCAAGATTTGAGAAAAGTTAACAAAAGTTAACAAAATTGTTATTCCTTTCTGCCCAATTGTGCCAAACCCTGCTGTAATACTGTATCAAATCCCACATGATGCAGAATGGTACACAGTCATTGATTTGTGCCATGCTTTCTTTTCTATTCCATTGCACCCTGACAGCCAGCCATTATTTGAGTTCCGGTTCGGAGAGCGTATTTTGGCATGGTGCCGAATTCCTCAAAGGTACACTGAAAGTCCTTCAATTTTTAATCAGATTCTAAAGAAATCCTTAGAAGATTTAAAAATGCCTGAAAAATCTGTGATGGTCCAAAATATTGATGACCTATTAGTGGCATCAAAGACCAGAGAAGCATGTGTTACGGACACCATTGCTTTACTGAATCCTTTGGCAGAAGGAGGACACAAGGTGTCCCCATCAAAACTGCAATTCTGTCAACAGGAAGTACAGTACTTAGGTCATAAGATTGAGAAAGGGATGCAAAAAGTGACAACAGAAAGGATAAGGATTATCAAAGGAATGAGAGCCCCAATGACAAGAGAGGTGAGAATGTTCCTTGGAATGGTTGGTTATTGCCGACAGTGGATAAGTGGGTTTTCATTGATTGCAAAACCTTTACAGCGATTGACAAAGAGGGATGTCAAAGATCCGATTGCATTGGATGAGGAGGAAATGAAGGCTTTCGAGGAACTGAGAACAAGTTTGTGTGAGGCACCAGCATTGGGAATGCCTGATTATGAGAAAGAATTTGAGCTGTATTGCACTTTCAGTATTAGTGCAAAGGCATGGAAAAATGAAACGACCAATAGCCTATTTTTCAGCTGTTTTAGACCCGGTAAAAGGCATTGCCTGGATGTCTGAAAGCAGTAGCTGCTACTTGTGTGAGTCTGGAACAGAGTGAAGGCATTGTGATGGGATATCCTTTGAGAGTATATGTCCCACATTCAGTTGAAATCCTTCTGACCCGAACAAAAACCCAATTCATGACACATAGTCGGCTGACTAGGTATGAAAAAGAGATCTTGGGTGCAGACAATGTAACCATTGTAAGATGCACGAGTGTGAATCCTTCCACTTCACTGCCAGATGAAGTAAATGCAGAAGTCAAAGATGATGTTGATCATAAGTGTTTGGATGTGCTTGAATTTTGCACAAAGCCTCGCCCTGATATCAGGGATGAACCTCTAAAAGAGTCAGATTATGTAATGTTTGTGGACGGGTCATGCCTGAGGACAGATGAGGGAGTTTTAAGTGCTGCATATGCTGTGTGTACGGTGGCAACCATAATGGAAGCATCCTGTTTGAGAGGAATACGTTCAGCCCAAGTTGCTGAGCTGATTGCTCTGATTCGAGCGTGCAAACTGGGAAAGAATTTCCGAATCACTGTGATCACGGATAGCCAGTACGGCTTCGGAGTGGTCCATGATTTTGGACAGATCTGGTCCCAGAGGGGATTCCTGACTTCCAGAGGGTCTCCTATTAGGAATGGTGAGTTTGTGAAGAAATTGCTTGAGGCGATACAGCTGCCTAAACAGATTGCGGTGGTAAAATGCACTGCTCATAAAAATGGAGCTTATTACATTGCAGTGGGTAACAAATTTGCTGACAAATTAGCTCAATATTGTGCCAGAAATATGACCTCAATGAATCGGAGAAGGGAAAAAGAAAATGTTTCATGTCCCTTGCTGTTTACTAACCCAGTTGAAACATGGGATGAGGTGAAACAAATGCAGGAAGAGGCAAGTGATGAGGAAAAAGACGTTTGGATAAAAGCAGGTTGCAGACGGAGAGAGGAAGATGAAGTCTGGGTTTACAGGGATGAAAGACCAGTTATGCCTGATAGCATGATCTCTAACATGGCACGGATGGTATCGCTTTGTTCGCCCTAAGTTGGCAGGGTATGCCCAGACGTGGGTCCCTTGCACACTTTGCCACTGGATTCAAGATAGCCTGGCTGATGAGGGTTATGAACCCGAAACCGGTCCCAGGATGCTTGTTTCCGGTCCAGGGAAGACATGGCTTGGCAGTTCGGCCTGGACTGTTCCCATGAGGCACAGGGTCAGACTGATTTGCATATGGCCATGTCTGAACTGGGGTGGTGGAGTGAGCTAAAGAATGATGATGGATTAAACCCAGATCAGTTGACTGGGGGTGAGTGTTTGATTTGCTCTAGCGCTCCGTCCATCATCCCCTTTGGTATCGCTTTGTTCGCCCTAAGTTGGCAGGGTATGCCCAGACGTGGGTCCCTTGCTCACTTTGCCACTGGATTCAAGATAGCCTGGCTGATGAGGGTTATGAAGCCGAAACTGGTCCCAGGATGCTTGTTTCCGGTCCAGGGAAGACATGGCTTGGCAGTTCGGCCTGGACTGTTCCCATGAGGCACAGGGTCAGACTGATTTGCATATGGCCATGTCTGAACTGGGGTGGTGGAGTGAGCTAAAGAATGATGATGGATTAAACCCAGATCAGTTGACTGGGGGTGAGTGTTTGATTTGCTCTAGCGCTCCTTCCAACATCCCCTTTGGTATCGCTTTGTTCGCCCTAAGTTGGCAGGGTATGCCCAGACGTGGGTCCCTTGCTCACTTTGCCACTGGATTCAAGATAGCCTGGCTGATGAGGGTTATGAACCCGAAACCGGTCCCAGGATGCTTGTTTCCGGTCCAGGGAAGTCATGGCTTGGCAGTTCGGGCTGGACTGTTCCCATGAGGCACAGGGTCAGACTGATTTGCATATGGCCATGTCTGAACTGGGGTGGTGGAGTGAGCTAAAGAATGATGATGGATTAAACCCAGATCAGTTGACTGGGGGTGAGTGTTTGATTTGCTCTAGCGCTCCGTCCATCATCCCCTTTGGTATCGCTTTGTTCGCCCTAAGTTGGCAGGGTATGCCCAGACGTGGGTCCCTTGCTCACTTTGCCACTGGATTCAAGATAGCCTGGCTGATGAGGGTTATGAACCCGAAACCGGTCCCAGGATGCTTGTTTCCGGTCCAGGAAAGACATGGCTTGGCAGTTCGGGCTGGACTGCTCCCATGAGGCACAGGGTCAGACTGATTTGCATATGGCCATGGCTGAACTGGGGTGGTGGAGTGAGCTAATGAATGATGATGGATTAAACCCAGATCAGTTGACTGGGGGTGAGTGTTTGATTTGCTCTAGCGCTCCGTCCATCATCCCCTTTGGTATCGCTTTGTTTGCCCTAAGTTGGCAGGGTATGCCCAGACATGGGTCCCTTGCTCACTTTGCCACTGGATTCAAGATAGCCTGGCTGATGAGGTTTATGAACCCGAAACCGGTCCCAGGATGCTTGTTTCCGGTCCAGGGAAGACATGGCTTGGCAGTTCGGCCTGGACTGTTCCCATGAGGCACAGGTTCAGACTGATTTGCATATGGCCATGTCTGAACTGGGGTGGTGGAGTGAGCTAAAGAATGATGATGGATTAAACCCAGATCAGTTGTCTGGGGGTGAGTGTTTGATTTGTTCTAGCGCTCCGTCCAACATCCCCTTTGGTATCGCTTTGTTCGCCCTAAGTTGGCAGGGTATGCCCAGACGTGGGTCCCTTGCTCACTTTGCCACTGGATTCAAGATAGCCTGGCTGATGAGGGTTATGAACCCGAAACCGGTCCCAGGATGCTTGTTTCCGGTCCAGGGAAGACATGGCTTGGCAGTTCGGGCTGGACTGTTCCCATGAGGCACAGGGTCAGACTGATTTGCATATGGCCATGTCTGAACTGGGGTGGTGGAGTGAGCTAAAGAATGATGATGGATTAAACCCAGATCAGTTGACTGGGGGTGAGTGTTTGATTTGCTCTAGCGCTCCGCCCATCATCCCCTTTGGTATCGCTTTGTTCGCCCTAAGTTGGCAGGGTATGCCCAGACGTGGGTCCCTTGCTCACTTTGCCACTGGATTCAAGATAGCCTGGCTGATGAGGGTTATGAACCCGAAACCGGTCCCATGATGCTTGTTTCCGGTCCAGGGAAGACATGGCTTGGCAGTTCGGGCTGGACTGTTCCCATGAGGCACAGGGTCAGACTGATTTGCATATGGCCATGTCTGAACTGGGGTGGTGGAGTGAGCTAAAGAATGATGATGGATTAAACCCAGATCAGTTGACTGGGGGTGAGTGTTTGATTTGCTCTAGCGCTCGGTCCATCATCCCCTTTGGTATCGCTTTGTTCGCCCTAAGTTGGCAGGGTATGCCCAGACGTGGGTCCCTTGCTCACTTTGCCACTGGATTCAAGATAGCCTGGCTGATGAGGGTTATGAACCTGAAACCGTTCCCAGGATGCTTGTTTCCGGTCCAGGGAAGACATGGCTTGGCAGTTCGGGCTGGACTGTTCCCATGAGGCACAGGGTCAGACTGTTTGCATATGGCCATGTCTGAACTGGGGTGGTGGAGTGAGCTAAAGAATGATGATGGATTAAACCCAGATCAGTTGACTGGGGGTGAGTGTTTGATTTGCTCTAGCGCTCCGTCCATCATCCCCTTTGGTATCACGGAGGTACCATGGACAGGCACACATAGGTAGAGATGCCATGCTCAGACTTTTCAAACAGACCTGGTATAACCCAAAATTTAGGGCTATAGCTGAAAGCCTTTGCCAAAGATGCCTTATATGCCAACAGATAAATCCTGGAAGGAAGACAGTAGTAAGTTTGGGAGTAATAGGACGTGAAGGAGGTCCTTTTACCAGAATGCAATTAGATTTCATTGAAATGCCCCCGAGTAACAGACTGAGGTATGTCCTGGTGGTCGTCTGTTTGTTTTCTCGTTGGGTGGAAGCCTATCCGACAAGAAGGAATGATGGAGTTACTGTAGCTAAACTCCTGCTGAGAGAATTCATTCCTAGATATGGTTTTCCAGTAACGATAGAAACAGATAGAGGAACACATTTCCAGAATGAAGTTATCCAACTGATATGCGAAGCACTAGACATTCAACAAAAGCTGCATTGTGCCTACAGACCGGAGGCTTCTGGAGTGGTAGAGCAAGTAAATGGCACCATAAAGCATAGGTTGGATAAAATGTGTCAAGCCACAGGACTCAAATGGCCCGATGCCTTACCATTGGTGCTAATGAGCATAAGAAGCATACCTGACAGAAAAACAGGTCTGAGTCCTCATAAAATAATCATGGGACAAGCAATGAGACAAGCATATGTACCTGTCAACAAACTGCTGACTATAACTGATGATCTCATACTGGACTATTGCAAAGGATTGGCTGATGTGGTGCATTCTGTGTTTCATCAGGTTGGACCGGATGCAACCACTCTTGAAAGAAAACCAGCTCATGATCTGAGTCCAGGAGACTGGGTCCGCATAAAAGTCCACAGAAGAAGAAATTGCTTGGTCCCACGCTGGGACAAGCCACATCAAGTGATTCTGGTGACAACGACTGCAGTAAAGTGTGCAGGTGTGAAAAATTGGATTCATGCCAGCCATACAATCAGAGTTCCAGATCCTGAAGCTCGACCTGTAAGTCGACATCTGGAAATGTCGGATACCAGCACAGCGTCTGAAGCAGAGACTGAAGCAATCAGAGTTCCAGATCTTGAAGCTCGACCTGTAAGTCGACATCTGGAAGAATCAGGTACCAGTTTGTCAAATGAAGAAGAAACTGAAACAATCAGAGTTCCAGATCCTGAAGCTCGACCTGTAAGTCGACATCTGGAAATATCAGATACCAGTTCGGCATCTGAAGCAGACCAACCTGAATCCAGTGAAAGACAAAAGGAAGAATCCGAAAACAAAAGAACTAATATTGAAACAGGAGAAACCGAACTAATAAACAAAGACAATGAACACCCAAGTACAAGCTTTGGGGAAATCCCTCCGGAAATTGTAGAGGTAACTCAAGAAAATTTAGATTCAGATAGAGAGATTGGGGAGATTGCGGAAGAAACATGAGGAGGATTAGACTCAAAATTACAAGCAGAAGAAACACAGGGAAATTTAGATCTAGATAGAGAGTTTGGGGAAATTGCGGAAGAAACACGAGGAGGATTAGACTCAGAATTTCAAGCAGAAGAAACACAAGAAGATTCGGACAAAGAGACTGAGATCATAAAGTTTAAAGTTAGAGGAAGTGAAGTGAGATCTGAGACAGAATCTGAAGAAAGTGAAGAAGAAAGAAGGCAAAGAATAGGACCAAGAAAGAGAACTTGTAGAGCAGAACGAGGAGAAAAAAAGTGAACTGAAAAGGCCAAGAAAAGGAGACAATTGGCCCAACGAAATTAAAAGACTGAGATATAAACGAATACATTTTAACAAAGACAATGCAGAACAAGTGAATGAAATAAGTCAAGAAAGACAAAGAAAAACAGATAAAAGACAATTGCCGAGACCCAAAAGAGTGAAAAGACCTAACTTGAAATACAAGTCACCTGAATGGGTATACATAGCACTGTCTGACATTAAAGAAGTGGATAGCAGTCACAAGAACCCAGACAAAGACTGTGAACAAGTAGGTGAGAGTGAACTGCGCCAACCCTGAAAAGGCAAAGAAAGAAAACCGGACTAGACACACAAACTGATAAAGGCAAAGAAAGAAAACCGGACTAGACACACGAACTGATAAAGACAAAGAAAATTTCTGGGAGCCCGCAAGGTGCGCCAAAAGGCAGTTGATTCCAGTCAACACTCAGTCATTTGAGGTGTGGAGACACATTTCTGTACATATAATTAGATAATATATCAATATGGTAGACACTGAGAATAGAAGTTCTAGATGTGGGTTTTTCCGTAGATGGTGTAAGATGTGTTTCTATTGTACAGGCTTTCTAACGCTTATTTGGTTCATTTTAGCAATAATAATTCCACTAAGATTAGTTGGAGAAAATACATCTGTAATCATAAATGACACGAATAGTGACAAGAAATATGACATAAAAAACACTGCAACACTGGTAGATAGTACTGATTTTCATAGGGATAAGTCAATAACTGATTTCTCCAATCATGTCTTCACGAAACTCTTGTACGAATATGTGGAGACAATGGATGTGAGAGATTGTTATGTTTGTATGCAGTTACCTGCGTCTGTAACAGAAGGTGTGACATATCATCACCTTCCTTTGACGTATGGAATATCTTGTAGTGTTTTAGCTGGCTTATTTTACAAAACAGGTAAATTAGAGTATTACTACACTGACACAGATGCTGTTTTTGCTAAAGTTCCCGTAATCCCTGAACTAAATAAGGTGAAGTTTGCAAAGATTTTTGGAGAATGTTTCTTAGAAACAAAAGAATTAACATTAGAATATGCATTTAGACATAATCTTACTTGTGGGTTAAGAAAGGAAGAAAAGGTTTTCTTAGACATGGTGGAAGAGAGAAGGGTTAAGTTTCAAAGAAAAGCAGCAGGAGAAAAGACAAAAACCCCACCTTGGGCGTTTGAAGAGGGAAGTTATGACAAAGGCGAAACAAATGCAGCTATGGTTCTAGATTGGCCCCAACAGGGAAAATTGTGTATTAGTAGAGATAACACTATGTATGATAACTATTTCGTGGGTTCTAGTGAGTGCCGAGATACATACAAAATTTTAGGGGGATGGGGATTTAAAGGAGGAAAAGATCCAGTATTTCCAGGGATCTATTATATTTGCGGAAATAGAGCTTATTATAGGTTGCCGGACCATTGGTACGGAACATGCTATCTAGGCCTGGTCTTTCCAAAGATTTTTCACGTGGAAAGAGGAACGAAAGGAATTCACGAGATAGATAAACCATTAACCCGTAGGAGAAGGGAAAGTATCTCAGAGATAATAGGTGACATTTTTGGAGCATTGATACCAGCAGTGGGTATATCTTTGAATGCATACAAAATTCGGAAATTGTCTACAGTAGTAGATCGTTTATCAACGAATACTGCTGGAGGGTTCTTGATGGTAAATACCGAAATGGTTGCCATGAGAGCTATGGTAATGCAAAATCGACTTGCCCTTGACATTCTTTTGGCAAAAGAGGGTGGAGACTGTGGAATGCTGAAAGTACAACATTGTTGCACTTACATTCCAGACAAAAGTCAGAATATACAGAAGTATATAAAGAACATTATTGATTTGCATAAAGAAATTGCCCCACTGCAGGTTGAAGGTGCTTGGGAGAGACTTGGTAAGAGTTTTTCCTCAATGAAGAAATGGTTCACCGAAATAGGAAAATACTAATTCCAGTGACCTTAGTAATAGTGATAATATCAATATTGAGATTAGTCTATGCGTGTGTTAAAAGAAGAAAAAGACAAAATAAAGTAAAAAGAGAAAATGAGAAAAATAAAGAAAGAGAACGGGAGATGGGAGAGATCGAATTGGAAGAGTTTAAAGAGAACATGTACAAAAGGTCTAAAAGACAAGATGAAAAAGACACGATTGTCTAAATTAACAAATGCAAGTGGACAAGAAACATTTATCTGATAAAAAATTTGTAGGGATAGGTTTTAGTGGTGATGTTAAAAATCACCAACGGGGGAATTGATGGAGCAGGGGAAACAAAATAATTTTGTACCCCTTGGAAGTTAATAACCCCAAAATAATTAATGATACTAACTGTTTTGAAACGCATGAACTAACCAACAAATATACCTTTTTAGTAGACATTACACGTGGGCAACTTGCTAAATGTTGCAAAATCTAATTTATTTACAAAATACGAAGCAAATAACATTAGTATTGTGATTTGCATAGTAAATAGAGTGAATTGCATGATTTGTGTTGCGTAATAGAATTGTATTGTGGCAAAGAATGCAGATGGTAAGTAAAATGGCTTTAAATGTCGCTTCTGCTAGGTAATATCTAACACGGGTCTTTAGAATGGCGGGTGGTAAACAGAAAGGCTTATTTTCCATATTTTAATTTCTATTGTGTTTGTTCTTATATTAGTTTCGTTCGGGCCTGCTAGGCCATGCTTCTAAAATGGCCGCTGGAAAGGACGAGATCGCGTGCGCTGAATAAGATGGCCCCCGCGCAGACTCAGTATGAATGCTCCAGTCACGTGTATGCGGCCTGTGCTCGGAGTGAGAGATGTCAAGGCCAATCTGACCTGCAACGAGGAGCGTGCCAAGTGTTCAGCATATATGCCTGGGAACGGATGGAAAAAATGAGCGACAGGGAATGAACTAATGTGTGACCATCAAAGATTGCTACAAAATGGATTAACAAATTAGACTACTTTTGGACGCTGATCATGAGGCTTATTGTGTGCTTTATTGTCCCCAAACCTGTTCGAACAAGGAGGGCGATGAGGTGACCATCACCACCCCTCCAATGGACCAATTAGCGTGATTCTTGCCCCTAAGGATTGCAACTTTTAAGTGTAGTGAGCCAGAGAATAGGGTATAAGAGAGTCTGCTCTTACGTTGTGAAAAAATAACCTTGCTTTTCCATTTTCCACCTTGATGCTGCGAGAGACTCTGTCATTTTGGACTTTGAAATTTGACTGTGAAAGGAACGAGATCGTTGCGGGAATTTGTCCGGGAGGTGATTGCGTCCGAGGAGGTTAGCGGGACAGTCAGTCAGTTTGGGAGTCCTATCCTGTGATCTGCGATTCATCTTCCTTTGGTGAACCATTCTTGTCATCGCCCTATGGCCGAGGGTAATTGGTAATTTTATCTTTTCCTCAAAATCATTCTTAAATGTTTATTGATATTTCTAAATGTTTTACTTAATTAAGAATTTTGCTTATTTGCTCAAAGAATTTTAGATAAAAATATATTCTAACTTTAAAAAGAGTCTGTGGTTCTTTAAAACAAAATTTATAATTTAATAAATGTTGAAGGTTTTAATTGTGATTGAGCTGGTCTTAATCTCCATCAACTGATTCTACTAGTTGGTCCATCGACCGAATAGCGGAGTACCTTGATGTTTAGAACCGACAGGATCCTCAGTTAATGTATATAATGTATAGGTTATAATTCTGTCATTTTAATAAGGTATCCTGCTTGTCCAGCAGCTCATTTTCCTTAGCGTTTAATCCAGAAATTGAATGAATGTATGTATGTGATGTCATGGGCCCCACCGACATAAGTTTTGTGTAGATGTTTTTCTGGATTGGAGTCATAAGGAGAAATTTATATTAGCCGCGCTGGATCAGGGGCAACAGGGGAAACGTATAGGGAAGGTATGGGCATGCTAGGAATGCAACGTTCAATATGAATTATCAAAGGAAATGGATAGGGAAAGAATAAGAATAAAAAATGCCCAGAGTCAAAAGTTGTTCAGTCCTTGAAATGGGTAACAAAGATGGGTGGAGAAACAAAATAATGTACTCCTAACCAGCCGAGCCAAGGTTAAAAGGTCGAAAATGAGAAAGCAAGGAAACGGGTGTCAAAGGAGGTCAAAGAAATGGAAAAATTACTACGACCTGTGTCTAGTGGTCGCACTGCTGTCACTGGTTAACATCAAAAGTATGAGGTCCAACAGACAATTAGTCACTGGTTAGAAAACATGAGTAAAAGAGCGACGAAGAAATATAAAATGCTTTTACTTAGCTTGTTTAAAGATGTCCTGGGGTTCTCAAAGGGATAATGGAGGATTCTATATTGGGGGAAGGTAAGGAGCGGGGTAGGGAAAAACGTACCCCTTGTGCTGTGCCTAGTAGTGGAAGTGATAAGATGTTAATAGTGGATATATGCCCAAATGGGAGGTCAAATAACAGTGAATTGGGTAGTTCTAATGGAAAGCAAGGACATTGTGACTAGCAACGGGATAGCATGCGTATGACAGAGGGAGGAATATTCAACATGACAAGAGATTTCTCATACACCAGTGAGTTGTACTGTTATAGTGGGAGAGAAGAATTCCTGCCTGGTAATGGGATAATGTGTAGTTGGTATGGGGGAGAGTATTCTACATTCAAAACGGTTGCTCATACATTCTGCAAACAAAGCCAATAGTGTATTTCTGCATCTTTGTTCAGTCCTTTAGTAACAGTATCCAGGCATAGAATATATTCACTTTCCTTCCGCCCCAGGTGTAGTTCTCGGTTACCACCTCTAGATAGCGGTTTATCATGTTCCAGTCCAAATAATTTGAAATTCTTCTATTGAGGGTGATGTTCCTGAAAATGTCAAGGGGGGGTCCTGTTTCTGTTTTGTTGATGTTCCGGTAATGTTCCAAGATCCTGGTTTTGAGAGGTCGGATGGTGCTGCCTACATGTAGTTTGTTGCATGGGCAAATTATGACATAGATTACAAATGTTGAGTTACAGTTAATCCAATCTCTAATCTTGATTGTGTTCTGTGGGTTGACAATCCATTGGAATTGTTTATTTATTCCCAGTTTACACACATTACAGTTGTGGCAGGTGTAGAAACCACATGGT
Source organism: Calotriton arnoldi (assembly GCA_963921515.1). Lineage (NCBI taxonomy): Eukaryota > Metazoa > Chordata > Amphibia > Caudata > Salamandridae > Calotriton > Calotriton arnoldi. The sequence continues at coordinate 1,091,639 of CAWUFW010004637.1, forward strand.
TTTTTCAAGAAATTAGGTTTTGGTACTTTACGTTGGTCGGTGTATTCCGATCTGCATAGCATTTGTTTCAAATTTTTTGCTCTTCTAAAGCCCATTTGAGGAAAGTTTTTAATCCGTTACGTTAGTGTAATTTTGTGGGTTAGAAGATACCAGTGCTTTTGTAGGGTTTTACGAATGTGGTAGTGACCATTGTGAAAGTCGGTTAAGAACCTGATAGTTTTTGATTTCTCATTCTTGACTTGGTCTTTCGGTTGCAATTGCCCAGTCTGCGATATTTTCTCACATTCATTGGCTGTTTTCTCCAATTGTGAATTAAGATATCCACATTGTGATAACCTGTTAGACAGGCCTTCTGCCTTCTCTTTGTAGATATTTATATCACTGCAATTCCTTCACATTCGTTTGAATTCCCCCTTGGGGATGTTTTGTATTGTTTTCGTGGATGACAGCTGTCCGCCCTGAGAATAGAATTTGCAGATGTGGGTTTGCGAAAAGCCTTAGCATGCAGTTTGTCATATTGTACATAGATAGTGATGTCCAGAAAGTCAATTGAGCGCCTTGAGACCCTCACGGGTGAGTAGCGCGCTTTAACAACCCCTGATTGATTGATTGAATTGATAATTTGGATGTATTCAATGTTGTCTGGATGTTCCATCTGTTAGCGTTGATTTTTTGTTGGAACTCGTTGAGAATAATCTGTGGGCCCTGCCAGATACACAGGATGTCGTCAATATATCTACCCCAGTATAATACATGGGGTGTGTATTCTGAGAAGGTATCGTCCCATAGCCAATATTTCTCCACTTCTCCCATGAAAATACATGCATATGGAGGAGCAAATTTTGCTCCCATTGCGCTGTCCTGTAATTGCAAATAGTATTTTGTGTTGAATGAAAACACATTGTTTGTGAGGCAGAAGAGAAGCATCTCCAAAATCATCTGGTTGGATTCCATAAAGTGCGCTGATTTTGTGGCTAGTGTTTTCCGTACAGCTTCCAGTCCGTCCACATGTCGAATCGAGATGTAGAGACTCACCACATCAATGGTAGCAAGTATGCAGTCCATATCCCATGGAATGTTGTCCAGTTTTAGTAAAATATCTTTGGTGTCCCTTATATATGATGGAAGATCTTTCATATGTGGCTGTAGCTGGTAGTCTATGTATTCTCCTATTTTAGAGCAAATGGAGATCGGTCTCCCAGGTGGTTTGGTGCCATTCTTGTGTATTTTGGGGAACAGATATAAAGTTGCCATTGTGGGATGTTCTATATATAAATCATTCCTTTCTTCTAAGGATAGTAAGTTATTTTGGTACCACATATGCAGTTTGGTTTTTAAGTCGTGGAGGATTCTTTTAGTCGGATTGGCTTCTAGTTCCTTGTAGCATGCTTTGTCGCTCAGCTGTCTATGTGCCTCCGCAATGTAGTCATCGGCATGTAGTAGAACCACATTACCCCCTTTGTCTGCTTCTTTAATCACAATTTCGGGGTTATGTTTGAGTTCTTTTATTGCAATTGTTTCATGATTTTCAAGATTTTTTGGTAGGAAACGCTTTTTCTTCTCATATTTTTGGTATTCTAAAGCCAGGTCTTTTAAGACTGCTATGTGAAATAAATCGATAGTGTTTCCAGCTGGTAATTGAGGGCAGAAAGTGGATTTGGAGTATACAATATTCTTTGTAGTATAAGTGGTGTCAATTCCCAGTTCTTGGGCCACTGTGAGGGGAGACAGGGGTTGGTCATCCGAATCTTCCGATAGAGTTTTTAGTAGATGTATGTTTTTCAGGTCTTGGACAGTTAAAGGACTGATGATAGGTGGTCTTATCTCTTGCGGAGCAGCTGGTTTGTTGTAGGAAAAGGAAATCAGTTTAAGTTTACGGGTAAATTTTAAGAGGTCTATCATTGTTTTGGCAGGGTCCCAAAAAGCTGTAGGGCAAAAGGATAGTCCCCTATTTATAATCTTTTCTTGTGATGTGTTCTTCTGACCAGCAATATTGATCATTAAGTTGTTAGGTTCTTCAGTTCGGTTTCTTGTTTCCTCCTTGCTCATGTTATCACTCCTCTGGTTGGTTTTGGTGTTGAGATATTTGTTGCATTTTCGGTAGGGTTCTGGTATCCTGAATAGTTTGATTCCGAAAGCCCTGACAGGGTCTTAAAACTTCCTCTAAATAATTAACTCCTTGTCTAGCGGTAGAAACTGGAATTTAATTTACTGGAGATTCCGCTTCAGAACTTGTCACTGAGTCCTGTGTTTGTCGACCTTGAGAAGATACTGCTCCTTGCGTAATGTTGTCGCAGCGTTTCGCAAATGTATATACTCTCCCTAACTGGTAATCAATTTGGTCATGTCGGAATTTCCTGTTTTTGCGTTGGATCAGGTCCTCTTCGTATTTGTCAATGATTCCGTTCAATATTTCGTAATTCTTGGTTGTGATGTCACCCCAGTTGGAGTCCTCAATTTTCTTAGTTAATTCATCCACTTCCGATTTGTATTTGGTATGTTCTTCTTCCGCAATATCTATTAACTGTCGAATCATGTTATTGGATGCTTCCCTCTTGGTATTCTATCAGCTTCCAGATATTTTTTGAGGCTGGCTGCTTCCCACCATTTAGTGGTTTCCTTTTTAAGGGCTTTCTCTAATGATTGAAAGGTAGATTTGGCAGTTTTTACTGTACATGATTGGATGGTACAATATGTTGACTAAGTCACTGATGCAATGCATTTTCACAGGTCTGTGATTGTTGCTACCTGTAAAACCGTTTAATTTAATTTATATGATGTTTTCTTTCTTATTTTCTTCCCTATTCCACCTTTTCTCCGTCCTCTTTACTATTGTCCCTCTTAAATTATGCACTTGCACAAACTCCTGAAACATCCCCACCCATGGCTTTTCCCCTAACCCCATCTTTCGTTTGGCCTTTCCCTTGTCCACGTCCCTAACCCACTTACTTTCCTTTTCCACTTGACCCTGAATCTATGTTGCATTTTCCTTGTTCCTCTTCACATTATGTTTGCACTGAACATGTCAGCCTTGAAAAAGCCCTTGGCCAGAAGGCCATCGGGTGAAACACGTGTCGGCTGCTCTTCTTTTGAAGCGTTTTTCTGGATTAAGATTTAAAGCGACACATGATGCTATGAAAAGTAGCTTGGATCTTGGGAATTATTTTCCGAAACACTATTATTGATCATCAGGCATAGACCGCCTCCCAAGCCCAATCTTTATTTCTAAACCAGTAGCTCTTGGGTGTAGCCACTTGGGAGGCGTGTGCCAACCACAACATTTGGGTGCTGACCCTTTTTTGGCGTGAACCCTAGCACCATCCACCCATTGCCTATACAATATAGTTTGGGAGTAGTATTGAAAGACATCAAGATTAGAAGTTTGTCTACCATTATGTTGTTGATTATTACAACTCAGTCACTGTTGCTCGTAGATGGAGAGATGGGTTCTATAAGGGCTATGGTAATGCAGAACATCCACCACCACATAACTGGGCCCCAGATCCTTTGGAATCCTGACTCTGGACTCACCAGTGGACACTGCAGGTATAATGCCACTATTGCTGTTGCTGGACCTCACTTGTACGGGTCTAATACCCTGCTCCTTGTGGTTGAGCACATGGGTCAGCTTCCTCTCCTCCATGGCGAGCCTCCTTTCTTCTCGAGCCTGCTCCAATTTAGCAAGCTCCAGCTTTAGCTCCCTTTCTTTTCTCCTATCTGCCAGCTTCTTGGGGGACAGGTTCCAGGAGGAAACACCGCTCCCAGGTCTGGGAAGCACTACTGCTCCTGGCAAGTTGTTAGCCCCTTCTACAAGCAGTTCTAAATACACATTGGAATCCAGGATTAGGTCATCCTCCTACACAGGAAATTCCTGCTCCTGCTCTAGGTTGTCATCCCCTGCTACCTGGGTCTCCGCCCAGGCTCCCAAAGCCTTCTGTAGCTCCACCTTCCTGGTGAAACCTCTTGTAGACACTTAAAAGGTCCTTACATAAATCCTTCAGCTGGAGCACAGAGTAAGACTCTAACTTGGCCAGCTCAAAATCAATTACTGCAGGTGCTGCTTCTCTAGAGTGAGATATGGTTTTAGCACAAAAATCAAAAAGCCAATTAGGGAGAATTTAAAAAAAATCTAAATAGTCTTAGTATAGAGTTGCAGTGAACAATGAGTTACTATATGGTATTGCACAAACACAAGTCTTATCTTCATCGCTGATCACCAATGATAGAAATTGGGTCTCTAATTGGCAGAGGTATGTACCCTGTCCAAGTAGGGACCACAATCCTAGTCAGGGTAAGCTAGATACGCACTAACAGATAACCTGTGCTCACCCTCTGGTGGTTTGGTACAGAGCAGTCAGGCTTATCTAAAGAGGAATGTGTAAAGTATTTGTGAAACAAACACACAGTAACACAATGAAAACACCACAAAAATACTCCACACAAATTTAGAAAACTAGATAAAAATGTTATGAGAAAATCAGGACCTAAACAACAAAAATACAATAAATAGAACCGGCGTTAGGAATTTTTAAAGATTAAATCAAAATCTAGTGCTTAGAGTCAAATAGCGCTTAGGGTTTACTTGAGGTCGCACTGGACTGGGCTGGGGTGAATCCAAAGTTCAGGCTGATCGCAGTGGAGGGCAGGCTGACTACAGGACTCCCGCAGGTCCCCCTGAAAAAGTACCTTGGATGGAGCAAGCGTTGACGTCAAAGACTAGGTGCATTGGTTCAAATCTGTGCAGGCAATGCAAGCTTTGGCACAAACCCCTTTACGATGCAGGCACAGCATAATCGCACTGCATAATCGTCAAACCGCAGTGTCTGTCGAGGCAAAGTCATTGATCGGCTCATGTGTCAGCGTCGAAGAGCAATGCATCAGTTAAGATTGGTGCAAAGTCGTCACTGTGTCATTTTTTATGGATCTGTACAGCAGAATTCACCTTTCAAGGGCCCAGGACTGGTTTGGCACCACTTGGCAGGACAGGACTCACAGATGGTAGAGTCCAGGTGCTGTTGCAGAGTTGATGGAAGTCTTTGATGGCCCTGAGACTTCAGAACAGGGGGCAAGACAACAAACCCCTGGAGTCACTCTGGGTTCAAGTGGGATGGGTCTAGTCCTTGTCCTCAGCAGGGAAAAGCAGTTTTTCCAGAGCAGCAGTCAAGCACAGTGGCAATCCTTGTAGCACAGCAGTCTTTACTCCTGGCAGAGTTCTTCACAGATCCAGTATTGTGCTGTCTTGTTAGATTCAGAGCCCCAGTACTTATACCCAAAATGTCCCTTTGAAGTGGGGGCGATTTCAAAGCAGGCCTTGAACTGCACAGGTCCCCTTTCATCCCAGCCCTGTCTGCCAGGCTATCTGTGTTAGAAACAGTGCACTGCCTATTCAGGTGTAAATATCAACTCCCCCTCTCTCTCTTCCTACCCAAGAACAGCTATCAGAATTCAGATGAATGCAGATGAGTTCTCTGTCACACCCACCCTTCCTATGTTTGTGGCTGTCTAGAGAGAATGCACAAAGTGTAGCTGTCACCCACCCCAGACATGTATTAGAAACAGGCTGCAGGTACACAGAGCTAAGTTAAGAGCAGAGAAATGTCCACTTCCTAAAAGTGCCATTTCTAAAATAGTGATGTTAAATCCACATGTACCACTAAAGGGGATTTTCATTACTGTTCCAAAAATATGAAACATGAAGTAGCCACTCCTTTCTAATCAGGAATTACATCTTAAAAGTGTTTTAAGGAATTCCCAATGCTTGCTTATTAGAGAAATAGGCCTCACAGCAGTGAGAAACAAATGTAGCTGTTTGTCACTACCAGGACATGTAAAACTTAAATGTATATGTACACTGCCCTTAGGGCTACCTAGGGGTGATTTATGTGTAATAAAAAGGGAGTTTAAGACTTGGCAAGTGGTTTTAAATGCCAAGTCGAAGTGGCAGTAAAACCCACAAGCCTTCCAATGGCAAGCCTGAGACAGATTTGAAAGGCTACTTGTGTGGGTGGCACAATCAGTGCTGCAGGCCCACTAGAAGTATTTAGGTTACAGGCCCTGAGTATATTGTATACCAGGGATTACAAGCAAACTAAATATGTTGATTCGGTATAAACTAATGTCACCATGGGTGGCCCTTCAGAGAGGGCCATTTTCCAACACATGTGCATGGGTAAAACAAGTGACCCATCTTTCCTATACACTATTTGATCATTCCCTGGTCAAGGGTGTCTTAGACCTGCCTAGTACAGCGCACACGCATTCATTTGGCGTTTATCCTAATCGGCCCTCTTGGATCTACATTCAAGGAGGAAATGCAAGCTGAAATCCAAAACTACTTCAGTGGACAATGTGGGAAATATCTGGGAGGCCTTCAAAGCCTATATGTGAGGTGTCTGTAACATAGAGCAACATGGGGTCCGAAGGGTACTCCGTGGCCAACTGGACAAGCTTGATAAAGAGTTAAGAATGTTAGAAGTGTGTATGGTGCAAAGCCCTGCAGCACAGGCACTTGCAGCCTTTCTAATCAGACTGGATAAATTCTTGGCCCTCGCAGACCAAGAGCAGAAACACATGCACAATTATGCCCACGTTAGAGCATACCGTAAAACAGGCCAATCGGGCAGGACATTGGAAGTGCTTTTGCATGGTCGCCGCAGAACCCCACAGATCACCCAACTTTGGGATGGTCGTGGACAGATCCTATATGAGGCAGAGGACATTTAAGCAGAATTTGTGCATAACTCCACTGTCCTCTCCACTTTCCACTCCCACAACACACCTGGTGTCTATCTCCTCTACTTTAACCGCATCGCCTTGGCACGGCTCGAAGGCCCGATACGGCAATTCCGGTCATATAAATCTGTCTTACTAAACTGGAGCATAAAAATTAAGTCCAGACCAAAAGAAGTATATCAGCCAATACTAATGCTGCCAAAGATGAGGAAGGAACAAAACGTCAGCACAAGTAGAATCGCTTCCAGAGTCCTCTACAGTCCAACCACAGAACTCACACCAATGGAAGAAATGGCAAAATGTAGAGTGAATCTATATACATGTAATGGGAAGGAGATAGTAATAACTCAAGATAAAATGATGACAACAGAAAGTCCTGAGCTAGGGGTATGGTCCTGGTAGCTGCAACCGTCGTACCAGATAGCTCTGGTAAGACTGTCTAGGATCCACTGCAAAGTGCATGGTCCAGAGTGAGTCACGTTATGAAGCAAACTGATGACCACAGACAAGAACCAAGAGTGCCATGCACTATAGTAAGTTGGAATATGGCAGAATCAAAACAAAAATCAGAGAACATTCACTGAGTCTCATTCAAAAAGAAACACATTATATGCTGCTTCCAAGAGAAGTGGTCTTTGGTCGAGATCCAGATGGGTGGGTTTGTACTACACTATGTGCCAGCAACAAAGTCAAACAAGGGAAAGCTGAAGGGGGGACCTAATGAATTGGGTCTCAATGCCCTTGGCTATATGCGTAAAGCTTAATCAGGACCTTGGAAGGGATTTATAACACTTTATCTCGGAAAACAATAATGTCAAAGTTGACACTATCACTCTATATTTCTCCTCTGGGAAATAAAAAAATTAAGACCGCATTGTGACTAAACTGGTGTCATTGTTGTGAATACTATATAATCCCTGAAACCCTATGATAAGCATATAATTTTTTTCTGTCGTGATCTCAACACAAGAAGCTAATATAATATGGAGTAAATGCTCTAAAAGAGGCTGTCAACTTGTGAATTTGATGGTAGATGGAGCTCTACACACACTAAACAGACGTATCAAGTCAGATGCTCAAGCAAAATGTACATACAACACAGACAATAGAAACAGCCTGATTACAATGGCCTGATAAACCTGGATACTTGGCAAGTAGCAGCTGTTGAATATTGGAGGGCTCCCAAAGATCTAACTTTAAACCTACCCAAAGGTCCTTGAGATGGCGACCAGAAATCCAAAAAATCAAAGCTCCACACAAAAGGCATGTTAATCGAACACTAGTCAGGAAACAGAGGATTCAAGGAGTAAGGACGTTGTTGACTCTTTCAAAGTAATTTTGGAAACAATCTCTATAGTTTACAACGTCAAATAAACCTGTGTTCCATAAGACTCCTGAACCTCACACTATTTACCTGAATAAAATTAGCAAGTCTAATGTAGGGTTGTATGACAGCACAACGCATGACATTACAACGCGGTTGTAACAACGCAAGTGTTGTTACAACGCGTTGCCATTACAACGTGAACTTTTACCACGCATATGCCTTTACAACAAATTTCGTTGTAATAGCATGATTGGTAAAGGCATATGCTTGATTAAAGTTAAGTTTGAAAATGTAAGTATTTTACAGGTAAGTATTAATGATATATGTATATATTTTCCTTATAAAATCCTTACATTTTCATACTAAAGGCATGCATGGTAATGTGTGTGTGTGTGTTGTGTGTGTATATATATCTATATATATATATATATATTGTTAGAAATGGGGGTCTCTAGTTGGCAATGGCTGGCCACTGTCCAAGTAGGGACCCTTCTTCCTAAGTCAGAGTGAGAGGGCTACCCTCTTTAATACCCCTGCTCAACCCTGTGGTAACGTAGCACGAGCAGGTAGGCTTATCTCAGAGGCAGTGTGTGAAGCATTTATGACCATACACAGTAACACAGTGAGGAACACTACAAAGGGACACCACACAAGTAGTTATAAAAAAATAAGTATCCTTATATAAAGGCAGATTTATCACAAGACCAATAACTGTAAAAGCCACAATACTGTCAAAAATAGGATAGCTGTTGAAGGGCTGTCAAAGATAGTTCAAAAGGTTGCAAGAATAAGGTTCAAATTCAAGGCAGGGGTCTCTGCGCCCCTTTCTCGTTCAGAGGTTGCAAAAATAAGGTTCAAATTCAAGGCAGTGGTCTCTGCGACCCTTTCTCTCATAAGACTGTCAAAAATAGGATGGCTGTTGAAGGACTGTCAAAAAATAGTTCAAAGGTTGCAAAAATAAGGTTCAAATTCAAGGCAGTGGTCTCGGCGACCCTTTCTCTCACAAAGTACCTGGGTTTAGTAGCAAAACCAACAAAATGTCGCAAAGAAGTGGTAGCGATGATTTTCCTCACGCGAGGCCGGCGATGCGTTAAAATCCTTGCCGCAAGGGAGGATGATGCGCCGATCTGCTGATGCGTGCGGAGACGATGCGACCAACTTCTGCACGCTAGGCCGCCGATGCGCTGAGACCTTGCCGCGAGGGCGAAGGCGATGCGACGATCCTGTTGCGTGTGCGGAGACGATGCGACAAACTTCTGCACGCTAGGTCGCCGATGCGATGACTTTCTTGCCGCGAGGGAGAAGTCGATGCGACGAGCCTGTTGCGTTGGGCGATCGTGTTGCGAAGAAATGGCGCTCCGCGAGGGAGCGACGAAATCCGGTGCGATGCGATGAAAATGGCGGATGCACGGCGTCCGCAATGCGATGTCTTGAAGCAATGATTCTGTAGGGGTTGCGAGCGCTCGGCGACAGCCGCGCGATGATTTTTCCAGCGCGTCTCGGCTGCAGCGGCTCGCAAAGGGGCGTTAGCGATGGTCTCGTGTTGCGAGCACTCAGCGGCAGCAGCGCGATGATTTTTCCAGCGCTCTCGACTGCAGCGGCTCGCAAACGTGCGTTAGCGACGATTTCCAGCACTCTTTTCTCTGAAGCAAACTAGAGGCCCTGGAACTCACAGGAGCCTCATCAGAAGATAGCAATCCTCGCAGGGAGGAAGCAGGAGGTTGGTGGTGGAGTCTGATGTGCCTGAGACTCCAGCAGGAGGCTAGCTCTTTTCCTAGCCCTTGGGTAATTGCTGTAACAAAAATAAAAGTTCTCTCAAAAGTCCTTTTCTCTCTTCAAGGTCCAGTGGTCACTGCTGCAGGCCAGTGCAAGAAAAACACACAAGCACAAGGACAGTCACTTCCTGCAGATTCCTCCAGTGGCACGGACAGAGTTTCCTCTCCAGATCCAAAAGCAATACAAATTGTAGGGGTTTGAGCACAGATATTTATACCCCAAAAGTCTTTGTTCTCAGAAGCTACAAGTCACTGAACCTAGCCAGAACCAGTTCTGCTCAGGCCTGGAGCACTTTGTTTACCAGGCTGCATTCTTCCTTTCAGAAAGAGGGGTCTGCTAGCAGACACACAGTAGGAGGTGGAGCCAGCATTCACCTTGCCAGGCACAGCCCTATTCAGGTCAAGGAGCCACCCCTCCCCACACTCTAAATGCAGATCTCTCTATTCAACCCAGGTCTGACTCAGCCTGCCCTGCCCCTCTAAAACCAGACAGCCAATACACATAACAGCAGAGCACACTGGAAGGCTTAGGCAAGAAAATACCTACTTTCTAAAAGTGGTATTTTCAAACACAGAATATAAAAATAAACTTCACTAAAAGATGTATTTTAATATTCTGAGCTCAGGCATACTAAATTCGTTTTTCTACCATGTTCCTGGGGTCAGTTAGGACTATAGAATGTAATAGTCAAACTGCCCATTCTAGCCTATGAGGAACAGGTAGCCTTACAGTAGTGAAAAACGAAATGGGGCATAATTCACTACCAGGACATGCTACACACCCAAGGCATGTCCTACCTTACACATACAAGGCACCCTACCATAGGGGTGACTTACAAGGTGCCAAGGGAAGGTTCAGGGGCTGGGAAGTGGGTGCACTTCACAGCCAAGATGGCAGTTCTGGACTGCACACAGACACTGCAGTGGCAGGTCTGAGACACACTTTACAAGCTGCTTCTGTGGGTGGCACACATCAGTGCTGCAGGCCCACCAGCAGCATTTGGTTTACCAGCCCTGGGCACACACAGGCCACACTACTAGGGACTAACAGGTAAACCAAATAAGCCAATCAGGGATATACCAATTCACATAGTCATATTTACAAAGGAGAGCATATGCACTTTAGCACTGAACAGCAGTGGTAAAGTGCCCAGAGTCATAAAACCAACAGAAACAGGTCAGCAAAAATACAGGAGGCAGGCAAAAAGTTTAGGGGTGACCCTGCAAAAAGGGCCATTTCCAACACAACCCCTTCCAGCCAAAACGCAGGGTAGACCAATCACTACTTTGATGGGCTTCCCTGCTTCGGGTGATAGAACACGGAACTGGCCCGCAACTGCAGGGGCATATGGCAGCTCTACTCCAATCTGAACCCTGGTGGATCCCTCTGTCCACACTCCTAGGGCCCACTAAGATAACCATTGGGGAACTCTTCCCCTCACCTGTGGATACCACCTGTGCAGCATCTAACCTTAACTGGCCCCCAGGTGTGTCCCAACAGATAAACAACAAGCCCCAGTAGTCACTGACAGTAGTCAGTGATAAAATCCAAGCCCTATACCTCTCAGGGCTCTCAAACTTTTGTGGCATCAGAGAGTGCGGGGCAGTAACCCCAGGTGTCTGGCACCTTTTGTCCACTCTCCCTCCTGTCAGGTCAGGCAACGCGTCCTGACACTGACCCACCAGCCCTGGGCCTGTACCCAACGGCGGGGCCAGCGACTGGGGTGGGCTCCCCACACCCGGTCCTTCTCTTTGGGGCTCGGTACCCTCCCACTTGGAGCGGTACCCCCTCCAGAATTGTCAGGGCACCTGAGGCAGGTGTCCTGCATAATTCGCCCACCAGTTCAGGGGTTCTATCCTGCAACTGGTATCCCAGCATAGGGTCTGTACCCTTAGACTGGGCGGAGGTCAGGGGTGAGGCTGCCCTCTCCCCGCCCCCTTTACTGGGGCCCGGCACCCTCCCACCTGGAGAGGTGCCTCCATAACACAAACCGGGAGGGGCACTGTTAGCAGTTGCCCCTTCCTCCAGATCAGGGGGACACCCTGAACCTGGCCCCCAACCTAGGGTCTGTACCCTTAGGCTGGGCCTGTGCCTGGCAACCCAGGACTTCTGGGGGAGTACACCAATTCCCCCAAGGAAAATACACTCTTCCACTAGTTCAGGGCCTTGTCCCTGCAACTGATCCATCAACCTGGAAAAACCCTCAGGTGGTACTGGGGTCAGAGGCGAGGACTCCCTCCCTCTGCACCCCTTCCAGCATACTGCACCCTCCCACCTGGAGTGGTGCTTTTAGGAAAACAAATGGTCGGGACACTGCTTACAGTTGTCCCTTCCTCCAGGTCAGACAACACCTGGACCTGACTTACCATCCCAGGGACCAACCCCTGGGGTTGAACAACCGCCTGGCCACCCAGGACTTCCTGGGGAGCACACAGGCTCTCCTCAAGGGAAACACACCCCTCCACCAGTTCAGGGCCTGGACCCTGCAACTGACCTACCAACCTGAAAAGACCCTCAGGGTGCACCGGGGTCAGAGGCGAGGACTCCCTCCCTCTGCACCCCCTTCCAGCATACTGCACCCTCCCACCTGGAGTGGTGCTCTTGGAAAAAATGGTCGGGACACTGCTTATAGTTGTCCCTCCCTCCAGGTCAGACAACTCCTGGACCTGACTTACCAACCCAGGGACCAACCTCTGCGGCTGAACAACTGCCTGGCCAACCAGGACTTCCTGAGGGTGACACATACCTAGCGTGTTGCGTGACAGTATGCCTGGCACAGAGCTCACGACCTCCTGTCCCTCTGACAGTGCGTGAAGATGCCCCAGGACAGAAGTGGCGTCACCATGGCCAATCCTATGAGGCTCAGCCCTTCTGGCTGGCCCCTGACCCACTGGTTCTTCCACTGGGGACTCTTTCCCCCTTTCATCCCTCAGACTGGACTTCTGTACCCTCCCCCTAGGAGTGGCACTGCCAGGCACAAGAACTGATGGAGGCACGACTACAGGCACTCACTGGGGTACCCCCCACAATGGACGGTCCATCCAGACAGACTAGGCTCCCCACCTGGTGTTCCCTCATGGAACCATCCTGTCCTGGGGACTGAGGCTGGGGCACTTCGGGACCTATCCCAGTCTCACTCCTGCTCCCACGAGACAGGATGTGAGGCCCTACAACCTCCTCACAACAAGGGGACCCAGCTGTAACACTCCTAACCTTTCCCAGCACTCTGGGTTGGAAAACTTCTGAACCACTTCTCTTAGGGTCATTCCCTAATGCCTCTACAGAGCCTCTGGTACTCACCCAGAGGTCTGCCTCCTGTGCAAGTTCCCTAGGATCAGAGAACTCGCAATCTGACAGGTGTTGGCCTAGCTCTGGAAAACAGGAACTCACAATATGCTCTCCCACAATTGGATTACACAGCTCCACACAGGTGCTAACCTTTACCTCACAATCCAGTGCCTCACACACGTACCCCACACCACTCTCTTGAAATGGGCGAGACATTAACTGACTGTCTCTATCACTCAACCCACACTCTTCTGGGCGGTCCTCACACTCATACACCAGGACTACAACCACGGGGGAACCCCTCTCCCTGCACCTCTCATCCAGAGTCGGTAGAGTATCCCTCCTTTCACTAGGACTATGGGCCCCTGCGCTAGTTCCCCAATCCACCTCAGGGACACTGCACACCAATGGAGCTATCTCAGGTCCTTGAATCCCCTGGTGTAGATCAACCCCCTCCTTCAAGTCAGGTGCCACATCCCTGGGTGGGTGTACTACACTGTCATCACTATATACTTCAATTTTGCTGCCACCACTGGACCCCACCCTCTCTGGGGAATCCAGACAATTAAAACTGCGCTCCAGGGGTAACCTACCCTCTGGAGCTAACTTCTCCTTTTCTGCTATCTGCGCTAGGTGCGCCTCCAGCTGGGCAATCTCTATTTGGAGCCTCTCCAATTCCAGCTGGTACTCCCTCTCCCTCTGTCTGTCCAACTCCTCTGGGGACCATGAAGGGGATTGGGCACTACCCTGTGCATTAGATCCAGCAAGGGACTCCCTACCTATGGGACCTTCCCGCCTGTCCCCCAACTCCTCTGGGGACCATGAGGGGAATCTGGCACTACCATAGGCACTAGGCTCATCAAGGAACTCCCCACCTATGAGATATTCCATAACACTTTCTTCCTCCTCTTCAGACTCTCCAGAGCCACCCTCAGACCAACTACCCTCTTGGTAGGTGTACTGGGACTCCAAGAATCTCCATCTGTCTTGTTGCCAAAGTCTCAGGGATGTCTGCAGGGATAGCTGAGTCTCCTTCCTACTCACTGCTAAGCCCTTCTCCTCACAGAACCCCCTTAGCTCCTCTAGACTGTAGGTTAACAGATCATCTATATAAAAGGTAGGTCTCATCTCAGCAAGACCCATTGTAGCAATATCTGGCAATATCAATAATAAAACAAATAGGCTTGCCCGTTGTAACAATCACGGGCAATATCAAATAACAGATAGAAGAAAACTTCTCAAGAAAATGTATGCGGGTAAAAAAAAATCACCGGCAATATCAATAAAACATAGGCTTGCCCATTGTAACAATCACGGGCAATATCAATAAAAGATAGAAGAAAACTTCTCAAGAAAATGTATGCGGGTAAAAAATCACCGGCAATATCAATTACAATATAGGATCCAACAATTCTCAAAAATGTATGCGGGTACTATCACCTGGCAATATCAATAAAACATAGGCTTGCCCATTGTAACAATCACGGGCAATATCAATAAAAGATAGAAGAAAACTTCTCAAAAAATGTAAGCGGGTGAAAAATCACCGGCAATATCAATCACAATATAGGATCCTAAAACTCTCAGAAATGTGCGTGGGTGAAAAATCACCAGCAATATCAATCACAATAGGGGATCAAAAACTTTCAATAAATGGGCGCGGGTGAAAAATCACCGGCAATATCAATCACAATATAGGATCCCAAAAACTCTCAGAAATGTGCGCGGGTGAAAAATCACCGGCAATATCAATTACAATAGGGGATCAAAAACTTTCAATAAATGGGCGCGGGTCAAGAATCACCGGCAATATCAATCACAATATAGGATCCCAAAAACTCTCAGAAAATGTGCGCGGGTGAAAAATCACCGGCAATATCAATCACAATATAGGAGCAAAAAAAAATTCTCAAAAAATGTATGCGGTACGTTATGGTCTGCACTCACTAGTAGTGTACACTATAATTACTGTATGCGATCATAAATGCAAGTCCAGATCCTCACCGCTGCCACCAATGTTAGAAATGGGGGTCTCTAGTTGGCAATGGCTGGCCACTGTCCAAGTAGGGACCTTTCTTCCTAAGTCAGAGTGAGAGGGCTACCCTCTTTAATACCCCTGCTCAACCCTGTGGTAACGTAGCACGAGCAGGTAGGCTTATCTCAGAGGCAGTGTGTGAAGCATTTATGACCATACACAGTAACACAGTGAGGAACACTACAAAGGGACACCACACAAGTAGTTATAAAAAAATAAGTATCTTTATATAAAGCAGATTTATCACAAGACCAATAACTGTAAAAGCCACAATACTGTCAAAAATAGGATAGCTGTTGAAGGGCTGTCAAAGATAGTTCAAAAGGTTGCAAGAATAAGGTTCAAATTCAAGGCAGGGGTCTCTGCGCCCTTTCTCGTTCAGAGGTTGCAAAAATAAGGTTCAAATTCAAGGCAGTGGTCTCTGCGACCCTTTCTCTCATAAGACTGTCAAAAATAGGATGGCTGTTGAAGGACTGTCAAAAAATAGTTCAAAGGTTGCAAAAATAAGGTTCAAATTCAAGGCAGTGGTCTCGGCGACCCTTTCTCTCACAAAGTACCTGGGTTTAGTAGCAAAACCAACAAAATGTCGCAAAGAAGTGGTAGCGATGATTTTCCTCACGCGAGGCCGGCGATGCGTTAAAATCCTTGCCGCAAGGGAGGATGATGCGCCGATCTGCTGATGCGTGCGGAGACGATGCGACCAACTTCTGCACGCTAGGCCGCCGATGCGCTGAGACCTTGCCGCGAGGGCGAAGGCGATGCGACGATCCTGTTGCGTGTGCGGAGACGATGCGACAAACTTCTGCACGCTAGGTCGCCGATGCGATGACTTTCTTGCCGCGAGGGAGAAGTCGATGCGACGAGCCTGTTGCGTTGGGCGATCGTGTTGCGAAGAAATGGCGCTCCGCGAGGGAGCGACGAAATCCGGTGCGATGCGATGAAAATGGCGGATGCATGGCGTCCGCAATGCGATGTCTTGAAGCAATGATTCTGTAGGGGTTGCGAGCGCTCGGCGACAGCCGCGCGATGATTTTTCCAGCGCGTCTCGGCTGCAGCGGCTCGCAAAGGGGCGTTAGCGATGGTCTCGTGTTGCGAGCACTCAGCGGCAGCAGCGCGATGATTTTTCCAGCGCTCTCGACTGCAGCGGCTCGCAAACGTGCGTTAGCGACGATTTCCAGCACTCTTTTCTCTGAAGCAAACTAGAGGCCCTGGAACTCACAGGAGCCTCATCAGAAGATAGCAATCCTCGCAGGGAGGAAGCAGGAGGTTGGTGGTGGAGTCTGATGTGCCTGAGACTCCAGCAGGAGGCTAGCTCTTTTCCTAGCCCTTGGGTAATTGCTGTAACAAAAATAAAAGTTCTCTCAAAAGTCCTTTTCTCTCTTCAAGGTCCAGTGGTCACTGCTGCAGGCCAGTGCAAGAAAAACACACAAGCACAAGGACAGTCACTTCCTGCAGATTCCTCCAGTGGCACGGACAGAGTTTCCTCTCCAGATCCAAAAGCAATACAAATTGTAGGGGTTTGAGCACAGATATTTATACCCCAAAAGTCTTTGTTCTCAGAAGCTACAAGTCACTGAACCTAGCCAGAACCAGTTCTGCTCAGGCCTGGAGCACTTTGTTTACCAGGCTGCATTCTTCCTTTCAGAAAGAGGGGTCTGCTAGCAGACACACAGTAGGAGGTGGAGCCAGCATTCACCTTGCCAGGCACAGCCCTATTCAGGTCAAGGAGCCACCCCTCCCCACACTCTAAATGCAGATCTCTCTATTCAACCCAGGTCTGACTCAGCCTGCCCTGCCCCTCTAAAACCAGACAGCCAATACACATAACAGCAGAGCACACTGGAAGGCTTAGGCAAGAAAATACCTACTTTCTAAAAGTGGTATTTTCAAACACAGAATATAAAAATAAACTTCACTAAAAGATGTATTTTAATATTCTGAGCTCAGGCATACTAAATTCGTTTTTCTACCATGTTCCTGGGGTCAGTTAGGACTATAGAATGTAATAGTCAAACTGCCCATTCTAGCCTATGAGGAACAGGTAGCCTTACAGTAGTGAAAAACGAAATGGGGCATAATTCACTACCAGGACATGCTACACACCCAAGGCATGTCCTACCTTACACATACAAGGCACCCTACCATAGGGGTGACTTACAAGATGCCAAGGGAAGGTTCAGGGGCTGGGAAGTGGGTGCACTTCACAGCCAAGATGGCAGTTCTGGACTGCACACAGACACTGCAGTGGCAGGTCTGAGACACACTTTACAAGCTGCTTCTGTGGGTGGCACACATCAGTGCTGCAGGCCCACCAGCAGCATTTGGTTTACCAGCCCTGGGCACACACAGGCCACACTACTAGGGACTAACAGGTAAACCAAATAAGCCAATCAGGGATATACCAATTCACATAGTCATATTTACAAAGGGAGAGCATATGCACTTTAGCACTGAACAGCAGTGGTAAAGTGCCCAGAGTCATAAAACCAACAGAAACAGGTCAGCAAAAATACAGGAGGCAGGCAAAAAGTTTAGGGTGACCCTGCAAAAAGGGCCATTTCAACATACTATATATATATATATATATATATATATATATATATATATATATATATATATATATATATATATATATATTAGAAAATCCTTTTCCAATGAATTTCGGTACGGAAGGAGCCACTCCAGATTTAGATGCTTCAAATGTTAGGTTTATTTGGCAGAGAAACAAGACGCGTTTCGACCTCACACGGGGTCTTGGTCACATGTATATATATATACATGTGGAAATATATAAAAACATGTATATAAATAAATATACATATAAATATATATATATATATATATATATATATATATATATATATATGAATATAGACAGTTTGTTCTTTTGCTTTATGAATAATGTATTTTAAAATGTAAAAATATTGACTAATGTTTTTAAACTCAGGCACATTTTGTGCTTTATCATTGTATACAGAACAAAGAAGTTTTTTTTTTTTTAATAAAAATTGATTCACATAGCAATCCTTTTGAAATTGTATGATTTGTTTATATACGCTTTTTTGTATTGTTTTATTCAATATATATATTTTGAAATTTGGCACCCGGAAATTGAGTATTTTAGATTTGATCACGGTTCTACTAGATCTGGTTTGTAAGCTGGATCACAGCCTTTTTAATTTGTAACAGTGGGAAAAGGAAACTTTTTGTTATTGAAGTGAATATATAGAAACACATTTCCTTAAAATCCCACAACCCATACCCACCCTAAACCCTAAAATTACCCTTACCACCCCAAAACCCATACCCACCCTAAAACTAAAAATGACCCCTGCCACCCCAAAGCCCCTACCCACCCTAAACCCTAAAATGACCCTTGTCACCCTAAAACCCCTACCCACCCTAAAATCTAAAATTACCCATGCCACCCCAAACCCCCTACCCACCCTAAACCCTAAAATTATACTTGCCACTCCAAAACCCCTTCCCACCCTAAAACCTAAAATTACCCTTGCCACCCCAAAGCCCCTACCCACCCTGAACCCTAAAAAATGGAACTAGCCTGGATGCTAAGGCAAAGTCGCAAGACGCCAACTGGAGTGCAAGCTCTTGAAAGCAGCAGGAAGGAAGATAGAAACATAATTACATTTAAAAAAGAAGCTTTAGGGGGCGTGTCCAAGATGGCGACTGAGCAGTAGCCCATCTGTGGAGCTCCACCGCACCGGACAGCAATCAGCGGTTCCATCGGGGGGAGGAGGCCCCCGCTATCCCAGCACTGGACGCTGTACACCTCTGGAGCCTGCTGGTGCCATCGGCGGTCGACGGTAGTGGACGGCGGCGCTGAACGAGCCGAGCCGTACAGGACGGAGAGTACACGGCTGGCGCCCTCACAAAATGGCGCCACGGCGTACGGCCTAGTACCGCACACCGCCAGGAGACCCCGCGCTGCAGCACTCACCGGGAGCGGGATCCGCTGTGCGGCGGAAGGAGGAGGTACCGGACGGGGATGTCCCCAGGGGTTGGCGGAGCGGCCGACGGTTGACCAAGGCACACCAGTCTGCACGTGGCCCTCACCCCGGAGCAGTGAGGTGAGGCCGACTTGCTCTGGGGCTCGAGT
This sequence comes from Calotriton arnoldi, assembly GCA_963921515.1. NCBI lineage: Eukaryota > Metazoa > Chordata > Amphibia > Caudata > Salamandridae > Calotriton > Calotriton arnoldi. The sequence goes on from CAWUFW010004637.1 coordinate 1,110,914, forward strand.
GGGAAGTCCCTGGCAGCGGGGGCTCAGCCTGGTGAGTAGCAGAAAACAGAGGAGCGGGCTGGGTATCAGGCCCCAATGTCTGTCGGCTGAGCGCCCCCACCGCACAGCACCCCCCAGCACCGACAATATGGAGCTGCCTCTCCCCGCATCCTTGGGCACGCGTAGGAGGAAGAGACGCGGTGCGCCGGAGAGATCTCAACAGTGGCCTGGGCCAGACACTCGCCACAACGTGAAGGACCTGAGCTCTAGGCCCTAGGCTGGCGGACCCATAGAAGGGCAGCAGCAGGGAGGCTCCTACACCAGGGGATGCAGAAGGCACGAGGTGACCAGATCTACGCAGCATCGTGGTGGGGGAAGGCCGTGGCCTTTACTAGGGCCTGAACCGGAGTGCCAGCTGTTGACAGCCTGCAGCATCCGGAGAGGCCTGGCGACTGGGCTTTGGACTGGTGGGCCACTACATAGTCAGGACAGGAGAGCCCCCATACATGTGGAACATTGCACACGTGGACCGGAGAAGGGAGTTCTATGAGACGTGGCACAGAACGGGCTCAGGATCTGGAGTGAACAGCCTGCTGGGTCCTGCAGTGTGCCACAATCGCAGGAGGGTTGCGGCCTGATCGGAGACCATCTGGATAATATAATGACCAGCGCCAGGACTAAGAAGGACCCGGCCAGCATCAGAGAGCTCCTGGCCAAGGGCGCGTCCAAGAAGCCGGGAACGGCCCCACCTTCTCCGGGCACGTCAGCGACCAGTGCCCCGGCTCAACAAGACATGGCTGAAGAAGCCCCCATCACACATGGCTTCATGGAAGCTCTGTTTGGCACACTGCAAGACGATATTGCAGCCCTCCGCACGGAAGTAACAGCGGAGGTTAAGGAGCTGCACCGAGACGTGGGGGAGCTTGGCCACAGAGTGGACTCTGTAGAGAGAGCAGGGGATGCCCGGGAGGAGGAACTAGAGGCACATCGCCGGGAGCTTGTGGAACTCCAAGAGCGCAATGCTGACCTTAATTTCCACCTTGAGGATTTAGAAAACAGATCCCGCAGATCCAACATTCGCATTAAGGGAGTACCTTTGCTGGTGGATGCGGGACACTTGGAGGACTACGTGCTGCGTCTCTTTCGCCAGATCGTGCCGGACCTGGTGCGGAAGGAACTTTTATTAGATCGTATCCATAGAGCGGAACGCCCGTCGGCGACTCCCGGGACCCCTCAAGACATTCTAACATGTCTGCACTCCTACAAACACAAAGAAGCTATAATGGCAGTGGTGCGTGATCAGCCCTACGTCCTCTTTGAGGGCAATAAAGTCCGCCTCTACCAGGACTTGTCCAACATCACTCTCCAGAGGCGCCGAGCAATGAAACCAGCGACGGAATTCCTGAGGGAAAAAGGAGTGCGATACAAGTGGGGCCATCCCTTCCGCCTGATCTTCGCCTGGCAAGGCGAAACACGAGCGGTGCGTACACCTCTGGAGGCAGCGGACATTTTGAATATAGAGATTGACAAGGAGGCCTCGCCTACCTGCTCGGCAGGCCAGCCGCCCTCCCACACCCAGAAACGAGGAAGACGCATCAAGAACCGTTCGCAGTAACCACCGAGCAGACTGACGAAAACCGAGAGCATCAAGGAGCGGTCGGCCCTCCTGCAGCAGCTAGCCGAATGGCAGAGATCGTCAGAAAGAGACACTGAATGAGGATGCCGCGACCCACCTTGAAGCAATTTGGCAGGGGGCTGCCTAACTCCCCACGGAACACATATGTACCTCTTGCCACAACTGTCCGGGTGCGGCGGAAACGGAGATCTTCCCTATCTTCACCTGAATACTGAGATGGATGTCGATGGACATGGACCCCTTACAAGAACTGCAAGTCTTGCACCCGTTGGTGCAGTTGTTTTGCTGTCTATAAATGTCGTTATGCTCTCTGTACACACACATCATCCCAACACACTACTACTCTTGCTACTTGGGCAGGGCGGGAGGGACCATGTTACTACCCCCCTAGGATTCACCATGTGGTTCTACCACACCACAGGACTGGACATAAGTTTATATTTCTACCTTTTCTTATGGTTGCTATTTGGTTATTTTGGGAGGAACTTGGTTGGAGCCCTCACTCACCCATGCAGGGGTTACTTTGTCTGCACACCTCGCACTGAATCCACCCACTACACCACTCCCCGCGGTCGAACTTTGCGGAAGGTGGCTCGCTTCCCATATGACAGGTAGAACCCTCCGGATCTTGACGCTTAATGTGCGTGGGCTCAATAACCCGATTAAAAGGCGGGCGATCCTCAGTTATTTAGAGTCCTCTTGGGCAGATATATGCCTGCTGCAGGAAACACACCTTCTTGCAGGGGACTGCCAAAGATTGAAATCCAGGGCCTTCCCACAGCAACTTTTTTCATCTGGCCCTTCTAAGTCGGCGGGGGTGGCTATCCTGGTAGGCAAATCCTTCCCCGGGGCAATAGTACAGAAGATAGACGAAATTAGAGGCTGCATGCTGGTGTATGAGTTTACAATTGCAGATAGGCCAATCTGGAGAGGCACTGGAGAGGGCGCTGGGAGGGGGGGGGGTCAACTGGTGCTACTGGGAGGGGATCTAAACCTGGTTTTTGACAACTAGCTGGATAGATCGGTGCAAAGGTTTGGACAGACAGGAGCAGTGTCCACGGAAGGATTGTCGCGACTGGAGCGATTGGGGGTGGTGGATCTATGGAGGGCCATGCACCCACAGTCTACAGAGTTCTCATACTACTCCAACGCCCACAAAACATACGCAAGGTTGGACTACTTCCTGGGCACCAAGGAACTTCTCCCACTCACCCAGGAGGTAGAGATACACACAGCTGCGCTTTCGGACCATGGGGCAGTGACACTCTCTCTTTCCATACCCCCGCTTGCGCCCCCTTCCAGAACCTGGCGTCTGAGGGATCCCTGCTGCACCGTAAGGAGGTTACAAAGCAAATACAGCAATCCCTTGAAACCTACCTAGCACATAATGATAATCCTGAGACGTCGCCGGCAACCCTATGGGGTGCACTCAAAGCTGTCATTAGAGGGGAATTTATTGCCATATCTTCTGCAGACAATCAAGCGCGTAGGGCAAAGAGAGAGGACCTCCCCGGGCAAGTTAAGGAACTAGAATGTATACATCAGCGAACCGGGGCTCCGAGGGTCTGGCGCCAATTATCCAATCTCCGTGCACAACTAGGGGCATTAGACACAGATAGGGTAGAATACTCCGCACTCTGCCTGCAGCACTCATACTATATGGGGGGCGATAGGTGCGGCAGGCGTCTCGCCACCACCCTCCGGGCAAAACGGCAGGAGCAGGGCATTGCCGAGATCCTCTCTCCTTCTGGGGAGCTTATCACTGAAAGCTCAGAGATAGCGAACGTCTTTAAGGATTTTTATGAGCACTTATACGACTCCCAACAGCTTGATGCGGAGGCGGGTTCCTGTTATTTGAAGGGGGCTAATACCTCGGCCCTCACCTCGGACCAGGCCGAATTCCTAGATAGGGACATCCGTATTGAGGAGGTCATTTCGGCGATGGCACGCCTCAAGCTCGGTAAGTCACCAGGCCCAGATGGGATGTCAGCGGCCTTTTATAAGTCCTTTTGCCCTACTTTGGCCCCCATTCTCACAAAACTATTTAATTCCTTCTTGGAGCCCGGGTCAATTCCGCTTGAAATGCTCAAAGCCTCTATAATAGTTCTACCTAAACCTGGGAAAGATAAAAATAGATGCAGCTCCTATAGGCCCATCTCCCTTTTGAACATTGATCTTAAGTTATTCACGAGTATTATTGCCCACAGAATCAGCACATATCTTCCCTCTTTAGTGGTCCCAGATCAGGCAGGCTTTGTTCCACAAAGGCAGGCTAGTGATAATACCAAACGAGCGATACATATTATTGATAAGACTAACAGGTTCCAAGGGGAATATATGCTATTGGCGGTCGATGCCGAGAAGGCTTTTGATCGGGTCCACTGGCCTTACCTCAACCAAGTGCTGGAACACTTTGGATTTGGCGACAGGTGCAGGGCACGCATTTTTAACTGCTATCAGGCTCCTACCGTGGCAGTCAGGGTTAACGGCTTTACCTCTCCCCCCCTTCTCCATTCATAGAGGTACGCGTCAGGGATGCCCTCTCTCGCCCCTATTATTCGCTCTGTACATGGAGCCTATGGCCCAGAGGGTCCGAGACCACCAAGACATTACCGGTGTTCCATTTGGTGGAGACAGACACACCATTAGTCTCTACGCCGACGATGTCCTGGCATCCCTGGCGCGCCCGACCGTCTCTCTTCTGGCCTTTTTGGAGGAGCTAGAGGCCTTTGGGGCGGTATCGGGGTTCCGAATCAATGTAGCTAAATCTCAGGCGCTCAACCTCTCGGTGCCCCGGGGTACAGTTGATCTCCTAGCGTCCCAGTAACCGTTGACGTGGGCCTCAGAGACCATCCCGTACTTGGGGATCAAACTAGCCAACACGATTCAGGCAACAATAGATAACAATTACAAGGCACTTTCTCCGGCAAATACGGAGTGACCTGTGGAGGTGGAAACAACTCCGAATCTCGTGGCTGGGAAGGATAGCAGCCTGTAAGATGACGGCGCTTCCTAAAATATTATATCTTTTCCAGACGCTGCCCCTCCCTCCCCCAAGGGGCACAATAGCCAAACTCCAGTCGGAACTAGCGCAGTTCATATGGCAGGGTCGGAAACCGCGTATGAATCGATCCCTGAGTTATCTCCCGCCAGAGGCCGGAGGGCTAGGAATTCCAGACCTACAACTCAACTTCAAAGCAGCACAATTGAGATACCTAGTAGAGTGGAGCCGCCCCGAGTCGGAGAAATATTGGCTTTTCCAGGATAGGGCAGTGGCGGGCACGGCCCTTTGGAAAATCCTGTTCCTCCCCAAAGCGCATGGGCCAAGAAGTTTGTATGTGTCCCCGATAACCCAGGTGACATTATCAGCTTGGGACTGTACTAGCACTAGAATGGGTTTGACTACCCATCCGTCCCCTCTGATTCCCCTTTTTGAGAACCCAGATTTTACGCCAGGCGTGATAGCCTCGGATTTCACAGCCTGGAGAGGAACGGAGTGCCACTCCATGGGCCACTTTTTCGACTTGGAGGGTCTACGCTCCTTCTCACAGCTGCGTGAAGACATTGGGTTCTTGGACTCCGAACGATTCCACTACCTCCAATTGAGGCACTGGATCATGCATCCCTCTAACCACGCTAATGCACGACGCCATCTGACCCAGTACAAAAAGTGGCTCCTGACCAAGTCATCTGACAAGGGTATGATCTCAGAGTTATATGCACTCCTACTTCAAACACAGACCCACACATTCCACGCCAGGCGACAAAGATGGGAGGAGGAATTGGGGCGGCCCCTGAGTGCGAAAGAATGGGAGCGCATAGCGTACCGAGCACGCCACACGGCGCACAGCACGGCCCTTACCGAAACACTAACCAAGATCACTTCATACTGGCATTATACACCGGAAAGGCTACATAAAATTAAACCCTCACATAGTGACAGCTGCTGGCGGGGCTGTGGGGACAAAGGGACCTTGCTGCATATTCTGTGGGAGTGCCCGCGCCTTCAGCAGTACTGGACTCGGGTCATAGACGACATAGACAAGCATCTTGACACACAGCTCCCGAGATTCCAGACCTATGTGTTGCTAGGTCCCCCAAACCCATTGACATACCCCTTGAGGTCCACCAGGGGCAGACAGATCGGCATGGCGTTGGGGGCAGCGGCTCAAGCCATCCTTGCCAACTGGGGCACAGTGACTATTCACACACACACCAAATGGCTGCATAGGTTATGGCACATCTTAGGAATGGAGAAGATATCCATGTCTCTTGCAGGAAAGGGGGCGGCATTTCAGGAGGTCTGGAGTCCTTACGTGTCAATACTATCACAGGAATTCTATGAGCTGACCTGCCCAAAATATCTCAGACTCTTACGCCTATTGGAAGCCCCTAAGCCGGAGGGTCACACGAAGTGAGGGCCGCATTCAATCACATATCGTGGTGCGCATGGCAAACGGGTGAGTGAGGTTGGGAGGGTGGGGTGGGGGGGTTTGGGGGAAGGGCTTTTCTTTTGTTTCTTGGATATGTTCTTTCCAACTGCAGCAACACACTATCGGACTCAGTCGCTGGGAGGCTGTTACCTCCTATGTCTTGCATTTGCTGCTGTACTTTCTGAACAGTTTTGAAATACTAATAAAAGATTTAAACCATAAAAAAGAAGCTTTTAAGAAGCAGAGTCTGGGACGAGGTAAAGAAAGCATTACCAAAGAAAGAGAGAAGGAGATTTTGGGAACTCGACCTCATAGGTAAGTAAAGACCCTTTCATGGGTCTGGAAGTTGGAGTCCGGGTCAATGAGTGGCAAAACCATTTCAGAGCTATATAAAAGGGTGATGATGTTAAGTGCCTCAGTGCTAAACAGTTATCAAAGAATCAGCACTATGGAAGTGTCCAAATAACCCCCAATTTAGAACCGAAGAACCAAGATTTAACATCTTGGAATACGTGATTCCCTATGGATCAGGTTGCCACTCCTATCTACAGTCAAAAAGTAAACATGTCTCCAGGGCCAATCGAGTGCCAATAAACATCTGCCAGTTATCAGTGCAGGGATGGGTCCGAGTCGTGTGCGCAGTTTTGAAAGCTCTCTCCAACTCTGCATATGTTCCCTCTTCTCGGAGTTTGGTTATTGTTGTGTACCCATATAAAAGAAAGGCAGTCGTTCAGATCCTGCAAACCTCTGCCTGAAATCACTGCTAAATGGGGCGATCAGGAAAACTGCTAGTAAACCAGCTGCAAGAGTGGGCTGAAAGAGATAACATACTCTCTGAAGCACACGCATCAGCACCCAGGACAATCGAGCAAGCATGAGTCTTTTCTGACCTTTATATAATCAACTTCAGAAAGCTGCATTATATTTAACTTTTGCTGACCAAGATCGACTCGACTCTGTCGATAAGAAATTATTATGGACACCGCTGAAGGAGCAAAGAATGCCAGATCAATTGCTTTGCTTTCAGCCCTGATTACATCAGAAGCAACTTACAGATACGGGAAAATCCAGAATGCATAAAACAATTTTCCATTTCATGTTGGAGTCAACGAGGGAAGCGTTCTACCCCCATTTTAATTGAATCCATATATAAACGATGCAGGTATATACCTTTGAGATATGAGTTTAGATGCGCCAGAAGAGGGTGATGAAACAATAGTGATACTTTGGGGGAGATTTACAAAAAAGTCGCGCAACGCAGTGCAGCCCCCTGTGAGGCTGCGCTGCGTTGCGCGACAGGGAGGGAGCAGGAGAGTGTCATATCTTCAAAGATATGGCTATCTCCTCCCCTTTCCCTTGCTCCAGCGCTGATTACAGCTGCCCTGCGCCATGCAGCGCTAGGGTGTGTGTATGAGTCTAGCATAGGTTTTGTACAGGAAGGGTACCCTCCCTGTACAAAATACTATGCTCGACACAAGGGAAAGCTTTTCCCACTTTGTATGCGTGCTGCACAGTGCAGCACGCATGCAAAGTCGGAAAAGGAAGGAGAAATGAAAGAATTTCTCCTTCACTGCGCCTAGTTGAAAGGGCGCACTTTTCTCACGCTAAACCCAATCTACTGTTTTTAGTAAATTGGATTTAGCGTGAGAAACCTTGAGTGGTTGCATGGGAACGCCCATGCACCACCCTTGCTACGCGCCCATGGCGCAAAGTAACACGAAGCAGCGCAATGCGCTGCTTCGCATTACTTTTACGTTATTTCCAGCGCTAAACAAGTTTAGCGTTGGAGAGTAAATTACAAAAAAAAGATTTTGCGTCGTTTTGCGTCACTTTTGTGATGCAAACACGGCGCAAAAGCTTAGTAAACCCCCCCCCTTATTTTTTATTTTTTTTGCAGATTTATATAGCGCAAACTTGACCCGAAGGTAATATTTGGTGATAACGCGGTCTTCACTGATGGAACTGGCAATGCATCACATGTTAAAGAGATTTTGTACATATTACGAGAGAAAAAAAGATCACGATAAAAGCAAGCAAATCCAGAATTCATGATCATAAATCATACCCCTTCCCTGAAACTAACATTTATTATAAACAGGGCCCAACCAGAAATAGTCGCCTAGAAATAAAGTTTAATACTAAACGATCATAGTCCCAACCAAAAGTGCACCGTGAAACAAAGGGCAGTGTTGACCTGTAACATCGGGGGAGACTCAGTGAAAGCCATCAATCAATCAATCAATCAGGGAATTGTGAAGCGCGCTACTCACCCATTAGCGTCTCAAGGCGGGGAGGGGGGGGTGCCGCTCCAGTCAGGCAAAGAGCCAGGTCTTGAGGGTCTTCCTGAAGATGTGCAGAGGAGGGGCGCGTCTGATGTTGATCAGGAGCTCATTGCAGGCCTTTGCCGCGATGTAGGAGAAGGCTCTTCCACCTGTTCTGGCTCTCCAGATGCGCGGGGCTTCGGCAAGGGCGAGGACGGTGGATCGGAGGTTTCTCTTGGGTGTGTGGAAGGAGATTCTTTTGTTGAGATTTTGGGGTCCGGTGTTGTGGAGGCATTTGTAGGCGTGGTGAGCAATGTTCCCTCTAATTTTTTTCCTCTGTGTGCGGCAGTGTAGGGTCTCTGTGCGCTGCAGCCATGGCTATGTGCGCCAGGAACCAGACCGCGTGTGTGTGCAGCGCCAAATATTACTCCAAACTTTTGCTTGAAAAACCAATCACCCCGCAGCCCAGCTCTGTTAAGAAGAGAAATGGTATTCCTCTGTCTGATGTAACATTTCCTATACATTGATTCAGTGTCTGTGTAACGTGTATGCAATGTAAAGTGCTTAACACCTTTCACTGGTATGAGTGGCGCTAATAACAAAATAAATATGAAAGAGAGTGGGGTTATGGAGACTTGAGGGGCACTGTTTAAGGTTGGTAATGAGAGTATCCATGGCGGAGGTGGTCATTGGGGCGCCAACAAACATTGTCACACCAGGCGCCACCAGCACTAAAGCCTGCCCTGTTCAATTGGCACTAATAATTACAGTGAAATTATGAAAACGTCCCACATTGCAATTTGAAACCTTGGCAGCTATGTTGCTGCATTTCTTTTCTTAATAGGGCTGGGCTGTGGGGTGATTGTGTGCATTTGTTAAGGTTTTCGTGTTAATTGCAGCTCATGATGGGTGCTGCGATTAACATGAAAACTTTAACTAAAGGCACAGGGATATCTTAAGGATTTTGAGGGCCCTGGTCCAAACTTATTTCTGGGGCCCCTGATCAGAACAGCTTTTGATTTATGATCCAATTTCAGCTTTTTCATGTCCTTTTGGCCAGGTCACCGACACTGCAGAGGCACGCTGGTCCAAATTCTAAATGTGCTTCCATCTAATATTCAGGGATAGTAATATATGTTTTCAAAATTGTAACATAGCAGCCAGAAGGAAACGAGAGGATACTAGTGAGAAATAGGATTTAGTGGCGGAGAAAGGGGGAGAGAGGAACAAAGGAGAAAAAAAGTCATGGCGCAAAGATGAGAAATGGAGAAGGGGGTAATGGAGAAATTGGTAAGAGAGGGACGGAACGAGAAGGGCAGCCAGAGGGTCTGGAGAACTGGGAGGGAGAACAGAGAATGGAAAACCGGTAAGAGAGAAAGCAAAGAACAGGCAGCGAGACGGAAATGGAGACAAGAATGGGATGGGGGAGAAGGGGAAAGTGGGTAAATGTGGGAGTGGGACAGATATGAGGAAAAGGAAAAAGATGAGAAGGAAACAGCGAGAGCAGCTGAGGAGTGGAAGAAAAAAGGACAAAAGATATGTCAGAGAAGACAGCAAGTGTGATATGGCAAGGCTTCAGAAGTAGCATCTCTGCATTTCGACGTTGGGGTTCTAAAGGAGACTTTTTCGCCATCTTGTCATTTCTAAACGCTCGCTCTATGTAACCGTGCTCACTTGAATGAACTAAGAAGGGTGGAAGGCTGGTTAGGCCTTGCCAAGATTTTGAATCTTTCCAAAATGCATGTCTGAGCAGATGGCAGCTGCAAGTGTGTAAATGACTGATACATCTGTCGGGAGTATTCTCTTCACTAACACTTGCTCATTTCCTACAACACTCTCCAAACCACTTCCTGCAGGCACGAGCTCGGGCTCCGGGTGCTATGAATGGACTAGTCTTGCACTGGCATGGAGGATATCCAGAGTGACCCCCTGCATGGAAGACCCAACGCTTCCCGCAGCTTTTGGCTTCCACCGAGAAAGCTCCCTTGTTCGTGACATTTCCTCCTGGTAGTCTCCAAATCTCACATGTAGTGCCAGGTCTCATGTGCTTACTGGCAGATTTAGACTCTTAGTTAATCAGCACCTAACGTGCCCTTTCTCACATTCTGATTGTGTGATGTTCCTAGCTGACAGTGGTTGACTTATGATGGACACTACGTTCAGGGCTCTAAGTGGGTCGGGTCACACCGGTGCTGAGCACCTGCAGTTTTTTAAAGGGGGCTTCGAAACGGGTCTCTATCGGGCTCTGTTTTGTGCCCTGGCACAGACGGTCCGTTTTTTTCCGGACTGCAGTGACAGCAGTGAGCGTGCTCACACTGCTCACTTCTCACTAGTGGAGAAGTTACGGCATGACGTCATGCCAGGTGAGCGTTGTAGGGGAAGGGAAATCCTTCAAAGAGTCTTTTCTCTCTGGATTTCCTTCTCTTTGAAACTCAGGAGCAGCAACATTGTCGTGGTGTCACCAGGGCTTTAAGTGGAAGCTTTTTCAATATTATATACAAGCCATAGTTGCTGCTTATTTATCTTATGCAACTAACCAACCACTGACAAAGCCAATAGTCCAACTTGTTGTAGGTATGATGTTACTTGTTGTATCATAAATCTGGATGCAATGACAGAAACAGCAAAATACAAGTCAAGTGGCATACTATGCCCAGCACAGAAAAGTTTAATAACAGTCACACAATCACTCCCTAAGCTGCGCTCTATTAAGAAGAGAAATTCAGCAAGTCTACAAACAGGGGTGTGCTTTACATGCCAAGTTTATAGAGTTGCTACATATCTTTTCTTAATAGAGCTAAGTAGCGGGTGATTGTGTGACTTAGCTAAAGTTTTCAGGTTAATCGCAGCGCCCGCCAGGAGCTGCAATTAACAAGAAAACTTTAACAAAGTCACACAATCACCCCGCAGCCAGTGCTTAATTTGTGCCGGTGGTTTCCGGTGCTCAGCACCGGCACGTAATTCACAGGGCCGGGACGATGCATGCTTCCTTCTCACTACAGCAAGCTCACCATCACCCTGGTACCAGAAGCTGCCTGTGCCCCAGTATTGGCACTCCAGCGGGTCTCATCATAACCCCGATGCCAGCTGCTGTGTGTGTCTCAATACTGGCTCCCCGTCTGCTGGAGGTTACCATGCGCAGGTGGGGAATTCCCGCCAGAGCTGGACCTGTGCCTGCACCTGGCTGTCCGACTGCCTGCTGGCACCAAGAGGCCTGGCTGTATGTAAGCACAAGCACCTGGCCCCCTCATGCATCCCATGTGTGCCCCTTTCCCTTCCAGCCTGGCACCACCCAGCGCTGGCCGGCTGCTTGTCACGCTTTGCGGGTACTGCTGTGAATGCAGTTTCTCGGTCCTGTGTGTGACACTACTTCTTGCCCTGGGCAGTCTTTACAGGTCTCAGTTTTACCTATACGATGTGAAGCGCCCTCCAGTCCGTGGTGTAAAGAAGTGATTCCTCCCACGTGCCCGCTAGGAGAAAATTCCCAATATTCAAACTGTGTGAAACTACATGTTCTTGCTGTCTTGTCGCTTCAGTCAGTGGCCATGTTTGGCATGACATCATAGTGAAGGTATGGTTCAACGACGTCCACCCCGGTTTTCACAAGTGTGCATTCGTATTTCACATGATTCACTTGCCGAAGTTAACAAATTTACATTCCGGTCGCCTGCCTCTGGTAATCAAATACAAATAGGCGCAAAACAGCATTGGTAGTGCTTGTGAGCTGAGTGCAAATTGTGTGTGCTTACATACTGCACCTTTTAGCTCTTAGGTGGTAGTGAAAACGCCCAGCAAACATAAAATGCAAAATAAAAGGACGCCATGAATACCGTTTTCACATTTGTGCCCGTTTTTGCACCTATCTATGTAAATAGAGTTGAATGTGCGTAGGGGACACAAATGTTATGTGCCCTGGGTGTTCTTGCACTGCATGTATCACACCAGTATCAGATTGAGCCAGCATGTATCACAGCACCCACTGTTACTCTTCTGCTGACTCCTGTGTGGATGGGAGTTGTGCACACATCTTTACAAATCCGCTCCGGATATCATCCGATGCCTCTGTCTGGGTCAAAATAAATATATCTAGCTGGGTGACTGCGTGGCATGCTTCCACTGACTGGCCCACCCTGGTTTAAGCATGATGAATGTGTATTGTTCATCATCCTAGTGATGTTATCATGCCTTAATGTCACAGCCCTGTGCAATCACTAAATAATTGTGCCCTGCTCTCTAATTTATCACCTGGCCTGCTTTAGACAGCGTGTCTGCGCCCCGTTAAATAATTGCATCAGGCGGCTGGCTCCTTATTGAATTGAGCGAGGTACGCTGTGAAAGCACAGGACAGATTTTGAACACTTTCGCATTGTCCATTTAAACAGTGGTCACGACAATGGTACAATTGAGTGGTGGCAGGAATATAGTTGGGCGGACAACTGGAAGAAGTGGCTGCTGCCTCCTAAGAAATAGGTGAGCACCGGGACTTAATTTTTTACAAATTAAGCACTGCCCGCAGCCCAACTCTGTTAAGAGGAGAAATTAGCAAGTCTACAAACAGGGGTGTGCTTCACACGCCGTGTTTGTAGAGTTGCTGCATATCTTTTCTAATAGAGCTGGGCAGCGGGGTGATTGTGTGACTTAGCTAAAGTTTTCAGGTTAATTGCAGCGCCCGTCAGGAGCTGCAATTAACAAGAAAACTTTAACAAAGTCACACTATCACCCCGCAGCCCAGCTCTGTTAAGAGGAGAAATTCAGCAAGTCTACAAACACTGCGTGAGCTTTACACGCTGTGTTTGTAGACTTGAGAATTTCTTTGTTACAAAGCGCTGCTGTGGGCAGATTGTGAGCTTTTGTTTAACGTATTCATGTTAATCGCAGCTCGTGATGGGCGCTGCAATTAACATGAATACTTAAACAAAAGCACACAATATGCCCCGCAGAGGACTCTAGGTACAAAAGAATAAAGCAAGTGCCCTCCATAATCCCCCAGGCTGCCGCAAGACTTACCTGCCGCTCCCTCGTCGTCTTTTCAAATTAGTCTATTCCGCCCAGGAAATACTGCTCGCGCCGCCGCTTTATTAAAAGCAGCGGCGCGAAAGCCTTGCGTGGATCATGTGCTGTGTGCGCGCTCCACACACGGCACTGTGCGCTCATGGCAACAGAGGTGCGCGGGCGCGCATGCGCGCAGCTTATTGGGAACAGTGGTGGTGAGTATCTTGAAGGTTACTCTCTTCTCGACATGGAGCCAGTGGAGGTCTCGCATGTGCTGGATGTGTTTGTGACGAGGGATGCCAAGGACGAGTCTGGCTGCGGTGTTCTGTATGGTCTGGAGCTTGCGGAGCAGGGATTTGTTGATTATGGTGTAGAGGGCGCTTCCGTAGTCCAGTCTGCTGGTTATGAGTGTGTGGGTGACGGTTTTTCTTGATTCAATGGGGATCCATTTGAAGATTTTGCGAAGGATGCGGAGGGTGTTGAAGCAGGTGGAGGCGACGGCGTTGATATGTCGGGTCATGGTGAGGGACGAGTCGAGAATGATGCCAAGGTTCCGGGCGTGGTCCATGGGAGTAGGGGGGCTGCCGAGGGCGGTGGGCCTCCAGGTGTTGTCCCATGCAGAGGGTGAGAGTCCAAGGACTTCTGTCTTCTCCGAGGCAAGCTTCAGGCAGCTGCTGCTCATCCAGGATGCAACATCCTTCATTCCTTCCTGGAAGCTGAGTCTGGTGGTGAGGGGGTCCTTGGTGAGTGAGAGGATGAGCTGGGTGTCGTCGGCGTAGGATACTATGCTGAGGCCATGCTGTCTGACGATGGCGGCGAGGGGGGCCATGTAGATGTTGAAGAGCATGGGGCTGAGTGACGATCCTTGGCGTACTCTGCAGTTGATCTCTGTGGGTTCAGAGAGGAAGGGGCGAAGTCTGACTCTTTGGGTTCTGCCGGTGAGGAAGGAGCAGATCCAGTCGAGGGCGGTTCCCTGAATGCTGGCGTCATGGACTCTGAAGGTGAAAGTGCGGTGGTAGACGGTGTCGAAGGCTGCAGATAGGTCGAGTAGGATCAGGGCCGCAGTGTGGCCTTGGTCGAGGAGGGTGCGGATGTCGTCTGTAGCGGCGGTAGGGCGGTCTCGGTGCTATGGTTGCTGCGGAATCCAGATTGGGAAGGGTCGAGGATGGAGTTCTCTTTGATGAATTTCGTTAATTGAGCGTTGACGATCTTCTCTGTGACTTTGGCCGCGAAAGGGAGGAGAGAGATGGGCCGATAGTTCTTGAGGACCGTCGGGTCTGCTGAGGGCTTCTTGAGGAGGGGTTTGATTTCTGAGCGTTTCCAGTCGTCGGGGATAGTGCCGGCTTCGAAGGTTGCGTTGATGGTGGTCGTAGCTCATGTGCAATGACGGCTCTGGCTCTCTGGAAGATGTGCGGGGGCAGGGGTCCGTGGGGGCTCCTGAGTGAATGCCTTTCATGGTCGATGCTGTGTCTTTGGTGGTGACTGGGGTCTAGGAGGAAATGGTAGGCTGGCTGTCGTTGCTGGGTGGAGGAGTGGGTTCGGTGTCCATAGTCTGTTCGTTGAAGTTGTCATAGAGGGATCTTATTTTCAGGTGGAGGTAGCAGCCGAGTTTGTTGCAGAGGTCCTGGGAGGGTGTGACATCCGTGGCTTCGCTGGGGGGCTTGGTGAATTCCTGGATGATGCTGAAGAGTTTTTTGGAATTGCTGGCGTTGGAGTGGATTTTGTTTCGGATGAAGGTCCTTTTGGTGGATCTGATGAGTTGGTGGTATTCTCTCATGGCGTTCTTGTAAATGGTGCGGTCCTCCGACGTTTTGCTGTTTTTCCAGTTCTTCTCGAGACGTCTGCAGGTGCGTCTGGATTCTTGGAGGTCGGTGGTGAACCAAGTGGCCTTCCTGGGGCGCAGTATGTCAGGGTTGCGAAGGGGGGCGAGCTGGTCTGTGCTGTTGGTGATCCATCTGTGAAGTTCTTTGGCTGCGAGGTTAGCATTGGTCGAGGTGGGGGGGCATCGCAGTTGAGGGTGGAGTTGAGGTGCTCCTAGGTGACCTTGCTCCAGTTCCTTCGCAGAGGGTGAGGTGCAGGTTTGGGGGTGGTGGGTTTGTCGATGTGGAAGTGTATGCAGTGGTGGTCCGTCCAGGGGGGTTGCGTGGTGTGGCTGAAGTGGATGTTGTTACCTCCTGCGAAGATGGGGGTCAAGGGGGTGTCCTGCCTTATGGGTAGGGGTGGTGATGAGTTGTTTCAGTCCAAGGTTGGCAAGGTTGTCCAGGAGGGTGGTGGAGTTGGGGTCGCTGAGGTTGTCGAGATGGAAGTTGAGGTGTCCGATGAGTATGTAGTCCGTGGAGGCGATGGCGTGGGGTGTGATGAGGTCGGCGATGGTGGTGGTGAACAAGGTTTGAGGTCCGGGGGGTCTGTAGGCGTGGGTGCCGCGTAGGGTCATTCTGGGGCTGGTCTGGATCTGGAAATGGAGGTGTTCGGTGGTGGGCGGGGAGTCGCTCGTGCTAGAGGTGGTGAGTCGGAGGGAGCTCTTGTGTGCGATGACGAGTCCTCCTCCAGGGCGGTTGAAGCAGTCCTTCCTCTAGATCTTGTCTCCGTCGGGGATGGCGGAAGAGATGTCGGGGGCGGAGGTGGGGTTGGTGCATGTTTCCGTGAGGAAGGCGATGTCTGGCAAGAGGGTGTCGAGGAGGTCCCAGATCTCTACAGCATGTCTGTGCAGGGAGCACACGTTGAGGAGGATGCACCTCAGGGCTTCGGGGGTGCTGGCGTCCGGTGCGGGGGTGGCAGCCATGGGGGTGCGGAGGGTGGTGAAGGTTTGATGGCAGTGTCGGCAGGAGAACTGGCCGCAGGTGGTGTTCGGCGTAGACAGCTGGCAGTTGTTGTTCCTTCCGGGGTTGAGTGTGAGGAGAGTGGCTGAGTCGTAGCGGTGGGTAGTCGGTGATCCAGAGTCTCTGGCACTGGTCGCGGACGGGTGCAGACGGGCTTGCCTTTGGCGCGCCTTCGGCACGCCAGTGTCGTGGCCACCATTAAATAGGGAAGGGGGGAGGGAAGCGCAGCTGGGAGGCAGGAACGGCAGGGGGGAGAGTCCGTGGGGGCAGCAGCAGCAGAAAAAGGGTGGCAAAAACGGGCACGGAGGACAGAGACAAGGGGCATAGGTACAATTATGAATAAAAGAGGCAAAAATAAACAGAATTACAGAAAAAACAGATACAAGGCACAATAACAAAAAGACAGACAAAAAGACAATAACGGCCACAAAACACGCAGACAGACAACAGTGGACCAGCAGAAGAGCAAGGCTCTCCCACTGGACCACCAGGGATGAGGCGCAGTCAGGAGCCTGCGGGTGGAGGAGGGCCTCAAACACCTACCAGGAGAGAGGTGTAGTGGGCAGCGGCAGGCGGCACAACAGCGGAGCTGCTGGGGTGAAAAGCAGGGACTCTGGCCTGAAGGCACTTGAGGTGGCATCATTGGGAGCAGAGTTACTGATTTACCAAAAAATGACTGAGATACAATAGACTGAAGTTTCCTTTGAGAGAATTCATGCTATTAGGCTATGGTATACCTCTAAAGTCTGTAAGTTTAGACCTTGGGTTCAACCCCACAGGAGATGTGATCCAGTGGTAACCAGTCTTGCTATGGATGAGGATTGATCTAAACCTCTATGCTGAGGAGTACATAAAAGCCATTCAATGGCGTTACTAGCATAGAAGCCTCCAAGAATAGCCCTTGGAAAAGGCACGTAGAGAAAACTTTAAAAATGACTTGCTGTGGCAAATAGTGGAAGAATCTAAATAAACTTAGTACAACAACCATTAAAGTCATTAAGGCGAGCTATTGGCAGATGGAAGCAAATATTATTGTTAATAACACCAGAAAAGGCTTACTGTCGAAAATCATACGTGGAAGCAGGAATCAACCAATGCTTTATATGACACCAGAGACCCCATGTTCCATTCAGGCTAGGAATCTTATCACTACAGCCTTTTACTATGAGAGCTAACGAAGACAATAAGGGGCAGTGCAATTGCAAATCAGGTGGTCCAGAAACAATAACTAATTTTTAACTTTACTGGACAAAATCATTGACCCCACAAAATTGATTGCTGGTCCCTCTATTTAAGAAATTTAGGCCTAAGTCCATCAAGGAAGCAATAGCGCTGTGCTTCAGAACTGTTATGCAAGCTATTTTTCTTCCTATTGCAGCTCATATTGCTTCAGCATGGCAGTTCACAAGGAATGAACTTAAAAAGAAATATGAGCTGCAAAAACTTTCAACACTTAAGTAATGGGGCTTCAATTTCCATCCCCAGTGCTGAGCCCTTTTTTAGGTTTCGCCTGCACGGTGCTTGCGCTGTGCTTGTGAAATCCTTTTTATTGAATATATCTTAAAAGGGGCTTACATATCGCCTTCACTTATGATTTTTCTGTGTGCTTGTCACTTTACTTTTCCTTTGTTTCTATTGGTTGAAGTGTTTTCTCTTGTGTGTTTCTCTCTTGTCATTATTCCGTGGCTCAAGTACTCATTCTCATCCGCTCCGGTCAGCTTTGGTGGCTGGAACTTCTTTTTTTCTTATTTTATTAAGGTTGACAGTGTTTGCTGTTTACTTTTAGTTATCTTGCTGTGGCTGCACGCATTTACAGCATCTGGCTGCACGTCTTTATAGCATAGTTTCCACTGCTTTTTCATCAGTCAAATGTGCACAGAGCGGTAAAAGGTTTACAGAAGGGGTGACTGGCACCGATAAAATCCTCCCTCCTCTCCTAAACAAGGCTGAGCGGAGCCATTTACAAAGCCCTGAATGTTCATCGGGGGAGACAGCAACATCTGTTCGCGCCAGGAGTTTTTGGCGGGAAACAACCTTACAATGTGGTTAGTTAAGATCACAAGCTCCATAACAACGCCAGTAACGATCTAGCTAGCTACACGCTGAGCGTAGCAATGACAGATCGCAAGTCACTAGATCGACTTGCTCTAGATGGCGCTCTAACCTAGGGAATGGTTTGATTTACTATTCCAACACCTTCCCTACTGTTGCGCAGGGTGGAGTTAGAATAATAAATTATACTATTCCTAATGTTGGAGCGCCATCTAGTGCAAGTCGATCTAATGACTTGCGATGTAATGGCATCGCATTGTAACAACGGGTCGTTGTAACGACTGCGTTGTTATGGAACGCTATGTAAAAGCATGTGTTGTAGCATGCTATATTTGTTTTTGTCGATCTTCTCGAACAAATTAACGAAAATGGGTGCTTTCTAATTAAATTAGCACTTGATTAAAATGATCTGCATCGGTGTGCTTGACTACAATGATCGAGCGGAGAACACTTTGCTGTATTGCAGGCTATTTAACTGGAGTGTGGAATATGGGGAGGCATATACCTGAGTGTTTTGGAGAAAAAAGGTGTCTTGTTCCCTTTTTATTTGCTTGCCTTTCTCCTGCATTTCAGTTTTTCAGGCAATTCTGGGTGAGGACTAAAATACCTTTTGAAATCCCCATTAGCGATTCACCAAAATAGAAGATTTAGTGGAAGTGATCCTCAAAGATATTACAGGGTTTTTTTTTGTGTTTTTAAAAAAATGTTTTTATTTATATTTTGCCAGAAACCAAAACAAAAAGAAACCATGACAAAATCGGTTACAGTCGTGCAGAGACCTACATATACAGTCCATACATCACACAATTCCCCATCGCACCCCCTTAGGGCGTCGTGAACATTCAAGTCCCACCCATTCACGTTTCTCCGTTGTAGTGTCCCATGTTTCCTCCCCATCTGGAATATTTGAAAACTAGGGAGCCGAAACTTATTTTTAGAGTTAAAGGAGGGACCCCTCAGAGGCCCATTAACCATCACCCAGCCCCCCAACTAGGCCATAATATGCCCTCCATTTGCCCCATACCCTGCGGAATTTCATCGGGCACCCTCTTGCCTTATAGGTGACCCTTTCTGCCGCCATGTACATATCCATTCCTGCCTTCCACTCTCGGAGTTGGGGCGCGATTGCAGCCCCCCAAGTTCGTGCTACATCCCGTTTTGCCACCACCAGGGCTAACTGAGCGAATATAAGCTGCGTTCGGCCCAAATCTACATTTCCGGGTATGCCCAACAATATGAATTTAGGGTCCAGTGGTAGTGATGTGTCTAGAACCTTGCTCAATTCCCCCAACACCTTCTCCCAATAGGTCTGTATTTCGGTGCAGTCCCAGATGATATGATAGAAATCCCCCTGTTCATAGCCACATCTCTGACAACTAGGGTCGCTGGCTCGGCCCACTCGGTGAAGTCGGGCCCTGTCATAGTAGACTCTATGGAGTATTTTATATTGGATGAGGCGGAGACGGGATTTAATAGCCACCTCCCGATGGTACATCAAGGCTGCTTCCCAGTCTATGTTTTCAAGTGCGCCCAGGTTCAGCTCCCAGGTCTCCCTCAGCCTGCCCAGCCTGTCTGGTGTATTATTATTCAAGGTCCGGTATGTGAGTGATACTGCCTTAGTAAGCACATGCTCCTGTAGCAGGCGCCCCTCCAGTGGTGCATATTCTGGTAGCGAGGAGGAGGGTGAGGTCTCTGCCTGCCAGGCATGCCGAAATTGCGCGTACCTAAAAAACTGGGAGGTATGCAGCGCAAAGTCTATCTGAAGCAAGCGGAAACTCTAGAGTTTACCCTTGGCTGTGATGTCTCCTATGGTAGAGATACCTATGGCGTCCCACCCCTCGAAATCCCTCAGTTTTTGAATTTCTTTTAGCCAGGGACAATGCCAAAGAGGCGTCTGCTTAGTAGGTTTGCGATCCCACCCCATTGCCCTCGTTGCTCTTCCCCATGCGTCTATCGTGGCTTGGGTGGCCGGTAGAAGTCGCCCTCTGCCCCGCCCCCCATAGATATAATACAGGCAGGTACGACTCGCCATGAAATCCCCTGGGGGTCCACGACACTCTCCACCCACCGGGCCTCCACCTCCCTACGACTAAGCCATGCCAGGAGCTTGCCCGACTTGTCTCCCACATCATACAGCCTATGTAGGGTCGCCTGGGCTTGTGCCTTAGCCGCATGCGTGGCCAGAGCCCTGTACTGATGCTGTACGTCCGCTAATTGTCGCAGGACTTGAGGATCTCTCTGCGTAAGGTTCCTTCTTTCCAGGGTAAGAATTCGGGCCTCCAATGTGGCGAGTTCTTCCTGAGCCTTTCTCTTGTCCCAGGCTATCCGGTTCTGAGCCCTATCCCTTAAAATTGTTTTATACGCTTCCCAGAGCACCACTCCGGACTGCACCGAGCCCAAATTTTCCACAAAATATACTTTTGTGTCAGCTCGGATGCCCTGGAGCACCTCCTTAGTCTGTAGGTCCCATGCCGACAATCTCCAGCCCCCCCGTCCCGCTCGGGCATTCTCACCCACTCGAACATATAGAGGCAAGTGGTCAGACAAACCCCTGGCCATGTATTCCGCCTCGTAGATGTCCTGTATTGCACCGTGCGGGAGGAATACATAGTCTACCCTCGAGTAGATCCTGTGAGCCCCAGAGTAGTACGAGTATTGTCGGTCCCCCGGGTGCAAGTGTCTCCACACATCCACCAAACCCAGAGTGTCAGCAAGACGGGCCAGTTGCGTAACCGGAGGCGGATGGACATTCTCTCCCGAACGATCTGCAGGGACAGACATCACGTGTGAGAAGTTGGCCTGGTATATGCTGTTCACTAATTAAAGTGGACACCTTGCACCAGTACAATTTGACTCTTATGGTAGATAGGTTTAAGACAACCTTTATAGAAAGCTATCCTAGTGGTAGCTGTGGAGAGCAGCCTTCAGGCTAAGTCTTGAAGGAATGTAAAGCAGCTTGTTTTACCACACAATCTCTTGAATCACCAAATGAAAAGACACCACACAGGTATATATATCAAATATATATGTATTTATTACTAAACAACTCTCTACTAATCTCTTTATGAGATTAGAAGTCAGAAACATATGCACAAATCAACGTTTCACAATAAATTAAGCACAAATATGGCTGGGGCCCTAGGGGCGTACTAGACCATATACTAAAAAAAGAGACTTAGAAACAACGACTTGCAAAGGGACAAGGCCTAGGGCCTTCAGAAGAGCTGGGGCCTCACGAAACCACCCAAGGCAGGTAAGTAAAGGACCCACGGGGGACGCGTGCAGTGTGGATACACAGGCGCGGATCGCCGTTGACTTTAATGGGGCAAGTCGCGGTTGGAAATTAAGAGTTTTAGGATACTTCGGGAGAACCTACAAGCAAGTCACTTACAGGGTAAGTAGTTCTAGGGCCAACACCCACAGGAGCACCATAGTGCTGGAGTTACCTCACCCAGGGAAGCCGGGTGCATAGGAGTCCTTTGGTGTCAGGTCGCGGCGTCGTTTTCAATGGAAGTCAATGAAGACTTGCTGCTTGTGAAGTCCGAAGAAGTGTCCGATGGAATCCAAGCCTGGATTCAGAAGATGGAAGACCTGAAAGCAGAGGGGACAGTGTTCAAAGCCACTTGGCAGTGACTCGGGGCAAGGAAGATGAATGCCCACCGTCATTGACAGATTCGGGTCATCCACGGGTGTCTTGACTCTTCAGCCATGAGGTCCAGGAGGCGTCAACGATAACCAGGAGCTGGATTCGGCGAGATCCATGATGTCTGCAGCTTACTGCAGTGTCGTCAGCTCGATTGGAGCCAACAAGCCTTGGTAACAGCAAGTCTTGTGGAAAGCGTGAAAAGACAATGGTGCAGACCAGCAAGATCTGTGGAACTCACCCAGTGAGGGTAAGTCAGGGCAGGCCTGGAGCAACCAGGGAAACCCTTTGGGTTTGTATAAAAGTCTTCAGGGGACCCACAAGCCAGCGGGCAAGGGATCGCAAAGATGCCTTGGGAGGATTCCTTCAACAGGGGCCCACGGTCACTCGGGACAGAGTAGGCCTCTGATCTTCAGAGGGATTCCTGCTGGAGGCTGGGAACACACGTGGTCCAAAGCACAAGTTTGTGGAATGTCGTGAAGGGGTTACACTTGACAATAGTGCACGGTACCCAGGGACTGCGGTTCCTCGTCACTCGTGGGGTCCACTTGCCTCAGCTTCGCTGGGGACTCACGATGGCTTTGGAGAAGTCAGGAAATCTATGTCTTGGGCTGCAGGGACCTCGGGCTCTGGTTCGAGCGGCATAGTTTCCAACCGTCATTTGTAGTTTTTGGTGCCTGCCAAGCAAGGGAGTCACTCCTTGACTCCAAGGGAGATTCTTCAGTCTTCCAGAGGTAATGGAACGTCGAAGGTCCAGGATTCTTCTTCAGAGCATCGTCCAGGGATACCTAACTTTCAAGTTCAAGGGTTCCCTACCTTATACTAACAAGGAAGGGAGGGACTAGCTCTAAGACCCCACCTATGGGAGGGTCAGGGAGTGGGTGGTTACACCCACTTCCCTTTGTCCAGTTTCACACCAGAGCAGGGGCAGATAGCCCCTGAGCCGGTTTGAACTGGCATATGCACAGAGGAGCCTACTGCTCCCCCAGTGCAGGACTTCAAAGCACTCTAAGGGGCACATGCATCAAAGGTTTTTGCGATCGCAAACGGTGCGAATCGCAAAAATGCCTTTGGAGATGCATGAAAGTGTTTCCTATGCGCAATTTAAGAATTCGCAATTAATTGCGAATTCCTAAATTGCGATTGCACTTAAGGAATCGCAATTTGCGATTCCTTAAAATGCAATGCTATAAGCACTTTCAAATAGCGATTTCGCTATTTGGGACCGCAAATTACAGACAAATCAAACTTGTCTGTAATTCTGCAACACCTTCGAAAAATGCTCTAAAATGCATTTTTTTAAGTTTTAGGTTATACACACACATGCCCTTGGGGCATGTGTGTGCGCAACATGGGTGCACATCACAATTTCAGGGGTGCAACAGGGTGTCATTTTGACACCCTGGCACCCTTGAAATTGCATTCTCAATTTGCGATTCTCTAATTGCGAATCGCTAATTGAGAATGTCTTCCCATTCATTCCTATGGGCCTCTAGGCCCATAGGAATTAATGGGGAGGTATTCCTTAATTGCGACTACGCAATTAGCGAGTCGTAATTAAGGAATGTTTAGGAATCGCTATTTTTATAGCGATTCCTACATGCATAGGCTTTTGCGATTCCTTAATTGCGATTCCTTAATAATCGCAATTAAGGAATCGCAAAAGCCTACCTTGATGCATGTGCCCCTTAGAGTGCACCCACCCAGCCCCAATACACTAAACCCTGTCTGGGAGGTGGTTACACCTCCCTGTGACAGGATGCCTATTGTTGGGCTTCCTCCACTGCGAGTTTCGGTCATCAGCAGGAGGGCAGCCCAGTGTCTGTGACTGGTGGCATCCATTTTGTGATGCCAGTGCTCTTCAGGATTCTACTGTGTTTCCACAGTGGGTACATGTCTATCCCTCTAGAAGGGTGGAATACTACCCCTGCCGCCAGAACTGGCGGGGGGTAGTATTCCAAGATGTTTGACACCAAACACGACATGTTTTGATGCAGCCATTCCAAAGTTAGCATTTACCGCGAGGATATAATGCACTTAAGAGTATATGGTTTGACCGCATCCACAAACAGCACCAGAGAATGGACTCTGAGAGCTGCAGGGGGGCCCTGCTCAGGCAGAGGCACCCTCTCACATTAGAAACCAAGCACCCTGCCCTCAGGATTGATAGGGCCTGCCTTAGGGGTGACTGATAGGTTTAAATGTGTGTGCAGGAGAGATATAGGGAACCTATATCTCAGTGAGGAGTGCTAGCAGCACCTCACCCAGGCTGCAGTAGCAGGCCTGTGGTGTCAGATTTAGTCTGCTTCCCAGGGGTGGCATAATACATGCTGCAGCCCCTGGTAGGCCTGTGGAGTACCTATGCCCTTGGCACCTAAGGTACCATATACTAGGGACTCAGAAAGTACCACAGTATCCAATCACTAGTGCACCTAGAGTGCACTCCAAATCGTTTAGAGAGAACAGAGAGGCTGGGGCCCTGATTGGCAGGGACCCAGCCTGACTATAGCCAGAAACCAGTGTAAACATCAGAAAAAAAGTGGGGGCAGCATAAGAGGCAGATCCTACTCTCCTACACAACCCCCCCCCCAAACGCAGGGACACTAAACTAACCTTGACCAGTTGAGTCTTCGTGTTCTAAGTGGAAATACCTTGAGAGTCCATCTGCATTGGCATGTTGGATCCCAGGTCTATGTTCCACTGTATAGTCCATCCCCTGTAGGGAAATGGACCACCTCAAAAGTTTTGGGTTTTCACATTTCATCTGTTTAAGCCATAGGAGGGGCTTGTGGTCAGTCTGAACTATGAAGTGAGTGCCAAACAAGTATGGCCTCAGCTTCTTCAGGGCCCACACCACAGCAAAGGCCTCCCCTCTCTATAGCTGACCAACGTTTCTCTCTGGGGGTCAGCCTTCTGCTAATGAAAGCTACTGGCTGGTCTTGACCTTCATCATTCAGTTGAGACAGTACAGCTCCCACACCCAGCTCAGAAGCATCTGTTTGGACAATGAACTTTTTGGTGTAGTCTGGACTCTGTAAGATGGGGGCAGTGCACATGGCCTGCTTTAGGTCTTCAAATGCCTTTTGACAGCTAGCTGTCCACTGAAACTTTTTTGGCATTTTCTTTGAGGTCAGATCATTCAAGGGGGTCACTAAAGATCCATATCCCTTGACAAACCTCCTATAGTACCCAGTCAGGCCTAAGAAGGCTCTCACCTGTGTCTGGGTGGTTGGAGCAACCCATTCCATTATGGTTTGGATTTTGCTCTGTAAAGGTTGAACCTGGCCTCCACCCACAAGGTGGACCAGGTACACAACCTGACTCTGCCCTATCTGGCACTTGGTGGCCTTGATAGTGAGGCCTGCTTTCTGCAGAGCCTCCAAAACATTTCTGAGGTGGACCAGGTGATCCTGCCAGGAGGAACTAAAGACAGCAATATCATCTAGATAAGCTGAGCAATAAGTTTCCATCCCTGCCAGAACTTTATTCACCAACCTCTGAAAAGTGGCAAGTGCATTTTTCAATCCAAAGGGCATCACCACAAAGTGGTAGTGCCCACCAGGGGTCGAAAATGCTGTTTTGGCTTTTGCATCATCAGCTAATCTGATCTGCCAGTAGCCAGGTGTTAGGTCAAATGTACTTAGATACTTGGCTGAGGCCAAAGTATCAATCAGCTCATCTGCCCTTGGTATGGGATTGGCATCAGTCCTAGTGACTGCATTGAGGCCTCTGTAGTCTACACAAAACCTCATTTCTTTCTTACCACCCTGGGTATGAGGCTTGGGTACCAGGACTACTGGGCTAGCCCAAGGGCTATCTGAAGGCTCAATTACACCTAGCTCCAACATTTTCTGGACTTCAGTCCTGATACAGTCCCTGACATGGTCAGGTTGCCTGTAGATTTTACTCTTGACAGGCAGACTGTCTCCAGTGTCCACCTCATGGGTGCACCAGGTAGTCTGACTGGGGGTCAGGCTAAACATATGTCTATACTGTTGCAGAACTTGTCTGCACTCAGTTTGCTGATGGTCAGTGAGGCTGCTTGCCAAAGCAACACCATGTACTGACCCATCATCAGGGTTGCTGTGAGAGCAGGTCAGGGAGTGGGTCACTCTCTTCCTCCTGTTCCTCATCAGTTGCCATGAGCAAGCCCATGTCAGCCCTGTCAACATATGGCTTTAATCTGTTGACATGGAGCACCCTCAGGGTGCTCCTGGGAGTTCCAAGATTCACCAGATAGGTGACTTCTCCCTTCTGTTCAACTATTGTATGGGGGCCACTCCACTTGTCCTGGAGGGCTGCTGGGGCCACAGGCTCCAACACCCACACTTTCTGTCCTGGCTGGTACACCGTCAGCACAGCCTTTTGGTCATGCCAAGCTTTTTGTAATTCTTGGCTGGCCTCCAGGTTTTTGGTTGCCTTTTTCATGTATTCGGCCATCCGGGAGCGGAGACCAAGTACATAGTCCATCACATCCTGTTTGGGGGGTCTGAGAGGTAACTCCCAGCCCTCTTTTACCAAACATAATGGACCTCTCACAGGATGCCCAAACAGAAGCTCAAATGGGCTGTAGCCAACCCCCTTCTGTGGAACCAATCAATCAATCAATCAGGGGTTTGTTAAAGCGCGACTACTCACCCGTAAGGGTCTCAAGGCGCTAGGGGTGGGGGGGGGTGCAGGTTCCATCCATCAAGGAGAGGGTCTGTCGAAGAGCCAGGTTTTGAGGTTTCTTGCGAAGATGGGGAGCGATGTTGTCTGTCTGAGGTGGAGCGGAAGGGCGTTCCATGCTTTGGCCGCGAGGAAGGAGAAGGAGCGGCCTCCCGATCTGGTCTTTCTGGTGCGGGGGACCACGGCGTAGGAGAGCTGGGCTGATCGTAGGGTCCTTTGGGGTGCGTGGAATTTGAGTCGGCTGTTCAGGTATGCTGGTCCGGTGCCGTGGAGGGCCTTGTGTGCGTGGGTGAGCATCTTGAAGGTGATTCTCGCCTCGACAGGGAGCCAGTGGAGTGTGCGCAGGTGCTGGGAGATGTGGCAGTGTTTTGGCAGGTTGAGGACCAGTCTTGCGGGCGGCGTTCTGGATGTTCTGTAGCTTGCGGGTGAGGTTTTTGTTTATTCCGGCGTAGAGTGCGTTGCCGTAGTCGGGTCTGCTGCTGACCAGGGCGTGAGTGACGGTCTTTCGGTGTTCGAGGGGGATTCATTTGAAGGTCTTACGAAGGAGGCGGAGGGTGTGGAAGCAGGAAGACGAGACAGAGTTGATCTGGCACTTCTCTGTATGCAAACAACAGGCAAGGAAGAAGAAGGTCCCATTTCCGCCTAAGCTTCTCTGGGAGTCCCTTAATCATTCCTTTCAGGGTTTTGTTGAAACGTTCAACTAACCCATTGCATTGTGGGTGATGGGGGTGGTGAACTTATAAGTTACACCACACTCCTTCTACATTGCTTTCAGATATCCTGACATGAAGTTTGTAACTCTGTCAGAGATGACCTCCTTTGGAAAACCCACTCTGGAGAAAACTCCAATGAGGGCTCTTGCCACCACAGGGGCTGTGGTGGTCCTCAGGGGAATTGCTTCTGGGTACCTGGTGGCATGATCCACTACCACCTGTGCCCAGATGCAGTTTGAGGGTAAGGGGACCAACAATGTCAATCCCTACCCTTTCAAAGGGTACCCCCACCACAGGTAGTGGTATCAGGGGGGCCTTTGTTGTGCCACCTGCCTTACCACTGGCTTGGCATGTGACACAGGAGCGACAAAACTCCTTTGTGTCCCCTGACATATGTGGCCAATGAAAATGTGGAACAAGCCTGTCCCAGGTCTTGTTTTGGCCCAAGTGACCTGCTAAAGGGATGTCGTGTGCTAGGGTCAAGAGTAACCCCCTAAACTTCTGAGGTATTACCAACCTCCTGGTGGCTCCAGCGGCTGGGTCTCTACTCTCAGAATATATGAGTCCCTCATCCCAATAAACTTTGTGGGACCCACTAGCACTCCCAGCAGCCTCAGCAGCAGCCTGCTGTCTGAGGGGTTCAAGAGAGGGGCAGCACTGTTGCTCCTTACTCAGATCTTCCCTAGAAGGGCCCCCTGCCCCCAAGAACTCAACCTGATCAGGCTCAAGTCCCTCTGGGGCAGTTCCTTCTTCAGGATCTGCTCCTCCTCCTTCAAGAGGGGAATCAGTGCTCTGAGACACAGGGGAAGGCACTGCCTTAACCCTACTGCTCCTCTTCTTGGGAAGCATCTGGTCCATTGTTTCAGGATCCAGAGCTGGTTCAGTGTCATGCATTTTGGCCTGTGACCTGGTCACAGCAAATACCTTTGCAGGGATGCCTAACATCTCAGCATGAGTCCATAACTCTACTTCAGACCAGGCTGAAGTTTCTAGATCATTGCCCAATAGACACTCTACAGGGAGGTCTGCACTGACTACAACCTTTTTTAGGCCAGTTACCCCTCCCCAGGAGAAATTCACAACTGCCAGGCTATGGTTGGTCCTGACATTGCTTGCATTGGTCACCTGGTACATTTCGCCTAGGATGATCTGTCCAGGGTCCACAAGATCCTCTGCCACCATGGTGACACTAGCACCTGTGTCCCTAAATGCCAAAGCCTGTTTGCCATTTATTACAGGCTACTGTTTGTATTTGCCCAGATTACTGGGGCTTACTAGGAAGGACATGTCAATGTCTCCATCACAAATCAGCATTGCCTGAGTGGGTACTCTGACTAGGTCAGGGTCCACTTCAGAACCCAGGGTCAACCCTACTACACTCTTATTCTGATTACCACCTCCACCAGTAGCTGGACTAGGGGGGACAGTTGCCTTAGGGGCAGGAGTGGTGGTGGTTTGGTCTTTGGACTTGGTACAATCAGAATTCCAGTGCCCTTTCTGTTTACAGAATTTGCACCAGGACTTCTTTTGGCCTTTTCCCTTGTTGGACTGTGACTCCTCACCAGATGCAGATTTTTGGGGCCCTTGTGAAGACTTCTGGTCTTTTGACTTATCCCCACCTTTCTCAGAGCCCTTAGAATCCTGCTTCTTGATGTCACCCCCTTGGTTCTGGGTTTTCTGCCTCACCCTGGTTCTGACCCACTTGTCTGCCTTCTTTCCCAATTCTTGGGGAGAGGTCAGATCTGAGTCCACCAGGTATTGATGCAACAACTGGTTCTGGCAATTATTAAGGATCTGTTCTCTCATTATTAGATTATACAATCCCTTGAAATCAGTAACCCTACTGCCAACCAGCCAACCCTCCAGAGCCTTGGTTGCACAATCAACAAAGTCAGTCCAGTCCTGAGTCTGTGCCTTCTGGGTGTCTCTGAACTTCAACCTGTACTGCTCAGTGGTTAAGCCAAACCCATCTATCAGTGCACTCTTCAGGACTTCATAATCATCAGCATCCTCTTCTCTAACAGTGAGGAGCTTGTCTCTACCTTTATCTGAAAAGGAGAGCCACAAGATTGCTGCCCACTGCTTTTGGGGGACCTGCTGTACTCTACAGGCCCTTTCCATAGCAGTTATCCACTTGTGGATATCATCCCCACTCTGGTAGGGAGGAACAACCTTGCTCAGGTTCCTATGGTCTGGAATATATTCTCTACCTCTAGGGACACTGTTGCTGCCACCAAGGGGTTCTAACCCCTCTCTTCTAGAAGCTCTCTGGAGCTCCAGGGCTTCTCTGTCTAATGCCAACTGCTTGGTTTTGAGGGCAACTCTTGCTTCCTCACACTGCAGCAGTTTGTACATTCTGTCAGAGGAGGTCTCTCTATGGGAAAGTATGAGTTCCTCTGCTGGACAAATTCTCTGCCAGAGTGATAAGAGTGGTCAGATTCCCTGGAAGGGGACCTAGGCCTCTCATCCACCTCTGTCAGTTCTCTTAGGGAGAATTCCTCTGTCCTTTTAGGCTCCTTGGAACCTTGCCCTTCAATCACAGAGTCCTGGTCATCCTGATTTTCATCATCTGACCCAGACACTGTAATTGACCCACTCACTGATTCAGACCCCTTAGCTCCTAGAGCTAATCTAAGATCATCTGTTGTCAGCAGATCTATCAGGTGTAGTGTGGAGGGACTCTGTCCTAGCTTCAGGTGTCTTTCAACACACATGGCTCTCAAGTCAGCGAAAGCCATGTCCTTATACTGAGGCTGGGTGGATCCACTGGCTCCACCTTTTAAGGACATTCTAGTGTTGTGCAGTGTTGTACTACCTACACTAGTTTGTGGCCTACTGATCCTAGCTTGAGCTGTAGAAAGGGTGTGCTATCCCTTGGCACACAGCTCTAAGTTCAGTAGAACTTATTGATACTAAGCTTGACTTTATATGTACCTTAAGTACCTATAGTGGTTTTCAGTTAGTAATTCAAATAGAGATTTTCTGGTAAAACAATAGCAAGCTGGAATCCCACACGCTGCCCACCAATGTGAGAAGTTGGCCTGGTATATGCTGTTCACTAATTAAAGTGGACACCTTGCACCAGTACAATTCGACTCTTATGGTAGATAGGTTTAAGACAACCTTTATAGAAAGCTATCCTAGTGGTAGCTGTGGAGAGCAGCCTTCAGGCTAAGTCTTGAAGGAATGTAAAGCAGCTTGTTTTACCACACAATCTCTTGAATCACCAAATGAAAAGACACCACACAGGTATATATATCAAATATATATGTATTTATTACTAAACAACTCTCTACTAATCTCTTTATGAGATTAGAAGTCAGGAACATATGCACAAATCAACGTTTCACAATAAATTAAGCACAAATATGGCTGGGGCCCTAGGGGCGTACCAGACCATATACTAAAAAGAGACTTAGGAACAACGACTTGCAAAGGGACAAGGCCTAGGGCCTTCAGAAGTGCTGGGGCCTCACGAAACCACCCAAGGCAGGTAAGTAAAGGACCCACGGGGGACGCGTGCAGTGTGGATACACAGGCGCGGATCGCCGTTGACTTCAATGGGGCAAGTCGCGGTTGGGAATAAAGAGTTTTAGGATACTTCGGGAGAACCTACAAGCAAGTCACTTACAGGGTAAGTAGTTCTAGGGCCAACACCCACAGGAGCACCGTAGTGCTGGAGTTACCTCACCCAGGGAAGCCGGGTGCATAGGTGTCCTTTGGTGTCGGGTCGCAGCGGTGTTTTCAATGGAAGCCAATGAAGACTTGCTGCTTGTGAAGTCCGAAGAAGTGTCCGATGGAATCCAAGCCTGGATTCAGAAGATGGAAGACCTGAAAGCAGAGGGGACAGTGTTCAAAGCCACTTGGCAGTGACTCGGGGCAAGGAAGATGAATGCCCACCGTCGTCGACAGATTCGGGTCGTCCACAGGTGTCTTGACTCTTCAGCCACGAGGTCCAGGAGGCGTCAACGATGACCAGGAGCTGGATTCGGCGTGTTCCACAATGTCTGCAGCTTACTGCAGTGTCGGCAACTCGATTGGAGCCAACGAGCCTTGGTAACAGCAAGTCTCGTGGAAAGCGTGAAAAGACAATGGTGCAGACCAGCAAGGTCTGTGGAACTCACCCAGCAAGGGTAAGTCAGGACAAGCCTGGAGCAACCAGGGGAGCCCTTTGGTTTTGTAGAAAAGTCTTCAGGGGACCCACAAGCCAACAGGCAAGGGATCGCAAAGACGCCTCGGGAGGATTCCTTCAACAGGGGCCCACGGTCACTCGGGACAGAGTAGGCCTCTGATCGTCAGAGGGTTTCCTGCTGGAGGCTGGCACCACACGTGGTCCAAAGCACAAGTTCATAGAATGTCGTGAAGTGGTTGCACTCAACAATAGTGCACAGTACCCAGGGACTGCGGTTCCTCATCACTCGTGGGGTCCACTTGCCTCAGCTTCGCTGGGGACTCACGATGGCCTTGGAGAAGTCAGAAAATCCACATCTTGGGCTGCAGGGACCTCGGGCTCCGGCGGGAGCGGCGTAGTTTGCGACCGTTGTTTGTAGTTTTTGGTGCCTGCCAAGCAGGGGAGTCACTCCTTGACTCCAAGGGAGATTCTTCAGTCTTCCAGAGGTAATGGAACATTGAAGGTCCAGGATTCTTCTTCAGAGCGTCATCCAGGGATATCTAACCTTCAAGTTCAAGGGTTCCCTACCTTATACTAACAAGGAAGGGAGGGACTAGCTCTAAGACCCCACCTATGGGAGGGGTCAGGGAGTGGGTGGTTACACCCACTTCCCTTTGTCCAGTTTCGCGCCAGAGCAGGGGCAGGTAGCCCCTGAGCCGGTTTGAACTGGTGTATGCACAGAGGAGCCTTCTGCTCCCCAGTGCAGGACTTCAAAGCACTCTAAGAGTGCACCCACCCAGCCCCAATACACTAAACCCTGTCTGGGAGGTGGTTACACCTCCCTGTGACAGGATGCCTATTGTTGGGCTTCCTCCACTGCGAGTTTCGGTCATCAGCAGGAGGGCAGCCCAGTGTCTGTGACTGGTGGCATCCATTTTGTGATGCCAGGGCTCTTCAGGATTCTACCGTGTTTCCACAGTGGGTACATGTCTATCCCTCTAGAAGGGTGGAATGCTACCCCCGCCGCCAGAACTGGCGGGGGGGTAGTATTCCAAGATGTTTGACACCAAACACGACATGTTTTGATGCAGCCATTCCAAAGTTAGCATTTTACCGCGAGGATATAATGCACTTAAGAGTATATGGTTTAACCGCATCCACAAACAGCACCAGAGAATGGACTCTGAGAGCTGCAGAGGGGCCCTGCTCAGGCAGAGGCACCCCCTCACATTAGAAACCAAGCACCCTGCCCTCAGGATTGATAGGGCCTGCCTTAGGGGTGACTGATAGGTTTAAATGTGTGTGCAGGAGAGATATAGGGAACCTATATCTCAGTGAGGAGTGCTAGCACCACCTCACCCAGGCTGCAGTAGCAGGCCTGTGGTGTCAGATTTAGTCTGCTTCCCAGGGGTGGCATAATACATGCTTCAGCCCCTGGTAGGCCTGTGGAGTACCTATGCCCTTGGCACCTAAGGTACCATATACTAGGGACTCATAAGGTACCACAGTATCCAATCACTAGTGCACCTAGAGTGCACTCCAAATCGTTTAGAGAGAACAGAGAGGCTGGGGCCCTGATTGGCAGGGACCCAGCCTGACTATAGCCAGAAACCAGTGTAAACATCAGAAAAAAAGTGGGGGCAACATAAGAGGCAGATCCTACTCTCCTACATCACGTCATTAAAGTCACCCCCAATTATGTGTGTTGAGCCCGGTGTCTCCCGCAATATGTCCGTTACCCCGTGTAGTGTCCTGGTCTGCAATTTCGTTGGGGCATAAACTGATAGGATGGTAACATTTCTCCTACCCCATGACCCTGTCACTCCCACATAGGTTCCTTGGGGGTCTATCCACGTGCGCTTCACAGTGAAGGGAGGTGACTTTTTAATCAGGATGGCGACTCCTCTAGAGCCGGAGGTGTACCCCGCATGCGCCAGAACGGTATATGCCCCTCGCGCTAGGAATCCACATTTCGTGCCTTTAAGATGTGTTTCCTGTAACATCACCACATCCGGGTGGGTGCGTTTTATGAAAGACGACACCAGCCCTCTTTTAATTTTGTCCCCAAGGCCGTTAACATTCCAAGTGAGCGCCGTGAAGGGGCTATCCTCCGAACCCATCATAACAGGCTATAGCGTAGTGGTGGGACATATATACGTGTACGGTAAGATGAAGCCCTGTATTCGGAATATGGCTGATTGTGTATGCTCTGCTGACTCTGTGACTGTATCTCAACATAAAAACAATAAACCAGAACAACGATACAAATGGATGGATGAAACCCCTGGCCACCCTCCCCCCACCCCACCTCCCCCCCATTACCACAGCCCCTGCCAGGCGCCCGAGGGTGTGCATAAGGGTGGTAGAGGTCTGTCGCCCGCCCCAGCCCCAAACTTTTGCTACAAGTTCGAACTCCTGCAGCACCCCAAAGAACCCCAAGAAGGAAACAAAACCGAAAAAAGGAAAAGATAAAGCAAAGACTGAGAACAGAGGATCTCAGAACGGGGAGGGGAAGACAGAATGGGGAGAAGAAAAGTTGGAAGGAGAAAGAAAAGGGGCAATCCAATGCCCAAGTCTGTGGCCACTCTAGGCCTTTCGCCTGCAGTGGAATGGAGCTCTTCAGTCGCTCTGCAGGGCTTGTGGATGATGTGTCGGGGGGAGAAGTCCATTCAACCAACTCCGCCATTGTATTCTGATCCCACGGCAAGTCTTTAAGGCTCGTATTCAGGAGTGCGAGTCAGGGGCCCCCCCCTGCGATGCCAGAGTTTCTGTTGCTGCGTCTTGTTCCATTGCCACTATTTCAGCGACCAAGGGATGTTGAGAGGGCTCGTCTTCTCCCTCGTCTCCGGACGTGCTATCCCTAGTGTCCGTCTCTGTGCCAGGTTCACGGCGGCTAGGGAGGCGGATGGTGTGAGAACCTGCTGACCGGTGAGAGTCCAGGGAACGTCCACTTCGCCACCTGACCCGACCACTACCTTTCGTAGCATACGGCGTTGCCTCCTGCAAGTGCACTCTCCGGTTTCCCAGGGATCTCAGTGTTCTTTGAAAACCAGGAAGTTTCGAGTCTTTCCTCGACGATGTCTGGCTGCGGTGCAACAGGGCTTCCACCTGCTTCAGGACAGGCCACTCCTCAATCCACTGCCATGCTTCCTCTGGTGTTTGGAAGAAATGGGTCTTTCCCATGAACAGTACCTTCAGTTTCGTGGGAAATAGAAGCATATATTGAATCTTGCGATCCCTGAGTTTCGCCTTCACAAAATCAAAGGTGCGCCTTTGCTTTTGAACCTCCCTGCTGTAGTCAGGGAAAATCATTATTCGTGTGTTTTCATGCCTTATATCTCCAAGTTTCCTTGCCTTTCGGAGGATCACGTCCCTGTCTAGGAAGTTCAGAAAGCGGGTATGATGGGGTGCTGTTGCGCATCAGGGGGAGGTTGTGCCATCAGCACCCTGTGCGCCCGTTCTATCACGAAACAAGTAGAAAATGTATCTGTCAGGAAGGTGCGCTGGAGCCAAGAGTAGAGGAAGTCCGATGTGTTTGTCCCTTCAATGCCTTCTCTAAATCCCACAAAGCGGAGGTTGTTACGCCTCGCCCTGTTTTCTGCATCGTCGACACGCCACTGGAGGTCTTTGTTCGAGGCCTGAAGATCTGCATTTCCTTTGCGGAGATCCTGAAGCGAGTCCTCTGCCTCGCCCAGCCTGGTTTCTGATTCCGTAACTCTGGCTGCCAGGTTGCGTAGATCCTGCCTCAAGAGCCTTACCTCCGTGCCCACTTGTCCTATCTTCCCCTCCAGTGCCGTCCTGGAGGACTGGATCGCCTGGAGAAGAGTGTCCGTGTCGGTGCGGCTGGTCGATTGCTCCTCCGGAGTGGGCGGTGAATACTTTTGTGTATCGATCCATTTTCCCCTGGCGCGGCGACTTCGGGTCCTTGTTCTTGCCCATAGTCGGGGATACAGCGGTGGGCCACGAGAAGATCAGTGGTACGGCCGGGTCTAGTCACTCAAACGGTGGGGGGGGATCTCCTCACATACCCCCGATGGACCACTGCCCAGCGTGGCTCCCGACAGCAGAACGCCGCGTCGCCCCCACTGCATCTAGTCCCGACCCCGTCAAGGCAACAAAGAGGGGTCGGCACGATCAGAGCCATCCAGGCCCAGCAGGGGCTCCAGCACCGATCACACGCAGTTGAGGGGTGGCAGAAGGGGGACCCTGTTTCTTCAGGGCACTGCCTCCGCAGCCAGGTCGCTGCAGCCCACCCCCGCTAAGGCAAGGCGGAGGGGGACGGTCACTCGCCCGCACACGCAGGCGGAGGGGCCTCGCCGGGTCCCGCTGCTGCAATTTCCAGGCCCCAATCTGCACCACTATGCACCACCAGGCCACTGGGGTGTAAGGCGTCCACTCATCCAGGGCCTGGCCCAACCCAGCTTCGGCACCACCTCAAAGGGGAGCGAGTGTGGATCCACAAAGCGCGGGGGATCCCGCTGTGAGGGCCGCTGCCGTCCGGGACTCCGAAGCAGTCCGTTTCACAGGGCCGATCCGCAGATCGCCGCCTTCCTCTGCCGCAGTCCCCAGGCAATCCCACCAGGTGGCGCGGCGCCCCGCGACCACCCGGCTCACCTGACGTCGCAATTCGGGACACTGTCTGTCCGTCTCCGCTGGTGACTCCAAGCCCCCCGGCCGCAGGGCGGGCCTTCTGTGTCAACCCGGGAACAGGGAGCCTCACGCCCGGGGCACGCCGCAATCTGGCAGGGCCAAGCCGGCATCAGGTCGGGGATGTCTGCGCAGCCCCCCGTCCCGCCGCAAGGGCTCGGAGGCCAATAGTCCTCCCGAATTCCTCTCAACGGATCTTTGACCCGGGGGGTGCGCCTCAGACCCGCAGGGTCCGCCGGGCCGGCTCAGTTGCGAGCAGGTGCCATTTTGCTATGGCAGCAGCGGAGTCTTCCAGGGTCAATAGCTGCGTTGCGGAGGCCGACCGTCCTCCCGATTTCCTTCAGGTGTGTGGCTGGGCTGTATGCATCTCCTGGAGAACAGGTACATTTATCGTCCGAGCCTTCGGACTGCCGGATTCATTGTCGGATGGAGCTTTCAGCCGGAGCTCGGCGAAAGCACGTCCTAAGCGGCCATGTTGTTGGCCACGCCCCCCTGCTCAAGATATTACAGTGTTGACCCCTTGTTCCACCCATAGTCGCTCACTGGCAAACTGCTATTTTTTACTGAAACGCTGGACAAAGCGCAAAGGTGGAACATATAGACAGTAATCAGGACTCTTAGAAACGGGTTTACTTATTGATGCTGCTGCTCAGAGAGCCGTAACAGCAAGCTGTGCCAGAGGTACCAAACGGCAAATCATAGGTAGCAGCTGGTACCCCTAATTAACAGTTCACTGCCAGATTATATTAAACAGATATGTATTGTATTATAACATTTATATAGTGCTTCCTCAGTAGTGGCTGGTCTGCGGGTGGAGTGACGAGGCTGAGGAGGACAATGGGGAGGTGGGGGGCAAACGGATAACTAAGAAAACATTTGAAAAAGTATGGAGAAAAGAACTTACCTACCGCCCGATGTTCTTCTGCTCCGTGTTTTCGCTGCAGCACACAGGCTCCCAGTGTCTCCTGCGACCAAACCTGAGGTGGCTCTCATGCTTGAAAGCAGTGTCTGGATAACCCTGAGCACCGTGAATTTGCACTCCCAGAGAGACTGGGAGCCAGTGCTTGCTGTCTCCGACCCAGCAACGCAGCTGGGTTGGAGACAGCTCAGTGCGCATGTCGGTTTGGCCGTCCTGAGATGGCCGGCCAAACCAGCATGCGCACTGATAGTAGTGCCCACCACTCCCTCTGGTCACTGCCCTCGCGATGGCCCCGCCCCCAAGACTCTCCGGCCCATTGAACCTGAAAAATATAATGATATTAAATCCGCCAGTTTGGTTCATGTGAAACACATAACATCATGGGGGAGAGCACGAGTGGAGCAGTGTTGTATTTGTTGAGATCCTACATGGGAAGCATTCTGGTGTCCTGCATGAGTGACTAGAGAGATGCTCTTAACTTGTTTTACGAATGCAAAAGAAACAATTGATGGACAGAATGCTGGACAATGCAAACATTCACCCCCAGTCACAAGGATCTGGGTTAAATCCATCATTCTTTTGCTCACCACACCACCCCAGTTTGGACCCAGCCATATGCAAATCAGTCTTGACCCTGTTCCTTGTGGGAACAGTCCAGCCCGAACTGCCAAAGCCAGGTCCTCCCTGGACCAGAAACAAGCATCCTAGGACCGGTTTCAGGGCATCACCCTTCTTCAGCCAGGCTAGCTTGAATCCAGTGGTGTAGTGAGCACGGGACCCACGTCTGGGCATACCCTTCCCACTTAGGGCAACAAATGCAAAAGAAACAATTGATGGACGGAATGCTGGACAATGCAAACATTCACCCCCAGTCACAAGGATCTGGGTTAAATCCATCATTCTTTTGCTCACCACACCACCCCAGTTTGGACCCAGACATATGCAAATCAGTCTTGACCCTGTTCCTTGTGGGAACAGTCCAGCCCGAACTGCCAAGCCAGGTCCTCCCTGGACCAGAAACAAGCATCCTAGGACCGGTTTCAGGGCATCACCCTTCTTCAGCCAGGCTAGCTTGAATCCAGTGGTGTAGTGAGCACGGGACCCACGTCTGGGCATACCCTTCCCACTTAGGGCGACAAATGCAAAAGAAACAATTGATGGACGGAATGCTGGACAATGCAAACATTCACCGCTAGTCACAAGGATCTGGGTTAAATCCATCATTCTTTTGCTCACCACCCCACCCCAGTTTGGACCCAGCCATATGCAAATCAGTCTTGACCCTGTTCCTTGTGGGAACAGTCCATCCCGAACTGCCAAGCCAGGTCCTCCCTGGACCAGAAACAAGCATCCCAGGACCGGTTTCAGGGCATCACCCTTCTTCAGCCAGGCTAGCTTGAATCCAGTGGTGTAGTGAGCACGGGACCCACGTCTGGACATACCCTTCCCACTTAGGGCGACAAATGCAAAAGAAACAATTGATGGACGGAATGCTGGACAATGCAAACATTCACCCCCAGTCACAAGGATCTGGGTTAAATCCATCATTCTTTTGCTCACCACACCACCCCAGTTTGGACCCAGCCATATGCAAATCAGTCTTGACCCTGTTCCTTGTGGGAACAGTCCTGCCCGAACTGCCAAGCCAGGTCCTCCCTGGACCAGAAACAAGCATCCTAGGACCGGTTTCAGGGCATCACCCTTCTTCAGCCAGGCTAGCTTGAATCCATTGGTGTAGTGAGCACGGGACCCACGTCTGGGCATACCCTTCCCACTTAGGGCGACAAATGCAAAAGAAACAATTGATGGACGGAATGCTGGACAATGCAAACATTCACCCCCAGTCACAAGGATCTGGGTTAAATCCATCATTCTTTTGCTCACCACACCACCCCAGTTTGGACCCAGCCATATGCAAATCAGTCTTGACCCTGTTCCTTGTGGGAACAGTCCAGAACGAACTGCCAAGCCAGGTCCTCCCTGGACCAGAAACAAGCATCCTAGGACCGGTTTCAGGGCATCACCCTTCTTCAGCCAGGCTAGCTTGAATCCAGTGGTGTAGTGAGCACGGGACCCACGTCTGGGCATACCCTTCCCACTAAGGGCGACAAATGCAAAAGAAACAATTGATGGACGGAATGCTGAACAATGCAAACATTCATCCCCAGTCACAAGGATCTGGGTTAAATCCATCATTCTTTTGCTCACCACACCACCCCAGTTTGGACCCAGCCATATGCAAATCAGTCTTGACCCTGTTCCTTGTGGGAACAGTCCAGCCCGAACTGCCAAGCCAGGTCCTCCCTGGACCAGAAACAAGCATCCTAGGACCGGTTTCAGGGCATCACCCTTCTTCAGCCAGGCTAGCTTGAATCCAGTGGATTGACTGGGGGAGAATGTTTGCATTGTCAGCATTCCGTCCATCATTTGTTTGCTGTAACACTTAACTTGTTTTACGGCGTCACGCCCATCAGTGCCATAGAGGAGGTGTGAGAGATAGGCACGCACATTATAATTATATAATGTTAGGAGTCAAACATATAGGCACCTACACATCACCAGCCTAGTCAGAGGGACAGCGGAGTGTTGTGTGCATGTACACCATAAGGAGTAACCAGAGAATGACCGATTACCCATTTGGCCACAGGTGCAAGGCAAAAATGTATAATGTACAAGAATGGGTGTTGGCGACATGAGCAGTAGCATTGCGCCGTTTTAAAGCCAGGAATATTGCCTACTGTGTCTCCCCACATTATATTACCACCAGTTACTGCACAATATATTGGCTGTCTCAATAAATAAGTCATAACACTTTTATGGAGTTTCAGTAACTCATATTGCACAACTGCTGCACAACACTTACATATGTTTCACCTACTCTTAGACACCGCTCATCGTGCACACTCACCCACCATTTACTCTGCACAGTCACCCTGACATTGCACTGGCAGTCAGATACTGCTCTACCACCACTCACACAATGCTGACTCTGCACTCACCCATCATTGACATACCTCTCACCCAGACCTCACATTCCTCTCACCCTCCACCCACACCTCTTACCCTGAACTCAAACCACTCATACTGCACTTATACTATTGACATACCGCTCACCATATACTCGCACATATCTTACCTTGTACAGGGTAACATCTCTCAACCTGAACACTCACATAATTCTAATTCTGCACTGAACACACATCAATCACAATGCATTGAGGCACTTTCACCCCGCACTCAGACACTTATCAACCTTCATTCATGCACCACTCACCCTGTGCAGAGAGGACTCACACCGTTCTCCCTGCACTCATACAATGCTCCCAAACCTCTTAACTTATTATTAATCCAATAGGAGAAACCTAATGCATTTACCAATGCTTGTTTAAGCTTGGGACAGTTTGCACGTAATCCTTCATACCTTTATTTCCACAAAAGTATGTAGGCCAAATTAGTGTCCTCTTTTCCCACATGTTGGGGATTCTAAAGGTATGCACGGTTTATAGATTGCCCTTGAGGAAACTGAGAAAATAGCCAAAATATGCCCCCCATTTTTAGGTCGAGCCTCAACAGCGCTTGCGCTGTCTGCAAGACCTGTTGCATCTCTTCTGTGGGCTTTTGGCAAACCCACCGATTGCCATTGGTTGTTATCTGTGGCATTCAGAAATGATGGCTTGTTATTGGTGCATTTGTGTAAATGTACTTTCTTTCTTAGTTCCCTCCCCGGTGATTTCACTAAGAGGGCATTTTGGTTGGCCATCACACTGTACAGTGTGTGAAGGCCCCTCCTCCTGTATGGGCATTGCAGCCTTATACACAGGTTGGTTCCCTCCCACGTTGTTGCTCCCAGCTGCACGGGCCTTTGTAAGTACGCCTCGTTCACACAGCTTGTTCTTTTTGTTGGCCTGCCTTGTAGTGAGAAGCGTTTCTGTTTTGTTTACTTGGCTTCATTTGCTGTGTGCTTAATCTTTCCTCATGGACGCCGCACTCGTTGTTTACTCTAGGCGGCCGTTTTAATATTTTATTTCACCCTTTCTTGGCTCATGTCCGCGAGAATAAGCACCTCCTCAGCTTTCCGGCCCGGAGCTGAGCGCTCCTACCACTTTGTTACAGCAATCTAGTGGCAGCCGCTGTCGGCGCTGCATACAGAAGTCAGGCTTGAGGGCTGGCTCAGCTAGGCTCACTCTATTTTATGATACAATTTAACCCATTCATCCAGTGTGGCTGTGAGAGCAGGCTCCGGTCTAGGCACACACAGACCCTGGGGTGTCTGATAGGAGGCGGGTGACCGAGACTTAGAAGCCACGTGGAAGCGAGATCAGGGCCGAAGTGCGAGTCAGAAACTGGAGGGCTCAAGCGATGGATTCTGGGTTAAGACAAATGAAGTGTTCCAGCAAAGACACAGCCTTCCTGGGTAAAGTAAGTATGTCTTACAAGTGGCCTGCCTCTTCATTAATGTTTACACCAAATCTGGGGAGCAGCCGAAGATGTTACAAAGTGCCATCCCCGCCCCTCCCCGGTGTTCCTTTCACGACAGGGCCTGGAGTTGTTTTGTTATCCTTTGTATGTTGCTCAGCAAGTACAAGAAGGTTTGGTATTATTATTTAAAAGAACAGTGCCTCACACCCCTCCCCGCCCTTTGCCTGCGTTGATCAGGTACAAGCCTGTGTAAGGATTCCCAGCTACACAATCCAGGCATGCAGAGCTCCACCTCTGCCCCGACACCTGCCACGTGTATTTGTCGTTAGCGCCTTCTCTTCCCCCCACTTCACACATTTGTTGTAAAGTTCCTGCTGCCCCACCTTATCTCTGCAAGGGAAGTCCCACTGCCTGGGCAGCCCAGGGGAAGCTTGATGAACGGCCCCCGCTACTGTGTGGAAGGGTGCTGCGGAGAGACAGCCATGCCGAATATATACACTGACGGGTGAGAACAAACAACACAGGCAATATTGACTGGGTGTAGGATGAGCAACAACAGAAACAAGCATCAGAATCTCATGCAAAAAAACAAAACACATTAGGTCCAGGCAAATCTGGGGATCCCAAATACAGACAATAACGAACACACACAAGTAGTGGCGCTGGAAATGGGGATGTGGGAGCAGCCACAACACCGTCTGGTAACACTGAAAGAGTTCAAACAAACAAGAGGCCCAGGAGTACTTTCAAACAGAGACTGAAAAATATCAAATAAACTCTTTTGGCAAACTGCTGGCAATTATTTAAACACAGAACTCTGCATTTTATTTACCTTTCTCTGACTGCAAAGTGAACTTAAACACAGTCATGCTTTAGAGCAGTGTGTGAAAGGAGAATGCCAGAGCATACCGCAGATTTTCTAAAAAGCATATACATAAAGTCATATGTTAGGTTTGCAAACTAGACTTCACAAGTGTTTACTAATATTCCAGAAGCACGCAAACTACACTTAAATACATTAACTATTTGGGCGCAATTCACTTGGAAATTTCCTCATGTGTAAATTGAATTTGCACACACAGATGGCAGGATCTGTAACTGTAAATTCACTTTTGAAATGTAGAAATTCTGGATTTCCACTCACATAGGGTTTTGCTCCTGCAGTATTCCCCTAGTATGGCATACTATTACGAAAGAGTACGTTTTCTCCCCGGGGAGTGGGCATGTCAAGGTAGTGATGACATACACTCACACATTTGTGGCTATTCAAATACTTCGCCATGACCTATTTGCACACTGGAAACAGTTGAATATTTACTCCAGTCAAGTGCAGGAGTAAATCTGTTTCAAGGCTGGGATGGGAAGAGAATACCACCAAATCTGGTAGAAGTGTTGGAATGGGTTTCTCCATTAGAAAAAATCCAGAGGAGAAAAAGACATTAAACAAATAAATATATGTGGTATCGCACTAAAGAAGAGGCATTTATGCATGTATATTTATACTTTATTTAAAATTATACATATGGAAATTCCCTAAATATGTACCTAATTCAGAAGATACAAACGTTTTCCATGAGCTCTTCGGGAAGTCTGTTGGCCCAGTTCATAATGATGTTGCATTTAGTAGGTATGTCATACTCTCATAGTACAAAGCAAGCACAAGGAGATGATGGACGGAGCGCTGAAACTTTTCAGACACTCACCCCCAGTCACAGATCTGGGTTGAATCCAGCATCGTTCTTTAACGCAAATTGCGATTCCCTAACTGCA
This sequence comes from Calotriton arnoldi, assembly GCA_963921515.1. Classification (NCBI taxonomy): domain Eukaryota; kingdom Metazoa; phylum Chordata; class Amphibia; order Caudata; family Salamandridae; genus Calotriton; species Calotriton arnoldi. The sequence goes on from CAWUFW010004637.1 coordinate 1,153,976, forward strand.
TTCGCAAAATAGGTAATCGCAGATTTTGTGATGACCTATTTTGCAAATGGCTTTGGGCTTGATGCATCCCAAAAGGCTAATTACCGGTCGCAAAGGGGCCGATTCTGCGAATCGGCCCGTTTGCGACCGGTAATTAGCTTGATGCATGTGCCCCAAAGACTTTAATAAAGAAGTGAGTTGACCAGACATCAGCAGAGAAGAAACAATCTATCTTATGGGCAGTGTATTCTATTGCATTGTAAATATTTATTGTGTCAATTATTTTAAACTGGTACAGTTACATAAAACAACAAAGCGACAGTAAATATCAGCGTACACTCTGCTCAAAGCCAGGGAGAGCGCTGAGCTGAGATAAAGTACAACAAACAAAAGTAGGTTCCTGATCAGAGACAAGGCGAGAGAGTACAGCATTTCAAACTGACAGCTTATATAACAAGTGGATACAATTACATAAAATAATAAAACAGCAGAACAAAGATAAATATCGATATCAATATATATAGTCTGCGCAAAGCCAGGGGAAGAGAATGAAGCATTTAAAACTGGCAGTTTATGTGCCAAACAGTCTGACGGTTCCGGGCTCAAACATTGGCTGCTGCTTTTCCTCGCAATAATATGTTAACATATTTGCAAAACATGCCAAGCTCGAGGGGACTCTGGTTGTCATGCAAAACTCGTACATTTGTTTTAATAAAATGAGTTGTGCGGTTAACAATAATGCAGAGCAGCAGAGCAAATGAAGCGCAGAGTCTCTCCTAGAATCTCAGAACCTGAAAGTGCCTGTGACGTGCTAATGGCCAGTCAGAGAGGACTGTATTAATTGGGAGTACCACCATACGTCTCCCTCGAAGAATTCGAAGCCTAGACTCCCTGCTGAGCGCTGCCTTTAAATATGATTGCATTTTCGTTCCTTCCTAAGATTTTACAACTGGGGCAGCATAGGTGATTGCTTGAACAGTATTCAGCTCAGCCTTCCTTGAGAGAGACAGAACATGTTTCTTCAAAATGGTTTTCGTACCTGAGTAGAAGACTGTGGTAGCAGCTTCAATATCTATATTAACATTGAAACCTATGACCACTGTTCTTAGGTACTGAGGCCATGGGTTGTTTGTCTTGATGCAGATCTCCTGAAAGGCTTTCTTTAAGGTGCCAGGTTTGGCTTGCTGGATTGAGTAATAGTATTTAAGAAAAGATGCCTTGCATTCAAATTCCTGCCCAGTCAGAGCAGACTCCAATCTTAGCAACCAACGGTGCTTTAGAAGATGAAACTATCTTCTGTAGCTTGTGCACTAGAGCTTGTACAAAAAAGGGGGGAATTTCCCTTGGTAGGCCTGAAACCATACAAGAGATATGGGGATAGCTTGGCTCATGTCACTCGAGTAATAACATCAGCCGGAGGAGAGTAAAGTTGGGAATTAATTTCCATAGGGCAAACAAATTGCCGAAGACTTCCTGGTAATATGTTTTAACTGTAAGCTGTACTTGCCAGTTTCTCTAAACCATATAGCTGTAATTTGATGTTTGTGAAATAAATAAGTGCCCTACCCTGCAGCGTAGTTTTGATTTGTTCTTGTATCTCCCACAGGTCAACACCTATGTTTTGTCAGCGTTAACCACCAGCACATTATTTTCGTTTAAAGTATTTAGCTCAGTAAGGGCATGCCCATTTGAGTGTGGTCAAGAATAAGCAAGTTGTCAGCATATTGGATAATTGTCAGTCTGTATATTACGATACTCAATGGGATAGTGTTTTCCTTTAAAAGTGTGTGACCAGGGCAGGACTGGGAACCGAAACCAGCCCTGGCAAACTGCTCGGCCGGCAACCCCTGTAGGGCAGGGGGGTGCGGCCGAGCTGTTTGCTAGCGTCGGTTTAGGCCGATTTTGTTACAGGGTTCCGATATTGCCGGCCCCCGGTAACAAAAACGGCCCCCCAGGGGCCCAAAACCGGCCCCCACCCTGGCGGCCCACCGGGGAAACGCCCGGTGCCCACTACAGCCAGTCCGGCCCTGTGTGTGACCCATGTCAGCATTATAGAGGTTAAACAATATAGGTGCTAAAACGCACCCTTGTTTTAAGCCCAGACTTGTCACAATTTGGTTTGTGGCTACATTTTCTTTACCTGTCTTAATACGAACCCACTTGTCCGAGTAAAGAAAGTGGATTACTCTAAGTAAGGTAGATGGTATTCTCCAATCTGCAAGTTTAGCCCACAGTTTGTTTTGATCAACTCATTCGAAGGCTGCTGAATAATCTGCAAAGTACGTGAAGAGGGGCCGGTGAAAGGGCAGGTAACCGCATTGCACTAAATAAGATAGGCCAACAATATTATCAACTGTGGACAAATGTTAAAACCTGACCCTAATGGCATACCGGCAGAGCTCTTTAAAAGAAACGCCGGGATACTGAGCCATACCTGCTTAAACTGTTCACGGAGCCAAAGGACGTCACTGTGGCATTCTCACCCTGGACCCCCGGAGCACCACAATAGTGGTGATTCATAAACCTGGGAAGCCCGCGACGAAACATAGCTCCTATCGCCCGATCTCCCTCTTGAACAACAACACCAAAGTTCTAGCCACAATACTTGCTAAGCCGCTCCTACAGTCATTACCGCCCTAATTCATAAACAACAATCAGACTTTATGCCAAACAAATCAACCAGAATGAATCTCCGCAGGCTCTACAATTGGTTGGAGAAAGTACAGCACAGAGACGACCCCCATATGTTCCTGTTCCTAGATGCTGAGAAGGCATTTATGCCGTTCATTGAAATTCATGAGGCAGGCCATGATAAGATACGGGTTTGGTCCCAAATTCCTGGCCTGGATAGAATTTCTCTATACAGACCCAGTATCCGGGTGAGGGTGAATGGGGAGCCCTCTGCAGAATTCCCAATTGAAAGGGGCATGAGACAGGGATGCCCTTTGTCCCCTCTATTGTTCGCGCTCGTGCTGGAGCCATTAGCTTGTATAGTTAGATCACACCCAGACATCACAGGGTTTAGAGATAGGGAGGGAGCGACGGGGGACAAACGGATATTATTCTACACCAATGACATCCTACTGTATATCACAGCCCCAAATACAACACTTCCAGGAGTGTTTCACATATTTGATCATTATGTGGCACATGCAGGCTATAAGATTAATTGGGACAAATCCAGCTTATATCCCGTAGGAAGGCACTTTGATGCAAATGCCATCCCAGGACAATTGTGCATAGACAGATACGGGTTCCGATACCTGGGTATGTATGTGACCACGAACAAGGAAGATAGTCTACAACGCAACATTCAGGAAGTACTTGCAGACTTCCACTGGGGTGCAGAAAAATGGAAAACACTGCCCTTAACACTATTAGGAAAGGCTACCTTGTACAAGATGATAACACTTCCGAAATTTCTGTACATCCTACAAAGCACATATCACAAGATCCCTAAAGAAATATTTGTCAGAATAGAGGGAGAATTCCGGACTACAGTGCAATCAATATAATGGACGCATTGCCCTTCCAGACATAACGGCATACTTAGGCTTTGCTGTTTTCAGTTTCTATTTTTGGTAAATTCTGGTGGTGCTTTTTCAGTGTTTTCCAGTGATTTCAATACCTCAAAAAAACAGTGCTTTTCAGTGGTTACTCATTTTCGCGCCATACAAAACAACTGAAACTGTGTTTTGCCGGTGTTTATGGAACGCTTTGCTTTTATTATTGCTTGCTTTCTTCATTGATGCATGGTATATAGACAGTGTATGTACAGTGTATATGAGGTCCAAATACATTTTTAAAAGTCGAATTTATTGTAGTACACCATACAATATTTCTTCAGTGGTTCTTTGTTCATTCGCGCTCTCTCTTTCCTTCCCATGTACACTTTTATTTGTGAAAAGGCCCTCTCGACATTGGCACTTGAGACTGGCAACGCCAAAACAGCCAGTACACAATTTGCTAACTCTGGCCACTGACGTAGCTTTCTATGCCAATACTGGTGCACCTCAAGGTTGACATTCTCTGGGCCAGGTTCTGCAACATATGCGTTGAACTGGGTGCATATGCCCTCAGAGGTATTAAAGCGGTCAAAAATGAAGCTGTACTTTTCAAAGTCTGGAGAAAATTCCCCTTTATGGAAGGGATCTAACACTTTTGCAGAGTACCAAAGTGAGGCTTCATTGACTTCAAACGCCATGGTTGGTGAAGCTGCCTGTGCCCCAGTATTGGCACTACAGCGAGTTCATCATCACCCCGATGCCAGCTGCTGCATGTGTCTAGGTACCTGCTCCCTGTCTGCCGGAGGTTACCAGGAGCAGGTGGGGGATTCCTGCCAGAGCTAGACCTGTGCCTGCACCTGGCTGCCTGCTGGCACCAAGAGGCCTGGCTGTATGTAATCGCCACGCCTGGCCCCCTCGTGCATCCCATGTGTGCCCCTTTTCCTTCCAGCCCCTCCAGCATGGCACCAGACCCTGTGGTGACCGGCTGCCTGACACGCTGTGGGTACTGCAGTGAATGCGGTTTCTCTGTCCTGTGTGTGACACTACTTCTTCCTGCCCTGGGCAGTCTGTACAGGGCTCAGTTTTACCTGTCCGATGTGAAGCGCCTCTTATTTCCCCCATCCATCCGCCCTCCAGTCCACGGTGTAAAGAAGTGATTCCTCCTACGTGCCTGCTAGAAGATTCCCGATATTCAAGCTGTGTGAAACATGTTCCTGCTGTCTTGTCCCTGCAGTCAGTGGCCATATTTGGCATGATATCATAGTGAAGGTATAGTGCAACGACATCCACCCCGGTTTTCACAAGTGTGAATTTGTATCTCACAGGATTCTCTTGCCGAAGTTAACTAATGTACATTCCGGTCGCCTGCCTCTGGTGATAGAATACAAATAGGCGCAAAACAGTATTGGTAGCGCTTGCGAGCTGAGTGCAAATTGTGTGTGCTACTGTGCTTACATATTGCACCTTTTAGCTCTTAGGTGGTAGTAAAAGCGGCCAGTAAACATAAAATGCAAAATAAAAGGACGCCACAAATACCGTTTCCAAATTGTTGTCCGTTTTATGCACCTATCTATGTAAAGAGAGTTGAATGTGCGTAGCGGACACAATTGTTATGTGCGCTGGGTGGTCTTGCACTGCCTGTATTACACCAGTATCGGAGTGAGCCAGCGTGTCTCACAGCACCCACTGTTCATCTTCTGCTGACTCCTGTGTGGATGGGAGTTGTGCACACATGTTTACAAAGCCTTTCCGGATATCATCACACGCCTTCGTCTGCTTCAAAATAAATAGATCTAGCTGGGTGACAGCGTGGCATGCCTGCACAGACTGCCCCCCTGGTTTAGGCATGATGAATGTGTATTGTTCATCATGTAGTGATGTTAGCAGGCCTTATTGTCACAGCCCTTGGCAATCACTGAATAGTTGTGTCCTGCTCTCTAATCTTTTCATCACCTGGCCTGCTTAATACAGCCCATCTGTGCCTCCTGATAAATAATTGCATCAGGGGGCTGGCTGCTCCTTATTGAACTGAGCGAGGTAAGATGTGAAAGCACAAGCGCAGGACAGATTTTGAATGCTTTCACATTCAATCAATCAATCAATCAGGGAATTGTAAGCGCGCTACTCACCCGTGAGGGTCTCAAGGCGCTGAGGGGGGGTCCGCAGATCTGTTTAGCCGAAGAGCCAGGTCTTGAGGGTCTTCCTGAAGGTGTTCAGGGAGGGGGCGCGTCTGACGTCTGCCGGTAGCTCGTTCCAGGTCTTGGCTGCAATGTGAGAGAAGGATCTTCCGCCTGCTCTGGCTCTGTGGATGCACGGGGTTTCGGCCAGTGCGAGGTTGGAAGATCGGAGGTTTCTTTTGGGTACGTGGAAGTTGATTCAGTCGTTGAGGTATTTGGGTCCGTTGTTGTGTAGGCATTTGTAGGCGTGAGTGAGGATTTTGAAAGTGACTCTTTCCCCCACGGGGAGCCAGTGGAGACTTCGTAGGTGTTGGCTGATGTGTTCGTGTCGGGGGATGCCGAGGACGAGTCTGGCGGAGGTGTTCTGTACTGTCTGGAGTTTGCGGAGTAGGGACGTGTTGATGCCGGCGTAGAGTGCGTTTCCATAGTCCAGTCTGCTGGTGATGAGTGCGTGGGTGACTGTCTTCCTTGACTCAGGGGGGATCCACTTGAAGATCTTGCGGAGGATGCGGAGGGTGTTGAAGCAGCTGGAGGTGACGGCGTTGACCTGTCGGTTCATGGAGAGTGATGAGTCGAGTACGATGCCGAGGTTCTTGGCGTGGTCTGAGGTGGTAGGTGGGCTTCCGAGGGCGGTCGGCCACCAGGTGCTGTCCCTTGCAGAAGGGGTGGTACCGAGAACGAGGACTTCTGTCTTCTCAGCGTTGAGCTTCAGGCAGCTGTTGGTCATCCAGACTGCGACGTCTTGCATTCCTTTCTGGAAGTTGAGTTTGGCAGTGGTGGGGTCTTTGGTGAGGGAGAGGATGAGCTGGGTGTCGTCGGCGTAGGATACGATGTTGAGGCCGTGTTGTCGGACGATGGCTGCGAGGGCGGCCATGTAAATGTTGAAGAGGGTGGGGCTCAGTGATGAACCCTGTGGGACTCCGCAGGTGATTTTTGTGGGGTCGGAGAGGAAGGGTGGGAGTCTGATCCTTTGGCTTCTTCCGGTGAGGAATGATCGGATCCAGTCCAGGGCTGTTCCTTGTATGCCTGCGTCGTGTAGTCTGACGACTAGTGTGCGATGGGAGACGGTGTCGAAGGCCGCTGATAGGTCGAGTAGGATGAGGGCTGCAGAGTGGCCTTGGTCCAGGAGGGTGCGGATGTCGTCTGTGGCGGCGAGTAGGGCGGTCTCTGTGCTGTGGTTGCTTCGGAATCCGGATTGGGACGGGTCGAGGACGGCGTTCTCTTCAATGAATCATGTCAGTTTCCTGTTGACTGTTTTCTCTGCAACTTTGGCTGCGAAGGGGAGGAGCGAGATGGGCCGATAGTTCTTGAGGTCGGTGGGGTCAGCTGTGGGCTTCTTGAGCAGGGGTCTGACTTCTGCGCACTTCCAGTCGTCTGGGAAGGGGCCTGTTTTGAAGGTGGTGTTGATGGTGCGTTGTAGTTCGGGTGCGATGGCGGCCACGGCTCTGTGGTAGATGTGAGGGGGCAGGGGTCGGTGGGGGCCCCCGAGTGGATGCTTTTCATGGTCGAGGCGGTGTCTTCGGCCGTGATCAGTGTCCAGTTGGAGATGGTGGGCTGGCTGGTGTTTCTGGGGGCGGGGGCCGTCTGTGGCGCCTGGTGGATGGTCGATGAAGTTGTCGTAGAGGTTTTTGATCTTGAGGTGGAAATAGGTTCCAAGTTTGTCGCAGACGTCTTGGGATGGGGTGATGTCTGTGGCTTCGCTGCGTGGGTTGGTGAATTCTTGAATGACACTGAAAAGTTCCTTGGAGTTGGTGGAGTTGGCTAGGATTTTGTTGTGGATGAAGTTCCTTTGGTGGCTCTGATCTGGTTGTGGTAGTCCGTCATGGCGTCCTTGTAGGTGGTGTGGTTTTCGGTTGTCTTGGTGTTTCTCCAGTTCTTCTCCAGGTGTCTGCAGGTGCGTCTGGCTTCTTGGAGAGCGGTTGTGAACCAGGCGGCTTTCCTGGGGCGTTGTCTGTCGGTATTGCGTAGCGGGGCGAGCTCATCTGCGCAGTTGGAGATCCAGATGTGGAGTTCTCTGGCTGCGTCGTTTGTCCATGTAAACAGTGGTCACGACAATGGTACAATTGAGTGGTGCCAGGAATATAGCTGGGCGGACAACTGGGAGAAGTGGCTGCAGCCTCCTAAGAAAAATGTTGAGCACCGGGACTTGATTTTTTTTACAAATTAAGCACTGTAAATCAGCCCCCCCACCCCCCCCCCCGTTTTGTGTGTCAGCCCGGGCTGAGACTGCTTCCCGGGCTGGTGAACGTCTTATTGCAGCCGCACCCGTGTACTTCACAGGTCTTTAAAAGACCATTCACTTACTAACGAGGCTTTGTTGTGTTTTCACCCCTTCTTAGAGCCCCTGCAACTCCACTCTGCATATTGCTGGAAGAGTCAGCCCCCCCCCCACGAAATTTTTAGTAGCCCACCCCGAAATTTGGCTCTAGTTGCGCCTCTGATAGTACTCGCTGCCTTTCGGCTAGGTTAGCGCTATACAAACACCACATTTATACAATAATACGCGCAGATTGGATAACTCAAAGAATAAAACATGACACAGAAAGCTGCACTGCCGTAAACTGTCATCTTAACGCCTCTATTCAGCACTACTGCGAATACTTCGACATGAGTACAGCACCCTGAAGTGACAAAGTCCACGTGTATTTACTGGCGTTGAGTACTCATAACAGACCGCCGCAAGTACCTTCATGAGTCAAGTACTACCAACTCAGCCATTTTTTGTACACACTATTTCTTTGTTTATCCTAGTTTAAAGTCTACAAACGTCACCCTTTGTAAAGTTCAACCAAGTTCATTACTTAGAACCGTAAACCTGCTCCGTAAATCACATAGGGTTAAAGGCTTCAGGTTTATGCCTAAAAATATACAAATGTGGCACACTTCCAAGTCCCTCTCCGCGTTTATGTGAATTTCCCCAAAAATGAAGACAATCTTACACTTATGGTTCGGTAACTAGGCTTCCTCTATTTTTGTATTGCATAAGGTTATCAGCATTTGTATAGTGAGTATCAGAAAGCAAGTGCCAAGACAACAAAATATCATGGTAGGAGCTACACAATTCCTTCCACTAGGCCTGCACTGGCTTGTCCATGTGCAGTCAGAGCAAACAATATGTTTTAAGCGAAGGAAGATACGCGAAGGTTGAAACCACATGACTAGCACTGGCGGAGCCACTAATGTTCCTACACATGAGACAGTCACATAGCCACTGCCCAACAGAGATAGTCACACTGTGTACAAATGAGTCATTGATTCGTTGCTTAGACAAAGGCACTAATTGTTTCTTCAATTGTGTACGTTAAATAAAACTCTACAGGACTGATGTAAACACGGTCACCTGGTTTTGTATTTAAAACAACTTTGTCTGAGGTTTACCACTGTTGTACTGAAACAGACGCAGTATCGTTTTGGAGATGACATAATTAACTCGTCACGTCTGTGAAGAAACAACGTACTCAGTAATGTACTTACACAACAGCCAGATGATGAGTGGACTCAGCCTGCAGTGCGCATGTGCAGGTGTCAGCACGTTAAAGTACAGGCCTGTACTAGTACACAAGAAATGTTGGGCACGCGTCACCAAATTAAGGGTTGTGTAAATAGTGATTTAATGGGGGTGACTCGCGTTCGGAGCTGCTTCCTTCTCGGGCCTAAATTGCAGTTTGGTCTGCAATCCTTTGGCTCCATCAAGTGGCCAAGTGGTGCAATAGCAATGAAAATCAGTGACACTCGGTTTAAACGGGGTCAGCTGATTTTCATCCGGTAGGGTGCTGTCGAGCAGAGTCGGTTTTAACCGATTTCCGGACAGCCTAGGCATACTATTGGGCGGCTCATTTAATAGTAGTCAATGACTGGGGCCACTCACCTGGGGATCACCCGACATACGCACTAGAGAAAACTCAATTCCAAAGACGCTTGTACCCACACTACCTCTACATTGGGAAGGGGTCAAAGAAGTTATTGTCGACAACCCACATGACTATAGAAGCCAGGGAAAGGGTGGAAAAGTGGATGAAATGGGATGCAGAGGTTACTCGAGAAAATCCCTACGGATAGGAGCAAGTCTGAAGGAAATTGGGAAATTGAAGGGTTTTAGGGCATGGGATACCCTTGGGATTTCCAAACTGGGAGATCTCATAGAAGACTGAACACTGGTCCCCTTTAGTTCCCTCCAAAGAGACTACCAACTGAACACAACACAACATTTCAAATCCTTGCAACTCAAACATGCCTGGAAAGCTGAGAAACTCTACATAGAGAATATCCCATAATATGCACCGCTAGAGGGAAGACTGCTCCAGGGAGGGATAGAAGAACGCAGTGTCATGGACCTACAGGACAATTAATAACAACATGCCTGACTCATTGACGAAACTGAGGGCACAATAGGAAAATGAGATAGGAGATCTGGAAGATACAGACTGGGAGGTAGCCTTGATGCACCTGAGGGAAGTCGCTATCAAATCCAGACTCAGGCTGATGCAATTTAAGATCCTCCACATGACATACTATGATAGCTGCCTGGGATGGAATTATTCCCTTTCTATAAACTGGGTGTAAGATGGACCCCTTCCAAGATAGTGGTACCTCAGCAGATGGAAAGTAAGTCCACATACAGAGAGGTTAGCAGGTCTGCCCCAAAATCTGTGTCTGCTTTTTTCAAAAACAATTTTTATTTTGCAGTTCACAACAAACAAAACTGCTATGGCAACACTCCGTATCTCGCAGGATTCTTCACCAATCTTTACTGACATGCCCTGATTGGACCCGCCCATAGTTCCCTCCCACACACAAAGTGTTTCATAAGCACAGTCATTATCACAGGCATGGCTTTACTCTTGCCCTGGCATGAAATTCAGAAGGCCCCAGTTAGCCCCCCACCTGCTCCATATTTTCTCCCACTTGCATGGGCATCCCCTGCTTTGATAGACCTAGCGTTCTGCAGCCCTGCACCAGTCCATGTCCACCCCTCAACACTCGGTGGTTCAGCCGCACCCCATAAGCGAACAATATTCCATTTTCTCACTGCAAATCCTAGGATGGATAGTAAACTTGTGTACTTTCCAGGACATTCCTCACCCCAGATATTCAACTGGATCGTTCTATGTGAGACTTCAGTCGTAAGGCCAGCCCCCTCATGAAGGCCATTGCGGAGCCCCTCCCAGAAGCCCGCTACTCGTGGGCAGTCTCAGAGTCTGTGCAGGAGCCCCCCCAGCACTCCACAGCCCCTAGCGCACTCATCGTTACTGGCCTTGACCACCTTTTTTAAAGAGTTTTTGTGTATAGTAGAACCTGTGAAAAACACAGAGTTGGATAAGATGAACCAGGGTCTAACTGCCACTTCCCTGGGTGATCAGAGTCCTCCTCCAATTCCTCCTCCTCTAGCTCTACAACATCTGCCTCTCATGTCTCTTTGAGCCGCAGCAAGGGGTCAGCGGCATTATGCATTAACTTAGTGTAGGTTAGGGAGACCGCTTTTGCAAGGAGCCGTTCCATTAGCAGTCTGGCCTCTAGTGGCGAGGATTTCTCCAGCAGTTGGCCCTTCTCTACATGTGCCCGCAGTGCATACCTCAACTGGTGATATTTAAAGACTTCCTTGGGAGCCATATCGTAGTCTGTTTGCAACACTTCCCAGGTGACCACGTCTTCCCCCCTCCATACATCTCCTAATGATGAGATGCCTATCAGGTTCCATCCTGCAAACCCTTCAAGGGTCCCTCCTTCCGCCAGTGTGTTTCTATCTCATAGAGGAGTAATTTCAATGCGAGAACCCTGCCATCCCAGGAAGCTATTTGCCCTCCACCATATCAAAGCCGTAACCCCCTTGGGAGGCGGGAGAGACATGCAACCCCTCCTGGAGTACAGTGCCCTTGGGAAGCCTTTAGGGCCAAGGGCCTGTGGTCTGCCCTGATTGAGGGATCCATTAGAGGAGCAAAGACCCACTCATTGATCAGTATCTGTTGTGATGCCCAATAGTACTTTTCCAAGTCAGAGAGGGCAATGCCCCCATCGTACTACCCCCTTGTGAGCTTGTTCATCGCTATCCAGGCAGGCCCCCCATCCCATAGGAGTGTCTGCTTTTAGTGATTGAAACTGCTAAGCCTTTGAGGCAAGGCACTCCGTTTGCCCTAATAGATTTAATGGCTTTGTGGACAGCTACTTTGTTAAAAACCTTGGTGCAGTGTTTAGCATGATGGTTCTCTAAATTCAGTCACCTATGTTCACTCTTTTAGCTGCTCTGTAAGTCCACGTCTGTGTAGAGCAATTGAACATGTTCGATCTATTTCCCCATATGTACGCCATTCCTTCTGGTACTAGATTTATTATTTATTGATATGATATGATAAAAACATTTAATATTACGCACAAATCACTCCTGGAGGAGCATCTCGGTGTTGCATAGCTTAAAGAGGGGGAGATTTCTAAACTGACCAACTCTGCAGACCCTTCTTGAAAGAGGTAAAGTCTGAGCAAGAGCCTGAGACTAAGGGGGAGTTTTTTCCAGTGATAGGGGGCAGTGTAGGAGAATGATCTTCCCCCCTTTTTTGAGGTCCATATGTGAGGGATAGCCAGAAATGACTTATCCAAGGACCTAAGGCATCTGGAGGGCAGATAGGGTTTTAGTCGAGTGGACAGGTATGCTGGGCAGGATTTGTGAAGTGCCTTATGTGTCAGACAACAAAGTTTAAAGATGACGCGTTTTCAAATTGGCAGACAATGAAGCATCCAAAGTATAGGGGAGGAGGACGAGCGAGAAGGGAGATTGCAGATTAGCCAAGCAGCAGTGTTCTGGACCACTTGCAACTTGGACAGCAGGGTATCTTTCACTGATGTCAGCAGAGCATTCCCATAGTCCAGGCGGCTGGTGATAAGAGCATCACCAAGAGTTTTCCTAGCACTGTCGGGAAGCCAAGGGAGGGCCTTTTTAAGGAGCTTCCTAGTGGCAAAGCAGGTGCCTCAGGTGGCATTAACTTCGTCTTTCATGGAAAGTGATTGATTCAGCTTCACTCCAAGATTTTTCATTGCCTGCTTAGGTGAAGAGGCAGGGCCAAGTTCAGAAAGCCACCAGTCGGCAGAGCAGAGCTCAGTCACTTTTCCACAAAGCATAATCTCTGTCTTGTCGCTGTTTAATTGTTGATAGTTGCTAGTCATCTAAGCAGCAACTTCCTCATACAATTAGCAAATTTGCTTTTCACTTTGTCTGGATTGGGGCCAAATGAAACAAGGAGTTGGGTGTCATCAGCATACGACACAATCTCCACACCGCAGGCTCTCACAATCTGGGCAAGTGGTTCTACGTAGATATTAAAGAGGGTAGGACTGAGGCACGAGCCCTGGTGCACTCCCTTGTTCAATTGCATCAGACGTGACTTTAAGGAGTCCAAGCAGACTTGTTGCGTTCGATTTGTAAGGAAGTCGCAGAGCCAGCGTAACGCCTTACCATGTAGCCCAGCCTTGTGAAGTCTGCAGATTAGAATGGAATGGGAGAACGTAGCAAAAGCTGCCGACAGATCCAACAGCTCAGCATAATTGGAGTACCCGTATCTAGACAGAGCCTGATATTATCGACCACAGCCAACAGCACACTCTCTGTGCTGTGGAGCTCTCTAAAGTCAGATTGCAAAGAGTGCAGGATGTGATTTTCCTCAAGAAAGGCAATGAGTTGTTTATTAATAAACCTTTCCAGAGATTTAGCAAGCAAAGGTAACAGCGAAATCAGTCAATTGTTGGAGAAAACATTCTGATTTGTTGTAGATTTTTTAAGCAGCGGAGATACCAATACATGCTTCCATTCCTTGGGATCTTTGGCTGTAGTCAGAGAAAGATTGTATAGATCTTTAACTGCAGGTGCTAAACAGGTTGCTAAGCTAGCTGCTATTCTGGGAGGGCAGGGGTCCAGAGGTGAGCCAGACTTGATGTGTAATAGCATATCCAACACCTGAATCTGAGAGCAGAGTGTGAATTCGCTCAGGCTACCCATGGCGGTAAGATGGGGATGATTTAAATCAAAACTATACTGAAAGCAATCAGGGATAGCTGACAAATTCTTGTAAATTGACTCGATGTTGTCTTTGAAAAAGTCAGCTAAATTATTACATAAATCCTGGGAGACACAGGCAGGAGGTTTCACAAAGTTATTTAATGCTTTATGAAGTTCTTTAGTGGAGTTCCCTGCTTTCTCAATTGAGATTGCTAAGAAAGCTTTCCGGGCTGATCTGATCAAAGTATGATAAACTCCAAGCCTGGTCTGATATTCCACTTTGCCCTTAAGGAATTTAGTGGAGCGCCATCTGCGTTCAAGACGTTTGCAAATTGATTTCTCGTGGCGTAGGGCATCTGAATACCATTGGGCAGAACTTCAAGAAGAGACAAGGGATAATTTCCTGAGTGGTGCAATATAGTCTATAGAGGTTGTTAAAGAGTCATGATAAATATACAGGGCTATGCAGCTGCGTTCCGTGCAGGTAACAGCGGTGGGGCGATGGGGCCGGCTAAGGGGGGATTTCGAGGGACAATACAAAGGGAAAATTAAATAAATAATAAATTTTCCCTCTGCATGGTCCCTCAAAATTCCCCCTTACCTGGCCCCACCGCTGTTACCTGCACGGACTGCGGCTGGTGCTGTATTCACATCTGCAAAGGAGGAAGGTGAAGGGGAGGTAAAAACCTCTGTGAAGGCAGAGTAAGTGACTGAGTTCCAGTTACGCCATGGCCTGTTAGCTACTTTCATAGGTTTGTCACCAGCATTGTTACGCAAAATGGAGAAATGGATCAGATAATGATCTGACCAGGGAACAGGCAGCAGAGAGTCACATGTTACTTCCTCAACGCAGTAAAAATTAGATCCAACATTTGACCTTTCCTGTGTGTAGGGCCGGACACCATCTGTTTGAGTCCAAGTGATTCCAGATCCGCTAAAAGTTGAGTGACGCCGGGATCATCAGTGTTTTCACAGTGGTAATTAAAGTCACCCAATACTAAGAACTTCTGAGAGGCCAAGACATAAGGTGCAATAAAGTCAATGAATGCCTGCGAGAAGTCCTTCTTAGCACCTGGAGGGCGATACAATAGCACCCCTTTCCAGGCTTCTGTAGCTGATAGTAACAACTTAAAAATGCAAATCTCAAGCCGCCCGGTACATAGTGTGCTGATAAGCTCAACCCTAAGGGTGTTATGAAAGGCGATGGCAATGCCCCTCCCCCTCCTCTGGGCGTTCTGTCCTGTCAGATCTGACCAGTTAGTAGTGTTCAGGAATGGCTAGTGAGATGAAGGACAGCAGAAGCACAGAGCCAGGTTTCCGTGAAGAAGCAAATCCCGGGTTTGGATGTTGAGATGAGGTCCCATAGTTCTATGGTGTGCTTCGCCATAGATCTAATTTTTATATAACGTTGTGCTTGAGCAAACGTTGATTAAATATGTAAATGTATGAGGTATTTGCGCTTTTAAAGGTATGAAAGAAACTATCCGCCACATTGTAAGTGGAAGCTTAGATTCCAGTTCCATGGAGCTGACTGACCTTCCGTGCACTTTTTATAAACTCTATGCTATATTGCCGACATAAGTTGTGCCATCTTTTTATTTCATCCGGCAACAACAGGTTTGTATGCATTCCCGGGACATAGCATATGAGCCTGCAATGGGGTCGCCAGGGCCATTAATGACTCAGGGAGGGGGCCTGCGCGACCCCTCTCCTCTTTGTAGTTGTGGCCAGGTCCCGTGAGATGGGTTTCCCAGGGCCGAAATAGGCCTGTGGAGGGAGGTTGTGTGCCCCCTCCTCCTTTTTGAATACAGCAGGGTACCGGGGATGGGGTCCCCAGGCCAAAAATTGTCGCAGGAGGGGAGGCCATGTGCCCCCTCCCCCTTCTTACAATCAGCGGGGCCCCGGAGGATAGGGTCCCTGGGGCCCAAATCGGCCTGGGGAGGAAGGTCATGGGTGCTACCCTTCCGCCAAATATATCTATTGTTCCCCCCCGGACCTACCCCACCCGCGGCCATAAATAAAATGTTTTGGCCCCAGGCGGGGTCCCTTTGGGACCCCACTACCTGGCCTAGGGGGTCAGGGTACTCCAACCCTGCCCCCGTGTGTTTTATATTGCCTTTTTTCTTGGGCCTCGTCCGAGTACAAGTCCCAAGATGGCTGCCACCGCTTCCTGGTTGATGTTGTGGCAGCCAATCACTGCATTGCTGTTGGTGCGTGGATCCACAGGGATCTGCATCTCTAGATATACATACATCTTTTTTCTTTAATAACTCCAAAGCTACTGAACAGATTTACACCAAATTACAAAAAAGCACTCTTTCTGGGCCAAGAACTAGCTTTCTGCCAAATTTGATGTAATTCCATTCAGTGGTTCGGGCTATAGTTGTACCTAAAGTCCCTATGGGAAACTGCATGGGAAAAACGCGTTTTGGCCCCCGCTTGATAAATCACCCCGAAACTTTCAAGACAGCAGCTGAAGTGACTGGCACACTAGTTATGAAATTTTTGTGAAGATTCGTCAAAAGGCGCCACAGTTATTAGCAAAACAATAAATGCTTTTCCTATGGAAACTAGGGGCCTCATTTATGAGGAATTGACGTAGGGCAGCACTGCAAGTCTTCTACGCCCCCTGTGCTGCCGCACAATTCACTACCTAGCGCCAACGTAGGCACGTGGTGCCAGGGTGCCTCCAGTGCAGGCAGGATTGTGTTTGTGCAGGCAAGGGCACCTTCCTGCACAAAAGCAATCCCAAGAGGTGTTTTTCTCTTTTGATGTGTGCTGCAACTGTAGCACAAATGGAAAGAGGAAAAAAGAGGAGAAATAAAAATATTTCTCCTCATTACGCCGGCTCTGGGGAGGCGTATGGTTTTGGCACTGTCCCAGGTTTATGTGATTAAGTAAATCTGGGGTAGCCTCAAAATCCATGGTGCTGCATGGGAAAACCCACCACAATGCCCATGGAACCCCTTCTTAACGCAGAGTAAGGCAAGGCAGAAACTTGCGCTGCTTTGTCTTACTCCATATCTATGAGGTCATGCAAAGCCACGCAGAGTGGCTTTGCATCACCTCACAGATATGATTGAGAGCCTTACGTAACTGGAGTGTCAAAAAAGTGACGCTCTGGTGGCGCAAGCCTCTCATAAATAAGCCCCTAGGTTCTAACTATATAAATATATTTATGTGTGAGTTAAGTATAGTAGCCCCATGCCTACCTATTTTTTATACTTACCTTGTTGATATTTTGGACGTTAATATTCTTACTACGATATTATGGTGGGATATCTGCACCACTTTCTCTAATCATCTATCTGCCAAGGATGACAGAATTTGCTGCTCTAACAAGAAACAGAAGACTGACAATGTTTACCGTCGGTGGCAGAGGGGAGGAAATCAAGGGAAAAAAACAGGTCAGCCCCATGTCTGTGAAATCCCTGCCTCCTCCGCCCCCATTGGTGGGCGGAGGGGCTGCGCCCTTAGTAATCTCACAGCGTTATGAATGGTAATTGCAAAAAGCAATTACCATCAATTTTCCATTAAAAACAATACATACTGTGCAGAGCTGCCTCGCCAAAACAGACATCAGGCAACAAGGCAGATTTCATAAGGGCACATGCGCTATAGCGCATATGCCAGTTACGTCATGGTTTTGGTGAAAATTAACCTATCTTTAGCAGCCTAGTACAGGCTGACATACTGCCAGCCCAGGTCGGCAAGACTTTGGGGTTCCAGGGACCACCCTGTAATGATGTGTTAAAGCGTCACATATTTGAAGCAGCCCCGGGCATGTACAGTGTCAGCCCTGTACTCCTGGGCCTGCTTGTCAGTCATTTAGAGCTGCCTCGTTTCCAAGTGTCACACAGTGATGCCTTGAGAAAGGGAGGGGTTACAACCTTTGCAAGAGGCCCGTGATGCCAGGGCAGGTCAGAAGCGGCTTGCTTGTGGAAAGAAAAGAAATCAGAAATCCGTCAACAACAACAAACGGAGCTGATGGCATTTCAGGACAAAACTGTTGGGTAAGTTAGTAGCCTGCCTGTCTCTTACCATCCTCTCACTTTTTTTCTCCCTTTCTCTACTCGTTTGAAATCCTCTATGCTGTGGTTCACTCCTCCCTTACTACCTCTTACCCATCCTTCCGCTCTTCATTCTCCTTCATTTTCTATTTCCCTCTTTCTGTTTCAGCAGCATGTAATACATTGGGCACTTGGAAGCCTTGTCAATTCTTCCTGGATACGAAGAAACAAAGTCGATTTAGTCAGCATGTTCTGTGTCTAGAAAGCAATTTGCCTAATTAAATTGGGCAACTTTCTTTATAGACATAGAACGTAGGGGCCTATTAGCAATAACCGGCGATAATTATCGCTAAGCGCACTTAGCGCTAGGATAATTATCGCCGGCTATCGCCGGTTTCTATCGCGGATATAGCATGCTAACAGCAACGCTTATCTCCAATGCGATAGAAACCCCTGCTGTCGCTGGAAAACAGTGCGATTATCGCTGGAAATCCAGCGATAATCGCACTGTGACCGGCGATAGCTTGCTGATAGGGCAAGGGGATTTAGCCATGTAATCCACCTCCCATTGGATTACATGGCTAAGTCAGGTTTGGACCAGGTGTAAAAAAACAAGCGCTAATAGTGTTTAGCGCTGGTTTCTTTATCGCCTTGCTGGCCTCCCTAATAGGCGATAGCGATGTTAGCGACTGCTTCCAGTCGCTGCCAGGTTGGGAACGCCTACTTTGCATGTCATTAGCGATAAATATCGCTGGCATGCAAAGTGGCACCCAACCCGGTCGCTATCGCCTAAAAGCTGTCGCTAACAGCTGTTAGCGACAGCTTGCTAATAGGGCGGAAAAAAAATCGCCGCTTTGGCGGCAAAAAGTGCCGCTAAAGCGGCGATAAGGCCCTTAGTAATATGCCCCCTAAGTCCGTAATCGATGTTTCTAAAATGTAATCATTTATTCCAGACGCATGTTTTACAAGTTGCCTAATTAGAACTTATGCACTGGATAAATTACTACTTTTCAGAAACATCAGATTTGTTTCTTCTCAGTCTGGCAGAATTTAGAATGCTGCCTGTTAGCGCAACCACTGCTCTGTGTGCTGTGCAGAGAGGTCAAAGATCGGCTGTCAACATAGTCTACACTCTTTTTCTGATTTCAAAGTACTTTATTGATTTTCAAAAGACATAGAGAATCAACAGAGGGAGCTTAGGTGAGCTCGTCATGTCGAGGCTAGAACAGCATATAGATAAACCCGTGGTAGCTCAGAGGAACTAACCTCTAGTAACGAGGCTGAAGAAGCCTAAGCCAAAAGAAAGAAAGAAGGAAGGATAGGAAAACGGAAAAAAAAGAGAGGGATAGGGAAGAAAATGGCAATAGATTGACAATTCAAATATTATGCAGTGTAGACACAAGAGTACCCCATAATCAACATAAAGCATAGTATGCATGACAGAGCAATAGAGTCAAATTTTAGTTCGTTTCACGTTTCAAATATTATGCAGTGTAGACACAAGAGTGCCCCATACTCAACATAAAACATAGTAAGCATGGCAGAGCAATACAGTCAAATTTTAGTTGGTTTCACTGAGGTTTATGGGAGTCGAAATAATTGTCCAAGGTAATCCACATTGACCTGGAAGTAGGTTTCCAGGGAGAGTTTTGTAGAGCAATGTTATCTGCGCCCCTCAGATGAGTAATCCAGTTGATCCACCCTTTATAGGAGGTCTTGCCCGTGTCTTTCCAGTTAGTGAGAACCATTTTCACTGCAGAAGTTAGCAGAAGGTCAAGAAGAGCCTTATCCGGCTCCGAGCTTAGGTCTGTCCTCAAGAAAGCTATAGGTAAGGTGGAGAATTCCTTGGGCCATGTGCAGTTAAACATTTCAGTTAGGAAACCAAAAACCTTATCCCAAAAGGGTTTCACTGACGTGCAGTGTAGAATAAGATGGGCTAGGTCGCCCGTTTCCTGGTTGCAGTTCCAGCAAATGGCATCATCCCTAATTCCTACGGAGAATAATCGAGCAGGAGTCCAAAACGCCTTATGTAAGAGCCAATATTTGGTTTGAGATAATACCGGAGATATTTTATTACATGAGACAGAGCTCCACAGTTTCGACCATAGAGAGGCAGATAACGGGTCAGAGGAGTTCGAGTTCCAAAACGCTATAGGCTTATTATTGAGGGTAGTGGTTTTAGGGCGAAGGAGTTTATATATCTGAGAAACTTGGTGTCCTAATTTGTTGATTTTCTCCCCAAACCTTGCTAGTGATGGTTGTGCGGGCGATAGTTTGGATTTTGACAGGGCAGTTCTTACTTTTAAAAAATTGTAGAATTCAATATCAGGTAGATTATATCTAGTCTGTAGGTCTGAGAACGTAACTGGGTAAGAAGTATCTTCCAGTTGGGAAGGGAAGAGGATCCAGGAGTCGAATGTCAAGCAGTTGCCCTTATAGAGTATTTTACTGTTGTACCATAGTGATTTCATTTTGGATCCTCTGATACTGTTTTCCAGTTTATCATCTATCTTTAATAGTGCCAATTTAGTGTTTTTAAAAATAGATTTAGAAATAGAAGGATAAAGGCGGTTGGTTGTAAGTATTGAAAGTGGACTCAGATCATTAAGGATAGCCTTTTCTACCTCTAACCATACCGGCGTGTAACCCTCTGGGGGGATAACCAATATGAGCCTTGTTTTGCTAGAAAAGCAAATTGGTACAATCGAAAGTCTGCTAGGTTCACCCCTCCTAGAGATTTGTCAAGCCTCAGTTTTTTAATACTAATCCGTGCTTTCTTCCCGCGCCACAGAAATTTAGTCAGAAGGCATCTAGTTTGTGATGAAAGTCATCTGACAGTAGTAACGGGAGCATGATGATGAGATAATTAACCAGAGGTGTGACCATCATTTTTATCGTTTCGATCCTTCCCCACCATGTGATAAATTTCGGGGACCAGGAATCTAGGAGTTTTTTGATTTTCCCTAATAAAACCTCCTCATTCTGATGAAGGGTGTCCAGAAGGTTATTATCGAATTTGATTCCCAAATATTTTATAAATCCTGATTGCCAGGGTAGGCCAGAGTTTCCTACAACTGCTCTAGCACTGTGCACATTTAATGGTTTCACTTCTGACTTGTCCCTGTTGAGCTTGTATCCTGAATGAATGGAATATTCTGTGATTGTGTGCATCAGGGCCACAATAGATGTTTCCGGCTGTTCTGTCACTATAAGAATGTCATCTGCATAGGTGGCCAGTTTGATAGCCATGCCATTAATATCCATCCTGGTAATATCTGGGTTTAGTTTAATATCCCGGATAAGGGGTTCCAAAGCTAATAGGAATAAGGATGGGGACAATGGGCATCCCTGCCTGGTTCCTTGCTGGAGAGTAAAGGGCTCCGACAAGGACCCGTTAACCGCCATACGAGCTGATGGCTTTAGATAAAGGGCCATAACCATTTTTATGAAGGTCTCACCAAGATTGAACGAGTGCATGCACCGGTCTAAGAAGGCCCAAGAAACCCTATCAAAGGCCTTTTCGGCATCAAGTGTAATAGCGACGGACGGGACTGGTTTAGCAGCGGCATCTTCTAGAACGTGGCATAACAAGCATGTATTGTCATTGGACATGCGGTTGCGGAGGAACCCAACTTGAGAATTACTTATCAGTTTTGGGAGGACAGAGTTAAGTCTAGCAACTAAAATTTTGGCGTAGGTTTTACAGACCACGTTAATAAGAGAAATGGGTCTGTAGTTTTTCGGCAAGGTTCTTTCGGAATGACAACTATGTTAGCTTCCGCCATCGAGTCTGTCGTGGTCCCTTTACTTGCAATATGGTTAAACATTCGATTCATAGTTGGTTTCAGCTGGTTTAAGAAGGTCTTATAGAATGAAGCCGTAAAGCCATCGGGCCCAGGGTCTTATTATCTTTCAGTGATTTAACAGATTTTTCAATTTCTGAGATGTTTATATCTTGTCCTAACCTAATTGTGTCCTCTTCATTAAGTTGAGGCAAATTGAGTCTATTTAGATATTTGGCGCATTCCTCCGGGTTGAATTTTGGTCGCTCATGTACAGTTCATGATAGAATGCTTTAAAGGTGTTAAGGATGTCTTTATGTTTCGTGTGGGTTTGGTTATTAGAGTCTTTAATGGAGGAGATGGTATTCTGGTTCTGTTTGTATTTGAGGTAGGAGGCCAGCAGTTTCCCTGCTTTGTTTGCTTCGCATAGGTTAAGGGCTTTAAATTTGTTTATCCAAACCCCTGCTTGTGCGCTTATTATCTTGTTATATTCGTATTTCTTTTGTGTTAAAAGCGTGAACGTGAAAGTGTCTTGTAGAGATGTGGCGTGGCGAGTCTCTAAGTTTTTAATCTCTTGTTCTAGTTGTGTTAGTCTCAGATTTGTGCGTTTGTTAATTTTTGTTTTAATTTCGATTATTGTTCCCCTGATGGTGGCTTTTAGGGCATCCCAGAGAGTATTCTGGGGTATCATTATGGCTAAGATAATCTAAAATGGCCTTTTCTATTTTCTTTTTATCCTCAGAATCGGCTAGGACGTCATTGTTAAAGCGCCATCTTTTCGGCGCTGGTTCGTTATGGCATCCCGCCAATTTGAGGCTAATGCATGAATGGTCAGAGACCAACCTGGGGGCTATATCCGAATGCTCAATTAGTCGTGTATAGGAGCCGGAGATGAGGATGTAGTCTATCCTGGTGTAAGAGTTGTGAGGAGTGGAGTAGAAGGTGTAGTCTCTGGTATCAGGGTGTTGTAGCCGCCAAGAGTCTTTGAGGTTGAACTTAGAACAGATGGCTTGGATGGTAGTGTGTGATCTTGTCGGATGGTACTGACAGGTAGACTGTCTATCAATTATCGGTTCTAGAGGGATATTAAAGTCTCCTGCTACTATGATGAGGTCCTCTTGTGGAAGACCCTCTAGGGTGTTCGATATACCAGTCCAAAGATTCGTGTCATCAGCATAAGGGCCGTAAATGTTGACCACATGTATCAGGTCCTCTCCCTTCCTCAGGTGTGTCACCAACCATCTGCCCTCATTATCGTGTGATTGTGATTCTAGTGACATGTTAGATTTTTTTGATAGTAGCGTAATCACCCCCCGTTTTTTGTGGTCAGCTGGGGAGCAGGCCACCTGCGAAATCCAGTTACTTCTGATAAGACTAGTGTCATCCTTAGATAACTTCGTTTCTTGGAGCAATATAACGTCTCCTTTAGTTTTAGCCAAATAGTCTAACATTTTTCGACGCTTGATTGGGTGGTTCAGCCCTTTAACATTTAGGGACACTATATTAAGATCATCTGCTAAGCTATGTGATTTATTTTGAGTCATCATAAAGTGAGTCTTGCGTCGAATACATCCTGAATGTAGCTGAGCGACAGAAGCATATCAATGAGAGGAAAACATAACGGTGTACATCAATGCATAAGCAATGACTACCCAGTGCATAACTCCGGCTAGGTTCAGGCGCACCATCTAGGTTCATTGTGTTGGAAGGAAACAAAAATTCTGGGTACACTTGCATAGCAGTCTCAAGCAAATCCGACAGCAAAGGAAGCCTTAGCAAGAAGAGTTTAGAGTGTGGAATAGAGAAGGAGAAAAAATGAAAGAAGAAGCAGACAATAAAAAGAGGAAGAGTCTGAGAGACCCCAGGTAACAAGTCGCTACAGTGAAAGAAACATTCTGCAGACCTTGGAGTCCCCCTCCTCCTGCCCCCCCCTCCCCGAATACCTCGAATGTAGGAGGTGCGACGGCAGGAGCGTCCGTCCGTCTCATGGAGAATTTAGCTGAAAAGATTATCTTGTTACTTAATACTCCCAGAGTTACACATGAGGGTTGATAAGAAACAGCACCAAGGAGATTACACTCCCCTATGAGAACAAATCGGAAAATACTTATTTAGGCATTTCTGTGCACATTGTATATAACCATATAACAACAAAAGGGAATTGAAATAAGAAGTGGTAAACGTCTTAGGACAGTCTCCCTATTATTGGTGGTAGCAGCACCATGATGTGGCCATGTAGGCGGAGGTAGATATAGGCTTAAACCCTGAGCAGCTCAGGTCAGCAGGCCGTACCCAACTTTACGTCGGGGTTGGAGATGATTTCCTTTTGCTGGTGTTAGGTTGCGAAGAGTCCATATCCTGAGTGGTTGGGCCTTCCAAGTAGGCCGCGAGGTCCCTAGGGTCGTTGAAAAAGAGCTGCCTGCCGCTGTCTATGATTCTGAATTTGGTTGGGCCGACAAAGGAGAACTGAATATTTTTGATCCTCAATTTGTCCCGCAAGGAAGCCCTTCCTCGTATCCACCGTAGGTTTAGAATAATCCTGCGTGAATATGATCTTGTGCCCGTTCCAGATAAGTTGTCGGTTTTTACGAGCGTGGGCGAGAATAGATTCTGAGTGTTGGTAGCGCAGCGGCTTACAGATGATAGGGCGGGATGTTGGTCTCGAGGAGGATTTGAATGTTGGGATTCTGTGTGCCCGATCTAGTTCGAATTGACGGTCGAACTTTATGCCAGTAAACTTAGGAATCCAATCCTCGAGGAAGTCTAGGCAAGAATCTGCGGAATCTTCCGAACCTTCTGGGACACCCAGGATACGGATGTTGCCTCTCCTATTGCAGGCTTCAAGATCAGCTGCTTGTTTTTGCAGTGTGGATGTCAAATTCCTCAGGGACTTCACTTCATTGCAAGTTTTATTAGAGATGTCCTCCACGTCGCTGATTCTTTGCTCAGCAAGTGCTAGCCTAGTGTTGACCGTGTTCATGTCTGCTCTGATGGCCGTTATTTCGAGTTGAATACCGTCCGTAGTTTGTTTGGTGGACTTAGCCAAATCGTGAACGTCGGGCAGTTTTTTTAGGATCATGTCTAGCGTGCTGTTAATATCCGGTTTAAGTTTGATAGGTGAATCGGAGGGTGAAGGATCAACTTTGTTCCTTTTATTTTTTAACTTAGATTCTCTCTCCTCCATTTTGAAGATCCTTGAATGACCGGTGGCGCGCTCTACTGACAAATACCAGCAGACGGGTAGGCGTGGGTTGATTTGAAGCCGCTGAGGCGGGAGCTCGAAGCTTGGAGACTCCCTAAAGTTATTAACAAATTAGAGGACTATGGGCTATATTTATCCAGCTCCAGCATACATGCCCTAAAGTGATACAAAGCAGAATGGTATGCAGTTCCTAGTGAACACTATGGGTTGACGTATGGTTAGTGTAGTGAGTAACACACGAAGAGCAGGAGAACATTACCTCCTTTCGGAAAAGAGACCCTCACACACCCCCCATCAGTGGGGTGTCTTGCTTCATCATCGGGTCTGCTCCTTATCAGGTCGGCGCTGCAATACCCGATCGGCGCTCTTAACGGGGATTTTGGCGGAGATCTTTATTTTCTTTTTGCCGTAAGGTGCCGTGCGTGTGAGGGCCCTAGTGAGTGAAGATGTAGTGAGTGTAGAAGTGAGGTTAAAACAGAAGGAGGTGGTCCACCCAAAACTACTTTAATGATCGTGGCCACTCTCCTGATTAAAAACGTGAAAGTAGCGCACCCCTGTTATAAGGTCACGGGGCTGTGCGCATTTGGGGTCAACATGTTTCTTGCCAATACTTCAATTAGAAGGCAATTCTTCAGGACCAAATCAAGATCTATCCACACTTTTTGGTGGTGGTACACAGTTAACTAATAAAGTGACCACCCATACAGTACCCTAAAAAGTGGTACCTGCAGATCTATGACATCAACCCAGTCTGGGTCAAAGAGATGTTACATCGGTGGCCTGCGAGTTCAAACACTGAATAGTACAGTGTCTAGGACATCCGCGCATAAAGTCAGCAGACCTATCCCCAGTGGCGTAGCTAGGGGGGGGCGGTGAGGGCGGTCCGCCCCAGGCGGCACTAATTTGCGGGCGGCGGCTGCACGGCACTGGTGGCCCGTGGCCAGTCCAGGATTTTGTTAGGGACAACACGGTCACCCACAGCCCCCCACACCCACACGTGCAGCTGTAACTGAGCAGCACTGCACATGTGTAGGTAAGTGCAAGCGCACATGCTTGCAAATGCTGCACCACCTAGCTTAGTGGTGGTGCAGCGCTCGGCGTACAGTGTATGTGGATCCCAGGGCCGACAATCTTGTAGTGCGCGAAAGCGCTACCAATGACGGCCCTGGGCATCTTTTTCGGCCAGCCCCCGTGCTGTACGGTCGTCGGTTAAAATATACTAGTAACGAGCACCACCACCACGCGCTCTCTTTAGTGGAGTCTCCGCAGTGAAGGGCGATTTGCAGCAGACAGTCTAGCTGATTAAGAACAGCAGCAGTCTCACTTAGTTCGAGAGCTGCACTTCGCGCCCACAAACTTCCTCTTCCCAACCATGTGAAAGGAGCTGAGGCTGAACTTCCCTCCGATTAACCCTAATCCTCGCTTTGCACAACGAGAAACAACAGCACAGTCAAGCTGCGTTTCGATTGTCTTCTTCTGTTGCACGTGTACTCTGTGGTCTTCTGGGCGCTACGTCTGCTATGGCATTTACAGCTCCGACCACCACCGCTTCGAGATCCCCGACCGGGCCGTGAGTATTTTCTATATATTGCGCTTACTATCCCTGACAAGGCGCTGAAATAAGTTATTAGATTGTAGGAAAATACCTCGTCAGCCACTGCCTCGCCATTGTTCCTAAATCCCGTTAAGTAAAATCGGTACATTTAAAAAGATCAAATGGCAGACCCTCTTGCATTACTGGAATGTAGAGGTAGTGTTTTTGTGGTTTTTAAACTGATTATAATTTATATAGCCCACATTTCACAAGATGAAGTTTTGGAAGCGCTTGGTATAGTGTTTCAGACGTTACCAAACACACCAAATCAAAGCATACTAAACACACACAAGCAGTACTCAAGGTTTAACAGAAACATGAGACCCACTGACTGAGCTCACACCATCTAGGTGGAAAAGGAAAGGGAAACATAATTTAGTATTTATGGTTCTACACATATCCCAAATCTTAACATCCTAAAATTCAAACTTAGATACAATCAAGGACAAAGAACGCAAGGGATAATACATCTGAATTGCCTTTCACCATTTCTGACAAAATCCATTGCTTTTGAACAGAAAGGCTGATAGCAAAAAGTGTTTTAATAAACTTGGAAACTTGGCCTGTGGATTGGAAAGAGGGGCAATGACATAATGGGATGTGGAGACCCAGACACGGACTGTGTAACAGAAACACGAGCAGGTCTGACGAGGTAGGTGGAAAATGGCAAGACACATCCTCCGCAAAGAAAAACTACTATCAGTAGACTACAGCGTTGCATAACAAGACACTCAACAATGGCAGGTGGACAAGGAATTCGCAAACACCGGGCGAGATGAAAAACCCATGATATAACATTGCATACCATAATATCCATGTAGCATGATTTTCAGGCCGAGCATACTAGACTTTGCTGTCTGCTGTAAACCATTTTGTGGCTCACAAAGAACATACAGGGTTCGCCAATCGCTTGAGCTCCGACCACCACCGCTTCGAGATCCCCGACCGGGCCGTGAGTATTTTCTATATATAGCGCTTACTATCCCTGACGAGGCGCTGAAATATGTTATTAGATTGTAGTAAAATACCTCGTCAGCCACTGCCTCGTCATTCATGCCTCACGAGCCGCTCACATCTCAATCAATATGGAACAATAACAATATTATTACCGAAACACTATGACCTCATTATAATATTTACATCCACGGGTCATTAACCTTCACTCTAACCCTGACCAATATTAAGCATTCTATCATATTCATATTAAGTACATGTAAGTATCCTAAAATGTAACATCTAGAGCTAAGTATGTTGAACTTAACCAATGTTACATACCTAATTGTCACAATTAAATTAAAGAAATGAACACTTACCATAAGGCTAATGTTGGGTCTAATCCTAGTCAATTTAAATATTTAATTATATTAATTTAATTAAATCCAATGACATTTAAAAAAAAATAAGCAGCCATTACCCTAACCCTATTCCTTGGGTAGACCTTAATACTAACCATAACCAAATATAAAAATATAATATCAAGTAAATAAAACTACATTCAATTAACCTTTACATGAGGTAATGTTGCCGACTGTAATGGCAAACAAAAACGAAGACGTGGAAATTGTCGAGGTAAATGACATTGCAAAGGTGAGACAAGGTAATGTGCTCGAAATAACAGTATGTCTCCTGTGTGTGGTTCTGCAAGTCCAGGCTTGTGAAATATTGTTAGTAACAACCTCAGGTCAAGCAAAAGCTGCTACACGTATCATGGGCCCATTGGCAGCCACCGGCCCGTTACCACTGTGGTCTTGGTCATGTACAAGAATTCCACCCCTGTTTCTGCTTCAGGGCTGTGAGTCTTCTGACTTACTTGTGGACCGGGGGTATGTAAAGCATTCACGTGAATACTGTTGGTGCCACAATCAAAAGTAAGTGCTATTTTGCCTAATTTACATCAGTTTTCTCCTACTGGAACCCCCTCCCTCTCCCAACCCAACAAAGAACGGGTCGTGTTTGCAGGTGCCACTTGTCGCTTAGGGGTGCTGACGGAAGCAGCTTGATTTATGGTAGGGCCTGCTCTGCTTGTGTGTATTGGTGTTTTATTATAGGATGATGTGTTTCGTGTGCGAGTAAGAATACGCACAATACTAGGAAGAGCTTTTCTGGACCCGCAGATTTAGGTAGTGCGAGTATAGGAGTGTGAAAGACCTATTTATTAATCTCCTGACAGGCCGACATCTAATTGATTTGTTGCTTTTCAGTAGCAGGCTCATGGCCTCTTCAAGAGGCCACAAGCCTGCTACTGAAAAGCAACAAGCCCTCTGGTGTGCTTGTTTGGTAATTTAATGCCTGCTAGTCAGGCCTGACGTTACTTGTACAAGATGGCTCGCCTCTCTAGGCTCTGTCACCTCGCCATTGCCATTGTCACCGGCCTAGTGACAGATGCTCCAAGTGGAGATGATTTGTCTCGCGCAGGTTAATAAATGTGTTTCCAGTGCTTTGAAGGACAGCTGCCAGAAATTGCAATTTTCTGAATGTATGAAACATGTCATGCAGTAGGTACTGGTGCTTCAGAGAAGTTTTTTCTACTTATGAACTTTATGTTCACGAAATAATCGCACAGTGCTATCTTCAGGTGAATAGTTTACGCACTTTAAACAATTGCTGTGCTTTTCAGAGTTAGTTGTGTTGCCAAGGAGCAGTAACTGTTACCTTGCTTTTCGGTTCCCCCAGTTTTGAGTCTGCACTAATCCTCCTGTTCACCTTGTGTATTGTGCAGCAAACGAAAGACAAGAAGGCTAGCTGCTTGCAGAATGCTTATGGGTTCTTATTTCAACAATTCTGACATTTTTACCTCGTAATATCAAATAGGTTAAATGCAGTTAAGGACCTAGAAGAAGCACAAATGTGGAACTGCTAATGATCCAGAACTTGGCATGTAGGCTATTCCTAAATAAAAAAAAACACAACCACGTCACCCGGGCACTGATGCCCCGCCTTTTATATTCTGAAGCAGTAAAACAACCAGTTCCAGGTTTTGTGTCCCATACATGCAGCCTTTCATTGTAGAGGCACTTGCTACTTATAAGAAATGGTCACACACTACCCATGAGAAATCTGTTATCCAGAAATGCTGCCTGCTCCTACTAAAATAACTCCAGGTATCGGAAGCATTGATTAAAGCTCTGATAGTTATGGTCCTCCTCCTGTGAAATTAGCTAGACTTTGTTTATGAGTTCATCTTCTTTCAGTTCAGTAAACACTTTAAAAACCTACCTCTTTAAAAGGGCCTGTGGCACTTTCTTGTCTGAACCGGACACCACCCTCGATCCCATGGATTGGGCAACTCCATCGAATAGGAGGACCCTTCCAAGATCAGATTGTTCGCAGGAAAACTGTAAGGAATCTCCCAGTTAGCTGGAATTCCTGGACTGAACAGAAAAAAAGACTAGATAGCACCCTGTAGTGTCTGAAACCCTGCCAATCCACCCCGCTGCTCGCCGTCCTTTTTCCCCATCACCCCCCCCAAGTCTTTTTCCCCAGCAACCCCCCCCAAGTACCTATCATGGGCGCCAATCTGAGGGATAGCCCCAGGCGCCAGAAGCTCTAGCTACACCACTGCCTATCCCAGCACCGCCGGTCCCGCTGGAGGTAATGTTCTCCTGCTCTTAGTGTGTTACTCACTACACTAACCAGACTCCCTAAAGTACCTTAAGAGCAATGAGGATATGGTGTGTGTGGTTTAATGCTGTCACCAACTTTGCGCTATCTTTGCCTTGAGGTCGGCAATTTCCAGATCGTCACGTAGTTTTGGGCTACAGCGGTGTTTAGGTGCTCCCTTGTTCGCGGGTCCCCCTTTGTTGGCAGCTAGTGTATAGTTAAGGTGTTGCCAGCGGTTACGTGTGGAAGTTATTGAGGGGCCAGCTCCGCAGCTAGTCTACACTCTTAACACCGATTTGACCCTTGACAGGCACTGTGAGAAACGTGCACTGCCTGCAACCTCAACTCCAGAGCTCTCTATCTAGGCCCATTAAAAAAACAAGCATTGGCATAGCCTATAGGTCTCGCTTTTTGGGCCCTTATAAGTTTTTAGCCAGAGCTATTGGCTATGCCAATTTGTTTAAGTTATGTTGTAGAGTAATGTGGCTGCTGTCCAGCATGTTGATATGTTATAATAAAAAAATGTTATAAGTATTTTTGTTACCTTATATATAACCAAGAAGACATTATGTATAACTAAACAACCTTATTAAAAAAATAACTATGATTAAAAATGTCTTTGAGGTTTTGTTTGTTTTAGCAATGCTGGCAACTTCTTCCTGCCTGTTTTAATGCTTGTTTGTTATAGTTTTATTTGTTATGGGGATGATACATAAACAACAGGAGGGTGGAAGTTGGGAAATAGTACCTAAATTACAACACGATGAGCAGACAGACAGTAAGGGAGAATGTACAGATGCCAAATTGCGAGGGCGGACAGCATTTATGGCAATGGGGCACATTAGAAACTGTGTGGACAGACTCTGAAATCAGTATAATCTAATATATATAGAAGCTTTGAGGGCAGAGATAGAGAATGAAACACTGAGGTAAGAGGGTGTGTGTGGGGGAGAAATAAACATGTGAGAAATACTGACTGAGTTAGTATGAGAGGAGAACAATAGATTAGAAAGAATGCTACCTATAGGAAGGACAAATGGTGATGGTGAAAGAGAAACAAGAGAAAGAAAGAGCAAGAAACTGTGTCTGTGTGTATGTGCTTGAGAGAGAGAGAGGAAGCGAGAGAAAGAATGAATGAAACAGAGCGGGGGAACACATAGTGCGTGCGAGAATGAGAGTGACCAGAGGAGAGATAACACGAAATAGAGGATAAGGTGGTGGTCAGACAGAGAAAGAGCTTCAGCAATTTTCCTTTTCTAATGTAAACCTCCCATGAAACAAATAGACATCGTATTAAACTGTAGTGCTGTTACGTATTTTGAACACCTTTATGTTGTGATTGTACAGGGCAGGCCATTAAAACAATTTACCTTAAGAGGAAACAAATAGGACTGTTAGCATACAATGGTGTATTTGCTCCATGTACTACGTATGGTGCACCGCAATATTTACAAAAACTGATACTGGTGAAGGCTGCATTTACATGTTATGTTGAGAGTGGGGCAAAATAGTGACACATGGGAGGAAAATAGAAATACAAGAGCAGAGATTGGTGAAATGAAGTGGGACAGAAGTGTGTGTGTGTGTGGTTGGGTTTAACAGCGAAAGTAAGGAAAACCATATCTGTAAAGTGAAAAGACAAACGAGATTGGAAGATACAAGTTATCTACGTAATACACAGCCCAGTGTTTGGGCAGCACACACTGCACGATTAAACTACTGTGTTACTGAACCCCCCTCTAGCCCAACTGGTGCCCTGCGCGCTTCGCCCCTTGCCATACAGCAGTTGGAATGGAATCTGGTCACATTAATCTTTTTTGAGCACTAATGTAAACTGATTGACATCTGAGCACTGGTGGAAACTGAAGTATCTTAAGCCACAGGTGTGAACTGGTGTTAACCGATTCACTTCCATGTTTAAGTGCCGAGTCTTTCGTCCTAGGCCGCGGTGTTAAATGAATTACTTCTGGGTTATACTGTTAACCGGATCACCTCAAGGCACTCAGCCTCCGTTTTACGAGCTCAATGCACGAAACAAAGCCAGGAAAGATCGAGGGTAGTATGCTCGTTGGCCTCTTTGCTGAGAATCCCAATCGCCATTGTGCAGTAGGATCACTCAGCAGTTCTTGTGTGCCCCGCACCCCCTCTCACCACGAAGGCTCATCATCTTCACCGGCAATGACTATAGGCGAATCGCTTCACTGCCTTCGATATACTGGCTTCATTCACCAATTCATTTGTGTTCTAATTAATTCAGTGTTTTATTCATTCTAGTGAAAAGCCATGTGCCCAGATAACTGTGCTTACGTATTTATGGATGTAATTATTGATTTGTGTTGTTTTTAGCTGTGCTATTTATTGGAGGATCTTGTGACTACAAGTTAATGCTGAAAAACGGTGCTTGCAGTGCTAGAAAGGAGTTAGCCTCCCGCCAGTGGGTCACCATAGTCTCAGAAACTTTGTTGGGTTGGGAAGAGTCAGCCAGTTGTCAAGCTGCACTCCTGCCCTGTCGGCCATCAGCCCCCAGCCAGACCTATCCCCATGTGGCCACACAGGAGAAGGACTGGCCAAGTATTGCGGGCAAATTAACCAAGCATTTGCAATGCAATAGGTCTCGCATTTACGCGAGACCTATTGCATTGCAAATGGTAGGCATCACGGACAACGGGAGGGAGGGCGGGTGGGGAGAAGGGACGGACAACGGGAGGGAGGGAGGGTGGGGAGAAGGCATGGACAGCGGGAGGGCGGGCGGGGGGCGAGAAGGCACTAACAACGGGAGGGCGGAGAAGGCACGACAATGGGAGGGCAGGCGGGGGTAGTGGGAGAAGGCACGGACAATGGGAGGGAGCCGGGGCGGAGAGAAGGCACGACAACAGGAGGGAGGGGGGGGGAGTAAAGAAGGCACCAAAGCATGTCGTGCCTCCAGTAGGAGAACCTCATTAAAGAAAATAGTGCTGAAAGACTAAAAAAGACGTCCCGTGTAACAACCGAAGTAAAGGGCCAGTCGCCATGGGAGGTGACAAATGAAGAGGAGGTGGTACTAAGGAGGGACTAACAAGCCTATTGACGAATCAGAAGCCAGCATTTAGGACGGACAAGCCAATG
The DNA here is from genome assembly GCA_963921515.1 of Calotriton arnoldi. NCBI lineage: Eukaryota > Metazoa > Chordata > Amphibia > Caudata > Salamandridae > Calotriton > Calotriton arnoldi. The sequence continues at coordinate 1,186,915 of CAWUFW010004637.1, forward strand.
GAAAATATGGGCGGAGAGTAGGCGGGGCTTCTATTACCTACTCCTCTACAATACGTCTCTCAGAGCAGCGCATGCGCGCTGGCTCTAGGCTCGACCTAAAAACCTGGAGGTGACTCAATTCAAAGTATGCACTATACACGAGTAATGTGCTACACGGAAAACAGCACAAAAAAGCAGCATCTTGGAAATAGCTATCACTCTTAGGGAGTGTAGATTGAGTAAAACTTGAATTAAAAACAGAAACTAAATCACTGACATGGATTGCCTTAACATTTTTTTATTCATTGTTCAGAAATCAATTAGTGTTATTTGCCTGTAAAGTTAAGCACATGAATATAGGGTCCAACAGGGACCCATTTCACTGTCTGTTTTTAATTAGTCTTGGGCCTGAGACCCAGAGGGATCTGGCCCTTTTAAATCCCTGCAGAACGGCAGCCACCAAATAAAATAAAAGCTGGATATTTTAATACAAAATTAGAAGGCAAGCTTTATGACGCAGCAATCTACACATTTACCATTCTACACATTTTAAATATTGTCAGGGATTGCTTGATTGTCTCAAACTAGTAGGATGAGGTCAAAAAAACAGACATAGCCTTGTAAACAATTCCTTTATAAATGCCTATAAAAACTGTATTTTTGGTCCTTTATCATAGAAATAGTGCTTAAAATGACACAAAAATACACCAATTTTAAAAACAATTCCGAGCAGAAGAACACCCAACCCCCTCTCATAATAAATGTGGGCTCGCTCGCACGCAAAAACTCATTCATTGCTCTTACGCCCCACCATTTTCAAGCTCGCTCGCACGCAAAAACTCATTCATTGCTCTTACGCCACACCACTTTCAAATTCCACCAGCCGCCACTGTTCCCAACCTTTGCATTTTCAGATTGTTTGGATAGTTTTTGGTTTTTTTTACTTTATTTCTCATTTTTCCACAATGACTAACAAACATTGCTCAAAACATACATTTCAGCATTTTGTCCATAGTGCATTCCACAGGGTTGATGTCATACAAACTATGAGCGGTACAGTTACATGCCAATATTAACATGCCAATAACACAGGAATTCTGTAATACAGCGAGGTTGTGCCCTTCAAAGTCGTCCACTTCCCTATATCCTACTTACAAGGACATAGTATTGAAGGATTATCCTGTATCCAAAACAGCTGGAGAACCAAAATAGCCCGTAACAGCGCTTCGCTCACCCCACCCCGGTACGGTCAAAATCGTCCTGCGAATCTGCAGCACCAACTGTGTCCAACATGTACTGGCGATACGGACCCCATATATCTTTTGGGGCACATCGCACTGGCATCAGAGCATTGTAGTTTTCGGATTGGGTAGAACAGTATGCTAAATCTTTTTTCCAGTCCGCTATAGTTGGCAAGGGGCCCCTCATCCATCGCATGGCCACCCTCCTTTTGGCCAAAAGGAGACCAAGAGCTGCCAGCTTGCGCACTCCCTTTGGTATGTGTTTATCAAACCCCAGTAAAGCGACCAATGGTGTCTCCATTAACTCACAATCTAGCATTTTAGAAAGAACCTTGAAAACCTCGATCCAGAAGGTACGTATTCCTGGACATTCCCAAGCTAAGTGTGTGAAGTGTGCATCCTCCGCATAACATCTCATACATTTATCATCCTCCCGTAGACCATATCTGTGAAACCTAGCCGGAGTGTATTATGTTCTGTGAATATACTTAAAATGTAACAAGCGATGCCTGCCGTTCAGTGAGATGGACTTAATAGTAGTAAAATACCAGGACCACTGCGCCTCTGTGATAACCGTACCAAGTTCCTCCTCCCAGTCTAACTGAAATTTTAGTTTGGTCTGCTCACAGTGGCCTTTGAATAGTGAATATAACATAGTTATTCCATGTTGGGGAGATTGTGTTTGCAAAAGGTACGTAAGTGACTGCATCCCTACCGGTTCACACATGTCTGAGCCTAACAAAACGCGCAGGGCCCTACGAAATCTGTAATATTGAAATGTATCCAACGCTGTTACCCCTTCTGCCTGCGCGGATACCTGTTCCCATGTTTTAGCAGTCCCTTCCAGGAACAAGTCACCCATATACTTAATGTGCAGCTTAGCTAGAGTGTTAATTATTGCTCTGTCCCCTTGTGTGGCAGCCATTCACACCATTGTATCGGCAGTTTAGGAGAGTATATTAATTTTATTTGTTGCTTATATGCTATTTTAGAAAGCTGGTGTCCAGTACAATTAACAGGATCTATTATGCGTGGAGAGATCCGTGCCGCCCCGGTTAACAAATTAGGCAGAGGAGCAGGGGATACCATATTGTGCTCAATAAGGTGGTGCAGTAGATTCTGAGGACCATGTATCCACCCATGGGCATGTAATGTTTGCGCAGCTCTGTAATACCTTTCCATGTCTGGAGCGTTTAACCCACCCTCTGAATAAGACTTCGTTAGGATGTCCCATTTTACCCGGGGATGTTTCCCGGCACAGACCAGTCGGCTCATCAATTTGCGCAATGTAGAAAAGAAAGACTGGGGTAGACTGATGGGTATATTGACGAAGAAAAATAAAAAACGAGGAAGCATAATCATTTTTGTCAAAGCTACGCGGCCAACCAGTGATAGCGGCAGTTTAATCCATTTTTCCACCGCTTCTGTCAATTTCTGTACTGCGCAACCATAGTTTTCAGTCAATACCAGCTCAGCGTCTGTATGTATTTTTATGCCCAGATACCTTACTGGGTCAGTAGTCCACTCCAATGGGTAAGGGGTCTGCACCGGCGTAGTTACGGAGGTTAGCGGGAATATAATAGATTTATGCCAATTTCTATGGAGGCCTGAATGCTGGCTAAATCGCTCCACCTCTTGGGATTGTTTGGATAGTTTACAGCTTTGAATCTCAGCCAGGTTACATCATTCCTTTCCCCCTTAATGTTTCTTGCCTTCCTTTCCATGTTTCTCTTCCTTTGCCTTGTGTGTTTTGAAGCAGCTTCAGTGAAGAAGTAATATTGTACGAGGACGATAAATCAAGTATCGGACCATCTAAATGACTCGTCGCTTGAGGAAGCCTGAGGGATCATAGACCTTAAAGAACTACATATATTGCCAGTGCGCAGGGGTGGAAAGGGAGGGGGGGCTAATTTGGAACTTGTATTGCCTCCAGTGGTCGAAATGGATGGGATCTGAGGGGCACGACGTGCCCATACTTTTTTAATTTCAGAAAAACTGTTCCCCTACTTTTCGTGAAAAGACAACCATCCTGGGACGGTTAATTCCGACAGTTGAAATGCTTCAGTGGAATTGTAAGGCAGGCAGGGTCAGATTGGTAAAGAGGGCATTCAGCCTGTGCAGAGGCCTATTGGTTGAGGCCAGATGTGGGCCGGGTTTCTCGCCTACTTTTAAGGATGCTAGAGACTGTTAGCCAGCCCATTGTCACATTGCCAGGCTTCAGAAAAGTGATTTCGGTTCATGGAGACAGAACAAGGGCATTTCTCTCCACTCTCTGGTTGCATATACTAATTTCTTTAAAATTACAAGGATCAATTTATATTTGTCCTTTTGTTTATTACTGCAATCTTTAATATTCATCAGAGATGCGCATTACCTAAGCCGTATCCACCCAGACTATTTCTGCCACTGCACTAACTTTTTCTTCCTTTTATTTGAGCCCGGCTGTTGAAATGTTTTACTAATAAATATGAACAGGGAAACGAGGATATTTCTCTTATATGAGGAAGAATGTTTGCTGAGAAAAACAGCAGTGTCTATTGGGGTAAACTTGAGGTAAGGAAGTGGCTTTATAAATGTAAATGCTATTATTTTTGCCGAAGCTGGTGGAATGGGAAATCATCTTGCTTCTACGCCCTTGGTTTGACTGTCAACAAATACGCGTCTCATGCAGGTACATAGGTACCAACAGTGCAGCAGGTGCAGTAGCACTGGATGCCAGAGGGGTAAGGAGCCAACTGCACCCCAGGTATATCCCATTATGCTTAAGTTAAACGTGCTGCTGACTTAAAGGAGGTCATTTTTGCAGCAGGTTGCAGTGCACTGCGTTAACAGGCAAGTTTAGTAAGTACTCCAGTAAGAACTTTTGAGGCAAAAGGGAAGTTGGGGAAAGGGGCAATGCAACTGGGTGACACCTGGCCGCATCCAGCGCCAATAAAGCGTTTAATGTGCGCACACATTCTTCTCTTCCTCTCTTTATTACAGGAACAGAGGCCAGAAGGAACGCCGCCAATCACCAACTAACCTTTCTTTCTGCTTAACCAAACCGTAAATGACATACTCAAAGCCTGATGTGTAACGTGTTTCATAGAATTTTAGATGTACCTTGCCATTAAGCACCACGATGGTACTCGTTTCGACAGTTTTAAAATGATAAAAGGCTGAGTTGGCCCTGCCAGAGTCCAAACTTTGCGCCGAAGTGTGCACATGAACTTCTGTAACAGGTATTTAAATAATTCAGTGATTTTACAGGCTTGTAAAATACTGTAATCTACCTGTCCTGGTCACCTGTTTTACTCACAGACGAGAGTCTTGTAGTCTACTGATTGTGTGTAGTGGGTTTTTGTGCAACTTTCTAAGTGCACTAAGATACTTGCTTCAGATCTTCACATGGCAGGATGGCCACTCTCAGTGGCTCAACTGACTTGAATAAGAGGCTTGGAAAGCTCCCAACTGCAGGCCGCCAAGTAGAAGAGGTGGATGACCAAAGCTAGCATTTGGGGATGAGCTGAAATATCTCCATTCAGTGGGGTGACATTTTAGTCAAGGCCTGGAAAATAATATAGGTAAACCTGGAGACCACTTAGAGTCTTTGAGCAAAGAGGATACGCAGGAGTTTGGGGACTCGTGTATGACTAGGAAGTGCAGTGATTTGTAGGGTGAACAAGAACGTCAGAAACCTAAGAGTGAGAGTTCTTAGGAGGTGAGGTTAAGAAGGGTGAGCAGGAGTCTCTTGAAACTGCACTTAGCAGGAGTCTCTGCAAAATAAGATTGAGGTTGGAGCTATATTGAGCAGGCCATTTGCTGGGAACCTAAGAGTGAAAGGGATCCCATGGGGCTTAGGATTGGGCAGGGGCTTTGGAGATATAGCAGTAAGTGGGAACCTCAGGGCAATAGTTTGCTCAGAGCATCAGTTGAGCTAAGAGAAAACAGAAGCCTCAGAGAATTTCAAGGTGAGCATGGTCTTCACTGACATGGGAGTCAGCAGGAGGTTCTGGTAAGAGCGAGCAAGTGTGCAGAAAACTCTTGGCATCTTAGTGTGAGCAGGAGTCTGAGGGATGTGAGAGGGAGAAGGAGCAACAGGGGACCAGACAGTTGAAAAGAGCTTAAAGATCCTGATGGTGAATGAGTAGTCTTTGGACCAAATGATGATGAACAAGCGCCCCACTGTCTTCGAATGAGCAGGACATCAGGTCCTTGCAGTGAATTGAAGCCAGACCTAAGGACGAGGCTGTTCCTCTGGTGACCTGTTGGACAGTGGAAAGTAAGGATCCATAAAATCAAATAGGAGCTTTAGCACCTAATGGCCAGGAAGGAGTCATGGATCTGAGGGGGGGGGGGGGGAAAGAGGACACATTAGTGCAGAGATGCATGGACCTGAAGATGACTGCCCGGAGACCAGTGTGTGAGATGCAGTGGAATAATGACGTTTTCAGTCCTGACCAATGTTACTGGTCCTAGATGCTATGTAAACTTTACCATTAAGTTAATTGAAAGTTAGGCCATTGATAATAAACAGGCAATACTTCATGAAAGGTAGTAATTCGCAAATATGGGCCACTTTATTTTTTGGGTGCCTGGGCCAATTTTTGGTCCCAGACTCTGAAGGCAGGGAGTCTCCTGTGCTGAGAAACTGAGGGAGTGGCAGACAGCTAAACAAGCCTTCCTGACAGGGTACCTGCTGCTTGAAAGAAATGTAAATGTGCACAATTGGTTAACCTGCCCATGTAAAGGGAATTTGTAAGCTGGTATTAGCCTTAATTAATGGAATCACTTGAAGCTTCCCGATGACACAGATTTATTCTCTTTGAGTAGTATTGCAAGCGAGTTACCAGATGTGAAGTGTGTGCTTTTAAAGGAAAGTTATAAAAAAAATAATTGTACTACGTATATTTTGGAAGCACACTTTTACCTTAAACCTTTTTGCACATTTCATTGCAGCCTATCTTATACTGTGCATAATGCAAGTTTAAAATAATGACTTACATGTTCAAAGTGCTTTCTGTCACAGACTGGGACCTCTTAGCACTAAGCATACACAAGTCACTATTCTCCACTGCACCAAACAGGGTTCAATTTTGTGGACCTCTCGTTACAGACACAGACCTCTGCAGTGCATTAACTAATAGAGATTCATAATGTACAATAGTGTTATTTCCAACTGATTAACTTAACGTGCATTTATGTTCCATTTAAGCTGTTTGTTTTGTATGTAGTTACCGGAAGTTGAAATACAGAAAAGAGTTACAGAATATTTTTACCCAGGCCTTTGACCCAGACCCCACGCTCTCTCAACCCGCCCCCATTGCGCGTAGCATCGCAGTTTCCTTACCATGTTTTAATGCACTTCACCACCGATTGCCTCTGACACAAAATCCTACTTGGCTCGTTTGCTGATTCCCTTTAACCTACACGGCGCCCTACTCTGACCCCGACTTCAGCTCATTCGGCCTCTGCCTTTTCTTGAAACTCCACCCAGGGTGAGGTTTGGTAAATGGTTGTCTCGGAATGTCGGAGAGGACTGGGGCCTGGCACCCAGCTCGGAGCAAGGAATAACAGAACTGGTTTGGCTGCATTTCTTGACAGCTTATTTAAACCTGTTGCTATTTGAATGTTGTGTGGGCGTACTGGAAATATGCATTTTGAAGGAGGAAAGGAGACGACGGAAAGCCTGCTTTAAAAAGGTGGTTGCTGGGGAAAGGAAACGTCAGATAACCGAGGAATCTAAATAGAGAAGGCAAAGAAAGACAAAAAAAAGAGGACATTACTGAGGGTTGCTATAATTACTGAGGGCAGAATCCCCTCCTAATTCTAGGTTCTGACCCTTGAAATGAGTGCTAACCCTGGGGATCAGAGTTTGCGCATGGAATCTGTGTCAGGCTTCGGATTCTGCATTCTCTTCTTTGCTTTAATAATGCAGTAGCCATGAGATACAAACATAGAGAAACAAGCATTGGCAACGCCAATATGAAAGAGTTATTGGCTTTGGCAATATGTTTTAGCAATGCTGTACAACAGAGTGGCTGCTATTCAACGAGGCTAAAAGTTAGTGGGGTAAAGGAGAGTGGCGTGGATTGGAGTGTCATAAAGTGGAGTAGAGGGGAGTGTTATGGAGTGGCGTAGAGTGACAGAGAGTGGTGTACAGTAGAGTTGAGTGGCGTGGAGAGGAGAGGAGTGAACTGGAGTGTCATGAAGTAGCGTACAGTGTGGTGGACTGTCGTGGAAGGAGTAGAGTGTCGTAGAGTGGAAGGGTTGAGTAAGGTAGAGTGGACTACAGTGACAGCTGAGTAGAGTTTCATGGAGTGGAGTGTTATAGAGTGTCATGAAGAGATGTAGAGCAGAGTAGAGTGGCGTACTGGGTGTTACATAGAGTGGAGTAGGGTGCTGTAGAGTAGAGTGGCATAGAGAGGAGTAGATTGTGATAGAGTGGAGTGGTATAGAGGCGATGGAGTAGAGTGGAGTAGTGTCTCATAGAATAGAGTGGAGTAAAATGTCATGAAGTGGCATAGAGGGAATTTGCGTAGAGCGTCGTAGAGTGGAGTAGTGTCATAGAATGGCACACAGTAGAGTAGAGTGCTGTAGAGTGGAGTGGCAAAGAGTGGAGTAGAGAGTCAGCGGTGCAGAGTTTAATAGAGTAGAGCATCTTAGAGTGGAGTATCGTGGAGTGGAATGTTGTTGAGTGGAGCGTAGTAGAGCGGCCTAGAGTGAAGTGGCGTAAAGTACAGTGGTGCGGAGTAGATTGGTGTAGAGTGCAGTGGCGTAGAGTGCATTACTTTTGAGTAAAGTGGTGTAGAGTGCATTGGTGTAGAGTGCAGTGACACAGAGTAGCATAGAGAGCAGTGGCATTGAGTAGAGTGGTGCAGAGTAGAGTGCAATGACATAGAGTGGAGTGCCGCAGATTGGAGTAGAGTGGTGTAGAGTGAAGTGACAATAGAGTCGAGACAGCTCCCAGCCAGGAACTCACACCAGGAGCATGTCGAAAGATCAACGTGCGGGACCGAGCTCCAGCAAGAGTTAGTTACCAACTACTCCAAACATGTCCTTGATCAAACTGAAAAGGACATACTCAATAAAGGCTTGGGCTTTATACCAACGGCCCGCCTGGACAAGTTCCGTCTCCACTGTGAGATGGCAGAATTTTTCAGGAAACTTAAGCTGAAAGCCTTCTTTTCAAACCAACCAGCTTCAATGAACACACAGGAGGAAGGTGATACTGATTTCAAAAATAAGTCTCACTTCACGCCTCCACCTTCCACAATACCAGTAGAGGTCGCCGCTTTTGAACAAGCGGTCTTCAGAGATATTGAAGCTCTAACAGAAAAGAGAACATTCAAAAACACTACCAAAAAGGAGTTCGAAGCACTAACCACACTGAAAGACAACAAAAATGTGGTTATCAAACCGGCAGACAAGGGAGGAGGGATAGTTTTGCAAGATAAGGTGGCCTACAAAAACGAATGCCTTCGCCTTCTAGATGACAGGCGCAACTATCTGCCCCTTCAAGAAGATCCCACTTCCAGACTTAAAAAAATAATTCACGATCTGGTAACAGAGACAGAAGGTCTTGGACACATCAGTAAAAAAGAAGCCCAATTTTTGACCACCTCTAAAGAGAAAATACCATACTTTTACACTATCCCTAAAGTACATAAAAATAAAATTCCGCCACCCGGCCGCCCCATAGTATCAGGCATTGGCTCTGTTCTGGAACCCCTTTCTAAGTTCTGCGATTTCTTTCTGCAGCCCCTGGTACAGGCTACTACCACCTATCTAAAAGACACAAAAGACCTTTTGGGGCAGATAAAAGATCTGACTTTCAACCCTAACACTGGCGTTCTAGTAAGCTTGGATATAGAGAGCCTCTATACAAGTTTACCTCAGGATGACACTTTAGAGGTTCTAAAAACATCCCTGAACAGTATCGCCTGGCCTTATCAAACCCCCAAGTCATTTGTTTTGAAATGTGCGGAGTTGGCCCTAAAAGAGAACTATTTTGAGTTCGAAGGCCAACTGTATTTACAAACATATGGTACTTCGATGGGGAGTACATTCGCCCCCAGTGTGGCAGGACTGTACGTTTACAGCTTCGAACAAAAGTTCCTGCTGAACCATAATACCCCACTTACAGCGAACATACGATTCTACAGACGGTATATAGACGATGTCTTTTTCATCTGGGAAGGATCAGAAGAATTGCTGGAATCCTTTTTTGTCTGGATTAATGGGTGTGATCCCAATTTGAAATTTACTCACACCACAAGCAGGAGGAACATGACTTTCCTAGACCTGGACATAACACACAATAATGGGAGACTCGAGACCAAAACACATTTCAAACCAACGGCAAGGAACTCCCTTCTGCATTTTTCTAGTTTCCACCCTCGGTCCTTAAGGGAAAATCTTCCCTATGGACAATATCTGCGTTTACGCAGAAATTGTAGCAATCTCAAGGATTTCAAAGACCAGGCACAGATGCTTACCACTAAACTAAAAAATCGTGGATACCCAGATAGCATTACCAGAAAAGCAAAGAAACGTGCCGAAATCAGAGCCGTGATGGACTTTTAGAACCAAAAACACAAACAGAAACCTCTGTTCCATTGACTTGCGTGACCACCTATAACCCTGTATCAAATCAATTGGCCAAAATTGTGCAGAAACATTGGACAATATTAAATACTGGCAACCTACAATTGGAAAAACCATTATTCTCCTATAAAAAAGGAAAAAGCCTGAAGGATAGTCTGGTACACACAAGACCACAGCCACAAATTCGACACAAGAACACAATCCTGAACGCATGGGGCTTACCAAGAGTTACAGGACACTACCCTTGTGGTGATTGTAGTGTATGTCACCTCACAAAACCAACGAAGACTCTCAATCTGGAACCAGGTAAAACCTGGGAAATACGCAGACATACGAACTGTAATTCTGCGAATGCTATATACCTCATAACCTGCCCTTGTGGCCTGAGGTATGTTGGCATGACCAGTCGTAAAGTAAAAACAAGAATCTGCGAACATCGAAGTAACATTCGTTGCAAGCGTAATACAACTTTGATGACAAATCACTTTTTGGAACAGGGTCATACCCCTAATGACATGCAATGGGTTGTGATTGAGCAATTGGACCTTAACACCAATGACACCCAACAACAGCTGCTAGAAAAAGAGCAAAGATGGGTCTACCGAATGTCTACTATATCCATGGGTTAAATGACAACATACCCTGGAATAGTCTCAACCGCTGAAATGAGTCACAACTCTGGAGCAGCCACATTCTAAAATTGTGAACTGTCCACCACTAAACGGTGGAATTGTCACTACTGGATGTCATATTAGATCTCAACCCCCATTAGTTACAAGTATTGACACCAATTTATTTGTAGTAGAATTTCCTACAACGAACTACAAGTCAACTGACCATATCATCTTCTTCACTAATTATGTGGGAGTTTTTGTTGTTGAAATTTGCCTTTTTAATTAGGTTATATGTGTGAGGAGGATCACCTCTTTAAACATGCGCTATTCAGTCTATCGAATAGCTACAATTCCAACCGCCATTAGCGGGATAGCTCTATTCAGAGTTAGCATTCTAGTCACTCCCAACGCATCTCACGTCATGCACGTGATGACGTGCACACCTTTCCCGGAAGTCATCCCGTAATTTGCCAGAGCCTTTTTAAACAACTCCGGTTCTCCCAAATCTTACCAGCCTGTTCCTGAGGTCACCGCAATAGGTCATGCAGCGGGAGATACTTTTTCACCAAGTAAGATCGATCCTATTCAGGGTGCAGTCGGCTTTTTGCAAATTTCACCGCTGCACCTTACGTTTTTCTTTTTGTTTTTTCTTTAACCGCTGTCTGCCCTGCCAAACTTACTCGTTTGGGTGTAGGTCTAGACGTTTACGTTGACCCTCTCCTCCATTTTTATCCTTTTCTTTGATATAGTATGTGACTTAAAAGGCTCCCCCCTCCCAGGACCAGATGTGTGAGCCAGTCATACTATTAGTGTAATTATTAATTACTCTTTTATTTTGAGTCACTGTATAAAATACCATTACAAATACACGGCGCAATCTAGCCGGCTTCACTCGGTTTATTCAAACCGCCGTTAAGGTGACTATCACGTATAGTCATACAGTCCATTCACTGGCACTTTTCCACAATAAGCAATATTGAATAAATAAGGCACAAAATAAACGCCTTTTCCATTGATATTTAATGGCATGATCACTATATTATACACAAGCATGTTATACTGAATGCATGATTTGTGTATGAAAGTGACTGCACGTATGTCTGACACCGCTTGCCGCAGTTACAAAATTATAGTGCACCATCATTGCGGTTAAGGCATAACCTCCAGTTTTATGATTTTATATGTTAAGTGTTGTATTGTGTTGTGTTATGTCTTCTTCTTTTACAGGTACTAGCCCATTTTGAGGACCCTAAGTACGGTTAGTCCTCTTAGCATATACAGTACTCCTTAGCGTGAGTACTAAAAATGCTTTAACACGTGGTTTATTTTTACCACTCAGTTTTTTTCACTTCACTCACTAAGCACTTTATATGAGAGGTCATGAAGAAAGCCCCAGCAACTTTTTAAGTGGGCTGAAACATGTCGACCATCAGAGGATAATATTGAGATACAAGCAGTATACTTAATACATTATCCACTATCTTGTTTTTAATATACCCTGGATCACCGGGAATAAAAGTAATTAACAGGTAGAATCCCAGAGGTATTTTTATATTCACATTCACTTCATCACACGCACTGATACAAACCCGCTCCACTGTAATCAGGTGTTGCAGCACAGCTGAGTAGCATTCGGCTACTCAGCTGGGACCCGATGATGAAGCATGACACCAACCAGGTTGGTGTGTGAGGGTCTTCTAGACAAACTTTTAAGGTGCCAGACACTACTGTGTCAGATAGCCATATAGCTTGGCCGTCTTAGTTGGTTTGATATTGAGTAGAGTGGTGCAGAGTAGAGTGCAATGACATAGAGTGGAGTGCCGCAGATTGGAGTAGAGTGGTGTAGAGTGAAGTGACAATTGAGTCGAGTCGTGCAGGGTAGAGTGGAATAGTGCAGGGTAGAGTGCCGAGGTGTAGAGTGCAGTGACGTAATGGTGTAGAGTGTAGTGGTGTAGAGTGCAGTGATGTAGAGTGCAGTAGAGTTGAGTGGTGCAGAGTAGAGTGCAGTTGCATAAAGTGCAGTCATGCAGAGTAGTGTCAGAGTGCAGGGTCGTAGAGTGCAGGGTCATAGAGAGGTGTAGAGTAGAGTGGTGCAGAAAGCGGTGACGTAGAGAACAATGGTGCAGAGTAGAACAGAGTGGTGTAGAGTACACTGATGTAGACTGCAGTGGTGTGGAGTGCAGTGGCATAGAGTAGAATGTTGTAGAGTATAGTGGGGTAAAGTGCAGTGGTACAAAGTAGTTGGTGTAGGGTGCATTGGTGTTGAGTAAAGTGGTGGAGAGTGCAGTGGTTTAGAGTACAGTGGCATTTCATAGACTGCAGAGGCATAGAGTGGTGCAGAATAGAGTGCAGTGGCATAGAGTGGAGTTGAGTGGCGTAGAGTCCAGTGGCATAGAGTACAGTGTGTAGAGTATTACTTCAGAGTATAGTGGAGTGGTGCAGGGCAGAGTGAAGTGGCATAGAGCAGAGTGATGTAGAGTTGTGCAGCATTGCAGTGGCGTATAGTGGAGTGGCGCAGAGTGGAGTAGAGTGGCGTAGAGTGCAGTGGCATAGAGTGCAGAGGTGTAGAGTAGACTGTTTCAGAGTAGAGTGAAGTGGTGTTGAGTGGAGTGGTATAGTGTACTGGAGTAGAAAGCACTGACATAAGAGTGCAGTGTTGCAGAATGGAGTAGCAAAGAGAGGAGTGGTGCAGAGTGGAGTGGCCTAGACTGGAGTAGTGTAGAGTGCAGTGGTGAAGAGTACAGTGATACATAGCAGAGTGGGGTAGAGTGCACTGGCATAGAGTAGAGTGGGCAAAAGACAAACAATTGATGGACGGAATGCAGAACACATCAAAACATTCACCCCCAGTCAAGAGATCTGGGTTAAATCTATCATTCTTTTGCTCACCATGCCACCCCAGTTTAGACCTGACCATATGCAAATCAGTTTTGACCCTGTGCCTCATGGAAACAGTCCAGCCTGAATTGCAAGCCAGGTCCTCCACAGACCGGAAACAAGCATCCTAGGACCGGTTTCAGGGTTTTACCCCTCATCAGCCAGGATAGCTTGAATCCAGTGGCACAGTGAGCCCGTGACCCACGTCTGGGCATACCCGGCGCACTTAGGGCGAGGAAGCAAAAGACAAACAATTGATGGACAGAATGCAGAACAAATAAAAACATTCACCACCAGTCAAGAGATCTGGGTTAAATCCATAATTCTTTTGCTCACCATGCCACCCCAGATTAGACCTGGCCATATGAAAATCAGTCTTGACCCTGTGCCTCATGGGAACAGTCCAGCCCAAACTGCCAAGCCAGGTCCTCCCTGGACCAGAAACAAGCATCCTAGGACCGATTTCGGGCTTTTACCCCTCGTCAGCCAGGAGAGCTTGAATCCAGTGGCACAGTGAGCCCGGGACCCATCTGGGCATACCCGGCGCACTTAGGACGAGGAAGCAAAAGACCAACAATTGATGGGTGGAATGCAGAACAAATCAAAACATTCACCTCCAGTCAAGAGATCTGGGTTCATTCCATCATTCTTTTGCTCACCATGCCACCTCAGTTTAGACCTGGCCATATGCAAATCAGTCTTGACCCTGTGCCTCATGGGAACAGTCCAACCCGAACTGCCAAGTCAGGTCCTCCCTGGACCGGAAACAAGCATCCTAGGACCCGTTTCGGGGTTTCACCCCTCATCAGCCAGGATAGCTTGAATCCAGTGACACGGTGATCCCGGGACCCACATCTGGGCATACCCGGCGCACTTAGGATGAGGAAGCAAAAGACAAACAATTGATGGACGGAATGCAGAACAAATCAAAACATTCACCCCCAGTCAAGAGATCTGGGTTAAATCCATCATTCTTTTGCTCACCATGCCACCCCAGTTTAGACCTGGCCATATGCAAATCAGTCTTAACCCTGTGCCTCATGAGAACAGAGTTGAGTGGTGCAGAGTAGAGTGCAGTTGCATAAAGTGCAGTCATGCAGAGTAGAGTGTCAGAGTGCAGGATCGTAGAGTGTCATAGAGAGGTGCAGAGTAGAGTGGTGCAGAAAGCGGAGACATAGAGTACAATGGTGCAGAGTAGAACAGAGTGGTGTAGAGTACACTGATGTAGAGTGCAGTGGTGTGGAGTGCAGTGCCATAGAGTAGAATGTTGTAGAGTATAGTGGTGTAAAGTGCAGTGGTACAAAGTAGTTGGCATAGGGTGCATTGGTATTGAGTAAAGTGGTGTAGAATGCAGTGGTTTAGAGTACAGTAGCATAGCATAGACTGCAGAGGCATAGAGTGGTGCAGAATACAGTGCAGTGGCATAGAATGGAGTTGAGTGTCGTAGAGTCCAGTGGCATAGAGTACAGTGTGTAGAGTATTACTTCAGAGTAGAGTGGAGTGGTGCAGGCTAGAGTATAGTGGTGCAGGGCAGAGTGAAGTGGCATAGAGCAGAGGGATGTAGAGTGGTGCAGCATTGCAGTGGCGTAGAGTGGAGTGGCGCAGAGTGGAGTAGAGTGGCGTAGAGTGCAGTGGCATAGAGTGCAGAGGTGTAGAGTAGACTGCTTCAGAGGAGAGTGAAGTGCTGTTGAGTGGAGTGGTGCAGGATAGAGTGGAGTGGTATAGTGTATGGGAGTAGAAAGCACTGACATAAGAGTGCAGTGTTGTAGAATGGAGTAGCAAAGCGAGGAGTGGTGCAGAGTGGAGTAGCCTAGACTGGAGTAGTGTAGAGTGCAGTGGTGAAGAGTGCAGTGATACATAGCAGAGTGGGGTAGAGTGCACTGGCACAGAGTAGAGTGGTGCAGAGTAAAGTAGAGAGGCGTAGAGTGAAGTGCAATGTCATAGAGTGCAGTGGTGCACAGTAGATTAGAGTGGCGTAGAGTGAAGTAGAGTAGCGTAGAGTGGTGGAGAGTAAAGTGCAGTGGCACAGAGTAGAGTGGCATAGAGCTCAGTGGCAGAGAGTGTAGTGCTGCAGAGTAGAGTATTGTCGAGTGTTGGTGTAGAGTAGAGTGGTGTAGAGTGAAGTGGCATAGAATGGTGCGAAGTAAAGTGAAAGAGTGCAATGGTTTAGAGTGGCGTACAGTATAGTGACGTAGAGTAGAGTATAGTGGCGTACAGTGTAGCCGTGCAGAATATATTGGCATAGAGTGGAGTGGCGTAGAGTATTGGTTGTGAGTAAAGTGGTGTAGAGACCATTGGTATAGAGGGCAGTGGCATGGAGTGCAGAGATGTAGATTAGAGGGGAGTTGTGTGGAGTGTCATAGAGTGGAAAGGCACAGAGTGGAATAGAGTGGCATAGACTGCAATGGCATAGAGTAGATTGTTTCAGAGTAGGGTGAAGTGGCACAGAATGCAGTGGTATAGAGTAGAGAGTCGTAGAGTGCAGTGGTGCAGAGTAGATTAGAGTGGATTGCTGTATAGTACAGTGGCGTAGAGTGGAGCGATGCAGAGCAGAGTGGTGTAGAGGTCAGTGGCGGAGAGAGCAGTGTTGCCGAGTAGAGTGATGTAGAGTGAAGAGGCATGGAGTGGAGTGATGCAGAGTACAGTGGCTTAGAGTGCCTTGGTATAGAGTTGAGTGGTGCAGTGGCATAGAGTGCAGTGGCACAGAGTGTAGTGGTGTACAGTGCTGTGGCATAGAGTGCAGACATGCAGAGTAGAGTGTTGTAGAGTGAAGTGTTGTAGAGTACAGTGCCATAAAGTGCAGTGGCGTAGAGTGCAGTACATTATTTCAGAGTAGAGTGAAGTGGAGTGGTGTAGAGTAGAGTATAGTGGTGCAGGGTAGCCTGTAGTGGCATAGAGTAGTGGCGTAGAGTGCAGTGGCATAGAGTAGAGCGGCACCGTGTTGATTGAACTGGCATAAGCTGGAGTGGTGCAAAGTGGAGTAGAGTGGGGTAAAGTGCAGTGGCATAGAGTGCTGTGGCATAGAGTAGATTGTTTCAGAGTAGAGTGAAGTGGCATAGAGTGAAGTGATGCAGGGCAGAGTGAACTGGTATAGAGTAGTGGCATAGCGTGCATTGGCATAAAGTGCAGTGGTGTAGAGTGGATTGTTGCATAGTAGAGTAGAGAGGAGTGGTGCAGAGGGGATTAGCCTAGACTGGAGTGGTGTAGCGTGCAGTGCCAAAGAGTGCAGTGGTGCAAAGTACAGTGGGGTAGAGTGTACTGACTTAGAGTAGAGTGGTGCATAGTAGATTAGAGTCGAGTAGAGTGCAATAGCGTGGAGTGCAGTAGAGTGGCATAAAGTGGTGCAGAGTAGAGTGCAGTGGCATAGAGTAAGGTGGCACAGAGTAGAGTGGCATAGAGTTCAGTGGCAGAAAGTGCAGTGCTGCAGACTAGGGTGTCATAGAGTTCAGTGGTGTAGAGTATAGTGGTGTAGAGTGCATTGGTGTAGAGTGCAGTGGTGTACAGTGGTGCAGAGTAAATTGACATAGAGTGCAATGGTGTAGAGTAGAGTGGGGAAGAGTGCAGTGGCATAGAGAAGAGTATACTGGTGTACAGTGCATCTGTGCAGAGTAGATTGGCATAGAGTGCAGTGGTGTAGTGTGTATTGGTTTTGAGTAAAGTGGTATAGAGTGCACTGGCATAGAGTGGAGTGGCGTAGAGTGGAGTAGCGTGGTGTGGAGTGCCGTAGAGTGGAGTGTCACATAGTGAAAGAGAGTGGCATAGACTGCACTGGCATACAGTAAATAGTTTCACACTAGAGTGAAGAGGAACAGAGTGCTGTGGCATAGAGTAGAGCTTTGTATAGTGCAGTAGTGTAGAGTGGCTTAGAGTGGATTGACGTAGAGTGCAGTGACACAGAGTGGAGCGATGCAAAGTTCAGTGGTAACAAAAACACAAAAAGAGGAGGGTCAGGGCAAGAGAATCCTGCACCAGTCGTTATACCTTATCATGGCTATGGTTATAATTTAAAGCTTGGTGCAATGGACCTAGGATGTGACCTCCATACGCCCCCAAAAAATGGTATGCAAACCACTGAAACAGATTAAACACAGATGGCCCTGCACTCAGAAAGACAGGTAGGTTATTAGTAAAGGCAATTTATTGTCCATGATCAAAACATAAAGGAATAAGTTGATATCTTCCCAAATGAAAAAAACAATGGTCGATTTTGATTGTAGAAAATAGTTCCTTTTATTCCATAGAAAATTTCTTAAAATTCAAGACTGCCGACGTGTTTCGTCCTCATAGGGACTTCTTCAGGGTTAAAATATATACAAACAAAAAGCTATTTACAACATGTAGACAGATACAAAACATAAAGTACAGATGAACCAGACAAAACATTACTTTATAATACATATAAAAGATTTCATATCCTTTCATATATAGTAACAATAGTCGATGTTATAGAGCTCATGGGAAGACAATCAATGAACAGTTGAATACAATAAGGACACAAAAAATCAAAATATGTATTGGACACTCTGAAAGGGAGGAAAAAACAAAAATCAATCTCAACATTTATTCTAAAGTCCAAAACGAGACAACCAAAGTTGGACACTGTGACTTTCCAATAAATTGTCAAAGTTCTATATTGAAAAATTAAAAACTGCAACAAATTAATCTCATAAATTCAAGAGAAAAACACCAAATGTTAAGAGATGGAACGAGAGACCCAGAACATGAAAAGTATCTAAATACTCTATTTAATTATTCTAGCGTACCTTGATATATCAGTGATATGTATCAAAAGTTCTTTGAAGTATGG
The DNA here is from genome assembly GCA_963921515.1 of Calotriton arnoldi. NCBI lineage: Eukaryota > Metazoa > Chordata > Amphibia > Caudata > Salamandridae > Calotriton > Calotriton arnoldi. Next base: position 1,205,019 of record CAWUFW010004637.1, read on the forward strand.
CTCTTACATGTGCAATCGGATCGATAATAAAACAAGTAAATCTGAAAGAAATAAAACAAGGAGTTCGCTTCAGTGGCAAACTTAAGTACAAAATTCTGTCTCAACTGTGTTCCTCATCAACATTTATCAGAAGTAATATAATACACAAAATCAATGATTATATTCTATTTTTATGACCATTAATTTTATGATGCAATGTTGCCTGAAAACATCAAGTCTGAGAGAGCAGTGTATAGATTTTTCTGTACTTAAATGCACCAAGCGCTCGATACATCTTTAGTTGGAAACAGCCCTCACTTTGAAGGTGAGAATGAGACAATTCTTATTATAGTTCGTTATCGTATTGTACAACACTCACAGCATCAAAAAGAAAATAGTGTATAATACAGAACTAAAGCTGATCTAATGACGCCATTTTGGAATGTAAATGAATGAATATAGTGAAAGCTCATCCAAATTAATCACAATAATGCGAGAAAAATCCAAGTTGCGTTACATTATAGACAAATTGTACACGAATGATTATCAAAGAACTTATCTAATGAAGCAATTAAAACAATGTCAGAATAATACTATTGCAGACTGCTAATATGAAAAAACAATTGTCCTTGAACTTACAGATAATAATTCTCCCAATTACATACGACGGAGTCCGATTCCAGAATTTGAGGAGATCCGAGCACTCAAGATGCACAATGTAAATCTGTCTAGAAGTAATAATACCTGTAAGGAATTATAAGTCAGAGGTTTTAAACCGAACCTAGAACACATGACGCCAACATATCCTAGTCGCGCCATCTTTAAATATCAGAGCACAAACAGTTCCAAAATAGCCACTCTCAGAGAAAAATTCTTTTTGGAGAAATAGCTATCAGCCTCATTAATAATAAACAGTTGTGCTGTCAAAGGTATAATCACACCCTATACAGGTTACAGGTGTTGTAAAATCACAAAATAGAGACCAATCCTAAAAAATATCAAAAGTAGAGACATGCTCACTAGAAAACAAGCGCCATATTTAAATGGTGCCTGGGGTAATGCACGATATAGTCTTAGATGTAAAAAAAAAACAGTAACCCCAAAATGAGGACTACACCAAAATTAGTCAAATACAACTCAAAGTGAATCTTCAAATAGATAGGGTAAGCTCTATATAAACACCATAATACTGAACCATAAGATGTTGGCCAGTATTATATTTCAAGTTAAAATTACAACCCGTTTCTGCATACTTACAGGATATGTATCTCCCAAGCATCTGGGATGGCGTCCGGTTCAGATAGTAAAGTCGAACTGAGCAACCCAAAGCCTCGCAATTTATATCAGAAGAACAAAAGAGAGAAAAAGCAACACCTGTGAGGAGTTGTGAGTCGTGATTAACGCCGGCTCATGTCACATGGCGCCGCTGTCTAGAAGTTGTGCCATCTTGGAATAGTATAGGGATAAGTAATCCCGATCAATGAATCATAATATACATGCATCGCACGGTAGCGTCCATAATATTTTAATATGTCCAGATTCTTATATATAGTTTGTACCAAGAAACAAGAAAAAGTGAGGAAATAAAAAATTGAAAAATTTGAAAATAGCAACACTTGTGATAAGTTGTAAGCCATATGATTGCACTCGGCTCATGTCACATGTCGCCGATGTATTGAGATCGCGCCATCTTGGAACAGATGTAAAATTGGACAAGTCTCGATAATGAAGCGTGAAGTACATGCATCTCACGCTGTGAGCCCAAGTAATATTAAAATATAGAAGGAGAAGTGACCTGCAAAGCGTCGTCCAAAATAATAATAAATGCCCATAAGTGCAAACTTCATTTAGGCGTGATGCCAAAAACCCATACTAACAATACCGATCACCAATCAGTAGAATGTGTCTATCTAACATTAAGACTGGTAAGCTTTTTCACAACCAAATTCATTCTCTAATAGTATCGACTTCAATCAATTGTAAATATGTGTCAAAGGGCCTTTTCGAGACTTGTCCAATTTTTCAATTTTTTATTTCCTCACTTTTTCTTGTTTCTTGGTACAAACTATATATAGGAATCTGGGCGTATTAAAATATTAGGGACGCTACCGTGCGATGCATGTATATTATGATTCATTGATCAGGATTACTTATCCCCATACTATTCAAAGATGGCGCGACTTCTAGACAGCGGCGCCATGTGACATGAGCCGGCTTTAATCACATGACTCACAACTCCTCACAGGTGTTGCTCTTTCTCTCTTTTGTTCTTCTGATATAAATTGCGAGGCTTTGGGTTGCTCGGTTCGATTTTACTATCTGTACCGGACGCCATCACAGATGCTTGGGAGATACATATCCTGTAAGTATGCAGAAACGGGTTGTAATTTTAACTTGAAATAAAATACTGGCCAACATCTTATGGTTCAGTATTATGGTGTTTATATAGAGCTTACCGTATCTATTTGAAGATTCACGTTGAGTTGTATTTGACTAATTTTGGTGTAGTCCTCATTTTGGGGTTACTGGGGTTTTTTAACATCTAAGCCTATATCGTACATAACCCGAGGCACCATTTAAATATGGCGCTCGTTTTCTAGTGAACATGTCTCTACTTTTGATATTTTTTAGGATTGGTCTCTATTTTGTGATTTTACAACACCTGTAACCTGTATAGGGTGTGATTATACCTTTGACAGCACAACTGTTTATTATTAATGAGGCTGATAGCTATTTCTCAAAAAAGAATTTTTCTCAGAGAGTGGCTATTTTGGAACTGTTTGTGCTCTGATATTTAAAGATGGCGCGACTAGGATATGTCGGCGTCATGTGTTCTAGGTTCGGTTTAAAACCTCTGACTTATAATTCCTTACAGGTATTATTACTTCTAGAGAGATTTACATTGTGCATCTTGAGTGCTCGGATCTCCTCAAATTCTGGAATCGGACTCCGCCGTACGTAATTGGGAGGATTATTATCTATAAGTTCAAGGACAATTGTTTTTTCATATTAGCAGTCTGCAATAGTATTATTCTGACAATGTTTTAATTGCTTCATTAGATAAGTTCTTTGATAATCATTCATGTACAATTTGTCTATAATGTAACGCAACTTGGATTTTTCTCACATTTTTGTGATTAATTTGGATGCGTTTTCACTATATTCATTCATTTACATTCCAAGATGGCTTCATTAGATCAGCTTTAGTTCTGTATTATACACTATCATCTTTATGATGCTGTGAGTGTTGTACAATACGATAACGGACTATAATAAGAATTGTCTCATTCTCACCTTCAAAGTGAGGGCTGTTTCCAACTAAAGATGTATTGAGCGCTTGGTGCGTTTAAGTACAGAAAAATCTATACACTGCTCTCTCAGACTTGATGTTTTTCACTTTCAAAGTGAGGATTGTTTCCAACTAAAGATGTATCGAGCGCTTGGTGCATTTAAGTACAGAAAAATCTATACACTGCTCTCTCAGACTTGATGTTTTCAGGCAATATTGCATCATAAAATTAATGGTTATAAAAATAGAATATAATCATTGATTTTGTGTATTATATTACTGCTGATAAATGTCGATGAGGAACACAGTTGAGACAGAATTTGTGCTTAAGTTTGCCACTGAAGGGAACTCTGTGTTTTATTTCTTTCAGATTTACTTGTTTTATTATCGATCCGATTGCACATGTAAGAGCCATACTTCAAAGAACTTTTGATACATATCACTGATATATCAAGGTACGCTAGAATAATGAAATAGCGTATTTAGATACTTTTCATGTTCTGGGTCTCTCGTTCCATCTTTTAACGTTTGGTGTTTTTCTCTTGAATTTATGAGATTAATTTGTTGCAGTTTTTATTTTTTCAATATAGAACTTTGACAATTTATTGGAAAGTCACAGTGTCCAACTTTGTTTGTCTCGTTTTGGACTTTAGAATAAATGTTGAGATTGATTTTTGTTTTTTCCTGCTTTTCAGAGTGTCCAATACATATTTTGACTTTTTATGTCCTTATTGTATTCAACTGTTCATTGATTGTCTTCCCATGAGCTCTATAACATCGACTATTGTTACTATATATGAAAGGATATGAAATCTTTTATATGTATTATAAAGTAATGTTTTGTCTGGTTCATCTGTACTTTATGTTTTGTATCTGTCTACATGTTGTAAATAGCTTTTTGTTTGTATATATTTTAGCCCTGAAGAAGTCCCTATGAGGACGAAACGCATCGTCAGTCTTGAATTTTAAGAAATTTTCTATGGAATAAAAGAATAAAAGGAACTATTTTCTACAATCAAAATCGACCATTGTTTTTTTCATTTGGGAAGATGTCAACTTATTCCTTTATATCATGGACAAAAAATTCCCTTTACTAATAACCTACCTGTCTTTCTGAGTGCAGGGCCATCAAAGTTCAGTGGTGTAGAGTTCAGTGGCGTAGATTGGCATAACGTAGAGTGGCAGAGTGCAGTGTTGCAGATTATACAGTCGTAGAGTGCAATGGTGTATAGTAGAGTGGCATGGAGTGCATTGGTGTAGAGTGCAGTGTTGCAGAGTAGAATGCATAGAGTGCAGTGGCGCAGAGTACAGTGGTGTACACTAGAATGGCACAGAGAGAAGCGGTGTAGAGTACAGCGGTGCAGAGGAAAATCGAGTGGTGCAGAGCATATTAGAGTGGTGTAGAAGGGATTGGTATAGAGTGCACTGGCCTACAGTGTAGTGGTACAAAGTAGAGTGCATTGGTGTAGAGGGCAGTGTTATAGAGTGCAGTGTTGCAGAGTAGGGTGGCATAGAGTTAAGTGATGCAGAGTGCAGTAGAAAAGAGTGCAGTGGTGCATGGTCGAATAGTGTGGGGTGGAGTGCATTGGCATAGAGTGGAGTGGAGTAGAGTGGTTTAGAGAAGAGAGTCATAGAGTGAGTGGTGCAGGGAAGAGTGTAGTGATGAAGTGTGGAGTGGCATAGTGTGGAGTGGTGCAGTGTAGAGTGCAATGGCATGGAGTGGTGCAGAGAAGAGTAGAGTGGGGTGGCATGGAGTATGCATGGAATGGTAGCGTACTGAAATGACCATTACATTTGCATTCACATACAGTTATACTGATAAAAGTATACAGGGCACAAATGTGCTAGAAACAAAATGACATTGTACAGCTTTCCTTAAGCAAACCCCCAGTGCCCAGCATGATTGTCACATAAATCCTTGCACTTTGAAAGTCAGAGAAAGAAAAATAAACACCAAGCTCTCTTGAAGACACAGCTTGACATTTGACCACTGTCTTTGAATGCGCAGCAAATGTGACAAAATAAGAACAAGATATGAAGGCCTGCTTACAGAAAGCGAGTTTTTGGAAGAATACAGTAAACAAGGTTCGGGCAACAGAAAGGACGAATTTGAGCTGTACAGCCTAAAGCAAATAAAGCCAGCAAATAGAAAAGCAGAAAATGTGAGTTACAAACCTAAAAGCCAATAGTAAGCAATGGGCAGAATGCATTACTAGGTCAACTTTCTGAATGTCCCCAAGATGCCTCTAACAAACCAGACAGTTGCGCTGTCTGGTAGGCTGCAGCTTAAAAACATGGTAAAGAAATTCACAGACTACAATACCCATAGATCAATGTATAAAACTGCAAGTTTCAATAACACAAATAGCTCTCCACCAATCATAATGCGGGCAACCTTATAAACAATCATATGCTTGTGTAATCTTCCTCTTCTTTGCTGCCATGTCAAGTACCCCCTTAAGCTGGTACAGGTAATCTTTAAGCTTCCGTGAACCTTGTTATAGACGCCCTGCCTGGGCTAAAATAATTTGATTGCCTGACCCCCGTGTATAATCGTTGGATCTGCAACAGCTATTAAGCACAGATCTTATACTAAGGGGTTCTTAATATTGATTATTACTGATTATCCTGATTAACTGTACCCTGTAGCACTATATAGAAGTACTTACATTGTAATGACTGAAGCTAATGAACCCGGAGCACCGAGTTCGGAACATCTTCCTCTCTTTGCCTGTCAGAGCGTCTCCAACCAATCAGCAGTGAGGCGTTCTACATTTAAAGGCGGACTTTGCGGAACATGATTGATAGCGGCATTTGACAAAGGCATTCAAGCCGAAACGCGTCATGCCAGATCAGCGTTGCTTCAATAAAACGGGAGTTCCTGTGAACCTGTGTGGGCTTTATTCTTTCTGAAGGGTAAGGATTTTTGGATGTGATGTTTGGTGCGGCCGCTAGCACCAAAAAAGCCCCCATCTACAAAGCAGTTCGGCGATAACCGTGGCAAAATCTGGTTACCTCAACGTTCTTGGGAATACGCCGAACCGCCGCACACCGCAACATACCACATTTAAGTCTACCTGACTGTGACTACACGGCATTGTACACACTTACTCAGGAGTGTGCAATCCGGTGCCGGCTGGGGTAATGGCGGCTGGATGAAGGTCCAGGCAACTTGCGTCATCGCCACAACAACATCCAGGCTTGAAAGGTAAAGCTGCAGGCACCGCCCACTGGGGAAGTACTTACGTTGTAATGCCTGCAGCTAATGAACACGGAGCACCGAGTTCAGAACAACTTCCTCTCTTTGCCTGTCAGAGCGTCTCCAACCAATCAGCAGTGAGGCGTTCTACATTTAAAGGCGGACTTTGCGCAACATGGTTGATAGCGGCATTTGACAAAGGCATTCAAGCCGAAACGCGTCATGCCAGATCAGCGTTGCTTCAATAAAACGGGAGTTCCTGTGAACCTGTGTGGGCTTTATTCTTTCTGAAGGGGAAGGATTTTTGGATGTGATATATATATATATATATATATATATATATATTCACTGAAAAAACCATAGGTTTTAGGGGCGTTATAGTTAGAAATTAGCATTTAAAAAACCTTTGAAATTCACTGAAAAAACCATAGGTTTCAGGCACGTTATAGTTAGAAATTAGCATTTAAAAAACCTTTGAAATTCACTGAAAAAACCATAGGTTTCAGACACGTTATAGTTAGAAATTAGCATTTAAAAAAACCTTTGAAATTCACTGAAAAAACCATAGGTTTTAGGGACAGTTATAGTTAGTTGGACATTTCACTCGTACAAAACCCGTGAAATTCCCCCGTTATAGTTAGTTCAGCTAACTATAACTCTCGCCCTCGCAACGCACTGCTGATGACCTCACATATTACATCACTCATGACATGGTCAGTGACATCACTGATGACATCACTGATGACATCTCAAATGACATCACTGATGACATCATCCAGTGACTGTGTGTTTCTGTAAAGTTTAAATATTTTTAATATATATAGGGAAAGGCGTATTGAAGAATGAGTGGGTGTATAAGTGTCTGGATGGATGATTTAGTAGGTGCGTGACTAACTCTATAAGTGAGTGATTAAACGTATCTTACTGAATTCATGGGTTAGTGACTAAACTAGGTGAATGTCTGTATCCGTCTGTCTGTTGCTGTGTAAGTGGCTGCATGGGTTTGTGAATAGCTACATGAGTGTCTATATGAGTTATTGATTGGTTGTCTGAGTATCTGTATGGGTGCCTGAGTGTTTGTGTGGGTGGGGTGTGTGCGACTCTGTGCATAGATGTGTGAGTGGGTGATTCACTGGGTGGATGGTTTCAAGAGTGCATCTGTGATAGACTGTATGGGTGGGTAAGTGTGTGTAAGAGTGTGTTAGTGAGTGAATGTATGTCCCAGTGGTACATGTGTGAGTAACTACATATGTGAAAGGCAGTATATATGTGTGTTGGAGTATATAAATAGCTATAAGCAAGAGTGTGTGATTGTGAGAGTGTCTGTATGGATGAGTGTGTGCTTGTATCAGTGATTGTATAAGAGCGTAAGAATGTGCTAGTATTTGTATGAGTAAGTGAGCTGGTGTGTGTATAACTGTATAGGTGAGTAAATGGCAGTGTGTTTAATTATTTGCATGACTGACTAGGTGTGTGAGTACCTCTATGGATGAGTGGCGGTGTTTGAGTGTCTATATAGGAGTATGAGTGCATATGATAGTCCTGTACTGAGTGACCGTAAGTATGAGTGACTGTACGAGTGAGTGAGTGGATGTGTGTGTGTAGACCTAAGAATCAGTGAGTGGGTATGTAGTTATTGGTGTTGGAGTGTCTATGGTTTTGCGAACGGCAGTCTGTAATTTAGAGTGGGTGTATCAAAGGTTATATTAGGGTGTGAGGAGGTGCATCAGATTATCACGTGGATGATGTCATCATTGATGTCATTTGAGATGTCATCAGTGATGTCATCAGTGATGTCACTGACCATGTCATGAGTGATGTAATATGTGACGTCATCAGCAGTGCATTGCGGGGCGCGAGTTATAGTTAGCTGAACTAACTATAATGGGGGAATTTCACGGGTTTTGTACGAGTGAAATGTCCAACTAACTATAACTGTCCCTAAAACCTATGGTTTTTTCAGTGAATTTCAAAGGTTTTTTAAATGCTAATTTCTAACTATAACGTGTCTGAAACCTATGGTTTTTTCAGTGAATTTCAAAGGTTTTTTAAATGCTAATTTCTAACTATAACGCCCCTAAAACCTATGGTTTTTTCAGTGAATTTCAAAGGTTTTGTAAATGACAATTTTTAAATGTATTAATTGTTATATTTATTTTTTTGATACTGATTTACAACATTTTTTAAAACTATTTATTTTTAGATATTTTATTTTTTAAATTACATTGTAATTACATTATACATTACATTACAAAATATACTTTCTCAGAATGAATTACTTTAGTTTAAATACTTTGCAAATAGGCAATAGACTTTTAAGTACAGTAGTTACAGTTGTTGCAATGGGCAACACAATTTCAAACACAATGCAACATTGAGCTCAATGTGAATTTCTAGTTAAATGCAAATAGTTACTTTATGGATTACTTTTCTAACCACAGGACTGGATCCTAGATTCAGTCCTGGGACATCGCCTGTAAACAGTTGAGTAAAAGCGTTTTGGTTACAGTAGTGATTTTTAAGGGATATTATTGTATTTTAAAAGTTGACACAAAGAAACTTTTTCACATAGAATCACCAATGTTATCCTATGGGAGGAAATTCACTTAGCAGGTAAGTAGTGTTATCGTTACTTTTTCTTACTCAGTGGTGGATCCTGGATCCAGCACTGGTGCATCTCCTGTAAACAGTTGAAAGAATGCGTTTAAGTCATACAGGCGATTTTTAAGGAATATTTGTAATTTGTGAAAATCGACACTTTGAAACTTTTCTGCTGAAAACCAGACAATGGATTCCTATGGAAGGAAATACAAGTTACTGGTAAGTACGGTTAGAATTACTTTTCAGGGTCAGTGCTGGGCTAAAAGATGCAGCACTGGGTTCTCTCCTGATAACAGGTGAGTAAATCAGAATTCGTAGTTTGGCTGATTTTAGAGGACTATTATAAAGTTCCAAAACTCCACACTTAGAAGAATTTCCAAGTGAAACCAGTCAATGTTAGCCTATGGAAGGAAATTCAAGTTACTGTTAAGTACAGTTAGAATTACTTTTCAGGATCTGTACTGGGCTCAAAGATGCAGCACTGAGGTCTCTCCTGATAACAGGTGAGTAAATCGGAATTCGTAGTTCGGCTGATTTTAGAGGAATATTAGTATGTTTCAAAAATCGACACTTAGAAACTTTTTCAGCAAAAAGCAGGCAATGATATCCTATGGAAGAAAATTCAAGTTACTGGTAAGTACGGTTAAAATTACTTTTCAGGATTAGTACTGGGCTCAAAGATGCAGCACTGTGGTCTCTCCTGATAACAGGTGAGTAAATCGGAATTCGTAGTTCGGCTGATTTTAGAGGAATATTATAACGTTCCAAAACTCCACACTAAGAAGAATTTCCAAGTGAAACCAGTCAATGTTAGCCTATGGAAGTAAATTCAAGTTACTGGTAAGTACGGTTAGAATTACTTTTCAGGATCTGTACTGGGCTGAAAGATGCAGCACTGAGGTCTCTCCTGATAACAGGTGAGTAAATTGGAATTAGTAGTTCAGCTGATTTTAGAGGAATATTATAAAGTTCCAAAACTCAACACTTAGAAGAATTTCCAAGTGAAACCAGTCAATGTTAGCCTATGGAAGGAAATTCAAGTTACTGGTAAGTACGGTTAAAATTACTTTTTAGGATTAGTACTGGGCTCAAAGATGCAGCACTGAGGTCTCTCCTGATAACAGGTGAGTAAATTGGAATTCGTAGTTCGGCTGATTTTAGAGGAATATTTGTAAGTTTCAAAAATCGACACTTAGAAACTTTTTCAGCAAAAAGCAGGCAATGATATCCTATGGAAGGAAATTCAAGTTACTGGTAAGTACGGTTAAAATTACTTTTCAGGATTAGTACTGGGCTCAAAGATGCAGCACTGCGGTCTCTCCTGATAACAGGTGAGTAAATCGGAATTCGTAGTTCGGCTGATTTTAGAGGAATATTATAAAGTTCCAAAACTCCACACTTAGAAGAATTTCCAAGTGAAACCAGTCAATGTTAGCCTATGGAAGGAAATTCAAGTTACTGGTAAGTACGGTTAAAATTACTTTTCAGGATTAGTACTGGGCTCAAAGATGCAGCACTGAGGTCTCTCCTGATAACAGGTGAGTAAATTGGAATTCGTAGTTCTGCTGATTTTAGAGGAATATTATAAAGTTCCAAAACTCCACACTTAGAAGAATTTCCAAGTGAAACCAGTCAATGTTAGCCTATGGAAGGAAATTCAAGTTACTGGTAAGTACGGTTAAAATTACTTTTCAGGATTAGTACTGGGCTCAAAGATGCAGCACTGAGGTCTCTCCTGATAACAGGTGAGTAAATTGGAATTCGTAGTTCGGCTGATTTTAGAGGAATATTTGTAAGTTTCAAAAATCGACACTTAGAAACTTTTTCAGCAAAAAGCAGGCAATGATATCCTATGGAAGGAAATTCAAGTTACTGGTAAGTACGGTTAAAATTACTTTTCAGGATTAGTACTGGGCTCAAAGATGCAGCACGGTGGTCTCTCCTGATAACAGGTGAGTAAATTGGAATTCGTAGTTCGGCTGATTTTAGAGGAATATTATAAAGTTCCAAAACTCCACACTTAGAAGAATTTCCAAGTGAAACTAGTCAATGTTAGCCTATGGAAGGAAATTCAAGTTACTGGTAAGTACGGTTAGAATTACTTTTCAGGATCTGTACTGGGCTCAAAGATGCAGCACTGAGGTCTCTCCTGATAACAGGTGAGTAAATTGGAATTCGTAGTTCTGCTGATTTTAGAGGAATATTTGTAAGTTTCAAAAATCGACACTTAGAAACTTTTTCAGCAAAAAGCAGGCAATGATATCCTATGGAAGGAAATTCAAGTTACTGGTAAGTACGGTTAAAATTACTTTTCAGGATCAGTACTGGGCTCAAAGATGCAGCACTGAGGTGTCTCCTGATAACAGGTGAGTAAATCGGAATTCGTAGTTCGGCTGATTTTAGAGGAATATTATAAAGTTAAAAAAATCCACACTTAGAAGAATTTCCAAGTGAAACCAGTCAATGTTAGCCTATGGAAGGAAATTCAAGTTACTGGTAAGTACGGTTAGAATTACTTTTCAGGGTCAGTGCTGGGCTAAAAGATGCAGCACTGGGTTCTCTCCTGATAACAGGTGAGTAAATCGGAATTCGTAGTTCGGGTGATTTTAGAGGAATATTATAAAGTTCCAAAACTCCACACTTAGAAGAATTTCCAAGTGAAACCAGTCAATGTTAGCCTATGGAAGGAAATTCAAGTTACTGGTAAGTACGGTTAGAATTACTTTTCAGGATCAGTACTGGGCTCAAAGATGCAGCACTGAGGTCTCTCCTGATAACAGGTGAGTAAATCGGAATTCGTAGTTCTGCTGATTTTAGAGGAATATTTGTAAGTTTCAAAAATCGACACAAACTTTTTCAGCAAAAAGCAGGCAATGATATCCTATGGAAGGAAATTCAAGTTACTGGTAAGTACGGTTAAAATTACTTTTCAGGATCAGTACTGGGCTCAAAGATGTAGCACTGAGGTGTCTCCTGATAACAGGTGAGTAAATCGGAATTCGTAGTTCGGCTGATTTTAGAGGAATATTATAAAGTTCCAAAACTCCACACTTAGAAGAATTTCCAAGTGAAACCAGTCAATGTTAGCCTATGGAAGGAAATTCAAGTTACTGGTAAGTACGGTTAGAATTACTTTTCAGGATCTGTACTGGGCTCAAAGATGCAGCACTGAGGTCTCTCCTGATAACAGGTGAGTAAATTGGAATTCGTAGTTCTGCTGATTTTAGAGGAATATTTGTAAGTTTCAAAAATCGACACTTAGAAACTTTTTCAGCAAAAAGCAGGCAATGATATCCTATGGAAGGAAATTCAAGTTACTGGTAAGTACGGTTAAAATTACTTTTCAGGATCAGTACTGGGCTCAAAGATGCAGCACAGAGGTGTCTCCTGATAACAGGTGAGTAAATCGGAATTCGTAGTTCGGCTGATTTTAGAGGAATATTATAAAGTTCAAAAAATCCACACACAAGAATTTCCAAGTGAAACCAGTCAATGTTAGCCTATGGAAGGAAATTCAAGTTACTGGTAAGTACGGTTAGAATTACTTTTCAGGGTCAGTGCTGGGCTAAAAGATGCAACACTGGGTTCTCTCCTGATAACAGGTGAGTAAATCGGAATTCGTAGTTCGGGTGATTTTAGAGGAATATTATAAAGTTCCAAAACTCCACACTTAGAAGAATTTCCAAGTGAAACCAGTCAATGTTAGCCTATGGAAGGAAATTCAAGTTACTGGTAAGTACGGTTAAAATTACTTTTCAGGATCAGTACTGGGCTCAAAGATGCAGCACTGAGGTCTCTCCTGATAACAGGTGAGTAAATCGGAATTCGTAGTTCGGCTGATTTTAGAGGAATATTTGCACAATGGTGAAGGGAGGGGGCGGGGCCTGAGGTGACATGTGTGCAAACGCGCCCCGTGGCGCGTTTTAAGTTGGGGGATTAAGTCCCCTTGAATCATGAGGGTCCCTGGGGTCCATCTACCCACCCTGTACCTCCAGTATGCGCCAGGGAGCTGCGTTGCAGAGAGGTGTTCAGAGGCCACGCCCCTTTTTGCACCTCTCTGCAACGCAGCTCTGTGGTGCTTTCTGGACGTACCTGGTGGGCTAGTTGGCCCCCAGAGACCCTCAGGATTGAAGGGGATTTAATTCCCCATCTTAAAACGCGCTGCGGGGCCTGTTTGCACACGTCACCTGAAGCCCCGCCCCCTCCCTTCACCACTGTGCAAACGCGCCCCGTGGCGCGTTTTAAGTTGGGGGATTAAGTCCCCTTGAATCTTGAGGGTCCCTGGAGTCCAACTAGCCCACCATGTACCTCCAAAAAGCGCCACAGAGCTGCGTTGCTAAAGGTGTAAAAAGGGGCGTGGCCTCTGTACACCTCTCTGCAACGCAGCCCCCTGGCGCATACTGGAGGTTCCTGGTGGGCTAGTTGGCCCCCAGGGACCCCCAGTATTCAAGGGGAATTTGTTCCCCATCTGCAAACGTGCCAGGGGGCGCCAGGGGGTGCGTTTGCAGAGTGCTGGAAGGAGGGGGCGTGGCCTCCGGTGCGATGCCGGTCTTTTTTTAAATTATTTTTAGAAAGGGGGCTGTGTGGCCCCCCTTGTTTTTGTAATTTCTTGGCCCTGGGGACCCCATCCCCCAGGGCCTTCCCCCTAATATCTTCTTTTAAAAAAAAAAATTGGAAGGGGGCCGCGTGGCCCCCCTCCCCAGGCCTTTATCGGCCCCGGGGACCCCATCCCCCGGGGCATGGCCTTCTTTTTTTTTTTAAAATGTTATGGAGGGGGCTGTGTTGCCCCCTCCTTAGGCCACTTATGGCCCCGGGACCCCATCCCCGGGGCCGGCCTTTTTTTTTTTTTTTTTTTTTTTAAATGAACATTTGGGTAGGGGGCCGCGTGGCCCCCTCCCGAGCCACTACTAGCCCCGGGGACCCCATCCCCCGGGGCTGGCCCTCTCCGTTGGGGACCATGGGGGGTCCCCAATGCCCCCACGGTCCTGCCGGCTCCCCGCGTCCTACGGGAGCCGGCATTGCTTTTCCACATGGGGAGCTGCTAAGATGCAGCTCCCCGTGTGGAAAAGCAATCGGCTTTGGTTTTTGGAACAGAGAGCAGGTTTCCTGCTCTCTGTTCCAAAAACCAAAGCAGTTTGCTATGACAGGACGGGAGCCGCGAGGCTCCCGCCCTGCCATAGCAAACTACAGTGTCCCGGGGGTAGGCAACCTGGGACACTGCAGGAGCTGGCCCTGGGGGGGTGGTGGTCCCCAGGGCCATCAAGGGCTCCAGGAGGGGGGCTGCGCGGCCCCCCTCCCATCCAAATGCAAAGCCCCGGGGAGGTGGTGGTCCCCGGGTCACGGGGGTCCGTAACGGACCCCCATATTGAAATATTTAGTGCCCCGGGGAGGTGGCGGTCCCCGGGGCATGTGGGGGGGCACGAGCCCCCCCACACAGGTTAATTTATTTTTAAAAAAAGAAGCCCCGGGGGGTGGCGGTCCCCGGGGCTGCGGGAGGGCCCAGTGCCCTCCCGCACAATTTAAAATTCAAAGCTCCGGGGGGTGGTGGTCCCCGGGGCTTGGGGGGCCTTAGAGGCCCCCCAAACCATTTTTTATTAACGCCCCGCATGCCCCTGGGACTTGGCCCACTCGGGGGCCAAATAACAAAGAAACGCGGGAGCCCGCGCTTCATTTTTTTTTTATCGGCAGGATCCGCGCACCCAGCGCGTTTTTTGCCGATTTAAAAATAAAATAAAAAAATTGGGGCCCTGGGGGTCCTTATAGGACCCCCTGAGCAGGCCTAGGGGGTCAGGGTGTTTCTACCCTGCCCCCTTTTTGCGTTTTACGCAGTTGTTTTACTGCTTTCTTGTTCCTCGGTTCTACCGAGGAACAAGATGGCTGCCAACACTTCCTGGTTTGGAGTGTTGAGAGCCAATTAGCATGCAGCTCGTGATCGGGAGGGTGCGCGGATCCACCGCGGCCATAGATATTGAAACTTTTATTTTGGATTTTCTCAGCAACTACTGAACGGATTTACACCATTTTTAAAAAAGGGTGCTTTCTGAACCAAGCACTACCTTTTTGCCTAATTTGGCGTAATTCCGTTCAGCAGTTTTTGCTGTAGCCTTGCATAAAGTTTCCTATGGGAAATTGATTTTTTCAATCTTATTTTTTGAATTTCTCCGCAACTACTGAACGGATTTACACCATTTAAAAAAAAGGTCGCTTTCTGAACCAAGCGCTACCTTTTTGCAAACTTTGGTGTAATTCCGTTCAGCAGTTCGGAGCTGTAGCCGTGGCTAAAATTTCCTATGGGGATTAACATGGAGAAAACAAGTTTTGGGACCCCCTTTTTTCTCGGCCCCGCTTGATGAATCACCCCGAAACTTTCAAGACAGGAGCGGACCGGAGCGCCCCACTAGTTTTGAAAATTTTGCGATGATTCGTCAAACGACGCCAAACTTATTGGGAATAGAATGTTGCGGATTTCCTATGGATAATAGGTCCTAACTATAACTATCTACTGGCGACCGCCAGTAGATAATATATATATATATATATAAAACTTCAACCTCGGTGTGTGAGCACCGAAACGCCTTTCCCCTTCCTTCTTGCAACGGCGGTCCGCGGCGAGGGGGCGAGCCTCTTAATACAAAATTCCACGCTGAATTTGCCAACACAGCAGCCGTGGACACCAAAGCTTTCAGGAAAATTATTTTATTGGCAGATTCAAGACACCTCTCAGAGAGCTTTGGTGTCCACGGCTGCTGTGTTGGCAAATTCAGCGTGGATTTTTTTATATATATATATATATATATATATATATATGTATATTTTCACTGAAAAAAACAAAGGTTACAGGGACGTTATAGTTAGGCTCAGATTTCACTCGCTCAAAACCATTCAGCAGTTTTAGTTGCCTGAGCTAACAATAACTTATGCCCCTTCAAAGAACTGCTTATGACCTCACATATTACATCACTCATGACCTGGTCAGTAACATCACTCATGACATCACTGATGACATCATCCACAGAACCACAAACACACGCACTCACACCCCATACAGCCTCCAACACACCCACTCACACACCCACAGAACCAAGGGGGGTCCCAAAACGCTTTTTCCCCATGTAATGTCTATGGGGATTTTGCAAGTTTTAGACACGGCTACAGCCTGAATTGCTGAACGGAATTACATTAAATTTGGCAGAAAGATAGATCTTGGTCCACAGATTGTGCTTTTTGTGATTTGGAAATCATCTGTTTAGTAGTTTAGGTGTCTTTAAGGGAAGAAAAGTATAGATATCTAGGAATGTGGATCCTAGCGGATATGCGGGTACCTGCCGAGGATTTGCGGGTGTGCACAGGTACCCGCGGATCCCGGCAAAAAGCAAGTCCCTGATTGGCTGGCCGCAACCTAAAAGGAGATTTGCGGCTGCCATTTCATATTCTTTCTGGGCCCACGGGGAGAACACATAAATAAAAACACACATAAGGCGCCAGGATAGGGGAATCCTTTCCCCATAAGACACATGGAGGGGCCTCTGAGGGACCCCTCAAGGGCAAAAAATTGGCCAATTTTTTGGGGGGGCCGAACTGCAGATCCACGGATCCACCGTGGTGCAAAGTGCAAACCCCAGTTTAAATCTGCAATAAATCGGGGGTTTCAGACCCCAATGGAAAAAAACATCACCCACTCACACATCATACCCCTACCATGCACAGTCAAAGGCCATACGCAGTGTGGAGTTAAATGCATGCGGGGTGTTGGCCGTGGGGCCAACCCCCGTGGCAGTGGTTGTATTAAAGTACGGGAATTATATATTAATTTACACTAATAAAACCATAGAATTACACTGAAAAAAACAAAGAAACTATAACTCATGCCTTTAAGTAACTTTATGCCATGAGTTATAGTTTTTTAACATAAATATAACTATAAGAAGAACTATAACTGATGAATTTCTATGGTTTTGCTTGGGTAAAACGTGCACCTAACTATAATGTCCCCGTAACCTTTGATTTTTTTCAGTGAATGTATATATATGGGGTGGTGGGAGGAAATGGTAGTGAAAAACAAATATGCAGAGGTATGGTCAAAGAATGTAACCAAATGGGTCAGGTTCATAGACGATTTATTTGTGGTCTGACGAGGGGACAAGCAGAGTGCAGATGAATTCATAAAATGTTTGAACAACAACAATGTTAACATCTAACTCACATATTCCATCAGTGAGAGTACAATTTGTTTCCTGGATGTAGAAGTGTACGTTTCCAACAATATTTTGGAAACACGCTTACATCGCAAACCAACCTCCGGGAACACCATACTGCACTCAAGTAGTTTCCACCCGAAGCACACAATTCTTAGCATACCCTATCGGGAAATGCTAAGAATTCGTAGAATATGCAGTAACGAATCAGATCTAATCAGGGCGCAGAATGAGTGTAAATCTCGTTTCCTAGTAAGAGGGTACAAAGAAAAAATGATCAATGATGCTATAAGACAAACCAGAGCCAAAACACGGGAAGATTTACTCTTCAAACCATCAGCCAGCAAAACAAAACGAATGAACAGCCCAGCCACAGAAAGCAGCCCTCGCTTAATTCTCACATACAACAAGCAGAAGGACAGCCTGAGAAAAATAGTCAAAAATAATTGGCATTTAGTGCAAAATGACCCCATCATAGGGGATCAAATGCCAACCACTCCCCTGATAACATACAGGAAGAAACCAAGCACAGGAGACTATTTAGTTAGCAGCAGTCCAGAAGTCACAACAAGTACTAATTGGCTGGCTAACCGCAAAGGGTTTGTTCGCTGTGTGACATGTAGGGCTTGTAAATATGGGGAAAGTAAAACGTTGTTTTTAACAACTTTTAAAAACAAACCTACGGTCATAAATAAGTTTTTGACCTGTAAGTCCGAGTTCGCCGTATATGTGCTGGAGTGCTCTTGTGGACTGCAGTATGTGGGAAGCACAAAACTGCAGGTCCACAAGAGAATACTCCAGCACATGCGGGCCATCACTAACAAAGATACTACGTATCCGGTGGCCCGCCACTTTGAAGAGGTCCATTCTAGCAGTTTGGATCATTTAAAGTACTATGCAATAGATAGTGTCCCTCCACCAAGAAGAGGAGGAAACAGGGAGACTATTCTAAGGCGACTCGAAACAAAATACATTTTAGAACTAGATAGTAAGAGTCCGCATGGGCTCAACACGACGGAAGACTTACACACCTGGCTTTAACTGCAACAATGTTTTAATCTTAGATTGGTACGCAAATTGAACACACAGGAATACTTCTTTATCCATTATGGTTTTATTATGCTGAACCTCATCCCCCAGTTCGAATTCTCTTTTTAGCGTAGTTGTAAAACATGGGCTCATGTAACAACACGCAAATTATTTTGCACTGAAGCACTTTTACGGGTGGAGCCAAATGCACTAACATTTTTTTAAAACACATTTTGCACATAGAGGATATTCACTCAAAAATGAAATCAACTGTTTACGGGAAAAAGAAATGTTTACATACATTTGCTCATTTTGCACAAGTATTAATGAAATCATGATTATTTGATATATAGAAAGCACACCATTTTAAAATATGTATTTATACTATTTTTGTAACCAAATGCGTATTTTGCACATGGTTGATGATGTTTGACTTTTTTTAATCATGGTTTTTAAGCATTATGCATTTATCTGAACTGGGTTTATTTGGCAAAATGTACAGAATTTTAGAAGTACTAATTTGCACAATGTATTGACACAGGTATCAAAGATCAAATCTAATGCTTGCACATTTATGTAAACATATATGATCTAAACAGAGTAATAATTTGTAAACAGAGGTGAAACCTCAAAGTGTAGATGTGGAAAAAACACGGGTAGTCTGTTTTCCAGTTTCACTATGTTTGGAAGAAGAAAAAAAATGCACTCGTCACTTTAAAAATGGGGAGAAAAAAACGTAGTGTGTCATGTGATCAAGGACCTTGATGGTTCGAAACGCGTCATGGCAGC
Organism: Calotriton arnoldi; assembly: GCA_963921515.1. Lineage (NCBI taxonomy): Eukaryota > Metazoa > Chordata > Amphibia > Caudata > Salamandridae > Calotriton > Calotriton arnoldi. The sequence continues at coordinate 1,224,100 of CAWUFW010004637.1, forward strand.
TATGCACAGAAAAATAAACTAAGATTGCACTTATCAAGTGGAATTCGTGCCTTTTTTGGTTCTGAGCAGTGAAACGTTGGAAGAAAAGGAGTACGGAGGATATATATATATATATATATATATATATATATATATATTCACTTAAAAACCATAGGTTTCAGGCATGTTATAGTTAGAAATTAGCATTTAAAAAACCTTTGAAATTCACTGAAAAAACCATAGGTTTCAGGCACGTTATAGTTAGAAATTAACATTTAAAAAACCTTAGAAATTCACTGAAAAAACCATAGGTTTTAGGGAATGTTATAGTTAGTTGGACATTTCACTCGTACAAAACCAGAGAAATTCCCCCGTTATAGTTAGTTCAGCTAACTATAACTCGCGCCCCCGCAATGCAATGCATTGCTGATGACGTCACATATGACATCACTCATGACATGGTCAGTGACATCACTGATGACATCACTGATGACATCTCAAATGACATCACTGATGACATCACTGATGACATCATCTAGTAACTGTGTGTTTCTGTAAAGTTTAAATATGTTTAATATATATAGGGAAAGGCGTATTGAAGAATGAGTGGGTGTATAAGTGTCTGAATTGATGATTTAGTAGGTGTGTGACTGACTCTATAAGTGAGTGATTAAATGTATCTTACTGAATGCACGGGTTAGTGACTAAACTGTGTGACTGTCTGTATCCGTCTGTCTGTTGGTGTGTAAGCGGCTGCATGGGTTTGTGAATAGCTACATGAGTGTCTATATGGGTTATTGATTGGTTGTCTGAGTATCTGTATGGGTGCCTGAGTGTTTGTGTGGGTGGGGTGTGTGTGACTCTGTGCATAGATGTGTGAGTGGGTGATTCACTGGGTGCATGGTTTCAAGAGTGCATCTGTGATGGACTGTATGGGTGGGTGAGTGTGTGTATGGGTGTGTTAGTGAGTGAATGTATATCTCAGTGGTACATGTGTGAGTAACTACATATGTGAAAGGCAGTATATATGTGTGTTGGAGTATATAAATGGCTATAAGTGAGAGTGTGTGATTGTGAGAGTGGCTGTATGGATGAGTGTGTACTTGTATCAGTGATTGTATAAGAGCGTAAGAATGTGCTAGTATTTGTATGAGTAAGTGAGCTGGTGTGTGTATAGCTGTATAGGTGAGTAATGGCAGTGTGATTAATTATTTGCATGACTGACTAGGTGTGTGAGTACCTCTATGGATGAGTGGCGGTGTGTGAGTGTCTATGTAGGTGTATGAGTGCATATGATAGTCCTTTACTGAGTGACTGTAAGTATGAGTGACTGTACGGGTGAGTGAGTGGATGTGTGTGTAGACCTAAGAATCAGTGAGTGGGTATGTAGTTATTGGTGTTGGAGTGTCTATGGTTTTGAGAATGGCAGTCTGTAATTTAGAGTGGGTGTATCAAAGGTTATATTAGGGTGTGAGAAGATGCATCAAATTATCACATGGATGATGTCATCAGTGATGTCATTTGAGATGTCATCAGTGATGTCATCAGTGATGTCACTGACCATGTCATGAGTGATGTCATATGTGACGTCATCAGCAGTGCATTGCGGGCGCGAGTTATAGTTAGCTGAACTAACTATAACGGGGGAATTTCTCTGGTTTTGTACGAGTGAAATGTCCAACTAACTATAACATTCCCTAAAACCTATGGTTTTTTCAGTGAATTTCTAAGGTTTTTTAAATGCTAATTTCTAACTATAACGTGCCTGAAACCTATGGTTTTTTCAGTGAATTTCAAAGGTTTTTTAAATGCTAATTTCTAACTATAACATGCCTAAAACCTATGGTTTTTTAAGTGAATTTCAAAGGTTTTTTAAATGCTAGTTTCTAACTATGCCTACAGAGGTAGGACATGTGAAGAAAGAAGAAGAAAAGCGCAGAAAGAAGGAAGACAAATGCAGAAAGAGGCAACAGAAGTCCAGAAAGACGAAGAAAAGTGCAAGAAGAAGGAAGAGATGTGCAGAAAGAACCAACAGAGGAGTAGAAAGTACTCCTGTGCCCCCAACTTTTTGCTGATGGGTACTGGTGGTAACTGACTCTGTCTCTGGAGGTAAAAGACACTTAGAATACAGTGAAAACACCTACTTACACTAGGGAACACTACGCGTTGGGGTACCCCTGTGATTAGCATGACCTCCTCTGTATTTGCCATGAGTTAGTGCCTGGGTCATTGGATGAGTACATGGGTACTGACTGGATGATTAGAGTACTGCCAGGAGAGTGGATGGTGAATTTATAAGTGCTTGTGTTTTGGCGGAGTGATTGGATAAGTACATGGTGCTCGCTGGTTGATTGGAGGAGTGCATGGGTAGTGACAGGGCGATGGCTGGACTGCATCAGTAGTGCTCAGGATAAGTTGGAGGATTAATTCCCCTTGAATCCTGAGGGTCCCTATTTGATAAAAGCCCCCCTGGCGGTGGCGGTCCCCGGAGCTTGGGGGGGCCTTGGAGGCCCCCCCAAACATTAAAAAATCAAGCCCCGGGAGGTGGCGGTCTCCATGGGTGCGGGGGCCCCCGCGGACCCTGCATATATTTGTTGGCAATGCCCCCGGGACCTGGCCCACCCGGGGGTCTCAATTAAATGAAGCGCGGTATCCCCCGCTTCATTTGTTTTACATTTCGGCGGGATTCGCAACCCCAGCCCGAATTTCGCCAATTTATTTTAAAAAAATGCTTTTTTTGGCCCTGGGGGTCCTTGTGGGACCCCCTGGGCAGGCTTAGGGGGTCAGGGTGTTTCTACCCTGCCCCTTTTCCACCAGTTCTTCGTCGGTGAAAGCAGACACGGACCACGAGATAAGTGCAGTTTCTTTATTTCATTTCGTGTCGGCCATTACGCGTTTCGGTCCAGCCGGACCTTGATCACATGACAACGTTTGTATTTACTCTCCACCCATTTAAGGTGACTTGTGCATTACATCACTGGTGCCATGGAGGTAGGCATAGAAAACATACTTTTTAATTTTTAATTTTTTCCTTTTGAATTAACATGCCTAAATGCATTCGGTAAAAAACATGGACCACACTGATTAAAAACGGATAGTTGACCTTATCTTTCCCATACAAAGTTAAATATTTATGGCTTCTTACTGACAGCCTGTAATTTATAAATCTTCATGAAATATAAAAACAGTATTAAAAATAATAAAATACCATTTATAATAAATACATACATTTCATGACAATAATTTTGAATAAATATATAAATATATAAATATTCCTTTAAAATGTAAGGGAGGGAATTAGACCTAATTTTTAAAGAAATCGGTTTTGATTCAAAGCGTTCCAAAAATCTTTTTATATTTGCAGAAATGCAGCATTGTAACCGTGTTTGATGATAGTCTGGGTCCATTTGTTACGTATGTTTGCCCTGTTCTGGGCTCCCCCAGTTCTTCCCTACCAAAGCCTCCAATTAGTTTCATTAAAATGCTTGTGCTACCTAAAAAATAAAAAGTCCCGTCACCTACTTAACCACTACTTTTAAAAACATGTTTTTTATTTTTCCTCATTTTTCTGATAAAGTGCTTTGAGCGGTAATCTTTAAAAAACCATTATGTCCATGGTTTAGGTTGGTTGGGTGGCCTATACTTTGCCATAAGAAAGTTCATTTTTGAAATTTGCTTCCGGTCTCATTTGTGTTTAACATCCTGGATCTGTTAACCTATTAACACCAAGTGAGGTTAAATTCATTGGACAAATTCTAGTACTATTTTCGAATGGAATTAAAGCAGGACTGATTTTTTTACCATTAGAATTTATTGATTCCTCTCATCATTCAAGGGTACTTTATAGGCAAGTATAGAGGTCCTCCGTTGTGTTGAGTCCTCCCGGGGCTTTACTATCGAGATTCAGTATGTATCTAGTTTCCATCTTTCTTAGTTGTCCTTCCCTGTCTCCACCTCTTCTATTGATTGGAATATAATCAATCAGATAATATGAGAGGTTCTTTAGATTACTTTGATGCACATCCCTAAAATGCCTCGCAACTGGATAAGTCTGGTCGTAGTTATTTATTGCTCTTATGTGTTGCAATATTCTCTTATGGGCGGGCAGCTTAGTGCTGCCCACATATTTGAGGTTGCAAGAGCATTCCAACACATAAATAGCATATTCAGTTTTGCAATTCAGTGGTTTATCAATATTGAATTCTCTATCGCTAAATGCCGACTTATATGTCTTCTTGCTTACGCCATATTGGCAGGTCTTACAGTTTTTACATTTGACAAATCCATTTTGAAGCCACCATTTTCTTTGTTCTTTGACTTCCGAACTACTACTGACCAGGCTCTTACGCATAGATGGCGCTCTTTTATATGTTACCCTTAAATATGGTGATAAAGTATCCCCTATTACTGGATCACTTCTGACAATTTGCCAGTTTCGTTGCATTATTTTTTTGATCTCTTTTTGTTGGGCATTGTACGTTAAAATTAATCTGACTTCCGGTGTCTGAGGTTCCATAGCCACTTCACCCCTCCTTCCCGTTTGCAGTAACTGGGCTCTGTCTTTCTTATTAGCCTTAGTTATGGCTGCCTCTACGGTTCTCCTACTATATCCCCGTGCCAAAAATCGTTTTTTACTTTCTAGTTGTGCCGTCAGTAAATCAGTGGGGTTGCTGCACACCCTTTTTAGTTTTATCATTTCCCCATAGGGGATACTTTCAATTAAGTGTCTGGGATGGAAGCTAGTAGAGTGCAACACCGAATTTCCTGCTGTTTCTTTTCTGAAAATTCTAGTTTCCAGGTTATTATCTTTTATGTACAGTTCAACATCTAAAAAGTGAATATTGGTCTCACTGATTGAGGAAGTAAATTTTAAATTAATGTTATTAGTATTTATAGCTGCTACAAATTCATTGGCTTCCTCCACTGTTCCTTCCCATACAAAGAACAAATCATCTATGAAGCGATAAAATACCTTCACATTTTTATCCATGTAGCTTTTGTATATAATCTCGAGGACCAGCTTCTCCCACCAGCCCATGAACAAGCATGCATAGCTGGGAGAGAAGCTGGCCCCCATTGCTACCCCACGCATTTGTTGGTAATATGTTTTGTCAAATAAGAATACATTGTTATAAAGACAGAAACTAATCATATTCATCAACATCATACTGTGGGCTGACAATGTACCATCCTTGGGTCTTAAATAAAATTCCATAGCACGTAACCCATCCTTGTGATTGATACAAGTATATAATGACACCACGTCAAGGCTCATTAATAAATAATTTTCTTTCCACTCGAAATCTTTCAATTTTAATATGAAATCGCTTGTGTCTCTAATATAAGATGGTAGTTTTTTGACCAGATCTTGCAAAAAATAGTCCACATAGATTGATGCATTCTCTAGGAGGCTGTTCTGCGCCGATATGATCAGTCTCCCAGGTGGCTTTGTGGCACTTTTATGGATTTTCGGGATGAAATATATGTTGGGTACCTGGGGATGATCATTTCTGATGAATTTGTATTCATCCGTAGTCAGGAGTCCCGCACCTTTCCAAGCAACCAATTTGTTATAAAAATCATTGTAGATTTCCCTTACTACTGGGAAGTTGCTGATGTGATAACATTCCCTATTACTCAATTGAGACATGGCCTCCTCTACATAGTCTTTCTTGGTCCACAAAACCACATTCCCTCCTTTATCAGAGCCCCGCACAATGATATTATCATTTTTCTGAAGTTTAGAAATCAATCGGTGGTATTGCATATTTTTTACATTCTTTTTGTTCCTTTGGTTTTGCTTTTGCATTTTAAAATTTAATTTCTTTATTTCCTGTACCACATTCTCATTGAATATGTCTTTGCCGTCCCTCATCATGACGGGAGTGTAAGTCGATTTTTTCTTGAAGGGGGTTATATTTGTTTTCTCTACTGAAGTCAGGGGTTGATTTATTCTTTGGCTGTTAACTTCCCCATTTTCTTCTTGTAGTGCCACCAAGGTATCCAGAAGATTTTGCTCTACAGTGTTGACTTGTTCAAGCTCATTGGGATTATTCTCTTCATCTATATTTATGTTTGCTTTGGGTTGTTGTAACAATGCGTACTGCTTTTTTAATTTCAGTTTACGAATGAATTTGTATATGTCCATTCGAGTATTGGCATAATCAAAATTGGATTCCGGGCAGAATGACAGACCCAATGCTAAAATCTGTTTTTCTGCTTTATTTAAATTGATTTCTGTCAAATTTATTACTGTTCTTTCAATTTCCGCATCAGACATTATTTTTTGTTGTTCCACCAGCCCCTGCCCCGTCCCCGTTTCTTGTTGGGGGCAGGCCTTTCATTTTGCCTTTCTCCTCTGCCTTCGCCGGTAGTTTCGCCTTTTCCTGCTTGATTTCTTTGGGTCCTTGGGCGGAGTGTTAATCTCTGCTCCTCCGCTAAAAAATTCAGCTCCTCTGCTGCTGAAAGTTTCGGAACTATTCCTCTTGTGGATGCTTGAATTGGGTCGTTCTCTGCCTCGCTCTCCAAAGCAGAGCTTAAATCTGAAGTGGAAGTTTGAGGTTGTCTACCCTGGTATGTCGATATACTTGTTCCTTGTTCACTTTTGGATTTATTTTTGTTTATTTTCATTGTCTCATATTTTTTGGAGAAAGTGGAAATTCTTCCTGTCTCGTAATCCATTCGATCCCGGTGGAACTTGAACGCTTTGCGCTCCTTCACCTTTTCTTCTTCCTTGCGCACTCTGGCAGTCATCTCTTCTCTTAGTTTGATACTTTCATCACTTTTACCCATACTGTCAATCTCCTCATTCAATTCCTCTATTTTAGCCTGTAATGCCACTCTGTCAATTTCGGCATACTTTACCAGAATTTCAACTAAACGTCTTGAGGAATCCAGGTTGCATTGTGCCCAGTCCCTCATCATGTCTGGATTTGGCTGTTCATAACTGGGCTCCGTGAGGATTCTCAAACCTCTGGGGATCCTCCCCACGTCCAGGTATCTTTGTAGGGACTTATGCTCCCACCATTTTCCCTGCTCGGCGCGCATGAGTTTCTCCAGACTCCGCATTTTATCTTTGAGAGAGACATTAGTCGTATTCACTTTGGCATTAGGTTGGTTGAAATTCACACCCATGGGGGGATGTTACTAAACATTTCAGAGGCCGCCGCCTCCCGATCTCTAAGCGTTTCCGCCGACATTTTGGTCTGTGTGTTTAACTGAATTCTCTGCGGCGCTGATACGTGTGGGGATTTCAATAATATGCCTCCCCCACGCTCGCCGCTTGCACACCACTCTCCCCACGATGCTTCTGCCGATCCTACCTTTCTCGGGCAGTCTGCGTCCAAACGGGTCCTCCGACTCGGCGGGCACCGACTTCAACTCCGATTTCGGTACGTTCAAGCACTCCAATCCTTGGCCGTAGGGGGGCAGGCGATCCGTAATCCTTCCGGATTGAGATTGCTTCCGGTACACACTGGAAGAAGTAGCCTCTGTTTGGTCGTCGCCTCTATCTGAGTGGGGGTCCGTGTTGGGCTGGTCGAAGCCTCACCAGCCTAAATATCCGAGCCAAACTGCCTTTTCCCCACCAGTTCTTCGTCGGTGAAAGCAGACACGGACCACGAGATAAGTGCAGTTTCTTTATTTCATTTCGTGTCGGCCATTACGCGTTTCGGTCCAGCCGGACCTTGATCACATGACAACGCTTGTATTTACTCTCCACCCATTTAAAGTGACTTGTGCATTACGTCATTGGTGCAATGGAGGTAGGCATAGAAAACATACTTTTTAATTTTTAATTTTTTCCTTTTGAATTAACATGCCTAAATGCATTCGGTAAAAAACATGGACCACACTGATTAAAAACGCACATACACACACACACTTATATATATATATATATATATATATATATATATATATATTCACTGAAAAGAACAAAGGATACAGCTCGCACTTCTTTTTAAAAGAAAAAGTTCATCGGGAGCCGCAGCTCCAGCGCCGCCCAAAATAAAATAATAACATTTTTTGCCCTAGAGGGATTTTCCTGAGACTCCCCCCAAGAGGCCTAGGGGGTCAGGGTCCCAAAATGGCTGCCAACACTTCCTGGTTTGAAATGTTGGCAGCCAATTAGCACAAGATTGGGAGGGTTCTCTGAGCCTTCCCATCACTATATATACAAATTTGAATTTCTTTCAATAAATCCAATAGTGCATGTAAAATGTTGATGGAATAAAAGTACAGTATCCCTTTATCTTTAGAATGGATCCATCAGATGAGATCACAAGCCTAGCAATAAGAACAACAGTTTATGGTAAGTAGTACTTTGTTAAAACCATGTGACAAGTAAGTAGAGACCTGGATAAGAAATAACATTAAAAGGAGGCTCCGACAAGATAAAAAAAACTTTAAAAGTACATAAAGTGCAGGTGCATAACGTGCAAAGATACAATATTACATGTGTGTTTATATATATAATATAAACACAGCTTCCGATTTTTGGTCGAAGAGCTCGATCGTTATGAAACAGCAAAGCCATCAAATATAAGCAACATTTTGTAGTAGTGTGTATTAATACAGCGTATTGTATTTATCATAGTTCACATAAAAAGGAACCCTTAAAACACATTTTGCACATAGAGGATTTTCACTCAAAAATGAAATCAACTGTTTACGGGAAAAAGAAATGTTTACATACATTTGCTTATTTTGCACAAGTATTAATGAAATGTTTTGCGAATGCCCCATGAACAGGTTTCTAATAATTTAGACGTGATTCCTGATTCTATTAATGCAGAGAATGTCAAGTAGAACTATTGGTTAACTGAATTGGAATATGATCTGGCGGTGTACTTTGATCGTTTTTTAGTACCTGCCTCTGATGAACCACATTTTCCCCAGGAATTTGGCCACTGCACAGACTACTAATGGCCTTGTGTCTGTCCTAAGATTGCGCAGTGCTTCTTGATGACATCGGGTTCCCATCTGTCTACAGGCAGGGGCTAGCCATTTAAGTCTTGGGGATTTGTATGATGGACAAGCGAAGAGGATGTGTTTGGTCGTCTCTTCAGTCTCAGAGCAGCACAGACAGTAACGTAAGGAGGCCGAAGAGCCCCTATTCCATAATGCTGTGAACGTTTTCAAAGGGAGGCAACCAAATCTAAATTGGATGTATAACTTTCTATCTTGTGGGGTGGTAATGAACTCCATATACTGCTCAAACACATTAAGCAACTTAAATTCCATGAATTCTATCATGAGGCGGCCTCCTAGTGTGTGTGTGACGGCTCTCTGTGCCACCCAATTCCAATAGTGAGTCTTGACATACTCTCTGCTAGGCAGTGAGCTGGTATCTGTTATGTCCCACAAATTCCCCAAACCTATTGCAGAAAGCAGTGTCTGGATGTTATTAAACCAGCCAATTTTTTTGAAGAGATCAAGCATGAGGACTTCTCCAAGGGGCGATTGCATAGTGGATAAGCTCGGGTGTTTGTTTTAGGCGAAGCCAAAAAAGAAGTGGGCGAAGCCTCGCCTTATCTACTATTGTAGTTCTACCCATATCTAGCCTTAATGGGAGAAGCAGAGTGCTCTGGGGAAGTGAGCTAAGTGATCCTAAAAATGTGTTTTCTGTACGAAGAAGGCCCTCCAAATTATCAAACCCCCAGATATCAGCCCCATACAAAGCTGAGCCTACCACCTTCTGATCATATATCTGAAGCGGGGCTGCGATCGGTCTAGTTTGTGAAGCCCTGTGTTCTATAATCAGAGCCCTGGTAGTTTTCCTCTGCTGGAGGATTCGCTTCGAGATGTGTTGTTTCCATGCTATTTTCTCAGTGAGGGTTACACCGAGATAATCGAAGGTATCCACTCTTTCCAGTGGAATCCCACCCAGCAGCAATTTGCCTCTGAATGATTTGTGGGGATTCATTAGCAAGAGCTTTGTCTTTGAGGTGTTGACTTCCAATCCTCTCATTCCACAGAAAGACATAAAGGGGTCGAGTAACAGTTGGAGGCCACTGGGGGATTTAGAGACTAATAGCGTATCGTCCGCAAACAGTAAAGTTGTTATTTTTACACTTCCCAATGAGGGAGCGTCTGTGTGGACTTCCGCTAGATGTTTGACCACTCCATTTATGAAAAGCGAGAATAAGGTGGGGGCTGGAACACAGCCCTGCCTTACCCCTCTTACGACCTTAATTGGGTCTGACAATTGCTCTTGATCCCCCATCGAACTCTTGCATAGTTTCCCTCATGCAAACGTACTAAAAGTGCCAAGATGTCCTGTGGGAGCCCCAGATCTTGTAGAACATGCCAGAGTGTCGGCCTGGGGATAAGGTCAAAGGCTGACTTTAGATCGATAAAGGCAGTGTAGAGACTGCCCTGCTCTATTGTCACTGTCTTCCAGGCCAGTAAGTTGAAATGAAAGACTTGGTCGATGGTGCTTTTTGGAAGGGGGATAGTATGTTGTTCTCCTCCATCCATTCGGTAATTTTGGTAGGAAGGGCACGGGAGAAGACATTCTGCGCACCATCTATTAAGCTAATCGGCCTATAATTGGAAGGCAGCAAGCGATCCCCCTTCTTAAAGACAGGAATAACCTCCGCTCCTTTCCATGATGGAGGTATTGGGGCCCCAGCGGCAATTCCGTTTGCTAATGTCCGGATGTAGTTGGACCAATTAGGAATGTTCATTGAAAAGACATCTCCGGGTACTCCGTCTGGACCCGAGGCTTTGTTTAAACTATGGAGTTGATGCTTTGGGTGATATCAGCTGAGAAGAATAGGTCACTGTCTGGCTGCATACTGATGTAGTCCTTGGAGGGGCCTTCGGTGTCCGTCGCACCTATTCCTGAGTAACCTGCGGAGAAGTGATCAAACCAAGCAGCCTCTGTGATATTGTTTGTCGGTGGTCTGGGTCTTTCAGTGTCTCCCCTGGTAAAGAGCAACCAGAACTGCTGGGAATCTTTCCTTTGACAGGCGTCACAAATCTGTAGCCAACGATTCTCAGCCCACTTCTTTTTTGCTTCCGTCTGCGCTTTCTTATAGGATCTCCTAGCTAATCTTATGTCTGCTACTTTCTTGGCTTTGATCGCAGCTGCCAAATGTAACCGTAGTTCCTTGCACTTTTGGTTGAATCAGGAATGTTGTGAATTAATTGATGGCTTCTTGCGATGAGATCTCGGCAGGTTAAAATGAGAAGCTAGCTGCGTGAAGAAGGACGTGTGAATGTCCGTGACCATTGCAAGCTCATCATGCTGCTCGAATCTGTTATGGAGCTTGTTGATGTTTTCTAAGAGAGTTTGCTTTATGGCTTCGATCTTATTGGTATCCATTGCTACACGCGCCCATTTTAGGCGTCTGTTATCATTCGTGGAGCATAGTTCCTTGGACGTAAGCATTGCGCCAAAACTGCTATTATTCTTAATCCAAGGTGAGGTCATGACAAGCTCGAGTGGGTTGTGGTCGCTGTCTGTTGTTTTCCCGACCATCATGTCCAACACTTCCGGCCACAGCCTCACGTCTATCAATACATAGTCTATTCGGCTCGTGTTAGCAGTTCTATTAAAGGGCGTTATACTAGTTTTTAAAATTTCGTGAGGATTCATCAAATGACACCAAAGTTATTGGCAAATGAAAAAATGCTCTTCCTATGGAAACTAGGACTTAACTATAACTACCTACTGGCAACTGTCAGTAGGTAATTACATATATATATATATATATATATTCACTGAAAAAACCACAGATTTCAGGGACGTTATAGTTAGTTGGACATTTCACTCGTACAAAACCAGAGAAATTCGGCTGTTATAGTTAGTTGAGCTAAGTATAACTCGCGCCCCCGCAATGCACTGTGATGACATCACATATTACATCACTCATGACATGGTCAGTGACATCACTGATGAAATCACTGATGACATCTCAAATGACATCACTGATGACATCATCCAGTGACTGTGTGTTTCTGTAAAGTTTAAATATGTTTTATATATATATAGGCCAAGGTGTATTGAAGAATGAGTGGGTGTATGACTGTCTGAATGGATGATTTAGTAGGTGCGTGACTGACTGTATAAGTGAGTGATTAAACGTGTCTTACTGAATGCATGGGTTAGTGACTAAACTGTGTGAATGTCTGTATCAGTCTGTCTGTTGGTGTGTAAGCGGTTGCATGGGTTGGTGAGTAGCTACATGAGTGTTTATATGGGTTATTGATTGCTTGTCTGAGTATCTGTATGGGTGCCTGAGTATCTGTGTGGGTGGGTGGGGTGTGTGTGACTCACTGCATGGATGTGTGAGTGGATGATTCACTGGGTGTATGGGTTCAAGAGTGCGTCTGTGAGGGGCTGTATGGGTGGGTGAGTGTGTGTATGGCTGTGTTGGTGAGTGAATGGATGTCTCAGTGGTACATGTGTGAGTAACTACATATGTGAAAGGCAGTATATGTGAGTGTTGGAGTATATAAATGACTATATGTGAGAGTGAGTGATTGTGAGAGTGGCTGTTTGGATGAGTGTGTGCTTGTGTCAGTGATTGTATAAGAGAGTAAGTATGTGTTAGTATCTGTGTGAATGTGTGAGGTGGTGTGTGTATAACTGTATAGGTGAGTAAATGGGAGTGTGATTGATTCTTTGCATGACTAACTAGCTGTGTAAGTAACTCTATGGGTGAGTGGCGGTGAGTGAGTGTCTGTATAGGTGTATGAGTGCATATGATAGTGGCTGTATTGATGAGTGACTGCATGTATGAGTGACTGTATGGGTGAGTGAGTGGATGTGTGTGTAGACCTAGGAATCAGTGAGTGGGTATGTAGTAACTGGTATTGGTGTGTCTATGGTTTCGAGAATGGCAGTCTGTATTTTAGAGTGGGTGTATCAAAGGTTATATTAGGCTGTGAGGAGGTGCATCAGAGGATCTCGTGGATGATGTCATCAGTGATGTCATTTGAGATGTCATCAGTGATGTCACTGACCATGTCATGAGTGATGTAATATGTGATGTCATGAGCAGTGAATTGCGGGGGCGCGAGTTATACTTAGCTCAACTAACTAACGGCCGAATTTCTCTGGTTTTGTACGAGTGAAATGTCCAACTAACTATAACGCCCCTGAAACCTATGGTTTTTTCAGTGAATTTCTAAGGTTTTTTAAATGCTAATTTCTAACTATAACATGCCTGAAACCTATGGTTTTTTCAGTGAATTTCTAAGGTTTTTTAAATGCTAATTTCTAACTATAACGTGCCTGAAACCTATGGTTTTTTCAGTGAATATATATATATTTATTATACTATGTATACATGTGAAAATGTCTCGGTCCCCTGTTTGCCTCGGTGGCACGGAAAAAATGGGTGGAACTGACGTCAGCACGCCGACGAGGTCCTCTTATGGCTCCGATGACGTCATACGGTGTCGCGAGCGGAGCCGTGCTCGTTGACGTGGGAGATCTAGGAAAGAATTTCCGTGGAATGCTGTTGCAGGGGATATTCACCTAAGTGTTCAGGCTAGTCCTTTGGGAGCAACTGTTTATGTTGCCACTCCAGAAACCGAAACCAGTGATCCGAGGGCAGAGGCCCTGCAGATGGCACACGAGGTGGGGTGCCCAGTCGTGTGCACCAGCGGGGCAGCGAAGTGACAAGCACAACAACCCACAAATAAGGTAACAAGGGCACTGAATAACACAGGATCTTTTCTTTGTATCTGGCAGGAACAACGAAGTTAAAATGCCCTAGTACCAAAATGTAGAATTAGTGCTACAACGGTCTTCAAGAGGACCTGCGATGCCGCTTCTGCCTCCCGTACCCTGGAGGCGGCACATGGGTCACGCGGTACGGTCATACTGCGGTGGGACGCACACTCGTTGACCTCTCATGGCACTGCTCCACACTTCAGGGAGGACGCTTTCCATTAGCTATGTTTTCTGATGACATGTCGTGCCGGCCCCGTCCAACAACAGAACTCCTTTAGATCAAACAGACTCTTCCACTCTCTCACCGGAAGTGAAACCAGGCCACGCGGACACTTTCACAATACAACAGCCGGGAATGCACTTTTCGGTAAAAAAACCACATTCCTTCCTCCTAATTAATCAAATAAACGTCTCACTGAAGAACAGGGGCCAGCTTCGATCGGTAAACAGCCGTTACAACGACTTTTTTACTTTGTGATACCATTACAGCGCATGCATTACCACGCATGCGTTGTACATCACGAAGTCATTACTATGCATTTTTTAGAACGCATGGTCATTTACCACGCATGCCTTTACAACGAATTTTGTTGTAAAGGTATGTATGGTAAATGACCATGCGTTCTAAAAACATGTAGACGATCCATGTCGTTGTAAGGAAACAGAGGCGGTTCCGTTTCCTCACAACGACGTGCACGCCCTCAGAGATGACGTGAAGCAGGAACCACGAGGAGAGAGGAACCATGAGGAGAGAGAGGTAAGGGGGATTGGGCATGGGGTGGGGTTTCTTTTCTAGGGTTTAGGGTAGTGCAGTGGTGTTTGGGTGGTGTAGGGGGTGGTGCTGGGGGTAGTGTTTTAGGGTTTAGGGTAGTGCAGTGGTGTTTGGGTAGTGTAGGGGGTCGTGCTGGGGGTAGTGTTTTAGGGTTTAGGGTAGTGCAGTAGTGTAGGAGGTCGTGCTGGGGGTAGTGTTTTAGGGTTTAGGGTAGTGCAGTGGTGTATGGGTAGTGTAGGGGGTCGTGCTGGGGTAGTGTTTTAGGATTTAGGGTAGTGCAGTGGTGTTTGAGTAGTGTAGGGGGTCATGCTGGTGGTAGTGTTTTAGGGTTTAGGGTAGTGCAGTGGTGTTTGTGTAGTGTAGGGGGTCATGCTGGGGGTAGTGTTTTATGGTTTAGGGTAGTGCAGTGGTGTTTGGGTAGTGTAGGGGTTGTGCTGGGGGTAGTGTTTTAGGGTTTATGTTAGTGCAGTGGTGTTTGGGTAGTGTAGGGGGTAGTGCTGGGGTAGTGTTTTAGGGCTTAGGGCAGTGCAGTGGTGTTTGTGTAGTGAAGGGGGTCATGCTGTGGGTAGTGTTTTAGGGTTTAGGGTAGTGCAGTTGTGTTTGTATAGTGTAGGGGGTCGTGTTTTAGGGTATAGGGTAGTGCAGTGGTGTTTGGGTAGTGTAGGGGGTCATGCTGGGGTTAGTGTTTTAGGGTTTAGGGTAGTGCAGTGGTGTTTGTGTAGTGTGGGAGGTCATGCTGGGGGTATATTTAGGGTTTAGTGTAGTGCAGTGGTGTTTGGGTAGTGTAGGGAGTCGTGCTGGGGGTAGTGTTTTAGGGTTTATGGTAGTGCAGTGGTGTTTGGGTAGTGTAGGGAGTCGTGCTGGTGGTAGTGTTTTAGGGTTTAGGGTAGGGCAGTTATGTTTGGGTAGTGTAGGGTGTCGTGCTGGGGGTAGTGTTTTAGGGTTTAGGGTAGTGCAGTGGTGTTTGGGTAGTGGAGGGGGTAGTGTTTTAGGGTTTAGGGTAGTGCGCCCAACCAGCCACAATATCCGTGGACAAAGGGGATCCTGACTCTTTGGAACGCTCCGTCAATTGAATAATTTGGGTCAAGGGCCCTACCACGTCCAAGACCTATCAATTCCTTTCTTGGGATCCCTCATATACTTGGAGAAAAAGGTACATAGTTTCTCATCAATTTCAGGCGTGTGTGCCACCTTCCCCTTCAGTGAGGGCCTGGGGCATTCTCCCCTCATCCTATTCCTGACCTCCCTTTCAAGGGGTTGATGGATTTTCCCCACCACATACTCTGCCACTTTGGCGTCAGGTGCCCACTCTGCCGACCTAGGATGGTAAATTTGGGTAGGTTCGAACATGTCCGAGTGGACCCCGTCCCCAACCGGGGACTGAGAGGAGTGGGACTCTGGACACCAGGGACGCCCCGAGTCCTTATCCTCATCGGAGGAGAAATCGTCCTCCGATACACCCTCTCCCTCTAAGGGAAACCCGCCGTCGGGGTCTACAATAGTGGTGACAGTGTCGCAATTTTCTCCGGGCCCATCCTCCTCCCGGCAGGGTGCATGTTTTAGCGTTCGCGCACTCTTGAGGAAGGTTTCCGTAAGTTTATCAAATCCTTCCAAGTGCCCCGCGTTATGCTTAACGGCCCTTTTATTCCCCATCTGGGAGCTATTTGGACCCGCCACCACCAGATCTGGGTCACTGAACACCCCAGGGATGCTTTTTGCCAGCTTATCAATCTGATCCCTAAGAGGAGCCAGCGCCCTAGAAATAGCCAGAGAGAGGGCTTGGTCCACTGCTGGAGGGAGAAGTTGGGGGGCCATTCCTCCTCCACTTCCTGGTAGGAGGAGTAAAAATGGTCTTCTGGAGAAGACATGATAGCAGAGGGTGTGAGCACAGAACAAATGCCCTTAAAATCCTTAAGACAGCCCCCTCGCCGGTGCTCCAACAGCTAGGCTTTCCCCGAAGCTGTTATAAGAATAGACTGAGGCGCAATACCACTACTGGTCACTAACGTGGCGGGAAATCACCACGTAGCGGTGTCAAAATTAGGCAAAGGTTGGTCGGGAATCAAGCGGACACTAAAGGAGTGACCGGATTCCCAAACGCACGTAAAGACCAGCGGGAGTGCTCGACGGAGCTGCCTCGCTCGGACCAGACGTGCCTGACAGGATCTCACCGCGTGCAGAGCACACAGCGGGAGAAACTGCGAGGGGGAGAACGAGCTCGGGCAAGAGCCTGCTGCGCAGGGAATATGAAACAATACCGAGGCAATAATGCTAATAACGTGCACAAGAAACCGCTATACAAACAGCAACAACATCAGATTAAGCCAAGAATGTAAGGAATGCACTTAACTGACGAGCAGTGAAGAAAGAGGAAGCGGAAGGGACGTCACAATATTATATACGATGGACTGTGATATGATTGGACGATAGTTGCCTTGGAGACTACCCCCTAATGGTTCATGGGTTGTGTAGTCTTTTGTTTAATGATTGTTGTGTTACGTTTTCTTTGAACTGCTATGCAAATAAAGTGAGGAAAGATATACATAATCCTCACCTCCGTCCTGCCATAGAATTCATTAAACTTTATTTGATCTGATTTAGAAACATAGATCATAAAAGTGTACATAAAAACAGTAAATCCTCTTTCCTAATACAATACAGTGAGAATTAATTAAAACCAGTAGGTAAAAACGGGTGTTACAAAGCCCGGTTCAGAGCAACTTCAGGTTAACAAAATCGTAAAGTTCAATGTTTCGCAAGATCAATCTCATGTACTTCGTACAAAATACGCAATAAGGGGTCCAAGTAAGATGTAACGCTCCAATACCTGACCAGTTTGCACTAAGTAAAACTGCAGAAAAACTAAAAATAAAAAGTGTTTTGCACACTTCTGTCATTGGGCTATATGTGGGCTACATCTGGGTGATATTTGTGCTACATTGGGGCTCTTTTTTCTCTGGTGGCCATCTTGGGAGACTTATTTGTTATGAAGTTTCCTAATTTTGTCATTTACTGCAGTCTCCTCAGTAGGAAATGCTTTCAGTTTTTTACTTTGATTCCATCAAGAAGGCATTCAGATGTGTCACATATTTGCCATACATTCAGAATGTTAGCACTCTAGTTGTTCATTAGATCACTGTAGTAAAGCTACTGCTCACCAGGGAGTTAACTGGAAGTCTACTGCTGGTATTGAAAGTGATTGTTTCAGTCTGCATGTCAGAATTTTCTAATGAAATAGAAGAGGATTTAAGATCTCACTTAAAACATGCCCTAAATTTTCTTTCTGCAGCACTAACCATAATTTCTATGGTAAAATGAACCCCCTCATTTTGTTCCTTTTTAAATTAAATGTTTTAAGTGTTACCAGTTTATTCCAATCAAGATGGCTTCAGGTGTGCCATACCTTTGTCATAAGTAAGACTGTTAGCGCTCTAGTTGTTCTTTAGAACACTCTGGGAAGCTGCAGTAGAACACAAAGGCATCAACTGACAGGCTGCTCCTGTTGAAATATAACAGGAAGATATTTGAGATCTCACTTAAAACATGTCCTAATTTTTCTTTCTACAGCACTAACCATAATTTCTATGACAAAATGAACCCCCTCATTTTGTTCCTTTTTAAATTAAATGTTTTAAGAGTTACCAGTTTATTCCAATCAAGATGGCTTCAGGTGTGCCATAATTTTGTCATAAGTAAGGCTGTTAGCGCTCTAGTTGTTCTTTAGAACACTCTGGGAAGCTGCAGTAGAACACAAAGGCATCAACTGACAGGCTGCTCCTGTTGAAATATAACAGGAAGATATTTGAGATCACACTTGAAACATGCCCTAATTTTTCTTTCTACAACACTAACCATAATTTCTATGACAAAATGAACCCCATCATTTTGTTCCTTTTTAAATTAAATGTTTTAAGTGTTACCAGTTTATTCCAATCAAGATGGCTTCAGGTGTGCCATACTTTTGTCATAAGTAAGGCTGTTAGCACTCTAGTTGTTCTTTAGGACACTCTGGGAAGCTGCAGTAGAACACAAAGGCATCAACTGACAGGCTGCTCCTGTTGAAATATAACAGGAAGATATTTGAGATCTCACTTAAAACATGTCCTAATTTTTCTTTCCACAGCACTAACCATAATTTCTATGGCAAAATGAACCCCATCATTTTGTTCCTTTTTAAATTAAATGTTTTAAGTGTTATCAGTTTATTCCAATCAAGATGGCTTCAGGTGTGCCATACTTTTGTCATAAGTAAGGCTGTTAGCACTCTAGTTGTTCTTTAGAACACTCTGGGAAGCTGCAGTAGAACACAAAGGAATCAACTGACAGTCTCTGCCCTTGTTGGATGTACATGTTTTACTGAGAATGTCAGACTTCATTCTCACATGACTGAGAAAGATAATGTGAATTTACAGAAAATATGCTCTCATTTTAGCTTCTGGAGCACCTTCCAAAACTGTATGGGACAAGCATGTGAAAATAGTTTTCTCTCAAACATGATTCATGATATCCCAGCAGAAGGTTTTTCACAGGGTAAAATCACCTTAGAACACACCACAATTCCTGAAATTAGTATGGTACCATCAACAAATGAATTCTAATGTAACTAAAGTCTGTTATCACCCTTCATAGTTCTCCTTTTGGTAACCCTCAAAATCTTCAATTCACTACAATGCATTTCAATGGGGTACTATCATTTATATTGGTCCCAAGATGGCTGCCAGCAATTCCAGGATGAAGTGCTGACAGCCAATCAGATCTCACAATGACATGTGTGGTTAGGCTCCGCCCAGATATATATGTGTTTTCTTTTTCAAATTTCTCAGGAACTACTGAACAGATTTACACCATTTAACCAAAGGCACGACTCTGAACCAAGGGCTACCTTTTTGCCAAATTTGGTGTAATTCCGTTCAGCAGTTCGGGCTGTAGCTGCGACTAAAGATTCCTATGGAAAATTGCATGGGGAAAACACGTTTTGGGACCCCCCTTTTTTCTCGGCCCCCACTTGATGAATCACCCCGAGACTTTCAGGATAGGAGCGGACCGGAGCGCCCCACGAGTTTTGAAAATTTCGCAAAGATTCATCAACCGGCGCCAAAGTTAGTGGAAATAGAATGTTGTGAATTTCCTATGGAAAATAGGTCCTAACTATAACTACCTACTGGCGACCGCCAGGAGGTAATATATATGCATATATATATACATATATGCATATATATATACATATATGTATATATATATATATATATATATATATATATATGTATATATATATATATATATATATATATATATATATATATATATATATATATATATATATATATATATATATATATAATCTACTGGCGGTCGCCAGTAGATAGTTATAGTTACAACCTATTATCCATAGGAAATCCGCGACATTCTATTTGAAATAACGTTGGCGCCGGTTGACTGAATCTTCGTGAAAGTTTCCAACTTGTTGGAGCGCTCCGCTCCGCTCCTACCCTGAAAGTCTCGGGTGATACGTGAAGCGGGGGCTGAGAAAAAGGGGGTCCCAAAACGCGTTTTCCCATTCATTTTTCCATAGGAACCTTTAGTCGCAGCTACAGCCCGAACTGCTGAACGGAATTACACCAAATTTGGCAAAGAGGTAGCCCTTGGTTCAGACTGGTGCCTTTTGCTTAAATGGTGTAAATCCGTTCAGTAGTTCCTGAGAAAATCAAAAGTAAAAGTACATATATATCTATGGGCGCGTCGGATACGCGTACCCTCAGCGCACCCTGCGCGCACCGTCCCGATCACGAGCTGCATGCTAATTGGCTGTCAGCTGGATGTCAACATTCCGATTCAGGAAGTGTTGGCAGCCATTTTGTCCCTCGGTAGAACCGAGGGACAGAAACAAGTGCGCAAAACGCACAAAGGGGGCAGGGTAGAAACACCCTAACCCCCTAGGCCTGCTCAGGGGTCCCACAAGGACCCCTGGGCAAAAAGCATTTTTTTTTTTAAATCGGCAGGATGCGATCAGGGTGCGCGAATCCTGCCGAAAAAAATCGAAGCGCGGTCTCCGCGCTCGATGTTAATTGGCCTCCGGGTGGCCCAAGTCCCGGGGGCATGGTGGGGGGGATAATTTAATGTGTGGGGGCCTCAAAGGGCCCCCAAGCCCCGGGGACCGCCACCCCCGGGGCTTTTTAAAAATGGTGCGGGAGGGCTCTGAGCCCTCCCGCAGCCCCGGGGACCACCACCTCCCCGGGGCTTTTTTATGAAAAATAAAACCAGTGTGGGGGGCTCCAGCCCCCCACACGCCCGGGGACCGCCACCTCCCGGGGCACTAAACATTTTAATATGGGGGTCCGTTACGGACCCCCAGAGCCCCGGGGACCACCACCTCCCCGGGGCTGTGTACTGAATGGGAGGGGGCCGCGCGGCCCCCTCCTGGAGCCCTTGATGGCCCTGGGGACCACCACCCCCAGGGCCGGCTCCTGCAGTGTCCCGGGGTGCCTACCCCGGGACACTGTAGTTTGCTATGGCAGGACGGGAGCCTCGCGGCTCCCGTCCTGCCATAGCAAACTGCTTTGGATATTGGAAGAGAGAGCAGGGAAACCTGCTCTCTCTTCCAATATCCAAAGCGATTGCTTTTCCACATGGGGAGCAGCATGTCAGCTGCTCCCCATGTGGAACTAGCAATGCCGGCTCCCAAGGGACGTGGGGAGCCGGCGGGACTGTGGGGGGATTGGGGACCCCCCACAGTCCCCAACGGAGAGGGCCAGCCCGGGGGATGGGGTCCCCGGGGCAAGTAGTGGCCCGGGAGGGGGCCACGCGGCCCCCTCCCCAAAAAGGAAAAAAATATTAATTTTAAAAAATGGAAAGGCCGGCCCCGGGAGATGGGGTCCCCGGGGCCTTAAAATGGCCAGAGGAGGGGGCCACGCTGCCCCCTCAAAATAATAAATATAGAGGCCATGCCCCGGGGGATGGGGTCCCCGGGGCCAATACAGGCCCAGGGAAGGGGGCCACGTGGCCCCCTTCCCGTTTTTTTTTTTTTTAAATTTAAAAAGGGGTAAGGCCCTGGGGGATGGGGTCCCCAGGGCCCAAAAAGAGAAAAAGGAAGGGGGCCACACAGCCCCCTTCAGGGGACAAAAAAAAACGATCGGGCCCGCAGGCCCCGCCCCTTCCTTCACCACTCTGCAAACGCGCCCCCTGGCGCGTTTGCAGAGGGAGAACGAATTCCCCTTGAATACTGGGGGTCCCTGGGAGCCAACTAGCCCACCAGGAACCTCCAATATGCGCCAGGGGGCTGCGTTGCAGAGACGTGTAGAGAGGCCACACCCCTTTACACCTCTCTGCAACGCAGCTCTGTGGCGCTTTTGGAGGTATATGGTGGGCTAGTTGGACTCCGAGGACGCTCAGGATTCAAGGGACTTAATCCCCCAACTTAAAACGCGCCACGGGCGCGTTTGCACAGTGGTGAAGGGAGGGGCGGGGCTTCAGGTGACATGTGTGCAAACAGGCCCCGTGGCGCGTTTTAAGATGGGGAATTAAATCCCCTTCAATCCTGAGGGTCCCTGGGGGCCAACTAGCCCAACAGGTACATCCAGAAAGCGCCACAGAGCTGCGTTGCAGAGAGGTGTAAAAGGGGTGTGGCCTCTCTACACGTCTCTGCAACGCAGCCCCTGGCGCATATTGGAGGTTCCTGGTGGGCTAGTTGGCCCCTAGGGACCCTCAGGATTCAAGGGGACTTAATCCCCCAACTTAAAACGCGCCACGGGGCGCGTTTGCACAGATGTAACCTCAGGCCCCGCCCCCTCCCTTCACCATTGTGCAAATATTCCTCTAAAATCAGCCGAAATACGAATTCCGATTTACTCACCTGTTATCAGGAGAGACCTCAGTGCTGTATCTTTCAGCCCAGTACTGGTCCTGAAAAGTAATTCTAACCATACTTACCAGTAACTTGAATTTCCTTCCATAGGCTAACATTGACTGGTTTCACTTGGAAATTCTTCTAAGTGTGGAGTTTTGGAACTTTAAAATATTCCTCTAAAATCAGCCAAAATACGAATTCCGATTTACTCACCTGTTATCAGGAGAGACCTCAGTGCTGCATCTTTCAGCCCAGTACTGGTCCTGAAAAGTAATTTTAACCGTACTTACCGGTAACTTGAATTTCCTTCATAGGCTAACATTGACTGGTTTCACTTGGAAATTCTTCTAAGTGTGGAGTTTTGGAACTTTAAAATATTCCTCTAAAATCAGCCGAAATACGAATTCCGATTTACTCACCTGTTATCAGGAGAGACCTCAGTGCTGCATCTTTCAGCCCAGTACTGATCCTGAAAAGTAATTTTAACCGTACTTACCGGTAACTTGAATTTCCTTCATAGGCTAACATTGACTGGTTTCACTTGGAAATTCTTCTAAGTGTGGAGTTTTGGAACTTTAAAATATTCCTCTAAAATCAGCCGAAATACGAATTCCGATTTACTCACCTGTTATCAGGAGAGACCTCAGTGCTGCATCTTTCAGCCCAGTACTGATCCTCAAAAGTAATTTTAACCGTACTTACCAGTAACTTGAATTTCCTTCCATAGGATATCATTGCCTGCTTTTTGCTGAAAAAGTTTCCAAGTGTTGATTTTTGAAACATACAAATATTCCACTAAAATCAGCCGAAATCCGAATTCTGATTTACTCACCTGTTATCAGGAGAGACCTCAGTGCTGCATCTTTCAGCCCAGTACTGGTCCTGAAAAGTAATTTTAACCGTACTTACCAGTAACTTGAATTTCCTTCCATAGGCTAACATTGACTGGTTTCACTTGGAAATTCTTCTAAGTGTGGAGTTTTGGAACTTTAAAATATTCCTCTAAAATCAGCCGAAATACGAATTCCGATTTACTCACCTGTTATCAGGAGAGACCTCAGTGCTGCATCTTTCAGCCCAGTACTGATCCTCAAAAGTAATTTTAACCGTACTTACCGGTAACTTGAATTTCCTTCATAGGCTAAGATTGACTGGTTTTCAGCAAAAAAGTTTCAAAGTGTTGATTTTCACAAACTACAAATATTCCTTAAAAATCGCCTGTATGACCTAAACACATTTTTTCAACTGTTTACAGGAGATGCACCAGTGCTGGATCCAGGATCCAACACTGAGTA
The DNA here is from genome assembly GCA_963921515.1 of Calotriton arnoldi. NCBI lineage: Eukaryota > Metazoa > Chordata > Amphibia > Caudata > Salamandridae > Calotriton > Calotriton arnoldi. The sequence continues at coordinate 1,247,676 of CAWUFW010004637.1, forward strand.
AGAAAAAGTAACGATAACAGTTTTTACCTGCTAAGTGAATTTCCTTCCATAGGATAACATTGGTGATTCTATGAGAAAAAGTTTCTAAGTGTCAACTTTTAAAATACAATAATATTCCTTAAAAATCACGACTGTAACCAAAACGCTTTTACTCAACTGTTTACAGGAGATGTACCATGACTGAATCTAGGATCCAGTCCTGTGGTTACAAAAGTAATCCATAAAGTAACTAATTGCATTTAACTAGAAATTCACATTGAGCTGAATGTTGCATTGTGTTTGAAAATGTGTTGCCCATTGCAACAACTGTAACTACTGTACTTAAAAGTCTATTGCCTATCTGCAAAGTATTTAAACTAAAGTAATTCATTCTGAGAAAGTATTTTTGTAATGTATAATGTAATTACAATGTAATTTAAAAAATAAAATATGTAAAAAAAAATTGTTTCTAAAAATGTAGTAAATCAGTATGAAAAAAATTAATATAACAATTAATACATTTAAAAATTGTCATTTACAAAACCTTTGGAATTCACTGAAAAAACCGTAGGTTTCAGGCACGTTATAGTTAGAAATTAGCATTTAAAAAACCTTTGAAATTCACTGAAAAAACCATAGGTTTCAGACACGTTATAGTTACAAATTAGCATTTAAAAAACCTTTGAAATTCACTGAAAAAACCATAGGTTTCAGACACGTTATAGTTACAAATTAGCATTTAAAAAACCTTTGAAATTCACTGAAAAAACCATAGGTTTTAGGGACAGTTTTAGTTACTTGGACATTGCACTCGTACAAAACCCGTGAAATTCCCACGTTATAGTTAGTTCAGCTAACTATAACTCGCGCCCCGTAATGCACTGCTGATGACGTCACATATTACATCACTCATGACATGGTCAGTGACATCACTGATGACATCACTGATGACATCTCAAATGACATCACTGATGACATCATCCACGTGATAATCTGATGCACCTCCTCACACCCTAATATAACCTTTGATACACCCACTCTAAATTACAGACTGCCATTCGCAAAACCATAGACACTCCAACACCAATAACTACATACCCACTCACTGATTCTTAGGTCTACACACACATCCACTCACTCACCCGTACAGTCACTCATACTTACGGTCACTCAGTACAGGACTATCATATGCACTCTTACTCCTATATAGACACTCAAACAACGCCACTCATCCATAGAGATACTCACACACCTAGTCAGTCATGCAAATAATTAAACACACTGCCATTTAATCACCTATACAGTTATACACACACCAGCTCGCTTACTCATACAAATAGTAGCACATTGTTACGCTCTTATACAATCACTGATATAAGCACACACTCATCCATACAGCCACTATCACAATCACTCACTCTTGCTTATAGCTATTTATATACTCCAACACACATATATACTGCCTTTCACATATGTAGTTACTCACACATGTACCACTGGGACATACATTCACTCACTAACACACTCTTACACACACTTACCCACCCATACAGTCTATCACAGATGCACTCTTGAAACCATCCACCCAGTGAATCACCCACTCACACATCTATGCACAGAGTTGCACACACCCCTCCCACACAAACACTCAAGGAACCCATACAGATACTCAGACAAGCATTCAATAACTCATATAGACACTCATTTAGCTATTCACAAACACATGCAGCCACTTACACAGCAACAGACAGACGGATACAGACATTCACCCAGTTTAGTCACTAACCCATGCATTCAGTAAGATACGTTAAATCACTCACTTATAGAGTCAGTCACGCACCTACTAAATCATCCATACAGACACTTACACACCCACTCATTCTTCAATACGTCTTTTCCTATATATATTAAAAATATTTAAACTTTACAGAAGCACACAGTCACTGGATGATGTCATCAGTGATGTTATTTGAGATGTCATCAGTGATGTCATCAGTGATGTCACTGACCATGTCATGAGTGATGTAATATGTGACGTCATCAGCAGTGCATTGCGGGGCGCGAGTTATAGTTAGCTGAACTAACTATAACGTGGGAATTTCACGGGTTTTGTACGAGTGCAATGTCCAAGTAACTAAAACTGTCCCTAAAACCTATGGTTTTTTCAGTGAATTTCAAAGGTTTTTTAAATGCTAATTTGTAACTATAACGTGTCTGAAACCTATGGTTTTTCAGTGAATATATATATATACATATTACCTACTGGTGGTCGCCAGTAGGTAGTTATAGTGAGGACCACGTTTCCATAGGAAAAGCATTTTTTGATGTGCTTATAACTTTGGCGTCGTTTGACGAATCTTTATGAAATTTTCTAAAAAGTTCCTCTTTTCAGATCAGCTCCTATCCTAAAAGTATGGGGTGGGATTCGTCAAGTGGGGGCTAAGAAAAAAGGGGGGTCCCAAAACGTGTTTTCTCCATGCAATTTCCATAGGAAACTTTAGACAAGGCTACAGGTCAAACTGCTGAACGGAATTACGCCAAATTTGGCACAGAGAAAGGTCTTGGTCCAGAAAGCACATTTTTGTTTAAATCGGGTAAATCCGTTCAGTAGTTTTAGAGAAATATCAAATTTTCCAGATATCGATATTTAAGAATTCTGACATCTGATTGGCTGAAGCGTTACGAGCACGAGCTTGCGGCTCATTGGCTGCGCACTGTTGAAACTAGGAAGTGTTGGCAGTCATTTTGTGATTCAGTCCGTCAGCTCACAACTCTCCCTCTGCAAGGCATCAAGTCCGTAATTCTACCACTGCGAGGCAACACTAAAAATATACCGCAGCTCTGTCTGTGCGAGATACCCCTTTCACGGTCCCTCTCCCCACATCACCAGCTCGCGGCTATGCCTTTAGAAGCCAGTCCGTCGGCTCGCAGCTCTGCGACTGCGAGCTGTGAACCATTTTGTGACTCAGTCCGTCAGCTCGCATCTCTCCCTCTAAAAGGCATTGCATCCGTAATTCTACCTCTGCGAGGCAATACTGAAAATATCCAGCAGGTCTGTCTGTGCGAGATACTCCTTTTACGCTCCCTCTCCCCACATCATCAGCTCACGGCTATGCCTTTAGAAGGCAGTCCGTCGGCCCCGCAGCTCTACCTCTGTGAGCCACCTCATTAGCTCGTAGCTCTGTCTGTGCTAGGAGGCCCGTCGGCCCGTTATTCTCCCTCTGCAAGTTAGCCCGTCGGGTTGCAGCTCGAAGGGCTCGCAGCTGTATCTCTGCGAGCCAACCCGTTAACTGATAGCTGTGTGTCTGCTAGCAGGCCTGTTGGCCCGTTGGTCTCCCTCTGCGAGTCCGGCCACAACTCTCTCTCTGCGAGCCAGTACGGTGCTGTGCTTTTGCGAGCCAACGGCTCGTAGGTCTCCCTCTGCGAGCTGAGCCCACGGGCCGCATCTCTTCCTCTGCGAGCCTGCCCGACGTCCCGCAGGTGTCCCTCTGCTAGCCGAACCGCAGCTGACACTCTGCGAGCCGAAATTGGGAATATAAGGCGGCTCTAAAAAGAGCCCTTGTGTTTATTAGTTGGAGCTACATGTAAGTGCGAATACACAGCTTCAAGTTAATCAGGAAAACTCGGTTTCCCTTATCTGTGAAGTGTACTCCATCACTTCTGTAGATATCAGCCATATCAAAACGTATGTTGTTGTTGTAAATCGACCCCATTCTCTCTGAGGTATGCAGACACAGTTTTGTTGACATTCTTCCTAGATTTTTCAATCTTATGACAAAATTGGTTTGACCATTTCCACTTCTGTCTTTGGCATATATTGGAATATACAAAGACAGTTTGAGGCAAAAGTAACATCAATTGTCCAAAGGTGTCTTTCATAAGCATTTCCAAACCTACCCCAGTCAATGTGCCTAGGTCGTTACCACCACAGTGCACAATCATGAGATCAGGGTGTTGGAGATGCAAACAGGTTTTAACCAAAGGGAGCAATTGGTGCCACTTCAATCCTCTCTGTGCAAACCATTTAATGTGCACATTTTGTAAACCTAGTCTAAGTCAATACGTCTCTGTTCTGCATACCTCTTGCACCAGAAAACATAGCTATGTCCTACAATCCACACTAGCATTTTGAAGGTATGGCTACAAGATATGGATAAATGTCTGTAGCTCATGCAGTCAGTTCCTAGAATAAGAGATATGTTTAAACATGGGGAACTACTTTTTTTTTACATACAAAACGTTAACTGATTGGGAGATGAAATGTATTGTGTCCTAAAAAGTAGGGTGTATTAGTTTTGATGAAAAACATCTTTGTGATTGGTTAATAAAAAAGCAGTTTATACGTGGAGTACATATTATAGGATGAAATTTGCTCAGCTCAACCACACCTGCTAATTGTATTTGGAAGGTACAGTTCAAACTTGAAAGAATGGTGAACTTTTGACCTCCACGTGCCGTTAAATGTTGAAAAAAATGTTGCATAAAGAAATATCAGTAGGTTTAAAAAAATGATGAACTTTTAACCTGCACGTGTCGTAGAACGTTCTAGAAAGTGGTGATACAATACCTTGAACTTTTCACCTGTATGTGTCCTTAAAAAAACTGTTTATATGGAAAGTTAAAAAATAACCAATAAAGAGAGGTTTTGCAATCTAAAAAAAATAAGGAACTATTTTGATTTGTTCTTTATATGTATTTATGTGTGGAGCAACAGGGAAATTCTGCCATTACTGGTTCCATTCTTGATGAAAGCGGTGCATTAGATGTACTGTGTGACAAGAAAAGAATTGCATGCGTTTGTGACATTTGAAATCTGCATACCAACTACGAAGGTCAATTAGAAATTAAGAAGGTGTGTTATGTGTTTTGTAGTAGTGGTTAAGTATTTGAGACGATATTTTTAACTTTCAAAGTGAATGACAACAGATGCAATGGAGCCAACGACCATGCAGCTCGGAACCCAACACTGCTCCGACCCCCCAGCCACCAGCCCCTTGTCCGCCATCCCCCCTCACCTCCCCCCACACAAACAAATGTGACAGCAACCTTAGGAAATCTGGAACGTAACAAATTGGCTGATGTCACACAATTATAGTAAAGAAGATGCATGTGAGGTTGGACAAATAAGAATCTCAGTCATCTATGGATTTACATATAAAACATTTTATTTAAACAAAACAACAAAATAAAAGTAGGTACAGGTATGGCGTGTCATCCCTCGACAATTTGTGAATCACAGCCTGCAAGACAAAAAGAAAGATAAGATTGTGCGTCATGCGTCCATGAAAGGAGAGAGAGAGAAAGAGTGAGAGAGGAAGAGACAGAGAAAGAAAGAGTGAGAGAGAGGAAGACAGAGAAAGAGAGAAAGAGTGAGAGAGAGAGGAAGAGAGAGAGAAAGAGTGAGATACAAGGAAGAGAGAGCGAAAGAGAGAAACAGTGTGAGAGAGCGGTAGAGAGAGAGAGAAAGAGTGAGACAGAGAGGAAGAGAGAGAAAGAAAGAATGAGAGAGAGGAAAAGACATAGAAAGAGAGAAAGAGTGTGAGAGAGAGAGAGAAAGGAAGAGATAGAGAGTGAGAGAGAGAGAAAGAGTGTCAGTGACAGAAAGGAAGAGATGGAGAGGGAGAGTGAGTGTTGACACTGTGGAGAAAATCCTCACAGCTCACCTTTCTGCCACCGGTGTGTCTCCAACCACGTGCCGGGACATAGTGCAGTCTTGAAGTTTAGTCATCTGAAACATAGTATAGAATCAGCAATGGCAGAGTACATACAACTGCACACGCCTAATTCTCTGTTTTGCCGCTGCGCACGCAGGCTGCTGCACCCCATCGACTCCCGCCGCCCAGAGGTGTCTGCCTGCCTCTGCGCACCCAGGCTGCTGTACCCCATCCACTCCCACTGCCCAGAGGTGTCTACCCGCTGCTGTGCACACAGGCTGGTGCACCCCATCCAATCCCACTGCCCGGAGGTGACTGCCCGTTCCTGCGCACCCAGACTGCTGCATCCCATCCACTCCCACTGCCTAGAGGTGTCTGCCCACTCCTGTGCACCCAGGCTGCTGCACCCCATCCACTCCCACTGGTCGGAGGTGTCTGCCCGCTCTTGTGCACGCAGGGTGCTGCACACTATCCACTCCCACCGCCCAGAGGTGACTGCTCGCTGCTGCGGAAACAAGCCTCTCTGCTCACCTTCTGCCACCGGCGTGTGTCTAAGAGGGTCCACCACGTGCCGAAGCAACCTCCTCAGGCGCTGCGTACACGCGGTCAAGCCGAGCTCACAATTCAAAGTGGGTTTTGATCGCAGGATGGCCACGCATCATCGCAGGCTGCACACGCGCTCAGCTCTGGTGGCACTAACTCAGTGGAACTGAAGTCATCGCCTCGTGGCGGGAGGTCCGTGTCGGGGGGGGTCGTCAATATGTGAATCACAGCCTGCTAGACAAAAAGCAAGATAACATTGTGCGTCATGCGTCCATCAAAGGAGAGAGAGAGAGAAAGAGTTACAGAGAGGAAGAGAGAGAAAAAGAAAGAAACAGTGAGAGGTAGACAGAGAGAAAGAGTGAGAGAGAGGAAGAGAGAGAGAAAGAGAGAAACAGTGTGAGAAAGAGGAAGAGAGAAACAGAGGAAGAGTGAGAGAGAGAGAAAGAGAGAGAGAGGTAAGGAGAAAGAAAAAAAGTGTGAGAGAGAGAAAGAGATAGAGTGAGAGAGAGAGGAAGAGAGAGAGAAAGAGTGTGAGGGAGAGAAAGGAAGAGATGGAGAGGGACAGTGAGTGCCCACACTGTGGACAAAACCCTCACAGCTCACCTTTCCGTCACCAGTGTGTCTCCAACCACGTTCCGGAACATAGTGAAGCCCTCAAGCTTACTCATCTGAAACATAGAATGGAATCAGTAATGGCAGAGTACATACAACTGCACACGCCTAATTCTCTGTCCCGCCTTTGTGCATCCAGGTTGCTGCACCCCATCCACTTCCACAGCCCAGAGGTCTCTGCTCGCCACTGCGCATCCAGGCTGCTGCCCCCATCCACTTCCACTGCCCAGAGGTGTCTGCCCGCTGCTGCGCACCCAGGCTGCTGTACCCCATCCACTCCCACTGCCCGGAGGTGACTGTCCGCCGCTGCGCACCCAGGCTGCTGCACCCCATCCACTCCCACTGCCCGGAGGTCACTGCCCGCCGCTGCGCTAACAAGCCTCTCTGCTCACCTTTCGCAACCTGCGTGTAGAAAGAGGGCCTACCACGTGCCACTGCAAGCCCCAAGCCCGGGGCCCGCGGACACGGCACCCTGCATATCATGCAGCCCCGCTCCGCAGGCCACTAGGTCTCACATTTGGTGCTGGGTCTTGATTTCGCCATGGCAGAGGACATACCAGTGCACCGGGCTTTTCATCGCAGGCTGCACACCCGCGGTGCCACTAACTCTGTGACCAGCGAGGCGACGCCACGTGCCGGTAGGCCTGCGCTGTCTGATGGCTCAGGCCTACACTGCGGTCCAGCAGGGCACACAAAACCTGAGCTGTCCAGACCGCCGGGACGGGCCATCACCGCAGGCTGTACACCCGCTCAGCAGTTACGGTACCCGTACCTCAGTGGACCGAAAGTCACCGTCCCGTGCCGGTGTGCCTGTGCCGGCCGCAGTGCATCCGGTGCGAGCAACTCTGAAAAGGCGTCGAGCACGTGCGCCCGGTCTTTTTTATTGGCAGGGTCACGTGTCCTGTGATGCCTGTGCTGGATGTGTGTGGTGTGGGTGTATACTAGCGGTGAGGGAGTGGCTGTGGCGTACTGACAACTAGGGTGTGACCAGCAGATCACTGCAATGAAAATCTAGGCCATGTAGCGTTGTTGTTCTTCCCTGTAAGTGTAAGCGGAGTGGGCTGGCCTGGCGTATGCCAGTCCTGCGTGAGGCTGTGAAGAATGACTCCGGAGCTATGGGCGTGGCTCAGTTCTGGGCTGTATGAGGAATCAACTGATGCGGGTGTCCCTGTTGTATTGCTGTCGTCACCCGGGTCGCAAGCGCCAATGTGTCACTCTGTGAGCCAAGTCCCACAACATGGCTAACATGGAAGGTACGGGGAATCACTGCCCCTACATTCATCCATAGTTCCACACATGAAAGATGGTGGACATGACACATCTGTGTGGATATGAATGTTTATTGCACATTCAGTGGAGGGTTGCAGCTGTAGCAATACAGGGCCATGCAAAGTTCAAGTTTCAGTTTTTGGCACACGGAGGGCAGTCAATTAGAGCCAAGCTTGTGTTCGGGGTTAGGCTGAGCCAACATATGTACTTATACAATTACTCCGCCAATCTCCAAGCACTTATAAATTCACTATACACTCTCCTTGCAGTACTCTAATGATCCAGTCTCTACGTACGTACTTGTACAATGACCGAGAGAAAGTTACATAACCGAAGTTTTCCCCACTGCCGAAGGTAACATGGTTGCATACCCTGTCCACAGCACAATGTAATGTGGTAGGGCCCAGGGGCGGCATCTTGCATACATAATGAACACACGGACACAGATAGATAGTGGAACTGGGTACGGGCACGTGCGCTTGACTCATTTTTATTACCAGGGTCACATGTCCAGTGACGTCTGTGCTGGATGCGTGTGGGGTGAGTGTAAGCCAGCCGCCGGGAGTGGTTGGTGCTGGCAACAAGTACAACAGTAATCATTTGATCAGACACACAAATTCAATCATAAAGGGTCAATGATTTGTGCTGCACTAAGGTAGGGGCAACAGATGTGAAATAATACACCCAAGATTGTATCGTAAAGGGTCCATGACTTGTGGTAGACTGAGGTAGGGGCAGCAGATGTGAAATTATGCACAAAACATTGTATCATAAAGGGTTCATGAGTTGTGCTGCACTGAGATAGGGGCATCAGAAGCATTCAGCGTGTGCGCAGCCAGCGATGATGCGTGGTGCGGGCGAGCAGCACTGGGAGCAATGTCTGTTGCCTACTGGACTGAGTCATCTGCAATCGCGACTCGATGTGAATTGTGAGCCCTGCTATCCGCAGTGTAGATCGAAGGCAGTAGTCAGCACAGACATCGAAGAATGCTTTTAGTCACTTCCTGTTTACATAATTCGAGGACATAGAGTACAATTCTCTCTGCAATAAATAAATCATGTCTCAATTTAAATTGTGAGCTCTGCTAACCGCAGTGTAGGTGTATGGAACAAAAGATGAAACATTTATGGAATACACTGTCGAAATATGTAAGTTTCAGGGACGTAATAGTTAGTTGCCTACTGGACTCTGAAATTAATGAATGAAGACTGAATTTGAATTGTGAGCCCTGCTGAGCACAGTGTAGGCCGGAGGCAGCGGTCAGGAAGGGCCTACAGCCATGTGGCGTTGACTTGAGCTGCATACAGTTAGTGGTAGGTGTGGCGCTCAGCGTGTACGCAGCCAGTGATGATGCAATATCTCTTGCCTACTGGACTGCGTCATCTGCAATCGCGACTCGATCTGAATTGTGAGCCCTGCTGACCACAGTGTAAGCCGGAGGCAGTGGTCAGGAAGAGCCCAGAGCCACGTGGCGTGACTTGAGCTGCATAGAGTTAGTGGTAGGTGTGGCGCTCAGCGTGTGCGCAGCCAGCGATCATGCAATGTCTGTTGCCTACTGGACTGCGTCATCTGCAATCGCGTCTCGATCTGAATTGTGAGCCCTGCTGACCGCAGTGTAGGCCGGAGGCAGTGGTCAGGAAGAGTACACAGCCACGTTGCATTGACTTGAGCTGCATAGAGATAGTGGTAGGTGTGGCGCTCAGCATGTGCGCAGCCAGCGATGATGCAATGTCTCTTGCCTACTGGACTGCGTCATCTGCAATCGCGACTCGATCTGAATTGTGAGCCCTGCTGACTGCAGTGTAGATCGAAGGCAGTAGTCAGCACAGACATCAAGGAATGCTTTTTGTCACTTCCTCTTGACAAAATTCGAGGACATAGAGTACAATTCTGTCTGCAATTAATAAATCAAGACTCAATTTGTATTGTGAGCTCTGCTGTCCGCAGTGTAGACTGCCATTCAGTGTTCCTTTGGACTTGCAAGATGAATTTGGTCATTGTACTAAAGCTATAACTGATATAAAACAAGTTCTTGAAGCAAGGATACTAAAAGGATATTATATAGGTTTTAGGGACGTAATACTTAGTTGCCTACTGGACTCTGCAATTAATGAATCAAGAGTCAATTATAAATGTGAGCCCTGATGACCGCAGTATAGGCCGGAGGCAGCGGTCAGCAAGGGCCCACAGCCACGTGGCGTTGATTTGAGCTGTACAGTTAGTGTCACCTGAAGCAACCAGCGTGTGTGGAGCCTGCGATGATGCGTGGTCCGGGCGGGCCACACTGGTAGCAATGTCTTTTGCCTAATGAATTCTGTCTTAATAAGTCCACGTGGCGTTGACTTGTGGTGCACTGAGTTAGTGGCACCTGAAGCACTCAGTGTGTGCGCAGTCTGCGATGATGCGTGGTCCGGGCGGGCCGCACTGGGATCAATGTCTCTTCCCTACTGGAGTGCGTCATCTGCAATCGCATCTCGATCTGAATTTTGAGCCCTGCTGTCCGCAGTGTAGATCGAAGGCAGTAGTCTGTACAGACATAAGTCTGTGGTGCTCTGCTGCTGGGTTCGCAGCGGGCTGGTGTCGAGGAGGCCGGCGGTAACGGCGGAGGCCTCGTGGCAGGGTGAGGGCTGCCGCCCTGGCAGACGCTTTGGCCTTCCCACAAGTGAACCACGCCCACAGCCCCAGCCTATTTATTCATACTTCTACGCTGGAGTGGCGTACGTTGGACCAGCACACCCCGCTTCCGCTTCCAGGGGGGGACAACACAGCTACATGACCGAGATCTTCCCCACTGCCTGAGGTAACATGGTTGCGTCTATTGTCCACAACACTACAAGCACATGGAGAGGTTTGTGCTCTGCATAGTGAGGTCTGTCCACCACATCACCGCTACACTTGGTATTGTGTGCATTTTTATTGATGGGTGACTTGCGTCCTTCACACATACTTGGTTGCCACATCTCCCAAGATTCAGCTATTGTGTGGCTGAGGGACCATGCTGTTTTTGGAAGGTCCGCTGTCCTGTTCTGCGCTGCCTCGGTGGTAGTAGGGAGGGGGGTGGTCCGGGGGGGAGGTCCTGAGGGTGATGGCAGTGGGTGTTGTGGCCTTCTTGGGTGTCGGAGCTGCATGGTCAGTAGCTCTATGACATGTGTTGGTCTTCAGATGTGGTTCTGGGCTGGGCTCCCTTTCACGCTGTAGGTAGTCGTCCTGCTTTACACCAGTAAAAGGCAGATGTTAAATTCCTACTGCTAACGCAGCTTATCGCCTGTTTTTGGATCGCACCCCAGATTTGGCTGCTTGTTCAAAATATCGGGAAGTGGTGTTTTCATGTTATTTTTGCACGGGAACGCCTACTCTGCATATTATTAGCGTTAGTTGTCGCTCTTATTTGTGGCGAATTTTTTTGCGGAAGCTATTGTTGGAAAACTGGCAATATTGGCTGTTTTCACTAGGTTGAGAATGGAATGATAATTTAAAATCACTGAAAATACCATAGGTTTAATAAACATTATAATTAGAAATTATCATTTAAAAAACATTTGAAATTCACTGAAAAAACCATAGGTTTCAGGCACGTTATAGTTAGAAATTAGCATTTAAAAAACCTTAGAAATTCACTGAAAAAACCATAGGTTTCAGGGACGTTATAGTTAGAAATTATCATTTAAAAAACTTTTGAAATTCACTGAAAAAACCATAGGTTTCAGGGACGTTATAGTTAGCTGGACATTTCACTCGTACAAAACCATAGAAATTCCACTGTTATAGTTAGTTCAGCTAACTATAACTCGCGCCCCGCAATGCACTGCAGATCACATCACATATTACATCATTCATGACATGGTCAGTGACATCACTGATGACATCACTGATCACATCTCAAATGACATCACTGATGACATCACTGATGACATCATCCATGCGACAATCTGATGCACCTTCTCACACCCTAATATAACCTTTGATACACCCACTCCAAAAACAGAATACCATTTTTGAAACCATAGACACACCAATACTACTTACTACATATCTAATCACTGGTTCTTAGGTCTACACACTCATCCACTCATTCACCCATACAATCACTCATACATGCAGTCACTCATCAATACAACACTATCATATGCACTCATACACCTACACAGACACAGCAGCACTCATCCAGAGTTACTCACACACCTAGTCAGTCATGCAAATAATCAATTACACTTCCATTTACTGACCTATACAGTTATACACACAACACATCACTTATTCAAACAGAAAGAAACGCATAATTAGTCTCTTATACAATCACTGATACAAGTACACACTCATCCATACAGCCACTCTCACAATCACTAACTCTCACGTATAGTCATTTATATACTCCAACTCTCACATACACTGTCTTTTACATATGTAGCTAGTTGGACATGTACCACTGAGACATCCATTCACTCACTAACACACCCATACACACACTCACCCATGCATACAGCTGTTTCCACATGCACTCTTGAACCCATACACCCAGTGAATCAACCACTCAAACATGTATGCACAGAGTCACACACCTCCCACGCACCCACACACACACTGAGGCACCCATACAAATACTCTGGCAACCAATTAATAACCCATATAGACACTCATGTAGCTACTGACCAACCCATGCAGCAGCTTATACAACAGCAAACAGACTGATATAGACATTCACACAGTTTAGTAACTAACCCATGCATTCAGTAAGACACATGTAATAACTGAATTAAACAGTCAGTCACACACCTACTAAATCCTCCATCCAGACACGTATACACCCACTCATTCTTCAATACACCTTGGTATATATATATATATAATACATATTTAAACTTTAAAGAAAAACACATTCACTGGATGATGTCATCAGTGATGTCATTTGAGATGTGATCAGTGATGTCATCAGTGATGTCACTGACCATGTCATGAATGATGTAATATGTGATGTGATCAGCAGTGCATTGCGGGGGCACGAGTTATAGTTAGGTGAACTAACTATAACAGTGGAATTTCTATGGTTTTGTACGAGTGAAATGTCCAGCTAACTATAACGTCCCTGAAACCTATGGTTTTTTCAGTGAATTTCAAAGGTTTTTTAAATGATAATTTCTAACTATAACGTCCCTGAAACCTATGGTTTTTCAGTGAATTTCTAAGGTTTTTTAAATGCTAATTTCTAACTATAACGTGCCTGAAACCTATGGTTTTTTCAGTGAATACATATATATATACATATATATATATATATTATCTACTGGCGGTCGCCAGGAGATAGTTATAGTTAGGACCTATTTTCCATAGGAAATCCACAACATTCTATTTGAAATAAATTTGGGGCCGGTTGACAAATCTTCGCAAAATTTTCAAAACTCGTGGGGCGCTCCGGTCCGCTCCTATCCTGAAAGTTTCGGGGTGATTCGGCAAGCGGGGGCCGAAAAAAAAGGGGGTCTCAAAACGCGTTTTCCCCATGCAATTTTCCATAGGAACCTTTCATCGCAGCTACAGCCCGAACTGCTGAACGGAATTACACCAAATTTGGCAAAAAGGTAGCCCTTGGTTCAGAGTCGTGCCTTTGCTTAAATGGTGTAAATCCGTTCAGTAGTTCCTGAGGAAATCAAAAGTAAAATCACATATATATCTATGGCCGCTTAGGGTCCGCTTACCCTCCCGATCACGAGCTGCATGCTAATTGGCTGTGAAGTGGCTGTCAACACTCCAAATCAGGAAGTGTTGGCAGCCATTTTGTCCTCGGTAGAACCGAGGCACAGAAACAAGTGCGCAAAACGCAAAAAGGGGGCAGGGTAGAAACACCCTGACCGCCTAGGTCTGCTCAGGGGTCCCACAAGGACCCCCTGGGCAGAAAAGCATTTTTTTTTAAATCAGCGGGATGCGCTAAGGGTCCGCGGATCCCGCTGTGATAAAAAAAAATCGAAGCGTGGTCTTCCGCGCTTCGCTGCTATTTTGCCCCCGGGTGGGCCAAGTCCCGGGGGCATGCAGGGGTTGATTTAGATTTTATAGGGGGGACCTCTAAGGCCCCCCAAGCCCCGGGGACCGCCACCCCCTGGGGCTTTAAAAAAAAAATGGTGCGGGAGGGCTCTTTCCGCCCTCCCGCAGCCCCGGGGACCGTAACCCCCCGGGTCTTCTTTTTTTAATTATTAATCACCTGTGTGGGGGGGCTCCAGCCCCCCCACATGCCCTGGGGACCGCCACCTCCCCGGGGCACTTAGAACAGAAATGTGGGGGTCCGTTTCGGACCCCCGAAGCCCCGGGGACCACCACCTCCCCGGGGCTTTACTAATTAAGGGAGGGGCGCCACGCGGCCCCCCTCCTGGAGCCCTCCATGGTCCTGGGGACCGCCACCCCCCAGGGCCGGCTCCTGCAGTGTCCCGGGGTGCCTGCCCCCGGGACACTGCTGTTTGCAATCACAGGACGGGAGCCTTGCGGCTCCCGTCCTGTGATTGCAAACTTGCTTTGCTTCATTGAAGCAAGAGCAGGGAAACCTGCTCTCGCTTCAATGAAGCAAAGCAGATTGCTTTTCCATAAGGGGAGCTGCATGTCAGCAGCTCCCCTTATGGAAAAGCAATGCCGGCTCCCGCAGGACGCGGGGAGCCGGCGGGACCGTGCAGGGATTGGGGACCCCCCCACGGTCCCCAACGAGTGGCCAGGCCCCTGGGATGGGGTCCCTGGGGCTATTAGTGGCCTGGGAGGGTGGCCACGCAGCCCCCCTCCCCAAAAATATATATATTTTTTTTAAACGTAAAGGCCGGTTTCGGGGGATGGGGTCCCCGGGGCCTTAAATGGCCTGAGGAGAAGGGCCACGCAGCCCCCTCCAAATATTTAAATTTAAAAAAAAGAGGGCATGCCCCGGGGGATGGGGTCCCCGGGGCCAATAGAGGCCCAGGGAAGGGGGCCACGCGGCCACCTTCCCGTTTTTTAATTTAAATAAAAAAGAAAATCCTCAGGCCCCGGGGGATGGGGTCCCCGGGGCCAAAGTGGCCGAGGGAAGGGGGCCACGCAGCCCCCTCCCATACAAAAAATAAAAAGACCGGCATCGTGCCGGAGGCCCCGCCCTCCCTGCAGCAGTCTGCAAACGCACCCCCTGGCGCGTTTTAAGAAGGGGAAGTAATTCCCCTTGAATACTGGGGGTCCCTGGGGGCCAACTAGCCCACCAGGACCCTCCAGTATGCGCCAGGGAGCTGCGTTGCAGAGAGGTGTACAGAGGCCACGCCCCTTTTTACACCTCTCTGCAACGCAACTCTGTTGTGCTTACTGAAGGTACCTGGTGGGCTAGTTGGACTCCAGGGACCCTCAGGATTGAAGGGGACTTAATCTCCCAACTTAAAACACGCCAAGGGGCCTGTTTGCACACATGTCACCTCAAGCCCCGCCCCCTCCCTTCACCACTGTGCAAACGCGCCCGTGGCGCGATTTAATTTGGGGGATTAAGTCCCCTTGAATCATCGGCCAGGGAAACACCGATTAGATTCTATGGGGGCTCTATGGCAAAAAGTAATGTCAACTGTGCACTATATATGTATTTGTATTTTTTGTATATGTATTTATTTCACTTTGCACTTGCACTTTTTCTGTGTACTTTACATAGATTGCGAAAATGGTGGGTAAATTACACCGTTTCTGTCAATGAAGGTTAGCAGTCTAGCTGTTGAAAAATAATAGACACAGACAAGGGGTTAAGCATGATGCACTTTATATAATACTGTCTAGACGCAAGGGACTCTATGGTCCAGTAGAAGGCTAGTGGCAGTCGAAACGCGTAGACCGTCCTTTTGCTTACTTTGTACAATGGTGTGAACAATAAAGCACTTTAAAAACGATTACCTTGCTGTGGTGCTGTGACTTTCGCCGAGAGAGGCTGCGAAGGAATTACGGATTATATGGTGCAGTGGCTGCACTACACATCACCGGCACCCGAGGAGTGAGGCGAGACGGCGTGGTTGATTGCAGCCAAGTGAAAATTTGCCGAGAATCCAGCCGACGCCTCTGCTTGCAGCCGTTGCTGTAAACCGCGTAGAGAAGATTGGCGGCAGCCGGCGAAGTCTCAGTGGTGAGTAGAAGGGTGGAGGGAAGCGTTGTTGTTTGTGACCTGATCGCGGCGGAGGCGGCGTCAGGGAAACGAGCACACGCCAAAGTCTGCTCGGCGAAAACCATTGTAGTCTGAGCCGTGCCGAGGGAGGGGGCGAATGAGGAACAGAGTGTGGCGACACTCGTAAATCGTTCAAACACCTCCGATATTGACAGCAACTATCAAGTAGAAAGTGCGAGCATATCCTCGATAAATGCTATGATTACATATTATAGCAAAGCAGCAAGGAAAGGGTTCTAAAGAGTCCGGAATCGGACCTGGGATCGCTTAAATATAATTTCAGCACACCGGAACAAAGAAGCAAGAACGAGATATTCAAACCTTCAAAGTTAATATGGCAGACAAAAGTAGAAATAGAATGCAAAGAGCCAGTGAATTGTTAAATGACGACGCAGCACCGTCAACAAGTGCAAATACAAGGGAAATATCGGGAGACAGAAAAAAGAGAACCATTGCCTGTGTCTTAAGGGAACTCCAGCAAAATCGAGGGGCATATTAGCAAGACCCACGTTAAAGTTATCGCCGCTTTAGCGGCAGGAAACTGCCGCTAAAACGGCGATAATGGGCTTGCTAATATGCGTTATGGAATTCAATAGAAGCCCAGGTTAGATGTCCTGCACATCTAACCTGGGCTTCTATTGAATTCTATAACGCATATTAGCAAGCCCATTATCGCCGTTTTAGCGGCAGTTTCCTGCCGCTAAAACGGCGATAATTTTAACGTGGGTCTTGCTAATATGCCCCCAGATCCTTGAGGTAAATGAATGGTGGGAAAAAACAACATTGGAAAAATACATTGAATTTAAAAGGATACCAAGAGGATTGAGAATCTTGATAATGCCCACACTAAACTATCTGGATGTTGACCTGATAAAACAATGGCAGGTAGACACAAATGAGTGCTCATTTAAATTAATGAGGACACTAATAATTCATGCTGAAAGGAAACTGGAGAAATTAGTAAAAATAATTGAAGATTTAGAACATGAATTAGCTCAATTCTCAACAACAGAAGAGAATAAGGAACAGATAGAGAGCATGGAGAACAAGATCAATAAACATGAAACTGATGTGGAAAAAAGAAAAGCGAATAAATTTAATAGAGACAGAATTGACTATGCCAGTGGGCGAATATACACATTTGCCAGAAAATACGATATGTACAGAAACAGGGTTGTGATGGACAAATATACGGGAAGTGAAACATCAGAAGCAGTAGACAGCTCTGATCTAAGTTCTGCGGATGAAGAAGCAAGCGCCACACAGTTGGATTTTTGTGGGGAAATGCGCTTAACACAGATGATCACGCGGCAACAAGGAAGAGGGAGAGGAGCATCGTGGGGAAGACGACAAACCAAAATTCCACCAGGAGGAGTAGAAGAAGGAATAAAACCAAAGAAAGGAAAAGGAAGGCAAAAGTAAAATTGAAGAAAAGTCTAGCCAGAAGCACTTTAGTAATCAACATCTCTAATAAAACTTTAAGTGACACCCAAATTCATTTATTAGATAAAGGACTAACGTTTTGCCCCAATAAAGATATTGATGTACCAAACCTACGTATTGACCTCTACAAATTTTGCCGAAAAATCAAATTGAAAAAATACTTTGCAGAAAAGTCAACAAGAGCACAGTGTCTATCAACAGCTGGCCAAGAACTATCGCCAATTACACATAAAGAACTACCAACTTTAAGAATACTGTCATCCCTGGAGGAAGGAGAGGAGTGCACAAATGGGAGAAGCGAGCAGCCCCTGGAAACGGATAAAGACTTATGCAACAGACTGGGGATAGTCACAAATAGAGGAGGTGATAGTGGTTTTAAAAAACAATCGACATTCTGTCCACAGCTCCCATCAGGAAATAAAATTGACTTGTTCCATGAAATAATGGTGGAAGAGATTAACAAAATATCAAAAAATTCCGAAAACAAAAAGCCAAAAAAAGAAGAAAATGTGGAATTTAACAGCAGGAGAGTACAAAGCACTAAAAGAACTCAGAGAAGATCCCGAAATTATAATTAAAGCCTCAGACAAAGGCGGTAACATAGTGGTCCAAAATGTGAGTGATTATATAACTGAAGCCTTGAGACAATTGGATAATGTGGACCACTATGAAAAACTTGTGGATAATCCAATTGATCTTTGGACCGAAGAGTATCATCGAATGTTACTAAGATGGAAAGAGAAAGTTCTAATAGATCTTGAGGAATATTTGTAAAAACAGACCACCCGATAATAGCCACCATTTACTTTCTACCGAAAGTCCACAAAGCTATTAAGAATCCACCAGGACGACCGATAGTAAGTTCCATCGGGTCGTTACTTGAAACAACATCCAGATTTGTGGATATTTTCTTAATGAGTTATGTGACCTCTTTACAATCGTACTTAAGGGATACTATGGACTTTCTGAACAAAATCCAGAAAATTGATTGGCAAGAAGGCTTAATCATGGCAACAATAGACGTTTCATCCTTATACACGTCCATCCGCCACACTGATGGAATAGAAGCAGCAAAAAAATTCTTACAAAATAGATCAATAAGCAATTTGGAACATTCCGAAATGCTGATAGAGATGCTGACTTACTGCTTACACCATAATATCTTCCTCTTCAAAGGTGACCTCTATAGGCAGAGAAAAGGAACTGCGATGGGACATCATTCGCACCCACGTAAGCAAATCTGCTAATGGCAGTTTGGGAGACGGAGGTCTTGAACAAACAAGCACACTCGAGAATAAAAACATGGTGTCGATTCATCGACGATCTCTTTGTCGTGTGGGAAGGGGATCGTGATGGGCTACAGGAATTCATTGACTCCCTTGAGGACAACGATTACAATCTCACTTTCACATCAACAATCAGTGAAACAAAAATCATCTTTTTAGATGTCGAAGTCTTCGTCACAGAACATAGGGTATGCACCAGAATGCATAGAAAACCAACTTCGTGCAACAGCATATTGCATGCAAACAGTGGTCTCCCACAAAATTTAAAATGGAGCATACCCTATGGTGAAATGCTACGTGCAAAAAGAAACTACTCAGAAGCGATTGACTTGGACTGTGAGATTGAAGAAATGAGTTACCGCTTCATAGATATTCGATATCCGTTTGGAGTCATTGAAAAAGAAATATCCCGAGTAAAATCAAAAGTAAGAGCTGACCTCTTGATTCCTACACAAACAAGAAGAAAAAGGAAAGGAAACACCTATGAAGAAAATAATCAAGAAGACACTACCACATGATTGATTATGGACTATAACAATCAAAGTAGAGAAATCAAAGGCACTGTAAGCAGGAACTGGAAAATTCTAATGCTGGATGATACATTAAGAACAACGTTGAAGCCATATCCTAGTATCACGTACAGAAAGACAGCCTCTCTAGCTGACATCTTGACACAGAGTCATCTAGCGACACGAGAAACTAAATCATCTTCATGGCTCAAGACTCCGGGCTTCTGGAAATGTGCGAAATGCCGGGCCTGTGAGCATGGCTTGAACATTACAACTTATGGATTACAGAATGGGAGGACAGAATTGATCCAAGACCACATTACATGTGAATCGAAATTTGTGGTTTATAGACTAACATGTCCATGAAAAAAACATTATATAGGAAGCACAATTAACAAACTTAAATTAAGGATTTTACAACATCTACGTGCCATAAAAAACAAGGACTTTAGTTATCCCATTGCTAAACACTTTCACGAATTCCATGCAAGTGAGTACTCTGGGATAAAAATTGTCAAATTCACAGAAAGAGGCGGAGATAGAACCTTAAAATTACGCAGAATAGAATCCCGACTCATATTGGCAATTGGCACAGAATATCCCTATGGACATAATCAGGATGCAGAATTATATGTGCACCTATAGAGAGGAGTGATCCTGGAAACCCAAGATTTGAGTAGAATCATGATATTATTTTTTAAACTATTGTAGATGTCTCGCTAGATGTTTTTGAAAACAATAACTGTCTCAACTTTTTCATCTTTGCACTTTTACCTTTGCACTCAAGATTTTCGTCATTTTTATTGAGTATATGAGATTTTACACATACTTATATTGGTGTACATATTTAAATCGGAGTTGATCCTAAAATGATATAGATTAAGATTGTGAGGAGTGGGGTGCACAATAGTTTTGTGCACTCTAAATGGCCCTTTGTCCTCATGTCCCCACTTTAAGTAATGATTGAATTTACAACCACTCAAATTTAATAGATTGCCTATTTTATTGAAATGTGATGTTTTAAATTGATTTTATATAGCATTTTATAATAACATGTTTTATTAACCAGTAATTTAAATGTGATATTTATGGAAACTCCTGGCACTTGAATTTAACTTGCACTTTACATCTTGAGGCTTGAGCTATATATGAAATGCAATTTTAAATGTGTACTTTACATTTGAAGTTTTTTAGGAATTGATTGATTGCAATCTGAGGCCCCTTAATGAAATTTGGATTTTTGACCTTATAAAATGCATTATAAAAACAGCATATTATAAATATATATAATGATAATAGATGAATTTGTCGGGTTCTAGAAAGTTTATGAAACATCACTCAAAAAAGCATTCAATGTATGGGTAATAATATTAATGATGAAATGTGGAGACAAATTGTAAAATAATGTCAAACAATGCCAAGGGAAACACCGATTAGATTCTATGGGGGCTCTATGGCAAAAAGTAATGTCAACTGTGCACTATATATGTATTTGTATTTTTTGTATATGTATTTATTTCACTTTGCACTTGCACTTTTTCTGTGTACTTTACATAGATTGCGAAAATGGTGGGTAAATTACACCGTTTCTGTCAATGAAGGTTAGCAGTCTAGCTGTTGAAAAATAATAGACACAGACAAGGGGTTAAGCATGATGCACTTTATATAATACTGTCTAGACGCAAGGGACTCTATGGTCGAGTAGAAGGCTAGTGGCAGTTGAAACGCGTAGACCGTCCTTTTGCTTACTTTGTACAATGGTGTGAACAATAAAGCACTTTAAAAATGATTACCTTGCTGTGGTGCTGTGACTTTCGCCGAGAGAGGCTGCGAAGGAATTACGGAATATATATATATATATATATGATATATTTATACCATCATAACAAAATGCTTATTAACATGATTGCATTCTGTTAGGACAACAACTATTTTCTATTCCAGAATCAGACATTCCAGCAGACACGAGGTGTAGCCATGGGGGCATGCTTTTCACCAAGTTATGCTTGCCTCCATATGGGATGGTGGGAAGAACAAGTGTTAAAAGTGAAATATGAAATCATTCTGAAAAATCATGTTGTAGCCTGGTTAAGGTACATCGATGATTTGTTCGTGATTTGGAGTGGCACGGAAGAAAGTGCACACTCATTCATAGAACAAATAAACATCAATAGTCTTAATCTGGATTTTACTGCTAGTATTAGCAAGAATTCAATATATTTCGTGGATGTTGAAATCTATGTAGCAGGTGATAAGTTAGAAACCAAACTGTACCGAAAGAAAACAGCAGGTAACACCTTATTACATTCTTCAAGCCATCACCCGAAGCATTTAATACAAACATCCTGTATGGTGAGATGCTGCAGATTAAGAGGATCTGTAGCAATGACATTGATCTTGAGCAAGCGCAGAGTGAGAGTAAGAACAGATTCTTGGCGAGAGGTTACTCTGTAAAAGTAATTGACAACGCCATCAAAAAAACTAAAGCACAAAATTGGTCAGATGTACTTGTTAAAAAAAACCCTTATTGAGCAAGCCGATATCAGGGTGGGTGAACAACAGACTAGATTAATTCTTACGTACAATAAACAGCAATCAGACATTACGTAGAATTATCAATAAAAACTGGCCTATAGTGCTGAGTGACCCTGTCCTTGGGGAGAAACTGCCGAAGAATCCTAACATCACATTTAGGAAAGCACGATCTATGAAGGATGCCTTAGTGAGTAGCAGCCCTGAGGTTAGATCAAGTACCAATTGGTTGTCAGCAAGGAAGGGATTTGTTAAATGCACAAGTTGTCGTGCATGTAGATATGCAAGCAACAGAACAAACTACAAAACCCCTTTCAAGGAGGAACCATTGCCCATCAAGAAATTGCTGACCTGTAAAACAGAGTTCGCGGTTTATGTGTTGGAGTGTTCTTGTGGACTGCAATATGTAGGCAGTACAAAACTGCAGGTCCACAAAAGAATACTCCAACACATAAGGGCAATCTCAAATTCAGACCCAGCATATCCGGTTGCCAGGCATTTTAAGGATATCCACAATAATGATTTAAGTCATCTAAAATATTTTGTGGTGGATGCTATTCCCGTCTTGAGACGAGGTGGCAACCGAGAAGCACTCCTTAGAAAACTTGAGACACGGTACATCATTGAACTTGATACTAAGTCACCCCGGGGACATAACTCAAGTGAGGATCTCTTTACCTGCCTATACCTAAGAAATCTATTTAGTATTAAATCAATTTTTATTGGCAGGACACATAGCAAGATGAATCAGGACATAGGCGCCTACAACCCAGCGGGCCGGTGAAAAACTGGTCAAAGCATTGTAACAAATAGCCATGGAAAGCATACTGACTGATAGTTAACACAGCAAGTCGCCTACAACCCAGAGGGCCGGCCGCGTAAAAATAGAGAGAACAAAATGGCAACAAACGCAGTTCCAGCATATAAGCATGCAAAAGGCCAGTGTGTTGTTCGACATGCCGGCAGTGATAGCCGGAAGCCTGTGACAGATCGACGCTTCATAGTGGTGCCATTTCCCATAAGAAACTAAAAACAAAGAAAAACCCATGAACACCCAATCCCACCCCCACCCACCCTCCCCAGTGAGCAGTAAG
Organism: Calotriton arnoldi; assembly: GCA_963921515.1. Classification (NCBI taxonomy): domain Eukaryota; kingdom Metazoa; phylum Chordata; class Amphibia; order Caudata; family Salamandridae; genus Calotriton; species Calotriton arnoldi. Next base: position 1,270,729 of record CAWUFW010004637.1, read on the forward strand.
CAAAGGAAAGGGGAAGGAGCCTGCCTGTCGGCGATTGAGTTAGTGTGGCCTTCTTTTGACTTGGGATCGTAATTGTGACAGGACGTCACGCGGGTTGTGGGAGGTGTTGTCCTCAGGGATCAGATTCAAGAGCCGGAGGTAGCTGGGACATGTCAGTTCCCGAAATTCAGTGGAGAGAATTTTGATAAGTGGGGCCCAGGTCTTGGTATAATCTGCAGAGGTCCCCAATGTGGCCATTGAGAGTCGTTCCATACCCAAAAGGTACCATAGCTGATGCAACCATTGCCTATGGTCTGGGGTTCTGTCTGTTTTCCAACCAGCCAGGATTACTCAATGCGCGGCGTTCAGCGCAAGCGCCATCTGTCTCCCTCTAGTAGAGCGCAGGGGGAAGGTCAGTGCGTTGGGCAAGCCTAAAATGGTATAAGCAGGGAGCCTGGGTATGGTAGTGGAGAAGGCCTTGCCGATGTCATCCAGTACCCCTTCCCAATATCTTGTAAGCTTGGGACAGTGCCACAATAAATGGAGGAGCGAACCAGGACTGCCACAGTCCCTCCAGCAAAGGCTGTCACAGTTAGGATGCCACTTAGTAAGACGTGCTGGGGTATAGTACCAATAGGACACGATCTTGAAGGCGGTCTCCGCATGACCCATGGAGTGTGCCGTATGATGCGCTCAATAAAAAATATCCTCCCACTCTTTGTCGGTTAGTGTGCGCCCCAACTCCGCCTCCCATCGTCTCTGTCCCGCGGAGCGAGTCTTAGAGATGCCTGCCATGAGAAAGGAATATATTTCAGAAATGAGCCCACGATCATCTTTCTTGCGAGTGAGCCATTTCTCAAAGGGTCGCATCGGTCTGTGTGCCAAGGGGCGCGTCGTGGCTCCCGAGATCCAATGTATCATCTGGGAATGAAGGAAGAGATCGGAGCTAAGTAGGCCGTAACTCTTTTGTAGATCCTTGAAGGGAATAAGACCCTGTATATCGAACAGATGCCCTAAGCGCTTGCAGCCGCCCTCTAGCCAGTGTGCCGCTGCCCCCGTGTCCACGCCAGGTGGGAAGGCAGGATTGGAAAATATCGAGGTCATTGGCGAGGGAAACGTAGTAAGGTTAGCCCGTAGAGCGACCCTGTCCCAAACTAGCATGGTGGGGCGGGTGACTGGGGAGGAGTATAGCCCCCAGGCGCGACCAGGTCACGGTAGCCAGGCATCGCACCAGATATGGTGGCCTGCCACTGTTTGGTCCATGAAGACCCAGTGTTTCTCGGTCATGGGGCGGTTCCATTCCACCATGTACCAGAGAAGGGAGGCTTGGTAGTAGCAGTTAATGTTGGGGAAAGCAAGGCCGCCTTCTTTCTTAGAGCGCTGCAGTAAGGTCCTCTGCAAGTGAGGGGAGATCGGCCCGATACAAATCGCTTGATTGCGGTCTGGATATGATGAAGGACCTGCGGAGGGGGCTCCAGTGGGAGCGTTTGAAACAAGTACAGCGCTCGCTGGAGTACTTTCATTTTGACAGTGGACAGCCTACCAAACCATGACAAAGGTAGTCGCCGCCAGCGGGTCAGGTACGCCCGAATGCGAGTTAGGAGGGCCGCATAGTTCACTTCCGCCGTTTTCACGAGGCTCCAATGTAGAGTCAGGCCAAGGTATGCAATGCCATCCGACACCCAGTCAAAAGCGAAGTTGGCCTGTAGGGTAGCCATCGTAGGTTGGGCGGCTGTGAGGTTGAGCACCTGGGATTTCTGCATGTTAATTTTGAAGCCAGAAACCCGGCTAAAGGCCTGCATGTCTTCCACAATGGCCGTTAGGGAGGTCAGGGGGTGAGCTACCGAAAAGAAAACATCATCAGCGTAGAGGCTGATTAGATGGCGGTCCAGACCAAAGGGGTCTCCCTGCGCTCTTGGGTTGTCCCGAAGCCGTTGGGCGAAGGGCTCCATATAGAGAGCGAAAAGCAGAGGGGAGAGGGTGCAGCCCTGCCATGTACCCCTCTCCACCGCGAAGCTGTCGGAAAGCCGACCGTTGACCCGCACCGCCGCCGTTGCGGAACTGTAAATGCTCGCTATCCACTGTCGAAATCGGGGTCCCAGTCCAAATCGCTCCAGGGTAGCAAATAAGTACGGCCAGTGGACACGGTCAAAAGCCTTTTCCGCATCGACCGCTAGTAATAGGGCTTCCTCTTTGGACCGTTGTACTTTATCTATAATGTGGCAGAGTCGCTTGGTGTTATCCCCACACTGCCTACCCGGAATGAAACCCGCCTGGTCCGGGTCGACCAGGCCTGGCATGTGAGTGTTCAAGCGGAAGGCCAGGATACTAGAAAAGAGTTTCGCGTCGATATTAAGGAGCGAGATCGGGCGGTAAGAGCCGCAAAGCTCCGGGTCTTTCCCCGGTTTGGGGATCACGGACATAGATGCCTGTAACATTGAGGCTTTGAGGGACCCAGTATCTGCGAAGGAGTTGAACAAGCGGGTGAGCAACGGGGCGAGTTCAGCGCAAAAAGTCTTGTAAAAGAGAGCGCTAAAGCCGTCGGGGCCTGGAGCCTTCATGGTCTTCAATCGAGCGATAGCAGATATAATCTCCTCAACACGTATAGGAGCCTCCAATGCCTCTGCCTCAGCCGGACGGAGGGGGGTGATCGTCGCGCCCTGCAAAAACTCGGTCGGGTCGGGCAATAGGGAGTGATCAGCGGTGTACAGATTTTTATAGAAGGAGCGGAAAGCCGACAGTATACCGTTGTCGTCTGTAAGCTCCGAGCCGCTCTCCCCCCGGATCGCCTTAACACATTGTGCCGCCTGTTGACTGCGCAAGCAATGTGCCAACATCCGCCCCCCCCCCCCTGGTTGGAGCCCACAAAATATTTGTGTTTGAGGCGGACAACTGCATGTTCGGCCCGGTCCAGGTCTAGTCTCCGGAGCTGAAGGTGTTCCTTCTCCAGCTGCCGCCAGATTCTAGGGGCACCGGTGCGTTTGTGTATGGCTTCCAATTCCCTGACTCGAGCCTCCAGGTCTGCGCACTTGGACTGCCTACTTTTGTTGTCGTAAGCTGCCTTGGCGATTAGTGTCCCCCTCGCAACTAGTTTAAGTGCCTCCCACACCGAGGACAGAGGTGAAAGCCCCACATCATTAATTGCTAGGTAGTCAGTCAAGCAGCGCCTCAGGTCATCCACCACTGCCGGATGTCGGAGTAATGAGTCTCACAAGCACCAATGAGAGGTGTGCAGGGACCGCACAGAAGGAAGGCGCATGGTCAAGGTGATATGCGCATGATCAGACAAGCAGCGGGCCTCAATGGTGGAGTCGGTAACACAGGCCCAGGCGGCTGGAGTAACCAGAAAGTGGTCTAGGCGTGCGTACGTCTTGTGAGCTGCAGAGTAGTATGAAAAGTCACGTTCATCTGGATGCATGCAGCGCCAGGTGTCGCGAATCCCTGCGTCGCGCAGCCAGTCACTACCCCCTATCGATAGGGCCCCGGTCCCACCTGATCGAGAGCCTGAATGGTTTTTCTCGGCATCCATGACTATGTTAAGGTCACCCCCCAACACTACTACCGGGTCTGGTGAGTGCAGGACGTCGGCATAAGAATCTAAGAGAAATCTCTCTGGTCGTTCATTTGGGGAGTGTTAGACCTGGCATCATTGGCGCGGGTCTCCCTTCCTCTTTTCGCTTCTTACCTTTCATGTTGGCTGGATTTAGATGCTTTGGGTGCTGTGCCACTGCCAATCAGTGACACAGCGCGAATGCTCCCTGTGTAATGATAACTGTATGAATTGGGATAATCATAATTGGCTCGTTTGGTTTACCTGTCAGTCCCTAGTATCAGTGCACTGTGTGTGCCCAGGGCTGGTAGACCAAATACTACTGGTGGGCCGGCAGCGCTGATTTGCGCTACCCACCGAAGCAACTTTTAAAGTATGTCTGTGTAGCATGTTCTGTGAGGCTATCCGTTCTCATAGGCCAGAATGGGCAGGCTGAGTATTACCTGCCCTAATCCTACCTGCCCTCAGGAACCTGATAGGAACGTCGAATTTGATATGTTTAAGCTCAGGACATTGAGATACATCTTTTAGTAAGGATTATTTGCGTAGCCCGTGTTCGAAAAATACCTCTGCTAGAAACGAGGTATTTTCTGGCCTCAGCTTTCCTGTAGGCTTTGCTAGCGTGTGTATTGGTTGTCTGGTTTTGGAGCAGCAGGGCCAGCTGGGTCAGACCTGGCGGGAGAGAGAGATCAGCATTTAGAGTATGGAGAGGGGTGACTCTTTGATCTGAGCTGGGCCGTGACTGGCAAGGTGAATGATGGCTCCACCTCCCACTGGGCGTCTGAAAGCAGACCCCCAGATTCTCAAAGGGCAGGATGTCGCCTCGTAAACCAAGTGCTCCCCGACCCCACCGAACTGGTTCTGGCTGGATGCAGTGATTTGTGACTGCAGAGAACAAAGACTTTTTAGGTATAAAACGCTGCGCTGAAACCTGTTTCAAGTGTGTTCCTTCTGGATGCCAAGACGAAACTCTGTCCGAGCGGACAGAGGAAAGGACTTTGAAACTTTCACCAAGCTTGCTGAAGAAACTACCCAAGGGCCTGAATTGAGAGCGCCTCCTGCTGAAGTCTCAGGGACATTAGACTTCACCCCATCAGCTGCCCGAATTCCTTCGCTAGGAATTCTACTTGCAGGTGAGGCCTCCGTCGAGTAATCCGGAACGTCTAGTCCTACTGTGAGGAACGCGGACTGGTAACCCTTGTGAACTCTGTGTGTGGGCCGCCGCAGCTAAGAGAGAGCTGCCGCCGCTGAGTGCCCACCTCAATTTGAATCTTCAGAACCTTCACTGAAACTGTGTGGGTCACCGCAGCTAAGAGAGAGCTGCCGCCGCTGAGTGCCCGCCTTAATTTGAATCTTTAGAACCGTCGCTGAAACTGTGTGGGCCGCCGCAGCTAAGAGAGAGCTGCCGCCGTTGAGTGCCCGCCTTATTTTGAATCCTCAGAACCTTCGCTGAAACTGTGTGGGCTGTCGCAGCTAAGAGAGAGCTGCCGCCGCTGAGTGCCCGCCTTATTTTGAATCCTCCGAACCTTCGCTGAAGCCCTGTGGGCCGCCGCAGCTAAGAGAGCAGCCGCCGCTGGATGCCCGCACCCTTGCTAGCTTTGCATTATCGTGATTTGTCCTGTGAGCCGCCGCAGCTAAGAGAGAGCTGCCGCCGCTGAGTGCTCGCACCCTTGCTAACTTTGCATCATCGTGATTTGTCCTGTGAGCCGCCGCAGCTAAGAGAGAGCTGCCACCGCTGAGTGCTCGCACCCTTGCTAACTTTGCAACATCATGATTTGTCCTGTGAGCCGCCGCAGCTAAGAGAGAACTGCCGCCGCTGAGTGCTCACACCCTTGCTAACTTTGCATCATCGTGATTTGTCCTGTGAGCTGCCGCAGCTAAGAGAGAGCTGCTGCCGCGGAGTGCTCGCACCTTTGCTAACTTTGCATCACCGAGATTTGTCCTGTGAGCCGCCGCAGCCAAGAGAGGGCTGCCGCCGCTGAGTGCTCGCACCTTTGCTAACTTTGCATCATCTGATTTGTCCTGTGAGCCGCCGCAGCTAAGAGAGAGCTGCTGCCGCGGAGTGCCCGCACCTTTGCTAACTTTGCATCATTGGAATTTGTCCTGTGGGCCGCCGGAGCTAAGAGAGAGCTGCTGCCGCTGAGTGTCCGCGTCTTTGTCAACCTTGCACCATCGCGAATCGTCCCGTGGGCCGCCGCAGCTAGGAGAGCGCTGCTGCTGCCGCAGGCCCACCACGGAGCTGCACGACGAGAGTCATCGCCACCACCAGCCCGGGCCGCTGCAGCCGCTTGCTGCTGCGGCTGGGAGCCCGCCTGTCCCCGAGTGCCCGAATCATTGTGAGTGCACTTTGCGGACCACTGCCATCGAGAACTGTGGTCGCTGGGAGTCCGCCTGTCAACGTCTCTGCTTCTTCGAGAAGCTACGTGCTGTGTCCCCGTCCAACGGCAGGTATCTGGTGCGCAACGGGTTGCGTAGACCTAGGCCTTGAACTCAGTCCGTGCCACGTTCTGGTGAATACGTATTGCCTTTTTAAGTCCCTACTGATTTACGTGCATTGTGACTGGTTAAAATGCTTTTGAGAGTCTCGTACTAAACCTTAGATAAAGATACTATTTTTTCTATACCTACTTGAGTTGTGTCCTTTTGTGGTGTCGTTACTGCCTTATTGTGCATGGTCATAAATGCTTCACACACTGCCTCTGAGATAGGCCTAACTGCTCGTGTACGTTACCACAGGGTTGAGCAGGGGTTATCAAAGGGGTAGCCCACTTGCCCTGACTTAGGAAGAAGGGTCCCTATTTGGACAGTGGCGCCAGCCATTGCCAACTAGAGACCCCCATTTCTAACATTGGCGGTCAGCGGTGAGGATCAGGACTTGCATTTATGATCCACGTACAATAACTGGTAGACACCACTAGTGAGTACAGACCAAAGCGCAGACACGCGCGGATTTTTTTCTCTCCGAATTTGTTTTAGTTGGTTGTTTTAGTATTGAATTGTTGATCGCAGCCATGAGTACTGCTAATATGGGAAGGCCAACCTCCAATGCTTCGGAGGATCTCGCCTTTGAGGAGGAAAGATTAGATACCTATAGTGCCAAACAGCTGAAGTCATTTTGTAGGCAATTCGCAGTCCCCGGGATAGGTCTCTCTAGGAAGGAGGAGTACCACAAGGCGCTGAAGGCCTGGTGGGAAGCGAGAGAGTCCGCTGGGGATGAGGAAGAGAATGCTGGAGGGCAGCAGGATGATGCAGTAGAGGGGGGGAGATAGAACACCCTCCAATCCAGGTACTAGTGTATCCCAAAGGAGCCTGACCCCAGAAGAGCTGAAGGACAGGGAGAGAGATAGGAGGCATAGTTTGGAGATGGCTAAATTGGAAGGTCAGAAGGACCTTGAGAGTAACAAGTTAGACATTGAGAAGAATCGATTGTCATTTGAACTTGAGAAAATGAGAATGGAACATGAGAGAATGTTGAGGGAGATCGAGATCAGGGCGAGGAGTGTCCCGGTCTCCCCCTCTGGTGGCAGCATACCTTTAGTAACTCCTGAGAGTAGAGTTTATATTCCTAAGGATGTCATTAAGGATTTTCACAAGAGTGAGGATATTGGGCAATGGTTTGCCGCATATGAGATAGCAAAGGTGTCCCACCGGGTCCCTGAGCAGGATTGGGGAGCGGGATTGTGGGGGCGCTTTGTGAGTGATGGTAGGGATACCCTGTTGGACCTGCCTGAGGAGAGCAGGATGGTGTATGCCCATATGAAAGAAGCTTTGATGACCCGTTATGGTTTGACACCGGAAATGTACAGGCAGAGGTTTAGGACCTGCAAGAAGTTAGAGGGTACCACATGGGTTGAATATGTGTCTTTTTTCTGCAGAGCAATGGTTCGCTGGGTAAAAGGTAGCAAAGTGGAAACTTTCGAGCAATTGTATGATTTGTTTGCGTGGGAGCATTTGTCCAGTAACTGTTTTCCAGAGCTACGCCAGCACCTGATTGATAGCAAGCTGACTAACCCTAGGAAGCTAGCTGAGGAGGCGGACTGCTGGGTGAGCACCCGGGTCCGCAAAGGTTTTGTGGGAGACTTCGCCAGAGGTGGGCAGGGTCCCCAGCAGAAAAGTGGGGGGGACAAGGGTAAACAGAGGGAGTTCCAGAGAGGGCCCCAAAGTAATTCCCAAGGGAACCAAGCCGTGGTGTCCCAGCCTCTCCCTGAGAAGAAGCTAGTGTCACCGACAGGTAGGCCTGTTCATAGGGGGCCCCTTACTTGTTTCAAGTGTGGTCAAGTGGGCCACCGGTATTATGATCCCCAGTGTCCCCAGAGGGACCCCAAGGCATCCCCTCGTGCACCACCCCGTGCACCATCCTGCCAGATTGCCAGTGTAGCCCTGGGGGGGAGGAAATGGAGGTCCAAGGTGGGTGGGATCCCGTAGAGTTAACCCTTGTCTCGCTAGGGGACTTCGAGAAGGTCCCTAACCCCACACTGCCGACCAACACTCAGAAGTACCGGCAGTGGGTGACCATCAATGGCCATAGGGTGGAGGCTCTCAGGGACACCGGAGTTAGTGTGACTGCTGTCAGCTCCTGGTTGGTGTCCAAAGAGCAAGTTGTCCCCCATGCATTCTGCCCCGTAGTGTCAGCAGACAACTCAGAGAGCCAGTGTGAAGTGGCTCAGGTTCCCTTCAAGTGGGGGTGGTCACAGGAACTCTTCAAGTGGCTGTGAGGGCCGCCATGCCTGTAGACTGACTGTTGGGCAACGATCTGGAGAACTCCCCGTGGGCTACGGTGGAGAGAAAGTCTCATTTGGAAATGTTGGGTTTGCCTAGTGGGCGTGTGTGACCACTCGGTCCATGACAGCTCAGAAGGATGTTCAGGAGGGTCTGGAGCCTGAAAGTATGGCCCAGGCCCCTGCCTCAAAGAGAAAGGGTAGGGGGTGCGGGAAACCAGCCCCCGCGGTTCCCACGGTCCCGGAGGGAGCAGACCTTGAGGGGGATGCCCTGGAACCTACAGGGGAACAAGTGGCCGAACTGGGGGACCTACCGGAGCTGACCCATTGGAAGCAGGAAGGGGGGCCCTCCAGGGAGGAATTTTGCGAGCAGCAGAGAACCTGCCCTTCTCTTGAGGGGGTGCGGCGACAGGCCGCCGCCCAGGCAGCAGGTGACCAGACAGGGTCACATTGGATCTATTGGGAGAACGACCTCCTTTACAGCGAGCCTAAGATTGCTGAGCCTGGGTCAGCCCGTGTGCTGGTGGTACCCCAGCGCTTCAGGACCTTCCTACTGGGGTTGGCTCATGATGTGCCACTGGCCGGACATCTGGGGCAGACCAAGACCTTTGAGAGGCTGGTCACCCACTTCTATTGGCCTCAGATGCGCGCTCACTGCAGGACGTGTGAGACTTGCCAGGCAAGTGGGAAGAGTGGGAGGAAGATTAAGGCCCCACTACAGCCCTTTCCCGTGGTGAGCACCCCATTCGAGAGAGTGGGCATTGATATTGTGGGGCCTCTGGATCCCAAGACATCCATGGGCAGTTTAAAACCTAATCAGTCGGGTTTTACATATTTTTCAGCCCTGCATTTTTCTTTAGCGAGGCTGGATTATTTTTTGGTTTCATCTTCTCTTGTACGGGACTGCTCTATTAACATCGCTCCGCGATTTATGTCGGACCACAATCCACTTATTTTAAATATTGCGGGGATGGGATCTAAAGGGGTAATCTCGAACTGGAGCTTTGAAAAAGCTTTGCTATATGATGTTGGATTTCAGACGTACATGCAGGGCTGGATCCAAGAGTTCCTCGAGATAAACATAGGGACTGCTTCAACTATGGTGGTGTGGGACGCATTGAAAGCGGGTATCCATGGGGAGACCTTAGGAGGAGAAATTAACTTGGGCAGTTTAGTCGAGAGTCGAAATTGAAGCAGCACAGATCGAAGTGGTAGCTGTTAAAGCCGAAATTGGTTCGATATTTGCAGAGAGGGTGGCCTCAAAATGGGCTTCTGCTCGTGAGAAAACCTACGAGTGCAGTGAGCTCTTCGGCCATCAGTTGGCTATTAGAACTAGGCAACAGGTTTCCTCCAGTGAAATACTCTCGATACAGGTTTCTACAGGAGAGATCACAGATGACCCGATTAAAATCCAGAGGGCATTTCGAGAGTACTACCAGAATCTTTATACAGAGGAGGACACTGGGTCATTAGACTCTAGAGAGGATGAGATCTCTAAATATTTTAATGCAATCTCACTGTCCCATCTCAGTGCAGAAGATCATGACCAACTAGAAGATCCTCCGACCTGGGAAGATATCGCCATAGCTTTGGCTAGCTTACCAGACGGCAAAGCGGCCGGTGCCGACTGCATCCCGGTCGAGTTCTATAAAATCTTCTCTCCACAACACGAAATTCAAAGGACCAGACACTAAATCACATTTGTGTCTCGATATGGACTATAAAAGTGGGAGCATGAATCCCACATGTTGTACATCAGCGTGGAAAGAAGATCAACAAGACTTCCAGCTGCTGTAACCTGGACTGGGGACCAATGTCCATTAGTCTCCCTGCTGGATGAGGGTTCATCATCCAGGAAGTAAAGAGCCCTTGCCCTGAGCCTGGAGCACCAGTCTCCTGCCTGCCAAGACAAGTGGACCCTGTAGGAAGGAGGAGGGTGCCTGAGGGAGCGAGGCCCAACTGTGTTTCTGTCAATGGGATCCTGGTGAGTGAGTGATGTCCAGTCCAGTCTGAAATACTGCGAGCGGAAGGTCTTTCCACCCTCTTGTGGAAGATCGGTGACCCCAGTATGCCAGGGGGCCACTGTGAAGTTTAGGGTCATCGTCCTTGCTGTTGAAAGTCAGGTACCCTCCCATATGCCAAATGGGGGCCACATAATAATTAGGGCCATCACCCTTGTGGTGATGTCGGCAACCCCCATATTCCAAGTGGGGGCCATCTTGAAGTTTGAGCTGTCTCACTGGATCATTTTTCCAAGAGGATCCCCAACAAAGAATCAACCAAGAGAGACCACCGCCTGTGGTAACATTTATCTAAAGCAGAGGAAGCCGCAGAGAAGTCTGACATGGCAGTGGGCCGCCCGGAGACTGTGGCAGCCAGAAGAATCATCCAAAGGGGACTACAGGATGCCATGACCCTTGCGGACCACAGGAGCCCGAGAAGACACGCCTCAGTCTTCCCTAAACTCCCCGGTCAGGCCTCTCTGGCACTTGCACGAACTTAGCACGTTGTGCTGCTCAAAAAGACTCTTAAAGCAAGGACAAGTCACACAGAGAGGAGCATTGGCCACATCTGAAAGTCGCCTTCATTATCAAATGGGAAATATCCAGCTCTGTTAGAAGGGAAGGGGGGACTCAAGGACCCTGACCAGGATGATGCCAGTGAGCCGATCTTAAGAGAGTGTGCATATTATTTAATGTGCTGTTGATATACTTTGTGTGCTTGTAATAAGTACTAATTTTATCACAAAAGCTAACTAGGAAATCAGCTTATCGGGGTTACTGTTCATACTTTGAGTGTCTGTGTATGCCTTGCACCTACCTCTTCCGAGAAGCCCTAGATTGGTTGACGCACAGTACCACTGACAGTCAAATGCTGAAGGGGTAGTACTTGGCCAAGATGCTTAGGACTCATAGAAGGTTGCGCCCCAGGACAACAGGAGTAAAAGGTCATAACCCCCACAGTTGGGCCCAGCAACCCCATGCCCCCCCACCCCATGGCCCTCTGAAAGGAATTCTGACACTCCCCATTTGCAAAATACAACTCCAAGTCAAAGCGAACAGTCACGCTCCAGATGCGTAGCTAGCACCACTCAACTCTGAAAGGTGAATGAATTACCCTTCACTTTGGTAGCATATAGGTAGACCTTCCAGGCATCAACAATACCCAAACACCAGAATGAGGGAGTCACCCTTACCTGCTGTTACTGCATACCAACCAAAGCGGCACTACTGAAAGATAACAAATACGTGGAACTGAGGCATCTTCTCCTGCAATGCCCATGAGGGTGGGGGCGCTCACAAAAGCCCCTCCAGAAAGCCTACTAAAACAGCACATGGAGAAAACACTTGGTCTCTGTCCCTCTGTAAGAGTGTTCATCTACTTCAAAACCCCTCAGTACTCTCGGATAAACAATTAAAAATCCCATTTCATACCTAGCAAGAAGGCATTGAACCCAATAATTTCCTAACATAGAGGTCCCTTGATGTGCTCTTAATTAACCTGTGCTGAGCAGGGTGCTGTCATCAAAGGAGAGAGGGTGGAAGCCAAAGCCTGGCAGAGACCTTAAACAGAAGCTCCCTGACCCAATGAAAATAGGTAGAAACCAGCAGGATGCTGAGACGGCCACCTCCTTTCAATGGGATCCAGTAAACGGTGGGTGTGAGCAATATTGTCAGCATTTAAAATGAAGTTTTGCTGTCTTGTATGTGGAACTTACCTCTTAATAAAGGTATGGAATAAGGAATGGAATATGGGATCAGTAAAGGCCAGTAGGATGAATCACTGCTACAGATGCAGTCAACTGGAAGGAAGTACAACAGGATAAGTGGAGCAGGATTATTTTCTGACTTCCCCGATTTCAGTGCAGGTTTAGATAGGGTAGGTTGCAAACAACAGTCAAAAGCAGATCCAGTTGGGCCTTTTCTTCAGTGTCAGGTTGCAACACAAAGCATTTTCTGGTCTTGCTCCAAGAATATGGAATGCTCTCCCTCCCCATATCAGAACGAACCCTTCGACCGCTGCTTTTAGAAGTGAAGTCAAAGCATTACTCCTGAAGAGCCACCTGCGACAATAGACCTGTAACCTTGCAAGCCATCTGTATTCGTTTCACAGCATTGACCAACTTATCTACCATGCAGTGTGCATCCATTGTAACTACCTTTATCTCTATTGTTTTCTGCATTGGTGAATGTGATGTATCCTTCTTTGTTACCAGCGCAACTTCTCAACCTCAATGTACAGCGCTCTGATACCCTGGGTGTTGTTCGCGCTATATAAAACCTTTCAAATAAAAATAAATAAATATTCATGGTTCAAATTACCTGAGTAGTGTTGTATCCTTTCCAAGCTTCTCTTTCAAACTGCATTAATCTGCCCTGCTAAGGAAGCATAAGGAGGACCACAATGTTACCATGTGTATTTGTAGAACACCAGTAAACTGTCTTGTGTGTCCTGCCATATTGTGCTGATCATCTAGTTACATCAATCTGATCCAGTATTTCCGAAAAGCAACTGAATTATATACTTTTTAAAGACCATGATATTTTCATTCAATAGAAAATCTTTAAAGTTCAATTGGTACCTAGAGGGTGCAAGGCTTGGCCAAGCCGATAAGGATGACTGTTAGGTAACAGCATTGTATATTGCTCATAAATCGGTGAAACATCTTGTATTGACAATCACCAATGCCAGATTGGCCTGGTGGTACAGGGGGCAATCCTCCAGGATGCAGACTTGAGATTCTGCTTCCCCTGGCCCCCGACCCAATATCCTTGGCCAACAAACAAGCTGCAGAACCAACACCACAACATGATGTCTCTGTTTAACATCATCAGAGCCTCAATCATCCAAGAGTCATTCCTGGGTGACCTCAAGACAAAACAGAAACTTCCATTCTGATAAAAGTCCACCCTTGACCCATGACCTTGCAAAGGCCACCTGATCACCCATATGCCATTCTTGAGGAAGGTCAATGAGAACATTTCTCATGATTATCTTTCTGGGTTCATGTCACAGTGCAGTATGGAGAAGGTAATTATCCAAGTGTCTGATGACTGCCTACAAATCTGCTATAGTTGTGATTCCTGCTTCTTCCGCTTCTTTTTCCTTTCTGCACCCATTGACACTAATGAAAAATGAACCCTACATGACATCCTAAAATCTTGAAAGAACTTTGATGGTATCATACATACTTCAATTGTTTGTGTCATACCTGGAGAACATAAACCACCTGCTCTAAATGAGTTCCTCCAGATCTGAACTTATCCCCACATCCTATGGAGCTCCTGAAGGCTCCATCTTTTTGCCGGTTATCTTCAATTTGTCCATGGATCCCTTAAGAATCTTTCTAGTAGAAATCGATTTTTAGAATCCAACAACATCTTGGTAAAACACATATCTGAAAGTGTCACAGGTTGCAATGCTGATGACCAGAGGACTACAAGTATGATCCAAGCCTAGATGTTCAAGGCCCTCGACAACAGCATTCCCATCAAGACAGAATTTGTGTTCACCACAAGTGACTGGAAACATAAACATATGCAAGTCTGGCTTTCTGAAACATATCTTGCGGTTTTCCCTATTCACTTGTAATAAACAGCACTAAGTCCCTGAACTTGTATGATGATGCCAAGTGCTGACACTGCACACAAGACAAACGCTCTGTTGCATCCACTGTCCCTGCTCCACAAAGTGAAATTCTTCCTATTGAGAGCAGAAGTCAGAACCGCCATAAAGTTCTGATCCTTTCCCATCTCAACTTAGGTAACACCCTGCTGGCCTACATCCTCGTGATCTACTAAACTCCTCTGAAACGCTACCTCCATTCCTTCGATATCTACTGACAGAGTATTTGAATTTTGACTCCCCACCCAATTAGTTGGTTACCATAGGTATAGAACAGCTATGTACTAACATTTCTCAGAACGATGTGTTTGATGTTATAAGAAAAACTCTAGACTTTTGTGTCAACTGATGGAGCAGGGGAAACGAAATATTTTTGTACCCCATGGAAGTTAATGACCCCATAACGATTAATGATACTAACCGTTTGAAACGCATGAAGTAATCAACAAATGCACCTTTTATTAAACATTACACATGGGCAACTTGCTGGCATTGCAAAATCTAATTTATTTACAAATATGAGGCAAAATAACATGAGTATTGTCATTTTGAGTAGTAAATAGAGTAAATTGCATGATTTGTGTTGCGTAGTAAAATTGCACCGTGGCAAAGAATGCAGGTGGTAAGTAAAATGGCTTTAAATGTCGCTTCTGCTAGGTAATACCTAACACGGGTCTTTAGATTGGCGGGTGGTAAACAGAAAGGCTTATTTTCCATGTTTTAATTTCTGTTGTGTTTGCTCTTATATTAGTTTTGTTCAGGCCTGCTAGGCCATGCATCGAAAATGGCCGCTGGAAAGGACGAGATCGCGTGCGCTGAATAAAATGGCCCCCGCGCATGAACAGTGTGGATGCTCCAGTCACGTGTATGCGGCCTGTGCCCGGAGTGAGAGATGTCAAGGCCAATCTGACCTGCAACGAGGATCGTGCCAAGAGTTCAGCATATACGCATGGGAACGGATGAGAAAATCGAGCGACAGGGGATGAACTAATATGTGACCATCGGAGTTTGTTACAAATTACATTAACAAATTGAATTACCTTTGGACATTGTTAATCGTGAGACTTAATATATGTGTTATTGTCCCCAAACCGGTTCGAACAAGGAGGGCGATGAGGTGACCATCACCACCCCTCCAATGGACCAATTAGCGTGATTTCTGCCCCTAAAGATTGCAACTTTAAGAGTAGCGAGTCAGAGAATAGGGTATAGATGAGTCTGCTCTTATGTTGTGAAAAAACTTCTTAGCTTCTTCTATCCTGATGCTGCGAGAGACTCTGTCATTTATGGACTTCGAACTTTGACTGGGGAAGGAACGAGACCGTTGCGGGAGTTGCCAGGGAGGAGATTGTGTCCGAGGAGGTTAGCGGGACAGTCAAACAGTTTGGGAGTCCTATCCTGTGACCTGCGGTTCATCTTTCTTTCCTGGTGAACCATTCTTGTCATCGCCCTGTGGCCAAGGGTAATGAGTATTTTCTGTCTCTATTTTAATCTTTTACTTAAAATGCTTACTGATATAATAAATGTATTTGCCAAATTATGATCTTTACTTATTTGCTTAAAGAATTTAGATAAAAATTAAATGCTAACTCTAAATGAGTCTGTGGTTCTTTAAATAACATTGTGATTAATAAATGATTAAAGGTTTTAATTGTGATTGCGCTGGACTTAATCACCATCAACTGATTCTACTAGTTGGTCCATCAACCGAATAGCGGAATACCTTGATGTTTAGAACCGACAGAATCCGAAGTTAATGTATATAATGTGTAGGTTATAATTCTGTCATTTCAATAAGGTATCCCGTTTGTCCAGCAACTCATTTTTCCTTAGCGCTTGATCCAGAAAATTGAATGAATGTATGTATGCGGTGTTATGGGCCCCACCGACATAAGTTTCAAGTGATCAAGGTTGTGTAGGTGGTTTTCTGGATTAATGTTGAAAGGAAAATTTATATTAGCCGCGCTGGATCAGATTTCTTTGTAGCAGAGTTATGGTTACTATAGTTTAGATTGGTGATTATTGATTATCGATTTTTTTTTTCATGCCTAACACTCTATGTTGAGTTTGTATTACGTTATGTGTAGTCAGAATTTTGAAGCTTCCGGGAAGTAGGAAGTGGACACGTGTGGCAAAAGAAGTCACATGGAATTGTGCATTGTCTGATTTCAAATTTGGTGATAACACAAGACTGTGTTATGTTAGGGAAATTTCTTGTATGAATTGCATTTGAGTGAAATAGCAACAGGTTTTCTTGTGAAACTTTGGCCTTAATTCTCAGGAGCAGTGTAGTCTCCACATGTGTTTTATCCCCAGAGAAACAGGTTTACCTCTTGCTTGAGAGAAGGGTAAGGTAGAGAGAAGTGCTACACTTATCGAACGAAACAGTATTCTTGAAAGTGGGAATAAACTATCTCTTTTGTTTAGAGAAACAGACAATGGTAATGTGTTTTACGTTGTAACTAATCGATTTAGTTGAAAAGAAAAGTTAAGAAAAGTGCCGATAATTTTTGTAAAGGAGGGGTCAGTAGAACCAGGAGTAGAGCTGACGTCAACAAGAACCACGCTGGTATTGGCCAGTTGTGGAAGAACGAAGAGTTTCCTGATTGGTGCGTTAGTGTGAGACGCGCTGGAATAGGTTAGTGTGAGAGTGACGTAGAGCTTTCTGATTGGTGCGTTGGTGAGAGACGCGCTGGGATAGGTCAGAATAGCCGAGCGGTAGAAAGGACCGATTGGTGAAGAAATTGTGTGACTTAGTTTCGGCAAAACAACAGTGAAATATGGCTTATTACAAGAACGTGATAGAGAGAAACCGTCATGGCTCGCGAAGCTTAAAAATCTTTTTAAGAAAGATAAAAAGGTTGTGACTAGGGAAGGAGAAGTACTTCCTCTGCCGAAAACACCAGCATCTTATATGATGGTGAAATATGGCTATCATACTTGCATTTGGTTGGAAAATTGGGCGAAATATACCAAAGACGATGGAGTATTGGCATTTCCGGAAAATGGTTCGTTTAGCACAGCTGTACTTCGAAATTTGAGAGAAAAAATGATGAGACTTGAACCGAGACCTAGACCAACACAGTTTGAAGCCTTAGGTGAATGGGAAGATGAGATGTACGAAAGGGAAAGATACAGAGGTGCAAAGAATTATAATTTTATTCATGGAAGAGTATGGGGTGTGAGTCATGAAGACAGGATGAGACGATGGCGGTATGCTAACATGACGGATGGTATGTTTCCTACCAGAACGGTTGAAGAATTTACAGGGAAAAAGTGTACGGAGAAAAAGAAGCATGCAATACCAGAGAAATATGGGTATGGAGTTAGCGACACTGAGGATGAGTTGCTGGAGGACATTTTAAATAAAAGACCCCCTCCATATCAACAGGATTCTGTGGTAGTGACACCAAATGCACCGCCAATGAGAACAGTAATAAATCAAAGCCCTGAACAAATTTCTGAAATAAATAGTCCATTTAATAGACCAGAAACACCACAGACTGTGAAACATGATAATGGTAATTCGGCCGAACTAGCCAGAACCACAAGAGAGTTGACTGAAAAGATAAGAGAACTGACAAAGAATATGGAAGCTGTGACTGTGCCAGTAACTATAGGACCAGTAATCCCAGTATTTGAAAATCAAAAGATAGACGAACATTTCTTAATAATTCCATTAAATTCTAGTATGCAAAAAGTAAAAGAAGGAATAATTCCAGAAAATAGAGAGACAAAAGATTCTGTTGGGCCATTTAGGTCAAGTCCACCTGTAAATTTGACAATTAATGAGAGTCCATTAAATAAGACTCCTATGGGAGCCGAGTCAGCAACTGAAACCCCGGAGAGAAGTGTAAACAGGGTAGAATTAACAAAAATCCATGTGGGTCCGACTGCAGAGGAATTAAATGATTGGGTGAGGAAATTGCAGAAAAAAGATGCCGAACCACAACTTTTGGATGTGGTCAGATTAAAGATAGATATGGAGGAATTGATTCTAGGGACTATTGGTACAGATCGATTGAAGTCCTATCAAGATGATGAATTAATGTTTATGTGTAAAAGCATCACTTGGAGAGCTAGGAACTTGCATGAAAAATTGGAAGAAACAGCGAATGAACTAGGAGTAGATTTTGGAAAAATTAGAGGATTGCAGAAACCGTACAGGGTAGATTTTAGTGAAAAGGACATAGAAAATCTGAACACTTCAGGACGACTAACACAGATAAAAGAACTAATTCTTTTACTGAGAAAATGGGGAGATGTAGACAAGTGGAGAAGTAGGTGGATAAGAAGAAAAGAGGGAACAACTGATAAAGCATCATTGGCTTTTCCAGTAAAAGAGAAAGAACCAACGGTAGTAGAATGTCCAATGAGAGAAATTCAAGGAGGAGGTTATGTACACGTCCCATGGTCCAGACAAGATATATTGTCATTTACAAATGATTTTCCAAGATTGAGAGAAAAGCCTGTAGAATGGTATAGACAGGTAGAAAGGTTTGTAAAGGTTTCAAAAGTATTGTGGGAAGATCTGGGTGGATTGTTTGAGATTGTTGTTCCTGCGGATTTATGGACAGAGTGTAAAATTACAATTGACTGGCCAAAGGAAGAATATCCTAGAGATGCAAAAACAGGAGCCCCAAGTTCAGAAGTAATGAGAAAATATGAACAGGCAATTACATTCCTGAAAAATAAGATTCCATCAAAAGAAACAGACTGGGTAAAGATTGATAGAACAACTCAGGAGAATATGGAATCTGTACATGCTTACTATGAGAGGTTGCTCTTGACTTTTAAACAGTAAAGTGGATACGAGAATTTTAGTGAAAAAGACATGAGTCATTTTGTGTATCGATTTGTGTATGGTTTGAGACCTGAGATAAGTGAAATGATTAAGCAGCATATGTTATGTTGGCAGACTAGCACAGTAGATGAGGTATTACGGTATGCAAAATATTGCAGTGACGATATTGAGTGCAGACAGCGTAAACTCAAGGAAAAGGCAATGTGGGCACAAGTAAAGGTTGCAGAAAAGCAAGAAGCTCAGATGAATAATCAGTCTAGTGACGCAGGACAGACCAAGTCCAAACCGAATATTGGTAAGGGAAAAGGTCAGATGAGTATAGAGGAAGCCAAAAAGAAATGGCCATGTCATAATTGCGGAAAATTAGGGCACTGGAGAAACGAGTGTAAATTACCTCCGAGAGTTAATACCGAGAATCAATCATTAAATCCACAGGTGCAGAATGAGGTGAGTTACCAACAGCCGCAACAGCCGCAGGTAGTTACTCAACAGTGTCAGGTGCCGCAACCACCTCTTCCAAAAAGTGTAAATCCTCAAAGATACAGTACAGAGGCAGGATACTACGGAGGAGAGCAGGTAACAAAATTGCAGCGCGCAGCTGCTGTTTCACAATATTGGTTACAGCAAGATGGAAATGAATCAGATGAAAGCTTATGACGGTGCCTAGGAGAGGAAGAAGAGTGCGTGCTTGGCGCAACTCTAGAGGTAGATCAGTCAGGTCCATTTGTGGATGGAAAAGTGAATGGTGTAAATGTTACTTTCCTTGTGGACACTGGCGCTACCCGTTCTACTGTCAGGTCATTGGAAATTCCAAACCTTCCTCTCTCAGGAGAATACATCCAAGTTGTAGGTGTTTCAAACAGGCAAATTAAAACCCCTCTTACAAAACCAGTAGAGGTGGAAATTGGTCCATTCAAAGACATGCACCGTTTTGTGGTGTGTGATTGTAGTCCTGTAAATTTATTAGGGCGCGATGTGCTTTGTAAAATGAATTGTACCATCTACTGTACTCCAGATGGTACTGCTTTCCAGACACCAGATGATGATGTTTTGTATAAATTGACACTGACAGAACTAGAACCAGGAATGTATGATACGTTTCCTGTGTTCGATGCAGAGAAAATCCATACTGAATTGAAAGAAACAGTCAGGTCTGATGTATGGGATTTCACAGGTGAAGATATTGGACTAATGAGAGAAGTTGATCCTATAAAAATTACTGTAAAAGAAGGAACGAATTACCCAAATACCCCACAGTACAAACTGACGCCAGAAATTATTGAAGGAATAACACCTGTAATTAATAAGATGATTGAGCAAGGAATTTTGAGAGAAATAATGAGCAGTCCATGTAATTCCCCTATAATGTGATTGAAAAAGTCAAATGGAACATATAGAATAGTGCAGGATTTGAGAAAAGTGAACAAGATTGTTATTCCTTGCTGCCCAATTGTGCCAAACCCTGCTGTAATACTGTATCAAATCCCACATGATGCAGAATGGTACACAGTTATTGATTTGTGCCATGCATTCTTTTCTATTCCATTGCACCCTGACAGCCAGCCATTATTTGCGTTTCGGTTTGGAGAGCGTATTTTGGCATGGTGCCGAATTCCTCAAGGGTATACTGAAAGTCCTTCTATTTTTAATCAGATTCTGAAGAAATCCTTAGAAAGTTTAATAATGCCTGAAAAATCTGTGATGGTCCAATATATCGATGACTTATTGGTGGCATCAAAGACCAGAGAAGCATGTGTTACGGACACCATTGCTTTACTGAATCATTTGGCAGAAGGAGGACACAAGGTGTCCCCATCAAAACTGCAATTCTGTCAACAGGAAGTACAGTACCTAGGTCATAAGATTGAGCAAGGGATGAGAAAAGTGACAACAGAAAGAATAAGGATTATTAAAGGAATGAGAACCCCAATGACACAAAGAGAGGTGAGAATGTTCCTTGGAATGGTTGGTTATTGCCGACAGTGGATAAGTGGATTTTCATTGATTGCAAAACCTTTACAGCGATTGACAAAACGGGATGTCAAAGATCCGATTGCACTGGATGAGGAGGAAATTAAGGCTTTCGAGGAACTGAGAACAAGTTTGTGTGAGGCACCAGCATTGGGAATGCCTGATTATGAGAAAGAATTTGAGCTGTATTGTAGTGAGAGAGACGGATGTGCACTTTCAGTATTAGTGCAGAGGCATGGAAAAATGAAATGACCGATAGCTTATTATTCAGCTGTTTTAGACTCGGTAGCAAAGGTGTTGCCTGGATGTCTGAAAGCAGTAGCTCCTAGTTGTGTGAGTCTGGAACAGAGTGAAGGCATTGTGATGGGATATCCTTTGAGAGTATATGTCCCACATTCAGTTGAAATCTTTCTAACCAGAACAAAAACACAATTCATGACACATAGTCGGCTGACTAGGTATGAAAAAGTGATCTTGGGTGCAGACAATGTAACCATTGTAAGATGCACGAGTGTGAATCCTTCCACCTCACTGCCAGATGCAGTAAATGCAGAGGTCAAAGATGACGTTGATCATAACTGTTTGAATGTGCTTGAGTTTTGCACAAAGCCCCGCCCTGATATTAGAGATGAACCCTTAAAAGAGTCAGATTATGTGATGTTTGTGGACGGGTCATGCCTGAGGACAAATGAAGGAGTTTTAAGTGCTGCGTGTGCTGTATGTACGGTGGCAACCATAATGGAAGCATCCTGTTTGAGAGGAATACGTTCAGCCCAAGTTGCTGAGCTGATTGCTCTGATTCGAGCGTGCAAACTGGGCAAGAATTTCCGAGTTACTGTGATCACGGATAGCCAGTATGGCTTCGGAGTGGTCCATGATTTCGGACAGATCTGGTCCCAGAGGGGATTCCTGACTTTCTCGGGGTCTCCTATTAGGAATGGTGAGTTTGTGAAAAAGTTGCTTGAGGCGATACAGCTGCCTAAACAGATTGCGGTGGTAAAATGCACTGCTCACAAAAATGGAACTGATTACATTGCAGTAGGTAACAATTTTGCTGATGAATTAGCTCAATATTGTGCCAGAAATATGACCTCAATGAATTGGAGAAGGGAAAAAGGAAATGTTTCATGTCCCTTGCTGTTTACTAACCCAGTTGAAACATGGGAAGAGGTAAAACAATTGCAGGAAGAGGCAAGTGATGAGGAAAAAGAAGTTTGGATAAAATCAGGTTGCAGACGGAGAGAGGAAGATGAAGTCTGGGTTTACAGGGATGAAAGACCAGTTATGCCTGATAGCATGATCTCTAACATGGCACGGATGTACCATGGACAGGCACACATAGGTAGAGATGACATGATCAGACTTTTCAAACAGACCTGGTACAACCCAAAGTTTAGGGCTATAGCTGAAAGCCTTTGCCAAAGATGCCTTATATGCCAACAGATAAATCCTGGAAGGAAGACAGTAGTGAGTTTGGGAACAATAGGACGTGAAGGAGGTCCTTTTACTAGAATGCAATTAGATTTTATTGAAATGCCCCCGAGTAACAGACTGAGGTATGTCCTGGTGGTCGTCTGTTTGCTTTCTCGTTGGGTGGAGGCCTAACCGACAAGAAGGAATGATGGAGTTACTGTAGCTAAGCTCCTACTGCGACAATTAATTCCTAGATATGGCTTTCCAGTAATGATAGAAACAGATAGAGGAACGCATTTCCAGAACGAAATTATCAGACTGATATGTGAAGCACTAGACATTCAACAAAAGCTGCATTGTGCCTACAGACCAGAGGCTTCTGGAGTGGTAGAGCAAGTAAATGGCACAATAAAGAATAGATCAGGGAAAATGTGTCAAGCCACAGGACTCAAATCGCCAGATGCCTTACCATTGGTGCTGATGAGCATAAGAAGCATACCTGACAGAAAAACAGGTCTGAGTCCTCATGAGACAATAATGGGACGAGCAATGAGACAAGCATATGTACCTGTCAACAAACTGCTGACTATAACTGATGATCTCATACTGGACTATTGCAAAGGATTGGCTGATGTGGTACATTCTGTGTTTCATCAGGTTGGGCCGGATGCGACCACTCTTGAGAGAAAACCAGCTCATGATCTGAGTCGAGGAGACTGGGTCAACATAAAAGTTCACAGAAGAAGAAATTGCTTGGTTCCACGCTGGGACAAGCCACGTCAAGTGATTCTGGTGACAACAACTGCAGTAAAGTGTGCAGGTGTGAAAAATTGGATTCATGCCAGCCATACAATAAGAGTTCCAGATCCTGAAGCTCGACCTGTAAGTCGACATCTGGAAATATCAGATACCAGTTCGGCATCTGAAGCAGAGACTGTAACAATCAGAGTTCCAGATCCTGAAGCTCGACCTGTAAGTCGACATCTGGAAAAATCAGGTACCAGTTCGGCATCTGAAGAAGAAACTGAAACAATCAGAGTTCCAGATCCTGAAGATCGACCTGTAAGTCGACATCTGGAAATATCAGATACCAGTTCGGCATCTGAAGCAGACCAACCTGAATCCAGTGAAAGACAAACAGAAGAATACGAAAAACAAAGAACTGATATTGAAACAGTTGAAACTGAACCAATAGACAGTGATGGTTAACAGCCAAGTACAAGTTTTGGGGAAACTCCTCCAGAAATTATAGAAATAACTCAAGAAGATTCGAATTCAGACAAAGAAACAGAGATCATAAAGTTCAAAGTTAAAGAAAGTGAAGTGAGATCTGAGACAGAATCTGAAGAAAGTGAAAAAGAAATAAGGCAAAGAATAGGACCAAGAAAGAGAACTTGGAGAGCGGAACGAGGAGAAAAGGAAAGTGAACTGAAAAGGCCAAGAAAAGGAGACAATTGGCCCAACGAAATTAAAAGACTGAGATATAAACTAATAAATTGAACAAAGACAATGCAGAACAAGTAAATGAAATAACAAGTCAGAAAAGACAAAGAAAAGCAAGTGAAAGACAGTTGCAGAGACCAAAAAGAGTAAAAAGACCTAACCTGAAGTACAAGTCACCTGAATGGGTATACATAGCACTGCCTGACATTAAAGAAGTGGATAGCAGTCACGAAAACCCAGACAAAGACTGTGAACAAGTGGGTGAGAGTGAACTGCGCCAATCCTGAATGAGGAGAAAAGAAAACCGGACTAGACACACAAACTGATAAAGTCAAAGAAAGAAAACCGGACTAGACACACAAACTGGTAAAGTCAAAGAAAATGTTCTGAAAGACCGAAAGGTGCGCCAAAAGCAGTTGGTTCCAGTCAACACTTAAAGAAAGGGTAAAACAGCAAAAAGTCATTTTGAGGTGTGGAAACACATTTTCTGTACATATATTTAGATTATAATTCAACATGGTAGACACTGAGAATAGAAGATCTAGATGTGAGTTTTCCGTAGATGGTGTAAAATGTGTTTCTATTGTACAGGCTTTCTAATGCTTATTTGGTTCATTTTAGCAATAATAATTCCACTTAGATTAGTTGGAGAAAATACATCTACAATCATGATGCAAATTGTACTGAATTTCATAGGGATAAGTCAATAACTGATTTCTCCAAGAATGTCTTCACAAAACTCTTGTTTGAATACGTGGAGACTATGGATGTCAGAGATTGTTATGTGTGTATGCAGTTACCTGCGTCTGTAACAGAAGGTGTGACGTATCATCACCTTCCTTTGACGTATGGAATAATTTGTAGTGTTTTAGTTAGTTTATTTTACAAAACAGGTAAATTAGAGTATTACTACACTGACACAGATGCTATTTTTGCTAAAGTTCTCGTAGTCCCAGAACTAAATAAGGTGAGATTTGCAAAGATTTTTGGAGAATTTTTCTTAGAAACGAAAGAATTAACATTAGAATATGCATTTAGACATAATCTTACTTGTAGGTTAAGAAAGGAAGAAAAGGTTTTCTTAGACATGGTAGACGATAGAAGGGTTAAGTTTCAAAGAAAGGCAACAGGAGAAAAGACAAAAACCCCACCTTGGGCGTTTGAAGAGGGAAGTTATGACAAAGGAGAAACAAATGCAGCTATGTTTTTAGATTGGCCCCAACAGGGAAAATTGTGTATTAGTAGGGATAACACTATGTATGATAACTATTTCATGGGTTCAAGTGAGTGCCGAGATACATATAAAATTTTAGGGGGATGGGGATTCAAAGGAGGAAAAGATCCAGCATTCCCAGGGATCTATTATATTTGCGGAAACCAAGCCTATTATAGGTTGCCGGACCACTGGTATGGAACATGCTATCTAGGCCTGGTCTTTCCAAAGATTTTTCACGTGGAGAGAGGAACGAAAGGAATTCACGAGATAGGTAAACCATTAACCCGTAGGAGAAGGAAAAGCTTCTCAAAGATAATAGGTGACATTTTTGGAGCATTGATACCAGCAGTGGGTATATCTTTGAAAACATTCGGAAATTGTCTACAGTAGTAGATCGTTTATCAACAAATACTGCTGGAGGGTTCTTGATGATAAATACTGAAATGGTTGCCATGAGAGTTATGGTAATGCAAAATCGACTTGCCCTTGACATTCTTTTGGCAAAAGAGGGTGGAGTCTGTGGAATGCTGAAGGTACAACATTGTTGCACTTACATTCCAGACAAAAGTCAGAATATACAGAAGTATATAAAGAACATTACTGATTTGCATAAAGAAATTGCCCCACTGGAGGTTGAAGGTGCTTGGGAGAAACTTGGTAAGGGTTTTTCCTCAATTAAGAAATGGTTCACCGAAATAGGTAGTTCACTAATTGGGAAAATACTAATTCCAGTGACCTTAGTAGTAGTGATAATATCAATATTGAGACTAGTTTTTCCTCAATGAAGAAATGGTTCACCGAAATAGGTAGTTCTCTTATTGGTAAGATACTAATTCCAGTGACCTTAGTAATAATGATAATATCAATATTGAGGTTGGCATATGTGTGTGTTAAAAGAAGAAAAAGACAAAATAAAGCAAAAAGAGAAAATAAGAAAAATAAGGAAAGAGAACGGGAGATGGGAGAGATCGAATTGGAAGAGTTTAAAGAGAACATGTACAAAAGGTCTAAAAGACAAGATGAAAAGAACACAATTGTCTAAAATAACAAATGCAAGTGGACAAGAAACATTTTTCTTATAAATTTGTAGGGATAGGTTTTAGTGGTGATGTTAAAAATCACCAAAGGGGGAATTGATGGAGCTGGGGAAACAAAATATTTTTTGTACCCCATGGAAGTTAATGACCCCATAACGATTAATGATACTAACCGTTTGAAACGCATGAAGTAATCAACAAATGCACCTTTTATTAAACATTACACGTGGGCAACTTGCTGGCATTGCAAAATCTAATTTATTTACAAATATGAAGCAAAATAACATGAGTATTGTGATTTTGAGTAGTAAATAGAGTAAATTGCATGATTTGTGTTGCGTAGTAAAATTGCACTGTGGCAAAGAATGCAGGTGGTAAGTAAAATGGCTTTAAATGTCGCTTCTGCTAGGTAATACCTAACACGGGTCTTCTGAAAGGCGGGTGGTAAACAGAAAGGCTTATTTTCCATGTTTTAATTTCTGTTGTGTTTGCTCTTATATTAGTTTCGTTCGGGCCTGCTAGGCCATGCATCGAAAATGGCTGCTGGAAAGGACGAGATCGCGTGTGCTGAATAAAATGGCCCCCCGCGCATGAACAGTGTGGATGCTCCAGTCACGTGTATGCGGCCTGTGCCCGGAGTGAGAGATGTCAAGGCCAATCTGACCTGCAACGAGGATCGTGCCAAGAGTTCAGCATATATGCATGGGAAAGGATGAGAAAATCGAGCGACAGGGGATGAACTAATATGTGACCATCGGAGTTTGTTACAAATTACATTAACAAATTGAATTACCTTTGGACATTGTTAATCATGAGACTTAATATATGCGTTATTGTCCCCAAACCGGTTCGAACAAGGAGGGCGATGAGGTGACCATCACCACCCCTCCAATGGACCAATTAGCATGATTTCTGCCCTTAAAGATTTCAACTTTAAGTGTAGCGAGTCAGAGAATAGGGTATAAGAGAGTCTGCTCTTACGTTGTGAAAAAACTTCTTAGCTTCTTCTATCCTGATGCTGCGAGAGACTATGTCATTTATGGACTTCGAACTTTGACTGGGGAAGGAACGAGACCGCTGCGGGAGTTGCCCGGAAGGAGATTGCGTCCGAGGAGGTTAGCGGGACAGTCAGTCAGTTTGGGAGTCCTATCCTGTGACCTGCGGTTCATCTTTCTTTCCTGGTGAACCATTCTTGTCATCGCCCTATGTCCAAGGGTAATGAGTATTTTCTGTCTCTATTTAAATCTTTTACTTAAAATGCTTACTGATATAATAAATGTATTTGCCAAATTACGATCTTTACTTATTTGCTTAAAGAATTTAGATACAAATTAAATGCTAACTCTAAATGAGTCTATGGTTCTTTAAATAACATTGTGATTAATAAATAATTAAAGGTTTAAATTGTGATTGAGCTGGACTTAATCGACATCAACTGATTCTACTAGTTGGTCCATCGACCGAATAGCGGAATACCTTGATGTTTAGAACCGACAGGATCCGAAGTGAATGTATATAATGTGTAGGTTATAATTCTGTCATTTCAATAAGGTATCCCGTTTGTCCAGCAACTCATTTTCCTTAGCGCTTGATCCAGAAAATTGAATGAATGTATGTATGCGGTGTTATGGGCCCCACCGACATAAGTTTCAAGTGATCAAGGTTGTGTAGGTGGTTTTCTGGATTAATGTCATAAGGAAAATTTATATTAGCCGCGCTGGATCACAACCCATGCCTAGGGAGTAGTGATATCATTGTGACTCTGACACTTTTGGCCATCACCATATACTATTCCATCTTTCTAGGTGAATTTACAGATTAAAGGGGTGGCAATTGGGGCATCCTTGTGCACCCAACCTGATGAATATGCTGTCCGTTCTGAAGCTCAATATGTACAGCCTAACACTAATTCTCTTACGGACATTGCTGAGATATATACATAATTTTCTTGCTTTATCTGAAAGGTTCAAAGAACACTCTGTTCCTAAATTGGGTAAATAACCATGATAATAACATAAGGTTGGCTCACCCATAGTGCCAATGGCTCAAATATCAGCTACCTTCATCTTACCATTGATCCAGCGCAGCTAATATAAATTTTTCCTTATGACACTAATCCAGAAAAACACCTACGCAACCTTGATCACTTGTAAACTTATGTCGGTGGGGCCCATAACACTGCATACACACATTCATTCAATTCTCTTGATCAAATGCTAAGGAAAAATGAGTTGCTGGACAAGCGGGATACCTTATTAAGATGACAGAATTATAACCTATACATTATATACATTAACTTCGGATCCTGTCGGTTCTAAACATCAAGGTACTCCGCTGTTCAGTCGATGGACCAACTAGTAGAATCAGTTGATGGCGATTAAGACCAGCTCAATCACAATTAAAACCTTTAGCATTTATAAATCACAGTTTTATTTAAAGAACCACAGACTCATTTAGAGTTAGCATATAGTTTTATCGAAATTCTTTAAGAAAATTGTAAAGTTCATTTAAGCAAATACATTTATTATATCCGTAAGCATTTAAGTAAGAAGTTAAAAATAAATGGGAAATACTCATTACCCTTGGCCATAGGGTGATGACAAGAATGGTTCATAAGGAAAGAAAGATAAACCGCAGATCACAGGTTGGACTCCCAAAACTGACTGACTGTCCCGCTAACCTCCTCGGACGCAATCACCTCCCGGGCAACTTCCCGCAACGGTCTCGTTCCTTCCCCAGTCAAAGTTCGTTAGTCCAAAATGACAGAGTCTCTCGCAGCATCAGGATAGAATAAACGAAAGAGCAGTTTTTTTCACAACGTAAGAGCAGACTCTCTTATACCCTACTTTCTGGCTCTCTACACTTAAAAGTTGCAATCTTTAGGGGCAAGAATCACGCTAATTGGTCCATTGGAGGGGTGGTGGTGGTCCCCTCATCGCCCTCCTTGTTCGAACCGATTTGGGGACAATAACGCACACATTAAGTCTCATGATCACGGTGTCCAAAAGTAGTCCAATTTGTTAATCCATTTTGTAACAATCTTTGATGGTCACACATTAGTTCATCCCCTGTCGCTCGATTTTCCCATTCGTTCCCAGGCATATATGCTGAACTCTTGGCACAATCCTCGTTGCAGGTCAGATTGGCCTTGACATCTCTCACTCCGGGCACAGGCCGCATACACGTGACTGGAGCGTCCATACTGTTCATGCCCGGGGGCCATTTTATTCAGTGCACACGATCTCGTCCTTCCCAGCGGCCATTTTCGAAGCATGGCCTAGCAGGCCCGAACGAAACTAATATAAGAACAAACACAACGGAAATTAAAACATGGAAAATAAGCCTTTCTGTTTACCACCCACCATTCTAAAAACTCGTGTTAGGTATTACCTAGCAGAAGCGACATTTAAAGCCATATTACTTACCACCTGCATTCTTTTGCCACGGTGCAATTTTACTACGCAACACAAATCATGCATTTTACTCTATTTACTACGCAAATCACAATACTAATATTATTTTGCTTCACATTTGTAAAAAATTAGATTTTGCTGTGTTAGCAAGTTGCCCACGTGTTATGTTTAATAAAAGGTGCATTTGTTGATTAGTTCATGCGTTTCAAAACAGTTAGTATCATTAACCCCTTGGCCGCGGCGGTAATTCCGCCGCGGCGCTGGGGGGGTGGGGGGTGAGCGCTGCGCCGCCATGCTCGTGATGGAACCACGCCGTCATGAGTCACGGGCGAGCTGTGCTCATGACGGCGTGGTTCGGTCACAACCCCGCCCACTCACTCATTCGCCCGCACAGGCGGGGAATCAGTACCGCGTGGGCGGAGCGGCCGCAGCATGACGGAACCACGCCGTCATGAGCACACGCCGCCCGTGGCTCATGACGGCGTGGTTCCGTCATGCGCAGGGAAGGGGTTAATCGTTATGGGGTCATTAATTTCCAAGGGGTACAAAAATATTTCGTTTCCCCTGCTCCATCAATTCCCCCCTTTGGTGATTTTTAACATCACCACTAAAACCTATCCCTACAAAATTTATCAGATAAATGTTTCTTGTCCACTTGCATTTGTTATTTTAGACAATCGTGTTCTTTTCATCTTGTCTTTTAGACCTTTTGTACATGTTCTCTTTAAACTCCTCCAATTCGATCTCTCCCATCTCCCGTTCTCTTTCTTTATTTTTCTTATTTTCTCTTTTTGCTTTATTTTGTCTTTTTCTTCTTTTAACACACACATATGCCAACCTCAATATTGATATTATCATTATTACTAAGGTCACTGGAATTAGTATCTTACCAATAAGAGAACTACCTATTTCGGTGAACCATTTCTTCATTGAGGAAAACTCTTGCCAAGTTTCTCCCAAGCACCTTCAACCTCCAGTGGGGCAATTTCTTTATGCAAATCAGTAATGTTCTTTATATACTTCTGTATATTCTGACTTTTGTCTGGAACGTAAGTGCAACAATGTTGTACCTTCAGCATTCCACAGACTCCACCCTCTTTTGCCAAAAGAATGTCAAGGGCAAGTCGATTTTGCATTACCATAGCTCTCATGGCAACCATTTCGGTATTTACCATGAAGAACCCTCCAGCAGTATTCGTTGATAAACGATCTACTACTGTAGACAACTTCCGAATCTTGTATGCATTCAAAGATATACCCACTGCTGGTATCAATGCTCCAAAAATGTCACCTATTATTTCTGAGAAGCTTTCCCTTCTCCTACGGGTTAATGGTTTACCTATCTCGTGAATTCCTTTCGTTCCTCTTTCCATGTGAAAAAGCTTTGGAAAGACCAGGCCTAGATAGCATGTTCCGTACCAATGGTCCGGCAACCTATAATAAGCTCTATTTCCGCAAATATAATAGATCCCTGGGAATACTGGATCTTTTCCTTTTTTGAATCCCCATCCCCCTAGAATTTTGTATGTATCTGGCACTCACTAGAACCCACGAAATAGTTATCATACAGAGTGTTATCTCTACTAATACACAATTTTCCCTGTTGGGGCCAATCTAGAACCATAGCTGCATTTGTCTCCCCTTTGTCATAACTTCCTTCTTCAAACGCCCAAGGTGGTGTTTTTGTCTTTTCTCCTGTTGCCTTTCTTTGAAACTTAACCCTTCTGTCTTCTACCATGTCTAAGAAAACCTTTTCTTCCTTTCTTAACCCACAAGTAAGATTATGTCTAAATGCATATTCTAATGGTAATTCTTTTGTTTCTAAGAAAAATTCTCCAAAACTCTTTGCAAATTTCACCTTATTTAGTTCAGGGACTACGGGAAGTTTAGCTAAAAACAGCATCTGTGTCAGTATAGTAATACTCTAATTTACCTGTTTTGTAAAATAAGCTAGCCAAAACATTACAGGTTATTCCATACGTCAAAGGGAGGTGATGATACGTCACACCTTCTGTTACAGACGCAGGTAACTGCATACAGACATAACAATCTCTTACATCCATTGTCTCTACATATTCATATAATAGTTTTGTAAAGACATTCTTAGAGAAATCAGTTATTGACTTATCCCTATGAAATTCAGTACTATCTACCAGTGTTGCAGTGTTCTTTATGTTAGATTTCTTGTCACTATTCGTGTCATTCATGATTGCAGATGTATTTTCTACAACTAATCTTAGTGGAATTATTATTGCTAAAATGAACCAAATAAGCATTAGAAAGCCTGTACAATAGAAACACATCTTACACCATCTACGGAAAAACCCACATCTAGATCTTCTATTCTCAGTGTCTACCATGTTGAAATATTATCTAATTATATGTACAGAAATGTGTTTCCACACCTCAAATGACTTAGTGTTGACTGGGATCAACTGCTTTTGGCGCACCTTTCGGTCTCTCAGAAATTTTCTTTGTCTTTATCAGTTTTTTGTGTCTAGTCCAGTTTTCTTTCTTTGACTTTATCAGTTTGTGTGTCTAGTCCAGTTTTCTTTCTTTGCCTTTCAGGATTGGCGTAGTTCACTCTTACCCACTTGTTCACAGTCTTTGTCTGGGTTCTCGTGACTGCTATCCACTTCTTTAATGTCAGGCAGTGCTATGTATATCCATTCAGGTGACTTGTATTTCAAGTTAGGTCTTTTCACTCTTTTGGGTCTCTGCAATTGTCTTTTATCTGGTTTTCTTTGTCTTTCCTGACTTGTTATTTCATTTACTTGTTCTGCATTGTCTTTGTTCAAATTTATTAGCTTATATCTCAGTCTTTTAATTTCGTTGGGCCAATTGTCTCCTTTTCTCTGCCTTTTCAGTTCACTTTCCTTTTCTCCTCGTTCCAGTCTCCAAGTTCTCTTTCTTGGTCCTATTCTTTGCCTTCTTTCTTCTTCACTTTCTTCAGATTCTGTCTCAGATCTCACTTCACTTTCTCTAACTTTGAACTTTATGATCTCAGTCTCTTTGTCTGAATCTGAACCTCCTCGTGTTTCTTCCGCTTGTAATTCTGAGTCTAATCCTCCTCGTGTTTCTTCCACTTGTAATTTTGAGTCTAATCCTCCTTGTGTTTCTTCCGCAATTTCCTCAATCTCTCTATCTGAATCTGAATTTTCTTGAGTTACCTTTACAATTTCCGGAAGAATTTCCCCATAGCTTGTACTTGGCTGTTCACCGTCACTGTCTATTGGTTCAGTTTCTCCTGTTTCAATATCAGTTCTTTTGTTTTCGGATTCTTTTGTTTGTCTTTCACTGCATTCAGGTTGGTCTGCTTCAGATGCCCAACTGGCATCTGATATTTCCAGATGTTGACTTACAGGTCGAGCTTCAGGATCTGGAACTCTGATCGTTTCAGTCTCTGCTTCAGATGCCGAGCTGGTATCTGATATTTCCAGATGTCGACTTACAGGTCGAGCTTCAGGATCTGGAACTCTGATTGTATGGCTGGCATGAATCCAATTTTTCACACCTGCACACTTAACTGCAGTCGTTGTCACCAGAATCATTTGATGTGGTTTGTCCCAGCGTGGAACCAAGCAATTTCTTCTTCTGTGGACCTTTATGCGGACCCAGTCTCCTGGACTCAGATCATGAGCTGGTTTTCTTTCAAGAGTGGTCGCATCCGGCCCAACCTGATGAAACACAGAATGTACCACATCAGCCAATCCTTTGCAATAGTCCAGTATGAGATCATCAGTTATAGTCAGCAGTTTGTTGACAGGTACATATGCTTGTCTCATTGCTCGTCCCATGATTATTTCATGAGGACTCAGACCTGTTTTTCTGTCAGGTATGCTTCTTATGCTCATCAGCACCAATGGTAAGGCATCAGGCCATTTGAGTCCTGTGGCTTGACACATTTTCCCCAACCTATTCTTTATGGTGCCATTTACTTGCTCTACCACTCCAGAAGCCTCTGGTCTGTAGGCACAATGCAGCTTTTGTTGAATGTCTAGTGCTTCACATATCAGTTGGATAATTTCGTTCTGGAAATGCGTTCCTCTATCTGTTTCTATCGTTACTGGAAAGCCATATCTAGGAATGAATTCTCTCAGCAGGAGCTTAGCTACAGTAACTCCATCATTCCTTCTTGTCGGATAGGCTTCCACCCAACGAGAAAACAAACAGACGACCACCAGGACATACCTCAATCTGTTACTCGGGGCATTTCAATAAAATGTAATTGCATTCTGGTAAAAGGACCTCCTTCACGTCCTATTGTTCCCAAACTCACTACTGTCTTCCTTCCAGGATTTATCTGTTGGCATATAAGGCATCTTTGGCAAAGACTTTCAGCTATAGCCCTAAATTTTGGGTTGTACCAGGTCTGTTTGAAAAGTCTGATCTACCTATGTGTGCCTGTCTATGGTACACCCGTGCCATGTTAGAGATCATGCTATCAGGCATAACTGGTCCTTCATCCCTGTAAACCCAAACTTCATCTTCCTCTCTCCGTCTGCAACCTGATTTTATCCAAACGTCTTTTTCCTCATCACCTGCCTCTTCCTGCAATTGTTTCACCTCATCCCATGTTTCAACTGGGTTAGTAAACAGCAAGGGACATGAAACATTTTCTTTTTCCCTTCTCCGATTCATTGAGGTCATATTCCTGGCACAATACTGAGCTAATTCATCAGCAAATTTGTTACCCACTGCAATGTAATCAGTTCCATTTTTGTGAGCAGTGCATTTTACCACCGCAATCTGTTTAGGCAGCTGTATCGCCTCTAGCAACTTCTTCACAAACTCACCATTCCTAATAGGAGACCCTGAGGAAGTCAGGAATCCCCTCTGGGACCAGATCTGTCCAAAATCATGGACCACTCCGAAGCCATACTGGCTATCCGTGATCACAGTAATTCGGAATTTCTTTCCCAGTTTGCACGCTCGAATCAGAGCAATCAGCTCAGCAACTTGGGCTGAACGTATTCCTCTCAAACAGGATGCTTCCATTATGGTTGCCACCGTACATACAGCATACGCAGCACTTAAAACTCCTTCATTTGTCCTCAGGCATGACCCGTCTACAAACATTACATAATCTGACTCTTTTAAAGGTTCATCCTTGATATCAGGGCGGGGCTTTGTGCAAAACTCAAGCACATCCAAACAGTTATGATCAACGTCATCTTTGACCTCTGGATTTACTGCATCTGGCAGTGAGGTGGAAGGATTCACACTTGTGCATCTTACAATGGTTACATTGTCTGCACCCAAGATCACCTTTTCATACCTAGTCAGCCGAGTATGTGTCATGAATTGGGTTTTTGTTCAGGTCAGAAGGATTTCAACTGAATGTGGGACATATACTCTCAAAGGATATCCCATCACAATGCCTTCACTCTGTTCCAGACTCACACAACTAGGAGCTACTGCTTTCAGACATCCAGGCAACACCTTTGCTACCGGATCTAGAACATCTGAAAAATAAGCTATTGGTCGTTTCATTCTTCCATGCCTCTGTACCAATACTGAAAGTGCACATCCGTCTCTCTCGCTACAATACAGCTCAAATTCTTTCTCATAATCAGGCATTCCCAATGCTGGTGCCTCACACAAACTTGTTCTCAGTTCCTCGAAAGCTTTCATTTCCTCCTCATCCAGTTCAATCGGATCTTTGACATCCCTCTTTGTCAATCGCTGTAAAGGTTTTGCAATCAATGAAAATCCACTTATCCACTGTCGGCAATAACCAACCATTCCAAGGAACATTCTCACCCCTCTTTGTGTCATTGGGGCTCTCATTCCTTTAATAATCCTTATTCTTTCTGTTGTCACCTTTCGCATACCTTTCTCAATCTTATGACCTAAGTACTGTACTTCCTGTTGACAGAATTGCAGTTTTGATGGGGACACCTTGTGTCCTCCTTCTGCCAAATGATTCAGTAAAGCAATGATGTCCATAACACATGCTTCTCTGGTCTTTGATGCCACTAATAGGTCATCAATATATTGGACCATCACAGATTTTTCAGGCATTTTCAGATCTTCTAAGGATTTCTTTAGAATCTGATTAAAAATAGAAGGACTTTTAGTATACCCTTGAGGAATTCGACACCATGCCAAAATACGCTCTCCATACCAGAACGCAAATAATGGCTGGCTGTCAGGGTGCAATGGAATAGAAAAGAATGCATGGCACAAATCAATAACTGTGTACCATTCAGCATCATGGGGAATTTGATACAATATTACAGCAGGGTTTGGCACAATTGGGCAGCAAGGAATAACAATTTTGTTTACCTTTCTCAAATCTTGTACTATTCTATATGTTCCATTTGGCTTTTTCAATCCCATTATAGGAGAATTACATGGACTGCTCATTATTTCTCTCAAAATTCCTTGTTCAATCATCTTATTAATTACAGGTGTTATTCCTTCAATAATTTCTGGCGTCAATTTGTACTGCGGGGTATTTGGGTAATTTGTTCCTTCTTTTACAGTAATTTTTACAGGATCAACTTCTCTCATTAGTCCAATATCTTCACCTGTAAAATCCCATACATCAGACCTGACTGTTTCTTTCAATTCAGCATGGATTTTCTCTGCATCAAACACAGGAAACGTATCATACATTCCTTGTTTTAGTTCTGTCATTGTCAATTTATACAGAACATCATCATCTGGTGTCTGGAAAGCAATACCATTTGGAGACAGTAGATAGTACAATTCATTTTACAAAGCACATCGCGTCCTAATAAATTTACAGGACTACAATCGCACACCACAAAACGGTGCATGTCTTTGAATGGACCAATTTCCACCTCTATTGGTTTTGTAAGAGGGGTTTTAATTTGCCTGTTTGAAACACCTACAACTTGGATGGATTCTCCTGAGAGAGGAAGGTTTGGAATTTCCACTGACCTGACAGTAGAACGGGTAGCGCCAGTGTCCACAAGGAAAGTAACATTTACACCATTCACTTTTCCATCCACAAATGGACCTGACTGATCTACCTCTAGAGTTGCGCCAAGCACGCACTCTTCTTCCTCTCCTAGGCACCGTCATAAGCTTTCATCCGATTCATCTCCATCCTGCCGTAACCAATACTGCGAAACTGCAGCTGCGCGCGGCAATTTTGTTACCTGCTCTCCTCCGTAGAATCCTGCCTCTGTACTGTATCTTTGAGGATTTATACTCTTTGGAAGAGGTGGTTGCGGCACCTGACACTGTTGAGTAACTACCTGCGGCTGTTGCGGCTGTTGGTAACTCACCTCATTATGCACCTGTGGATTCAATGATTGATTTTCGGTATTAACTTTCGGAGGAAATTTACACTCGTTTCTCCAGTGCCCTAATTTTCCGCAATTATGACATGGCCATTTCTTTTTAGCTTCTTCTATACTCATCTGACCTTTTCCCTTACCAATATTCGGCTTGGACTTGGTCTGTCCTACATCACTTGACTGACTATTCAACTGAGCTTCTTGCTTTTCTGCAACCTTTACTTGTGCCCACATTGCCTTTTCCTTAAGTTTACGCTGTCTACACTCAATATCGTCACTGCAATATTTTGCATACCGTAGTACCTCATCTACTGTGCTATTCTGCCAACTTAACATATGCTGCTTAATCATTTCACTTATCTCAGGTCTCAAGCCATACACAAATCTATATACAAAATGACTCATATCCTTTTCACTCAAATTCTCGTATCCACTATACTATTTAAAGACCAAAAGCAATCTCTCGTAGTAAGCATGTACAGATTCCTTACTCTCCTGAGTTGTTCTATGAATCTTTACCCAGTCCGTTTCTTTTGGTGGGATTTTATTTTTCAGAAACGTGATTGCCTGTTCATATTTTCTCATTACTTCTGAACCTGGGGCTCCTGTTTTTGCATCTCTAGGAAATTCTTCCTTCGGCCAGTCAATTGTAATTTTACACTCTGTCCATAAATCTGCAGGAACAACAATCTCAAACAATCCATCCAGATCTTCCCACAATACTTTTGAAACTTTTACAAACCTTTCTACTTGTCTATACCACTCTACAGGTTTCTCTCTCAATCTTGGAAAATCATTTGTAAATGACAATATATTTTGTCTGGACCATGGGACATGTACATAACTTCCTCCTGGAGTTTCTCTCATTGGACATTCTATTACCGTTAGTTCTTTCTCTTTTACTGGAAAAGCCAATGATGCTTTATCAGTTGTTCCCTCCTTTCTTCTTATCCACCTACTTCTCCACTTGTCTACATCTCCCCATTTTCTCAATAAAACAATCAGTTCTTTTATCTGTGTTAGTCGTCCTGAAGTGTTCAGATTTTCTATGTCCTTTTCACTAAAATCTACCCTGTATGGTTTCTGCAATCCTCTAATTTTTCCAAAATCTACTCCTAGTTCGTTCGCTGTTTCTTCCAATTTTTCATGCAAGTTCCTAGCTCTCCAAGTGACGCTTTTACACATCAACATTAATTCATCATCTTGATAGGACTTCAATCGATCTGTACCAATAGTTCCTAGAATGAATTCTTCCATATCTATCTTTAATCTGACCACATCCAAAAGTTGTGGTTCAGCATCCTTTTTCTGCAAGCTCCTCACCCAATCATTTAATTCCTCTGCAGTCGGACCCACAGGGGTTTTATTTACTTCTGCCCAACTTACACTTCTCTCTGGAGTTTCAGTTGCTGACTCGGCTCCTTTAGGAATCTTATTGATCGGACTCTCATTAATTGTCAAATTTACAGGTGGACTTTGCCTAAATGGACCAACAGAATCTTCTTTCTCTCTATTTTCTGGAATTATCC
Organism: Calotriton arnoldi; assembly: GCA_963921515.1. NCBI lineage: Eukaryota > Metazoa > Chordata > Amphibia > Caudata > Salamandridae > Calotriton > Calotriton arnoldi. Next base: position 1,308,698 of record CAWUFW010004637.1, read on the forward strand.
CTTCTCTTACTTTTTGCGTACTTGAATTTAATGGAATTGTTAAGGAGTGTTCATCTATCCTTTGGTTTTCAAATACTGGGATTACTGGCCCTATGGTTCCTGGCACAGTCACAGCTTCCATATTCTTTGTCAGTTCTCTTATCTTTTCAGTCAACTCTCTTGTGGTTCTGGCTAATTTGGCTGCATTACCATTATCATGTTTCACAGTCTGTGGTGTTCCTAGTTTATTAAATGGACTATTATTTCAGACTTTTGTTCAGGACTTTGATTTATTACAGTTCTCATTGGCGGTGCATTTGGTGTCACTACCACAGAATCCTGTTGATATGGAGGGGGTCTTTTATTTAAAATGTTCTCCAGCAACTCATCCTCTGTGTCGCTAACTCCATATCCATATCTCTCTGTTACTGCATGCTTCTTTTTCTCCGTACACTTTTTCCCTGTAAATTCTTCAACTGTTCTGACAGGAAACATACCATCCGTCATGTTCGCATACCGCCATCGTCTCATCCGGTCTTCATGATTCAAACCCCATACTCTTCCATGAACTAAACTATAATTCTTTGCACCTCTGTGTCTTTCCCTTTCATACATCTCATCTTCCCATTCACCTAAGGCTTCGAACTGTGTCGGTCTAGGTCTCGGTTCAAGTTTCATCATCTTTTCTCTCAAATTTCGAAGTACCGCTGTGCTAAATGAACCATTTTCTGGAAATGCCAATACTCCATCGTCTTTGGTATACTTCGCCCAATTTTCCAACCAAATGCAAGTATGATAGCCATTATTTCAACATCATATAAGAGCTGGTGTTTTCGGCGGAGGGAGTACTTCTCCTTCCCTAGTCACAACTTTCTTAAAAAAAATGTTAAGCTTCGCAAACCATGACGGTTTCTCTCTGTCATATTCATTATAATAAGGCATTTTCACTGTTATTTTACCGAAGCAATTCACACAATCCTTCACCAATCGGTTCTTTCTACTGGTCGGCTATTCGGACCTATCCCAGGGCGTTTCACACCAACGCACCAATCAGAAAGCTTTTACGTCACTCTCACACTAACCTATCCCAGCGCGTCTCACACCAACTCACCAATCAGGAAACTCTTCGTTCTTCCACAACTGGCCAATCCTAGCGCGGTTCTTGTTGACGTCAGTTCTCCTCCTGCTTCTACTGACTCCTCCTTTACAAAAATTATCGGCAGTTTTCTTATTCAGCTAAATCGATTATTACAACATAAAACACATTACCATTGTCTGTTTCTCTAAACAAAAGAGATAGTTTATTCTAACTTACAAGAATACTGTTTCGTTCGATAAGTGTAGCACTTCTCTCTACCGTACCCTTCTCTCAAACAAGATGTAAACCCGTTTCTCTAGGGATAAAACACATGTGGAGACTACACTGCTCCTGAGAATTAAGGCCAAAGTTTCACAAGAAAACCTGTTGCTATTTCACTCAAATGCAATTCATACGTGAAATTTCCATAACATAACTCAGTCCTGTGTTATCACCAAATTTGAAATCAGACAATGCACATTTCCGTGTGACTTCTCTTGCCACCCGTGTCTACTTCCTACTTCCCGGAAGCTTCAAAATTTCGACTTACACATAACATAATACAAACTCAACATAGAGTGTTAGACACGAAAAATCAATAATCAATAATCACCAAACTAATCTATAGTAACCATAACACTGCTACCAAGAAATCTGATCCAGCGCGGCTAATATAAATTTTTCCTTATGACACTAATCCAGAAAAACACCTACGCAACCTTGATCACTTGTAAACTTATGTCGGTGGGGCCCATAACACCGCATACATACATTCATTCAATTCTCTGGATCAAATGCTAAGGAAAAATGAGTTGCTGGACAAGCGGGATACCTTATTAAGATGACAGAATTATAACCTATACATTATATACATTAACTTCGGATCCTGTCAGTTCTAAACATCAAGGTACTCCGCTGTTCAGTCGATGGACCAACTAGTAGAATCAGTTGATGGCGATTAAGACCAGCTCAATCACAATTAAAACCGTTAGCATTTATAAATCACAGTTTTATTTAAAGAACCACAGACTCATTTAGAGTTAGCATATAGTTTTATCGAAATTCTTTAAGAAAATTGTAAAGTTCATTTAAGCAAATACATTTATTATATCCGTAAGCATTTAAGTAAGGAGTTAAAAATAAATGGGAAATACTCATTACCCTTGGCCATAGGGCGATGACAAGAATGGTTCATCAGGAAAGAAAGATAAACCGCAGATCACAGGTTGGACTCCCAAAACTGACTGACTGTCCCGCTAACCTCCTCGAACGCAATCACCTCCCGGGCAACTTCCCGCAACGGTCTCGTTCCTTCCCCAGTCAAAGTTCGTTAGTCCAAAATGACAGAGTCTCTCGCAGCATCAGGATAGAATAAACGAAAGAGCAGTTTTTTTCACAACATAAGAGCAGACTCTCTTATACCCTACTTTCTGACTCCCTACACTTAAAAGTTGCAATCTTTAGGGGCAAGAATCACGCTAATTGGTCCATTGGAGGGGTGGTGGTGGTCACCTCATCGCCCTCCTTGTTCGAATTGGTTTGGGGACAATAACGCACACATTAAGTCTCATGATCACGGTGTCCAAAAGTAGTCCAATTTGTTAATCCATTTTGTAACAATCTTTGATGGTCACACATTAGTTCATCCCCTGTCGCTCGATTTCCCCATCCGTTCCCAGGCATATATGCTGAACTCTTGGCACAATCCTCGTTGCAGGTCAGATTGGCCTTGACATCTCTCACTCCGGGCACAGGCCGCATACACGTGACTGGAGCATCCATACTGTTCATTTCCGGGGGCCATTTTATTCAGCGCACACCATCTCGTCCTTCCCAGCGGCCATTTTTGAAGCATGGCCTAGCAGTCCCGAACGAAACTAATATAAGAACAAGCACAACGGAAATTAAAACATGGAAAATAAGCCTTTCTGTTTACCACCCACCATTCTAAAAACACGTGTTAGGTATTACCTAGCAGAAGCGACATTTAAAGCCATATTACTTACCATCTCCATTCTTTTGCCACGGTGCAATTTTACTACGCAACACAAATCATGCATTTTACTCTATTTACTATGCAAATCACAATACTAATATTATTTTGCTTCACATTTGTAAAAAAATTAGATTTTGCTGTGTTAGCAAGTTGCCCACGTGTAATGTTTAATAAAAAGGATTAGTTCATGCGTTTCAAAACAGTTAGGGCCATATGTATCAAGCATTTTCGCAATCGCAAACACTGCGAATCGCTAAATTTCAGTGTTTGCGATCGCAAAAATGAGTTTTGCGATGTATGAAACGGAATCGCATCGCAGAATTGCTAATCGCAAAAATAGCGATTCGCACAAATGTGCGAGCCCGAATCTGTGAATTTTCTTTGCGAATTCGCATATTGCTGTACACGTTTTGCGAATTTCGCAAATATTGTAATCGCAGATAGCGATATCGCAATGAGATGTTTCAAAAATTCGCTATTTGCGATTTTGCGAATTTCGCAATTTTGCACCTCGCAATTACCCCCAACTCAGAGCAGGTGGTAACCAGGTGCAACCCATATAAGCTGGCCCAAAATGCAACAGGGACTTTCACAATGGCTGCGCTGTACATCATCGCTAGGAGGCTGAGGATCAGAGCTGCTGGCCAGAGAAGGAGACGCAAAGAGAGGATCTTCAGTACACGCTTCACCTTGTTCCAGCAAACAGAGGAGCAGATCCATGAAAAGTACAGGCTGCACCCAGACAGCATCATGGATCTCATTGAGGAGCTAAAGCCCATGCTGGAGCACCCCACACGCAGGACACGCACCATCCCCACCCATGTGCAGGTCCTGTGCTCACTGCACCTGCTGGCGTCTGGGAGCTTTCAGGGGGTGATAGCAGCAGCAGGAGGGGTGACACAGAGTAGCCTGTCGCGCCTCTTTCACAGTTTCCTGGATGCCATGATGCAGAGGATGCAACACCACATCCATTTCCCTAACACGCAGCAGGCACTTGACCAAACCAAGCAGGGGTTCTATCAGATAGCCCAATTCCCCCATGTAATTGGCTGCATTGATGGGACCCATGTCGCCATGTCCCCCCCCTCCCAGACAGAATATGTGTACAGGAACAGAAAGTGTTATCATTCCCTGAATATCCAGGTAGTTTGTAATGCCACCCATGTCATCACGGACATTGTTGCGAAATATCCTGGAAGCACCCATGATTCATTCATTTTCCGCCACAGTGGGCTACACCGTCGCCTCTTGGCTGGGGAGTTTGGTGAGGGCTACTTGCTAGGTAAATACATGGCTAACATTCACACATACAGTTGAGGCCTTGAGTGGGATGACAGTGTGTAACCCATTTCATTTGCACCCTGCAAGGGACAGCGCGTATGCAGTGAGGGATTTCATCATGACACCCTACTTGAATCCAGCCACTGCTGCGGAGTGCCGCTACAACAACGCCCACAGGTCGACCCGTAGTGTGATTGAAAGGACTTTTGGCATCCTAAAGAGCCGATTTAGGTGCCTACACAAGAGCGGAGGTGCCCTGCAATACAGCCCGGAGACCTGCTGCAAGATAGTGGTCGCATGTGCCATGCTGCACAACATAGCAACCAGGAAGGGCACCCCAGTGGAGCTCAGCGAATCAGAGTCATCCGATGAGGAGGGACCAGCTCCTCGTGCAGGACTAGCAGGTGGTGTTGGGGCAGCTGCCGGACGGCAGAGGCACCAGGAGATCACGCACAACTTTTTCTAGGTGAGTAATAATGACAGAATGCTATGTATTGGTGCACAACTGTGTTTTTATTCCATTTGGTGCTGGAACATTTCTGGCACACAGCCTGACGCACACCTAATGTGTGTGAATGATATTTGCAACTGTTAAATTCACAATGCAAAGATGTCCTAGACACTTCAGTCCCCAGAAATGTGTTAAGTCACCCATTGCCATGCTTCCCTGATGCCACCTTATCTTCTGCGTGCACGGCTGCTTGCACCTCGCTCTGGGTGCCCACTGCTCTCCCCCGGGTCATCCTGGGTTCTCCCCTGCCTCACGCTCCACCGTCTGACCTCAGGTACTGGTGGTGTAATGCTGCTGCGGCTTGATTGGTCTTCACTGTCCCCTGTGGGCAGGGGTCCTGTCCCACCTGAGCCAGCCGCCTGCATCAGTTCCACAGCATGTGTCACCTGCACCAAGACCGTGGCCATATCCTGGCTGTTATGTGCCATTTCTACCTGCATACTGACACACCTACGTGACAGCAGGGACGTAACAGTGCACAGGCGGTTGACCGCCTTGCTGTATGTGTCCATGCGGGCGTTGGATCTCCTCGGCACGGCACACAGTTCACGTATGGCACCAGTCATTTCCCTCATCTCACCCCTCATGTTGCTCATGTGATGGTTTAGGGTTTGGAACTGACGCTGCATTGACCGCATTGATTTTACTTGCAGCAGCTGCACCTTCACCATAGTGCCCTCGAGGCCGGAGAACACGGACTGCTGCTCCTCATCACCAGCACTGGTGGACTGCCTTGCCCTGCGTCTGTTTCCTCCTCCTTCCCTCTGGTGGTCAGGGGACTGTTGCCTGTGTGGGATTGTGAGCTGGGCCTGGCCTGCCTGGGATTCGTCTCCGCTTCCCTGTAGGTCTGCCTCCATCTGTGGTAGTGGTGGCACGATGTTGCGTTTTCTGCATGCTACAGGGATTTCAGGGGTCTGTGCCTCCTGCTCCTCCTCCCCTGCCTGCTCATCGGTGACGTCTGCCTCCTCATGTCCTGCACTGCCCTCCTGCCTTGCCAGTGGTGCTGTGAAGACAGAAGCACAGACAATATTTGTAGTGTACTCAATCTCATTTTGTAAGAGGTTAAATCTACTTTTTTTGCATTACCTACATCCTGTCTGCCTGTATTTTGCATTCCCTGACTCACTGTCACTGTTACTACCTTGCTGTGTCTCAATACTACACTGTTTGGTGCATGTGACTACATCTCCCATGATGCATTTCAGGGTGTACACAACAACATGTACTGGAGTTGCAAAACTGTTTGGTTCCTGGGGGCTCATAACTGTGTGGGTGCTATGGTGGAGTGGAAGGGGACAGATGGCATGCATCTTACCTTGACTGGTGGTGTGTGGGTCGGAGCTGTCCAGGTCAGCCACTCCACTGACACTCTCCGATAGCAAGGTGGACTCCACCAACTCCTCCTGGGGCGTGGACTCTGTAGCACTGGATGTGCCACCCCCGGTCTTCTTCGCCTCAGCCAACCTGGTTGCCAGCTTTTCTTTTGATTTCAGCCGCATATCGTACCAGCGCTTGCGCAGGTCCTCCACAGTGCGGTGGGTTACACCTATGTCATTCACCTTTTCCTGTATGGCATCCCAGATTTTCCTCTTCCTTGCCTCTGGCACGTTCAGGGCTTTTTTCCCAAAGAGGAGCTCATGGCTGCCTACCATCTCCTCTATCAGGACTTCCTGCTCCCTGTCACTGAATTTAGGTTTTCTCTTCCTTCCTGCCTCCTCCTTCTCCTTCTCCTGCTCCTGGGGATTCATTTTGCCTCCCTGGATGTCAGTGCAGTGCTCTTCCACTCTCCCCTCAGCCTCTGACTGAGCTTCTGGCAATCAGGTGCAGCTGTGCAGTCACACTTCCTGGTTGTGATGTCATCGAGCTGCACCTGAATGGCAGATTCCCCATTTTGCGATTCCTTATTAGCGAATTTCGCAAATAAGGAATTGCAAATTGGGATTCTCAGAATTATTCTCCGAATTTAGGCGAATCACTAAATAATTGCGATATTCTTCATACATCGTATTTTGCGATTCTCACAATGCAATTTGCAAAATATCGCATTTTGAGAATCGCAAATTCCGATTTTCATACATATGGCCCTAAGTATCATTAATCGTTATGGGGTCATTAATTTCCAAGGGGTACAAAAATATTTCGTTTCCCCTGCTCCATCACCATCAAAGTGGAACTAAGTACACGTTATAAAAGCCTGCTCCAATTCTTTTCAAATTGAAATTCGACCCGAGCAGTCTTCGTAATTTGGTGCACTTGAGGATTACTCTGTATCACAAATAACCCAGGAAGTCAAGATTCAGTTTTTCCAACACCTCAGGGGAATCAGTCTGCAAGACCGTCGGTGCTCAGTACTTGGTCCTTAGTTTGGGACCAGGTGTAGGTGGTCCCAGAACTTTGAACCTGACAGTTTATTTGTCTTCGTTATGGAAATTTGACTGGGCAGCAGTTGTGTTAGCTAGCCTATGAAGGGGTTCCATTACTCATAACTGATAGACTTTACCAGCAAAGTACTTGAAACACCCTAATAGTTTTGTTCAATGGAAACTATCCTACAATTGAAAAGCACACTAGGGTGACCAACAGTCCGTAAATTTCACGGACAGTCCGTAATTTACGCCTTCTGTCGGTTGTCCGTGACAATATCTTTAACGGACGCCATTTGTCCGTAATTCTGCTGATTTTGGATGACAGCCAATAATTGTGTGGCTTTCACTCTCCAATGGTTGCCCAAGACGTTGTGTGGAGAAGCTAGGATTGGCTTGAAAGCCTTCAGCCAATCCTAGTGCTTCAGGTTCCACTGCAGGACTGTTTTCATTGGCACCGATGCTTCAGGGCCAATGAGAACAGCTTTAGGGCACCAGCCTTACATTACTTTAGTAGTGCAGAAGCACGCTTTCGGTTTTGGTTTTGTGTTTATAGGCATTTTTAGGAGAGGACGTCGTTTGCCAGGCATGCAGACTCTCTCAGCCCCAGTCTCTGGACCACAGAGTCAGCCATGGGCTCCGTTACCCCTTTACAAAAAACTTCTTAAACAGTCGGTAAATTGAATAAATGTGCTTTTCATCGTTCTTTTACATGTGTGTGCGTTTATTTCCAGTTGATCGAAATTTGCCTGCTGTTTTCACTGTTTCCACTAGTGTACTCGTTCCTAGGCTCTCTCTCGCCCTTTTCCTCTTCAAACTATGCCTCACTCTTTAGATAAGAGGAATGCTTGTTAACGAGATGAGGGGATACTGGGCCGAAGTTAATGACTTCAGTCACTTGTCTTCCCCAGTTACAAGGAGTCACGAGTTATTGGGCCCAAAATCGGAGAAATTATGCTTCAGTTTTACATGTGTGTCCCGATTCGAGGCCTTGTGCCTGCACATTCAACAGAAAGACATTTGTTTTTACCATTTGCATTCTGTACCCAGTAAAGCTGGAATCTGGAGAACAACATCCCGTCTAACATAAAATGGGCCCCTTAGTCTTCCTGAGAGCAGGAGCAAAATATCATATCAGTATCACAGCGTGTTATTCGGTACATGTTGTTTATGATTCAAGAAACCTCATCAACGGTTTCGTCTTTAAAGATGAAGATGTTCAGCCTAGCTGTGAATGAATGTTTTATGTTCATCCTGCCTCGGTTTGTCATTTATCAGCTATTGAGCGGATGATAGTTTGTCTGGATTTAAAAACAATATTTGAAAAAACCTGTTCCGGTGGGCACCACTCAGCTCTAGTAGAATTCCCTGCCACTTGGATGTGGTTAAAACATCTTTTTAAGGATGCCAACGTATGTAAAATGTTTTCTAAGCATAGACTGTTCGAGACTTTTAACTTGAGGGCTCAATACAAACGCAGGGAGAGGAATTATGGACTACAGATGGTCCGGATGTATCAACTGACCCCTCCACTGGTAGAGGGTCAGTTCTCTTATTTAGCAGAGGTTTCATTTTCAAATCATCAGTTTATTTTGACAAGGTTTCGTCTTAACCTGATTCCCTTGATGTTGGGGTATCTGGCCAGAAGATTCAAGCATTCGGATTTGTCCCTGTTACCATAAATCACCCCAAAATGATTTACATCTGGTACTTTTCTGTAGTCTGTATGCCCAGGAAATAAATACATTTATTATTCCAATTTTAAAGAGCCACCACTTTCGCTTCTGTCGGGTTGCGTTATACTTTTTAAAATCATTACCCAACCCAGTGGTTTGTTTTACTGTGGCATCCTTCTTGTGGGCATGCATATGGAAAAGGAAATACGTGGCTTATGAATGAATTTTGGGGATCCTCTCACTGCTTGTGGCTTCTTTTAAAACTTTTTAGTAACTTTCTTTTTAATCCATTGTATCTTTTATGACCTTAACTTAAGTGCGTAGTAACGGGGGCTTGGGTTTATGAACTTGATTAAGTCAGCCTTTCTAGGATATGAATTGTGTTTAGTTGTGATTTTATACAGTAGTTTTATGTATTTTTTATGTACTTTTATGATCTGATTTAATGAAAGATCGAATAAAGTTTTCTAAAGTAAAGGATGTGGTTGGGTGAAAATATTTGATGCCGTTTTGCAGATCTGTATCTGTAGGAGTCTCAACTGACTTTCTTACCTGTTCTGTCACTTTTTCACCTCTTTCACTTGTCTGTCGCTTTCGCACCAGTCTTAATATCAGGTCCATACCTCTCACCTTTCCTCCTTCCTGCCTCTCCCCCAGCTGTTTTTTTTTCTAACCTGTATCTGTCTTCTTATCACCAGTTTCTCTTTTTCTTTCATTCATTCATTCATTAATACTTTATTTCAGCCTCTTGGGCCATTAAAGTGCATCAATAAAACAAACAGTATATACATCTAATTTAAAAACACTAGATACTGACAGAGATCTCCATGTACAATAGTCAACCCACAAAAGAAAAGGCACAGAACGCACACCACATAGGTGCAGCAGGGATGTGAAATATATATGCTATAACATAAACAATTAAAATACAACCGGCCAAATAAAAAACTCTTAAAAACAACCATCCAATATATAAAAATATGCAAATAATAAAATCTTATGCTAAAATAGAACTGTGGGACAGCAATGCAAGGCATAAGGCCTAGATATGGACATGCTCGCCCTTCACCAGTTCTCTTCAACCCCCTGAAATCTACTTTAGATAGGCCCGATGAGTATGCCATATACAATTTAGGAAGCGCGATACAGCGAAGACAATTAGTGGGTGAGTGTCGTACTTTAGAACTCTGTAAGCCTCTATGGCGCGCACAAACCCTAGGTTCTTACATAGTTGGATTAACCAACGCTTGCGCGGCAGCTGATAGGCAGGGCAGAGGAGCAAAACATGTATTTCAGACTCCGCCTTGTATTTACACGCAGGGCATTCACCCGTTTGGTCTCTCACCCATTTGCTGGTATATGCTGCAAATGGGAGGGTCCCTAGTCTCAGTTGCATATATAGTTTCCTAGCCAATGGGGGTTCGACAAAATCTAAAAAGGTTTCCCTACTATATACATCCTTTATCACTAGGAATTCTGCAGTTAGACGACCACTTGAGGTACTTTCTCAGGTGGACCTTAACTTGACTACTCTGTAGGAATTAACTAGGTCCAACCTTGAAAGCTTAGCACACGATGTCTCGGGCGTACTCCAGAGGTCCGGCTTGCCCAACTTGAGGGCGAGGTCCCTTATGTGGCAAAGCCATGGGATTTTCTTTATATTGCAAATAGATAAAAACTCAGATAGTTCAGCCCTAAAGACAGACAGCTCTGGAGTCACCCACATCCTCCGCCAGAAAGTTAGGGGTCTCAGGGCAATTTCTTCATCAAGCGGCCTCATTCCGAGGTCCATACGAAGGGGAGTTAAAGGGGTGCTCCGGGGTAAGCCTAGTAGCTGTTGCATGAAATTATTCTCTACCTTTGTCAGGTTGCCAGTAGGACAATGCCCCCACAACTCCACCCCATAAACGACATAACCTGTCTGTCACTTTATCACCACACTCTCAATTGTCTCCCTTCTTTCATCTGTACTTTCTCACCTGTCTACCACCCCACCCTTTCAGCAGTCTTTATACCCTGTCTCCTTATCGCATCTCACTAACATGTCTCTCCTCTCTTCCTGTCTCTCTTTGGCATCTGACTCTATGTATATCACAACTCTCATACTCTCATCCCATATCGCCAGTTTTCCTCTCTCTCTGATTCTTGGCTGTCTCTTTGTCACCTGTCTATGTGCATATCACCTATCGCTGTCACCTGCCTCATTCTTTTTCACACGTCTATATTTCACTAACACCTGTTGCCCTTCTCTTATGTATTTAATCCCTCTCTCTATCACACCCCTATCTTTCAGTCTCTCACCTGTCTCTCTTTAGTGTCCTCTCCATGCTCTTCCTTCCTTATTTTCCCCTCATATCCCCTCATACTTTTTCTCTTTTACCCATTTCTCCCCCTCTGCTGTACTTCTTATTTCTTGCTCCCTTCACACGCTCAGGGGGTGGAGGAGTGACAGAGACTAACGTTTACTCGGGTTGGTTCCACTTTCAGAAATAAATAATTGTTTTGCAAGTGTGTAGCTTAGCTTACAACCGGCTACTGGTTAGAACTTTCATGACTTTACTTTCAAATGATGTAGCTCAGAGGTACAGAAAGTAGAGCTTTGTATCACTCCTGTTTCTCACACCGCCCTTACTCCGCTGAGACCAGGGGGTCACCGTTGCACCAATAAATGATGTCCATGACAAAATCTTGAAAGTTCAAGAACACTTCTGCGGGAAATTCTATGTCAAGGGATTTGCGCCCCAGGTTTTCAAGTACTGTGGGTGGGAGTGTTGATCTAATGGCTATTTCCTTCAACAACATAATCGTTTCATCATTTAGGCCGGATGCAAGTCAAATAAGGTTGTGTTTCTGGTTGAGAACTGTAAGCAAAGACAGTCAGAACTCTCTGGGGTGTGGCTACCCACAGAAAAATGACAGTCCCACAGAACTTCTGATGAATACTTATTCTCCGTTCTCCACTATCTGATCTAAGCATGTGCAGAGATGTGGAGACCAGAGTACAGTAGAGGCAGACAACCGTTCTTAAGAATGGAGAGTCCTTTGAGCTTGCACAAACGAGACACTTCAGGGTTGAGTGGTCGGGATTCATGACCTTTTGGTGCCCTGCCTGTAATATACTATTGCGCGACCTCCTTCGTAGTGTCTGTAAAACTTACCCTTTGTCCCGAATTTTTGTCCTGAATTTTGACCTTCCGTCCTGAATTTTTGTCCTGAATTTTGACCCTTTGTCCTGAATTTTTACACTGACTGTAATGAATTTACAACCATGTCAGTTGGGCACCATAAAGCACACGGTTGTGGTGTCCCCATTAAAAAGGAGCACGAGGACCTCTGGAGGCCTGGTTACATCGCTGGGGAGGCAGGTATGGGGACACGCTCCTGCCAATGCCCCCCTCCCTCGGGTGGAGTTGGTTTATCCTCTATGCCTTTTGAACGCGGCCGGCCTGTCACGGGTTGTAGGCGGCCTGCTGTGTTAACTACTAACTTGGCATATTTCTGCCTGGCAGGCGTTGTTCCCTCTCTCTACAGTGTCGCGGCCGGCCCGGAGGGTTGTAGGCACTAACGCGATGCATCTTCATGACTTGTGCTATGCTAATAAAAACGATTTAATTCTAAAAAGGAGGAAACCCTAATTTGCAGAGATTACACGCTTTATTAACGGGCCCCTTCTTCACTGTGGAAAAGAGACAGTTATACACAGTGGGCTCTCCCTGGAGCTCTTTAATTGAAGGATTGGGCGAGTGTAGTTGTCTGTTTTCAGCATCCTCGGGAACCAAAAACAAGAAATGTAAAAACGTGTAGAGGGGTGAATATTGTGTAATTTTATTGCGCACTCCCTTTTACATGGATAAACATGAAAAGACCTGGCAAGGCAGCATAATGCATTAGCCCGAAATTATGCCTCCATGATTCTGTCTACGTTTAAGTTCCAATTGGTTCCTGGGCATTCATCACTGAATAAACATTAGGCCACACTCGGTGAGCATAATATTATTTGGACAAGAGCACTGAACTGTGTGGCTTGTGCACCATCACATTAATGGTGATCAATGCTGTGTGCAGTGAAACACAGGCTTTGTTTGGTTTGTAGTGCTCATGTGTGCATCACAGACTACAGAATGAAATCACATGTTAATGTTTTATCAGCAATATTCCACTAATTGGACCAGTTAATATTTTCCACAGTTCAAAAGGACTGAATAGGACTACAGCAATTTAGGTAGGTGTGGTAATTTCCCCTTCACTGTAGACTCGCAGATGTGTGATTCTATAAAGGACTGTACGGTAAACTATAGAGATTTTGGGCCTCTTGCCCTGATGAATGCCCCGAACCCAATTGTACCTCAAATGTTGACAGAGACATGTTGGCATAATAGGTGATTGCATTATACAGCCTCCCCAGGTCTTTTTATGTGTTAATCATGTAATAGGGAGTGAGCAATAAAATTAAACAATATTTACCCCTATACACATTTTTGCATTTCTAATTTTTGGTACCAAAGGACGCTGGAAACAGACAGGCACACTCACCCACTCTTCGAATTAAAGAGCCCCAGTGTATGACAGTCGTGTTTCCATGTAAAGTTTGGGGCCTATGCTCAATCATGTCACCTCGGTGAGTGAGGTCTTTCTTCCTTTTAATGGGGAAAGAACTCCCTGTGGTTTCTAATTGTACTAAAGTCTCCATTGAACATAGGGACTCCACGTATTGCAACAAATCTATTAGGATGTGTCAAGTACTTTGGTGGTAAAGTTACTTGGGATACTGTACTCTGACATTGTCCAGTAACCTTTCTCTACCTCCCCCTTGTTTTGGTATAGATTCATAACTGATAGAGACATTGAAAGCACTGCAAAATGTAGGGAGGTCACCCTCCAGTGCTTTCTAATAGTGTTTTAATCTGTAAAAAAAAACGTTAAAAAAATTGCCATGACCCTCAATTTTCTATTTCAATGCTACTGAAGGTGACCCTTCGCCCCACCTCTGCCCAATGCTAGCTACACTACTACCCAGCGCAAACTCATTTTGTGCTAACTACAGGGATCCAAAGATCTTATGTGCTGTAGGCCTGGAGGAGAGAAAGAGAAAGGGACAAGCTATATTTTAATGTTTGGCTTAGTCTCTCCTGTACCTGTTGTTCACAGAATACACATGTATAATATATATTTAGCACATCACATACTTTATATATTGAACAGGCCCCCCCGCGCCTAGGGGAGGGGCGCCCTTAGTAGCGCCACGAGACTAAGCATTTCCCGGGCTGCCCAGGAAGGGGGCTGGACGTAGGAGGGGTGAGGTGATGTCATCGGGGCGCGCGAGGAAGACCTGGAGGCTACTTAAGGCAGCTCCCCAGGGGTTTCTTCCTCTTTGTCCCCTTGGACCTTAGCAGTGCTGCAGGAGCGTCGTCGACGTGGAGAGAGGTCTTCGATCGGCGGCGAGTGGCAAGCTGGGTCGGAGGGGGCCGTGGCGTAGTGTTGTTTTGCTATATTATAGTTAATATATTGTTATGTTATCTAAATATTTTTTTTAAAAAGGTGTTGCATTTAATATGCGGGGGGAGGGGCGCGCCCGTATAGTGGAAGCGCTGAAACGGGTATTGGTGATCACGCCGTAAGGAGCCATCGCCTTAATTCAGCATGATAAAGATGTTAGATGACTTTGGCGTGCATGAATAATGCGGCCGCTTAGTGGGCGGGAAGCCGGTTATGGCGGCCCGGGCCGTTAAGGGAATAAACCCAGCTGAAAATGGGCGGGGCCGCGCCCATATGTGGGGACGGCAGCGAAGGTGCGGCTGCATGCTGCGTTATTTCAAAAATGCAGGTATGCTAGGCTCGCACGTATGCGGGGAGGAGCGGCTCGCGGTGCGAGCCTCAGTGTTTTTCAACGGTACCATTACCACATACTCGGGAGGTTGCAGGCGGGGCATCGGTGATTTGTGTGGCAACATCACTTGTATGATAAGGCTGCAGGCGGGGGGCATTAGTATTGGGGCCCAGCTTATGTTTGAAACTATGTATCGGGGTAGAGTTAAGTTGCAGGAGCGCACGCTTGCGGGGGAGAGCGGCTCGCAGCGCGAGTCTCAGTGCTTTGCAGCAGTAACGTTACCACATAATGTGGAGGCTGCGGGCGGGGCAATGGTGATTTGGGCGGCCAGGGCCGGCTCTAGGGCGGTGGAACCAGTGCCACTGCACCAGGTGCTGACTGCCTGGGGGCGCCGTGGTTGCAAGTTTATTCTGTTTTTAAAGCACCTGCTGCAGCGTTTCGTTCCTCCGGCAATTACCAGACCTCACAAAATGTCAGGATAATTCCTGTGATTAATGTTCTTCCTGGAGAGAGGTCAGAGTTTTGTATACTTGAGGTTTTGACTTATGTGGAGTTAGTGCTGAGGGTTAATATGCCTGCTGCAAATAACGTGTACCAAGTCGATTACAGAGTGCATATAATGTAACCAGATCACGTTACTGGGAAGGTTTGCAGAATCAGAGTACTTTGAGTACAAACCATACAAAGTGTGAAATGTGGCTTTTGTTTGCGTACAAGTATGTTGTTGAAGCATGGATGGCCGAATGTGAAGGCACTAAAAGTTTTCAGACCGCTCAAGGGATCTGTTTGGTGCCTTGTCTGAGGTTTATGTTATTACAATATATTTCTGAACAGCTACTATTTAATCCCAGCTAGTTTTTAAATAACGACGGTTTTTGGTGCAGAAAGAGGCCATGTTTATTTTATTGGCTAAAATAATGTAGTATACTTCTGTTCCTTTTCGACTCTGAGTTTGTGCTTCTCCACGCCAAGCATTCAAACTATACTGCCTACCAGTATGGATGACATGTGGCTCCTACACTTTTAGTCCTTTGGCTTATTTAACATTTCCTATGCACTGATTCACACACGTATGATTGATTGCCTCTGTGTAATGTGTGTGATGCAAAGTGCTCTGACATCCTTTATGAGTGGCGCTATATAACTAATTCAATGCATATGAGAGAGAGTGGTTATGGAGACTTGGTCACTGTTAAAGGGTGCTAGTGAGAGAATCCAGGGTGGGGGAGGTCATTGGAGGCGCCAAGTAACTTTGTCGCAGTGGGCGCCAACAGCGCTAAAGCCGGCCCTGTGGGCGGCAACATCACTTGGATAATAAGGCTGCAGGCGGGGGCAGTGGTATTTGGGCCCGGCTTCTGTTAGTAGCGGAGTATCAGAGCAGAGATAACTTCCAGGCGCGCACGTATGCGGGGGAGAGCGGATCGCGGCGCAAGTCTCGGTGCTTTGAAACAGTAACGTCACCACTGATGAGGAGGCTGCAGGCGGGGCAGCCATGGTTGACCCTGAAGCATTAGATAGGTTGACAGCTGTTTTAATGAGAGACTGCTTATTGCCTGTGTCATGGATGTACCTGCAGAGAGAGCTTGGTGGGATACATACTACAAAGCTTAACCTTTGTCATGTTGGTGGCTACCTCTAAAGACCTTTGGAGGCCTGGTTTAATGAAATTACCAGAGGCTGAGCTTGCTGGGAGGAGATGGTCATGTACTGAGGAGTTTCTTGGACTTTATTGTAAACAATTAGCCCCTATACCAGCTCCTCAAGGAGTATATTCTCGAGGATAATTCTTTCCCAGAAGCATTAGATAGGTTGACAGCTGTTTTAATGAGAGACTGCTTATTGCCTGTGTCATGGATGTACCTGCAGAGAGAGCTTGGTGGGATACATACTACAAAGCTTAACCTTTGTCATGTTGGTGGCTACCTCTAAAGACCTTTGGAGGCCTGGTTTAATGAAATTACCAGAGGCTGAGCTTGCTGGGAGGAGATGGTCATGTACTGAGGAGTTTCTTGGACTTTATTGTAAACAATTAGCCCCTATACCAGCTCCTCAAGGAGTATATTCTCGAGGATAATTCTTTCCCAGAAGCATTAGATAGGTTGACAGCTGTTTTAATGAGAAACTGCTTATTGTTTATAAATATATACTTTCTACACCAGACATCAACAGGTCAATGAATGCTTATTTTCCAGGGCTTTTAGGAGCTAAATAAATTCAGAAGTAAATGCTCCTTTAAAGAGTGGAAGCGCACCAAGCATTGACTGCTTGTTTTTTCTCTTCCCTCGTATACTTGCGGGAGGCGCACCGCGCGGACATGCAGCAACATGGGCTCCAGATAGCAACTGGCAGGAAATGGAGGATGGCCGATGTATGGGCTCCACACGGCAACTGGCAGGAAATGGAGGAAGGCCAACGTATGGGCTCCAGATGGCAACTGGCAGGAAATGGAGGATGGCCGACGTGTTGGTACCAGCACACATGGGTGAAGTATTCCGGGTCCCATGTGGTAACGGTTTTGAATGGGATATGCTATGTGGCTCAGGGTAGCTATAACCAGATTCACTGTGGAGTAGCTTAGCCCAACTTCAATTCAGAGCCTCCTGTGAAACACTGCAATTGACCTAGCTGGGTCGGTTTTCTACAATGGTACGGTTGGGTTATAAGGTACAGAGAGGTGGCGGAGTAACGTCTGGAGCTGCCTACTCTGGAGTGAGGGACGCGAGTGCAAGTCTCGGTGTGGGCTCACCATACTAACAAAGCAAGAACACAGGAGGGTAATGCATACCCTTTAGCGCAGTAGGAGTGCAGCAGGGTAACCACATAGGGACACAGCTGCATAGAGGTATAATTGGTATGGGGGCGTGGCTACAGACGGAATCCTCCTTGGCGCTAACGCATTAAAAGTTCTGTTGTTGCTGCACGGGATGGGTGAGAAGCCTGGGGGACCGGGTGAACAGAGCGCGCTCAGCAGGCCCGGCGGGGTGGCTGCACTGCGTTTTTTCATTTAGGTTGAGCGGTTGGCTCACGCAGCGGTACCGGTAACAAACAATGCAAAACCATTAGGCAAGGTGCCAGCCAGTTGTTTGAGATATGTCGCTTTATAGGCAGCATATTAACTTTCAGGGGTTATATTTGGTCACAAAAATTCCATAAATCAGGAATATGGATGTGTATTTTCCTACCGTGATTACATTTTTGAGCAGTTAATTCCAATTAAAGGTTCATAAACGTTTGGGAAAAAAAATTGCAAAGATATACATTTTGTTTCATACATTAGCACGCTCAAATCCTTATACTATGGAAACAAACATTACAATTTAGTGGTTTATCAATAAGTGCATATCTAGTCAGTAACAACAGAGTCAAAACACCTATATAAGGTTGTTGGAGGCATTTTCAATTAATTCTGCTGACGTTAGCATGCCTTATTTATTTCACTTAAAGTTTCAATCGGTTAATGACCCCATCCAGTCTACTGTTTGCTGTTATTCAACATGCGCCCCCGCGCCAAGGGTAACGGGCATCTTCAATTATATAGAACCCTGTGTAATTTTCATGGCGCATGGTGGCGCGTTAGGCGGAGTTGGCCGGATGCTCTAGCAAGCATGCCCCATCAGTTTTCTTCAGTACCAATTCCAAGCTGATCTATGGGATACATTTCAGTTTTCCTATGGTGCATGGGGCCTCTGGGAGCGATCTAACTGCTGAACACTAAGGGCGGGTGCAGTGAGCACCTTAAGCAGCAAACATTTCCGCTGGGCGAAAACTCTGGGGGCTGAGACAGCGGATTGCTATACCAACAGCCATACCCAAAAGACGGGACACATTTCAAATGTTGGTGGTACAGTGAACGGATATCGCAGTACAGTGGGACCATAGTTACCAGGGCGGTTACACAAGCCGGCACTAATAGTATATCTATCAGTTGTTCAAAAGCAACCAATACATAGGACTTGCCTTTTCTCTGACACAGCAGCGCTTCATTTAACAAGGGTGGCTGCATCACAAACAATATTCAGTAAAATTCAGATAATCACAATTGCATGCACCTATTTTATTTCTTGGTTTCATACTTTGCTAGGTTGGTTTTCATGCCAGTGGTTCCCAATGTTAAAAGGGAAGAAAGCGTACCTACTAGCAAAGGCGGGCAGCTTTCCAGCTGGTGTCTTAGCCAATAAATATGGCTGGGGTAATGTAACTAGTGCTCATATAAATCACACCAAGTTTGCGCTATATATAACCATACACATTCATGGTTTACTCCTGCATCCGGGTGCGGCCCTTATGCTCCAGGTCAAACCCCGGGGGGGGGGTGACACATAGCTACACCTGGGCCACATTACTTGCCTGCACGGATATGGTACCTCCTGCCGTTGGCGCTCTGAACGTTATACTTCTTAAATTGCAATTCTGTCCTCTTATCTAGGGAATAGCATTCCATGAATTGGCGCCAAGTTTCTTTACATCATCACCTGTCCATTTTGTATTTCTATTTGGTGTCTGGATACTCTCAGCGTGGCTCAGGATGCCTAGGGCAAGGTGCGGCTTTTGTCCGTCACAGGCCCTTAACTAAGTGCAACCTATGAAGACATCGTTCACAAATGTCTAAGCGGGAGTATTATTACATGGTGGGCTTTATCATGGTAAGTCAGCACCTAGCGTGTATATGCCTATAGGCATTGGGCTAGCAGGAGAGAGGGATAACCTGCTGGGGGTCCTACAAGTTCCAGTCCCATGATCTCTAGTTTGCAACTTTTGGGGGCTGCACCTTTGGTCAGATAAGCCGTGGTGCCCTGGAGTGATAACTCTTTGGTATGCCCCCTGGCATGGAGTAATGTAAAAATAAAAAGGTAAAGTTGCATCTCAATGCCTGCGGGCAATAGTGCATAGCTTCAGGGACTATTGGTACCTTGGGGGCTTGGGCATAGGGCTGGCAGGAGAGAGGGCTGACCGGCTAGGGTTCCAAAATTTTCTGGTCCTGCGATGTCTAATTTGCAACTTATGCACAACAATGGAGGTTCAGCGACTGGATGGACCCCAGAAGGGGGTAGGATTGAAGTGTGCAGTGTGTTGGCGGGTGGGGGTCCGGCCTGCTGGTGGTCCTCGACTCTACTGCCCTAACCCGACACTTATGGACTGAGATGACTTTTGGGGGGAGGCTGCCTGTGTTCAGGTACCTCGGAGGGCCGGTGCGCTATGCGGTGCCCTGTTTGCTGTAGCGCGTTGGGGCCTGCCGGCACAATGTGTGCAGCAGAGAGTTTAAGAGTATGGACAACTTAATGCTATGCTTAACTGTAATGACAATTTTAATTTCTTAGTGCCTTTGACATGTGAATGTCGCTAAAGTGTGATGCCATGGTTCAGGTACCTTAGAGGGCCGGTGTGCTATGCGGTGCCCTGGATTTCAAGTAATGCAACGGTTGCTGTAGCGCGTTGTGGCCTGCCAGTGGTGCCCTGCAGTGAAAAGGCTTTGGTATACCCCCTGGCATGGAGTATGTGGGAAACGGATCAAGTTGCATTTCAATGCCTACGGGCAATAGTGCATAGTTTTCTCTTAGCATATCTGGAGCGGTACATGTGGCCAACTCTCGTGTAAAGGAAGGAATAATATCCAGTTGGCCAATAGTCATAGTTTTACCAGCAATTCTATCTCTCTTTCACTACATGCGTACAGCCCAGTCTATCTGTGTCAATGTGGGCATTACTTTATGTGCAAAGTGGGGCAGCAGTGGAGAAGGCACAAGGGGCTGCAGGGTTTGCGCATCATTCGATGGGGGTGGGAGCTTCTATTATTGCAGAACCTGTTGGGTCGGCTTCAGCAATAGTATAAAAAGCAGGTCCCCGACCAGGTACTTTAGTCAGGCATGCTGGCTGGAACAATATCATGCCGACAGGCAGGCGTACGGTGAGGGAGTCCTTGTTTGCAGCCATGCCTAGGTTTCTACAATTCTTACCAACAACGCCAATGTTTTGGGCTGAGCTAATACTGCAGGCTGTATGAGCTAGGACAAGGGGCCCCAGTGTAGGCAATCAATAATGCAGTATACAAGTTCAACGCTTCGATCTAAACAATCTTGGTGAGCTACCTCATGGGCACAATTCGGCGCTACTGACTCCAGCCCGGTAAAAGAAAGTTGTTCCATCAGGGTGGTGTGCATCTATTGGCAAAAAGGCAGGAGACCATTACCCAGACGACTCTGGGGGCTAGTGTGAAGCACAGTCAGCGCTAGGGGGGGAGGGCGAGTGCGCCAAGGAGCTTCTCACCCTGTGGCAGAGCGCTGACAGTTAACAACAAAGGGTGATGCACAACCATGGAGGTTCAGCGGCGGGATGGACCCCAGGAGGGGGTAGGATCCATGTGAGCAGAGGGTAGGCGGGGAGGAGGGACTGACCTGCCGGTGGTCCTGGACTCTACTGCCCTAACCCTCAATGTATGGACTGAGTAGAAGCTGAGGGAGGCTGCCTGAGTTCAGGTACCCCGGAGGGCCGGTGCGGTATGCGGTGCCCTGGATTTCAAGTAGTGCAACTGTTTACTGTAACGAGTTGGGGCCTGCCCGCACAATGTGCGCAGCAGAGTGGGTGCTTGGTGGGCCGAGACGGCCAAGTGCAAATGTACGGCCAAGTGTAAATTCAAGTGTACGGCCAAGTTAAAGTTGAAGTGTAATGTCGTGCATAATTTCCTTACTGCCGTTGACATATTGATGCCGCTAAAATGTGAGGCTGTGTAATATTTATATTTATCCAAGTATGATACTATTACTTTGGTAATGGTTGTGGTAAATTACCTGATTTGATATGAATAAAAAGGCTACGCCATGGACAACATATTCTGATTCTGAGAGTTCTTGGGCACAGCGGGGCGGCAAGTTGATGTTGATGGTGTTGATGGAAGTTGGGGAAGAGTGAATGTCACGTTGTGCGCTTACTATGAGAACATGACATATCTGCTGAATCTGTGATACTGGGGAAGATTGAACAGAAAGTGGCAGCTCTGCACACACTGAGTGCATTAATCATCGAGACTGTGCTTTTCTCAAATTCCTCGATATTGGTTTCGGTATGCATGTATTTAACACGCTGCATGCATTGCAGAACTGGACATACTGGATTACAGTGGCAAATTTTAGTGTTAAAAAAACGAAAATATGTGGCCGCACCTACGCAGCCAAAAATCTCAGTTATTCGCTGCATTTGCAGTTTCTCATTCTATCCTTTCTGCACCTTGACTTTTGAATCAGTATTACTGTGGTGATATATGCTCGATGTTTTAGAGCATGTTAAAAGGGGCTACCCAGCGGGTAGGCGTATCTTTTAAACATTATCACTCACAGTTCTGCTGAGATAGTGGGGTACTAAAAGTATATGATGTTTCTTTATATGCTCCTTTTTTCTATCTAGAAACTGTCTGTGACAAGAACAGTTTAATAAATAACACAGGACTGGTGACATTTGTTTATGTGCCCTAAATTGTTACAGATAGTACTAATGGATGCTCTTTTCCAAGCTGCCGATGCTAAAAACAACATTTTACTTTCTCGTTTGTTTTAAAAAAATATATATATATAAATATATTCTCATTTGTGCATCATGTTTCGAAGAGCATTGAAACCACAACCCCACCAAAGCCATCGCAGCTCTATTTTTTTTTACTTATACACAGCATGCTCTACCTTTGCGTGACTGGAATTCTTTTGAGAGAGGTGAGGGGGGCCTTTATTATGGAGCTGCTCTGGGCCCAGCACAGTCAAGGCAACCGAAAACCTGCGCTGTGAGGAGGCCCAGTCTACGAAGGTACAGTCAGATCAGTCTATTCCCTGACTGAAGCACAAGGGAAAAAGACTTACATAAAGAAGGGTCCTAATGCAGCATGCAATGCTACCTTGCGTTTCAGAGCGAGGAGCTTTCTCCACGCTGTGCTGTTCTTTTCGGTAAAGAGAAGTTAGCTGTGGACGACTGGTGTAGACGGAGTCCTCAGTTTGCCCAATAGGACGCCTCTGAAGGCGACTTGGGAACTTTCCTTCTGACTTGTCGGGCGGGTGGTGTGGCCCGAGGGCAGAGAGGTTGTCTGTTTAGGGCGGGATTTAGAGAGGTGCTTAATTTCCATAAGAGTAAATGGAGGTGCCCAAAAAATTTCTTAGAAGATTGTCGCCCACTTTCCCTAACAGCACTGCCCACGTGAACCACTGGCGCTGCCCGCAGTGTCTTCAATAGAAATGGCCAAAGCTGGATTGCAGTGAATAAACCTCCTTAAGGAAGGATTAGGGAGGTTCTCCTCCCATAAAAATGACAATTTTACATTACATCATTCCCAATGAAACTAACAGGTATTGGATTGTGTCACGTGCTTTCAGGTTTCATGCAGCTCTCTCTGCTTTCTCCACCGCTCTTGATGTCTTTCTTATTTGTCCGTTCATACCTCTCATTCTCCATATTCTCCCTATTTCTTCTCTCCCGCCACCTCCCCCTCCTAGCTCTCTCTTTCTACCCTTTGCCTTCCCACATTCAATTTGTCTCTTTCATCCTCCTCCCTACACACCCTGGCATTTTATCTCAGTCTTGCAGGTCCTTTTTTTTATAGCATATTTTATTGGTATTTCAACAATAGTAACGTTAAAGGTCTTCGATTCATTCAGTTGGACTTATCTGTCTGCTCTCCTGTGACGAGTTAATATGAGCGCTCGCTTCCTCTCTTACATCCATCTGTTATATACAGACCTTACAGCAGCAGTACGTGTGGCGGGTTTGGTTTCTCCCCTGTTCCCTGTTAGACATGGTCCTAGGCAGGGCTATCCCCTGTCCTCACTTCTATTCGCTCTGGCTATGCAGCCTTTAGCTGCCTGGGTTAGAATTCATGCTCTAGTCCGGGGCTGTGAGTGGTCGCGGGAGGTCTCCGATTGCATTGCACTATACGGAGATGACATCTTGTTCTTCCTAACAGACCCACTTAGATACGGTCCAAAGATCCTTCAAATTATACAAGTCTTCGGGAAAACAACAGGACTATACATTAACGTCGACAAGTCTATTCTGTGGCCATTGCGGGGTCCCTCCAGGTCTGGTTCGTGGGCGGCTGACTTGATCAGCACAGTTGATGGGCTGCAATACCTGATTGTATTTTGTCCGGCACTCAACCAATCTCTTGGGATCACAACTTGGCCCCATTGACGAAACAAGTCATCTGCCATTTTCAAGATGGTCTCCCTCCCCCACCTTCTCTATCAACTACAGAACCACCCATACCCGATTACCACTTCTTGGCTCCGGCAGATTAATGCGCTCTTGGGTCAGTTTCTATGGAGAGGCGGTGCTTCCTGAGTGGCCCTACGCACCTGCTTTCAGTCCATCTACTGCGGAGGCATAGCTGCAGCAGACATCCAGTCCTACCACGTGGCCTCACATCTGCTGATGCTTAACAAGTGGTGGTACTGCATCAGGGATGACCCAGCCTACGCGGTTGATCAGTGGATGATGGGAGATACCGTCTTTCACTCCTATCTCTATAGCCGATCGGAGTTTTGGGCTTTGCTGCCTGCGACGAGGGTGGTGATTTTTGTATGGAGAGAATCACTGCGTCGGATGGGGTGGTGGGGTCACCTCACGCGAGAGACTCTGTTGTGGCAGAATGTACTCCTTCCCCAAGTGGCAGATCTCCCCGGGTTTCGGGGATGGGACAATATCGGCATTTCCACATTAGGGGTTGTCATGTGAGGCCTAACCCATAAATCTTTCCAAGACCTGCAGGATGAATTCTCCATGCCCTGTAGTCAATTCTACAAGTATTTACAATTTCGCCATGCCCTGACCCACTATATCGAGGACCTCGTAGCTCTTCTGGAGTTTAACCCATTAGAGGGTAAACTGCTCATTGGAGACCTTGGAGATCATAAAATAACTAAGATATCAATCCCTAATCACCAATAGCACTACCACCTTAGATGCTCTCTGTGCTGCTTGGCAGAGGGATCAAGGCCAGATTGATGACGATGATTGGACCGAGGCATTAGAGTCCCCACGTGGGGCCTGCGTCTTATCCAATTCAAATACCTTCATCGCAAATACTATACCCAGCACGGGCTTTGGAGAATGGTGCTCGTGGCCTCCCCCATTTTCCTACGATGTGGCAATGGCGAAGGTACCTTTTTCCAAACAGTATGGGCTTGCAGTGTTCTCGCCAGGTTCTGGAGGGGGATTGTGGAGTGTTTGACCGAGGTCTTGGCCTGGGACCTTCTCATGCCCCCAAAATTAATCCTTCTGCACACCACGGATGAGATTGGGGGTAACAGATATACATGCCACAAATTGTTTCTTTGTCTTACCCTGACTAAGCAGGACATAGCTAGACTTTGGAGGGCCGAATCTCCCCCCTACTGGGTGTATGGAAGCGGAGTATGGACTTTTGTATGGGCTTAGAGATACTGATATTCAAGGCAAGGGGATTCCCACAGAAACCACCTAAAATATAGCAACGATGGGCCGATTATCAAGGCCTGATCCTGGAGACTCCAACCTCAGTGGACAAACAACTAGACAATGACTTCCGATAAGATGAACTGGTCTTATGAACTGCTTATAGTTCATGTACGGGGTGGACTTCGAGGCATGGGCTGGCTGGACGCGGGGATCACAGTAGGCATAAAGCACACTCAGTTATTGATAATAATGCCATGTCACTATGTGATGGTCTGTATGTATATATACCGCCCACCCCCTCTGGGCCACATCATGGATGAAAACCTAATAAAATCTGTTGTGAAAAAATAATACACTATCCAGAGAAGACCGCTGAGTTGATCACAAAAGAAAAAGGACAATGACTGCTGCACATTAACTCCCCCCAACCTACCCGCACAGGCTGACAAGTTCCCATGGCCCGCTCCCAATAGCTAGGCTGCGTGGTGACCCTCTTCAACCGGCTTTGTAACTATGCAACTTAATATCCAGGACCTTTGAGAAGGTGGTATGCGGTGCAAGTGTAATCCCCGATATCAGGCCCAGTCTCCCCCATATCCTTCCATGTTTCTTTGGGCAACCTCTGGCCACGTAGATCAGCCTTTCCAGGTTCATGCATCTGCCACCACCAGATCCATTCACAGTAGTGTTTTTTGTAGGTATTGCCCATGACTCCATCGGAGACATGCAGCAAAACCAATTTGGGATCGCGTGGGATGGGCCACCCTAGTACTCTCCCAGACAGGCCAGGACACCATCCCAGAAGGGGACAAGGGCTGGGCATCCCCACACTGTGTGAAGGAAATCTCCCTGATGAACAGAGCAGTGCAGGCAGGTCAGGGAGGCGATCACACCAATGCGCCATAATTTGAAGCATGTACGGTAGGCTCTGTGGTGATATTTGAACTGTATGAGGCAGTATTATGCCACGTTAGCTGCTTCTCTCAGGGAAACCAGGGCCTCCTACCAGTCGTCGTCATCGATCTGTTCGAGATCCCGTGTCCAAGTTGCCCTTAGGGCCTGAAAGGAGTCTATGTGTTTATAACTAGTGTCTTATATATGAACTATAGCTTATGTCTGATGGGCGGGTTCAGGAGAACTTGGGCCTCAACAGGGCTAAATTCGGGGAGGTCCTCCAGGCCAGAGACATGGAGTTGAAGTGCATGTCTGAGCTGCAGAAAGCAACAGAATTGGGATTTGTGAAGTTTTTATTCTTCCTGGAGGTCAGTAAATGATTTGATTGTTGTAACTGTCATAACGTCCTCCAGAGCTGAGATCCCTACGAGATTCCAACTGCTGAAGCCCTCTAGCCCAGTAACCTGAGGGAGCCAGTGTCCAGTCCACAGTGGGGTCTCCCTCATTAGATGCCTGTGCCACCCCAGCGCCTGAAGGGCATCACACCAAACCTGCAACACCACCTTTGTCACTGGAGGAAGTGTGCCACCATAGAGGGTGAGGGCAAATAGGGTGGTCTGCATGATTATTTCTCCATGGATTATGCTTGAGTTCCCATACAAACTCTCGTTAAGAACTACCAGGTGTGCGGCTCTGTAATATGAGAGGATATCGGGAGTGGCTAGACCGCCATAGAAGGTGGTTTTGTAACACTTGGTGAGTGCGATTCTGGGTGGTCGCCTCTTCCAGAGGAAGCAAGCAAAGTCCCGTCTCAGCGAGTGAAGAAGGTCTTGGGTATGGAGTATGGGAAGCTTTGCAGCTGGTACAGTCGGTGAGGGAGACCAACTATCTTATAGATCACTGATCTATCCATTATTAAGAGCGAGAGTATGACCCAGAAGTCGAAATCCATCTGCAGTCCAGCCAGGTGAGGCGGCAGATTTTTGTCCCAAGCCCTCTGGCTGTTTTAAGTAATGTAAACTCCCAGGTAGTATTGGAAACCCGTCATAAACACCTGCAGTCCGTCCGCCCAAGTCAGTGGTTGTATCTGCCCCCCTAGGCTCCTAATGGGTATAGGGAGGATTTAGTCGTGTTGATTCGCAAGCCAGTGTGATCACCAAAAATCTGCAAGATCTGAAGGGTCCTCTGGGCTGACCACTGTGGTTCCAACAGGAAGATGTGGAGGCCATCCCCCTAAAGGGCTCGTCGGAGATTGCCTGATCTCACTCAAATCCCCGGACAAAATCATCTATCTGCACCAACTCTGCCAGCTGTTTTATGGCCAGGGCAAAAAGTGTGGAGGGGGGTAAAGGGCATCCCTGCCGCATGCCCCGTTGCATAGGGAACATGTGAGAAGTCACTCACCCTGTGCAGACTGGGCTCTAAGATCAGTGTAGTTTCAGAAATCTAATGTAGCTGGGGCTGAAGTTCATTTTAGTGAGGAGGGCAAAAAGATGACTCCACCCCACTGAATCGAATGCTTTGTGGAAATCTACCAGAAGCAGTGCCTTCTTCCCTGGTATTCTTGGTACCAGTGCTAAGGCATTCAGGACCTCTTGGATATTGTGTCTCGTAGCTCGGCCGGTCATAAAACCAAACTGATCCGGGTGGACCAACAAGTCCACCACCTTCAACAGTCTACTAGCTAGGGCTTCTGCCCAGATATTCACCTCAGCGTTTAAGAGAAAGATCGGGTGATAGGAGCAGCAGCGGGTTGGGTTTGACCCGATTTAGGGATAATTGTTATATTGGCCGTGTGCAGGTCAGGGGGCAGCTGGCTAGTTTTTAGAGCTTCTGTAAAGACCTCCATCATCGTCTGGCCCAATCGTGACCACTGTGCCTTTATGAACTCCACAGGGAATCCATTGGAGCCTAGGATCTTGTTTGTTCATCTTCGATGTGGTGTTTGAATCCAGGTTCCAGGGGGTCCCCCGAAGGTAGGTGCTCCCCACACTCGATGGTCCACCCCTGCCAGTCCAGGTGCTCCTCTATCCAGTACCATGCGCTTTCCGAGGAGCCAAAGAAGAAGGATTTCTCTGCATACAGGACTTTGAGCCGGGCCAGGAAACGCAACATATATAGTATTTGCAGGGCTCTCAGTTTTTGCTTGACACTGAGAAATGAGTGGCGCTGCTGCTGCACCTGCAGCGTGTAGTCAGGGAACAGCATGATTTTGTAGGAATCATGGGAGAGGCTATAACGCCTGCAGAGTGCTCGAAGGATTGCATCTCTGTCTGCAAAGTTAAAGATGCATGCGATTATAGGATGTGGAGGAGCCTCCACCAGGGGTCCGGGAGTCAGGGACCTGTGAGCTCTCTCCACAACAAAGCATAAAGAAAGCTTCTCTACCATTACACAGGATTTAAGCCACTGCATGATGAAGTGTGTGGGGTTAGGTTCTCCTGCTCCCTCAGGGAAACCCACCTGTCGGATGTTGTTGCGCTTGGAGTGGCCCTCTGCATCCTCAGCTCGGCCTTCCAATGTCTGGACCATTTTCTGGTATTTGGGGATGGTTTCTCGGTGTGTGCGGACTGGGCTTTCTGTTTCAGAGATGTGGCCCTCGGCCTGTGTGACTCTTCCCACAGTGTTGCGCAACTCTTGGTGAAGAAGTGATAGATCATCACTGAATTTCCCAATTTTCCCCACCAAGGATGTTCTGGAGTGCTGGATTGCCTGCAAAATCGTAGTAGCTGAGTCTGTTGGGGGATCCCCTGGAGATTGCGGCAAGGGCAGCGTCTGTGACTCAGGGCTTCAGGCAGGTTTTGTAAATTGGTCAATGCGTCCCTGACTGGCCTGCAGCAGCTGCTTATCTTTCCCCATGGCCAGAGTAGCGAGATGAGTGTTGGCGCAGATATGAAAAGATGGGGTTGGCACTTTCCCTGATGCGGGATTGCTTCAGCGTGGCCACCCCCTCATATAGACATCATCCTCCTGCTCTCTGAGGGCCAGTTAGGCAGCAGACTCCAGCTCCCGGCCCACCATACAATCATGTCAAGCTGTACGGTGCCACTGTTCTCCACGTGCACCTGTGACTAATATGAAAGGATGGCAGCATTGAGTGCACTGACCAGTTCTAATGGGGCCTGCCATTGCCGCCCCCGCAGCAGAGGAGAACTATGCCAGGGCCTCTAAGGCATCTCCTCTGCTATTTTAGGTGTCACCAGATGACTCCTCATGTATTCAACATTACTTCGGGATCCCCTATGCAGGGCTCTGTTGTGCTGCTTGTCTCTCGGCGGGACGGGTTGCCCATGGCAAACAGACTCCCCAAGTTCCCCTTGATATCACCCAGGGCCGCAGACCGGCCACTCTCTCTTTTGCGGCACCCCACTGAGCTGTGCCACTATCGCCAGGCAGCACATGAGTGGGCTAAGGGGATCGAGCATGTTTCACGGGGTCGGCTTGCTACAAGATGCACCTCTGCCGATGGCGAGGTGTCGACATCTCTACCCGGCTTCAGACATTTGGTCAGTTGTCATATCAGGGCGGATTTTCAGCGGTCTGACTAGTGGAGCTCAAAGCTTTGGGTCCACTATCTTAGGTAGTCAGGCCACGCCCCTCCACTCTTGCAGGTTCTTATTTATCCCTGCTTTTTCCCTTTGTCACTGTTTTCTACCTTTCTCTTCCTCCTCCTTTCCTGCCTTTCTCTCCCTTGTTATGGTCAAAGCCTGATGATGAAAAATATGTCCTGGTCCCCTAAAAATGAGTTCCGGTGAGCTCATCCTGCAACCACAGGCTCAAATTAATCGTTGCATGTCCTCTCTTTTTGCATGCCTAAATATGTGGCCTTACTTGTCTACCTGTGCGTAAATCCGTACCCTCTACTGAGTACCTGAAAAGCTTTGTTCTCTGTTGGGATCTCGTGCCCTGTCATCACGTGCATTCCTTTCTTAGTGTTCCCTGTGTGGAACCTGGAATGCGGGGGTTTCGGCAGTTGCTGCCGGGGGAGCTGGGCGACCAGACTGAATAAAGAAGACTGGAAAACTTACCTGTATGTTTGTCTTCTTTTCAGTGGCGACGAGTTGTCCGGTCCCCAGTCTTCCCCACCGTGTGTTGCTGGACGTTGTGGTTGCCCTGCCACTTCGAGGCGACGTCTGGATGCCGCGCCTGGTGGACCATAGGAAGAGAATCTCCTAAGCGCCTCCGAGATCTGCCCAGTGATGACGGAGAGTGTCATCCTGAAGATCGCACTCTCGGAGAAGGATGTGGTGAGTCTCTGACCATTTTTAAACATTTTGCCTGCTCAGTGCTGTGCCTCTCACTTGGATTCATAAGCGTTTCTCCTCGCGCCGCAAGTTTGAACGCGCTGCAAGCCTGAATGCGCCTTCGAATTCTAGCTTTCCACGCACGCGCGCTTCTAACAACAAAGACTAGTGCGCTGCCTGACCCACGGACTGGGAAGCTTACGTGATGTACGCTGAGCACGCAGCGTAAGCGCCATCTTTAATGTACTTCCAGCGCTGTTTAACCGGCATCTTCATTATGCTCTCAACTTCTTAGCGCCCTCATTGATACTGTCAAATCGTCACTAAGTGTTACAAAGTGGTGGATTTAACGGTGACACGCACACCTGGCGTGTCACATCAGAAATCTACACAAAGCGATACAAAAGGGGATGATGGACGGAACGTTTGAGCCAATCAAACACTCACCCCCAGTCAACTGATCTGGGTTTAATCCATCATCATTCTTTAGCTCACTCCACCACCCCAGTTCAGACATTGCTCACTTTGCCACTGGATTCAAGCAAGCCTGGCTGATGACGGCTGGAATGCCAGAAACCGGTCCTAGGATGCTTGTTTCCGGTCCAGGGAAGACATGGCTTGGCAGTTCGGGCTGGACTGTTCCCATGAGGCACAGGGTCAGACTGATTTGTATATGGCCATGTCTGAACTGGGGTGGTGGAGTGAGCTAAAGAATGATGATGGATTAAACCCAGATCAGTTGACTGGGGTGAGTGTTTGATTGGCTCAAACGTTCCGTCCATCATCCCCTTTTGTATCGCTTTGTTCGCCCTAAGTTGGCGGGGGTATGCCCAGACGTGGGTCCCTTGCTCACTTTGCCACTGGATTCAAGCAAGCCTGGCTGATGACGGCTGGAATGCCAGAAACCGGTCCTAGGATGCTTGTTTCCGGTCCAGGGAAGACATGGCTTGGCAGTTCGGGCTGGACTGTTCCCATGAGGCACAGGGTCAGACTGATTTGTATATGGCCATGTCTGAACTGGGGTGGTGGAGTGAGCTAAAGAATGATGATGGATTAAACCCAGATCAGTTGACTGGGGGTGAGTGTTTGATTGGCTCAAACGTTCCGTCCATCATCCCCTTTTGTATCACATCAGAAATCTACAACAGTGATGTTGGCCTTCTTTATTACATGCGCAAGTTGTTCTTACGGTGACACGCACACCAAGCGTGTCATCGAGTCTCACCAGGATTTCTTGCTACGGTGACATGCACACCAAGCGTGTCAAAGAGTTATTCTTGTGTTTGTTCATTACGGTGACACGCACACCCATTGTATTGTACAATCATAAGTTTTAACACGCATTTAATTGCAACGGTGACACACACACCTCAGTGTGTTATGCATTGTTGTAACAACCTCTTCATTTGCACGTCGGTGATGTGCACACCTTGTTCTCTTTAACTGTATTTTGGCCGCAAACACAGCTGGTAAACACCTACAATTTCTACCTGCAAGGTGACCATTTGCTGGTGGTGACTTCTGGGGCAGCAACTCACCCACGCAAGGCCATCAAATGGATCGCGTGCTCGCACCACCTCCCTTTTTGCAATCACCCGGCACTCCTCCTATTAATTTGCAGCAGTGGAAGGAGACATTTGATGCCTATCTAGAGGCAATTGATGGGGACACTTTCACCTCAAAGAAGAAGAAAGCTCTACTGGTGTACAATTTGGGTTCTGAGGGGAGAAGTATTTTAAAGACCTTACCCTTGGAAGTTGTAAGCACACGTGTTAGTGGGGGTGATGATGGCGATTCCTTAATCATAGATGATTATGCTTCTCTTATTAAAACCTTAGACAAGAGATTTAATCCCAACAGAAATACAGTACTTGAGCATCACAAATTTCTACAACGTGCTCAACTTCCCGGCGAATCAATCGATGATTTTGTAGCCGCTCTCAGAACTCTAGCCGTCACATGCAATTACAGAGAGTTCAGAGATGAGATAATTTGTGATCAGCTAATTGAACGCACCTGCAATAAGAAGATTCAGCAAAAACTTTTATCCTCTGAGGATCCCGATTTGGAAACCGCTCTAACTTTAGCTAGAAGCATCGAGCATTCTCAGTTTTGTATGAAGGAGATGAGTGGAGCCACACCTTCAAACGAAGTTAAGTTTGTTAGCACTAAACCCATCAGCAAAACCGTTAAAGGAACCAACACAAATGTGCCTCGCATTCCTGAACCTGCACCTGGTCTGTCCAAACCCAAATCTGGAAGATCTGACCTCTCTTGTTATCGATGTGGCAGCAGATCTCACCTGGGGAATTTTAAGTTTTGTTTTGCCGTAACCCAAACTTGCTTTAAATATGGCAAGAAAGGACATTTAGCACGCGTATGTAAGGCTACTGTGGCTCACAAGGGACCATCGCAAACTGTGAAGACTATTGAGAAGGACTATGCTGATTCTGGGGAGGATAATAATAATGATATGTTATTAATGTTATCCTCTTCCTCCATACAGCCAGATGGTGTGGTAGAAATAGCTTCCATAGCTCAACCTTGTAAAAGGAAATCCCCTGTGTGTGCAATAAGCTTGAATGGCACAAATGTAAGATTTCTTGCTGATTCTGGTTCTCCATTTACCCTCATCAATAGCAATGATTTTGAAAGATTGGGTAACATTCCAGTAGATCAGTCTAGCATAAAAATCTTTGCCTATGCTGGAAAAAGGGTGGAAGTTCTTGGAAAGTTTAAGGGTAATCTGGAGTTCAAAGGGGATTTTGCACAAGTGACAGTGTACATTGTGAAGGATGGTGTGAATTTGTTGGGATGGGAGGAGCAAGGTGAGCTTGGGATTATTCTAGATCCCAACCATCCGGATATGGTTCTGTCTAAACATGAAGCTAAACAATTTTTCTGTGATTCCTCCTCTGCCTCTCCTGGGCATACTGTTACCGGGGCACGGTTATCTGGTGATAACTGGATTCAAATGTATCCCGATATTTTTAGTGGTGAATTGGGAAAACCTAAGGGCTTTCAACACCGCATTGTTCTCAAGGAAGGTGCAAAGGCTATTGCACACAAGGTGCGCAAGGTACCGTTGAGTTTACGTGGTGAACTCAGGCAAGAACTCGAGCGCTTGTGCACCATGGGTGTAATTGAGCCCATTGAGGGGTCCGAATGGTTGTCCCCCATCGTTCTGGCACGCAAGGCGACAAGTCTCTCAGAATGTGTGTGTGCTTGCGCGACCTTAACGCTTGCATTTGGGTGGACCGCCAGCCCTTACCGAACATCAATGAGATGCTGGCAACCTTGGAGGGTGCAAGGTACTTCTCTTCACTCGACATCTCCTCCACTTATCATCAGGTGGAATTGTTTAAGGATTCTAGACATCTCACGTCCTTTGTGACACCCGAAGGTGCATTTCGCTATATACGCATGCCGTTTGGTCTGGCATCGGCTTCTGCAGTGTTCCAGTTTCTCAAGGGAAATTTATTCAAGAACACTGCAGGAGTCGTGTTTTTCCAAGATGACATTCTTATTCATGGCAAAAACGAGTTAGAGCACAATACTAGAGTCAAGCAAGTGTTGGAGATAGTCAGGTCTAGTGGTTTAACGCTAAGGAAAGACAAGTGCAAATTTCTTCAAGATGGTGTAGACTATTTGGAGCACCACATTTCTGGGAGCGGGGTTGAACCAAAGGTAAAGCTTTTAGATGCCATCCAAAATGCACCTGAACCTCAGAACAAGGACCAGCTTCGTTCTTTTCTAGGGCTGGTTGAATACTATGCGAAATTTGTGGCCAACTTCTCAGACAGATCAGTGCATTTGCGCGAGCTTCTGAATTTTTTTTTGAAGTATGTGTCGTCAGATGAGTGTGGTCGTGACTTCAAACTCCTTAAGGAGGCAATTGTTCAAGCACACCCTCCGCAGTTGTTTAATATCAATGATCGCTGTAACGTTACTACCGATGCCAGCAACGTAGGCTTAGGGGCTGTCCTTATGCAGAAGAGAAGTGATAATAAGGAGGAAACCATTGCTTTTGCCTCAAGAGCACTTCAGGGGGGCAGAAAACACCTACTCTACAATTGAGAAGGAGGCTCTGGCCTCATGGTGGGGTGTACAGTATTTCCGGAACTTTTTGTGGGGAAATGAATTTATTCTGAGAACCGACCATAAACCTTTGGTAGATCTTTTTACCACTAAAGGGGGTGGCAGGGCCACTCCACGCATAGCCAAATGGCAGTACAGACTGAATGAATTTAATTATCGTCTGGAATATGTGGCTGGTGTGAAAAATCATGTGGCTGATTGCCTGTCCAGATTACCCCTCACTGAGGTTGCTGTTGACAATGTTGGAGAGGACTTGGAAATGGTGTGTGCTGTTGGCGTGGTGGCTGACTCTGTTGGAACTGCTCTCTCTGAAATTGATTGGAAATTAGCTTTGTCCGAGGATGTTGAGATCACCAAGGTGATGGACTTTGTGGTTCATGGATGGCCTAACAATATGAATTGAATCTTATTCCTGAATTGATTCCCTACAAGAGAGTGTGTGATGAATTGTCTCTTGTGGATGGGACTCTGCGGAGGGGGGTCTATTGGTCGTACCCATGTCCATGCGAAAGAAGGTCTTAGATCTGGCTCATAAGGGTCACCTGGGCATTTGTGCCATGAAGCGGAGGGTTAGAGAAGACTTCTGGTGGCCGGGTGTGGACAGGTCCATTGAACATTGTGTTTGTGTTTGTGGTGCGTGTGTTTTGAGTGACAAAACCCAAGTAACCTATCCTTCTCCCATCAATCCCATTGTGGTAAGAGATTCACCTTGGTGCAAATTGGCTTTTGATGTGGCTGGCCCTTTTGGTGGGATGGGAAACTCTCCTAAATATGCTTTGGTGTTAATTGACTACATGTCTAAGTGGCCTGAGGTGAGGTTTGTGGATGGAATCAATTCTGCAACCATCATCACATTTTTCAGGGAGGTCTTTCTTCGGCAAGGGTTCCCAGAAGAATTGGTGACTGACAACGGCACCCAGTTGGTGTCCGTGGAGATGCAGGAATTTCTGAAGGAGCATGGCATCAAGCATATCCTTACTTCCCTTTATCATCCCGCAGCAACGGTCTGGTTGAGCGCCTGAACCGTGTTATTATGGATCAACTACAGTTGGCTTTTATCAATGGTTTGGACTGGAGAAAGGTTATCTCCGACATATTGTGGGCAATGAGAACCACCCCCCACGCAAGTACAGGCATGTCTCCTTTCACCTTGTTAAGGGGTAGGGTGGGTGGTTCTAAGCTGAATAAAGACTGGATGTCAAGAAAGGAAGTTGATCTGCAAAAGCTGAGCAATGTGGCTGATGTCAGGGCCGCTGCTCAGTCCAGGTATGCATCGGTTTGTGTTAGAGTATCCCCGGTGTGCGTTGGTGACTGGATGAGGTTGAAGAAACCTGTACTTGTTCACAAGGGATTCTCTCGGTTTTCCCCTCCAGTTAGAGTGAGGGAGGTGAGAGACCACGTGGTTGTGTTAGAGAATGGCAAGATCTGGAACAAATGTGCTGTCTCTGTAGTGCCGGAGTCGAAAGCTGAGTATGTGAGAGGTAAATTTGGGGTCCATACACCTTGCACTGCTGTGCCTCCTGTGGGTGGTAGTCGGAGTGTACCCGTTCATTCCAGCGAGGTTATTCCCCGGGAATGTTACTCTAAGACAAGGGTTGCTCCCCCCAGATTCCAAGACTATGTTAGGTATTAAGTTTTGTTACCATGCTTTGTCAACCTAGTTACTTTGCAATTTTTATCTACTCCTGTTGGTTTTCTATTTCATTATGTTAGTTATGCTGTGTTACTTCGTTGTTTTTTTTTCATTGTGAAGGAAGGGGGGTGTGTTGGGATCTCGTGCCCCGTCATCACGTGTATTCCTTTCTTAGTGTTCCCTGTGTGGAACCTGGAATGCGGGGGATTCGGCAGTTGCTGCCGGGGGAGCTGGGCGACCGGACTGAATAAAGAAGACTGGAAAACTTACCTGTATGTTTGTCTTCTTTTCATTCTCTCATACAGTGCTTAATTTGAGCCAGTGGTTTCCGGTGGGGCCCACCAGCACTCATTTTTGGGGCCAGCGGGGCCCATCAGCACTTATTTTTCCTTATCAGACCTTCCCTGAGAGCAGGAGAGGGGAAAACACACAAATGGGAAAGAAGAATGAAGAGAAGATGGAAAAACAGTCAACAAGGGAGAAAGTATGAGCTTGCAAAAGTGAGATAAAGGGGCAGAGAGTGTCTGGCAGTGGATTAAAGAGGCATGAAGTGGATTCAGGACTATGTAGCCTTGGTAATTGGCACAGGGACATTTAACAGCACCAGTCGCTGTATTTTAAGCAGTGCGTTGGACACCGACACTCATGTTACAAATTAGGCACTGGTCTTACATTTCCAAATGCGCTCTCTCACTCCTGTACTCATATCATCCTGAAGGTGTCACACTCCTACACCACTGAACATTGTTGGCCTTCCCTCTTAGACCCCTGAATCTGCATCCTCTTTTTTAGGTTGAGTCTAGAGTCAGCGGGCATGCGCTGCTCTGCAAGGCATGCTGTAATCCCTCTCTGGGCTTCGAACACACCCACCACTTTTTCATTGGTTGCTTGGTCTGCCTTTATAAATTCCATTGCTTTCATTGGTGAACAGTGGACATTTGTCCCGCCTTGTGGCTGTTTTTTTACTGCCCTGGTGACCGCCCCTGCTACATGGCCACTTTCAGTAGTGGCAATATGTTTTGTTTCAGTGCACTACTTTTTCTTACTGCCCTGTCCTCGCAGCTCGCTTGTATTTATTGTTTCCTGCTGTCTTCTGCGCTTGTTCACCTCCGGTGCCCGTTGCTGCTCCCAGCTGCTCGTTTTCATTCCAGCTGTATTGTTATTGTGTTACTAGTTGAGAACCGTCCATGTTGGGGGTGATATCCATTCAGCACTTAATCAAGCATCCACGCACCTTGGCATTGGCTTCATGGTCCAGTGCCCTAATTTAACCGACATGGGCTCTAGAGCTGGTGCTCTAGTGTTAAGCAGTGTAGGAAGGTGGAATCTGACTATATGGTTGCCCCCACTTTTTTCCTGGTGTTTTGCTGGTTTATGACTTAGTTGGACTGGGATCCTGCTATTCAGGGCCCCAGTCTATCTGCTTCCTCTCTAAAATGGTTTCCATGTGCCTTAGGCACATCTCTGATTGGAATCTGGAGTGCCCTTATAAGTCCCTAGTATATGGTATACTATGTACCCAGGGCATAGGTACCTCAGAGGCCTACCAGGGGCTGCAGCATGTATTGTGCCACCCTTGGAAGACTTGGTTCTAAGATTTTGAAATTAATTCATGAGGGAGCAAAGGAAAGATCAGAGGAAGGTCATGTAGGTCAGATAAATGATAGACATTTATTTTACAATTTTTTGTATAGTATTCAGGTGCTCACATACATTTAGGTGAAAGGAAGCGTGACATGCAGGGTGATAGTGAGGTTTAAAAGGCATCGCATTGACAACAGTATAATGAGCTCCACAGTTATTTTACAAGGAGTAATAGGAGTTCATGTTGTATGGTGGTCGACGGCGTTTCGAACCCAATAAGTGGGGTTCATCTTCAGGACAAGGGTGAGCAAGCTGAATTAGAAGAAAGGAAAATCATCCTTGGCCCATTCGTCTGTTAATGATGTGGGCAGCTGGTACTGATTTTTAAAATGGGCTGAAGGCGTGAATTAATGGCGCCAAAGAACTGAGTGGGAATGTCTGTCCAGGACTCGTGTTTGCTTATTTGGAGGGAACCCGGGATGGAAAGGCAGCTGGCCGGGATGATTGGTTTTGTATTTTTTAGAAAACGAACTGCAGGGCC
Organism: Calotriton arnoldi; assembly: GCA_963921515.1. NCBI lineage: Eukaryota > Metazoa > Chordata > Amphibia > Caudata > Salamandridae > Calotriton > Calotriton arnoldi. Next base: position 1,346,813 of record CAWUFW010004637.1, read on the forward strand.
TTTAAATGGGAGCCTGGAGCTGTGCAGACGGGAACGTCCTGCTTCTGCCTTTGCTGGCATCGAATGCAAAACCAATCATCGAAATACAAAACCAATCATCCCGGCCAGCTGCCTTTCCATCCCGGGTTCCCTCCAAATAAGCAAACACGAGTCCTGGACAGACATTCCCACTCAGTTCTTTGGCGCCATTAATTCACGCCTTCAGCCCATTTTAAAATCAGTACCAGCTGCCCACATCATTAACAGACGAATGGGCCAAGGATGATTTTCCTTTCTTCTAATTCAGCTTGCTCACCCTTGTCCTGAAGATGAACCCCACTTATTGGGTTCGAAACGCCGTCGACCACCATACAACATGAACTCCTATTACTCCTTGTAAAATAACTGTGGAGCTCATTATACTGTTGTCAATGCGATGCCTTTTAAACCTCACTATCACCCTGCATGTCACGCTTCCTTTCACCTAAATGTATGTGAGCACCTGAATACTATACAAAAAATTGTAAAATAAATGTCTATCATTTATCTGACCTACATGACCTTCCTCTGATCTTTCCTTTGCTCCCTCATGAATTAATTTCAAAATCTTAGAACCAAGTGTTCCCTGCTGGGTCACTTTCTCGCTTTGGACCATTTAGGCCACACCTGAACCACTGTTTCCTAGATATCTCGCCACCCCAGGTTCACATATTGGGGTACCCTTGTCTTCTCAAAAAACCCCTGGAAGGCCATCCAAAATGACACCACAGGTCTGCTACTGCAGCCTGGGTAAGGTGGTGCATGCACCCCTCACAGTGGTATGGGCTACCTATATCACTACCATTGAACACACATATAAACCTATAAGTCACTCCTATGGCAGGCCTTACCAATCCTGAAGGCAGAGTGCTTGGTTTTTATGTGAGAGGGTGCCCCTGCATGAGCAGAGCCCCTCTGCAGCGTTCGGAGTCAATCCTCTGATGCTGTTTGTGGTGCAGCCTGACCATATACTCTTAAGTACATTATATCCTCGCGGTAAATGCTAACTTTGGGATGGCTGCACAGAAACATGTCGTGTTTGGTGTCAAACATCTTGGAATACTACCCCCCCCCCCGCCAATTCTGGCGGCGGGGGTAGCATTCCACCCTTCTAGAGGGAGAGACATGTACACACCGGGCTACCCGGTAACTTCTTTCCAGAGCCCTGGCATCACAAAATGGATGCCGCTTCACAGACACGGGTCTGGCCTGCTGCTGCTGACTGAAACTCCGGCAGGGGAGGCCTGGACAATAGGTTTCCTGTCCCAAGGAGGTGTAACCACCTCCCCAGACAGGATAATGTGTATTGGGGCTGGGCGGGAGCACCCGCTGGTGCTTTGAAGTCCTGCACTCGGGGCACATTTGGTGTCCCTGTGCATATGCCAGTTCAAACCGGTTGCAGGGGCTACCTGCCCCTGCTCTGGCGCGAAACTGGACAAAGGTAAGGGGTGTAACCACCCCTCTTCCCTGACCCTCCCATAGGTGGGTCCCCAGAGTATGTCCAACCCCCTAACTTTGTATAAGTATGGAACCCCAGTCCTTAGGACTTTAGATTACCCTGGACGAAACTCTGAAGCCGAATCCTGGACCTCCGACGCTCTACTACAAGATTAGAGGACTGAAGAATCTCCCTTGGGGTCAAGGAGTGACTCCCCTGCTTGGCAGGCACCAAAGAAGCAATTACCAATGACAGTCAAAAAACCCAACCTGTCTTGCAATAATATAGAAATTGTCAAATATCTAAGTGAACACAGAAGGAAAATATATCCAAGAGTTGCACGGCGTCCTCCAACGTCTGGCGTTTATGAATGCAGAATCTGTTTTATCCTAGTGTCTAATTTACTGACTGTTGTGAGCTTCAGTAATTTGAATCCTCGTGTTGGATTAGTTTTAACTCTTGGATATATTTTCCTTCTGTGTTCACTTAGATATTTGACCCCTTTTTGCTTACCGGGTTTTCATTTATCCTTTAGATGAGGAACATCTGATAATTTATGCGCGTATGAACGCCCCTACTCTTGGAATTTGGATCATTTTTGCAACGCACATCTAAAACAGACTCCGATTTCGGAGTTTAAGAAGTCTTTATGTTTATGGTATGCCGTTTTCCATACGGGTAAGACTTTTGCGGATGGATGTTCCCTCTCGGGACCTCCAATCCAATTCTGACTTTCCTCTACTTTCGAATAATTTAATAAGATTTTCTTTTGAATTTATGTGCTATGATTGACCATCAAGGTTTTTTGTGTTTTTATAGATTTTTCGGATTGAGCTGGTCTCAACCTAATCTTTCCTATCCAAGGCTATTTTCCAAGGCTATTTACCTAGACACTCTACATCAAGGTAGATGACAGTATAGATTTATATATAGATTCAATGATTGGGTTTATCTATGTCACTCAATATATTGTTTTTCTGATTCTCACGGCGAATTTGGGTGCATCTTTCATTCTTTGGGTGAAACTTCTATTTTTCAATTTTCTGGGTATTTTCTGGTATTGCTTGTTGCGCACGCTCCCATATTTCATTAAACGATATTTAAATCTGATCATCATTATATATGAATGATTGTTTATGTTTTCTCGCTGCTAATTTTTTATCCCCCCATATATATATTTATCCCTGAACTTATCATCTACTCTGAAATGTATATATGAATATGTAAATTGTAGCTCTGATTATGATTGCTTTATATCACTTTCTTATTGTTGTAGGTGGTTCTGTTGTTGGGTCCCACTTTTTGATTTGCTCGCACTGATGAAGGTGTGACCCGCATTGGGTTAAGACACCGAAACGCGCGTTGGCGCTGGACAACTTTGTGCCCCCAGAATTTATTACCCTTCAAGGAGAGGACGCACGATAGATATTGTTTTGAATATGTTGTATTTTGGATTATCTTTTTATGCGACAAATTGCTCTTGAGTGGTGAGATTGTTTGAGTATGTGTGCATTTGTGATTGTGAATGTCTGTAGTGTGTGAATGTGGGACCTGACTTATCTGTTTTATTTTTGCATTTATAAAATTATGTCTTATGTCATTGTGGTTCCAACCTTGATATAAATACTGTGAATATCAAAGACTATTATATAAATAAAAAAATATATTTATTTTTGTTATATTGACTAATACATTTTCTTTAGTTTGTTCAGGGGAACTGGGTAGTCGTCAGTTTAGCGAGATTATTATTTTACTGTGATCCTGACGGACAATTTCTATATTATTGCAAGACAGGTTGGGTTTTTTGACTGTCATTGGTTCTTGTACCCCTGTCCGACCTGTCCGCTATCCTTTTTCAGGGGCCCCCTTGTTTCAGTGGTTACCAAAGAAGCAATTGTCCGGTCTGCATCGCTGGAGCTCCCGCCGGACGCCGAAGTCTTTGCATCACCAGAGGTGTATGTTCAGACTTCCCCGAGGCTGCCCTGAGCCCCCAGCAAAGCTGAGGCCCGTAGCTGTTGTGGGTAACGTGGAACCGTGACCCCTGGACACCGAGCACATTTGCAAGTGCATCCTCTTCTTGGTCTCCCACGAAGTTGTGCTTTGGGCTCCGAGTAGCCCCCGCCTCAAGCACCGACTGCACCGAAGATCACTGGCCTCCACTCCACGAGTGTCCTGTAAGCCAGCTCCAAGTGCGTCCACTCGAGGCTCCTTCGCGGTCGTTAGTCCATTGGCTAGTGGGCCCTCCCGAAGGCAACTCTTCTTTTGCTTGGGCTTTCCTGGTTGCTACAGACGTGCCCTGACTTACCCTCGCTGGGTGAGTCCCTCAGACCTTGCTGGTCTGTACCACCATCCTTCTTCTATTTCCACGTGACTTGCCGTTGCCAAGGCTTGTTGGGTCCAATTCGGTCGCCGACACCCCTGCAATCGACAGACGTCGTGGGACAGCTCGAATCCAGCTCCTGGTCATTGTCGACACCTCCTGGACCTCGTGGCTGAAGAGTCAAGACAACCGTCAACCTACCTGAAGCACCCGACATCGGTGGGCATCTGCTCATCGCCTTCCTGGTCACTGGCTAGTGACCCAGACTCTGTCCCCTCTGCTTTCAGGTTCTTCAAATCTTCGATCCACCTTTGGATCCACCCGAACACTTTCGACTTGGTCGCCAGAAGCACTTTGCAGCAGATCGCCATTGAAAACGACGACGAAACCCGACCCCGAAAGACACCTATGCACCCGGCTTCCCTGGGTGAGGTAACTCGAGTACTCTGGTGCTCCCGTGGGTATAGACTCTAGAACAACCTAGTTCTAAAGGGGTTTGCTCCAAGTCCTCCTCTAAGTGTCCTTTTTCTTTAAAACTCCAACCGCGACATTCCCCATAGAAGTCAACGGCGGCTCGCGGCTGTGTTCTCACACTGCACGCGTCCCCCGTGGGTCCCCTGTGTCACTACCTGGGGTGGTTCCTTGAGGGCCAAGCACTTCTACAGGCTCTAGGCCTTGTGTCTAGCTCAGTCGTGGTTCTTATACCACTTTATTGGTATATGGTTTGGTACGCCCCTAGGGCTCAAACGTGTATTTGTGCTATTACTGTTGATATTCAACTTGTAACTTATGTACTTCAAACTCTAGCCTCATAAAGAGACTAGAGGGGTGTGTTTAAGACTAAATACATATATTTTATATATATACCTGGTGTGGTCCTCTTTCATTTGGTCACTCAAGAGATTATAGACTGGTAAAACAAGCTGCTTTACATTCCTTCAAGACTTAGCCTGAAGGCTGCTCTCCATAGCTACCACTAGGATAGCTTTCAATAAAGGTTGTCTTTAACCTATCTCCAATAAGGGGTTGTTTGGACTGGTGCAAGGTGCCCACTATAATTAGTGGACAGCATATACCAGGCCAACTTCTCACATTGGTGTGCAGCATGTGGGATTCCAGCTTGCTATTGTTTTACCAGATAATCTCAATTGAATTGATCAACTGAAAACCACTAAGGGTACCTTAGGTACATATAAATCAAGCTTAGGATACAGTAAGTTCTACTGAACTTAGAGTTGTGTGTTAAGGGATAGCACACCCTTTCTACAACTCAAGAGATTTTAGTAGGCCACACTTGAGTAGGTAGTGCATACACCACACCACACTAGTAATGTCTTCACTGCCAGGAACCAGTGGGCTCCTGCCATCCAGATATGACAACCTCTCATACTTGGAATTAAGAGAGTTGTGCAAGGCTAGGAAGTTGAAGACAGGTAAAAATGCCAACACCCAACGTCTCCTGGAGATGCTTCTGCTAGATCATCTTAGGAGACCCATAAGGTCTGAAAGGGTAGGCAGAGAGAGTGGGTGAGAAGATGAGGGAGGGGCCAGGGATGAAAATGCCCAGGACCTGACCTCTGAAACTGGCCAGGGGGATGACAATGATCCTGACCTGGAAATTGCAGCTACTCCTGAGGAAGAGGAGGAGGCCCAGAAGGACCTCCCCTTTGTCCCCCCAGGAAGAGTTGTGAGTGTGCTCAGAAGGTCTAGATCTCCTTCTCAGGAGTCTAACCACTCTGACACCTCAGTAGGGACCTCTGTCTCCTCTCATAGGAGGGAATCCTCTCATGAGAGGAGAAAGAGACTGATTCAGTATGAGCAAGCCCAGCTTGAGCTCAGAAAACAGCAGTTGGCTATAGAGAGGAGTCCCTAGATCTCTATAGACAGAGAAAAAGATGGGACTAGAGTCCCATGGTGGCAGCAATTTCCCCAGAGATAGGGAAAGGTCTTATGACCATAGAAACCTGAGCAAGATTGTCCCTCCCTACCAGAGTGGGGATGACATCCACAAATGGATAACTGCACTGGAGAGGGCCTGTAAAGTACAGAGGGTCCCTCAGGAGCAGTGGGCAGCAATCTTGTGGCTCTCCTTTGCAGACAAAGGTAGAGATAAGCTCCTCACTGTTAGAGAAGAGGATGCTGACAATTACAAAGTCTTGAAGAGTGCTCTGATTGATGGGTTTGGCCTAACAACTGAACAATACAGGTTAAAGTTCAGAGATACCCAAAAAGCACAGACTCAAGACTGGGTGGACTTTGTTGATTGTTCTGCTAAGGCTCTGGAAGGTTGGATACATGGCAGCAAAGTGCATGACTTTATAGGATTGTACAATTTGATTATGAGGGAGCAGATCCTTAATAATTGTCAAAACCAGCTTTTACACCAGTACTTGGTGGACTCTGATCTGACCTCTCCCCAAGAATTGGGAAAGAAGGCAGACAAATGGGTCAGAACCAGGGTGAGGCCTAAAAATCAGGGTGGTGACCAGAAGAAAGATTCTACCAAGTCCCAAGAGAAAGGTGGGGATACATCCAAGGATAAGTCCACTACAGGGCCCCAAAAGTCCTCTTCTGGGGGTGGGTCCCAAACTCCTTCCTCTCCTGAAAAGAAACCCTATTGCCATGTCTGTAAAAAGCCTGGGCACTGGAAATCTGATCCCAGTTGTCCCAGGATTGGCAATAAAGAAAATGTTCCTCCAACAACTACTACCACCCCTCCTGGTACTACCAGTAGTAATCCTCCAGTTGGGAGTAGTGCACCCAAAAAGTTAGGTGCTTTTGCAAGAGGAACAGAGGTGGGCCCTAGTTTAGACAGGACCCCCTCAACAGACTCCTCTGACTCTGATGGTGGTATAGGATTTGCCACCTTTACCATGGGTCCCAATGCATTGGGCAGGTACAGACTGGAGCCAATAATTAATGGTCAGAAAGCTGTGGCATTTAGGGACACAGGGGCTAGTGTCACCATGGTGGCAGGGAAACTAGTCCCCCCATACCAGCTTTTACCTGAGTTTAAATACCAGGTGACCAACATAGATGGTGTCAGAACAGATCACCCCATGGCCATAGTCAATCTCAGCTGGGAAGGGGTCACAGGCCCAAAAAGAGTGGCAGTGTCCCCAACCTTGCCTGTGGATTGCCTGATGGGCAATGATCTGGAAATTTCAGCCTGGGCTGAAGTTAAACACCAAACCCATCTGAGAATGCTGGGCGTCCCTGTAAAGGTTAGTGGGGCTGTGATGGCCACAGCCCAAGCCCAGGAAATTTTGGAGAGATGGAGCCTGGAAGAATGGCCCACTCTCCCCCAAAAGAGAGCACAAGGGTTGAAGAAAAGTCTTCTTCCCTCCAGACAGTAGGTAAGGGTCAGCCTCCTCAGGGAACTGACCCTACCCCTAGTGAAGGAACTGCCCCAGAGGTAGCCAGGCCTGGCCTGGCCACACCCCTGATGGCAGAGGACCCTTCCAAGGTGGTACCCAGTCTGGAGCAGGTAACCTGCCCCTCTCTACCCTGCCTCAGTCAGCCCAGGGCTGCAGAGGTCAGGGAGGTCACCTCCCAGGGCCCCCTGTCCAGAGGAACCCCCCCATCAGCAGATTAGGGGCACCCAGTCTAGTAGCCCTAGCCAGGTGAAAATTCCTCAACACACTGAGGGATCCCCCATACCTTTGTGTAGGGACCTCCCCCAGAAGGACTCTGTTAGGCCAGGGCAAACCTGGGACCAAAAGGTTCCAAACCTGCCATGTCCCTCCAGTGGTCCATCCAAAGGGACCCAACCCCCAGCTGTAGGCAGCCAAAGGTTGACCCTTAGAGCAAAGTGCAACTCAGTCAGGGAAAGACAGGCATACATGGTGACCAGTGATCTGAGGAAGCTGAGACCAACCTTCCTAGGGCCTCACTTCCCTACTCAGACACCTCACCATCCTTGTACTTTACCAAAGCACACCACAGGTAGTAATTCCCCATGGTGGAGACCCTCTCATACCCTTAGGGTGAGGGATTGCTTAGTGGACCATAAGACAGGGGGCAACCATGCTAGTGCAGGTGCTTCCTTATATGGCCACTTAGTTAATAAAGGCTCAACTGGCCAAGGTTAGCCTTATCTCCTTTCGTTTGGGGGGGGGGTTATGTAGGAAGGTGGAATCTGACTATATGGTTGCCCCCACTTTTTTCCTGGTGTTTTGCTGGTTTATGACTTAGTTGGACTGGGATCCTGCTATTCAGGGCCCCAGTCTATCTGCTTCCTCTCTAAAATGGTTTCCATGTGCCTTAGGCACATCTCTGATTGGAATCTGGAGTGCCCTTATAAGTCCCTAGTATATGGTATACTATGTACCCAGGGCATAGGTACCTCAGAGGCCTACCAGGGGCTGCAGCATGTATTGTGCCACCCCTGGAAGGCCATCCAAAATGACACCACAGGTCTGCTACTGCTGCCTGGGTAAGGTGGTGCATGCACCCTTACAGTGGTATGGGCTACCTATATCACTACCATTGCACACACATATAAACCTATAAGTCACTCCTATGGCAGGCCTTACCAATCCTGAAGGCAGAGTGCTTGGTTTTTATGTGAGAGGGTGCCTGTAGGAAGGTGGAATCTGACTATATGGTTGCGCCCACTTTTTTCCTGGTGTTTTGCTGGTTTATGACTTAGTTGGACTGGGACCCTGCTATTCAGGGCCCCAGTCTATCTGCTCTCTCTAAATGACATGGAGTGCACTCTAGGTGCACTAGTGATTGGATACTGTGGTGCCTTATGAGTCCCTAGTATATGGTACCTTAGGTACCAAGGGCATAGGTACTTCACAGGCCTACCAGGGGCTGCAGCATGTATTATGCCACCCCTGGGAAGCAGACTAAATCTGACACCACAGGCCTGCTACTGCAGCCTGGGTGAGGTGGTGCTAGCACCCCTCACTGAGATATAGGTTTCCTATATCTCTCCTGCACACACATATAAACCTATCAGTCACCCCTAAGGCAGGCCCTATCAATCCTGAGGGCAGGGTGCTTGGCTTCTATGTGAGGGGGTGCCTCTGCCTGAGCAGGGCCCCTCTGCAGCTCTCAGAGTCTATTCTCTGGGGCTGTTTGTGGATGCGGTTAAACCATATACTCTTAAGTGCATTATATCCTCGCGGTAAAATGCTAACTTTGGAATGGCTGCATCAAAACATGTCGTGTTTGGTGTCAAACATCTTGGAATACTACCCCCCCGCCAATCCTGGCGGCGGGGGTAGCATTCCACCCTTCTAGAGGGATAAGACATGTACCTGCTGTGGAAACGCGGTAGAATCCTGAAGAGCCCTGGCATCACAAAATGGATGCCACCAGTCACAGACACTGGGCTGCCCTCCTGCTGATGACCGAAACTCACAGTGGAGGAAGCCCAACAATAGGCATCCTGTCACAGGGAGGTGTAACCACCTCCCAGACAGGGTTTAGTGTATTGGGGCTGGGTGGGTGCACTCTTAGAGTGCTTTGAAGTCCTGCACTGGGGGAGCAGAAGGCTCCTCTGTGCATATGCCAGTTCAAACCGGCTCAGGCGCTACCTGCCCCTGCTCTGGCGCGAAACTGGACAAAGGGAAGTGGGTGTAGCCACCCCTCCCTTGACCCTCCCATAGGTGGGGTCATAGAGCTAGTCCATCCCCTCTTTTTAGTATAAGAAGGGGAACCCTTGAACTTGCTAGTTAGATAACCCCTGGATGACGCTCTACAGAAGAATCCTGGCCCTTCGACGTTCCACTACCTTTGGAAGACAGAAGAATCTCCCTTGGAGTCAAGGAGTGACTCCCCTGCTTGGCAGGCACCAAAAACGACAACGACGGTCGCAAACTACGCCGCTCCCGCCGGAGTCCGAAGTCCCTGCAGCCCAAGAAGTGGATTTCCTGACTTCTCCAAGGCCATCGTGAGTCCCCAGCGAAGCTGAGGCAAGTGGACCCCACGAGTGACGAGGAACCGCGACCCCTGGGTACCGTGCACTATTGTCGAGTGCAACCCCTTCACAACGTTCTACGAACTTGTGCTTTGGACCACGTGTGGTCCCGACCTCCAGCAGGAATCCCTCCGAAGATCAGAGGCCTACACCGTCCCGAGTGACCGTGGGCCCCTGTTGAGTGATTCCGCCCGAGGTGTCTTTGCGATCCCTTGCCAGCCGGCTCGTGGGTCCCCAGAAGACTTCTTAAAGAAACCAAAGGGCTCCCCTGGTTGCTCCAGGCCTGCCCTGACTTACCCTCGCTGGGTGAGTCCCTCAGACCTTGCTGGTCTGTGCCATCGACTTTTCTTCATCTCCCCGAGACTTGCTGTTGCCAAGGCTTGTTGGCTCCAATCGAGTTGCCGACACCGCAGTAAGCTGCAGACTTTGTGGGACACACAGAATCCAGCTCCTGGTCGTCGTCGACGCCTCCTGGACCTCGTGGCTGAAGAGTCAAGGCACCCGCAACCGACCTGAATCAACCGACGACGGTGGGCATCCATCTTCCTTGCCCCGAGTCACTGCCAAGTGACTTTGAACACTGTCCCCTCTGCTTTCAGGTCATCCTTCTTCAGAATCCAGGCTTGGATTCCACCGGACACTTCTTCAGCTCCCGCAAGCAGCAAGTCTTCTTTGTTCGCCATTGAAAACGACGCCGCGACCCGACACCAAAGGACACCTATGCACCCGGCTTCCCTGGGTGAGGTAACTCCAGCACTACGGTGCTCCTGTGGGTGTGGGCCCTAGAACTACTTACCCTGTAAGTGACTTGCTTGTAGGTTCTCCCGAAGTATCCTAGAACTCTTAATTTCCAACCGCGACTTGCCCCATTGAAGTCAACGGCGATCCGCGCCTGTGTATCCACACTGCACGCGTCCCCCGTGGGTCCTTTACTTACCTGCCTTGGGTGGTTTCGTGAGGCCCCAGCACTTCTGAAGGCCCTAGGCCTTGTCTCCCTGCAAGTCGTTGTTGCTAAGTCCCTTTTTTAGTATATGGTCTGGTACGCCCCTAGGGCCCCAGCCATATTTTGTGCTTAACTTATTGAGAAACGTTGATTTGTGCATATGTTTGTCTTCTAATCTCATAAAGAGATTAGTAGAGAGTTATTTAGAAATAAATACATATATATTTGATATATATACCTGTGTGGTGTCTTTTCATTTGGTGATTCAAGAGATTATATGGTAAAACAAGCTGCTTTACATTCCTTCAAGACTTAGCCTGAAGGCTGCTCTCCACAGCTACCACTAGGATAGCTTTCTTTAAAAGGTTGTCTTAAACCTATCTACCATAAGAGTCGATTTGCCCTGGTGCAAGGTGTCCACTTTAATTAGTGAACAGCATATACCAGGCCAACTTCTCACATTGGTGGGCAGCGTGTGGGATTCCAGCTTGCCATTGTTTTACCAGAAAATCTCTATTTGAATTACTAACTGAAAACCATTATAGGTACTCAAGGTACATATAAAGTCAAGCTTAGTATCAATAAGTTCTACTGAACTTAGAGCTGTGTGCCAAGGGATAGCACACCCTTTCCACAGCTCAAGCTAGGATCAGTAGGCCACAAACTAGTGTAGGTAGTACAACACTGCACAACACTAGAATGTCCTTAAAGGGTGGACCCAGTGGATCCACTCAGCCTCAGTATAAGGACATGGCTTTCTCTGACTTGAGAGCCATGTGTGTTGAAAGACACCTGAAGCTAGGACAGAGTCCCTCAACACTACACCTGATAGATCTGCTGACAGCAGATGACCTTAGATTGGCTCTAGGAGCTAAAGGGTCTGAATCAGTGGGTGGGTCAGTCATAGTATCTGGGTCAGATGATGAAAATCAGAATGACCAAGACTCTGTGATTGAAGGGCCAGGCTTCAAGGGGCCTGAAAAGGACAGAGGAATTCTCCCTAAGAGAACTGACAGAGAGGAGGAGAGGCACAGATCCCCTTCCAGGGAATCTGACCACTCTTATCACTCTGGCAGAGAATTTGTCCAGCAGAGGAGCTCATACTTTTCCTTAAGAGAGACCTCCTCTGAGAGAAGGTGCAAACTGCTCCAGTATGAGGAAGCCAAAGTGGCCCTCAGAACCAAGCAGTTGGCACTGGATAGGGAAGCCCTGGAGATCCAGAGAGCTTCTAGAAGAGAGGGGTTAGAACCCCCTGGTGGCAGCAACAGTGTCCCTAGAGGCAGAGAATATATTCCTGACCATAGGAACCTGAGCAAGGTTGTTCCTCCCTACCAGAGTGGGGATGATATCCACAAGTGGATAACTGCTATGGAGAGGGCCTGTAGAGTACAGCAGGTCCCCCAAAAGCAGTGGGCAGCAATCTTGTGGCTCTCCTTTTCAGATAAAGGAAGAGACAAGCTCCTCACTGTTAGAGAGGAGGATGCTGATGATTATGAGGTCCTGAAGAGTGCACTGATAGATGGGTTTGGCTTAACCACTGAGCAGTACAGGTTGAAGTTCAGAGATACCCAGAAGGCACAGACTCAGGACTGGACTGACTTTGTAGATTGTGCATCCAAGGCTCTGGAGGGTTGGCTGGTTGGCAGTAGGGTTACTGATTTCAAAGGATTTTATAATCTAATGATGAGAGAACAGATCCTTAATAATTGTCAAAACCAGCTTTTACACCAGTACCTGGTGGACTCTGATCTGACCTCTCCCCAAGAATTGGGAAAGAAGGCAGACAAATGGGTCAGAACCAGGGTAAGGCCTAAGAATCAGGGTGGTGACCACAAGAAAGATTCTACCAAGTCCCAAGAGAAAGGTGGGGATAAATCTAAGGATAAGTCCACTACAGGGCCCCAAAAGTCCTCTTCTGGGGGTGGGTCCCAAACTCCTTCCTCTCCTGAAAAGAAACCCTATTGCCATGTCTGTAAAAAGCCTGGGCACTGGAAATCTGATCCCAGTTGTCCCAGGATTGGCAATAAAGAAAATGTTCCTCCAACAACTACTACCACCCCTCCTGGTACTACCAGTAGTAATCCTCCAGTTGGGAGTAGTGCACCCAAAAAGTTAGGTGCTTTTGCAAGAGGAACAGAGGTGGGCCCTAGTTTAGACAGGACCCCCTCAACAGACTCCTCAGATTCTGATGGTGGTATAGGATTTGCCACCTTTACCGTGGGTCCCACAGCATTGGGCAGGTACAGACTGGAGCCAATAATTAATGGTCAGAAAGCTGTGGCATTTAGGGACACAGGGGCTAGTGTCACCATGGTGGCAGGGAAACTAGTCCCCCCTCACCAGCTTTTACCTGAGTTTAAATACCAGGTGACCAACATTGATGGTGTCAGAACAGATCACCCCATGGCCATAGTCAATCTCAGCTGGGAGGGGGTCACAGGCCCAAAAAGAGTGGCAGTGTCCCCAACCTTACCTGTAGATTGCCTGATGGGCAATGATCTGGAAATTTCAGCCTGGGCTGAAATTGAACACCAAACCCATCTGAGGATGTTGGGTGTCCCTGTAAAGGTTAGTGGGGCTGTGATGGCCACAGCCCCAGCCCAAGATTTTGGAGAGATGGAGCCTGGAAGAATGGCCCACTCTCCCCCAGAAGAGAGCACAAGGGTTGAAGAAAAGTCTTCTTCCCTCCAGACAGTAGGTAAGGGTCAGCCTCCTCAGGGAACTGACCCTACCCCTAGTGAAGGAACTGCCACAGAGGTAGTCAGGCCTGGCCTGGCCCCACCCCTGATGGCAGAGGACCCTTCCAAGGTGGTACCCAGTCTGGAGCAGGTAAACTGCCCCTCTCTACCCTGCCTCAGTCAGCCCAGGGCTGCAGAGGTCAGGGAGGTCAGTGGACCCCCAGGGCCCCCTGTCCAGAGGAACCCCCATCAGCAGATTAGGGGCACCCAGTCTAGTAGCCCTAGCCAGGTGAAAATTCCTCAACCCACTGAGGGATCCCCCATACCTTTATGTAGGGACCTCCCCCAGAAGGACTCTGTTAGGCAAGGGCAAACCTGGAACCAAAAGGTTCCAAACATGCCATGTCCCTCCAGTGTTCCATCCAAAGGGACCCAACCCCCAGCTGTAGGCAGTCAAAGGTTGACCCTTAGAGCAAAGTGCAACTCAGTCATGGAAAGACAGGCATACATGGTGACCAGTGATCTGAGGAAGCTGAGGCCAACCTTCCTAGGGCCTCACTTCCCTACTCAGACACCCCACCAGCCTTGTACTTTACCAAAGCACACCAGAGGTAGTGATTCCCCATGGTGGAGACCCTCTCATACCCTTAGGGTGAGGGATTGCTTAGGGGACCATAAGACAGGGGGCAACCATGCTAGTGCAGGTGCTTCCTTATATGGCCACTTAATCAATAAAGGCTCAACTGGTCAAGGTTAGCCTTATCTCCTTTCGTTTGGGGGGGTTATGTAGGAAGGTGGAATCTGACTATATGGTTGCCCCCACTTTTTTCCTGGTGTTTTGCTGGTTTATGACTTAGTTGGACTGGGACCCTGCTATTCAGGGCCCCAGTCTATCTGCTCTCTCTAAATGACATGGAGTGCACTCTAGGTGCACTAGTGATTGGATACTGTGGTGCCTTATGAGTCCCTAGTATATGGTACCTTAGGTACCAAGGGCATAGGTACTTCACAGGCCTACCAGGGGCTGCAGCATGTATTATGCCACCCCTGGGAAGCAGACTAAATCTGACACCACAGGCCTGCTACTGCAGCCTGGGTGAGGTGGTGCTAGCACCCCTCACTGAGATATAGGTTTCCTATATCTCTCCTGCACACACATATAAACCTATCAGTCACCCCTAAGGCAGGCCCTATCAATCCTGAGGGCAGGGTGCTTGGCTTCTATGTGAGGGGGTGCCTCTGCCTGAGCAGGGCCCCTCTGCAGCTCTCAGAGTCTATTCTCTGGGGCTGTTTGTGGATGCGGTTAAACCATATACTCTTAAGTGCATTATATCCTCGCGGTAAAATGCTAACTTTGGAATGGCTGCATCAAAACATGTCGTGTTTGGTGTCAAACATCTTGGAATACTACCCCCCGCCAATCCTGGCGGCGGGGGTAGCATTCCACCCTTCTAGAGGGATAAGACATGTACCTGCTGTGGAAACGCGGTAGAATCCTGAAGAGCCCTGGCATCACAAAATGGATGCCACCAGTCACAGACACTGGGCTGCCCTCCTGCTGATGACCGAAACTCACAGTGGAGGAAGCCCAACAATAGGCATCCTGTCACAGGGAGGTGTAACCACCTCCCAGACAGGGTTTAGTGTATTGGGGCTGGGTGGGTGCACTCTTAGAGTGCTTTGAAGTCCTGCACTGGGGGAGCAGAAGGCTCCTCTGTGCATATGCCAGTTCAAACCGGCTCAGGGGCTACCTGCCCCTGCTCTGGCGCGAAACTGGACAAAGGGAAGTGGGTGTAGCCACCCCCTCCCTTGACCCTCCCATAGGTGGGGTCATAGAGCTAGTCCATCCCCTCTTTTTAGTATAAGAGGGGGAACCCTTGAACTTGCTAGTTAGATAACCCCTGGACGACGCTCTACAGAAGAATCCTGGCCCTTCGACGTTCCACTACCTTTGGAAGACAGAAGAATCTCCCTTGGAGTCAAGGAGTGACTCCCCTGCTTGGCAGGCACCAAAAATGACAACGACGGTCGCAAACTACGCCGCTCCCGCCGGAGTCCGAAGTCCCTGCAGCCCAAGAAGTGGATTTCCTGACTTCTCCAAGGCCATCGTGAGTCCCCAGTGAAGCTGAGGCAAGTGGACCCCACGAGTGACGAGGAACCGCGACCCCTGGGTACCGTGCACTATTGTCAAGTGCAACCCCTTCACAACGTTCTACGAACTTGTGCTTTGGACCACGTGTGGTCCCGACCTCCAGCAGGAATCCCTCCGAAGATCAGAGGCCTACACCGTCCCGAGTGACCGTGGGCCCCTGTTGAGTGATTCCGCCCGAGGTGTCTTCGCGATCCCTTGCCAGCCGGCTCGTGGGTCCCCAGAAGACTTCTTAAAGAAACCAAAGGGCTCCCCTGGTTGCTCCAGGCCTGCCCTGACTTACCCTCGCTGGGTGAGTCCCTCAGACCTTGCTGGTCTGTGCCATCGACTTTTCTTCATCTCCCCAAGACTTGCTGTTGCCAAGGCTTGTTGGCTCCAATCGAGTTGCCGACACCGCAGTAAGCTGCAGACTTCGTGGGACACACAGAATCCAGCTCCTGGTTGTCGTCGACACCTCCTGGACCTCGTGGCTGAAGAGTCAAGGCACCCGCAACCGACCTGAATCAACCGACGACGGTGGGCATCCATCTTCCTTGCCCCGAGTCACTGCCAAGTGACTTTGAACACTGTCCCCTCTGCTTTCAGGTCATCCTTCTTCAGAATCCAGGCTTGGATTCCACCGGACACTTCTTCAGCTCCCGCAAGCAGCAAGTCTTCTTTGTTCGCCATTGAAAACGACGCCGCGACCCGACACCAAAGGACACCTATGCACCCGGCTTCCCTGGGTGAGGTAACTCCAGCACTACGGTGCTCCTGTGGGTGTGGGCCCTAGAACTACTTACCCTGTAAGTGACTTGCTTGTAGGTTCTCCCGAAGTATCCTAGAACTCTTAATTTCCAACCGCGACTTGCCCCATTGAAGTCAACGGCGATCCGCGCCTGTGTATCCACACTGCACGCGTCCCCCGTGGGTCCTTTACTTACCTGCCTTGGGTGGTTTCGTGAGGCCCCAGCACTTCTGAAGGCCCTAGGCCTTGTCTCCCTGCAAGTCGTTGTTGCTAAGTCCCTTTTTTAGTATATGGTCTGGTACGCCCCTAGGGCCCCAGCCATATTTTGTGCTTAACTTATTGAGAAACGTTGATTTGTGCATATGTTTGTCTTCTAATCTCATAAAGAGATTAGTAGAGAGTTATTTAGAAATAAATACATATATATTTGATATATATACCTGTGTGGTGTCTTTTCATTTGGTAGTTCAAGAGATTATATGGTAAAACAAGCTGCTTTACATTCCTTCAAGACTTAGCCTGAAGGCTGCTCTCCACAGCTACCACTAGGATAGCTTTCTTTAAAAGGTTGTCTTAAACCTATCTACCATAAGAGTCGATTTGCCCTGGTGCAAGGTGTCCACTTTAATTAGTGAACAGCATATACCAGGCCAACTTCTCACAGTGCCCCTGCATGAGCAGAGCCCCTCTGCAGCGTTCGGAGTCAATCCTCTGATGCTGTTTGTGGTGCAGCCTGACCATATACTCTTAAGTACATTATATCCTCGCGGTAAATGCTAACTTTGGGATGGCTGCACAGAAACATGTCGTGTTTGGTGTCAAACATCTTGGAATACTACCCCCCCGCCAATTCTGGCAGCGGGGGTAGCATTCCACTCTTCTAGAGGGAGAGACATGTACACACCGGGCTACCCGGTAACTTCTTTCCAGAGCCCTGGCATCACAAAATGGATGCCGCTGCCACAGACACGGGTCTGGCCTCCTGCTGCTGACTGAAACTCTGGCAGGGGAGGCCTGGACAATAGGTTTCCTGTCCCAAGGAGGTGTAACCACCTCCCCAGACAGGATAATGTGTATTGGGGCTGGGCGGGAGCACCCTCTGGTGTCCTGCACTCGGGGCACATTTGGTGTCCCTGTGCATATGCCAGTTCAAACCGGTTGCAGGGGCTACCTGCCCCTGCTCTGGCGCAAAACTGGACAAAGGGAAGGGTTGTAACCACCCCTCTTCCCTGACCCTCCCATAGGTGGGTCCCCAGAGTATGTCCAACCTCCTAACTTTGTATAAGTATGGGACCCCAGTCCTTAGGACTTTAGATTACCCTGGACGAAACTCTGAAGCCGAATCCTGGACCTTCGACGCTCTCCTACAAGATTAGAGGACTGAAGAATCTCCCTTGGGGTCAAGGAGTGACTCCCCTGCTTGGCAGGCACCAAAGAAGCAATTGTCCGGTCTGCATCGCTGAAGCTCCCGCCGGACGCCGAAGTCTTTGCATCACCAGAGGTGGATGTCCAGACTTCACCGAGGCTGCCCTGAGTCCCCAGCAAAGCTGAGGCCCGTAGCTGTCGTGGGTAACGTGGAACCGTGACCCCTGGACACCGAGCACATTTGCAAGTGCATCCTCTTCTTGGTCTCCCACGAAGTTGTGCTTTGGGCTCCGAGTAGCCCCCACCTCCAGCACCGACTGCACCGAAGATCACTGGCCTCCACTCCACGAGTGTCCTGTAAGCCAGCTCCAAGTGCGTCCACTCGAGGCTCCTTCGCGGTCGCTAGTCTGTTGGCTAGTGGGCCCTCCCGAAGGCAACTCTTCTTTTGCTTGGGCTTTCCTGGTTGCTCCAGACGTGCCCTGACTTACCCTCGCTGGGTGAGTCCCTCAGACCTTGCTGGTCTGTATCACCGTCCTTCTTCTATTTCTACATGACTTGCCGTTGCCAAGGCTTGTTGGGTCCAATCCGGTCGCCGACACCCCTGCAATCGACAGACGTTGTGGGACAGCTCGAATCCAGCTCCTGGTCATCATCGACGCCTCCTGAACCTCATGGCTGAAGAGACAAGACGACCGTCAACCTACCTGAAGCACCCGACATCGGTGGGCATCTGCTCATCGCCTTCCTGGTCACTGGCTAGTGACCCAGACTCTGTCCCCTCTGCTTTCAGGTTCTTCAAATCTTCGATCCACCTTTGGATCCACCCGAACACTTTCGACTTGGTCGCCAGCAGCACTTTGCAGCAGATCGCCATTGAAAACGACGACGAAACCCGACCCCGAAAGACACCTATGCACCCGGCTTCCCTGGGTGAGGTAACTCGAGTACTCCGGTGCTCCCGTGGGTATAGACTCTAGAACAACCTAGTTCTAAAGGGGTTTGCTCCAAGTCCTCCTCTAAGTGTCCTTTTTCTTTAAAACTCCAACCGCGACATTCCCCATAGAAGTCAACGGCGGCTCGCGGCTGTGTTCTCACACTGCACGCGTCCCCCATGGGTCCCCTGTGTCACTACCTTGGGTGGTTCCTTGAGGGCCAAGCACTTCTACAGGCTCTAGGCCTTGTGTCTAGCTCAGTCGTGGTTCTTATATCACTTTATTGGTAGGGCTCAAACGTGTATTTGTGCTATTACTGTTGATATTCGACTTGTAACTTATGTACTTCGAACTCTAGCCTCATAAAGAGACTAGAGGGGTGTGTTTAAGACTAAATACATATATTTTATATATATACCTGGTGTGGTCCTCTTTCATTTGGTCACTCAAGAGATTATAGACTGGTAAAACAAGCTGCTTTACATTCCTTCAAGACTTAGCCTGAAGGCTGCTCTCCATAGCTACCACTAGGATAGCTTTCAATAAAGGTTGTCTTTAACCTATCTCCAATAAGGGAGTTGTTTGGACTGGTGCAAGGTGCCCACTATAATTAGTGGACAGCATATACCAGGCCAACTTCTCACAAGCAGTAAGTTCTGAAATCTCGTCTTCTGTTGATTACATTAGGTGTGGCGTCGCGACAGGTGCACTTTCAAGCTGGACGTAAAAAGAACAGCATTTTTCGCAATTAATTTAGGTTTATACATATGGGGGTTCCTATTCGGAAACATGAGTTTAAACTGTCGATTTTTAAGATGTCTGTATTGTTTTACCCATTTACATCTTTATGTGGGAATAAGATTGTTTAAAAAAAAATTACAGGACGTTGGCTTGTTTTCCGGCATGACAAACTAAGATGGAAGCGGCAATGCAGTGGAGCAGGACCAAGAGGCATTGATCAATTTGTGCTTCTTCCGCACCAATCTCGCGGCCTCCGTCACACAACCAAACCCAGGACAGGCATGTCATTCTCACAAAAGCCTTTAGGACTAAATCCAACACCGCCATTAAAGACTCAGACTGGTGAGTTCAGTAGTGCGCTCTGGGATTAATTAGTGATTTCTCAGTATAGACAGATTGTCAAGAGAGGGATTGGAGCTCAATGCTTCATAGAAAAAACTCATGTTCTGATCGTTGATGTCAAAGATATCCTGATGACGTGTGCTTACCATCAAAATGTGTACATGTCTTCAAATTGCATCAGTTTAAATATTTTTAGGAGCGCTTTTAAGAAGTTTAAAGTTAGGCAAGACTCTGGTTGGAAATACTTAATTTCAGACGGCAGTACAGTGGTGGGGCCTCGGTCAGGGGAGCGTTCAGAATTGGGCCAGTTTCTAACTTATCTACAGAGCAGAGTGGCTTGATCATAGCATAGGTATGCAAAAGTCTTGAGTTTTTGACCCCAGCCCTTGCACCGTTTTATTTTACAAGCTGCTTGTTTTTTATGTGATTTACTTAATCTATTGGACAGTTGTATGCACTTATTTTGATCTCTCTTCCACACTCTTCTGATATCCTTGATGCATTTTTAAGTAAAGAAGGCGTGCATGAAATTATTTTAAAGCCCTTTGTGCTGCACTGTGGCATGTAACAGTCAAAAAGAACTTTCTCAGTGTAACTTATTGACAGTGGACAAGGTGTGTGGAAAAAATCTTCACCTTTCAATGCATTAATAGCTACTAAAGTTGTGCGTAAGAATATAAATTGGTCGAAGTTAGTCGCAGCTTCTCTATCCTGCATATTTTGCTTTATTAAGAAAGTTCCTGTGTTCATATTTCCACCTTGTGGCCTGGCTGTAGAGCACCAGGAATGCTCCTCCATTTGTCAACAGGGTGTAACTGTTCTGACCCTGCTATAGGACTATAGTCAGTTAGTGTCATTTTGCTTATTAAGGATACAGTCTGCTTGCTGGATACCTGGAGCCAGGTATACAACTCCTCTGTAGTGGGTGGGCTTGGCTCCACCCCTTAGAACGTTTGGTTAAAATAGGAGTGGATTAAGGTGCTGATTATCAATTCTTTGGGTTTGACTTTGGCCCTGTGTCCCAGTGTAGTGTGTGGTAAATAAGGGTGATCTTTGACACCATAAAGAAGTTTCAAGAATAACTCACAACCTTATCCAAGTTGATTTGAGTATAGATATATCTCTTTAATTTCAAGTGACATGTTTCGCTCCAACAATTAAGCTGTCAAACTTTATGTAGGCTGTTGAAAAATAGTACGATTTACATTCTTCTTTAAATATATAAGATGGAATTAAATAATAGTGCTCGCATCACCACAACCGTTGTGCTAATTACTTGTCTTGGACAGATTCCCTAGATTCTTTAAGAAAAAGGCGACTGACTGATATATCTAACCAAGAGGTTATGAAAACATTAAAGAAAAGGCCAATGTCATTAAGGAGTGCAGCTGTGGTACTATAAAGCAGCTACCTGATGGGTTTTATGTTTGAAGTAGTTCAAATATATTTGAAGTTGTCGACATGCAGTAAGTTGGAGTTATACAAAACATCTGGATCAAAGCAATGCTTTCTTGATCAGCTCCATACTATTTCAGGGCCTCTATAGGCAGCTGTGATATGGCTGCACTACAAGAGACTTTCTGAGTGCCACAAATGGCCCTGCATCTAGAGGAGGGAGCGTGCCCAAATGGCAAATTGTAATTTTTTCTGAGGCTCTTTTGTGAAGCAAGAAAGAGCTGCCTGGGGATATATGTTTAAGCCTCCACTGCATAAGGATAGAATCTTCAACTTTTGCTTATGGTCTCGAAGTAGGAAGGGATTCAGAGAGCATGGGGTGACAAGTGAAAGGGGCTATCTTATGTTATGAGAGGGTTTTTTTCTGTATTGAAGGTGGTGATAAATGACTCAGCAAGTAAAAATGGCTCACGGAGGCTCACACTGCTCAGAGCATCCCTTCAACATCTCAGAATGCTTATCCCATGTTCATGGTTGGGATGCAGAGATGCTGCCTGTGCTTGAATGGGCCAATGTCTTACTCGTTGACCATCTTCCTGTTCCTCACATTTATATTCCTCACTCCTCCTAACTCTAATTAAAGTAACACACCAGTATCCAAAGGCTCTGCAGCACTGGCTGACTCTACGATGACCTTTTAGATCTAGAGGAGTACTCTGGATTGAGTACTCCCCTCCAGCAAAGCAATTAATCCTCGCTTCACTTTCCAAAACACTTGGGGGTCCTAGTCATGCATATAAGGGTCATTTGCAGTGCTGCACCGGCTCAAACCGGTCTTAAAAATAAGACGATCCTCAAAAGTTGCACCCTCAAAACTAGTAACTCTGTCACAAGCTGCGCCTGCTCTGTGTGCCTGTTCCAGCGGTTCGAAATAACTGTATGTCTGCCGTTTTCTCCATATCCTGTTGGTTACAGGGAGCACCTAGCAACAGTTCTCCCTGCTGACCCAGGGATGCTGGATACTGTTGCCTGCTAAGGTTATCAAATAAGGAGGAGCAACAGAGGGATAGTAATCAGGTCGCCCTCCACTCACTGATCCATACACAAATGACCTGATAACATAGAACACTACAAACTTTCAATATGATTTAAATTTCAAGAAAAAGGGCAGTTTTGCACTCTATCTGGCCCTGGGTCAGGCTTGGCTTATTTAACAGTCGTGCCCAACTCCGAGTGTTCTGCGTTCTAAAACTTTTAGAGTTTGTCAACCCACCACACACAGACTCACATCAAAAATAGAGAAGAAAAAAGGTGTGAGAGGTCAGAAAGTACCTCACGTAAGCATCACCCAAGGAGCTACTGGTCATCATCGGTAACTTTCATGACCAAAACAGAAAAGGGAAAGTGAGAAATTTATGCCCAAATCTTAAGGTTGTGTGAAGAAAAGGTGAAGAAAGATATAGATATGTTGATGGTTATATCATCCATCAACATCAGGCCCCCGTAACGTGAAAAAAGGAAAATGCTTTTCCAAGCAAAAATGAGTTGTGGCTCACTTTCAGCTATACATACTTTATTTTTCACAGTGACCGTACTCAGGCTAAAAAAACGGCATGTTTAGACCATTTTAATTGGAACGGCCGACATGTTTCATTGCCTTGCAATTTTTGGCAATTTCATCAGGGCTCGGGGACGGCTCTCCACCTTGCTGAAGCTTCAAAAACAATCTGTGGTGGTTGACAAACAACATAAAAGAAAGATAGTGCCAAACATGTAAAAAACACATATTGAAATAGTGTATGGTGGCAACCTTGCCACACCATTCTCTCAGCAAAATGTGCATAGTTTATGCCATAATTACCCAGTGGTTGCCAGGTGGACTCCTACCAGCAACACACAAAACACAGGGAACAAAAATAAATGTTAGCCACGTTTCCCCTTCAGGTAAAATGCAGCCACCAGTCGTCAGCCTGTGAGTACATACATGTATTATTCAGCCATCATCGATTTCTAGTTATGCCAATGTTTCAACATTTCTCTCGTGTTCTCCTATTGCCATCTGAATGCCTTCTTTAAGTCTCTAAATATGTGCAGATGAGTGAGAGCCCCCAGGCTCTTGCCTGATCTGTGCATCATGAAGCCAGAAAGCTATTCACTTGTCACCCAAACCCGCTTCGTACTGCTCGGGTCATGCGCTACAGTCATTCTTGTAAGGTTGTGTGTAAGAGTAAACGTCTCGCCCGTTTACTCTTACACGAAACCTTACAAGTATGACTGTAGCGCATGACCCGAGCAGTAGAGACGTAAAGAAGGCATTCAGATGGCAATAGGAGAACACGAGAGAAATGTCGAAACATTGGCACAACTAGAAATTGATGATGGCTGAATCAGGTGCTACTCCGTAACAGTGCCTGGGTTAAAACATTTTATATTTTATTTTTGCAGCGCGGCACACCGCGCTTTAGCTGCAACATAGCGGCCACGATTTTGTTTACTTATGCACGTCTCCCCCAAATCAAATTTTCTAACATAATATTTTTCATTTTTGACAGTGCGCCATGCCGCGCTTTCACTTTCATAATAGTGGCCACGCCTTGCTTTTATGTACACGACCCTTGAACTTTAAAATAGCGGCCGCACTTTTGTTTTCTTCGGCGCGGCTCGCCAAAATCAACTTTTCCAACACTATTTTGTACAATTTTACCGGCGCGCCATGCTTCACTTTCACTTTAATAATACCGCCCTCTCACCCTGCTTTTGTTCTGGAACATGAAGCCAACACTTCCTCTTAATTGGGACCTCAAGCATCCACCTCCCCTACTGTAAGTACATTTCTATCTAATTAAAACATTTTTCTACTATTTTTAAGATATCCGGAATCCTGTATCGCACTCGTGTCCCAGTGTTTTGTTTTAGACTTAATAAATGCGTTTTCCTTCGTAGAGGTGTATTTAACATACTCGCACTTTCATGTTACCCACGTTTCAGAGTTGCTGCCTTGCTTCCTCTTACACAACCTTTCTGCCGTGCTGCCCCATGTACATTTGTGTTAACACCCATTTTAGGTTGCTGCTCCTTGCTTCGTCGTGCTACATATGCTGTCCCTTAGGTTCTTTTGCTTACAGACCTGCGAGTAAAACAAACATTGTCATTTACAACGCAATAGCTCTAACTTTCACAAATGCGAGGCCTATTGCATTGCAAATGCTTGTTTACATTGTGTACTCTCTACTACCCCTTTGAAGCCATGTCTGCACGGCAGCACGGACAGCCAGCCATTTTGCTCCGCCTCCGTATGCTCACGTGGGATTTACCCTTTCCAAGTTATTAATATTTCTTGTTTGGAAGACATCTCCATCTCATGTATTTTGTCTTCGTGCTACTTTATTATCTGTCTCTGCATCTCACATGCAGGGAATTTACATGTGTATCGTGCCAAACAAAGAGGAAAGGGTGGAATTAGGGAATTAGGGAGGAGTAGGAGTAGGGACACCCCTGTGTTCTTGGGGGAAAGTGAAAAGATGAAGTCAGTAATATATGTACAAACAGTACGAGTGAGGGAGCGGTGAGAGAGAGTGAGGGAAAAAGAGCAGAACGATGAATGACGGGAAAGTGTCGTCACGTTCACAAAAGAGGAAAGATAATGATGACTGGAGAGGAAAACAGTAAGGGGTCAGCGGGGAGGTGAATAGGAAGCAATGAGGAGAAGAGTGCTAGTAGGCGCAGTATGTGAGTGTGCCCTGTAGGTAAATAAAGAGTGAGTATACTGCAGAGTGTGAGAAATGGTCAGAGAAGAGCTGGTCTAGGACTGAACAAAATGAGAGCTACCAAATTTGTCCAACGCTACTATCTTAGCCAAACAATGGAAGCACTGTAAGTTTCCTGTCACTAAATTATCTCTTTTCAGCCTGAAATGTCATTCAATACTAACAATGCATGTGGAAGTTGCCTGGGAGAAAATACTAGCAGTTCAAGAGGATGCCTCTTTATGTAAACTAGAAAGAGTAAGAGTCACTGGAATCTAAGAAACGTACTGTCCTCACATAGAGGGCTGATGACTGAAGGGTAACACAAGGCAGACTGATTACTTCTTGAATCACTGAGGTCATTAGCCCACTCTGGTGATTAGCCACCTTTTTTGGTGTACATGCACACAGCATCTCGCCAGGGCCAATGGCTAGGCTGGTATTATTTATCTGCTTGTATATTATAGACCTCATAACAATTATAATTTGCGAATCTACCTCCCACGTACCATCACCTAGCACACCACCAAGCTCTGAAACCAATAACACATTAGTCGCATCTCAGTAGTAATCGTACATAAATTAAAACACTTCCCACATAGGCTCAACACAAAAACAACACCCTTCCATCCGCAAACCCTAAACACTGTGCCTTCCTATCTGCGTGGGCTATCTCTTCAGGGCTTCACAAAGTGGTAGTAAGCACTATACAAAATCTACATTAAAATGGAGATAGAGAAAAGCGTTTTAGCGAGGAAGTAAAGAAGGAGTGGGTTCCGAGTGAAGGAGGGTGCAGCAAGAATAGAGTGTCATTGATGCTGGTTGAATTAAAAGTTGGGAGTGATGGGAGGGTGCAGACTCACATTGAGAGAAACCAGTCTCAGCGGACTGCCGATTCAAAGGGATGATACAATTGATACTATGAAAAAAGGCAGCAGATGCTCCAAATACCACTCTAGTATCCCGTCACTTTGTTTAACTCATTCACCACGTTTAAAGGTTTATGTATTACTCTAATCAATAAATGTCATTTATCACCAATGTAAGACATTGGTCCAATCAGAACTTGCCTGGAATTCTAGGAAATAACAAGAATGTTAATAAGGAATTGGATGCATTTGTCAACAAAAATGATATCTTGTCCTCATAAACAGATTCTCCCGTTGTGAACTCTACATCGACCTCGACTCGCAAATATCCCCTCAGAGGCTCTCAGACCAAGGCCCGGGATTGCTGATTGATAGGTCACAGGTTGGAGCGTGTGTAGCTAGCAGGCTAACACTCAGGCAGGAAACTCTTGATCAATCCCACAGATAGGCACAGTGACATTACAAAGGGTCAAAGGAGATTGCCCCAATAAAGTGCACATGGCGTGAGGGGGTACGTGCGTTCCTAAAAACACCATAAAAGTCAGATGCCACATGAGTTAAGAACACATAGCCAATCAGGGCCTAGCACACGTAGTGATCATGCGCTCCCCATGCTGGACATCTGGACACGTTCACCACTGGCCACTTTGTGCCTACGTGAGGTAGAAACCCACCTGAGTAACCATTAGACAATTAATTTATGACTCCAAAGGCAGCAACCAATATTCCTCACCACATGGTACGCCAGAAACTTTTACAACCTGCTAAATTTTGTATATAAGAAGGATGCCAACAGAATGTAAACTGAGACAGTCCTCCGACCCTGTGCCTGTAACTGTTCTCCTGGCCATAACGTTCAGTTGAACAAACTGTTCCTATTTTGCCAAACACCTCTTGTCTTCTGTTTCTAAAGGGATTTCAAACTCAAACAACAAGTTCATAGCTGTATGTAGCCCAGCTTCATCTATGAAACATCTAGTCCTGGCTTTTTATCCAAACCGCAAGTTGCATTAAAGGTTTTGGGATGAAAAAGTCCCTTGCAGGGTGATAGACGTGCAGAACTGCTCTTAGGGCCCCAGCTGCAAGGATATCAGGATCCCTGGTGCTGATTTTTGGTCATGGGCAAACAGGAACCATGTGTGTGGGCCAAGACCTAGGCCTGTCTCATGAATTGTGATCTTGTTAAACTGGGAGTGGTGCCCAAAGTGCTACTTTCGCAGTGGTAAAGAAGTGCTGCCCTTACCAGGAATTATGAAGCACGAGCGCGGTGGTGGCAATATGCCGTGTTTTAAGAATGATGATCAGTAATGTAAACAGACCATTTTACCTGTGGCACTAGAGTGGGGCCTACCGGCCCACTCATGTATAGTTCCGCTACTGTGTGCTTAACTCACCCTTGGCCTATATTGTGTTAGTATGTACCACTATGAAGCACACATGTTTGTGTGTGTGGTGTTGTGATGATACATGCGTGCCTGTGGGTGGTACAATACATGGAGACTTGTGGATTCCATGTTGGAAACACAGGGCCTTTGAGAACGCATGTGGAGGTGCCTCCCAGGCAGATTTGTGAATCCCTGAGAGCTTGGTGGGACACACACTTGGGCAAGAGAGAGCCAAGCTCCCCTGTGCACTTTAAAAGCACTCTTTGATTCTGAAAGGTCACAGTTCAGTGTAGGCCTGGGCACATCTCAGGTAGGAGATTAGGCTGATAAGGAAATCATAAAAAGTAGGTCTGGGGGCCTTTGTAACCTTTTGTCGGGCATATAGCAGGGAGGCTGACATTCAGGTGTGATCAACCAGTAACTCCCACTGTCCTTTGTTGAGAAGCTATCTGAGTTGGAGTTGCATCTGCAGTGACAGACTGCTTCCTGGACAAATGACACAACAGAATATTGGGCATCTCAAAAGAGGCACCCCCTGTAACACGAACTTGAAAGCATGAGAAACTAAATCCCATCTGTGTCTGGAAATGGACTTTAAAAAGGGGAGATTTCAACCGCCAAGCAGCCAGCCGTGGCTCTACCTCAACGTTGAGAAGCTCAGCAAGAGTTTTGCCTTGTGTGACCAGGGATCAAGGTCTGCCAGTCTTCCAGCTGGAATAGAGGACATCACTCACAGAAATCAAACCACCTTCCCTGGAGGCTGTAGGACCAGCATCTGCATGCCTGCAGGGACCAGAGGACATTGTGAGGAAAAGGAGAGTACATTGAGGAAGCAAAGTCCACAGGGTGATCCTGATGAATGGATCCCTGAGCAAGATAAATGCTACTGCACAGATCGTGCCATCTGCCCATGTGCTGATCAAAGTCAGTGATCCAGTATGCCAGAGGGGGTTTACCATGAAGATATAACTTTTGCCACACCGATTGGGTAATCTGCTGGTGTGCTGACCCATGTTGGTGATCCCGTATGCCAGAAGAAGACACCTTAAGGTATCTGATGCCACATCGATTGGCCTTGCACCAGTGTGTGCTGCCCAAAAGTCATTGATCCCCATATACCAGAGGGTGCTGCCATTAAGATATCTGCTGCCACACTGATCAGGCAGTTTGCCCATGTGCTGGTTAACGTCGGCGACCCCGTACGCCAGAGAGGGTCACCATGAAGATATTTGCTGCTGCACCGATCAGACGGGTCTGCCCTTGTGCCGCCCAATAGTCAGAGACCTCATATGCCAGAAAGGGCTGCAGTGAAGGAAAAGAGCTGTCGCCCCAGTGGACTGTGTGCCAAGAGGGATTGCCATCGGCGTGTACAGAGTGTGACCACAAAGAGCAGCGGGTGCTGATCCCGGAGCCCGGACCGAAGCATCAAAAGCCAAGTCACCTCCGACCTGCCGGCAGGATCAGAGGAAATTACTGCATCATTTCAGGAGCAGTGTGGTTGACCAGCCACGTTGCAGGAGCAAGACTACTGTTCATGGCCAGCATCTGCTTCAGTCCAGAGAAGCTCTGTTCCTCCTCCCTAACATGAGTAATTGACTGGAACCCCTCCCCTGACGCCGTGCTCGTGCCCACCCACACACATATATCGCACGCCTGTCAGGGAGAGAGCTGGAGCTAGAGGGAGGACTGTAGGTTTGGACCTGGGCTCCGTATGGTGTCTTGTAGCCCCCAATCCTCGTTGTGAGCTGTCAGCAGGAGGGTACTAGGCTCCCTGTAGCTGCCACCACCTTAGGCACCGATGTCAGGCCATCAGGTCGCATTGTTTCTCTGCCTCCGACTGCTCGTAACTGCACCCGGCTTGCTTGTGGAGACAGGCAGGCTCAGGTGTAAGGCAGGGCGGCAGGGGTGGGGCCGCTCTGTGTGCCTTATAGGCTTTGTGGTTGTGGTTGCAGTGCCACACAGGGGATCTTCATGCCTATGCCTCTGACTCTGCCTCTTCACATCACAGCATTGTTTGCCCTTTACAGCTAGTGGCAGCTTCACAACATTGGCCTCAGCATTGATTTGGAGCTTGAGTTTTGTTCTATTCCTGGCCTCAGTTCGAATTAGTCCTCCAGAACTAAACTTCCACAACAAACTGTCCTCCAGTTTGCAACCAAAATCTACCACCACCACTGCTGCAGCTTGTAGCCGGGCAGCCTAGCAGTTCTGCCTGCTGCCTCAACACTGTGTACTGTATCTCTAGCCTCCATAGTCCTTGTGTGGGTGGAGGCGGCAGCAATAGCAAGACCAGGAAAGGAGGTACGTGGCAACTTCTGCCGGCATGCTGCCTGCTAAAGTGCTGCTGGTACGTGCCTGCCCTGATATTTTTTGTTTGGCGTTGCTGGCCTTGAAACTCTGCCTGTACAGGCCTATACGCTCTCTCTGCAAAACTGTTGAACACCAGGAGGCTGTCCTATTTAATAGGAGAGGCGCTGCGTAGAGGAGCATCTCACTGGAATGTCCCGCTAGTGACATCTATACAGGGAGGTCCTCATGGGGAAGTGCTAATGTACTGGGGGGGCCCCAGTGACATTCCCACCTCATAAAACAACATCGATTGACTTGATGCTCCAGAGGGCGATTGGGGTCGTAGGCACAGAAGTCAAGATGACTGAGAGAAGACTCTCCATGGGTCCCCGTGAGTCAGCATGCTCACCGCCTGGCCCGAGTGGGGCTACGCTAACTGGCAGCAACCCTGGAAGTACCGCTGTAGTAGAGGTAGTGCCTAGCGTGCCTAATGTGGCCCCTGACCAAACACATGATAACTTGGCACTGACGCCATCTCTGCAGGAAACGCAGGAGGTGCACTAGGAGGGGGAACACCAGCAAGCTGCCAAAAGAGTAAAAAGGGTTGTTCAGCAAAAACAAGTAAAGAATAGCATTCTTGCAAGCACCTCACTTACTTCCCATTCACTCATAAACTTTGCAGACGATACAGCCCATAATGCAAAACCAAGCTGGTTGGCCGACTTTGTAGAAGAACTGACTGGTAGGGTCGAAGGGATTTTGAAAATGGAACTTACACCCTTCTTAGCACGGTTGTCAGCAACTGAACATGCTCCTAATGACATTACCAAACCCTTGCCACCGCCCCCCCTCAGATCACTGGCATCACTGACAGTACGCCATCACAGCTATCTGAAAAAACAGGGCGTGACATGAGAGTGAAGGAAACCAACGAGATTGCACTTGCATCTACCAGTACCTTGAGGGCAAAGAGCAGCATAATCCCAATGAAATCGGGGAAATAAGGGGATAACCCAGTGGTAGGCCAACGTCCAATGCTAACTGGCCAACAGTGGGGCACCACAGGGCAAAATGGGAGTGTTGCACCACCACAAGAGACCTGGAACCTCTCTGTTATCAATCTACCTCCGGCGGCATGCCCTTATGTAGCAATCTTGACAGTAGTACCGGGCCTGGGCGAGGAGCAGAAAGAATCACATGCCAACCTGGCTAATATGTGTCTGAACTGTCTCACGAAGAACAAGAATTTTCTTACCTCACTAGCCCACAATATACTTTATACTCGTATTGTACGGTGGATAGGGAGGAGTAGGAAGGATTGCCCGGGGGACTGGGTTATAATCAACTTCAAAGATCCCAAGTTGGTTCAAAAACTGCTATCCGATGCGGAGCATATGCGAGAGGAGCAAACTAACACTGGTCTTTTCCCTCTGGGGTATTTTTACAAACCACCATATGGCTCAGGCAGGGTTGCACATACTCTTCTCCCGTCGCTGCATCCCACACGCCCTCGTACTAATGACAATGGTGCACCATGGCCAGTGGGGCCATATTGTGTTCTTGTGTCTAACCGGTATGATGCCTTCAATAAGGTAGATTGACTAGTTAACAAAGAGGTCTCACAGTGTTCTAACTGTATTAAGAATGACATAGATGGCCTTTCCAAAGACGGGCATAAAAAAATGGGGGATATCATAGTGGGTCAGACCCCCCCGCTCACTAAGAGAGTCTGATCACACCTCGGGTGCTGTGGATAGCAGGACCACTCTGGAGACCTGTAATAACCATGGCCATGGTGCGAATTCTCCCTATTTCTTAGACTTATCGAATCAAGGGGTCATCACGCAATCTGAGGAAAGTCCACTCTCCCAGCATTTGGGTCAACATGGCCCTACACAAATGTCAGATCCACAAACCAGGAAGGGCGAAGCCTCTCATGCTCATAGCATGGGGAGCTCAGATTTGGAGGCTGAGTCAGCAAGAAATTTAAAATCCTGTCTGGAGGGGGTGACAGTGGCCACTTGGAATATCGCAGGTGCCCGCCAAAAGGTAATGAATCCAGACTGGCAAAAACTTGCTGCGTACTTTGACATTTTCTGTGCTCAAGAAACTTGAATGCTTGACCCCTTTTACGTAGATAGTTCTACCCCCTTATTCCAACCAGCACTCGCTTCTCCAACAGGAAGGGCACGAGGGGGCCTTGCCACTTTTGTTTCCATTAAAATCCCTAACATACATGTTGTACCCAAATGATCTTCTCCACAGTTCTTGGTATCACTGATTTCGCTGATAGAAGAATACGTTATTCCGTTGATAGATTTCTACAATACTTTTCTTAATCATGAAGTCGATAGAGAAATTAGTGATTTAAATGAATTCTTAGACTTTTATTTGCCCAACTGACAAAAAATGTAATCCTAATATAGCTGGGGGATTTTAATATCACACTGTGTCCTATAGCAGATAATCGTGTATGTGGCCATTTAGCAGATGAATGTGAGGACAGGGTACATTTTATACACACTAGGTTGGGGGACACTCTGAACATGCTAGTCCTGAAACATGATTAAATAATTATGAGTGAGGCCCAGTTAAATAACATTGAGCTGATCACAACATTTACAGGGGGGGCCACAGGGAGCATCATAGTTTTCATATTAATAACCACAGTTGCTGTGCCCCTAGTCTCGAACTATAAAATGTTGGCTAATTGCCTCAGCGATCATAACCCTGAATGCTGTACCATGGAAATAAAAATCCGGCACTCAAGGAGTGTAATATGGGTCTCACTAAGACTAAAGAGCTCTGGTTTAAATGGGCAAAAGTGGGTCCTGTTAGCTTCACTCTGAAAATTGTCCATGAAAATATGGAGTTTATTATTACATACCTGGATGAAAATCGCACTCACACTTCCCTTTTATCCGAATTTAAAAGTTTATGCGAGGCAATCTTTGATGGTTTGGCTACTCAAAGCACCCGTTCTGGACTTATTCCACACCAATGGTTTTACGCCGCCTGCTCGGCGGCACACAGACTCTTAAAGGTGGTACGCAAAATGTCACCACATATTCCCTCGGATGTTAAAAAGGCTAGGCGAGAGTACCAGTCCTTTGTGGAGGAAGGGAAGAGGGCAACAAGGGAGGAGGCCTGGGAAGATCTGGCCCTGGCCTTATCACTAAGGGATAGGTCTGTTTGACCGAGCCTGGTTGGGGGTCTGCTGTCTGTAGCACCATCAGGGACCCTTGGAACTTCCACTTTCACCGGAGAAGTCCCCGAGCCCCACTGTGTCCTCCGTTGTTGGTGCAGGCGCCCTGAAGGCTACACTCTGGTGGGACTCGGTGTCCCAGAGTGCAACACCGGTAACTACCCGCAGCTGCTGAGGGCGCAGGCATTTCCATCGCGCTACAAAGCGCTGCCTTGCGCCCCGCCGCGCGGGATACGCCGGGCGAAGCCCGGGCCAAGGGCGGGCCCGTCTGTGCCCGTCCGAGACCGACTGAGGCCAGGCTGGGCCATCTCCCTTGGTCCTTCTTTCGATTTGTCCACTTCCTCATATTTAGACAATTGTCAATGAGAAAGTGAGTTGGAGAGTCCCAACTAGTAAATCACAAGGCTGGTGGAGACTTAAGTGTTTAGTATTTGCCGCACCTTGGAAGTTAACAACACTCCAAACCATTGGCGAGGACTGGAGAGGTTGGGATCTAAAACAGCCATGGGCAAACGTTCTTCCCCGGCGACAAGGCCTACCACCAGGCAGAAAGCCCTTTTGCCAACTCCCGCTGCCCAACCGACCGCAATTGACAATATGCTTCAGCGGGCCATAGGAGCAGTATCTAGCGAAATTGAGCGCACCGAGAGACGTCTCTCTTTAACACCGATCCTTGCCCTCAGCCCAACATCTACGGAACCAGAGACTTCGCATTTACTCTCAACACTAAATCCGATTCCAAACCCAGAAACCCCAAGTGTACAAGAAAATATAGCCTCTGGTCATATCACCCCGATCCCTGCAGGAGGCGGTGCGAAAAAGAAAGGGGGGAAACGAAAACAAGCCACACATAAGGGAGGAAGGCAGGAAAAACAAACCCCCGGTATGCTACTAAACCAGCCTCTAGAGGGACAAGGCATTGATGAGTGCTGGCAGAAAACACTGGAGCTCCTGTCGTGGGCATCTAATTTGATAATGGAACTTAAACCACATGTTGTTTTGGCTATAAAATCCGAACTTGATTATGCAATGAGACGCATTGACAATCTATCAACACTAATGGACTCTTGGGGGAGCAAAGTAGATGTTATTTTCAATACAATTGAGTCCATTAAATCCTCATCCCCAAAGTTGGCTTTGCATCAAAATCAGGTAGACCCACCTGTCCCAAGTGAACCACCCCCATCTGTAGGGCCTAATCCAATCGTGCAAAAGAACGCACCTCCCACGTTTATACCACCTGCTCCACAGAACCAGGACCCAGTCAATCCTCAACAGAGGCCTCTACATCACCCCGAGACTGCACATGACAGCAGGCATATAGCAACAACATCAGGCCCACCCAATAAGCACCAAACACAAGGTAATCATGATGTTCACACCGGGACCATTTCACACTCTAAACCAAGGGATACAAAATCCCCACTTCCTTGTATTGATCTGCCCCCAGCATCCATTCCCTATGTTGTCATTTTAGCTGGTGTACCAGAGTTGGATATAGGCCAAGTGGAGACACACTCAGAACTCAAAAACAAAATCACTTTTTGGTTGAATAAATTTAGGCCTCTCCCCTATCAAGAACAAAGCGAAATCTTATTCACACGTAGGGTTAGCTGGCTGGGACGGAGACGAAAGGACATACCCGGGGATTGTGTGGTGATCAATTTCAGAGATATCCGGACGGTCCACCATATTTTGGATTGGGGCCACTCACGGGAATTAGGGGGCATTCTCTCTCTGCCTTTGGGATATTTTTACCCCTTTAGGCCTATACTTGATAAAGAGGGTACTTTGCATAAGAACTGGGGTACAAGTGAGCAGAATGGTGCCACGTCAAACATGGGCTGGGAACGCCAAAAAACAATGGCGTATAATATCCCTGTCAATAACAGATTCAGTTCTCTGGCTCTGGTAGATTGACTAAACTCCACCAATAAAAGGCCCATCGAGAATAACGAGGATAAACGGGGAAACACACAGCACGTCAATTCCCCAAGGAATGAAGGGACGAAGGAGGGAAAAAATGCCTTCGAGAAAACCTGTGAGGTGGTTGCCACAAGCCATACTCCTACCCCCCTGAGTAATATACTCTGGGCTTATGAACGTAGTCTAGGGGGAGGGCAAGTGAAGAATGAAAAGGAGATACAGAAAGTCCCACTACAGGAAAGTTGCACCCCTCAGACCTTGTTAGTTAATATAGATGAACCACAAAACACCCGGATCTTATTTTGGAATATAGCAGGTCTTAGCTCGAAATTGGACCTCCCAGACTGGGGAGATTTTGTAGATAAACATGAGCTATGCCTGTTCTAGGAGACATGGTCTAGGACAGATTTATACAGAGTGGGATACGTTTCATATTGTATTCCAGGCGTTCAGGGGGCTAGGGGGAGACCCTCGGGGGGTCTATGTACTTGGGTTGGCGTTCATTTGGGATGTATTGTTAAAAAGCTAGAGACCCTTTCCCCTGACATTCTGTGCACTCTTCTCTCCTTTACCAACTCTCTGAAGATTGCAATAATCAATGTTTATTCTCGACCAGTGAGTCAGGGACACACCTCTCAGACGCTCGACTGCCTTACTACATTTCTCTACACTATACCAGAGAACTGTTACGTAATCATAGGCGGAGACTTTAACTGTCAATTCGAGCCCCTGAATGGCCTCACTACAACTATTACAAGTGAGGAAGACTCGGTTTGGTCAATCCCAGAAACCAATATCCAGCCAACACGGGCATGGACTCCCTTAGTTTTACAGATGAACGCAGCCACTCACTAAGGGCCTGCAATAGCCCTGGGAATTTTACTTTTAACAAGCTAGGACAGGCATCTATAATAGATTATATCTTGGTAGATGTCCAATTAGGGTATAAGACTATGGATTTCACGGTTAGCTCCCGCCATGAAAGTGATCATAACCCGCTGGCCCTAGAAATAGACCTTCCTGTGTCTAAGGACCCCCAAAGCACATCCTCACTCTCCACCTCAAACCTAGTATCGACTGAAGGAGGGAGGAGGGTACGCTGGGGTGTTTTCGCACAATCAACGGACAAAGTGGCTACTTTGTACCAACAAATTGCTCCCTTTTTAGAAGTAGCCCATTGATTGTCTATAACTAGTTATCGCTCTGCATCGCAATTGGCGATGGAAAAAACCACCAGGATTTGCTCTCCACATTGGCACAATTTTTTTATAATAGTGACAAGATCAGGTTGAACCCCAAACCCAAGCATCCATGGTACAACAAATTATGCAGGGAAGCCAAGCAGGCTTTACTAATTTCCATCAAAACGAATGAAAAACCACGAATAAAGGAAGCTAGGGCCCAATATAAAAAAATTATAGCTCGAGCAAAAACTAATTGGGAAATAGATAAATGGGAAGCAACAAAAATAGCTTTAGACAACCGTGATATGCGAGGCTTTTGGAATCTAGTTAAGACAGGGAAATCCTAAGGTCAATCAGCTATTGGTCCAAATTTGGGGGAAGAAGTCTGGAGATCTCACTTTAAAACCTTATATTCGAGGACTGTAGAAGAAGCTGAAGCTGTTAGGGAAGTATTAGCTATCCCAGAAGTAATCCCCCAAATTTGAAAGCTCCCCCTTGCACAATGAAGGAGATCACAGTGGCTTTGGGTAACATACTCCCAGCAAAAGCACCTGGGCTAGATAGGATTCCTGGAGATTTATTTCGATCTGAACAAGTAGTTTGGGCTCCCTATTTATGGTCATTATTTAACGCCATTCTACAAGGCATGGCGCTGCCCCCGACCTGGGCAGGGGCAGAAATCATTCCCATTTATAAAAAAGGTACACCGCTCAACCCAGCTAACTATCGCCCAATAAGCCTTATAGATGTTACCCAAATATATTTTGCTTGAGTGCTACTAGGCCGGCTGCAATCCTGGATAGAAGAGAACAATGTATTAACACCCTTACAAGCTGGATTTAGGGCCAAGACCTCGACTATCGACCAGATCTTTAGACTGCAACTGATCCACTGGAAAACTGTGGTTTTAGAGGGTGGCAGCCTCTATCTCACATTTGTGGATCTTAAATCCGCATTTGATATGGTTCAGCGAGATCAGCTATGGGGCATACTGCTCGACATGGGAGTACCTGATTATCTTTGCCACCAGCTGAAACGTTTGCACCAAGACAATTATGCGAGAATAAGATATGGTAAAAAAAGGTGAATTGACCGCTCCCTTCCCTGTAGAGAAAGGGGTGAGACAGGGATGTGTCTTGGCCCCGACATTGTTCTCCCTCTTTTTAAATGGTCTAATTGAAACCTTATTAGCAGGGAAAGATATAGATCCCCGAGGTTGGCGAACCGCAAAATCCCAGCACTCATGTTTGCGGACGACACGCTGCTACTCTCTAAATCATCTATGGGTATGCAGCGGGTACTTGAGGAATTCAACACCTTCTGCAGGAAAAGGGGTTTGGAGATTAATCTCCAAAAAACAAAATACATGGTCTTCCATGCTAATACCACCAATCGCCCACACCCTCAACTGGATGGTAGGGTCCTTGAGAGGGTGTCCATTTTTGATTATCTGGGGATTACACTAAATGATAAGATGGACTGGGGGTCGCAAGTAAAGAAAGCCAATTTAAAATTGACCCAGTCT
Source organism: Calotriton arnoldi (assembly GCA_963921515.1). Lineage (NCBI taxonomy): Eukaryota > Metazoa > Chordata > Amphibia > Caudata > Salamandridae > Calotriton > Calotriton arnoldi. The sequence continues at coordinate 1,383,919 of CAWUFW010004637.1, forward strand.
ACTGGGGGCATTCTAAAAATACACAAAAACTGCTCACAGAAACTGATAGGCCCACCAGCAGAAATTTACAAAATACAGGCTAGGGGAGCTTCACTATACGGGGCAGAGCTATGGGGTCACTGCCCACCAACTCTGCTATCCATGACAGAGAATTTATTTCTCAGGCAATTGTTGGGCCTCCCCAAGAGCACCCCATTAACACCACTTAGGATGGACTTGGGGATTGGTCCCATAGCCGATGTAGTTGCCTCTAGACCACTTCTATATTGGCGCCGCCTCTGGAGTACACCAGAGTTGGTTAACTACAGGGAGGAATTGAAGGATGTCATGACCATCTTGGGTGCAGGGAACCTACCATGGTTAGCCCATATTAGGAATTCTTGCCAGGCACTGGGGAGGGCAAATATGTGGTCAACACCCGAAGAGATCTGCCCCACAATTCCCCAAAAAGCTTTACTTGTTTCCTACAGGGAATATAAATTGGTCCAATTATGCCAGAGGTCCAATACAAGTAGCTTGACCTCCAGATTTCTGGATCTCAAACAACAATATAAGTTGGAGTTGGTACTCGACAGTATCCAGCCACTCTTGGCAAAGAAACTGTTCCTCCAATTTAGACATGGGGTGCTCCCGCTCCGAGCATTTACCAATAAATGGCAGGGGGCTCTCAAACTAGATTGCCCAGGGTGTGATACAGTTGAGGAAACAGAACTACATGTTCTCTTCTTCTGCCCCGCCTATAGTAGGCCAAGGGCCAAGTGGGTGTTCCAGCTCTGCAGAAATCTGGGGATTAGACACTACATTGAGGTTTTCAGGCTCCTCAAATATGAAACGGACCCACTATATGTGTTTGTTATTTCCAGGTTTCTCTATGCGATGTGGTGCATTCGTAGGGGCATTTTAAAGAAAAAGAATTTGGAAAATCCCTAGCTCACCTTACACATAAGATATGTAGTTAGGCTATGCCTGCATACTTCTACAGCTTGAACATTGTCCCGTAAATTCTTGGGTTGCTTTTTTTTTTTTCTCTTTCCTAAAATGGTTTATATTTTTAACATGTTTTTTAATATATGCCTTTGGGCCATTAGTTAAAGTCAGAAATTTTATCATGTATCAATTGATTTGAGTTTTATGCATATATGTAATGGCAATCACTAATAACATGGGATATTGCAGGTCCTCTTGTCAAGATGTAGCATACATATCCATTGTTGAATATTGCCTGCACTACTTTTAGTACCAGAACTGCCAAAAGGGAGCATAGTCAATGCTGATCTGGAAAACCATGTACAAATTGGACCTGCATTTTTAGCTTTATGACAACATTTTATTTTAACATTTGTTATTTATTATTGTATAAAATGTATTTGCATTATTTTATGTGTTTTTATGGCCATACGGCCGAAATAAAGCTTTCTTTGACTTGACTTGACTTGACTAAGGGATAGTGTGAGGTTCTAGGCTGTTATAAATCATCTTTTCTTCTCTGAGCACGGCACACCTAAGCTGGAAGTCACAATCTCGGAAGCCTAGTGGGTGGCACATTTCACAGGTGTATTTCAACCTACAGAAAGTGAGCCACCTCTAAATGGGGTTCTAAATTGCTTCCTGCAGTCAGATCCAGCCCCGGCACCCCTTGAAATCCATATTGAAATTACAGAGGTACTTTCCGCATCAGATAAATCTGTCCATGGAAAAGCTCCAGGGCCGGATGTGTTTTATGGGGTCCAGTGTTAACAAATGTCTTAAGAAGCGCTGTGGTGGGGGAAATCCCTGAGTCATGGAGATCAGCCATCCTTGTCCCCATTTTCAAATAGAGAGACAAACTACGCCCAACTTGTTATAGGCCATTTTCCTTAACAGACGCAACAGCAAACATTCTGGGATGGGTGATTCCCTGAGACATGGGCAGAAGAGAACAAGGTTTTAACGCCCGTCCAGTACGGGACTGTGGAACAAACATTAAATCTGAACCTGATCCCCAGAAAATACGTGAGGGCAAAAGGGGGCGCCATTCACGTGGCGTTCATCGACCTGTCAAGCGCTTTTGATCTAGTCAACAGGGACAAATTATGGTAGATTATGCAGAAAATGGGGGTGGAACTGAATCTGCTCATTCCAATGAAACGCTTACACCATGACCTTAAAGTTTTCATCCAATATGGCCCACAAGGGGAATTCTCGTCTCAAATAAAGTCCATGAGAGGCGCTAGACAGGGTTGTATTTAAGCACCTTTCTTGTTTCTGGTATATATCAATGGTATTACAGAACATTTATCATGGGCCGCAGACATACGAAAGATAAGCCGGACACTGGTAAGCCTGCTGCCATCGCTTTACGCATTTCCCTCCGGGCAATGCATCATTGCTAACGGCTGCTTCACAGCTTACATTTTAACTGTCTAGGAGCTCTCTTAATAATTTATTGCTGCTTTTTACTATTTTACTTACCGTTTCTGCACTTGCACTTTGTCAGTCTTGCTGCTTTTATTCTATTTTACTTACCGTTCCTGCACTTGCACTTTGTCAGTCTTGCAGTCTTGCCCATACTTCCTTGATGGCTCTTCTTTGCCTGACGTGGCTCCCGCCCCGTTCCATCGGGGCTGTGTGCCGTTTGTATGGAGGGCGTTGCGACGCCGTTTCATTCCACTTCAGCCTTTTGCTTGCATTTCCGGTGGTGTGCGGTCTAGTCTTTACTGCAACCACCTTATATAAACTTATGCTGAAGCAGACGCGCGCCGCTGGCGCGCCAAAGGCAAGCCCATCTGCACCCGTCCACATCCGGTTGGGGCCAGAACCTATGTTCCTTTTCAGCAAACCCCCAGAACCTATTCCTCTCTGGCCCTGTCTAATCTAAGACCCACACCTAATGTATACTGTCAGGTTTTTGATCCTGCTACTTGTCCTTTGTACTGTACTAGTTGCCAGTTTGATAGTACCCTTAACTCCCAGCAGTGGACTATTTTTGACCCCTTGGCCAGGGTAGATCCACCCCGGCCCCTCGCCTATGCTTGGGTTGACTCTCCTCTATCTAATGAATTTCGATGTTTCAGCCTTAACTGTCACTTTCTACCCAAACATCAGCTCCATTTATTTAACTTTCTTGTTGATGTTGGCCCATATGTGGTTTTTTAATTGAAACCTGGCTTCATGACTGGTCCCTACCAGATGTGATTGCTGCACTTCCTGACAACTTTGCACTGCTGGGAATAAATAGACCCCACAAAATAGGCGGTGTATCGCCATTATTTTAAAGAAAATCTACAATTGTAAAATTGAGGACTTTCAGATTCCTAATTGTGAAGTCTTGCTCTTCTCCATTCCTTTTTCTCCTAAATTCACCTTCTCTGATGCTCTTATTTATCACCCCCCTGGGTCTTCTTACAACGGGGACTCAGCTCTTTCTGATTCACTGGCCCCCCATATTTTACGGGTAGCCAATGTTTCTGTGCTTGGCGACCTCAACTTCCATCTTGAGGACTCCAATAATAAACCAGCATCAGCACTCATAGAGGACCTGAACACTTTTAATCCTTGGCTTCTTAATTCCTCACCTACTCACTCAGGAGGGCACCTTTTGGACCCCATTTTTCCAATCTTTCAACTTTATCTGTTGTACCACCTATTCAACTCTGCTGGATGGATCACTTCGCAGTACCTTTTACTATCAAATCTTTCCCATCCCCTCTTACCCGGCCGACTTTACCGCATAAATCTAGGAATTGGTCCAAACTTGATATGTCGGCACTTAATAAACGGCTGTTAAACAAAATTCCTATCCTTACATCCCAACCTGACCCAGACCAAACCTCTGTGCATCATTGGCTCGCAGAGGCTATTGACTCGACCCTTCCACTGTTAGTTAAACCACAACACTAAATGCACCCTCCTGCCCCTTGATTCACCGACTCCTTTAAACAAGACAAAAAACATTGCAAAGCCTTAGAGAGACAATGGAGGTAGCACTACGCGCCTGAGGCTAAGTCAGTTTATTTGGCAGCATTGTAAAAAATATTGCGCTCTTTGTAGATCTGCTCGCGCTACCTTCTTTACGGAAAGGATCACAAATTCTCAACACTGCCAGAAAACTTTGTTTAAAGTCGTGAATGAACTTTCGCCAACTAGCACTTTCCTGCCTCCTCTCTCACTTTCTCAACACCAGTTTAATGAGCTAGCGACGTTTTTCCATAATAAAGTCGAGTCCATTCACTGCCAACTTGACTTGGATACTTCCCATCAAGGCAACTTTACTTTCCCTGTTACTTTAAATGTTGGTCAGTCTGATACATCTTCCCAGGCCTCTTATTCTGATGAACCGTGACAAATCAGGGCTTGGCTCCCGATGGACTTGGCCACACTTCATTCATTAATGGAATCTATAAAGTCCGGCTCCCCACTTGACCCCCTTCCAATCTCAGACTCTTGGACGAAGCTGCCCATACTGTGATTCTTAACCTTCTCAATACCTCTCTAAGCTCAGGACACGTTTTGGAAACACGCCCTTGTTCTTCTTTTACTGAAAAAGAACGGTCTTGATCCTCTCTGTTGGTCAAATTTCCACCTGATATCCCTCCTTTCTGTTTTCTCTAAGTATTGGAAAGACACATCAATGCCCAACTCTCCTCTTTTGTTGCTATCCACAATTTGTTTAATTCCTCACAGTCTGGCTTCAGATCTGGCTATAGCACCGAATCAGCTCTGCTTGGGGTCACTGAATATCTCAGGCTACAGCTTGATTGCGGAGGTACTGCTGCTCTCATTTTACTGGACTTGAGTGCGGCATTTAATACGGTGTCACATTCCATCTTGGCAGATCGTCTTGAAGCCTCAGGTATTGAGGATGTGGCCTTGAGGTGGCTGATCTCTTTTTTAAAAGATCGCTCCTTTCAAGTCATTTCAAATATCACAAAATCGAAGCCCGTAGCATTATTTTCAGGAGTGCCTCAGGGATCGATTTTAAGCCCTCTGCTTTTTAATCTCGATGTTCACCCTCTGGCGGACATTGCTGAGAAGTCGTGACTGACCATTTTCCCATATAAACATGATACCCAGATCCTCTTTTCTCTATCAGCCCCTCAGCATCAGGACCCCTCCCTGCTCCAGTTCGGCCTGAGTAATATCTCTTAACCAGAAATACCTTGAAGCTGAACGGTACTAAAACAGAGGTCCTTGTTCAGGGTAACAACCCCGAACTTTGGGGAATTAACCATTGGCCTGACAGTTTGGGACCATTACCTGCTCTGGTCCCTAAAGTTAAGAACCTGGGTTTTACTATTGATAACAACCTCTCCCTCAAATCCCAGGTGTCGGGGGTCACTGCAACCTGCTTTGCGGTTCACCAATGGCTTAAAAAAATCCTCTTATCACTTCCACCGGCAGCCCAGAGAACAGTAATGCAGGCGTTGGTGACTTCCAGACTAGATTATGGCAATGTCTTGTACTTGGGCGCAGCTTATACAGAATGTGGCTGCGCGCCTCCTTTTTCGGCTGCCTAGACATGCCTCAGCTTCACCTTTGCTTCATAAACTCCATTGGCTCAAGGTGAACAAGCGCATCGAATTCAAGGCTTTATGTTACATGTTCTGGGTCAAACATGGCTTGGCGCCCTCTTACATACAAAGCCTGGTGAAACCTCATGCACCCGCCCGACAGCCAAGATCAGCTAGCCTTTCACTGTTTTCTGTACCCAGGTTCCGTCTTGCTCGCATGAGAGGTCGCTCGTTTCCTACTTGGGCCCTCAACTATGGAACTCTCTTCCAATGGAACTTAGGTTATATCACTCGTTGCTAGCCTTTCGTAAGAATCTAAAGACTTTCCTTTATAGCCAAGTATAATTCTATATCCTGGGCTTTTCGTTTTGCAGACTGTGGCTTGTCTGTTGTCTGGTTCAGCGCCAGGAGACCCTGTTTGGTAGCTGCGCGCTCTATAAATCTATAATAATAATAAGGGATCAAACTCTGCCGATACTTTTATACGCAGATGATGCAGTCCTGATTTCACGCACCCCAAACGCACTGCAGAAGTTACTAGATCTTTTTACTGAGCACATGGAACGCCTGGACCTGAAAGTGAATTATTTAAAATCGTACACTATGACATGTGGGCAATTACGCTCAAAATCGATGCACTTTCAAATGGGGGCACTATCCTAAAACGAACAAATGATTTTAGCTATTTAGGTATTGTTTTTAGCTCATCCCTAGGCTGGATATCGCACCTTCTTATGAAAGCCCAACAATTGAGAAGGAATATGGAGGGTATTTTTCACTTTGCAGGGTCATTAAGTTACCAACCTTTGGCAGAGATGATAACCCTGTATAAAGCCAAATGTATCACCACTGCCACATATGGGGCAGGGGCATGGGGATATGAAAAAAACAGACAATCAATCAATCAATCGGGTTTGTTAAAGCGCGACTACTCACCCGTAAGGGTCTCAAGGCGCTAGGGGGGGGGTGCAGGTTCCATCCATCAAGGAGGGGGTCTGTCAAAGAGCCAGGTTTTGAGGTTTCTTGCGAAGATGGGGAGCGATGTTGTCTGTCTGAGGTGGAGCGGAAGGGCGTTCCATGCTTTGGCCGCGAGGAAGGAGAAGGAGCGGCCTCCCGATCTGGTCTTTCTGGTGCGGGGGACCACGGCGTAGGAGAGCTGGGCTGATCGTAGGGTCCTTTGGGGTGCGTGGAATTTGAGTCGGCTGTTCAGGTATGCTGGTCCGGTGCCGTGAAGGGCCTTGTGTGCGTGGGTGAGCATCTTGAAGGTGATTCTCGCCTCGACAGGGAGCCAGTGGAGTGTGCGCAGGTGCTGAGAGATGTGGCAGTGTTTTGGCAGGTTGAGGACCAGTCTTGCGGCGGCGTTCTGGATGTTCTGTAGCTTGCGGGTGAGGTTTTTGTTTATTCCGGCGTAGAGTGCGTTGCCGTAGTCGAGTCTGCTGGTGACCAGGGCGTGAGTGACGGTCTTTCGGTGTTCGAGGGGGATCCATTTGAAGGTCTTACGAAGCAATGTTCAATATATTAAGAATGGTTTCACACGCAGGTTGCTTGCAGTTCCAAAAAACACTGCAAATTCTATATGTCATGAGGAGTTGGGCCTTCCCTTTATAGACGACCAATTAAAAATTGTACCACTTCTTTTGTGGATTAAGTGTTGGCAAAATCCAGAGGCAGCTTTGGTCAGAGCTTGCTTGTCAGACTGTTTAGCCCTAGATAATGTGAATAAGATACCTTGGTGGATGTATGTAAAATCAGGTCTTCACAAATTGGGCGTAATATAAATGTTCAAATCTCCTACCCATCTCCCACCAAATGCTTAAATTATTGTGAAATCCAAGTACGCCCACCATTGTGTGGAGGAAAGGTTTCGAGGCACACTGGATATGAAAACAGTTGAACATTACTTGCAAATCTCCACAGTCAAATTGATTGAACCATATCTGGGATAGATTGAGAATGCAAATCACCGGCTCCTTTTAACATATTTCAGATTTAATTTAATTCACTTCAAAGTGGCTTTTCCATTACAATTCGCTTGGCAGCGGGAATTACCCCCATGTCACTGTGATAACGCCACCAAATAAAGCACATGTCACTTTATCTTATTTTGTCCACTTTATGCAGGCCCAAGAAGTACCTTTCTAATTCCTTTGTTGCGCCAGGTTGACATCAGGCAATACCGGCCTGCAATGGAATTTTTGCAAAAATGTATCTCGATAGACATGTTCCATGCAGTGCTAGATTTTATTAGGAGTGCGATCCGGATTAGAAACCGTTATGAGCTTGTAAATTTCAATTGAGGCCTTGTTCTAACCGAAAATTAAACTTTTCCTGAATTTTAGAGCTAATACTTAATGCAATTGTTATGTGCTTTATTGATCATTATTGTTTTTATATTAAATTTTATTCAATTTATGTGTTACATGCTTTTTATGGCATTTTGCCAAAATAAAGATACAATAACTGACAGTCCATTGTGACAACAGATGAACACTGCAGAGGTCTATGGCAACACCAGCAGGAGCAGGTAAGACTGATTGCCAAGTCGGAGAGCCCAGGGGGAATTGGCTCTGCCTTACAGTGCTACAGTGATGGAACACTTTGATTTCTAGAAAGCCACAGTGGAACTTCTAAGACTTGGACTCGTAGCGGGGCTTGACCTGAATGTTACCTATCGTAAATGGATAATAACCACTGCCAGTAGACAGGGAAGTTGGACTCAGGACCCTGCCCGACCATGCTACAGTGACGGCCTTAGGAGGGCTGCGTATATTGTTCGTTTATGTCATATTTCACTTTGTGTTCATTTATAAATACTAAATACTACTTTTGTCATAAAAGCGAGTATCTGGCAGGAAATTCATTTAATGGGGTTGCTGGGTGTATTTTGGGTCTAGAGACTGTTTTCTACTTGCACCTGCTTGACCTGAGCTTACACTAAGATTCAAGTGATGAAGGGGTACTTGGCCAAGTGGCTCAGGACCCAAGGTAGGTCAGGCCCCGGGACATCAGGAGTAAAAGGCCTCAATCATCACAGTTGGGCCCAATAGCTCCTGCCTACCCTGTGGCCCTCTGAAAGGGGCTCTAACAATGGGACTTGAAGTGTAACTTTAAAATTGCAAGAATTGTTTCAAACTTCTTAGCTTTCAAACTTGCCTAAAACACCTGGACTAACATGGCACATATGATGTGTGACTCCTTGGTAGCTACAAGTTATTGTTTGTGCCTTTCAAATGCACTTAACATAGCATCCTAGCTGGCCTGGCACACAAGTAAGCTCTGAAAATCTCTAGTACCAGAGTCCCACTCTCTATATCCAGTCGAATGGCAGGGCCTGTTAAACAGTCCTGCCAAGTGTCATACATCTCACGTTTTACTAGCGCATTTTAAGTCACTGTATCGCATTACCGCAAGTAAAAAGATTGTCGCACAAATCAGCTTAATAAAAAAGCTGAGTATATTACCTCTTTTTATGCTTTGTAGTATCAGCTCCCTTTTGTGAGGGTACAATGACACACATGGGGCAGGCGGCACACAGCAGCTGATGGATGCGCCAGTAAGTTATAATGGGACCGGCTGTTGTTTTGCTCAGCGTAGGCTGTCATGGCTGCCTCCTCCTGGCGCTAATTGGTCAGTAACTGTTTCTTCGAGGCTCAATGGTGAGCAGAGCCGTGACAGTAACAGAGGGCCTCCATGCCCCATTGGGCTGGCCTGCCCACCGGAGCACGTATGTTACAGTGGTAGGCACAGATCAGCACTGGAGCAGTATCTCAGGCCGTCGGTAAGAATAGCTACAGGGGCCGGAGTACGGTGACAGAGAGGCAGAAGTGGGTTTTATTTGCCCAGCTGTAGGTCTTTAGGCCTCACTGAGCGACACGTGCATGATGAATGAGAGTATGAGAGCGTTGTGTTGAGCCAAAACCATAATTGAAGCAAAGTTTAGAAAAATCCACGTTAGGTAAACTATTAGTGATGTAAGTGTTATAATCAGTAATGCCCTCGAGGGGTCATGCCCAAGATGGCAGCCACATCGGACACTTGCTGAGAAGCCTAGTGCCAGGCCGACCAAAATCCTGATCCATATGCAGAGTTAGCACCCTGTGATAGAGCGCTTACAGCACTCTAAATTGTAGGAGTGCACTATACTCTTGATACAAACGCACTCATATGTATTTTTGTTGTGTGCAGTGTTTTATTATTATTAAGATGCATTTATTCACATCATATTAGTATTACAATGAAGCAAGTATGTTTAAGTAGGATTTGCGTGTATTAGAAAACATAATTCCTGTATGTGTAATGTGCAGGATGAAATTATACTCCTATAATGTAACCATGTTTAGTTTGTTACCCGGTTTGTAGGCCTAAATTGCAGATTGTTTTGAGCATTGTTTTGGTTGCTCAAGAATTAATTAAATAAATTATGTTGTGCTCGAAGACAGTATGTTCTCATCCTACTGCAGGTGCAGGAATCCGACCTCGTTATTCTTAGATTTAAGGAGATACCCGGAATGTCTTTGAAGAACACTGCAAGGCGAGAAGGGAGGACTCCTTTCGTCACTGGCCTATCTGGGAACCAAGGCCACTGGAAGAAGAGTCGACTTAATTAAGGCTTCTGTGGAAACTTACTGAAAAATGTTGCAAGTGGAAAAGTTTAACACATGACATATTGTGGGTTGAACATTGTCTTTTTGTATGATGCGCAGGGACAGATTCGGGGACGTCTACCAGCTTTCGGAGGAGAAGGAGCATCTTAGAGCGAGCTCAATAGCTTTAAGCTATCAGACCCATTTGACGTGAGTACTTCTTAGGAAGTCAACACGTGCTGACACCTTTGGGAGATGATACAAGGGAGATAGGTAGGATCCTCATTGAGAGCAGAGTAGGGAAAGATTTTGCTCCTTCTTAAATGAAAAGAGAATTGGACTCCGCTTCTATTCTTTGCTGTATTTTGATTTTGGAGTTCATCATATTATGCCTTCTGTGCCGAATGACTTATATTCGTAAAATCGGCTCTGTATTGATTTTCCTGTACCTATATACTTTGATATTGAGGTGTGTTTATATTCAATTATTTTTGGCCTTATAATAAATCCACCAAACTGAACTTCGGAGTCTGTGGTCTATTACAGCATGACTAAATCGGAAGTATAATCTTGAATTGTTTTCTCCCCTCTACCACTTTTAGTGGGCAAATAAAAGACCATCTGCATTAAATTTAGTAGGGAAAAGTAGGAGTAAAGGTTGGCGTAATCAAATGGTAGCAGAGGATGGTTTGCCTCTAAGAGTGAGGGGAGAAAGAGAGTGGGAGTAGGGTCGGAAGAACATTAAGGCCCTGGACACGGAGTAGACAACGGCAGACATTGATGGAATTCGGCGGACGTTGATGGTGCGGCGGAAACAGTGGTGGCGTGAGTATGGAATTGTGTGGTGTGTTAGATTGCGGTGATGAAATATTTGTGTGATGTCTTGCGGAGTTGAGATGCATGTTGAGTGTTTGTGAGTTTATTGGTTTACTGGTTCGGACACGTGCGAATCAGGAAGTTTGGTTAGCGGACTCAAGAGAAGTCCAAGATCCCGGGATAGTTTTGTATTTGTAATTGTCTGATCAGAATTGTGGGTGTCGTGAAGCGCTATCGATGATCCACTTGTGATAGGGAACTTTGTGTGAAAGGAGTACGTCGCGATAGAAAGCCTCAGGTACCGGGGGTGGACTATGGCGATTGAGTGACCGACGCAGGTCGGGGGTCACAGCGGATGAATGTTCTTGTAGGAGTGTTCTATCGATCTTTTAGAGGACGGACAATTACTTGTTTTATGTAACTAAGTTATTGTGACTGTGTTAGGAGCAGTTACTTGGTTTAATAGCTTTTGGATATACAGTTACTTGTAGTGTGAATGTGTGACCGAATGAAATTGTAAAGGAGGGTGAGCCGCTGCAAGGAGCGAGTAGTGATGTCAGTGTGCGCCGCGCTGGGATTGGTCTGTTGGTGTAACGCTGCGCTGGGATTGGTGGACGTTTGTTCGAAGCTGAGTATTGAATTTGGAGAAGCAAACAATCGATTTTCATGATGAGATGTTTTAGGGTGCTGCGGGATTTGTGTAGAGGTGATACAGGAGTGGTGACTCGGGTAGGAGAAGAAGCTCCGCCTGAGGATACACCGGCACAATATATGGCAACAAATGTAGGACTCCATACTATAGTTTGGCTTCAAAATTGGCATAAAATTACAGAAAAAGAAGGGGAATTGGCTTTTCCTCGTTATGGGTCATTTCGTATGGAGGTGCTGTATCAGCTAAGAGGAGTGATGTCTGCTCTGAAACCTCCGCCTAGACCAACTCAATTTGAGGCATTGGATGCTTGGATGAGAGCAGCAATGGCAAAGAGAAGGGAAGCTTCTCAGGGAAGAATGAAAAAAGCAATGAAGGCATATCAGGATGCCAGGTGGGATGCACAGCTGAAGAGATGGAGAGTAGACACCATAGAGGGAGAACGATTGTATCCATTTCGGTTGTTAGAAGAAGCGTCTAAAGGGCAAAGTAAGATAGAAGAGGAAAGTGATACAGATGACAGTTTTCTAGATAGACTGCCAGCAGAACGTCCTCCACCTGATGACTCTAGACTGGAGACTGAGAGAACACAGCAATCAGAGGAAATTCTACGGGTGAGACAAACAGGTTTAGAAGATCAGACCACAGGAGTAAGGGGGAGGATCTCAGTGGCAATGAGAAGAATTCCAGGAGGGTCTGGAGGGATAGGGTACGTCACTTCAGAGTCAGGAGAGACTGCCTGTAACATGCGATTACCAGAAGCTCTTTCGGTACCAGTTACTATTGGACCGGTGGTTTCAATATATAACCCCAGAGAGAGAACAAGGGAAAGTCAACAACAGACAGAACAAGGTGAAGAGACTATATCTGGAGGGAGTCTTACCATGAGTGAGACGGGCATGGCTCAGGTACCAGTGGAAGCCTGTACTCCACTGCCAGCTACGGCTGATCCTTCAATGATGGACAGTGGGTCAGAACGAAGACGAACAGGAGCTTTAGCAAATTCTGAGTCAGCCATCAGAATGTGGGTTCCACCAGTGAGGGAGTCAGAGATATTGAATGATGAATTGGGGTTGAGACAAGAAGCATCTAGGGTACCTTTCAGGCCACAGTATGTGTGTGAGGGTAACCATTGGAGAAGTCGAAGTTGTGAAAGAGAAAGTCGCCCAGTTGTGAGGATGAAGGAGAGCAGGGGTCCAAGGAGAACACAAAGTTGTGCCAGGGAGGAATTGGAAAGTGAAAGAGGTCAGAAGGTTTTACAGGTTGCACTAAAGGCACCATTGATAGATGTGGTAAGATTAAAAGCAGAAACAGATGAAGTGATAGAAGGGAATCTGCCATGGGAGAGAATTGATACATATGATTCCAGCGAATTGCTATTTGTAGCCAAAGACGTCACCAGAAAGGCAAAGCGAGCTTATGATGCATTGTCCTAGCTGGCACGAAAATATGAGGTAGATCTAACAAAGACTAAAATGATGCAGGGAACTTGCAGATTGCATTATATGGATAAGGATTTGGAAGAGAAGCGAACGATAGGATTAAGGGCACAAATTAGGGAATTGGTGATAGGGATCCGAGCGTGGAGAGCATTAGACAAATGGGAATAGAGGTGGGCCAAAAAGAAAAGTGCCAAGAAAGGAATAGGAGACACTCCGCCTCCGGGTGGAGGGACGGGACCAGCAGGACATTACCCTCTGAGAGAAGTGCAAAATGGGGGGTACGTTCATGTGCCATGGAGCAGGGGTGATTTGGCAGCATTCACCAATGATTTTCCTCGGCTGAGGGAAAAACCTGCTGATTGGTATAAGCAAATAGACCGGTTTGTCAAGATCTCAAAGGTGCTTTGGATTGATTTGAATACCTTGTTTGATATAGTGGTCCCAGGAGATTTATGGACGGCATGTAAAGTTGCCATTGATTGGCCCGCTGTAGAACCAGCCAGAGACTCGAAGAATCATGGTCCTTCTCCCGAAGTAATGAAGAAATATGAGCAAGTGATTACATGGTTACAATCCAAGGTAGCTCCGCAAATGCTTGATTGGCTTAAAATCGATCGTACTACTCAAGATTCTAAGGAGTCGGTAGATGACTATTATGAGAGACTTTTAGTGACTTTTAAACAGCATAGTGGATTGGATACAATTGAGCAGAAAGAGATGGGACAGTTTGTCTCAAAGTTTGTGCTAGGACTAAGATCTGATATTAGCTTGATGATACAGACACATTTGATATGTTGGCAGAATAAGACGGTGGATGAAATCCTGCGTTATGCAAAATACTGTAGTGATCAGGTGGAATCGGCACAAAAGAAATTGAAAGACAAGTTGATGTTGGTGCAGTTGAGGAATGCCGAAAGGCCTGATCAGATGCAAGGGGTTGGAGGAGTGATGGGTCGAGGTAGAGGAAGTGGTAGAGGAATGGGTCAACAGATGGTAACCCAACCTGGACAGGGAAGAGGCAGGGGAATGGATGCAGGTACAGGAGGTGATTGGGTGGCGAACCAAAAGAAGGTCACTGCTTGTCATTATTGTCACAAAATCGGGCATTGGAAGCGCGAGTGTCGATTGAATCCAGCAAATCAATTGCAGAATGAGGGAGAGGGACAGATGTCAGAGACTTTGAATACTGTAACTAGACCTAGGTCCATGTATGGGGCAGGATATGAGCCGCAAATGCAGATTCCTCAGCCTCCAAGAATACCTACTCATAATCAGGTGTATCGTCAGATGCCCTATTTTGAAATACGAGACAGATCTGACCAACCACAAGATCTTCATGAGTGTCAGAGGGGGGTGCAGGAAGAATGCCCTTTGGATGCGATCCTGGAAGTAGATCAAAATGGACCGTTTGTAGATGCAGAGGTGAACGGACACTCTGTTACCTTCTTATTAGATACTGGAGCTGCGTGCTCCACAGTAAGAACTGAAGAGGTCCCAAATTTGTCTCTGTCAGGACAAACGATTCAAGTGGTGGGAGTTACCAATCAGAAAATGACTAACCCGTTAACAAATGAGTTACCTGTGAGGATAGGACCGTTCCGAGACAAACATCAATTTGTAGTTTGCAATTCAAGCCCAGTCTGTCTATTGGGATGAGACCTTTTGTGTAAACTAAATTGTATCATATCTTGCACTCCGAGGAGTGTGGAGTTGCAAACCTGTGATGATGATGCTGATTTTAAAATGGCTAATATGAGCTTGTGTACGGAAATGTTCGTGGTTCTTACAATAGAGGAGTTGCCACATGATTTGAGAGATTCGGTTTCTCCAAAAGTGTGGGATTTCACGGGTGAGGAGATAGGATTGATTCGAGGGGTTGAACCTGTTAAGATCCAGGTCAAACCAAATGCAGAATTTCCACGAACTCCGCAGTATAAATTAACTCCAGAAACTGTGGCTGGAATAAGACCTGTAATTGAGTCTATGATTGCACAAGGCATTCTCAAAGAGATACGAGGAAGTCCCTGCAACTCACCTATTATGGGACTGCAGAAGCCTAGCGGCAAGTACAGAATAGTACAGGATTTGCGCAGAGTTAATGAAATCGTGATTCCATGTTGTCCTATGGTACCGAATGCAGCTGTTATTCTGTTCCAAATGCCATGTGAAGCAGAATGGTTTACAGTCATAGATGTATGTCGGGCATTTTTCTCCATACCGTTGCATGAAGACAGCCAATTTTTATTTGCATTTAGGATGGACGATCGTGTGTTAACGTGGTGTAGAATCCCTCAAGGGTATACAGAAAGCCCCTCTATTTTTAGTCAGAGTCTGAAGAAGAATCTTGAAGGGCTGATGATGCCCCAGAACTCAGTCTTAGTCCAATATATTGATGACCTTTTGGTCGCTTCAGAGACTGAGGATGCTTGCAGAATTGATACTGTGGCTTTGCTGAATCATTTGGCAGACAATGGACACAAAGTGTCTCCGAACAAACTCCAGTATTGTCTGAATGAAGTGCAGTATTTAGGTCACCGGATTGAGAAGGGGAAATGGAGGGTGTCACCAGATCGCATAGAGACGATTCTGCAAATGGGAACTCTGAAAACACAAAAAGAAGTCCGCATGTTTTTGGGAATGGTCGGCTATTGTCGACAGTGGATCCCAAATTTTTCCTTGCAAGCAAAGCCACTGTTGAGATTGACTCGAAAGGACATTAGCGATCCGGTACCATGGGATGATGACTGCCTGAGAGCCTTCCTCGAATTGAAAGAGAGCCTATGTCGCGCTCCAGCTCTGGGAATGCCAGATTATAATAAAGCGTTTTCGCTCTTCTGTTGTGAAAAGGAAGGATGTGCGTTAGCGGTCCTTGTACAGACACATGGAGATGCTCGCAGACCAGTGGCTTACTTTTCAGCTACATTAGATCCAGTAGCTTCTGCGTTGCCCGGATGTCTCAAATCCGTTGCTGCAACAGGTGTCAGCATTGAGAGATGTGAAGGCATAGTGATGGGTCATCCGCTTATTGTTCATGTGCCTCATTCAGTAGAGTTGCTAATGACAAGAACCAAGACACAGTATTTAACGAATAACAGACTTACAAAGTATGAGCAGGTTATATTGGCTTCTGAAAATGTCACTCTGAGACGTTGTACCACCTTGAATCCTGCTACATTGTTACCTCTTCCCCAAGAGGAGGAAGAAGATTGTGAAGAGCATGACTGCCTGGATGTTACTGAGCTATCTACCAAACCCAGACCTGACATTGTTGATGAACCTCTGCCTGAAACTGATTTGATTCTTTTTGTTGATGTTTCATGCTTAAGAGACAATGAAGGGTGTTTAAGAGCTGCGTTTGCTGTGTGCACCATCTTGGGGGTGGTGGAAGCTGCCTGTCTGAAAGGAGTATACTCTGCTCAGGTAGCCGAAATTATTGCTTTGACACGTGCCTGTATCATTTCAAATGGAGTCCGAGTGACCATCTATACGGACAGCCAATACGGGTTTGGATTGGTTCACGACTTTGGCCAGTTATGGTCACAGAGGGGATTTTTGACATCTTCAGGATCCCCAATCCGTAATGGAGAATTTGTGCGCCAATTGTTGGAATCTTTGCAAAAACCCAAAGAGATAGCTGTAGTAAAATGTGCAGCCCATGGAAGGGGAGAGGACTTTGTTACAAAGGAAATAACTATGCCAGATGAAGTAGCGCGTTTTTGTGCTATACATGCTTGTGTTTTCAATGGAACATATGTAGGAGAGAGCACAGAAGAGACTGAGCTCAGCATGATGTTAGCTATGGATGAGGTAAAGCGACTGCAGGATGAAGCCTCAGAGGAGGAAGTTGCATCATGGGTTAGAGCAGGCTGCGAAAAGAGAAAGGATGGCATTTGGGTGTCAACAGATGAGAGAACAGTATTACCTAATTGTTTATTGAGCCCAATGGCAAGGCAGATTCACGGAGTGGTTCATCTTGGGAGAGATGCCATGGTGCGAGTGTTCAGGCAAACTTGGTTTAACCCACGATTTCGTGTGCATGCTGAAGCGGTATGTCACAGGTGTGTTACATGTCAACAAATGAATGTTGGAAAGAGAACTGTGGTTGCAATGAGTCATATTGGAAGATCAGGAGGGCCTTTTAATAGGATACAGTTGGACTTTATCGAGATGCCTAGGTGCAATAGGCTAAGATATGTTTTGGTGGTAGTGTGTATCTTTTCACGTTGGGTTGAAGCCTATCCAACTAGACGATGTGACAGTTTCACAGTGGCAAAACTGTTATTAAGGGAACTGATACCACGATTTGGATTTCCGACCTCAGTGGAGACAGATAGAGGAACACACTTCCATAGTGAAATCATGAAATTGTTATGTACAGCTCTAAACATTGATCAGATATTGCACTGTAGTTACAGGCCTGAGGCATCTGGCCTTGTTGAGCAGATAAATGGCACAATCAAGATGAGGGTGTCGAAGGTTTGTTCGTCAACTTCACTGAAGTGGCCAGATGCGCTACCATTGGTATTGATGAGTCTGCGTAGTACTCCTGATAGGAGGACAGGACTCTCTCCTCATGAGATATTGATGGGAAGAGCTATGCGATTGCCTATGGTGCCAGCTACTGCACTGATAAACATCACAGATGATTTGGTTTTGGATTATTGTAGGGGACTGGCTGATGTGGTTAATTCTGTGTCCCACCAGGTCGAGGCTGCGACTGCATCCACCTCGAGAGACCTGCTGCATGATCTTAATCCTGGTGACTGGGTGCTTGTTCGAAAGCACGTGAGGAAGAGCTGCCTTGATGCACGCTGGCGAGGACCATACCAGGTGATCTTGGTTACAAGTACAGCTGTGAAGTGCGGAGGATTGCCAAACTGGATCCACGCTTCGCATACTCGCCGCGTTCCAGAACCTGAGGAGGCAACGATTCCTCTTGCTGAAAATGCTACAGAAAATGAAGAAACAGGTCAGGTCGTAAGAATTCTTGATGGGGCTGAACAACCAACTGAGCAAGAAGAAAGAGATTCAGCTGCTCCAGAGTTGAGTTCAGATCCAGAGATAGATGAAATTGCAGAAGTGAACTTTGAACCAGATCAAAGTGAACAGCCTGGTGCAGAAGGATCAGATCGAGAGGAAGAGAGAACAGGTGCGGAAGCAGAAAAGTGGCCAACAAGAAAGGAAAGGCTGAACATAAGGCTTGCATCTGAAAAAAATCTTGCTCCAATTCCTGAAACGTCTGAATCAGATCAAAGTGAAACTGAGGAAAGATCGGATGGTCTAAGACGATCCAGAAGAGGGAGGGTACTGTCTCAAAAGTACGCCTCTCCTGAGTGGACGTACCTGGCTGCAAATGCAGAGACCGAAGAATTCCGGAAGGTTAGGGACTGGTACAGTGAGTTACGGAGGGGACACCCTGTCGATTGATATTCAGCTGTTGGTCCCTGGAGTTGAAGCCTTCGGAATCCTAACTTTGACAGTCCCCGATCCACCAAGGCTAAGTGGTTTGCGCTTTTTGATTCTTAACCAGGTTGCTTTCCCCACATTTGGTCGACAGCCCACTGCACAGGAACTGGGAGAGATTTGTGCAGAAATTCTGCAGCTTGTTCTTACCATACTTGGATCTAATATCATTAATGATGAAGCTTGATCTTGAAAGAAGAACTTATTAGGCTTTAGAAAGAAGATAACCTAGGCCCGAGTGGAAGAAGATTTAAATTAGGGACTTTCAATAGAAGAACTGAGGGCATGGGCTGACTACATCTCTACAATAGGCCATAGATACTGGACTGGACATTGCAATAATCGAATGGGAAAAGGAAAATAAAAAGACATTGTAAATACCAAAATAAGGCAAGAAGAGAAGAAAAGAGACTTTGATTTGTTTGCGCCTCGAAACCAAAGGTGGTTCAAAATGGAATCTGGAAATCTAAGACGCAAGCAGAAATGCATAATTGGTACCCTTATCGTTGTGGTGCTTATTGTCATAACTTTGGTGATTATTACATCTTTGGTTGAGTCACACGATGCCGAAAGGAATGGGGAACAGACGACACTTAACCCACCTACTTCAGAGTTCAAAGAGGGTGCATCCGCAAAGGATAGAGAGATGATTAGGGAAACTAGTCGAATGGTACATGTAGATTTGTCAAAAGGTGATTTCACGCTGAATGCATATGCTCGTTTGTTGTATGAGTATGTTGATACAATGGAAGCGAAAGATTGCTATGTGTGTATGCAACTGCCAGCATCCGTAGAAGAAGGCATTCGATACCATCACTTACCTTTGACCTATGGCATTACATGCAGCGTGTTATTGAGTATGTTTTATAGTAAGGCACATTTTGAGTACTACTTCTCCAATTATGATGTGGTACTCTCAGAGGTCCCCGTTCTTAAATACATGAATAAATATGATTACTATAAGCAGGTAGAGAGAATGTCTGCATATTTTGTGCCTACTATTACCTTAGATACATCTTATGCCCACAGACACAATTTGACCTGCTTGTTAACTGACATTGAAAAGAAGTTTGTGGACCAGATAGAAGATCGACATAGGCAGACTTTATTTAGACCAGATCCGAAGCACAAAGTGATCCCATGGACACAGGAGGAATTAGATCATAAGGCAAAGGGAAGTTCTGATCCAATAGCTTTAGATTTCCAGCAGAAAGGGAGACTGTGCATTAGACACCCATCTACATATTATGACAAAATATTTGTGGGTGAGAGTGATTGTGAACACATTTTCTTGATTGAAGAATTCATTAGAAAGGTGCTGTTGGATAAATTGACCATAGTGCCAAATGTGTACTTTGTGTGCGGTAAAAATGCTTATGTGAAATTGCCCAAAAATTCGTATGGGACATGTTATTTGGCTGTGGTATCTCCCAAGATCTTCCAAGTGGATGATTTATGGCCTTTAGAAGGGAAGAGATCTCACAGAGGAAAACGTGGTGCAAGTGCGGGAGAAAATTATTGGGGATGTATTTGGAGCTATGATACCTAGTTTGGGTGTGATTTTGAATGATGTGAAGATTAGAAAGCTGGCAACTCTAGTAGATAAACTCTCTGTGAATACGGCCCAAATCCTATTACTTGTTGATGGGGAGATGGTCTCAATAAGGGCTATGGTCCTTCAAAATCGTCTTGCTCTAGATGTGCTGTTAGCAAAAGCTGGAGGAGTCTGTAAATTATTGAAAGTTCAACAGTGCTGTACTGATATTCCTGACAATAGTCGGGATATAAGGAAGTACATTAGCAATATTTCAGAGATACATCAAGATTTATGTGATCTAGCTGCTGATGGACTCTGGGAACAACTTGACAAGGGATTTGGCAAAATCGGAAGCTGGTTTGGGACAAGGAATAATGGGATACATCTTGAAACCTATTATAATAGCTGTCATTTGTATAATTGTACTGTTGGGAGTCATTAAGGATTACAAATGGCAAAGGGCACAACATGCTGAGAGTTCTTCGAAAAAGCGAGAGCAGCAATTAGAACGACTGCAGGACAGTCATTATCTGCACCTGAAAGGGTTAGAAAGATTTAGACAGGGACGGCAAGCTACAACCTCTGTTTAGGTCGGTGTTAGACCTGGCACCATTGGCCTGGGTCTCCCTTCCATCTTTCGCTTTTTGTCTCCTCTGTGTTTGCTGGTGTTAGATGCTCTGGGCTCTGTGCCACTGCCATTCAGTGCTACAGCGCGAATGCTCCCTATTGTAAATTGACTGGATGAATTGGTATTCCCATAATTGGCTCATTTGATTTACCTGTTAGTCCCTCGTATAGTGCACCGTGCGTGCCCAGGGCTGGTAGACCGAATGCTGCTGGTGGGCCTGCAGCGCTGATTGCGCCACCCACCTAAGCAGCGCGTAAAGTGTGTCTCAGACCTGCCATCGCAGAGTCTGTGCGCAGTCCAGAACTGCCATTCTTTGACTGTAAAGTGAACCCACTTCCCAGTCCCTCAACCTTCCCTTGGCATCATGTAAGTCATCCCTATGGCAGGGTGCATTGTATGTGAAAGATAGGACCTGCCTTGGTCTGTGTGGCATGTCCTGATAGTGACTTACACTCCATTTCGTTTTTCACTATTGCAAGGCTATGTGTTCCCTTAGGCCAGAATGGGCAGTTTTAATTATTACATCCTATAATCCTAGCTGACCCAAGGAACACGTTTGGAAAGTCGAATTTAGTATGCCTGAGCTCAGAATATTAAAATACATCTTTTAGTGAGGATTATTTTTATATTCTGTGTTTGAAATACCAATTCTAGGAAGTAGGTATTTTCTTGCCTAAGTCGTCCCGTGTGCTCTGCTGTTATGTGTATTGGATGTCTGGTCTTGGAGGGACAGGGCAGGCTGAGCCCGACCTGGGGTGAAGAGCGGAATCTGCAGCTGGAGTATGGGGAGGGGCGACCCTTTGGTCTGAGCAGGGCTGGGCCTGGCAAGGTGAATGATGGCTCCAGCCCCCACTGTGCGTCTGATGGCAGACCCCCTCTTCCTCAAAGGCAGGATGCCGCCTCGTAAATAAAGTGCTCCAGGACCACACCGAACTGGTTCTGGCTGGGTTCAGTGACTTGTGACTTTTGAGAACAAAGACCTGTGGGGTATAAATATCTGCGCCGAAACCCCTACGTGGTGTGTTACTTATGGATGTCAAGACGAACCTCTGTCCGTGTAACTAGAGGGAAAGGACTTTGAAACTTTCATCCATCTTGCTGAAGCAACTACCCAAGGGCCGGATTTGAGCTTGCCTCCTTCCGAAGTCTCAGGGACATTAGACTTCACCCATCAGCCTTCTGAATTCCTATTGAGAGGGGTTCTACTCGCAGGTGAGGCCTCTGTCGAGAATTTCAGAGCCTCTGGATCTACTGCGGGGAACGCGGGCTGAGAATCATCGCTATCGCTATTGTGGGCCGCTGCAGCTGAGGAGCTGTTGCCGCTGAGAGCCCGCATTTGTCTGTCCTACGAGAATCATCGCTATCGCTATTGTGGGCCGCTGCAGCTGAGGAGCTGTTGCCGCTGAGAGCCCGCATTTGTCTGTCCTACGAGAATCATCGCTATCGCTATTGTGGGCCGCTGCAGCGGAGGAGCTGTGGCCGTTGAGAGCCTGCATTTGTCTGTCCTACGAGAATCATCGCTATCGCTATTGTGGGCCGCTGCAGCGGAGGAGCTGTGGCCGCTGAGAGCCCGCATTTGTCTGTCCTACGAGAATCCTCGCTATCGCTATTAAGGCCCGCTGCAGCTGAGGAGCTGTTGCCGCTGAGAGCCCGCATCTGTCTGTGCTAAGAGGATCATCGCTATCACTATTGTGGTCCGCTGCAGCTGAGGAGCTGTTGCCGCCGGGAGCCCGCATTTGTCAGTGTTACGAGAATCATCGCTATCGCTATTGTTGGCCGCTGCAGCTGAGGAGCTGTTGCTGCTGAGAGCCCGCCTTTGCCTGTGTTACGAGAATCAGCGCTATCGCTATTGTGGGCCGCTGCAGCTGAGGAGCTGTTGCCGCTGCGAGCCCGCAATCAATCACCATCTCAGGATCATCGTGAGTGCACGCCGCGGACCGCTGCAGCTGGGAGCTGTGGCCGCTGCGAGTCCGCCTATCATCATCGCGGCTTCCTCCCGAAGCTGCGTGCCGTGCCCCCTTTAAATCTCAGGTACATTGTGCATCACCGAGTCGCGTAGACCTCGGCTCCGAACTCAGTTCGTTTCACACGCTTTTGAGTGCTTTGATTGCTTTTTAGTGAACTTATATTTACGTGCATTGTGGCTTTGATCGTATTTGAGCCTTGTGTTAAGTTGATATAAAGATGCTTATTTTTCTATAACTTCTTGTGTGGTGTCCCTTTGTGGTGTCCTCACTGCGTTATTGTGTATGGTCACAAATGCTTCACACACTGCCTCTGAGATAGGCCTGTCTGCTCGTGCTACGTTACCACAGGGTTGAGCAGGGGTTATCAAAGGGTGTAGCCCCCTTACTCTGACTTAGGAAGAAGGGTCCCTACTTGGACATTGGCCAGCCACTGCCACCTAGAGACCCCCATTTCTAACAGTCGGTCTCTTCTACAAGGAGAAACTTATGAGAGGGTAAAATGGTTGGTGTTATGACACTAGTCATAAGAGGGGAACTGATAGAGCGCTTACAGCACTCTAAATTGTAGGGGTGCACTATACTCTTGATACAAACGCACTCATATGTATTTTTGTTGTGTGCAGTGTTTTATGATTATTAAGATGCATTTATTCACATCATATTAGTATTACAATGAAACAAGTATGTTTAAGTAGGATTTGCGTGTATTAGAAAACATAATTCCTGTATGTGTAATGTGCAGGATGAAATTATACTCCTATAATGTAACCATGTTTAGTTTAAGTTACCCGGTTTGTAGGCCTAAATTGCAGATTGTTTTGAGTTTCGTTTCTCCTTGGTTGCTCAATAATTAATTAAATAAATTCTGTTGTGCTCGAAGACAGTATGTTCTCATCCTACTGCTGGTGCAGGAATCCGACCTCGTTATTCTTAGATTTAAGGAGATACCCGGAATGTCTTTGAAGAACACTGCAAGGCGAGAAGGGAGGACTCCTTTCGTGACAGGCCTATCTGGGAACCAAGGCCACTGGAAGAAGAGTCAACTTAATTAAGGCTTCTGTGGAAACTTACTGAAAAATGTTGCAAGTGTAAAAGTTTAACACATGACGTATTGTGGGTTGAACATTGTCTTTTTGTATGATGCGCAGGGACAGATTCGGGGGACTTCTACCAGCTTTCGGAGGAGAAGGAGCATCTTAGAGCGAGCTCCATAGCTTTAAGCTATCAGACCCATTTGACGTGAGTACTTCTTAGGAAGTCAACACGTGCTGACTCCTTTGGGAGATGATACAAGGGAGATAGGTAGGATCCTCATTGAGAGCAGAGTAGGGAAAGATTTTGCTCCTTCTTAAATGAAAAGAGAATTGGACTCCGCTTCTATTCTTTGCTGTATTTTGATTTTGGAGTTCATCATATTATGCCTTCTGTGCCGAATGACTTATATTCGTAAAATCGGCTCTGTATTGATTTTCCTGTACCTATATACTTTGATATTGAGGTGTGTTTATATTTAATTATTTTTGGCCTTATAATAAATCCACCAAACTGAACTTCGGAGTCTGTGGTCTATTACAGCATGGCTAAATCGGAAGTATAATCTTGAATTGTTTTTCTCCCCTCTACCACTTTTAGTGGGCAAATAAAAGACCATCTGCATTAAATTTAGTAGGGAAAAGTAGGAGTAAAGGTTGGCGTAATCACGGTTGTGCCAACAACTTGTCTGCCGAGCACCCAGCACACACTGCGGCACACATTATCCAGCCCCGGGGTCATTCGGCACCCTGTGACAGCGAGAACCAGTGGGTCCTACTGGGAGAGGCCTGCATTGCGTTCATGCTCCAGGCCTGCTGGACAATGCTGGAGCGGGATAGAGGGCCGGCGGAGGAGAAGCTACGAGAGGCTGGGGCTCGGCTCGCCGTCCTGGTGAGCCGAACAATCCCGACTGCTTGGTCCATCATCCGTGGGGTGCCTGGGTTGTCTCCCTGTTGGATGCCATGAAGGGAGTGGCCCTGCATTCTGCACCACACCGCGTCTTGCCAGTGTCGCCGCCAACTGGAGAGCGGCCCGGTCCCAACTGACTGAGTGGGATTGCTACAGTTACTAAACCTCTGGGCCCTGAGAGGTTGGACATTTGGGCAGGTCCTTGGCCGTGGAGGGCCGTAATTTTCTGACCAGTAACCCACTGGCGTAACGAAACTTGAGGGGGCCTCCCTGCAAGGCACGTGCAGGGGCCCCCTCCGGGCTCGATCAGGAGCTCTGCAGCCAAAGTGCTGTGCTGAGGGGGCCTCCATGAGCTTGGGGCCCCCCAGCACCGCAGGGGCTGCGCGGGCCTGTGTTACGCCCCTGCAGTAACCACTAATGGCCGGTGAGCACTGGGGGAGACGTGCGGCAGTGCGAACTGCCACCTACTGGGCCCCACAACCTGAGACTCTCGCCGCATGCCCGCTCATATCCCCCCACCCATGGCTGACAGAGACCTGGCGGAGGCCAGCCGTGGATTCGGTAACTCAGCAAAGATGCCGATGTTTTTGGTGGCCTCTCTCCTGCCCAGCTGTTTAAGTTGTGTTGCCTACATGGGGGAGAAGCTGCCCTGCAACCGCTGACCATCCTGGTGGCCTGAAGATGGTGGCGCCTGCCCTGCAGATCCACTCCAGCGAGACCGTGTGGGCCTGTGTGGGTGCCTGCTTGCTTTGAGGCCTATTTGTCATTGTTGGGGTGGCCCCCCAGCACAAGACCGGATATTGCCATGAGTGGGCTGCCGCAGTGAACCTCCTGCCCCGGTGTACCCTCCCAGTGGCTGTGACTCCTGTGTGCCCCGAAGCCTGTGCCCCAAAGCCTGTGTCACTCACAGCAAGAGAACTTTACTAAGGAGCCATAGATTCCACCAGGGCCTGTTTGTGGCACTTTCTCTGTGGCGCCAGGTGGTGGGGACCCCATGCGACAAGGCGCTCTGAATATCATGAACTTGCTTGTAGCTGGTTGCCCCCCATGTGCCTGACCGCCCAACGTTGGCACCCTCCTGCTTCCTCACCTACATCTTCCTGCGAAGTGGGTATTGAGACAGTCTTTCCCCGTCATCTTGGGAACTCTGCTGATATCGCTGTGAAGGGCACAATGGGGCCTCTCCACTCCACAACGCCATGATGGGGAAAAGCAGATCCAATAGGGAGTTACCCACTGAACCCATCGCGACAGGCCTTTCCTCATCTTCCTCTGCCCGGAACATGGGCGCTCTGCAGCACCTTGAATCCACACTCAGTAAACACTCCGAACAATTTGAGAAGGTCCTGAATGCCATCCTGGGCATGAAGACCTCGTTGGAAGCAATAATCGACGCGATGTCCCTCGATGTGGGCTTACTGAGGGCAGACCACTGTAAACTGGTAGATAGGGTTGACGAGCCGGAATCGGTGCCAAATAAACTGAGCCTATCGGTACGTGATCTGCAGGCCAGGCTTGATGCAGTGCAGGAGGAAGTGGCATCCCTACACCGGAGTGCGGAGGATGCGGAGGGGTGCTCTGAGAGCAATAACATCCACTTCATTGGGTTCCTGGAGTGCTCTGAACTGCCCAGCACCGAGCTCTTTCTCGAGGAGTGGATCATGGACACTGTGCTAAACGACAAGATCCCCACACTGTCCTCTGCAAGAGCGCACCGTGTCCCAGGGCGTCCACCTCCGGCTGGGGCACCACCTCGTCCCCTCATTGGCAGTTTTCTCAACTTTCACGAACGCAACTTTATCCTTCAACTTTTCCACATGAAGGGTCCCTGTTGCATCGAGGACACATCCATTGTGGCCTACCCTTACTTTACCCTAGAGGTCCATCGCAAGCGCGGTTCCTATATGAAGGTCAAACAACGCTTAAGGGAACTGCAACTTTGCTATGTGCTCTTGTTTCTGGCAAAACTCAAGGTCATTGATGGCGATTCCTGTCACGTTTTTTCTACACCAGAAGATGTCTGGACCTGGTTCCACACAAAGGGTCTTGTCCACACCACTGATACAGAACGAGAGGAAGAGACTTGGGTAATGCCTAAAATCAGGCACGGGTGGCGCAGGGCACAGCGAACGTTGTCCGGACCGAGACCAAGTGGCAGTGGAACAGGCACGCACGGTGGAGGTGGCCACGCTTCATCATGACAATCCATTTGCTGCCCTCCGAGAAAGGCCGTCCAAGTAATCCTTCTCCGATACCCGCGCCTCTGGCGCCTCTTCCACCTCCAGCACAATCGTTCCTAAGGTCACCCCAAGATATGCAGGGTGACCTCATTTGACTTGCCTACTCTAACTGTTGACTCACCTTTTCACCTTCCTGGCGGCACTGGGTGCCACCATACCCACTGCACCTCGTTGGCTACTTCCACTTCTTTTTTACAGGGGCCTGTGCACTGGAACATGCCCCCTCAACATTATGTCACGTCCTGCCAATATTCCCATGCGTCCTACTGTTACTGTTTTCTTACCCTTATTTTGTTTCTGTTTCAGAGGTGGGGATTTATGGGCAGGCCCTTGTAGGATTACTGCCCTGGGGGGGAGAAAGCCACACTGACTGGATATTGTTTCTGTTCTTAGTCTGCTTTCCACAGGATCTGTAGATTCTGTACACACTCCACATGGGTGTCTGTAGAAGCTTGGGAGGGCTTTTATGGGGCGGTTAGCCCTGCTGGAGGGGGTGAGGTGCCTTCACACACACCTTGTACTTCTCTGCATCTCTGAAGCTCATGCCTGGACGGACATCTGATTGCCAGTCCAGCGGTACCAAATTCTCACATGGAATATGCATGGTATGGCCACTCCGGCCAAGCAATATTGTTTTTATGCATACCTCAAATGCTGGCACACTCACATTGCCATGCTCCAAGAGATTCACCTCACTATGCCCGAACTCCACAAGGTGCGTGCTAAATGGAAGGGACATGTATATGGGACCACTATGTCGGCTTATGCGAGAGGTGGGCTCATCTGGATCGCCCCGGGGGTCCCCTTTGCCCTGGGCACTCAAAGGGTGGACACAGATTGGGGGGTATGTGATACTGAAGGGTCACCTAGATGGGGCTGCCCTCACGCTGGTGGCACTCGACACCCCCAACACCAATAAAGCGGGTTTTTTGGATGTGCTTACCCCAGCACTCTTTCAAGCCCCGCTAAGTCCCAGGCTCTGGGGGGGCAACTTTAATTGTGTACCTAACTTACACCTTGACCATTTAACTCCCCACCCTGCGCGCAGCTGCTAGCACTCACGTCCCACATCACTTTGACCAATGCCGCATGCGCTTACACAATGCCTGGTGTCTGGGGCACCTACCCGAATGTGAATACTCCTTTTATTCCCCAGTGCATGATGTCCACACTAGGATAGATCTTTTCTTGTGCACCGTCCAACTTGACCCCCTGATTACCCTGTCAGAATACCTGGCGCGCTCCTTGTCAGACCATTGTCCTCTGCTTCTCACTTGCATTGGGGCAGACAACGCCCCACCATACCCACTTGGCGGTTGCAGGTTGAGGCGCTCTCCGATCTCCCCTTTCGTGAGGACCTGGCACAATGTCTCACTCGATACTTCGAGTAGAACAATGGTTCTGCCTTGTCCCGAGCCCTGTAGTAGGATGCTCACAAAGTCGTGGTCCGCAGCCACTGCCTGGTGGCCTCTGGGGTATACGCAGATGCTTGATCAAAGACTTCACTACTATCGAGCGGAATCTGCGCTTGCTGAAAATACGGGTTGCTAATCGAGCGGCGTCACCCGAACGGCTTTGGCGTGTACACGAGCAGTGCAATGAGGCAGAGGCGTCTTTGAGTAGACATGACTATAGGAAGAGGATGGCCCTGCAGCATGTCCAGGGTGATGTATTATGCCGCCTTCTCTGTGCAGACCGCCCAACCCCTCCTGGCCATGTTTAAGGAGGCCAAGGACCGAGGAGGCCCTTCTGGCTCCCTTCCTGAGGCCTTGATCATGGTCCTTCCTTAGCCCGGCCGTGACCCGCTGGATGTTAGGTCATATTGCCCCCTATAATTGCTGAACCTAGACTGCAAGATATTGAGCAAAGTTCTGGCGAATTGCTTGCTACCCATCATTCACTCGCTTGTACATGAAGATCAATCCGTTTTTATACCAGGACGCAGCACGTTTCTTAACATCCACCGGTTGCTGCGCCATATGCAAAACACTCCCCCGGAGGCTTTGACCCAAGTGGCAGTATCACTGGACATTGAAAAGGCCTTTGATACTCTGAGTTAGAATTTCCTCTTTTTGACCCTCACTACTATGGCGTTTGGGCCTGGATTTCTGTGTTGGGTTCGTACCTGGTACACCGACCCATCCATGCAGGTGAAGACTGGCCAATTGTTCTCCAACAGTTTTAGCATTCAACGGGGCACCCGCCAGAGTTGCCTGCTGTCTCCGCTCATTTTTGCCCTGGCCATGGAGCCCCTTTCTTGTCGCTTGTGTAGATGGGCGTGGGAGTGGGCTATCCAAGAGTTGATCATCCACCACATCATATTGCTGTACACAGAAGATGCCCTGGTCTACCTCCGGGATGCAGAGGTCGCCCTTCCTGGCCTTATGCGCTTGCTAGATGATTTTGGAGACATATCCGGCCTGCGGGTGAATTGGTCCAAATCCTGTTTGTTCCCCCTAGCACCATGCCCGGCATCACACAGGACTGAGTCTCTGGGCAAGTGCCTTAAATGGTGCTATGACTCCATTAAATACCTGGGGGTTCAGATCTATCATACTGAGAGGGACCCCTGGGAGGGCAACATTGACAGGGCGGTTGGCTCTATCTGCTGCTCCTTACCTTTCTGGTGATCGTTACCTCTGTCCCCACTGGGTCGGTTGGCCATATTCAAAATGTTGGTGCTGCATCGGTTGCTGTACTTTTTCGCGGCCCTGAAAGTCAAGCTCAGATGGAGGTTTTTTTGAATGCTTAATGGCTTATTGCTCAAGCTGATATGGAAAGATGGTCATCACCATATCGCTCAGGATATGCTCCAGCGCCCTTTGACGGAGGGCAGACTCTGGTCACCTAACTTCCAACTTTACTATGCAGCGAAACAACTGCAGTGGCTGATGGCTTGGTTATGTTCTGCTACCTGTCTCGAGCTACCTCTTATTCGAGCAGTGTTAGACGCAGTGAGCATTTACACATGTCTGTCTGACTCCTCCATTCATCCCCAGCACGAAACGCCCAAATGGCAGTGGCGAGCGCCTGTTGGTGCAGGTTTGTGCACCCTAAGGGCCCCCACCTTCCATACTCACCAGCGATTGCCATCTGGGAACTACGAGGTTGCGTGGTGTGACACGGACCACTCACATGAGCCTTTGGAGGGAGACAGGAATCGAGCAGTTGGGGGAACTCTATCTCGAGGGTATCGCCATGTCCTTTCAGGACGTTACAGATACACACAGTTTGAGTGCTGGCCAGTTCCCAACCTTTTACACTGTACAACACGCGCTGCAAGTCACCTCGAATGGGGGGGGACAAGCCTCCTACCTCGGCGGTACTGCATACGTTGTTGTCATCTGACGGCACACGGAATGCTATCACAACTCTTTACACAGCACTTCACGTGACTCCATTGGATTACGCTAGGGGGCGTGCGCCAGATGGGATGCAGTACTACCGCAGCCTCTGTCAGACAAGGCATGGTTCCGGGGACTTCAGATGGTCAAGGGGGTATCGCGTACCCCTAAGTTTTGTTTCACACAATTTAACTACGTCCATCCGGCCTACCTTGCCCCTCAGTGCATCAAACGCATGTTCCCGACACTCTCCACCGCATGTCCCCGCTGCACGTTACAGGAAGCGGGGTTTTACCACATGGTGTGGGATTGCCTGGTGTTGCAGCCGGCCTGGCATAGGGTGACCATGGCAGTGGCGGAGATGGCAGCACATGATCTCACTCCTACACCTTCTTCCTGCATGCCTGCTGGGGCTTTGCCCCCATGCGAAAGGTGACAAACACTTACATAAACGTATTGACCTAGACTTTATTCTGTTCAAACATCAGGTGGCCATGGCGGGCAAGGCGCCCATCCCACCTGATCTCTAGCGCTGGCTCCATGACCTGTTGACAAACTTGGGCAGAGACTCACACCCTCCGGTGGCTCCACATGAAGGGAATCTCCTGCAGACGTGGGGAATGTTGGGAGACCTTCCTGCTAAAAGTAAAAGCCCAAAACGACGCGCGTCCACCTTGAGTCTGCACCCATGCGCACAACACTCATGACGGTGCATTCAAGCGTGTGGCGGGGTGAGTGCTCCCAAACAACGCGTGGGGACCACTGGTACCTGCGGCTGCCCAATCAGCACTCCTTACACATCATACACCTCTCTGCACATACAACTGCTCCCCGACTCCATTGCGCTTCCATTGCTTGTCCCCTCAGGGGCTGTGTCCTCCCCCCCGCCTCCACGTGACCTATTTATACGCACTGTCTGGACCATAAACCTGGTGGGCGCTCCCCACACATTGGGGACTGCCCATTCCTTCAGCACAGACTCCTGAGCTTGTTTGCTTTGCTATTACATTCTGACTTGTTGTTTCTGTGTTTATTATTGCCATTATCACCATGGGCACATCTGTGCCGCCAACTATATTGTTGTCGGCAAGTGGATATTGCATATACCCCATGATACTGCAATATCATGTCTGAAATGGTTGTTTAACTCTATACAAAAAACCTAATAAACACATTTTAAAAAAAATTATGAGTCGTCCTCGATAGAACACCGTTCTCTACATAGGTCTCTTACCCCAAAACAAAAAGGAAACTGTACTGGAAACCATTCTGTCCTATGATGTAGAGGGATCTCACCAACCAATATTGGCTCATATAAGACATGTTTATTCATAGCACTCATTTATGGAACATTATGAGCTTAATTGATGCTTCTTTACAATGTATCCAATTCAGTCAGAATCATGGAACGGGGCCCATAGCATGATAACAAAAAAGCACAAAGAAATATACATTTTTAGAACTAGGCTGCATGAATTATGACTGATTTAATGCATATTTTAGCCCCTTGTAATGCATAAAAGTTGATTATTTCTGAAATCAATATTATACATTGGAAAGAAAATGCAATAAAATGTCATTCAAAGTGTCACGCATAAGTGTCACACATAAGGAATGGAATGTCACACATAACTACGCTATGAACGTGAAAATGTCACACTTATAGCCATGGCAAACTTGGCAGCTATGGTTGAAGTGCCTTCACAGGGTGCCTATATGTGTGGGAGATCTGAGGTTACTAACCTATGTCACGTACAGGAGATTTGCAGTGCTGTCACTAATCTGATCATTTATAATCATCCTGATTCCCGGTATGGAGAAGCTGCAGCTCGGAGTAAAAGACTTGCCTCTGCCATCTGAATGCATGACAGGCTGGACTGGACTGTGCAGGACGGACGATATACTCTGTTATATTGCTGACAAAAGAGGCCAGGCCACTGCACCGACATCCCAAGCTTCGATTCGATTCAATATACTTTATTCGGTTTGTTAGAACAACCATAAAAGCATTTACAAGAATTAAAATACACATTTAAAATCAATTATATAATTTGATCTCAAATTCCATTGCCATAGAAGACAGTGATGGTAGCATATCTTATAAAATGAATAACACGGCATGATACCAAATTCCATAACCATTTACAAACAATGGCTGATCATATCGACATTATGCGATCTCACATATATCTTTTCCTAAATCAGTTTACAGTGACAATACCTTTCCTTACATTAATTGCTTTTAAAATATACAACGCTACATTATTCCCAGGTCGTTCAGTGCAAGAAGTAAATTCATAGCAGCATGATGCGATCTTACATTATTTTTTATTAAAAGCGGTTACAGATAAAAACGTCTAAAATACAAATAGAATTTACAGTACAGCATAAAGTGCACAGTGCTTTGTTTGGAGAACTCGTTGCAAGGGCAGGGGGTTGAATCCAAGGGGCATGTTTTCATAACTGGAAATGCGACTAGGTGATGTACTATACCTAATCTCAGTCTAGTCAGCACATAACGATGTGAGGATTTATTCACTATAATCAGATAATCTTGGATTCCTCTTTTGGATTCAATTGATTGATAACATTTAAAACTTGATTGTTTCTTATGGTACTCTTACGATTTTTTTTTTTGTATAACAAAAATGAATCCTTGATTTCCTTTTTGTTTAGGGAAACCACTTTGCCCGGGTTATCAGGAATCTGAATATTAAATAGCTTGCTGTATGTATCCATAATATATTTTAACCACAGGATACGTGATTACCCCTAGATAGCAGAATGTTTTAATAGTTCGAACTGCGGTGCTATCAATATAAAAGGTTTTACATTTCGTTGTTTTGGTGCCACATATCATGGTAAAAGTTTTTGTTTTGTTAATTAGCAGTTTCCTTTCACATATGAACTTGCTAAATTTATCCATGAGTCGTTGTAGACCAACCAGGGTCCTAGAAAGTACTACCGCATCATCTGCGTATATTAAAATCGATATGGGATTGCCCGATATTAACGGTGCATCTGCCTTCTCCAGCTGCAGCACTTTATCGATCTCATTAATAAAAAGCGAAAAAAGTAAGGGAGCAAGGACGCAGCCTTGGCGAATGCCACGTTTTACATCAAAAATTGGAGTGCACTCGCCCTGTTGTCCATATCTCACTTTGCAGGATAACATTTCATAAAGCCTTGCAAGGAAATGGATAATGCTTTCAGGTGCCCCCAGGTTAAGTAAAGTAGGCCACAAAATGGTGTGATCAACTAAATCAAAGGCACTACTGAGATCGGCAAAGCATAGGTATATTCCCCCTTCTTTGGCACGTGTATATTTGCCTATTAACAGCTCTAGATTAATACATTGTTCTATAGTCCCTAATCCTCTTCTAAAACCATATTGCGCTGGGGAAAGTAAATCATTATCATTTACCCATTCCTCCAGTCGCAATAATAAAACTTTACTCATCACTTTTACGGATGAATCTAAAAGTGATATGGGGCGATAGTTTTTGGCATCTGACCTATCTCCTTTTTTAGGTCTCGCCTAGCGTTGCAGCGCATGCGCTGCACGCTCGGCGAGATTTATTGTTAACGAGGACTTTCAGAAGAGGGCTTGAAGCCCCGCCCCTCATTTCCATTGGCTGGCATCACAGTTTATGCTAAACGGTGGCCTGCCATTGGAAATGAGGGTTTTTGTTCACGCCCTTTGGCCTCCGATCGGACTCGGTCGCCTGCTTTGCTGCTGTCGCAAAGCACTTTCTTATCTTTATGGGGCCATGTGTTTCTAATTAGAAACACATGGCCCCATAAAGACAAGAGATCGATGCTTGTTTAGGATTTGTGCCCTGCCTGGTCTTCACAAGCGGAGAGCCGCGTAGGTTGGTTGGTTGAAAGGTTGGCCATTTTATTCCCTCTTGCATATCTCCTTCCTGTCGCCCCAGCCTCCTTTCTCTCCTGTTCTGTAAGTGATTTAGTGCAGTGTGTGCTCGTGGGTAGCTTGCACTGCGGCATTCTTCATTGCACTGACACCTTCGGCTCGGGTGACTGGCCTTGTGACCACAAATCACACGTTCCTTTCTCTGGATGAGGAAGCATTGGTGATGGCTTTTTGCTGCAGTGGCGCACACAGACCCCCCGCTCCCCCCCCCTCCCCACTGAATTTACTAATGCTGAAAACGTGAAGGTTTTTTGGTAGTTCACGGGGCGCCAATAATCACCACCCCGCCTTATTGTTCAGAGTTTGCAGTGACTGAGCAGAGCGCCTCGTTCGTTATTTTAGACCTTTAGGCGTTTCAAGTGCGTATGTTTATTTCTTATCCCGGAGGAGCGAGACCTGTGTGCTCTTCAAAGCGAGAAATTCAAATTATGAGGGTGTTTCTTACAAGCTTCATTGCTCTCTGGCAGGATGAGCACTGTGTATTTATTCTGTTTTGTTTCTGAAACAAACCTATTTTTACCAAGTAATTTTAATTTAGTGTGCTCGTGTGTATGCCCCAGCAGTTCATGTGCATATAGAAAAGTTTACAAATGTCCTCTTTGTATTTTTCCTGTTCGTGGCTATTATTTTAACAGTGCATTTTTTTCTTCGTAGCTATTATTTTAACAGTGCATTTTTTCTAGAAGTTCTTGGTTCAAACGTTTTTATTCTTCTAGTGAAAAAACTCTGCTTTCTCTTTGAGATCTGAAGAGGGCACGGGTTATTTAACTGACAAATACAAGCACTACAATATGCAGAATAAAAAGAAAATGCATCAAAACCCCTTTTGAAGAAACTATTAGTAGATATATGAACCAATAAATGGATTGTATCGCCTGCACGTCCCACTGAGGCCCATAGGATGGCTGCCTAAATCTGCCTGTTCCGTTTCTCGAGGAGGGGGATCACTGGAGAACCCGTGGGTCAGCAAAATAACTCAGGAATACAGAAGCGGCCGCTTCCTGCGGTGCCATGCCATTTAAAACTTGATAGCCTGAAGAGCAAGGACTGAATAATCTCGGCGTCGACTCAGCATCCTGTGATTCTGGACAAATCACCTAACCTCCCCGTGCCTACAAAAAATTAATGCGTCCTTCGGTAATGTAACGGGTGTAAAGCGCTCCAATACCTTCGGGCCGAGTTCGCGCTATATAAAAAACTGCACACAGAAAAAATACACACTGTTTTTCTCCATGCGGCAAAGTGCACTCAGCACAAACAAACATTACAGTCCAACTGGATGCGAAAAATAGGAAAACGCTTGCTTGAAGGCTATAATATTTACTAGAATTATCTTTTTTTCACTGTGTCTTGACAATATATTACTGGAAAAGTATGAGATGCTGCGCGTGCTCTTCCTGGGCACAGTAAAAAAATTATTATTTTTAAGTGTGCATTTGTCTTAATGATTAAACAGAAATGCAGATTTTCATGACTAAAATGATGCAACCAAAAAAGAACTGGAAAATGAAATTCCTGGACAAGTTTTAGAGCTGTGCATTTAGCTTTATGACCTAAGCCCTGTCTTGCCTTGAAAAATAACCCGTGTTATTTATATAAAATAAATGCAAGATGCTTTCGTTCAAATAATATTTTATATAAATAAATGCAGCACCTTTCTAATTATTTTCCATTTAGAATAGTAAAATCATATTATTTTGGACTGCCCAGTTATAAAGCGCCACCATATACCAAAGAGTCTCGCAGCGTTTAAATATTCAGTGTTAACACTATTGTTGTTAAATACTGATCAGTGACCAGCAAGTTGGCAAAAGATCTCTGTACTAATCACTCAACCCCCTGTGCTATATTACTAAGATTCAAGCGTTCGGAGTACAAGTTAGACACCATGTCTGCCGCAAACACAGCAGCCGACTGAGCTTTCTAGCAGGAATGAAATCTGCAGCCTACTGCTTTTACACGGGTCTGGGCAACACGTGCATTAACCTCCCCAGCTGTCCTAGCAGCAGGGAAATCTGCTGGTGTAAAGCCGCCTTCTGTGCATGGCCGAATGCGAGACGACTGACTGTTGTTACCATGGAACAAACAGCAAAAACACTTTTCGTGGATCCATTTCCGACTTGTCAATTACGTTCCATTACAACGCTCCCCCATTTGGAAGCCCAGAAGCTATAATAGTATCGCAGTATTTTATGTTACTAATTTCTCCACAAACTTCAGTTTCGAAAAATAAAACACGCATAAATGTATTTTTTTTTTTTAAAAGCACTCTGGGCAGCGAAAGACCCAGCATGGTAAAAACATCTAGAGTCATAAAGCGCTTTGAGACCATACAAATGGTGTGAATGAGCAAATAAAATGGCCGATTATAAAAAGACGACGATTGCTCTGCTCGTGCTACTAGGCAAAATGGACCCATTCTTGTAGGGGACAAACATATCATGCTTTTTCTCGACTTTTCTCGAGCAGTACAATACCAGCGATCATCCTTTCTGGACGTAAATCACCACCTTCGCCAGAGGGGGATACAGTACTTACTGCTAATTGCAGCGCGCCTCAAGATAATGCATGATGGGGTCACCACCTTCTTCACAGACCGGGCCGAGGCACTCAACTGGATTGATCATCACCTTCTGGATCATCCACGCCCAGAGTCAGAGCGAATTGCATGAGAACCCTGGAACAGGCGTTGCCGTGGAAAGAAAACCCAGCCATGCCCCAAATCTCTGCCCCGCGGCTCCATCACAGGATCCCCCAATTTACAACAAATTACTGTAGAGCACAGGAGGGCCCTATAGGCAGCGGCAGATTTAGGACCCACCTCTGTGACCTCGGAAGGCGAGAGCGGTCCCCACATCTTCACATCCATGGAAGACCCCAGTGACACAAGCATCTCTCAATAATAATCGGTGACCCCACCTTTGGTGACCCCTCAAACAGCGGACATGCTCATTTAAATGACAGCTCTAGTGGCTCCTGTTTACCTCATGTATTCTTATTTGACTGTATTGGAACCCAGACATAATCAAGTTGCTAGTAGTACAGCTTCTATGGGCTCTCCGTCCCACTGGACTTCCTGGTTCCTCGTTGGCTACTCACATTACTAGCTTTGGGAGCACGTATGGTTCACCCCCACAATACACTAGTGCGCTTGCATCATGTTTGGTTTGGACGTACTGCCTGTTGGGGTATAGCCCCAGTATTGGGAACATGTCCTGTTGCAGGGATTCTGCACCTACACAGAACTATGCGCAGGAAAACAGGACCTTGGTGTATAGGGGTGTACCAACCTATCACCTTAGCACCCAAAATCCCAAAACCGACTAGCTATAGTGTCTCATTCGTTCTCCTCCAAAATCATGAAGCTACAAATGATTAGACAGCCCAGAACACAACACTCCCGACTCTCTCAGGAATCGCGGTAGCAAGACATACCCTTTCGCTCGCTCGTACTTGTCCACAATAAGAATTGACAGAGTCACTGTAATAGTTTAAAATATTTATTTTAATATCGTGCTCTATAATACAGTATACGAGCCACTACCAGCAGCAAAATGCATAAACTCAGAACAATTAGCATTGTTACAATTCCATAGAGTACGAATGTGGATGTCATTATATAAAGACAGTGGAAAAAAGGACTATAAGGCCTAACCACCCTCCCCTTGACTAGAAGAAGTTTATTATAAAAAAGAAGATCTCTGGGCTTTGTCAGCAGACCCCATACCTTAAAGCCTGGATGTAAGGTTTACATCATAGGCACAGCATAGCTCTTCTCCATGGAAAGGGCTCTCTCCAAGTGTGTCTTCAAAAAACATGCATCCCCGTCAAAAAACATGCATCCCCGTAATATCAAAGCACGAGTCTCCAGCATTGCAGCTGTGTTTAGCATGTTATGTCTAGGTGCTAGGGACTGACCAGAACAGAATAACAAGGGGCATTGTTTATCGACCTTGCACATCGTGTTCAGACTAAACTCCAGGAACTCAGCAGAGAACGTAAAAAGCAGACAGTTCTCATGTGAAAGGCATAAACAGAGTCTTGCAAAAATAAAGTCATGTAGTAACGTGCGCGAAAGCAGCAACATGCAGCAAAGCTCATTCTAACATAGCAATGTAAACAATGACCCTAAGGGCCATATAACAGTCCCACCCCAGTTCTTATCCTGTCATCTGACCCACCCCTACACTCTAATCCTATCTAGATGGTGGGCGGGTGCCACTTAACTTAGAAACCGACTATTTTGGGGGTTTAAGCAAGGTCTGCGAGGCATCTCTCCCCATGCCCTTTCCCTCTCTTTACTACTCATCATGACCCCCACAGCTGATACCTGTTTGCTCACTCTGAATGTATGAGGAATGCACACAGCTCGCAAACGCTACGCCGTTAACTCCTGTATTAAACGCTAGCAGACACAGATAGCCCTATTACAAGAAACACACCTAACGGCTGGAGAACTAGACCAGCTGTGCAAGCGTTGGTGAGGTACCTTCTGCACTACCACATATTCAGCGTATGTGCGAGGGGCATTGATATGGCTATTGCCTGGGGTCCCATTCCAGGAAACCCGCAGGGTGGTTGATACAGAGGGACGGTATGCTCTCTTGGAGGGGCTCTTAGATGGCCAACCGGTACTCATAGGCAGCATCTATTCACCGAACACTGAGCAGGGAAATTTCTGGGACTCTCTGTCGGGCATCTTAGCCCAGTTTACAACATCGCCATGGATACTGGGAGGGGATTACGATTGTGTGCTTGACCTCTCCATGGATAGGTCCCGTCCTCCCCTTCCCCACTCTTTAGCTAGCACGCAGGCAGAACGCTACCGTGCCTGGGTACACCACTGGTCGCTTGTGGACGCCTGGAGAAGCCAGCACCCAGCAGTCAAACTATATTCATTCCACTCCATCCCACATAACCTCCAAGTGCATCTCGATCGATTCCTGTGCTCACCCGTAGTTATCCCCCTGGTCCAACGTGCAGACTACCTAGGCCGGGTCCTATCTGATCATGATGCACACCTCATAACCCTTAGGTGGTGGCCTCATCCGCCCCCGGTCCCCACCAGCCGGTTGCCATGTGACTGTCTCGAGGACTTGGTGTTCCACCATGAGCAAGAAAATAGAATTCCGGGCTACTTCTCTGAGAATGCTAGCACGGCATCCACAAGGATGCTAGAATGGGACGCCTTTATAGTTGTTATTAGAGGGGCATTCATTCGACAGATAGCGGGGGTCCGTGCAACACTAGATCGAAGCATACAAGCGGCAAGCACAAACTGGCAGCCCTAACCAAAGCTGCGGACACCGGCATGGCATTACCAACCCAGATTGCGGAGGCAAAGACTGCATATGCAGAAGCACTAGCAGATCTTCGACGGTACAACTTTAGGGCGCATGCCGCCAGGCCACATCGGGAGGGGGACATATCGGGGGCACATTACAGAAATAGTCACCACCTCTAGCGCAGCGGTCTACTCCCAGACCTTCTTCGACTACTATACCGGAGTATACAGGGCTCCAGAGAAGGACTGCCTGGAACCAATAAACTGATTCCTCACCACCCTTTGCCCTGCCCCAAATTACTCCACCCGACAGGACCTCCCTTGACGCGGAGACCACATCAACAGATGTGAAACAGGTGATCCAGGCCTTGACTTCGTGAATCTCTTCTGGTGTCGTTTTAAAGCTGGATCGGGATTCAACACAGCTGACCTCCTACATACCGATTGCTTTGCTATCAGCAGATTGCAAGATCCTCTGTAAAATACTGGTAGACCGATATGCCCAAGTCCTCCCAACGCTGGTAAATCCAGACCAATGTGGGTATGTCCCAGGTAGGAGTACCTCCCAAAACATCCCCCGATTATTCCACATCCAGGATCAGGTAAAGGGCCATTTTCCCCGCACCGCTTACCTGGTTCTGGACCTGGAGAAGGCCTTTAATACCCTGTCCTGGGCCTATCTTTGTGCGGTGCTCCAGCGCCTGGGAGTGGGCCCCACACTCCTGGCCTACACGGGGTTGCTATATACCCTATGTCCTGGGTTCGCCTTGGCTGCTATATCTCACCTCCCTTCCCGGTGTCACCAGGCACATGTCAGGGATGCGCACTCTCCCCCCTACTCTTTGGTTAGCGATAGAGCTCCCGCCAGTTCGTCTCCGGGGGAAGGCAGGGACTGGGGTATTCCACTGCGGGCGTTACCCACAGCATATCCCTGTACGCGGATGACCTGCTACTCTTCATGCGGGACATCACGATGAACCTCAAGCCCCTCTGGGCCACGCTTGCAGATTTTGCTGCCATGGCCGGGTTGAGAGTCAACTTGACGAAATCCTCTATTTACAATCTTAACCCCGACCTTCCCCGCGAGAGGTGCACATTGGAGATATCAGTCTCACCTGAAATGCGCGAGCTCCTCATTATCTAGTGGTTCGACTTTACCATTCTCCCCAAGATCTTTACGAGGGCAATCACCATAAGGTACTGAAAGGCATACGAGCCATAGTTGCCTTCTGGAAGGCCTTTTCTTTGGCCCCTGTAGGGATAACTGCCTTGGTGCAGATGGTCTTATTACCTCGCCTTCTCTATCACTTCACAAATCTTCCGGTCATTCCCCCTGTAGGAGGCTGGCTTTGTATATGGTGCACACTTATGTAAGTGAAGCACTGTGCACTAATCCAGACAACCCTTATGGTGATTTTAGTGGTCTTAGACAACCATACAAAGCTCTCTGAGTGGTAGCTGTGGAGAGCAGTCTCCAGGCTTAGTTCATACGGTGTGTAAAGCAGCTTGTTTTACCAGTACTAATCATATAGCGTAGGTTAAGTGAAAAAGCACCACACAGTGTAGTTATAAAAATATACGCCAGGAACCAGGATACCTACACCAGGGAAGCAGGGTGCATAGGTGTGAAATGACGTCAGAAACCACCGTAGACCACAATGGAGGACTTCAGTAAAGATGCCGCTGGTGAAGAAGATGAAAGAGTCTGGTGCAACCCAATGGTGGATTCTTGACGAGGAGTACTTGCAAGCAGAGGGTACAGAATCTATGCCACTCTGGAGTGACCAGGAGGCACGGAAGACCAATGACCACCGATGAGGGAAGATGCAGGAGAGTTGATGGTGCTGCAGCTGTGAGGACAAGGTGATGCTGTGGAAGACCAAGATCCATTCACGAGCTGTCCCACATCGGAAGTCGAGAGCCAGGGGGTCGGTGTCCGGCGGGAGCACCAACAAATCTTGGCAGCAGCAACTGACAAGGAAAGCAACGAAGGTGCAGTGTCGGGACCAGCAAGGTCCAAGGGACTCACCAAGTGCAGGAGAGTAAGAGCAGGCCCCGAGCAAGAAGGGGAGCCCACTGGAGCCAAAGAAGACCCTTAAAAGGACCCACATGCCGATGCTAGAGGAGTTGCAACAGGACCTCAAGCAACTCACCAATAATGCAGGCCCACGGTGCAGTGGATGCGGTGAGGACGAAGATCTTGGTTGCAAGAGATGCTGGAGGCTGGAGCTTCTTGGAGCCCGAAGATCTCTGGAGAAGAAAGTCAACAAGCCTTGGCAACGGCAAGTCAACAAGGTGCACAGGGGTACTGCTCCAGTGGTTCCGACGAGGGTTACTGACTTCATACTTGCTGAGAAAACAGTGCAGGCCTCGAGGGAGTTGCAGAATCACCACTTGTGTTGCTGAGCCTTTCGGAGTCCATGGGACATCAGCAGAAGCAGACCGGTCAGCTTGGTTGCGGTTCCTTCAGATGCAGGGAGTGACTCCTTCACTCCAAGGGAGATTCCTTCGGGTGTCTTGGATGTCCACAGGCCTGGAGAAGAACCTACATGGAGCACAGGCACAGACGACGCAGAAGACTGGCAAGACGACGAGACCAGGAGCAGCAGCAGTCTTCCCAGATGCAGTCTCGGTTTCCAAAGCGAAGTCCAACAAAGTCCAAAGTGCCTAGACGGTTGAAGATGAAGTGGTTTCGGATCTGAATTGTGTCCCACGAAGAATCTGAAGAGCCACCCACAGGTCAGCCCTTATGTACCCAGGGAAAGGATTGGGACGATTCAGGGATCCCTCCCAAAGGAGGGGCTGGACAGAGGGGAGGACTCCCATGTCCTTTGTCCAGTTTCGTGCCAGAGTGGGAGACAACGGCTCCCTGAACTGGTTTCAACTGGAGTATGCAAGGAGGGCACCAAATGTGCCCATCAAAGCAGTCGCCAGCGCCCCCACCCCAGCCCAGTACACTAAGTACTGTCTGGGAGTTGGTTGCACCTCCCTGTGAAAGGAAACCTTTTGTTCTACATTTCCCTGCTCGAGCCTGGCTCAGCAGTAGG
Source organism: Calotriton arnoldi (assembly GCA_963921515.1). Lineage (NCBI taxonomy): Eukaryota > Metazoa > Chordata > Amphibia > Caudata > Salamandridae > Calotriton > Calotriton arnoldi. Next base: position 1,426,280 of record CAWUFW010004637.1, read on the forward strand.
AGGGCAGGATCTTGTCTGTGGTCGGCAGCAGCACTAGCTTGCTGTTAGCCCCTGAAAGGCTGGTACCTGGAATACAGGGGAGCTCACTAGGGGAGCCCCCCCTAGTACATGGGATCCTACATCCAACACTGGAATCGGTGTTGGGGTAGGATTTCAACATGTTTGATACCAAACATGACCGGTTTCGGTGCAACCAGTATATAGTTAGACATCTCGTAATTGATGTGATGTTCACAATATGTCTAAAATGGCTGACCGCACTTACAAAGCTGGGAGAATCGACTCCTAAGTTTGTAGGGGGTGTCCTGCTCATGCAGGGCACCCTCACACTTTAACCAAGCACCCTGCCTTCAGGATTGAAAGGCCTAACTTAGGGGTGACTTATAGGTTTTAAGTGCAGTGACCTCAGATATAAGGAAACATATCTGTTGTGAGTGGTGCTAGCACCAGCTCACACAGGCTGCAATGGCAAGCCTGTAGTCACAGTTTGAGTGGTCTCTCATGGGTGGCACAATACATGCTGCAGCCCATGGGAGACCCCTGGTGTACCGATGCCCTGGGTACCTTAGTACCATATACTAGGGACTTAGAAGAGTACACCAGTAGCCAATTAGGAAGGTACCAAAAGTACTTACCAAGTCCAATTTAGGGAGAGAGCACAGTGACTGGGGTCCTGATTAGCAGGATCCCAGTCAGACTAGTCAGCAAAACAGAATGACACCAGCACACTTATTTAAGTGAAGCACCTTGGACTAATCCAGACAACCCTTATGGTGATTTTAGTGGTCTTAAGACAACCATAGAAAGCTCTTTAAGTGGTAACTGTGGAGAGCAGCCTTTAGGCTTAGTCCGGGAGTGTTAAGCAGCTTGTTTTACCAGAACTAATCATATAGTGTAGGTTAAACGAAAAAGAACCACACAGTGTAGTTATAAAAATAAGTATATTTATTATACACACTCACTAGCATATTGGTACATCTCCTACCAGGAGATATCAACACAATACACACAATACTTCAAATGTAAACAGGTAAGTAAGCACAAATACACAGTGGTCTCCAGGGGGAGACCGAACCATATACTAAAGAAGTAGAATGCGATCTGCGACCGAAGTTGGGACATGGACCAGAAGACTCAGAAGAGCTGGGGACCCGAGGAACCACCCGAGGTAAGTCCCCAGTAACCCCACGGAGGATGTGTGCAGAGTGGAAACACAGCCGCGTACTTAATGCAAGTCAATGGGAAAGTCACGGTTGCAGTTTTTAAGACGAAGGACCTTTCCCAGTGGACCCGGAAGAAACCCTGTGGAAATCAGAAGGTTGGAGAGTCACCCCACCCGTGGATACCCCAGGAACCAGGATACCTACACTAGGGAAGCCAGATGCATAGGTGGAAAGTGACGTCGGAAACCACCGTAGACCACAATGGAGGACTTAAAAAAATATGCTGTTGGTGAGGAAAGTGAAATAGTCCGGTGGAATCCAAGGATGGACTCTTGAAGAGAGGTACCTACAAGCAGAGGGAACCGAGTCTATGCCACTCGGGAGTGACCAGGAGGCACGGAAGACCAACGAACACCGATGACGGAAGATGCAGGAGTGATGACAGTGACCTTGTTGCTGCAGCTGGACCCGGCTACGCTGTGGAAGATCAGGAGCCGTTCATGAGCTGTCCCATGCCAGAAGTCAAGAACCAGGGGGTCGGTGTTCGGCGGGAGCACCAACAAGTCTTGGCAGCAGCAACAGATGTGGTAAACCAAAAAGGTGCAGCGTTGGGACCAGCAAGGTACAAGGGACTCACTAAGTGCTGGAGAGTCGGAGCAGGCCCAAAGCAAACATTTACAACCCTCTTTGCTGGAATTACTTCACGTTGAAAACTTGCTTCAGATCACATCTTTCCTAGTGGTCGAATACCCTTCCATAGTCATTTTGGTAGACTTTATTGTATGACTTTAATGACCCTTCTGGCTCTCTTTAGATCCTATTCTTGTTTGACATGGGTAACACTGGATGCCATATTCTTTAAAAACGTATGTATTACTGCACAGTCTATCACTCCTACTATCAGGATTCAACCTATCTGATTGGATTTCACAAGCCGCTTAAGCTAAGACTCGTCCAGTACCGACCCTTGATAAAGCAGTGGCAAAAATAGGTCGCTCTTATTAGAACAATAATTTGGTAGATCATATACCAAGGTTATCCTTTCTATTTAGCCTACAACCAGTAATTAACATCTATAAACTACATCCTGCATACCCTGTTGCTACCTCCTCAGTTTAGGGCCCAAAGACACCATCTCCACTAGTGCAACACTCAACTAAATCTCAAAAATTAAAACAATCGTACAATGAAAAGTAACAGTAAGGCAATTGTGGAAATTACTGCCCTTTACTAATTGGTGTCTAGAGGATACTAGTCACTTTGACTTTCGTTTTAATTTTATTTTTAATGCATGATGACTAGCTTAAGATGGCAGCTTGAATACCATAAATGTCTTTCAGTTTACTTTGAATGTTTTTGATACATGACCATAACCAATACATGCATAGTTTGGCCGATCTGAGGCGATTTAAGTAGAAACAGGCTGGAATGTCTCTTGTGTTTACTTTTCTTGTAAATTTACGCTTGCTGGCCATTTCTATAACTTAGCTTAGGTACTTTGGGATTCCACATTCCCTAATGATTTATACTTTGGTTATACGTAGCAATTAAAATTACATGTACCGCCATTTTATTTGTATTACGGGTTTATGATGATGGTATCTTTAATGACAGACAAAGAGGCTCCTGTTTCTCAAGGTGAATTTTTGGGACTATGCAAAAATGTATAGTGATCTACTACTTATAATATTATTCTATTTTCAAGCCCTAATTTCTGATTATTTGTTTATTTCAGGCAAAGAAATTCTTATATTTACAATAGTGTACTGTGTTGTCTAGTGCACTGCGGGGCGCTTGGGGCCTATGCGATGCAGATACTAGCCAGTACCAAGTGATTACACATCCACACAGTATTATCGTTGGGTGGCGAATGGCCTCGTGCGACCACGCCCCCGTTTATTTGCACGCCCGGACCACGCCTGGTCCAGGCGCGTGGGTGCGACACATCCGGCCCACGCTGGGACCAAAACACTGCAATGCTAACTCATTACATCCCATCTTAACTCAGTCTCTTTTCCTTTTGCTTGGCTGGCCGGCTCACTTGGCATGCAAAGTCTTTTAGTCGGGAGCTCGGGACAGGATTGTCTCTCAGTCTGTACCTGGGGTGGGAGCCCCTACCCTGGGTCCGAGCGGCTGGTGTCACCGGCGCTCCTGCCTGGTCTCCTGGGTCTGGGAAAGCCACAGTGGTTTCCTGATGGGCTTCTCTCGGGCCTCTTGGGTTGTTGCTTGGCGGGGTGCCCAGGTCTTCCGTCCACGAATATTCCTCTTCTGCTCCTCCTGTGGCCGATTCCTCTTCTTCGCATGTGGTTCCGTCTATTTTCTTGAACCATGGGACGTTTCTGGGTATTTCCTCTCCGTCCTTCTCCATGGTGATCATGGTCCCCTTGCCAGTAGTGACGGTCCAGTATCCTTGTTCATATGGGGTCCGGAACTTTCCCCCTGGTCTTCGGTCTCGCACTATTACTCGATCTCCGGGGTTCAGATCGCGGGGCCTGGCCCTCCTTCGGTGACTGGCCCTTTGGTTTTGATGTTCCCTTCTCCCTAGGGCTTCGTCCTCATTGTACGGAGGTGGGGTCCACCCGGGGCAGGTAGGGATAGTATCACGGCGTGGTCCATTAAACATCAGCGCCCACCGGGCCTGACTGGTGGTGCTGTGTGGTGTTCTTCTGTACTCCTGAAGGAATAGCTGTAGGTGGCACTCGGGATCTGCGTTTTCAGCCATGGCGATACGCAGGGTTTTGTTGAGAGTCCTCATGAACCTCTCAATTTCTCCGTTAGCCTGTGGCCATTGTGGGGTGATGCGGCGATGTTGTACCCCATGGCGTTGCATGAATTCGCGGAACTCTCCGCCCTGAAATGGGGGCCCGTTGTCACTTTTGATCTTGTTGGGACATCCGAACATCGCAAATGTCTTTTCCAGTATTGGGGCAATCCCGGCAAATTCTGTGGAGCTGACAACTTCGACTACTCGATATTTGGAGAAACTGTCCATCATGACCAAAGTCGCCCAGCCATCAGGGAAACTCTCACTTTGCTCCCATGGGGCTTTCCGGTGCTCCTCCATCTGGACAGGCGCAGGTCGCTCTGGCGCACTGGTCAACTGGCATCCCGGGCACTTCCTCACCATCACTTCCACATGGCCTTCGAGCCCTGGGAACCAGACCTTCTCCCGCATCCTGGCCTTCATCTTTCCCATCCCCTGATGTCCCCCGTGGGCCAGTTGGGTTGCTTGGTGCTGTAGTGCAGCGGGGATGACTATGAGGGACCCTCGCAGCAGGATCCCCTCCTGAGTCACACTCAGCTCGTGCCGGATCCTTCATATTTTCGTTAGGTACTCTCTGTCCGGCCCGACCAGTCGTTGGCTGTCTGCAGGAACCGATTCCAATTTCCCCCTTGGACCGCGCAGCGCACTCTGGTGAGGACTGGGTCTAGTTCAACAGCCGCTATGATTTCTGCCAGGGTTAATGCGTTTGGACATGTGATCGTCGAGATCATGTTAATATGGGCCTCGAGTGCTTTGACTTCCTTCTCCTCTTCCTGGCCGACCCTTGGGGTTGGTGTTGAGAGAGAAAATCAGCTGGGTTTTTGACACCGGGTCTGTATACTACCTCCATTTCGTACTGCTGGAGTCCAATGGCCCACCGCTCGATCCTCGGGGGTGGGTGAGGCGCCGATCCCTTGAACAGGGGCACCAACGGCTGGTGGTCCGTGATGACCTTGAACGGTTGGCCGCAGACGTACAGGTGGAAGTGCCGGCACGCCCATCGATGGCCAGGGCTTCCCGCTCAATCTGTCCATAACGTTTCTCCGTGGGTGAGAGGGACTTGCTGGCATAGGCTAACGCGGCCCATCTTCCTGGCTCCTGCTCTTGGGTGAGCACTACTCCGCGGCGTACCGGGCTAGATCGACAATGAGCTCTGTGCGCTTGGCAGGGTCAAAAAATACCAAGTAGTGTGGTCGAGGAAGGCACTCTTGACCTTCTGGAATGCCGCCTCTTCTTGATGTTCCCACTTCCACGTGGCGTCGGCGCAAGTGAGGTTCCGGAGGGGTTCTGCTATGGTGGCCAGATCCGGGATGAAACGGCCACAGTACGTGACCATCCCAAGGAAGCTTCGGACCTCCGACACTGTTGATGGGGGTGGTACGTCCTTTATGGCTTGGGACTTTCGCTGGTCTACCTGTATTCCCTCCTGACTAAAGAGGTAGCCGAAGAATTCTATCTCCCTCTGGAAAAAGAGACACTTTTCCTTGTGTAGGGTGACGCCATGCTCCTGGAGCCGTTTCAGCGTGGCTCTTATGTGCTGGTAGTGCTCATCTGCGGTGGCAGAGTGGATGAGGATATCGTCACTTACATTCAGCACCCCGGGTAGACCTGTCAGGATCTCCCGCACTGTGTCCTGGAACACTTCCGCTGCTGAGGATGTTCTGAAATTGAGGCGCTTGTATCGATGCAGCCCCAGATGGGTGCTGAATGTAGTGATGTACCTGCTCCCTTTATCCAGAACCAGCTGGTGGTATCCTGCATTCAAGTCCAACTTTGAAAACCACCGGGACCCATTAACATCAGCTACTATGTCGTCCATTGTTGGCGTGATGTGGCGTTCTCGCCGGATTGCCTTGTTGGGGAGGCACATGTCGATACATAATAGAATTTTCCCTGGCTGCCGAGGCTTCTCTGCTATGACCATGGGTGCACCCACAGGGTCGGTCCTGATACCTTCTCAATGACCCCTTGGTCTTCAAGCTTTTGGAGCTCCTGCTCAACGAGCAGTCGTAGATGGAAAGGGATCCATCTGTGGCGTAGAGCCATTGGGGCGATTGCCTAATCGATGTGGAGCTTTACTGGGGCTCTCTTAATGCATCCTAGGCCCTTGAAGAGGTCCGCAAACTGGCTCAGCAGCTCTTCCGTCTGGTTAGCTCGTACACTTCTCGCGAAAGTCACCAGCCCTAGGTCCTCGGCTGCGTGGCTGCTGATCAGTCTGTCGGCCTCCTGGTCGATGACATGGACAACTGTGATGATTTCATTATCTTCCGACGGGATTGGCATGGTCATCTTCCCACGCAGCTGCAGGGGTGAGTCACTCCCATACGCAAAGATTTTCGTCCTGGATAGTGTCAGCTCAGGCTTGGGTCTCTGTTTATGGTAGTGCTGTACCCCCATGACATTCACGGAGGCCCCCGTGTCAATGACCGCCTTTACCTCCGATCCGGCTACCTTCACGGTGCACGTGGGCTGTGGTCTTCTCCGTCTTTTCAGTTCTTTGGTGAAGGAGACCAGGTAAGTCTCAACCTCATCGTCTTCGGTTGACGTGTCTTCTACTCGGTAGGTTGCCTGTTCGGTTCATTTTGCGCTGCTCTACATTGCCAATGAGGCGCTCAATAGTTGGCGCACTAGCTTTCGCATCGGTTTCCCCCCTTTGTTATCTTTGCGTTGGCTACTTTTCCGACACACAGACGCAAAATGATTTGGGATTCCGCAGTGGGAGCATGTTCGACCCTGGGCGGGGCATGCGTGGGCTGGGTGTTCTTCGCGTCCGCAGCACCCACATTGGCCCTTCGGGGTTGTGGGTGAACGGCCTTGCGGTCTGCTCCCTCGGTCTCGCGTCCTCACGGCATCGACCTTTTCTGTCTTGACAGTTGTGTGCTTCTCTAGCGGCCGCGTCAAAGCTAGGTCCATCTCATCGGCTCTGGCTGCTGAGAGGTTGTGTGACCTGGCTAGGACCCGTATGTCGTTGAGGGGTATGTTCGGCTGCCTCAGAATCAACCCACGCAATGTTTTGCTGCCGACGCCCTGGATTATTTGGGTGCGGATTTCGTCTGTGGCTTGGTCATCCGTGACATAGGTGCCAGCCAGCTCTCTCAGTCGTGCGTAGAACGCATCGATTGATTCCCCTTCCCTCTGCCGGGCCTGACGCAGCTTGAACCTCTTGAAATCTGGGTTCAGCTGTGGGTCAAAATGCGCATTGAGCGCCGCTACGGCGGCATTGTAGTCCGTGGGTACACCTGTGTTCGGGAGGTGTTTGAACAGGAGGTTCACCTCTTCTCCTGCATAGTGGAGCAATAATGACCGTTTCACAGCTCCGTCTGTCTCCCTTGTCGCTATGAAATAGTTTTCTAGCCGCCCTATCCACATCTTCCATCGTGGGGACGCAGTGATGGGGTTGGCAGCCTCACTGAATAGGGGTAGGATCCCTGTTGGAGCGTGCTGTGTGATCACACAGGCAGGTTGCTGATCGGCATTGGGATCGGGGTCCCCCATTTCCTCCTCCTGGGGTGTTGCTCCTGCCTGGCAGTGGTGGCCTGTTCGACGTTGTAGGTGCTGGCCAGTGGCGCAGGTGTGCTCCTTTGCCCCAAGCTTGTCAATGAGGCCAAACGTGAGGAATTAGGGTCCTGTGTGGGGTAGCGTCCCTTGTGTTTCCCCCTAAAGCCTGTGCTGCAGGCTGCACCCAGTTGGGGGTGTCTTGTGTCTTCTTGTTGCCCCCAGACACAAAATTCGTGCTTCCTCCTTGCTCCTGGGGTGTAGTGCCCAGTGCCAGTCTCTCACACATATGGCAGCGTGGTAGGGCTTCAAATCGCTCCAATGGATAGGGCCGCACGTAGTGCGCATGCAGGGACAGGCCTCCAGCCACTGCATGGTTGCGCTCTTACCGGCTGCAGCCGATTGCCTGGGCACGTCATCAATCGCGTGGGCTCCTCCCCCAAGGATTCCAAAGGCGGCGTAGGCCGGCAACTGCAGGCAGCAGCTCCTGCCATTTCCTCGGTGCGCAGGCCGTGTGCGCGATGCTGAGGGCGCGATGCTGGCGCCGCGGTGATCATGCAGGAGCGTGGATCTGGCTCCGCACTTGTCACCAGTGTTGTGTAGTGCACTGCGGGGCGCTTGGGGCCTATGCAATGCAGATACTAGCCAGTACCAAGTGATTACACGTCCACACAGTATTATCGTTGGGTGGCGAATGGCCTCGTGCGACCACGCCCCCGTTTATTTGCACGCCCGGACCACGCCTGATCCGAGCGCGTGGGTGCGACACATCCGGCCCACACTGGGGCCAAAACACTGCAATGCTAACTCATTACATACTGCTGAATGTATTGCCGACTCTTTATTGATGCAATGTTTATGATTTTATTTAACCTTTTCCTGTTGGGATCCCTCCCGGATGAAGTTGAAAAGATGGTTTGTTCCATGGAATGTCTGGCGAAACGGGGAACGGTTGGAACGGGGATGAGGGATTATTATGTAAAGCAGTGCAGGGTCGTGGCTCTGTAACACGGATTTCGTGGCGACGAGGATCAAATCTACATCCCCTGTGTCCATGGGGAGAGCGGGGGAGGGTTGCCAAGCAAGAAGGGCACTCTGTTGGCCAGTGAGTGACTTGAGCCGACATCCATGGATGGAGTCTTCTTGGTCTCTGCTCTGCTAACCGCCACCTCCTCTTCAGTGATTAAGCGTACTGACTTCCTGACTGAGGCGGAGTACGCTCGGCGGGCCGATGCGCTTGCACACACGCACACGAACACACACCCCCACCCCTCCCCCAAATAAATAAACTCTGAAGGATTGTTGAACAGATATGGCCTTAAGAATGTATTTCAACGAGTAAACAGTATACTGTGAGACACTGTCTTCCAGACAACATTATCTCCTAAGTTTTCTGAACCGAGAAAGCTGTATCTTATCTAATTAACATTTTGAGGAATAGACAAACACATTTTAAAAAATTCAGTATTCAAGAGAAAGTGAATATTATCTTCATACAAGCCAGTATAATTGAATATATAAGATGCAGTTTGATCCACCGCAAAAATGTCTACCAAACAAAGGGGAATCATCAGTTGCTTGGAAATGGTGGAAAGAGGAGTTTCGAACATATTTAATAGAAATTGATGCTAGCAAAATGAGTGTAGAATGAAGGAAGGGAATTTGTCTACATTGCTTGGGATCTGAGGGCCAAGATATCTTCAGAACTATACCAAAAATTAAACACCAGAAGGTGAGGAGAAATATAACGAATTTGAAGAGGCGTTACTAAGACTTGAGAAGAGGTTTAAGCCCAGTATAAGTATTACTTTTGAATGGAACAACTTTTACACTAAAAAGCAAAAAGAAGAACAACCTTTTGATGAGTTTATCACAGCATTACGTGAATTATCTACTACTTGTAATTTTGGTACATTTACAGACGAAATGATCAGAGACCAGCTGATGGTCAATATCAACAGTAAGTGGATACAGGAAACGTTATGGCCTGGGTGATAGGAGACCTAACTCTGGATGAGGTCATAAAATCAGCTAAAGCCATTGCCTAATCGATCTCATGGGTATGTGAGGTAAATGATGAGAAAACTTCAGGCACACCTGTAGAGTTATGCTGTGCGATCTTAAAACAGCGAAAGACCGAATCAAACAAGCTCAGAAAAAATTATACAAGGATGTCTTGTTTTAGATGTAGCAGTTTGCCACACATTGCATTATTCAAACACTGTCCAGCAGTGGGAAAGGATTGTAATATATGTGGACATAATGGGTATTTTAACTGTGTATGCAAGGAAGGCCGTCGAGTTACAAAGCCTAGAGTAGTACAAATTTCATCAGATGTACACCATAAAGAACAGGAAATAGTGGAGCCTGTTCAAGATGTAGCCCCAAGAATGGTTCTGACGGTGCAAGAAATAAGGGACAAGTGGGGAAAGTTTATCGATAAACCTCCAATGTGTAAGTGACTTGAGTTGGGCATTGAATTAGATGTTATGGCAGACTTTTGGTCCCCATACATTATTATCACATGGGAGATACACAGTGTAAGATGCGCCCAAAAGATTGGAACATTGATAAAACTGGACATAAGGGCTGTGGCTTTTGATGAAAGTTCAATTGAGTTCAGTGGATATTTCTGCGCCAGTGCCCAATTCAAAGGGAGAGATGCTGACATCAAAATATATGTGACTCTCAAGGGTGCCTGTATCCTGGGATGGAAGAACCAAAGGCTGCTATAAATCATTTTAGATCCTAATGCACCTGATACAGTGTTGGCCATCTAAAAGGATGATAAGGCTGCCATTATCATTAGAGAATTTCCCAATACTTTCTGTGGTAATCTAGGAAAACTGCCTGGTTTCAAGCATCATATAAGATTTTAAATGGCCATGTACCTGTCAGGCAGAAGTTAAGGGGAGTGCCTCTATCTGTAAGGAAGGAATTACAAAATATGTTATGTAATCTTCTTGCTCAAGAAATAATAGAAAAGTTCTGAGTGGGTGTCACCAGTCGTTCTCATGAAAAAAAACAATGGAACCCTGCGTTTGTGGGTCGAATTAAGAGCTCTCAATTCAAACATCATAGTCAACAGGCATCCTTTACCAAAGGCGAATAAATTGATTTCAATGGTCAATGGGGCCACCATGTTTTTCACTCTGGATTTACAACAAGCCTATCATCAAGTAGACTTGACTGATGAATCTAAACTTTTAACTGCATTTATCTCTCCGGTTTTGTATGTTCCAGTACAAAAGAACGCCATTTTGCTTAGCCTCTGCCTCATTCGTTTTTCAGAGAGCTATGTACCAAATCTTCAAGGACCTGGACGACCATGTAAAGTACTTCCAGGATGACATTCTGGTCTTTTCAAAAGATACACAACAACATATTGAAATTTCAAGAATTGTCTGCTTCAGACTGGAGGCCCACGGGTTAACCCTCTCTCCTGACAAGTGCCAGTTGTTTAAGGACCAGGTGAAATATCTGGAACACGGGTGGAGTTGAGCCCAAGGAGTCCTTTATATCTGCTATCAACCAAGCTCAAAGCCCGACATCCAAAGAACATTGTTATCATTTTGTGGATTGTGCAAATATTTTTTAAGGTTCATCAAAACTTTTGCTACAGTCATAGGGTCTTTGAGACGACTTCTATGTAAGGATCAAAAATACACATGGGAAAAAGACCAGGAACAAGCTTTCGTCCATTTACGATTGGAAAGGAATGTATCAGAACTGTGGATGCTAGTGCCTATGGACTAGGTGCTGTTCTATCTCAAAAACAAGGTCATGGCAAGTGGGATATGCTTCCAGAACTCTTAGCTCTACAGAAAGACGCTATGCAGGATTGAGCAGGAACTGGTGGCTTGCATTTGGGCTGTAAATCATTTTCGGCATTTTATTGGGGGCAATGATATCTTCAAGTGGATCCCCACCGAGTCCAGAAAGACGCTCACCCATGCACTCAACATCAGCAGAATCGACTACGGCAACACACTCTACGCTGACATCACCCAGAAACTCCTCAAAAAACTGCAGAGCATTCAGAATGCCTCCGCCAGACTCATCCTCAACATCCCTCGCCGCAGCCACATCACCAGCCACCTGAGAGACCTCCACTAGCTCCCAGCCCAAAAAAGAATCACCTTCAAGCACCTCACACACGCCTAAAAAGCCCTACACGACGCGGGACCTGCATACCTCAGCCATCGCTTTGCATTCCACGCACCCACCAGAGACCTCTGCTCCGCCCAACTGGCCCTGGCTGCCGTCCCCCGTATCCGCAATACCACAGCTGGAGGAAGATCCTTCTCCTACCTCACAGCAAAGACCTGGAACACCCTGCTTCTCTACCTCAGGCAATCACCATCACTGCCTCAATTCAGGAAGGACCTCAAGACCTGGCTCTTTAACTGAACCACAATGACTTTGAAGGACCAGCAGCCCCACCCCAGCGCCTTGAGACCCTTACGGGTGAGTAGTCACGCTTTACAAGCCACCTGATTGATGGACTAAAGCTTCAGATGGACAATAAACTCCTTGTTCATATATTGTCTCCGGGGGGTGGTTTGAATTATACATCATGTATTGCCAGGTTAAGTTCAAAATTGCAAGAATATTGTTTTACAGTATTGCACATCCCTGGAAGAAACAACAAATATGCAGACTTTTTGTCATGATCCCCTTCTACAGAAATTGGTTGTGATGAGAGTGAAGAGAATGAACTGAACAGAGACGTTTTAAGGCATAGGCAAAGTGGGATCTGGCTAGGGCCCCAGCCATTCAGGGGGGCCCCTGATACAGCCAGCTCTGTTCTGCAGAGAGTCTTGCCTTGGTGACCTTGAATAATTCTCAGATTTTTGTTTTAAATACCATTATCATTGTTTTAATTTTTAATGTGGGTGATGTGTGAGAGAGCCTATTACAGACATTTTGCAGAAAAGTGGTGTGTTTATGTTTCATGCAACATCCATAAAAAAGTTAATTTTAGATCAAAACAGACCCTCACATATGAGAAATGGGAGAGTGTCACAGAGATTATTTGCAGTAATATTAGTGAGCTGCAGTTGTGTTCCAATATTGAAAACACACATCACTATGCCTGAATATTAGACGTAAACACATTTAAAATTTGGATGAGTGCCCCTGTGCAGTCTCAGTGACCTGACCAAAGAGGGCATAAAAGAGCTGAAATTGGTTCATTAATTCAAAGCTGTTTCGAAAAGGGGCCCCACAAAATGCATTTGGCCGAGGGCCCCCAAAATCCTTAAGATGTCCCTGGAACTAGATGTGGTTGCGAGTGTGAGTGAAATTTGTGCGTTGCAAAATGAGCTGATAACTGAAGAAATATGGTTTTGAAAGGATACCAAGTATGAAACCTCACACAAGGCAAAAGAATACACAGATTCAGGGTGGCCATCTCTTAAACAGTTGCAGGGAAAATCACATTCATTTACACAGGTTGCAGATGAGTTAACCATAAATAATAACATACTATTTAGAAATGACAAATGTGTTCCCCCAGAAAACATAAGCAAAACCATAATGCAGGCTTGCCATCAAGGTCACATGGGTATGTCAGCCTTGAAAACTGCCTTAAGAGCGAGATTCTGATTCTTGACCGCGAAGCAGACTGATATGTTAGAAATTGTGTTGAATGTTCCAATAGCGATAAAAATCTAAAATGCTCTACTCTTCCTATGCATGCTGTTCTGTGGCCCCCAACTACCATGGCAAAAATTAGCATTTGATGTGGTCGGCCCGTTTGCAAAATTTCCAAGCACCATGCAGTAGGCCATAGTCATGGTGGACTACTTTTGCAAGTAGCCTGAAGTTACATTTGTAGAAAGAGTGACCACCGAAACAGTCATAAATGTTATAAAGGAGATATTTAGAAGGAAAGGTTTCCCCGAAACCATTGTCACCGGCAACGGCATACAGTTTACATCCAGGGAAATTACATGTTTCCCTAATATGCACAATTTTGAACACACATTCACTACAGTGTATGATGAACAAACCAACGGTCGGTTGAAAGATTAAATCGCAATCTGAAAGATAGCATTCACCTGGCTATACAAAACAAGATGTCTCCTGCATGTCCTTGGTGGTTGCTTAAACGTTGTCAAACCAAACAAAGTTTGAGTAATGGTGTGGATGTTGATCGTGTCAGAAGAAATGTAGAAAGGAAACAGACAATATTCAAACAGAGATTAGATTTTATCCGCATGACATTTCTGTGGGTGATATAGTGCGCATCAGGTTGCTCGCAAGAGTGGAAAAAGGTATATCTAAGTTCTCTAGGTCAACAAATTTAGTAAAACTCAACAAAGGTAGTGTCAACACACAGGATGGAAGATGTTGTAACATAAGAAGGGTTGCCAAATGTGTACGAGAATGTGAGCTCCATGAAGATGAGCATTGTGTAAAGGATGAGTATGAGTCATTTCCCCATGACTTTAAATTATCAACGTCATTTGATCATTGTTCCAAGGATACCGATAACACTGACACAAGAGTTGGGTGGCAGCCCTTTGAGAGGGAAGTCTGCACTTGCAATCCCGATTCTTTGCTGACTACTGAAGGATCAATTGCAAATAGAGTCAAAGCTTCAACTAGGTCTAGAACTCCTTCATAGAGAATTCTTCAGAATTAATTGTTGTAAATCCTGGTTGTTTCCTTAAGGGGAGGGATATGCTATATGTACATTAGTGTACTGCTGAATGTATTGCCGACTATTAATTAATGCAATGTTTATGTTTTTATTTAACTTTTTCCAGTTGGGATCCCTCCCGGGTGGTGTTGAAGAGATGGTTTGCTCAATGGAACGTTGGGAGCAGCGGAGAACGGTTGGAACGGGGATGAGGGATTATTATGTTTGCAGTGAGCGAAGCTGGTGGTTTTGACTTAACAAACTTCAACGTATTTACCTCAGTGTTGTGGCGTTGTAACAGAAATATACTGATTAATATAGCTTATGAACTGATTTAATTTACATGAGCCTTTTCAGATTTGAGTCTGTGGACACATGGTGATTAAGGGCCTTCTTGTTTTTTAGGTTTTGCTTGCACATCACTTACGCTGTTCTTGCCAAATCTCTTGTATTAAAAAAAAACATTAAAAGAGGCTTAGAACCCACTCATTACTTACCTTTACTTACTATTCGTTGGAATCAACGTTGCTCTAATGTCCAAGGTTCTGATTGGTCAGCATGTTGTCTGCTTTCACTTTGCAAGTCTTCTTGCTTTGCCTGTCCACGCCACGGAGCATGGCCCAAGTACAGCTTCTGGTCACTGGCCAGTGGCTTTCCACTGGCCAACACCCTTCGGAAGGTATACTTTTACAAAAATTTGGTATCTAGCACTCCATATGAGTGCATCTGCAGGCCATCTCCTCTCCTCCTCTGTGTTCCTTCCACATCGTTCCTAGCACCTTCCCCTTCCCGCTATTGTCCTCATTAATGCGTCCTCCCTACCTCCTCATTGCTTGCCCGTACACCACCCCCTCCTGCCTTGCTGATTAACCTGTTTACCACCTTATTTCTCCCATTGTTTTTGATTTGTGCATGAGGAGTTCATTTTAGTAAGTGAAGTATGACTGTTGTTTAAATCTTGAAAGTGCAGACACCGAATAACTTGCTTTTATGTATGTATTTTAGGTGTCTGATGCATGTTATTTCGGCTACAAGGAGCCCCCATCTCTTTGCAGAGATTTCTTTTGTGGCACAAGGAGACTCGGAAAGATGGGGAGTGGGGGCGGTGCATCGAGCACCGTGGAGCAAACAACGAGATTACAATATTTACTGTTTTATAAACATAGAATTGTGACTGAACAACCGGCATATTCACGTACACCTATAACAATCTGAGGCACACTGGTTTGGCGAGAATCACAAGATACCTTGGTGAAGTGCTGGGATTAGATTTGAGGAAAATATGGGTACCCCTATACCATCAAACCTATTTTTCTTAAGCAGAGATACGCCATTCATTCGTATCTCTCATTGTCACTTATGACCACTGTGCATTTCTAAACTTTGTCCTCGAACACTCGGCTACCTCATGTCTATTGTTATAATCAATTTATGCACCTAGTGTTTCACGCAGAATAAAGAGAAGTCATGTCATTAAAATTAAGATTTTTCATTTGATGTCATTATTTTTACATCAAACAACACCCGTAATACTTTCAATAGCGTGCCACAGACAAATAGTGTACAATTTTAATAAATCCTTATATGCACAATTCCTTAAAGTAAACATATATTCACAAAATACAAGATTAATACAAGAACACTTACAATTATGTGTGTTTACGAAACCTAATCACAACTAGTGCATTTTTGTAGAAAAAGTGTCCTACAGTGTAACCCAATGGAGGTTACATGTTCTAAGTCAGTGGGGACATGTTTTGACCCCCAATTGTGAAGTCCAGGTGGTACTACCAGCCAGTGCTTTAAATGGGAAAAAATAAGTGCAGGTACTCATTAAAATGAGCTAGGTGTGTAGTGAGGGGGCGGGGCTAGGGGGGGGGCTAAAGGCAAGACATGATGATACTTAACTGACTTCAATATTAGTTGCAGCACATACCAAAACACATGAGAAATGTGTTTATATAATCAAAGCAAGTTAACTCATTACACAAAATGAAAGAGAAATGCTATAATATGTTAACATTTCCTTTTTTTTGTTGCAATAGTTGCACCTTCTTAATGCCATGCTGTTAATTGCTATTGTTTGGCACAATACTATATATTTTTCAGCATGTGAGTAGGAAGAAACTGAAAATACCCCCACTTCGAACCAAAGCTCTTATGGCACAAAGCAAATGAAGCAAATCATCATGACCTTCCCCAGAAGATATCTCTTGTCTCTTCCATAGATCTATCCATTCATCCTTTCATCCTACCATTTACCTGCTGATGTCCACCATTTAACCTTTACATTCTGTCGTCTATTCAGTCTTTCATCCATCATTCAGTTTTTCACCATTCCGTCTGTCCACCCTTCATATCCAAACCTATCCATCCATCCATCCAACTCAAAACCTATCCATTCATCCTTTCACTCATCCATCTCTTTATCCACCCTTTCGCTCATTCATCAATCATTTTGCTCATCTATCCATCAACCCTTTCACTCCTTTATTCCATCCACCCTTTCATTCCATCCACCCTTTCACTCAATCCCTCCTTTCACTCATCCATCATCCACCCTTTCATCCATCCTCCCTCCCTTTCATTCATCCATCCAATCTTTCACTTATCCACCCATCATCCACCCTTTTATCCAATCATCCACCCTCTTTCATCCAGCAATCCATGCTTTCACTCATCCATCCATTTATACATCCACCCTTGCTCACTCATCCACTCACTCACCCACTAAAAATACCCCCACTTCGAACCAACGCTCTTATGGCACAATGTAAATGAAGCAAATCATCATGACCCTCCCCAGAAGATAGGTCTTGTCTCTTCCATAGATCTATCCATTCATTCTTTCATCCTACCATTTACCTGCTGATGTCCGCCATTTAACCTTTACATTCGGTCGTCTATTCAGGCTTTCATCCATCATTCAGTTTTTCACCATTCCGTCTGTCCACCCTTCATATCCAAACCTATCCATCCAACTCAAAACCTATCCATTCATCCTTTCACTCATCCATCTCTTTATCCACTCTTTCGCTCATTCATCAATCATTTCGCTCATCTATCCATCAACACTTTCACTCCTTTATTCCATCCACCCTTTCATTCCATCCACCCTTTCACTCAATCCCTCCTTCCACTCATCCATCATCCACCCTTTCATCCATCCTCTTCCTTTCATTCATCCATCCAATCTTTCACTTATCCACCCATCATATGCCCTTTTATCCAATCATCCACTCCCTTTCACCCAGCCATCCATGCTTTCACTCATCCATCCATCTATTCATCCATCCATACATCCAACCTTGTTCACTCATCTATCCACTCACTCACTCACCCACCAACCCTCCCTACTATGCTATTTATGAATCTTTGTTGCCGAGCAGACATGTACACACAAAGTGCCACCCATTTTCTTTAAAATACCTCCTGAGAGTGTTTTGATTCTCTCTCTCGCTCACATTTTCGTACAAAAAACAGGCATACGAATGCAGGCAAACACACAAACATAAGCAGGCACACAAAAGACTTGGGTATGATGAAAGCCATGTTATACTCTTCACCTACCATGGCTTTTTTAATTGCCACCAGGGCCGGACTGGCCGTAGCATGATTGCCACTGCCAGGGGACTGCCATGATTCCTGTGTTTGCACAAATGCACAGGATAGTGTGACTGTGATTGACAGCACAGGGCCTGAACGGACCCTGCTCTGTCAAACACAGCTGATGGTGAGCACCCGGCAATTATTCAAATGAGCCCTGCTGAATAGCTCAGCTGGGGCTCAGATCGGGGATACAGAAGTGGCGCCTTGGCTGCCAGAGACACCTTCCACTCCGGCTCACCAGCACTCACAGCCAATAAGCCTACCTTTTCATGAGTACCGGTACTCTCCTCGGCAGAAGAGAAGTGCCGGTACTCAGAGGGATAAATCTAAGAAGTGCCGGTACTCAGTACCGGTGAGTACCGGCCCATTTAAAGCACTGCTACCAGCCCTTTTTGTGGTCGGAGATATTTCTGAAGCTCCTAGTGGTATAATACATTCTTCACCTTTTATAAAGAATACGTATTTCTTTACAGTGGTATGAAAGACTCCTGGTCACCTAGTCTTATATGATGGCGTGTTTCGACCTTCTTGTGGGGCTAGAATTTTTGGGATGAAGGTCTTCCTCAGGGCTCGTAAATTACTTGTACAGGACACTATGTAAAAAGGGCAACGGGTAGATGATCATGTCATTCTCTCGTCATTGTTTTTCGTAAAAACATCTTTATGCAGGGGGCATTATTGCCCAAAGAGCGTCTAGATGAGCTTTCCACTCTGAAGAGCCACATCTTCAGAGAGTTCAGGAAAAGGTTTAACATCATGGAGGTGAATTAATCACTCGGAGGCTTCATTTCTCAAATGGTGTGGTGTAGGCCTGGCGCAGAACTATCTGCAGGAATTTCATCCTATATGTGGAATTAAAGGAATGCCTCATTTATTTGGGAACTTTCCTGAGTAGGCACTCATACCCAAGTTTATCACCTGTGCATTGTTGCATCCATGTACGTTAATTTGCAATCAGCATTCAAGTTCAAAGCATCTGTGGGGTACCGGCTTGGAACATACCGAGTACCTTTAGACACCTAGAGGGAACCGTGATGCAGACGAGTTGACAGAGATGCAAAGATGCAAAAAGTTAAAGTTACAGTCAACCGTGACTCTGTTAAGCCGATTGAACAGCTTACCCACTACACTATTTAGGATTGGATGACACCGGTCGCTTGCAGACACAGAAGGCTGCTGATGAAAAGTGAGGGGTTATCACTGCACGTTGTTGTCAAATGCAGCATCCTCAGGATGCGTCTGCGCTCTTCTGCTCAAGTGGCAGTAAAATAGCACCTCCAAACAACAGATACCCTCAGCAAAATGAAATGATTATTGGGCGATTCACTTTTTTATAAAAACAAGTCTGCGGTTTTACAATCTGAAAAAACATATTTTTGTAATATCTAACCGTCACACAAAGTTGTATTTGCAAAATAATACTCTCAGGGAGACACCACGCACGCTTGCCTTGTCGTAGTGTTTTTTTTTACTTCCTGCCATATTGGCAGTGCCTCTTTAGCTGTGCAACATGTAAAAAGAAACATTGACACAGCCAATATATTTTGCATAGCTGAAACCTATTGGCTTTGCTTGCTTTCTATTAGTATTGAATGCATGACCACAATGCTTGCTTGTCTAGAGTATTGTGTAGGTGGTATAATTTTGGGGTATATTTGTATATTCTATTGTTTGACTTTTTAGGCGTTGATATTGTTTTACAGGTTATAAGGACATTGGTCTTATTACTTTTCAAAGAATCGTATCTTGGATGTTGATAAAAGGAACAGGTGTGCGTTTTTTGGGCCTTTTTGTTGCTGTTTATTCACATCTTCATTTCTTTTGTTCACTTTTTACATACCTCTTATGGCTTGTGGGTGCCAATAGCTCTGGTGTGTCACATTAAGTGAATACAATTTGTTCTGTAACATATATGGTATTTGGATTATGTCCATCACAAGCATGATTGAACCTTACATTTATAAACTGATATGCAATATTCATTCAGTTCCTCTCTCAGTACACTCTTTTATTCTGGTTAATGGTTCTTTTGGCTAATGGTGGTTTGATGAAGGTTTTTTTTACTAGTTTTTGATCACTGGTTTTCCTATAATGTTATAATGTGTTGTTACTTTCCCTAGCCCTGTGGAAGTCTATTGGAAAATACTCACCCAGCAACGAAACACGCGTTGGCTAGTGCAACAAAAATGTGTGCATTAAGGATATGATATTTTACTTCTGTGAAGAAAATACTAAGAAGACTCTTTATCTAAGATTGGAACCCTGCTGTTGTGGAGTGCTTTTTTGTATGGCCATTGTCCTCTCTGAGGACATTTTTGTGGCATTTCTTCCAGGAGCACCCGATCCTTGACCTTAACAACATAATTTATTGTGCTGATTGTTTTATCATTTTGTGAAATAATATTTGTAACCCTTGATTTGTGTGCGCCATTTATGACCCAGCCACCGTTTTCCATTAGTTTTGTTGCGCAACTATTTATATTAAACTGTCGAAGGGAACGCTGGCAACTGTGGAGTGGTAACAAGTCTTGGGCAAGATAGAAACTTGCCTGCAAAATAGTTATCTCCAAATTAACTTCGATCATTACTTTTTGGAGCAAAACGATGGTCTGGATTGTCTTCAGTTCCTCCTCTAGCACTATTCTGACAAAGCCTATCAGTTACATCAAAAGTAAAAACAAAAAAGTCTGGGATTTCCATTTGATGCCAGCATGACCCTAGGTGCCCAGATAGTTGGTGTGTAGGGAGTTGCAATCATCAACTGGCTAAAAGTGAACCAATTCTGTCCCTTCTCTCTACTTCTCATAATGCTCTGATGGTAGGCCCTTCCTTGAACGCCAGACTAGACTATCTGCATTCTCATTTTTATTAATTCAAAATACAGACTGCAAAAGGCTCTGAAAGTGACACTCGAGTTGATTTCTGAGCTAGAAAGGAGAGATCATGTGTCACAGGTCAGATGCTCCTTGGGCTAGTTGAGTGTAAAGAGTAACATTCTGTTTAATTGTCTGCATAATTTGGGCCCTTCATCCCTGGTAGATAGAATTAGCGATTTTCTTCCAAGGTGGGCTCCTAAATACCGAGACAAAAGACTATTATCAGTGCCACACTTAATGAATAGCTGATGCTACCAATTATAGTAGAAGTGGACAGAGAACTAAGGGCCACACATACAAGCCTTTTTAAGGTTGCAAATGGGCCGATTCGCAGACCCGGCCCATTTGCGAACATAAAAATGCATTTAAACATGTACCAAACACAAACGGAGTTGCAATTTGGGGTTGTGATTCAGTAATAGGAAGGGGAGTGTTGAGGGCATTCCTTCCTAATAACGAATTGCAGTGGTATGTATGAATGTTTTGCGATCGAAATACAGTTGCAAAATATCCGCATTTTATTCACAAATGGGAAGGCGTTCCCCAAAGGACCCCTTCCTCTTTGTGAATGTTTGTGAAAGTATTTTTTAAGAGCAGGAAGTGGTCCCAGGGACCACTGCCTTTTCTTAAAAAATTAAAAGAAAACTTTTCATTTCTGTTTTTGAAACGCATCCCGTTTCCTTTAAGTAAAATGGGCTGCATTTAAAAAATAAAGATTGCTTTATTTAAAAGCAATCACAGACATCATGGTCTGCTGACCCCAGCAGGCCACCATCCCTGGGATTTTAGTGATTCCCAATGGGTCGCAAACCAAGGCCTACCTCATTAATATTCATGAGGTAGGTCTATTTGCGACCCACTGGGATTCGCAAATGAAACTCAGAAGAGTTTCATACATTTGAAATAGCGATTTCCTAATTGCGATTGGCAGGAAATTTCAATTAGGAACTCGCAATTTCAAACTTTTGTACATGTGGCCATCAGACTCTTTCTGACCTCTACCACCACCAAACTTTTTACCATAGAGAAAACTGTAACGTGATGGTTAAAACTAACTGATTATAAAAAAAATTACCAAGAGTCTAAGAATTAGAATTTCAAACATCTTAACTCCAGAGAACCTTGAAGAATTATAGAAGGCCATGACAACTTGGAGAAGAGAAATAGAAAGAACAATTTAAGGCTATATGGACCAACCGAAGAATCCACAACAACCATTTTTTTTATTTAGAGTGTTTTATAAAGCACAAACATGACTCCAGGGTATCAGAGCGCTGTACATATAAATGACTGATCAAAAATAAACATAGACAAGTACATCAAGAGTAAAAGTCACGGTGGATTGTTGAAACAGATATCAAAATAAACATCTGCCATTCAATTATTAGGCGCTGGTCTAGATTCTTCATGGTGGATTCTATGATGCTGCTCTAAAATTATTCAGTTCCAGGTACCCAGGGGAGCAATGTTTGAGTGGGGTTCTTCTGTGAAGGATGTGCGTCTGACCTATATAGATATTCCTGACATTTTGGTGCCATTCCATGCCTGCTCCTTAACAGTCAGTTACAGTGTTATGCACCCTTTTCTCCTT
The DNA here is from genome assembly GCA_963921515.1 of Calotriton arnoldi. NCBI lineage: Eukaryota > Metazoa > Chordata > Amphibia > Caudata > Salamandridae > Calotriton > Calotriton arnoldi. Next base: position 1,448,424 of record CAWUFW010004637.1, read on the forward strand.
ATGCATTTGCACAGAGTTTTGTTTTTGGTCACTGCGAACTGCTTCAAGGATATACTAATTCATGGGTGTTAGTGAGCAGAATGGAAAATAGATTTTAAGACAACAAGAGATTCCTGGAATTAAAGTCTGACATTTATGTACCACAACTTAATCAGATTATATCATCATCTGTGCTTGACTTAAAAATTCTGTGTCCGTCCAACTAAAGCAAAGGCAAGTGAGGGGTGTCTTGCAAGAGATTTGAATGTGAGAAACACCCTTGAGTGCAAATTATAAAACACAGACAACTGCCAAAGTAGCATAAAATGTATGTGTAATTCCACATAAATTACATATGTTACATACTTCTGTCAGGAACCGGAGGCGAGGATTAGACTTTACTTTCTTCGTTTTATTTCTGCAGCAGCCACGTCAAAACAGTATAAGCATCATACAAAACTATATTTCCCAGAAACACTAGGAAAAAATTAAGGTCAAAGTTCATCCAATAATAACACAGGACTGTCCATATTCCTTTAAGTCCCCTCTTGCTTCCCATCTTTCTCGCTGCTCCGCAGCCAACATAGAAGCTGAATATTGGGACTCCGGTCCCTTCACATTCTTGTAGTGTTTTTATCAGTGTTATTTTTCCTGGTGTATTTATATTTACAGGTGAGGCCGTCGGTCTTCGTAAAAGCGTCTGCGAGAACGCTCTGTTGCTCCTATTGCGGCTGCTTTTCTCGTTCCTTTAGTTCAGTGGGGGCAGGGCGCGCGGCAGTCCTCCAACCGTTAGATGGCGCGTGTTCGTTCTCTAAAGTCCCCGTGAATCGGAGTGCTTTTTCGGCATTCCTGTCAGATCCTGCGATTGCAGTGTGAGCTGGCAACGGTGCCTTACAAAGCCCCCTCCCGCCTAGAGTCTGAACACCCTGCGGGGTCAGTACTTATTCAAAGCGGTGATTAGCTCCCTCTCTCCTTTGGCAGACACGACCCAGGCGGTATTAGTCGCCTGTGAGAAGTTGGCCTGGTATATGCTGTTCACTAGTTAAAGTGGACACCTTGCACCAGTACAATTCGACTCTTATGGTAGGTAGGTTTAAGACACCCTTTACAGAAAGCTATCCTAGTGGTAGCTGTGGAGAGCAGCCTTCAGGCTAAGTCTTGGAGGAATGTAAAGCAGCTTGTTTTACCACACAATCTCTTGAATCACCAAATGAAAAGACACCACACAGGTATATATATCAAATATATATGTATTTATTACTAAAGAACTCTCTACTAATCTCTTGTGAGATTAGAAGTCTGGAACATATGCACAAATCAACGTTTCACAACAAATTGAGCACAAGTATGGCTGGGGCCCTAGGGACGTACCAGACCATATACTAAAAAAGAGACTTAAGAACAACGACTTGCAAAGGGACGAGGCCTAGGGCCTTCAGAAGTGCTGGGGCCTCACGAAACCACCCAAGGCAGATAAGTAAAGGACCCACGGGGGACGCGTGCAGTGAGTGAACACAGGCGCGGATCGCCGTAGACTTCAATGGGGCAAGTCGGGGTTGGAAATTAAGGGCCATATGTATGAAAGTTTGGTTTTGCGATTCTCAAATAGCGAATTTTAGAGAATCGCTATTTGAGAATCGCAAAACGAGATGTATGTAGGATTTGCAATAAATTTTACGAATCCTACATATTCCTTATTTGCGAATCGCAAATTGCGATTCGCAATTAAGGAATACCTCCCCATTCATTCCTATGGGCCTAGAGGCCCATAGGAATGAATGGGAAGACATTCGCAATTTGCGATTCCCAATTAGAGAATCGCAAATTGAGAATGCAATTTCAAGGGTGCCAGGGTGTCTAAAGGACACCCTGTTGCACCCTGAAATGAGCATGGGTGCAGATGTGGCGCACATACATGCCCTAAGGGCATGTATGTGCGCCACATGGCACTTTGAAAAATGCAAAAAGTGCATTTTTCAAAGGAATCGCAGAATTACCACCAACCTGAAGTTGGTGGTAATTTGCGATTCCTAAGGTCAAATTGCACTTTTTTGGTGCTTCTTAAATTGCATTTAAGGAATCGCAATTTGCGATTCCTTAAATGCAATCGCAAGAATAGGGAATCGCAAATTTTGCGATTCCTTATTTTTGCGAGGCAGTTTTGACTTCATACATACCTCTAAGCAAAATTGCATTCGAAACGCCTGAAATTCTGCGAATTTCAGGCGTTTGCAATGCAATTTAACTTGATACATATGGCCCTAAGAGTTTAAGGGCACTTCGGGAGTAGCTACAAGCAAGTCACTTACAGGGTAAGTAGTTCTAGGGCCAACACCCACAGGAGCACCGTAGTGCTGGAGTTACCTCACCCAGGGAAGCCGGGTGCATAGGTGTCCTTTGGTGTCGGGTCGCGGCGTCGTTTTCAATGGGAGCCAATGAAGACTTGCTGCTTGTGAAGCCAGAAAAAGTGTCCGGTGGAATCCAAGCCTGGATTCGGAAGGAGGAAGACCTGAAAGCAGAGGGGACAGTGTTCAAAGTCACTTGGCAGTGACCCGGGGCAAGTAAGATGAATGCCCAACGTCGTCGACAGATTCAGGTCGTTCATGGGTGTCTTGACTCTTCGGCCACGAGGTTCAGGAGGCGTCGAGGATGACCAGGAGCTGGATTCAGCGTCTGCCACGAAGTCTGCAGCTGACTGCGGTGTCGGCGACCCGATTGGAGCCAACAAGCCTTAGTAGCAGCAAGTCTCGTGGAAAGAACAAAAAGTCAATGGTGCTGACCAGCAAGGTCTGGGGGACTCACCCAACGAGGGTAAGTCAGGGCAGGCCTGGAGCAACCAGGGCAGCCCTTTGGATTTGTAGAAAAGTCTTCAGGGGACCCACAAGCAGGCTGGCAAGGGATCGCAAAGATGCCTCGGGAGGATTCCTTCAACAGGGGCCCACGGTCACTCGGGACGGGGTAGGCCTCTGATCTTGGGAGGGATCTCTGCTAGAGGCTGGGACCACACGTGGTCCAAAGCACAGGTTCGTAGAATGTCGTGAAGGGGTTGCACTTGAAAATAGTGCACGGTACCCAGGGACTGTGGTTCCTCGTCACTCGTGGGGTCCACTTGCCTCAGCTTCGCTGGGGACTCACGATGGCCTTGGAGAAGTCAGGAAATCCTCTTTCTGGGATGCAGGGACTTCGGGCTCCGGCGGGAGCGGCGTAGTTTGCAACCGTTGTTGCAGTTTTGGTGCCTGCCAAGCAGGGGAGTCACTCCTTGACTCCAAGGGAGATTCTTCAGTCTTCCAGAGGTAGTGGAACGTCGAAGGTCCGGGATTCTTCTTTAGAGCATCGTCCAGGGATATCTAGTTTGCAATGGCAAGGGTTCCCTATCTTATACTAAAAGGAAGGGAGGGACTAGCTCTATGACCCCACCTATGGGAGGGTCAGGGGAGTGGGTGGCTACACCCACTTCCCTTTGTCCAGTTTCGTGCCAGAGCAGGGGCAGGTAGCCCCTGAGCCGGTTTGAACTGGTGTATGCACAGAGGAGCCTTCTGCTCCCCCAGTGCAGGACTTCAAAGCACTCTATGAGTGCACCCACCCAGCCCCAATACACTAAACCCTGTCTGGGAGGTGGTCACACCTCTCTGTGACAGGATACCTATTGTTGGACCTCCTCCACTGCGAGTTTCGGTCATCAGCAGGAGGGCAGCCCAGTGTCTGTGACTGGTGGCATCCATTTTGTGATGCCAGGGCTCTTCAGGATTCTACCGCGTTTCCACAGTAGGTACATGTCTATCCCTCTAGAAGGGTGGGATCATACTCCCACACCAGTTACTAGTGTGGGGGTATGATTCCAAGGTGTTTGCCACCAAACACGACATGTTTTGATGCAGCCATTCCAAAGTTAGCATTAACCGCGAGGTTATAATGCACTTAAGAGTATATGGTTTGACCGCATTCACAAACAGCCCCAGAGAATGGACTCTGAGAGCTGCAGAGGGCCCTGCTCAGGCAGAGGCACCCTCTCACATAGAAACTAAGCACCCTGCCCTCAGGATTGATAGGGCCTGCCTTAGGGGTGACTGATAGGTTTAAACGTGTGTGCAGGGGAGATATAGGGAACCTATATCTCAGTGGGGGGTGCTAGCACCTCCTCACCCAGGCTGCAGTAGCAGGCCTGTGGTGTCAGATTTAGTCTGCTTCCCAGGTGGCATAATACATGCTTCAGCCCCTGGTAGGCCTGTGAAGTACCTATGCCCTTGGTACCTAAGGTACCATATACTAGGGACTCATAAGGTACCACAGTATCCAATCACTAGTGCACCTAGAGTGCACTCCAAGTCGTTTAGAGAGAACAGAGAGGCTGGGGCCCTGATTGGCAGGGTCCCAGCCAGACTATAGCCAGAAACCAGTGTAAACATCAGAAAAAAAGTGGGGGCAACATAAGAGGCAGATCCTACTCTCCTACACAACCCCCCCAAACGCAGGGACACTAAACTAACCTTGACCAGTTGAGTCTTCGTGCTCTAAGTGGAAATACCTTGAGAGTCCATCTGCATTGGCATGTTGGGTCCCAGGCCTGTGTTCCACTGTATAGTCCATCCCCTGTAGGGAAATGGACCACCTTAAAAGTTTTGGGTTTTCACCTTTCATCTGTTTAAGCCATAGGAGGGGCTTGTGGTCAGTCTGAACTATGAAGTGAGTGCCAAACAAGTATGGCCTCAGCTTCTTCAGGGCCCACACCACAGCAAAGGCCTCCCTCTCTATAGCTGACCAACGTTTCTCTCTAGGGGTCAGCCTCCTGCTAATAAAAGCTACTGGCTGGTCTTGACCTTCATCATTCAGTTGAGACAGTACAGCTCCCACACCCAGCTCAGAAGCATCTGTTTGGACAATGAACTTTTTGGTGTAGTCTGGACTCTGTAAGATGGGGGCAGTGCACATGGCCTGCTTTAGGTCTTCAAATGCCTTCTGACAGCTAGCTGTCCACTGAACCTTTTTTGGCATTTTCTTTGAGGTCAGATCATTCAAGGGGGTCACTATAGATCCATATCCCTTCACAAACCTCCTATAGTACCCAGTCAGGCCTAAGAAGGCTCTCACCTGTGTCTGGGTGGTTGGAGCAACCCATTCCATTATGGTTTGGATTTTGCTCTGTAAAGGCTGAACCTGGCCTCCACCCACAAGGTGGCCCAGGTACACAACCTGACTCTGCCCTATCTGGCACTTAGTGGCCTTGATAGTGAGGCCTGCTTTCTGCAGAGCCTCCAAAACATTTCTGAGGTGGACCAGGTGATCCTGCCAGGAGGAACTAAAGACAGCAATATCATCTAGATAAGCTGAGCAATAAGTTTCCATCCCTGCCAGAACTTTGTTCACCAACCTCTGAAAAGTGGCAGGTGCATTTTTCAATCCAAAGGGCATCACCACAAAGTGGTAGTGCCCACCAGGGGTCGAAAATGCTGTTTTGGCTTTTGCATCATCAGCTAACCTGATCTGCCAGTAGCCAGCTGTTAGGTCAAATGTACTCAGATACTTGGCTGAGGCCAAAGTATCAATCAGCTCATCTGCCCTTGGTATGGGATAGGCATCAGTCCTGGTGACTGCATTGAGGCCTCTGTAGTCTACACAAAACCTCATTTCTTTCTTACCACCCTGGGTATGAGGCTTGGGTACTAGGACTACTGGGCTAGCCCAAGGGCTATCTGAAGGCTCAATCACACCTAACTCCAACATTTTCTGGACTTCAGTCCTGATACAGTCCCTGACATGGTCAGGTTGCCTGTAGATTTTACTCTTGACAGGCAGACTGTCCCCAGTGTCCACCTCATGGGTGCACCAGGTAGTCTGACTAGGGGTCAGGCTAAACATATGTCTGTACTGCTGCAGAACTTGTCTGCACTCAGTTTGCTGATGGTCAGTGAGGCTGCTTGCCAAAGCAACACCATCGACTGACCCATCATCAGGGTTCTGTGAGAGCAGGTCAGGGAGAGGGTCACTCTCCTCCTCCTGTTCCTCATCAGTTGCCATGAGCAAGCCCATGTCAGCCCTGTCAACATATGGTTTCAATCTGTTGACATGGAGCACCCTCAGGGGGCTCCTGGGAGTTCCAAGATTCACCAGATAGGTGACTTCTCCCTTTTGCTCAACTATTGTATGGGGGCCACTCCATTTGTCTTGGAGGGCTGCTGGGGCCACAGGCTCCAACACCCACACTTTCTGTCCTGGCTGGTACACAGTCAGCACAGCCTTTTGGTCATGCCAAGCTTTTTGTAATTCTTGGCTGGCCTCCAGGTTTTTGGTTGCCTTCTTCATGTATTCGGCCATCCTGGAGCGGAGACCAAGTACATAGTCCATCACATCCTGTTTGGGGGGTTTGAGAGGTAACTCCCAGCCCTCTTTTACCAAACATAATGGACCTCTTACAGGATGCCCAAACAGAAGCTCAAATGGGCTGTAACCAACCCCCTTCTGTGGAACCTCTCTGTATGCAAACAACAGGCAGGGAAGAAGAAGGTCCCATTTCCGCCTAAGCTTCTCTGGGAGTCCTTTAATCATTCCCTTCAGGGTTTTGTTGAAACGTTCAACCAACCCATTGCATTGTGGGTGATAGGGGGTGGTGAACTTATAAGTTACACCACACTCCTTCCACATTGCTTTCAAATATCCTGACATGAAGTTTGTACCTCTGTCAGAGATGACCTCCTTTGGGAAACCCACTCTGGAGAAAACTCCAATGAGGGCTCTTGCCACCACAGGGGCTGTGGTGGTCCTCAGGGGAATTGCCTCTGGGTACCTGGTGGCATGATCCACTACCACCAGGATAAATCTGTGCCCAGATGCAGTTTGAGGGTCAAGGGGACCAACAATGTCAATCCCTACCCTTTCAAAGGGTACCCCCACCACAGGTAGTGGTATCAGGGGGGCCTTTGTGGTGCCACCTGCCTTGCCACTGGCTTGGCATGTGACACAGGAGCGACAAAACTCCTTTGTGTCCTCTGACATATGTGGCCAATGAAAATGTGGAACAAGCCTGTCCCAGGTCTTGTTTTGGCCCAAGTGACCTGCTAAAGGGATATCATGTGCTAGGGTCAAGAGGAACCCCCTAAACTTCTGAGGTATTACCAACCTCCTGGTGGCTCCAGGGGCTGGATCTCTACCCTCAGAATATAGGAGTCCCTCATCCCAATAAACTTTATGGGACCCACTAGCACTCCCAGCAGCCTCAGCAGCAGCCTGCTGTCTGAGGGGTTCAAGAGAGGGGCAGCACTGTTGCTCCTTACTCAGATCTTCCCTAGAAGGGCCCCCTGCCCCCAAGAACTCAACCTGATCAGGCTCAAGTCCCTCTGGGGCAGTTCCTTCTTCAGGATCTGCTCCTCCTCCCTCAAGAGGGGAATCAGTGATCTGAGACAGAGGGGAAGGCACTGCCTTACCCCTACTGCTCCTCTTCTTGGGAAGCATCTGGTCCATGGTTTCAGGATCCAGAGCTGGTTCAGTGTCATGCATTTTGGCCTGTGACCTGGTCACAGCAAATACCTCTGCAGGGATGCCCAACATCTCAGCATGAGTCCATAACTCTACTTCAGACCAGGCTGAAGTTTCTAGATCATTGCCCAATAGACATTCTACAGGGAGGTCTGCACTGACTACAACCTTCTTGAGGCCAGTTACCCCTCCCCAGGAGAAATTCACAACTGCCAGACTATGGTTGGTCCTGACATTGCTTGCATTGGTCACCTGGTACATTTCGCCCAGGATGATCTGTCCAGGGTCCACAAGATCCTCTGCCACCATGGTGACACTAGCACCTGTGTCCCTAAATGCCAAAGCCTGTTTGCCATTTATTACAGGCTGCTGTTTGTATTTGCCCAGATTACTGGGGCTCACCAGGAAGGACATGTCAATGTCTCCATCACAAATCAGCATTGCCTGAGTGGGTACTCTGACTAGGCCAGAGTCCACTTCAGAACCCAGGGTCAACCCTACTACACCCTTATTCTGAGTACCACCTCCACCAGTAGCTGAACTAGGGGGAACAGTTGCCTTAGGGGCAGGAGTGGTGGTGGTTTGGTCTTTGGACTTGTTACAATCAGAAGTCCAGTGCCCTTTCTGTTTACAGAATTTGCACCAGGGCTTCTTTTGGCCTTTTCCCTTGTTGGATTGTGACTCCCCACCAGATGCAGATTTTTGGGGCCCTTGTGAAGACTTCTGGTCTTTTGACTTATCCCCACTTTTCTCAGAGCCCTTAGAATCCTGCTTCTTTGTGTCACCCCCTTGGTTCTGGGTTTTCTGCCTCACCCTGGTTCTGACCCACTTGTCTGCCTTCTTTCCCAATTCTTGGGGAGAGGTCAGATCTGAGTCCACCAGGTATTGATGCAACAACTGGTTCTGGCAATTATTAAGGATCTGTTCTCTCATCATTAGATTATACAATCCCTTGAAATCAGTAACCCTACTGCCAACCAGCCAACCCTCCAGAGCCTTGGTTGCACAATCTACAAAGTCAGTCCAGTCCTGAGTCTGTGCCTTCTGGGTGTCTCTGAACTTCAACCTGTACTGCTCAGTGGTTAAGCCAAACCCATCTATCAGTGCACTCTTCAGGACTTCATAGTCATCAGCATCCTCTTCTCTAACAGTGAGGAGCTTGTCTCTACCTTTATCTGAAAAGGAGAGCCACAAGATTGCTGCCCACTGCTTTTGGGGGACCTGTTGTACTCTACAGGCCCTTTCCATAGCAGTTACCCACTTATGGATATCATCCCCACTCTGGTAGGGAGGAACAACCTTGCTCAGGTTCCTATGGTCTGGAATATATTCTCTGCCTCTAGGGACACTGTTGCTGCCACCAGGGGGTTCTAACCCCTCTTTTCTAGAAGCTCTCTGGAGCTCCAGGGCTTCTTTATCTAATGCCAACTGCTTGGTTTTGAGGGCAAATCTTGCTTCCTCATACTGCAGCAGTTTGTACATTCTGTCAGAGGAGGTCTCTCTTCTTGGGAAGTAGGAGTTCCTCTGGTAGACAGATTCTCTGCCAGAGTGATAGGAGTGGTCAGATTCCCTAGAAAGGGACCTAGGCCTCTCCTCCACTATGTCAGTTCTCTTAGGGAGAATTCCTCTGTCCTGTTCAGACCCCTTGGGACCTGGCCCTACAACCACAGAGTCTTGGTCATCCTGATGTCCATCATCTGACCCAGACACTGTAATTGACCCACTCACTGATTCAGACCCATTAGCTCCTAGAGCTAATCTAAGATCATCTGCTGTCAGCAGATCTATCAGGTGTAGTGTGGAGGGACTCTGTCCTAGCTTCAGGTGCCTTGCAGCACACATGGCTTTCAAGTCAAAGAAAGTCATGTCCTTATACTGAGGCTGAGTGGATCCACTGGGTCCACCCCTTAAGGACATTCTAGTGTTGTGCAGTGTTGTACTACCTACACTAGTTTGTGGCCTACTGATACTAGCTTGAGCTGTAGAAAGGGTGTGCTATCCCTTGGCACACAGCTCTAAGTTCAGTAGAACTTATTGATACTAAGCTTGACTTTATATGTACCTTGAGTACCTATAGTGGTTTTCAGTTAGTAATTCAAATAGAGATTTTCTGGTAAAACAATAGCAAGCTGGAATCCCACACGCTGCCACCAATGTGAGAAGTTGGCCTGGTATATGCTGTTCACTAGTTAAAGTGGACACCTTGCACCAGTACAATTCGACTCTTATGGTAGGTAGGTTTAAGACAACCTTTACAGAAAGCTATCCTAGTGGTAGCTGTGGAGAGCAGCCTTCAGGCTAAGTCTTGGAGGAATGTAAAGCAGCTTGTTTTACCACACAATCTCTTGAATCACCAAATGAAAAGACACCACACAGGTATATATATCAAATATATATGTATTTATTACTAAACAACTCTCTACTAATCTCTTGTGAGATTAGAAGTCAGGAACATATGCACAAATCAACGTTTCACAACAAATTGAGCACAAATATGGCTGGGGCCCTAGGGGCGTACCAGACCATATACTAAAAAAGAGACTTAAGAACAACGACTTGCAAAGGGACAAGGCCTAGGGCCTTCAGAAGTGCTGGGGCCTCACGAAACCACCCAAGGCAGGTAAGTAAAGGACCCACGGGGGACGCGTGCAGTGAGTGAACACAGGCGCGGATCGCCGTAGACTTCAATGGGGCAAGTCGCGGTTGGAAATTAAGAGTTTAAGGGCACTTCGGGAGTAGCTACAAGCAAGTCACTTACAGGGTAAGTAGTTCTAGGGCCAACACCCACAGGAGCACCGTAGTGCTGGAGTTACCTCACCCAGGGAAGCCGGGTGCATAGGTGTCCTTTGGTGTCGGGTCGCGGCGTCGTTTTCAATGGGAGCCAATGAAGACTTGCTGCTTGTGAAGCCAGAAGAAGTGTCCGGTGGAATCCAAGCCTGGATTCGGAAGAAGGAAGACCTGAAAGCAGAGGGGACAGTGTTCAAAGTCACTTGGCAGTGACCCGGGGCAAGGAAGATGAATGCCCACCGTCGTCGACAGATTCAGGTCGTTCACGGGTGTCTTGACTCTTCGGCCACGAGGTCCAGGAGGTGTCGAGGACAACCAGGAGCTGGATTCAGCGTGTCCCACAAAGTCTGCAGCTGACTGCGGTATCGGCGACCTGATTGGAGCCAACAAGCCTTGGTAGCAGCAAGTCTCGTGGAAAGAACAAAAAGTCAATGGTGCAGACCAGCAAGGTCTGGGGGACTCACCCAGCGAGGGTAAGTCAGGGCAGGCCTGGAGCAACCAGGGGAGCCCTTTGGATTTGTAGAAAAGTCTTCAGGGGACCCACAAGCCGGCTGGCAAGGGATCGCAAAGACGCCTCGGGAGGATTCCTTCAACAGGGGCCCACGGTCACTCGGGATGGGGTAGGCCTCTGATCTTGGGAGGGATCTCTGCTAGAGGCTGGGACCACACGTGGTCCAAAGCACAGGTTCGTAGAACGTCGTGAAGGGGTTGCACTTGAAAATAGTGCATGGTACCCAGGGACTGTGGTTCCTCGTCACTCGTGGGGTCCACTTGCCTCAGCTTCGCTGGGGACTCACGATGGCCTTGGAGAAGTCAGGAAATCCTCTTCCTGGGCTGCAGGGACTTCGGGCTCTGGCGGGAGCGGCGTAGTTTGCGACCATCGTTGCAGTTTTTGGTGCCTGCCAAGCAGGGGAGTCACTCCTTGACTCCAAGGGAGATTCTTCAGTCTTCCAGAGGTAGTGGAACATCGAAGGTCCGGGATTCTTCTTTAGAGCGTCGTCCAGGGATATCTAGTTTGCAATGGCAAGGGTTCCCTATCTTATACTAAAAGGAAGGGAGGGACTAGCTCTATGACCCCACCTATGGGAGGGTCAGGGGAGTAGGTGGCTACACCCACTTCCCTTTGTCCAGTTTCGTGCCAGAGCAGGGGCAGGTAGCCCCTGAGCCGGTTTGAACTGGTGTATGCACAGAGGAGCCTTCTGCTCCCCCAGTGCAGGACTTCAAAGCACTCTAGGAGTGCACCCACCCAGCCCCAATACACTAAACCCTGTCTGGGAGGTGGTCACACCTCCCTGTGACAGGATACCTATTGTTGGGCCTCCTCCACTGCGAGTTTCGGTCATCAGCAGGAGGGCAGCCCAGTGTCTGTGACTGGTGGCATCCATTTTGTGATGCCAGGGCTCTTCAGGATTCTACCGCGTTTCCACAGTAGGTACATGTCTATCCCTCTAGAAGGGTGGGATCATACTCCCACACCAGTTACTGGTGTGGGGGTATGATTCCAAGGTGTTTGACACCAAACACAACATGTTTTGATGCAGCCATTCCAAAGTTAGCATTAACCGCGAGGTTATAATGCACTTAAGAGTATATGGTTTGACCGCATTCACAAACAGCCCCAGAGAATGGACTCTGAGAGCTGCAGAGGGGCCCTGCTCAGGCAGAGGCACCCTCTCACATAGAAACTAAGCACCCTGCCCTCAGGATTGATAGGGCCTGCCTTAGGGGTGACTGATAGGTTTAAATGTGTGTGCAGGGGAGATATAGGGAACCTATATCTCAGTGAGGGGTGCTAGCACCTCCTCACCCAGGCTGCAGTAGCAGGCCTGTGGTGTCAGATTTAGTCTGCTTCCCAGGGGTGGCATAATACATGCTTCAGCCCCTGGTAGGCCTGTGAAGTACCTATGCCCTTGGTACCTAAGGTACCATATACTAGGGACTCATAAGGTACCACAGTATCCAATCACTAGTGCACCTAGAGTGCACTCCAAGTCGTTTAGAGAGAACAGAGAGGCTGGGGCCCTGATTGGCAGGGTCCCTGCCAGACTATAGCCAGAAACCAGTGTAAACATCAGAAAAAAAGTGGGGGCAACATAAGAGGCAGATCCTACTCTCCTACATCGCCCTTTTTAAAAAATACACAGGCGTACTGTGTCTGCTCAGGCCTGCTGCCGCCTATGTGCCTATAGTAGCACACTCTGTGATTGTAGCGTTTTGCTTCCCCAATATTCCTGGGTCCCCCCAGCATAAATTAACCCTGTTAATCCCTCGGATCCCACCCGTGTGTCCCTCTCCTTGCGCAACCTGCCCCATACTTGAATCATGGAGGAGTAGGACGACTGCTACACTGAAGAGGAGGAGATTTCCTATTTTCCCATCACTGATGACTGCTATGATGCGGTGGATGCCTCAATTCACAAGGGAGTCTCGGACGCGGTGATGCCATTTGAGAAGAAACTCCTTGAGATGGCACAGCAGTGCTCAAAACCCCTCCCAACGAGGTAAGACCTCCCAGGGCTCTCAGCCCTTTTACCTGCAGGGCTGCTCACTGCTCCCCCCCTCCCCCCGAGAATCCGTGCAAATGTCCTAAGACCTCTGGTGTGCACCAGGATGCATTCTCCAGGCTTAAAAAATTGTTCCTGGGTCACGTCCCCCCCAATCGATGTACCGGGTGAGATACCGGCCCCTAAGGGTCCTAATCCCCATTCTCCCACCCCAGCCTCAGATGCTCCCATACTGGGTCCGAAAGGGATTCCCACCACAAAAGGCCTTGGCGCTCGACAAAGGCTCCCCCAGAGGGGAAGGGACCTGTCTCAGAGGGATCCCACGGGCCTCAATCGGATATGTTGGACCCCGAGGAGCTGATGCACCCCAGTTCCTCGAGTGGTCTCCTGGGAACAAAGGGTCCACTTACGGGGCTGGCAGATTACGCAAGCCCCTTGACAAGGACATTAGAAACCGCCTTCAGGCGGACCATCTCCGACCTTGCTTGGACAGTAAAATCGCTCTCCTCTGAGAAATTGATGCCAGAATGGCCACCTTTGTGGCTAAATATATCAGAGACCCTAAAAAAAGGATCGACTGTTCTTAGAGATCATGCCAGGTCAAGCTCCTAAAGTAAAAAGAACGAATGATGGACAGAATGTTGAACAAATCAAACATTCACCCCCAGTCACAGATCTGGGTTTAATCCATTGTTTTTTTGCTCACCAAGCCACCCCAGTTTGGACCCAGCCATATGCAAATCAGTCTTCAACCTTCTCCCAATGGGAACAGTCCATCCCGAACTGCCAGGCTAGGTCCTTCCTGGACCGGAAATAAGCATCCTGGGACCGGTTTGGGGGTATCACCCCTCATCAGCCAGCCTAGCTTGAATCCAATGGCACACTGAGCAAGGGACCCACATCAGGACATACCCTTCCCACTTAGGGCGACAAAAGCAAAAAGAACAAATGATGGATGGAATATTTAACAAGTCAAACATTCATCCCAGTCACAGATCTGGGTTTAATCAGTCGGTTTTTTGCTCACCGCGCCACCACAGTTTGGACCCAACCATTTGCAAATCAGTCTTGACCCTGCTCCCCATGGCAACAGTCCAGCCAGGGCTCCAAGGCCAGGTCCTCCCTGGACCAGAAACAAGCATCCTGGGACCAGTTTCTGGGTATCACAAATTCCTAGACCTCACAGGCCCCCTTACTCAGATTCTCGATATGGCTGAAGACGCCAAAACCTCTGGCGCTAATTTCCCCTGAAGTCTTGTCCGGTTGGGCCCAGCAGGCAATAATTTTCTTGGGCAATGCCAAGTGCGCCATCTCTACTGAGAGGCGCAGATCACTACTTACAAAAATTGACCCCAAACTGGGGGATTTGGCAACCTCAGAGGCCGGCCGGGTGGCGCAGGCCAGGCTCTTTGGTGATCCCTTCATCAAAGAGCCTGGTAAATTTGTGTCCACATTCAATTCACTGGCAAAGCCCAGTCCTCAATTAAAAGAATCTTCAATCTCCAGGTTTTCACCGGGGCCGACCGCGGCAGAGACCACGCGGCTGGCTGCACCCAGGCATACTCCTCTACTAGAGGCCAGCCCTCACAAAGAGGCCAGTGGCAGGACTCTTCCCGTTTCGGGAACTTCTACCCAACCAGAGTATACCAACGGCGGAGAGGAGCTCACAATGGTTCCCGAGGTGGAGGCACTTCCACGGTGAGTCTTCATTTTTTTTCACACGAGTGGGGCCCTTTGGTGCACTTTGTAGACAACTGGAGGGATCTCACATCAGATGCCTGGGTGCTCCAAACTGTCCAGCGCTTCACATCGAATTCTATGGGTCTCCCTACCAGCCCATTTCCCCACACCCCCTTCATTTTTTGCAGCAGGAGGCAGGATCTCCTTTCAAAGGGGCCATTCTTGCGTCCTTTCTGGTGGAAAAGAGGGATGAGGTCAACACCTGGTAATCAATCTCTGAGAATTCAACAAATGGTTGGTCTTCCACCATTTCAAGAAGGAGGGCATCCATCTCCTCTGCGATCTTCTGAGGCCCAATGATTGGGTGGTAAGATTGGATCTCAAGAACGCTTACCTCATGGTTCCAATCTTTGCACCCCATTGACGGTTCTTACAGTTCCAATGGAAGGGCCAGACCTTCGAATTCGTCTCCCTCCCCTGGTGTTTAATCAAGGTCCTCATACCCGTCATCGAACGCCTCCGCATGATCATTTTATTGGATGACATGCTCCATATGGACCAATGGCTGCTTGCGTTCTCTGGTCATCTGAAGAGGACGGTGGATCTCCTTAAATCTCTAGGGTTCTTAATCAATGGCAAGAAATGAGCCTTTGCCCCCTCCCACATTCTCACATTCCTCGGTTTCATGATCAACTCTGATACCACAATGAGTCTGCATTCCAGGAAAATGGGCACGATTCGGCACGAGATACGCAGGACCCTTTCCAAATCAATGACCTCCCTACAACAGACTGCCAGAAAGGTCAGTATTCTTTCCACTTTCATCCAAGCCATCTTCCCAGGCCCCCTTCATTTCCATGTCCTCCAACTTCTGAAGGCCTCTCACTCATGCCCCGGTCTCACCTACTCTCAGTACATCCCTCTTTCACAAGAGGCCAAGGAAGAGCTTTGCTGGTGGCTCACACACATGGAGGCCTGGAATGGGCAAACCATTTTCAGCTCTCAGCCGGATCTAGTGATCAAATCCGACGCCAGTGGCACTGGCTGGGGAGCACGCTGCGGGGAATTTACCACAGGCAGCGGATGGCCCTCCGATGAGCAGTCCCTCTATATCTATTGCCTGGAACTAATGGCAGGTTCCTTTGCGGTGAAGTGTTGAACCAATGGAACGCGCACAGTGTTGTGTGCTTCTCAAGATGGACAATGTAGTGGCAGTCCACTACATCAACAACCTGGGGGGCACTTGGTGCAAAGCCCTCTCAGATCTCAGTAATTTTGGAAGTATTTCCTCTCACAGCAGTTCTCGATCATGGCAGAACATCTCCCAGGGTCAGCCAACCAGGTTGCGGAATGGCAATCACGCCATCTACGGGACACAAGCCTGTGGAGGTTGTTCCCGTCCATGTTTTTAACTCTCCCAGAGCAGTGGAGCCAGTTTACAGTCGACCTCTTTGTGTCCGGTCTCGATCACCAACTCCCACAGTACTTCAGCTGGAGGCCGGATCCTGAGGCAGTTGGAACAGACGTGTTCCTCCAGGATCGCTCAACGGACAGCTGTTATTCCTTTCCTCCTTTCATCATGATAATGAGCTTTGTAGCACAAGCTCGCAGGCAGATGGTGGACCTAGTGGTGATGACGCTGATGTAGGAGTCACAAGTTTGGTTTCCAGGTCTGTTGGAACATGCTGGGATTTTCCAATCCGTCTAACGCTATATCCAGCTCTCCTCAGCGATCTCTATGTGAATCTCCATCCTCTGGTGACAAACAGCTCCCTCCAACTTATGGCATGGAGGATTACAGGTCACAATGGCAAGTACAAGGGCTTTCGAGAAATGCTGCGGACCTTCTCTCTCGAGCCTGGGTAGAAAGTACAGTCAAACACTACCGGTAAGCATGATGTCGATGGCTGGGCTGTTGCCAGCAACGGGATTTGGATACCGTGCTGTCCAGTGTTGTCCACATGCTGAATTTTTAGGCCTCTTTGGTTTCAGAATCGATGGCCTACAGATGGGTTAATACCTTTCGATCAGCAATTTCAGCAGGACATGCCTTGGTGGCAAGGCTCCCAGGGCAAGCTTCCTCTGGTCCGGGGCATCCGTTTATCTCTTCCTCCGGAGCCTCGCTACTCGGTTCTTTGGGACGTCAATAAGGTCTTGAATCTTTTTACATCTTGGCCTAGCAACAAGTACCTTTCACGTAAACAACAGTTGGCCAAACTGACCTCCCTTTTATGTTTGGTTTCGTGCTGAAGGGTCGAGGATGTCCGAGCCTTGGACATTACAGGCAGGATGTTTACCCGGGACGGGGTCACTTTTCATGTCTCCAAATGGGCAAAATGCAATTCCCATTTGATCTCCTATCCAGTGTTCCCAGATTCCTCGGAACTGAGTGGTGCGTTGTATCAAAGCGTATGAGGCCGAGACTGCAGAGTTGCGACCCCATGCGGAACGACAATTGCTCATTGCCCTTCGAAAACTATTCAGGGCAGTCTCTTTTCCCACCATTGAACAATGGGTCCAATGGATCATGCAAGAGGCAGGTGCTCATTCTACCAGAGGTGCTATGGTCTCCACTGCCTTTGCCCTCGGAGCTTGTTTGGAGGATATCTTGAATGCGGCAGACTGGTCTTCTGATTTAACCTTTGAAAGGTTCTACTTCAAGCCAGTTTCCACTATTGTGACTCTGGTGGTAAATAAGCTTTAAACTAGCCTAAATCTTGCCTCCAGGACCTGACATAGAATGAAAATGTTCCTAGCTATCGTAAAGGAAAGTTTCAATTCCATGTAGGACTTGGAGGTGAGGATTAGCTCACCCCGACATGGTGGATCTGTTGACGAGATGTAAGTAATCCAGTTACGTTCAAGACATGTACATGATTGGATATATATTTATATATGCTTGCATTTCTGTTGGAATGTGGAGTTCTTCTTAGTCGCTCTGTATGTAATTCTTGGTTCTATGCTTCAACCTGGCTGTACCTGTGGGTTATATTCTTTACCTTTTGTTTATTGCAGGTTCGGAGTCTTCTAAACAGGAGTAACATCTTCCAAGTTTGTTTTTTGTCGCAGGAAGAAAGTGGGAAAGCAAGAGGGGACTAAAAGGGATATGGACAGTCCTGTGCTATTATTGGATGAACTTTGACCTTCATTTTTCCCTAGTGTTTCTGGCAAATGAAGTTTTGTATGATGGTTATACTGTTTTTACATGGCTCCTGCGGAAATAAAATGAAGAAAGCAAAGCCAAATCCTCGCCTCCGAGTCCTTAATAGAACTGAAACTTTCCTTTAAGATAGCTAGGAAAATGTTCATTATCAGGCGACGTTAGGCTTGCAATTCACATATTTGTGCCTGGTTTCATGTATTGCTAAAATTCCTTGCAAAGCCAGGTTGCGTTATTTTAGTTTATATACTATTGTTTGGAATCTTTGTGGTGACTGTACTTTTCCCACCCAGTTAAATCAACATTGCATAAATTATTAGAGTTTTGCGCTATGTGATACAATACTGTTTCAGCCCTGTGCCCACACCAACCTTCAGCACAAAATGTTAGGCTAAAAAAAACTTGATCAACTCACAGCATACAAGAAAGGCTTATTTTCGCACCAAACCCCCCTATCAAAGCACTAAAGCTACAATATATGTTAAAAGAAAATTGTTCACAAAGATTTCCTACAAGGAGTACCAGCCAAGAATTCCACCTTTTCCACCCCATCTTTAGTTTGCCATTTGAATCCTTCCTTAATAGATTATATATCAAGCACAAGTACAAACTATCAGAATATGGTGGCAAGATTGTCCTTTAGAATCGCTAAACTTTGCCTTAAGCCCCACCTCCTAGATTACAGATTCCACTGTGATTTGACCTGTGTCGCAAAGGTTGGTGTTCGCTTCAGTAGGCTTATAGATGTGTGCTTCAATATGTACAAGAAGCAGGTGCAGAACGGCATTAGAAAGAAAATTAAGACTTGGGCACCTTAATCACTCCTGGTGGGTCTGAATCGACACCATTCATATTATGCCTGAACCCAGGATCCCAACTGTGCCTCATTGTTCCCTCTTCCCTTCTGCCTTTATTCTTCAGGGTGCTCATCAAGATTCTCAGCATATTCCCCTGGAATAGCAAACTCATAACTATCCCTTAAGGAAATCAAACACTGCCTTATGGAAACTAGGTGTCAGCTTGCACAACTCTGAGCTATATCAGGAGGCATTCAAGTTGAACTTGACTTGATAATAGCACACATTCCCCTTACTCCATGCACCCTGGAGAGGCATCCTTCATGCTGCTGCTCATCAAAGCCTAAGGAAGATCAAACATCACCCCACACCGAAGAAAATATATTTTCTCCCCCCTGAAACGTACGTAATTTACACGCCAGCTGCATCACATACAAGCCCTTCCCCGTCGATAAACTATCCACCTCAGGTGCACAGCATGCCATTTGGGTCACTGCCCAACTCGAGACAATGAAATGTAACAAGGAAAAGATCAAAGGCAGACCTTCTCCATCCAGGATTTAGAACAGCATCCCTACCAACATTAGAGTGGCTTCCTTGCTCCTGCTTTCCCGAAAGAAACTCAGGACACATCTTTCAAAAAACACTTCCACCTTTCGCGATAGGAACCCTCTTATTACCAGCTTACTGTAAATGATCCTGAATAGATTCCCTATGCTCCAGCCCACTGTTCAGCAGTCTACTTCTGTCAGCTTGCTTTATGCCATACAAATAGCTGCATATACATACAAGATCCACTCAACCGCTGAAGCTTTTTAAACCCCTGTTGAGCCTTTTTTTTTTATGTTTCTGGACGTTCGCGCTTAAGCCTTCATAACTTCTTTTTTTTTTACACTTAAGGTATTCAGGTCAAATGTGCGTACGTTTTGCCCCACATGTTGGGGATTCTAAAGATACCTTTGGTTTGGGTATTGCCTAGAGGCAACCAAGAAAATAACAAAAATATGGCATTTTTTGTGAAAATCAGGAAAAGTGCCAGCAACTCAGATGCAGATTATAGTGATATTTCATTTCGTACTGACCATGGAGCAATTCATATGGTAAAATCTAATAAATGAAAAACGGGTTTAAGGAAATCTCTGCATTTTTAAAATGTGCCTAAGAAACATAGTTTAGGAGGTTTAGGGGTTATCTGTAAAACTCATACTATCGTGATTTGAAGGCATTTTGTAAAATGTTGCACATATGCTTACATTTGGAAGCCAAAAATATAGAAATTCACTTCATAATATCAGATGTTCTACTATTTAGTGTTCCCACACTTCTCCCAATAAAAACGGTACCCCACTTGTGTGGTTGGGCTATCACCCGTGACAACAAAGGCCCCCATAGCACAACATGGAGAATCAAATTTTTGGCATGAAAAATTACCTACTTTAGTGATGCGGGGGCAGCTGCGGAATATGGGCTTGGCGAAGCCGCCACCCAGGGAAATCTACCAAACCCAGCCATTTGTGATAACTGGACCCAGGTGACAAACCATTACATTCATTAAATGTTCACTTTAAGAAAGAACACTTATTATATAAAAAAAAAAGTTCTGCTTTGCCCACATTTGCTGCTGAAATATATAATAATCACCAAAAGAGCACAGTATGCTAGCAAGCATAGAAAATATTATATATATATATATATATATATATATATATATATATATATATATTCACTCCACTACTGCGGCTTGATTAGCTCAACCCTCCTTGCGGCGGCACGAGTGAAAAAGGATGATCCAGGACTCTCCAGTCCTTCTGACACACACAATGTCTTTTAATTTTTTTAATCCAGCAAGTGAACAATTGATGTGGTCTACAACAGTTGCAGTAACTGACCATATATATATCTTTGTAGTGTATGAGTATTTTTGTATTGTAAGGCAATTTGCTGATGACAATAAATTAACTGATCGATGGACCAAATAAGGAACGTTTTTGTGAAAGTTGGGTAGAGGGGCTGCTGCTAAAAGTCCTTACCTAGTTGGTACTCTAAAGCCTTCCGCTATGAAAAAAAATGCTTATTGGTAGCTGTAAAGAAGGGAGGAAACCGTACTGAAATTCGCATTGCTAGGTAGAGATATAAATCCTGCCTGATAAATACTAAAAGGAGATAGGAATCTAACCAGTGGTCTGTTATGACAGACGTCCTACAGGACAGGGACCCTAAGGCTTTTTGGAGGGTAGTTTCAGCTGGTTTCCACTTGATTGATAACCATCTTTAAGCAGTGGTCCAGCAAGACAAGTGGGTAGCCAACTTTGGGGGACACTATAGTGAGTGGGAAAAGGACAAGGCTTCAGCCAAAGCTCAGGAGAGGGGGACAGTGACTGTGTTGGGGGATGCTGTACCGGCACATACCGAATCAGCGGAAGCCAATGCAGATAGGGTGGCTACAAGTTTCAGTTTAGCCAAAACAGCATACGCTCTTGGGCAGATGAAGAAAGAAAAGGCCCCTGGGCTGGATAGCATCCCTGAGGACCTGTACTTATCACAACCTGAAGTATGGGTCCCTTATCTCAGTGCTTTGAGCAACGCTATCATAAGGGGTCAGACCATTCGCTATCCTGGCATGGAGCTGCCATTATCCTGATTTACAAAAAGAGCAACAGGGACGAGCCAACTAATTATAGACCCATAAGCCTACTAGACAACCCTCAAAAAAATTTTGTAGGCAAGACCTGGTGAGGCTCCAACCCTGGATATCTGATAATTGTATACTTGAAGATGTGCAGGCGGGTTTCAGGGAAAAGGTCAGTACCATCAATCAGGTCTAGCGCTTTAGGGTCCTATGCTGTAAGTATGTTACCCTGAAGCAAGACCATCTTTATGTTGCTTTTAGGAACAAATCTTTTTTATTGACATAAGGTTAGCCAAGTCACATACCCCGCAAATCACCTACAACCCCTTTCGGGCCGGCTGCAACGTTCAGATGTGTGGTAAAAGGCAGAACATGACTCATTAACGTGAAGATCACAGGGTATGGAGAGAAGACACAGCATGTCGCCTACAACCCAGATTGGGCCGGCCGCGTATGGAAAGCAGAAGGTGGAGGTCTTCCGAGTGCACTATAGGTACCACAGTTATCAAACCTCTCTAAAAGTAACCACGACCCTTGCACAAGTTTGCTGAGTGCTTTGACAATTTTTATCCAATTGGGAGAAACCAAAATAGAACAAATATAAAGTAACATAAAACAGGAAACCCACTCCCCCCCACCCCCCCCTCCCCTTCCGACTAGACAGATCCTATTTTGTAAGGTTGCTAAGAAGAGGGCTATAGGTCAAAGAAAGTGTGCTTATGGTGCCTTAACATCTTCAGTTTCGGGCGGTAATAGTTTAAGAATACGCAAGTAGAGGGGGCGTGGCCAACAACATGGCCGGGTAGCTGCGTTCAGCGCGAACTTCGCTGGCTCCAGACGATATCCTGCAATTATCCTGTTCCTCTTCACCAATAAAACGCACCATTGGGGGTCGGATGGCGCGGGCGTGCGATGGAGTGCCCGGTGTGAGGTTGGAATTTGCTCGCGGCCGGTAATTGAGACTTTGTCGGCGCGCTGATCGGCGCGCAGTCTCTCCCAAAATGGCGGCCGGAGCGCAGTAATAGCAGTGGAGTGCCGGAGTAGAAGTGCTCTCCTCGAGGGGGCTGCCGTGAACTGAGAAGGGCGAGGACCGGGGCGCCGCTGATCGGAGCCGAGACGCGCCCCGATCCGCCACAAGACCAACGAGCTCCGTGACCTGGGGATTCCCGAGGGAGTTCCTGTACGGGTGCGGCGGAGCGGACCCTGACTGCAGGGGGGCGGAAGGTGCCGGGCAGTCCTCTACAGACGGCAGAGAAGTGACACCTGCGGCAAGAGCAGCTACCGGCAGAGCCTGCGGGTTGCAGCGGGGTAGGTGGCACAGCGGAGGAGTGACCGGCTCCCTCTCTCATGCCGGAGTGTGGCCAGAGAATGCTGGACTAGACGGTGCGATGCGGGTGAGGCCCTTGGCATCTGGACTCCCCTCCGGCGGGTGGACAACGGATCCTGCACTGTGGGGCTGGGCTGGAGGTGCGCTCCGGTGGTATACTCTGCCCCTTCCCTCCTCCTTTTTATTTTCTGCCACAGCGCTGTATGGGGGTGCTCCCGCTCCTGTTCCTCCACCGGTGCATGCCGTTGACAAATTACTTTTGCTGTGGGGACACAAGGGGGCTGGTGTGCTACATGTTATGGCCATGAGGTGGTTGACAGCACAGTGTTGGAGGTAACTACGCACCCGGTCGGAGGCCTAATGCTTTGGTGCACATAACAGTCTACTGCACTGGGAAGAAGGTAGCTGTACAGAGGGAGACTTGGTGGCCAGACAGGAGCTGTGACGGAGACCAACCGGAACCCTCCGGAAACAACATGGCGGCGGGGAAGTGACCCAGGACCGGCCCTGTGAGGAGTTGGAGGGGCTGAAGTGTGTGCAAGACTCCTCTGTCCAGTCTCGTGGGGAAGATACACGCTAGCTAGCCTGCATAATAGGGGAGGTGCCCTTGGAGGGGTGACACGTGCACTGTTTCTCTGCTGGCTAGTTTGACACGAACGATAGGTGTACCCTATCGGGACTTTTGGTGGCCTGGTCGTAGGGGTCATCGTGGTCCGGGGGCCCGGTAGCGGCGGAGAGTGCCTGGCCGAACATTGTGTTAAGATGGCAAAAGATAAAGACCCCAAGGCTTCCAAGCAAGGAAAGCTGGACCGATTTGCCAAGGTGATGTCTACCCCCGCTTGGGCGGAGGGTGGCTTGGCCCCACGCCCAGACACCAACGCGATACTACAGGCGATTTATGCGTCTCGTGAAAGCCTGGAAGGCAAGATTGCAGAGGTTCGGACAGAGGTTTCCTTTCTGCGCCAAGACCTGCGAAAGGTTTCCGAACGAGTCATCGATGTGGAGCAGCGTGTATCGGAACTGGAGGACACCTCGCGAACCACAAGTAAAGATGTAGCGGGACTTATGGCAACTGTAAAGGAGGTGGCATGGCGAGTGGATGATGCCGAAAATAGGGCCCGCAGAAATAACCTGCGCTTTATAGGTTTTCCAGAAAATGCGGAACGCTCTGACCTGGGCCACTTCATACTGACATTTCTCAAGGATGCCCTTCCAGAGACGCAATTCTCATCATGCTTTGTCATAGAAAGAGCACACAGAATGCCTGGAGCGCGGCCGCAGCCGGAGGCTCCACCCAGACCACTGGTAGCCCGGTTCTTGAATTTTCAGGACAGGGATCTTATACTCAGGGAGCTACGGAAGAAGGGTGAGATCAAATATGAAAACACTGGAGTGATGGTGTTCCCGGACTACTCACGAGATGTTCAGAAACTGCGACGCACCTTCGATCCGGTAAAAGTGAAACTTCGCGCCCTTGGCATCCAGTACATGCTTTTGTTCCCAGCCAAACTTAAAGTAATCTTTCAAGGGACTACGCAGTTCTTCCAAACGCCGGAGGAGGCATGGTCCTGGGCTGAAGAGCGGCCTCAGCTGTGACGTGGGTCGCCGGCTGCGGCGGCCCTGCCTGTGGACAAGCAACCGAGCTCTAGTGAAGCAGGGTCCCGTTTTACCATGTAAGATACTTTGGGACAACTTTGCCACAAGTGCAACATGACACCCCCATATAGGCCCTACCAGCCACTGTATAGGAATCTGTTAAGTTGACCAAACTGTCTCACTGGTTCCTTTAGCTTCAAAAGGCCCAGTGCCTCTTAAATAGCATTTCTCATATTTCTTCTGCGACACACACAAAGCTGCAGCTTCTGTCTTTCTTGGTCAACAACGGCCCAAACCCCCACTCCTTGGTTGTCCTTAGCCTGCGCTCACCCACAAGACCATGAGAACACGGAACTTCCTAACACAGGAGGAAGACGTTAGGGCAAGGGCTACTTAAAACTTTGCAAGTTCCCAATTTATTATAATTATTCTCGCTAGCTAGCCTTATGGAAACTACGACAGCATCATGGCGTGCCAGTATCACCTCTAACCTCTTGGTCTTTTCTGCTTTTTATAAGAATTCTGAGAAATGACGATAAACGATTCCGATAACATGTCCAAATTGTGGTAGGATTGACGTACACAAACTGTCAAAAGATGAACTTGTGGTCCAATTGTTCCGTATTAAACCACTATAAAACGGCTGCCCACAGTCCACTCGGTGGATTTACCCTACACTGTGTTTGTGAGTCACATGTGGGTTCTCCCCGGTCGACCGTTAGTGCACATTATAGAATTCTTGTCTTAAGATTGAATATTTGCAAATGTATTTTTAGCCAGCATTTATCTGTGCGTATGCTTCATTTATTAGAGAATGCATCTCTCTCTTTGTGTGATTTAAACATATGGTTTTCTCACTTCATTTATCAAAAGATATATTTCTCTAATTTCATTTATCAAGTATTCATTTCCTTGTATGTATTATGATCATTGCTTCTTTTCATGCAATTGTATGCAAAATATCTCTCTCCATCTGATGTGATTTTTGCTCCATACTTTGTCATATTTGTATGCAGTCATATTATTTCATTGAAGCACTCCATTATATGCTCTTGTAATATTTTTAGCATGCATTCCGTTTCATTTTGTCTTTGCTAAGACTTCCAGGCTCTTTATTGCATTTAAAGTGTTTTCTTTACACTTCTTGTTGAAGTGGTTTCATTGTAATAAAGTGCAAACAAACCTGATTCAATTTCTGTCTCTTACACGTGTATTTTCTCATTTAAAACGCAGCACCCCAGTACAAATTAAGCTGCCCTAAATTATATCCCTCGAACATCTGGCGACCACGAAGGGACGTACTAGGTTCCCAGCCGCATCCTGTGACAGCGGACGGAGTGATTGCCTTCCGAGCCTTTTTCTGACTGAGCAGACACAGCAACTTGGGTAAGCCTAAGTTAAAGAGTATCTTTCTCTCTTCTACTTTTGGTCTTCCCTCGGTGTGCTGTTTGCCTGGCTTAGTGGATTCTGCCTCTGTGGCAGTCCCTCTGTCCATGATCACAGTTCTTTGCATTCAGCTGGTACCTTGCTACGTAAACCAATTCCTCGTCTTTTAACACGTGTAAACAGCCGTTGAGTCAGGCACTGATGCACCCTTTTTTATCTGCAGTTTAAATTGTGTGGTTTTTTCTATATACATATATTTGATATTACGGAGCTCTAGTTTTCATATATTTTCCTGTTTAAGAGGGACAGGTCGCCTGTGTGGTAAGCCTGTGTGGCTAAGGGATTGCGTGGTGCAGATCCCATTTTTTATATATTTTCCTGTCTAAGAGGGACAGGACCGCTGTGTGGTAAGCCTGTGTGGCGAAGGGATTGCGTGGTGCAGATCCCAGCTATTGCGGATTTGGAGTGGGTCCGAATCCCGGATAAAAGTTTACCAGGTTACGTCTTGTGACTGGCACATGAGGATTTATGATAACAGTTATCAGACTTCTTCAGCTTTCGCGAGGGACTGTCAGTACACATATTTTATATTGTTAAGACAGTCAACAAGAATACTGTGTGGTTCCGGTTTGTGAAAACTAAACTGGTGAAGAACAGAAACACCTTCCTATCTGCTTAGCTACCAGAGAAAGGAAGTGCTGTTTTCCTGTTCTCTTTGTATTAAAGTGAAACGTGGGACGTTTATTTTTGTCGTAATGTTGTTTTAAAGGCATCACCCTTCTGTATGCATTTAGGCAGAAAAAGGGGAATGCACAGTTTTTCTCTGTTTTTACTTAGTACACGTGTAGATATTGTGCTTCACATGTGTATAATTGAAGTGTGATTATTTTGAGGTTTTGTTCTACATTGTATATATATATATCTTGTGGCTTTTTCGCATACATTGTGGTTACCTTTTTTGAAAAAGTATCCGTGCCTGGTGCACCGATTTTTTAGTGAGATCAACAATAACTAGATTTGTAAATGTTTTTGCATATGTATGTTGTTAGTTCACTCTGAATAGTAGTGTTCTATAGCCACACCCTGCCTTTCTCTGGTCCTGTCTGGCCCATGTGGCGCAGTGCCCCATTTAAAATAGCACAAGTCACATCCAGATAACTGACCACGTAATGAACAACAACCAACCCCAAATTGTTGAATTAGTTTTGCACACATTAAATAACCGCCCTGTGTCCCTGTATAATAGCATAACAGATACACTGTCCCCTATAAGCCGAAATCACGCTGACCTCATTTTAATTGTATGGAACATATTGGGAGTCAAGTTTCAAGTTTATTTATTTGCATAGTTCGTTAAAACCATTGCAATACAAAAATATTTCATTTCAAGACAATCTATACATATAAAACTCCATACTTCTAAAAACATTAAAATTCTTTTAAAAACTGTGCTATAATTGTGCAAATTTACAAATCTAGCGTCAAGTTTTTAGACACATTATATCCAGCTGTGCACATCTCATTTATTCTCCAAGGTATCTGATTTAAGTCCGTATATTCCTTTATATATCAAAAGTTAATACATACAAAATGAGGCTCATTAGTGCTTGACATCGAGCTCCTCCTGTTCCTGCATTTTTCCCGTGTGATTGGGTTGAGTATGCGATTTAATTATTATCAATAACTAGATTTCCGGCATTTTCTTTTCGCATATCCTCAAGAACTTTACCAAGGAACAGTTCAGTTGAGGGTCGCTGGGTGTAAAACATGCCAGAACAGCCTGTCTCCTAGTTCGAACCCCTCGCTGGTTAAATTTAACTTTCAGCAGTTGTTTCCGTTCTTGTAAAAGTTCTTTGCAGGAGCATAGTAGATGCAGCAGATCTTCCGGTGCTGAGCCGCTTAAGCGGCACCTGGGGTCCGCCTTCTCCCTTAGCCAGGGTGGAAGATGCTGTATGCAGGGTAGCAGACCAAATCTATACTTCATAAAACTAATTTTTGTATGCTTGGCCTAACCCAAATTGAAGTACGTTTGAGCAGCTGGCTCGCAGTAGGTATTCAGAGTCATCCATCCGTGAGACCTTTCTGAGAGTGAGGCTTTATCCTCCAGCCACGAAAGATGTTTGACTGTTTTCCAAACCAGTTTCTTAAGCACACTGGTATTTGTAGGTGTTTCCCAGAGTTGGTTCAATCCCAATTTGAGTAAGCCGTCTTTAAAATATCTCGCTGCGGGTGAAGCGGTGTGACGTTCTATCTCTTTCCATAGCTGTTCATTTAACGTTCCCGGAGGGGCTTTCCGTATTTTATCCCAGGCTATGATGTATGCCCCATGTCTCGCAATAGATTGCTTCTGTATGCCAAACTCGAGTCTGATTTGCGAGGGTGAAGTATATTTAGGCAGCCCAAATATGACCCTATACGTAATTGATACTGTGGAGTCAAGTAGTTTGGCATCTCTTCCTTTCTGCGCCTCACTGCCATAAGTAATTGTTGGCAGTAGCTTTGCATGAACCACCTGCACTATGGGCAGAATCGATGGACCGTTGAGTTTAGAGTTCAAAGCTTTTAAAGAAGTTGCCAGGGCAATGCCTTTATGCCTGATGCTGTTCCTCTACGCAAGAAATTGACCGCCTTTGTCTATCTTTACGCCCAGATATTTATATTCCAAAGTGTCCTCAATACGGGTCTCCCCCCAGAACCATGCTGCAGGTTTTTCCCTTTTTTTACTGACTGTAATGGTTCTTGTTTTGTCAAGATTTATCGTTAGACCATTTTCTTTGGAATAGTCCTGTATAGCGTTTATAAGATGTTGAAGGCCTACTTTCGTTTGGCTGATCAGGACTAAATCGTCCGTATATAGGAGACATGGCAATAAGGTGTCTCCCAGTTTTGGAGCGTGTGAGTTACAGGCATTTAGTATCGGTACAAGATCAGCTATAAACAGATTAAAGAGTGTAGGGGCTAAAACACATCCTTGTTTAAGCCCTTTGTCCGTTGGTATGCGCCTCGACAGGAATGATCCATCACCCAACTTAATCTGAACCCAAGTGTCGGTGTGCAGATTTATCAGCAGATTTAGAAGGGATTGGGGGAGGCCCCAGCTATGCAGTTTGGACCATAGTCTGTTTCGATTGACATGATCAAAGGCTGCTTTATAATCGATAAAACATAGATGCAGGGGCCTCCTTGACGTTTCGGCCTTGTCAAAAAGCATTGCCATCGTTATTATATTTGTGGTTGTCCCCACTTCTTTCGCAAATCCAGTCTGGTTTAATGGGATAGCGGATTTCTCTTCTGCCCATGCCTGGAGCTCCTCTAGTAACATTCCAGCAAAAAATTTTGCCTCGTTGCCCATTAATGCCACTAGCCGATAGTTCTCTGGGGTTGACCTTTCCCCTGACTTGTGAATTGGTGAAATAATAGATCCTCTCCAAGAGTCTGGCAGGATGTTTGTCATCCTTATTTCCCTGAACAGTGGTTCTAGCGCTTCCGCCCAAAAAGTTGACTCTTGCTTGTAGAGTACTGGTGGTATTCCATTTGGGCCGGGTGCCCCTTCTCTCCTGCCCTTGCCTATTTGCCTTTTAATGATCTTAATTCGATTAGTTGGCAAATCCTCATTTAAGACATCTCCATCTGCTTTCCCTAGTGCGGTCTGGTTGCTTTTTGCGTACGCCGTACTGGTGGTAAAATCTTCTGATACAACCAAGAAATCTTTCCCCTTTACACTAGACTCTGTGTCTTGATGGAAATGAGACCAAAGTTATTTTGCCCATACTTCCTCTGAGATGTTTGAAGAAATCCCATCTTGGTTAGGATGAACAAATTGACTTATGGTTCTCCAAAAACTTGCGCTGTTATTTTGTTTGATGTCAGCATGTAATTTTGCCCAGAGATCATTCTCAGCTTCTCTGTTAGCATTCCCTTTTGTTTTTTCAATAGAGCCTTGTTCTTTCGCAGTAAGTTTAATTGTATTGTATCATGTGGGTTACACCAAAGCTGGCACAATGAGCGATAGATGGAAATCTTAATGTGCTTGAGTTCTTTCTTTGCGGATTGCGATATGGACTTCACTCCTCCAAATCTCTGCTGGGTTTGGGGTTTGATCTTAGTAGCATAAACTGCCATGGTTTCCGTGAAGTTTTCCCACTTCCTGACTTCGTCTTGTCCAGCCCTCATGTCAAAGTGTTCTTTTGCAGTTCCCGGCATTCTGCAATCTGTAGCCGACCCAAATTTGATTCTTTTAAGGTCAATGGTGAAGTCTGATCCTCGAGGAGCCCGGCACTGCTCGAACATATAGACAATTGTTCTGAGCTCGATTTCTTGTGGCCGGTGATCACTTTCTCCTTTATCACCCAGTTGGAATGATATAATTTGATGGAACAACTCAAGGGAGACAAAAGTGTAGTCCAGTATGGTGTTCGTTCTTGTTGAGCTGTGAGTTGCTACAGGGGGATTGTCTCTTCTTGAGCTGCCATTTAGTGCTCTTAGGTTTAGATGTTCCACTTCCTCCAGGACCGACTGTCCAGCCTTAGTTTGTTTGCATGGATAAAGTTTCCCTTGCGTTGGGATGTTCCAAGTTGTATTTTGTAAGGACACTTCGTCATCCAAGGAGGAGCCCATTAGATTTAACTTTAGGTCCCCTGTAAGAATAAGTTCGGTTGTAGGTCCTTCTCTAATACATGTTTCTACAAAATTACACATTTCTTTTATTAATTTGCTTTTTCGTTTTGGTTGAATATAAACATTTATTATCATGATGTTGATGTCCATTACATGTGTTGATGTTGAAGAAAATAAATTTACAGCCAGAGTTGCTGGTGATGTAGGACCAAATTCACGGGCGGTTAGATTGATTATACTTGCCACATATATGACCAGACCTCCCTGGAGGTGTCCGTACTTTGCCCCTGCTAGTGCACTTGTGTAGAAACGCAGGAATCCTTGCAAATGAGGGGGATCAATCAGCCAGGTCTCTTGTAGAGCCACAATATCAAAAGCCCTGATATGGTTGATGAAATCCAGATCTAATAATTTATTTGCCAGACCATTCACATTCCATGAGCATATCCATATAGACCCTTTCGTGCCCAACCTTTTTAGTGTACCAGGAAATTGTCAATCTTTTTTGTTGTTATTTATTGTTCTTGAGATCCATCTTATATCAGAATCCCAATTCGGCAATGTAATGGAGTCACAATAGATTTCAGATTCTGCTGAAGGGACTTCCCCATTCATTTTGCAGTGCCCCATGGCTCCTTTCAGTACCGATACAGTAGGCCTGTTTGTGGTCACCTCGTTTTCCCTTGTGTGCTTTGGCCTTAACAGGTCGGGTATCCTGGCTTAATATATGGGGTAATAGTTATCACCCAGGTCTTAAAAATGTCGCTTTCTCGATATATTCTTTGTGCAATAGTAGATGAATTCCATGTTGCTCTCGTTTTTTCTCCTGCCATGGAGTCCTTGCATTTGATGAATTCTATCGAGTCTAGGTCAGTTGTCTTGATCTCCGTCAAGGATGGAATGTGGGATAGCAGACGTAGTATGTTGCCTCGATTCATGATATCATACCTTCCCTTAGAGGTGTATTCTGGTATAAACCATAGGGCGTTTGTTTCCTCCCCGTTTATTCCTTTGGGGTCAGTTTTTTGCTTAGTAATTTGAACGGCAGCGTTGTTCTGACATCCTCCTGTCCCAGTCAGGTTCCCTTCTGCTCTTATCAGTTGCACCTTTTGTTCAGCTTCCGTCAATCATCCTGCGGATTCTCTCTGATTTAATTCCCAACTAATTCAGATAGGCTCTGAGAGTGCCTCAGGATGCTGTCCCTGGTAATGCTCTGTATTTGTAGAGGAAGAAGTTTGTGTGTCTGTCATATCCTTATCGCGAGATTGACCGGTACTTGTATTCTCCATTTCCCTACGGACCATGACCTAATTGAAAAAAATGGCTCCTCTTTGTGTTCTCTAGTTCCATGCATTTAATATCCTGGTTGTCCAAGCTCACCTTGCTTCCCCCAGAGACTTGACCATTTGTACTAGGATTTTGAGAAATTCCCGGTGGCATGTCATCCTGGTTACAGTCTTGCAGCTGAGTTCCCGTCGTAGTTTCTACTTCAGTATTTTTAAAACAATTTATAGTGCAGTTCCTTTCCGAAGATGGCTGTGTAGATTCTATATCCACTACCTCCCTAGTTGCTCTATCTTTCTAACTTCTTGGGTCCTGATTGGAGACTTTTGACTTAATTCCGCCTTTATTTTAGTGCCTTTTGTTTTGGTTATTTCTGGTACAGATGGATTTTGTTGATTTGTTACTTTTTGGGTTGATGTTGCCCCGAAGAGGCGCAAAAATCCGTTCTTGTCACAATTTTGTTTTTGATTCCGACCTTTTCGTTTTTGTGCGCGTCTTTGTTTTGCATTCATTTTGTTTACCCCTTTCTTCTCCTCTCCCGAGGTATCCGGCACTTTACTTGGTGTGTATGTATTTTGGCTGTTCATATTTTTTCCATTATTTTGTGTCTGTTTAAACGTGGTAGGTAGGTTCTCATCCTTAGTGATTTCATTTGGGTGAGTTGTCGTGACTTTATACTTTCCATTTAAGGATTGTTCCACTGTCAACTCAGTACGGCCGTTATTTGAGCATTTTTTGATTTGTGTACATAAGTCACTCAGCATTGTTGGGAGAGTGGCAAGTTTATCAACAATCGGGCTGCATCCACAGATTTGACTATTAGCTAAGACATAGTCCAGGATGCTTTGCAGAGAGGTGTTCAACGTGCCTAGCTTGCTGTCAATTGCAACCACAAAGACTGCCAAAGTATTCATTAAGGTTAGTTGTGTGTCCATTTTGTCGGATTGATATTGCAGGGCCTCTACCAGAAGTTGCACTGTTTTTAGCAGACTTCCCAAGGCTTTCCCATTATCTGATTGATGCATGTCTTCGTGTTGATTTCCGGATGTGCTCTTTAGGCATCCTGGTACATTTGTTTTTGCTTGCGTCCCCTCCACTCCGTTATGGGCCATATGTCCCATTTGCCCCTCTGTTTTTATGTCTGCCGGGGTGTTATTCCTGCCGTTATCCTGTGAGTAGGTTTCGAGGAGCCCCTCCCATTCCTCCTTGTTGAGGTATGAGAATTTGTCCAGATATTCACTATCATCCAATTCATTGAGATGGGGTATCGAGGGTTTATGTTGAGTTGGTGATGTTGCAAGCAATTTTTTGTGCTCTGAGCCCAGATTTTCGTTTAGGATTTCGGGTACATCCGCTGCTGTTTTTGTTTTTTCTATTTCATCTGCAGGCATGTATATTCTTTTCCTTGCCTGCCAGTTTTCTTTGGAGCTGTCTAGCTCACAAATGGTTAATGCCTCTATTATAAAGCAATTTCCTCCTTCAGCTTTGTTTTGTGGTATACTCCTAGGTGAAGGAGCATTTGAAATATCTGAAATGTCTGTTACTTCGAGGTTATAAATGCCTTTTCCTTCAGTAGTGGCTTCCCGTTCGTCCCTGGTCCTATTCTTTGTGTTCAACTCTCGTATTATTTCCGTTACTTCTTCTTTGGGTTTATTTCCCAGGGTCTCAGACATCCGGGAGGCTGAGATAGCTTGACACTGTAGGATTGTTGGTGGAATTATTGGTGAGCTGACTAGACTGGCTGGACTGACTAGACCAGAAGTCTCCGCCCTATTACTTTGATCTATGTTTCCTTCTCTCTCTCCGCTTTCAGTTTGGTGTAGGGGCTGGAGGGGAGTCAGAAGGCCCATTGTTGGTGTAGGGCCTGAGAGAAGAGTGTCTCCCGCGTTTTTTAGGAAGCAAAATTTCGTATCTATTTTTAGCTGAAAAAGGCGATGTTTTAAGATTTTATTTTCTGGAGTTATGTTGTTTATGTTGCTGGTCCTTTTGGTGTCTGGAGTTAATTCAAATATAGCGTCAGGTTTCTGTATAGCAGGTCTGGTTTTTGCCTGTGGTTCACCCACTGTACCAGCAGATGTTTTCAGCTTCCTTTTCCGCTTGCTGATATTATTTGTAGGTGCAGTCCCCCCATGCACACGTCCTGACCTCATATTTTGCAGTGCTGTGCTGTGCTGATTTATTTGGTTTTATTGTTTTTTTGACTTTGCAGTGACTTTGCAGTTCGCTTATGCACCTTTTTTTATGTTTGTAAATTTGTATAGATTTTTATATATATTATAAAAAGTTTGCGTCCTTAAGTCCTTTAAATCCTTTAAAATATTACTCCAAGTGGTCACCCTGTGTCCCACGGTAAAATGCTCAAAACTGCTGGCCCGGAATAGCAGTCAACAGTCGACAGCAAGAGGCAGCAAGAAGCAGCAAGAATTAACAGGCTGCCAGGCTCAACCATCTGTTATCCTCACCGTCTGTCAGAACGACGCCATCCGCCCTCTGCCCTCTGCCCTCCGTACGTCACTCTTCTTCTTTACCCCCCACTCCCCTTACCTCCAGAGCGCCTCCAGGATTATCAGCCAAAAAGAAAAGAAGTCCATGCGGTGAAAACCCCTGCTTTCGCCCCCAGAAAAAAAACTGTCTCTGGCTCATCTTAGCGCAGGCTTGACTTGCTTTTTTCAGCTTTTTTTTCTTCAGCTTTTGTAACTTGTGTAGTGACTCCCAGTTCCCGGCTCTAATGATGGTTCTAAGCTTGGCTGGGCTGGTCTGATGATCGTTGGTAAATCCAGACTCCACTCTGCTCAGGTGCTCAGGAGCTGGTTTCCCTTGCCTTGCCTATTACGACTTCTGAGCCCCTAAGCCCCCCTAGCTCCTCGAGGGCCACTGGCTGGTTTGAAGTATTGTGCCGTGCCAGCAGTCCCAGCGCCCTCCTATCACTCCCCAAACACCTGCCAGGGCAAGGCAGGGGCAAGGAGAGGGGGCAAAGACAGGGAGTAAAGACAGGGAGTCTGCTGCCCGCAAGGGGCCGCAATTGGCTGTAAGGGATGGCCTATTAGCTCAGCTGTGGGGGGGCCTCGAAGGAGACGTACCCCCAGTAGCAGCGCAGAGTCTCCTCGGCTTTCAGCTTGTGGCAGCAACTCTCCTCTCCCCCCCGCTCACAGCGCACAGTGCTAGTTTCTTGGCCGTTGCCGCACCACGCCGCCCATTCGCCTTGCCTCCGGGGGCTACGAAAAACCTCAGGACCCCTCTCCGCTGATAATGGGGGGATAATGGGGGTCAATGCCCGCGTTAGGGGCACAGCGGTGGCAGCAGCGGCTCCTTGCTGCACTTCGCGGCTTTGCGGCTTCGGCTGGAAAACCCGGTCTGGAATCAGACCTCTCTCAGAAACGCTCCACAGCCAGTTTGGAGTCAATCTCACCCCCACATCAGAAGTTAGAATATACACACTTGATTTAACACAACTTCCCATCATATGCAGGGCTCACGCCAACCCCCACCCTAATACATCAACTCCAGATACCACATGTCCAGACCTGGGTTGCCCCCATTGTTCACAAACTTCTCCCACTACTGAGGACACGCGCTAAACACCATTCCTACCATCATCTTCCCCAGTGGTAATTAGCGATTGGGAGTCCTCCACAGAATCCGCTTACTCAGCAGAACAGTCTGAGGACGCCCAAAGCTCAGATATAACTCGCCCAGAGACGCCCACATTCTCCGCATCTAACTCTGCCAGTGTAACAGAGCAAGAAGACTCTCGAGAGACACACTCACCACTACTTCGTGCTCTCTTACGGAGTCCACCAAGAGATCCAGAGTGCAACTCTGCTCCATTCTAGGGAATGAGCACAGCAACACAGGACCCAAGCGCAACCCCACCAGCCCCCGCAACACCGCACATTATTGTATATTTAATTAACGGACACATCATAGGTCTTTCCAGGGATCACCCTGCCACCTTTATCCCAGTTACACCTTTAACGAGTGCTGTCCTCTTGACGGTGTTCGACGTCCTGGTCATTGACGTCACCCACGGACGACAAGTCAGGCTTACAGTAATTCCCAACTACATCACTCAGTTACATTCTAGAACTACTCTTTAAATACATTGCGTACTACAGTACAAAATACTAAGCAGGGATATTTCAGTAGTACAAGTATAATAAATAACCACGCAACTAAGGAGAGGGTGAACTATTGGTGGTACGGTACGGCTAGTCTGGTTCCCTTACGGAGCCTGCTTGACGGGCTACTGAGGATCACAGAAGCGGCCAAGCTAGGCTTGGTGCGGTTTGTGGTCCTGGATGCCTGATTCCGCGACCAACCCACCTTTGGTGCACCCCTATTGTCCTCCTGCAATTGGTGGTTTCACACTAGCGGA
This sequence comes from Calotriton arnoldi, assembly GCA_963921515.1. Lineage (NCBI taxonomy): Eukaryota > Metazoa > Chordata > Amphibia > Caudata > Salamandridae > Calotriton > Calotriton arnoldi. Next base: position 1,484,015 of record CAWUFW010004637.1, read on the forward strand.
CATATGAACAGAATATTGAGCTCTACAGTGTACAAAACACTGGATAAAATCTATGTACATATCATCCTAGTAGCTCCAGGCTTGGAGATCCCCACGTTATTGTCCAGTTCATGGCCAAGAAACCCACTCCAAAGTAAGATTGCTGTTGCCTGTTTGAGCAGCCAGCTTCAGTTCCCTGATTTCTCTCCTGAAGGAGTGTATACAGGGCCACAGGAGAAGGAATTAAAAGAGGGTATATACCTTACCGTCCTTCAGGCAGTAGGAGAAGAAGAGACCTTGATCCAAGCATTTGAAGGGAAGAGCCTAACCAGGGCGCGTCTCCCCACAGCAAGACGCCTGTTTCACTGAGGCCTATCCTACATTCTTACACTAAATACATTAGTATGGCCACCCCATTACAGTACGTATTGAAAAACTTCACAGGCCAAGAACAGAGCATCATTAAACACTGTAGAGAACTCTACAAAAACACGAAAAATTTGACTCACCCCTGGCCTCAAGAAGGTACATTTGACCGTGCAGCCCTAGAACACGCCACAACATTCCTGGAAACGAAGTATTCCAGTTGCAAACTTCAAAACGTAAAAACACCCTAGCATTATTTCGCATTTTCAAAGAAACAGCTGAACCAACATTAATGCCCACCGCCCCTCCCCCGGCGTACAATATAAGCGGGATGTACCCTGCCCTTCCCGTAGATTCAGACCTAGGGCCAGCATCAAATAACAAAACTTCCGTGGGGATGTATCCTGAAACAATTATTAGTACAGACTTAGAGCCCAGATCGAATGACAAAACAGCCGTGGGCCACACTGGTATATGTCCAGAAGACCCCCTTCCTCCATTAAATAATCAGTTGATGGATCACACCCTAAGCCAGCCGTCCCTAACCGCCCAGAATTCAACAATAGAGGCCGCAATAGCAGGACTGCCAGATAAATGCACAATTTACACTGAAACTCACACCAGCTCACAATAGTGTAGCACAACAGCTAGAGGAGGACGAAAACTGCGATACATTATCCAACGCTTCGCATTCCACCTCGCACACCTCACGCCCTGGTTCTCACACATCCTTCATTGGCGAGCACCAACTCTTTCCCACCCTACATCGTCCAGCTAATGAACAACCGCCAGTCCTTCATAAGGAATCTAGGATTGGTAGGCAAGAGTCACCTGAAATAATTACCCAGTCGCAAATAAAGGAATGGATAAATGATCATGTACAACAGCCCTCTTTGCATAGCTCAGACCCCGTTCCTAAGCCACCTATCTCCACTGATCCCAACCCCTTGTCCCTTACTAAACACCCATACCCTCCAAGCCCATAATGTCAACAGAATAAGCAATTGCCTTCAACTGCTATTCCCCAACGTGAGGATAGGCCCCTACTGTTGGATCACCCAATTGCTGATATGCAGTCTAGGGAGGGTACGCAAGACTTACCTGAGGTATTTTCTCAGGAGCACTTCAATAAATGGAGAAATGAGCGATATATGAATACAAGTACCAATAGCACCACATTTAATGACCCAAGCACTAATATGATACCCGAAAGTCAGTCACCCAGCCCCACTAGCGATGCTGCAACTATCAGGCGCTTGTCAATGAAAGTGGAACAAGCATGCCACCAACTGACGGATCTTACGCATTTATTAGATGATGTGGTCATCACGGCTCCTCAATCTCAGAATGGTGTAGGGCCAGACACACAGTTACAGCAGACACTGCATACACACGCTCCTGAAATAGCACAGGGTGCGACAGGGCCACACAGGCATGAGGGGGACATGTCCCAGAAACAAGCACCCACTACTAGTCTCAACCCCTTTCTCTTGCCCCCATCATCAAAGCCCACCCTCGATTTAACGAACAGCACAGAACAGACACTGCCCCATGACATATAGAGAGGGAAAAATAAAAGGAGGAAAAAGACAGAAATAGAACAATTACAAGTATTAGGGACACACGGCAGGCCGGATGACACATCATACGATGTCACAGGTACAGCGTCATTACACTCTGTCAGACAGAAAAATAAATGTAATTGGATGCTGCTCAGCAAACAAATGCCTTCACACTATACCGAATTAACACCTAATGAGATAGTAACCCTTAGAGAGGACTCTGACTTTTATGTCAGACCCTTCTCTGATAATCTGGCAGACTGCACTGATGAAGAGACGTTCCCATGGCCAAGAGGAGGGTCCTTCCACCCACAGCATTTGGCCACAGCACAAGACTGCATCTTATATAGAGAGGGAGACGAAGATTGGGACTATGACTATATGGCAGCAAGCCTAAAGATATAGCAGAAGCATGCACGTGAATATGACCCTACCCAGCATTCACCACTAGTAGCACCAACCACTAGGGTAACACGCCAGATGCCCCTACTGTTCAAAAGCGCCAATGCCCCGCCTGTCTATGTTCCATGGTCCCAAATGGACAAAGACAATTTGAAGAAACAGCTCCCCCCACTGACAGAGGGTGCTGGCAAATGGATAGCGGCCCTGGAAAAGCACACTGCAGGTGTCAACTTAGGGATAGGGGCTATGAAGAGTCTGCTCATGTCCATCATGGGGGAAGAAGCAGGAGACATATTCAAGAGCGTCAGTGCTAACAAAATTACAATTACCGAAACGCAATATGATGGGGAGACATTTAACAAAATAAGAGCACACATCTGGTCCCAATTGTGTAGGAAATTCCCGGATGTCCCAGGCATCGAGTCACTCATGTCACAGACAATGCAAGCAAATGAGGACCCAGCAGAGTATATTTCAAGGATGAAGGAAAAATGGCATCAGGAGTTAGGAGACAAATGGAACGCAGCAGGAGGGAATAGTAGGCTTTTCTACCACATGGTAAAGAAAGGACTACCCACTGACATACAGGACAAGTTAGTAGCAATGGAAGCCAAACCATGGCCTGAGATACAGGATCACATTATCCACTTCTGCAAAAAGAAACAGGAAAAGGACAAGAATAGACAATTAGCCATTGAAAATGCAGCCGCAAAGTTAGTGCAGCAGAAACTTAATAAGAAAAAAGATCTTCCAGACACAGTCATGCTCGCTTCACCAGTCAATCAAATGACTGCCGTTACCAATTTTCCACAAAATGCCCTAAATGCATTAGCAGGTAACACAGGGAGCTGCACCACCTATACAGGCACAGCCGCCCTATGACTATGCACAACAACAGTCATATGGCAATTCACAGCAGCAGCCATATTATGGTAACCAGCAGATGAGGCCTAGAAATACAGGCATGCAAGGCAGAGGAAGAGGTAGAGGGCTAGGACAACAAAGGAGCACACAACAGCTACGACCCCGGGTATGCTTCTACTGTCAGAGACCAGACACTTCATAATGGAATGCCAAACAAGAATGCAGGGTGAAAGTAGGGGGATGGTTGGGCGACCCCAGCAAATGCAGCCTACTCAGTGTCAACAACAGCAGCAAATACAACCACAACATGTCCAACCTCAAATAATACAGTCCTATCTCCCACCAGTACAGCAGCAGCCCATGCAGCAACAACTGCAGCTACAGGCCCCTGCAGTTACACAGTTACAGGTATCGACACCACAAGCACAGCCACAAGTGCAACAACCACAAACAACTATGTATCAAATGATGCCCCAAGTACAAGCATTCACGCCTCAGGGAGGCACAGTGCTTTCCCCCACCAATCCATTCATGCAGGGCACCATCCAGCAATACCAAGCTGGAGGATATTCCAGTTAGGACAGCCCACAGACAACTCTTGTGTGCCCAGTTTTGATGTGTATAGCTGATGTCAGGGAGGACCACATTGTTTTTGTCACGATAAACAACAAATCATACAGCTTTCTCATTGACACTGGTGCTACTTACTTCTGTATCACAGGTGGAGCACTACCCATTTCAAATCAGATAGCGGACACACAGGGATTCTCTGGGGCAATAGCAAGGGTCCCCTTCACCAAGCCAGTACCAATAGAAGTAGGAGGTAAATGCGTGGAGCAGCATCTGCTCTACTCGCCACGGTCCCCAGTGAATCTCTTGGGCCGTGACCTCATGGCTAAATTAAACATGACCATCTATTTTGATGAGAACGGCACAATGATTTGTTCCGTTCCAGGTACACCTTTGGCAAGGATGATGGCACTCACCGTGGACTCCTCCTTGAAAGTTCAAATAAGAGCCCGCCCAGTGGATGAACAAGCATTCTCCACTGCGGTACACCTCATTGTTGCTACCACACCAGAACTGCACGGCCGCACTGTCCAGCTCACAAAAGAGTTCCTCTTTCATCCTCAGTCACAGAACTCTCAAGTACCAGACAAACACATGATCCTAGACATACATGCATGTGAAATCACATCTACATATGGGGCCTTTCAAGCATTAGACGACAACGCCCACCTCTGGGCCTGCGTCATCTTTATCGAACCCGGACAACTGGTTAGAGATATTTTGGACGCCCAACTGTTTGGCTCTCCCGATGATTATTCAAAAGCCGAAATTGTTTATTTAAATGAAGTACCCCTTTCAGTGACCATAGAGATAAGAACACCCACTGCAGTCACACAATATGACTCCACACGCGAAGCAGACCTAGCTCAGGTACCTAGCAATGTGTGGACAAAAGGTCCAAATGATGTAGGCCTCATTCGATCAGCTGCACCATTCAGAATAACACTCAAACAGGGCACTATACTCCCAAGAGTGCGCCAGTACCCTTTGTCCAAGGAAGCAGAGGAGGGAATTGCCCCTACCATACAGGCATTGCTGGATCAGGGAGTGATATACCCCTGCAGATCTCCTTGCAATACGTGCCTGTTTCCTGTGCGGAAATGAAAGTCGAACCAATGGCGTTTGGTTCATGATTTGCATCTACTTAACAACATTGTCGTGCCAGAATTCCCAGTAGTTCCTGACCCCTCAGTGATACTTACTAATATTCCTCAGGATGCACAGTATTTTTCCGTTATTGACCTAAAGAATGCCTTTTTTAGTGTCCCACTTCACCCACACAGTCAATATTTGACCTCGTTCCAATTTTGCGATACCCAAATGCAATATACACGTTTGCCACAAGGCTATTGTGAATTTCCCAGTGTATTTAACAGAGTTGTCAAGGCCGATCTATCAAATTTTCAATGTGACAGTACTCTGCTGCAATATGTCGACGACATACTGCTCTGTAGTCCAACGGAGCAACAGTGCCGACAGGATACAATTGCTCTGCTTACAACACTAGCACGGAGAGGATATAAAGTAGACAAACAGAAGCTTCAATACTGTCAGAAAGAAGTACACTACCTTGGACAGTTGCTCTCAGCGTCAGGAAGAAGAGTTACCCAAGACAGAATACAAGCTATACAAGGTACCCCCGAGCCACAGACAGTCAAAGATATGCAGAAATTCCTTGGCTTAGTGAATTATGTCCGACAGTGGGTCTTTGACTTCTCCACCATCCCTGCCCCACTGCTGAAGGGCGTTAAAATGGCCAAAGAAGGTCATCATTAAATAGATTGGACACCTGAAATGACCACAGCCTTCACACAGTTGAAAGATGAAATTACAAATGCACCAGTGTTAGGATCCCCTGACTACACAAAGGAATTCTACCTTTTCACCCACTGTGATGGTCAAGCTATGACAGCAGTCCTTACTCAGAAATACCCCATGGGCCATAAGTCCATTGCCTACTTCAGTGGCATGCTAGACTCAGTAATGAAAGGACACTATTCATGTGAACAAGCACTGGCTGCCGCTGCATTCGCCGTTGAAAAAAGCACCCCGATAGTCATGGGTTCCCCGTTAACACTGTACACTGAACATGCTGTTTTTGCAATAATACAAAAGGCCAAAACGACTCTCACCACACAAAGAGTATCAGGTTACGAAGTCATCTTATCACTGCCATCTCTAAAAGTCGTTAAGTGCCACACAGTTAATCCCGCCACGTTCTTTGCCCACCCCATTGCAAGCACAGATGACGATCCTCATGACTGTGCCACATACTGTCCAGATGAGTCAGGAACAGCAAAGGAGGACCCATTGCCAGACAGTACAGTGTACTTTTGTGAGAAGTTGGCCTGGTATATGCTGTTCACTAATTAAAGTGGACACCTTGCACCAGGGCAAATCGACTCTTATGGTAGATAGGTTTAAGACAACCTTTTAAAGAAAGCTATCCTAGTGGTAGCTGTGGAGAGCAGCCTTCAGGCTAAGTCTCGGAGGAATGTAAAGCAGCTTGTTTTACCATATAATCTCTTGAATCACCAAATGAAAAGACATCACACAGGTATATATATCAAATATATATGTATTTATTTCTAAATAACTCTCTACTAATCTCTTTATGAGATTAGAAGACAAACATATGCATAAATCAACGTTTCACAATAAGTTAAGCACAAAATATGGCTGGGGCCCTAGGGGCGTACCAGACCATATACTAAGTAAGAGACTTAGAAACAACGACTTGCAGGGAGACAAGGCCTAGGGCCTTCAGAAGTGCAGGGGCCTCACGAAACCACCCAAGGCAGGTAAGTAAAGGACCCACGGGGGCCGCGTGCAGTGTGGATACACAGGCGCGGATCGCCGTTAACTTCAATGGGGCAAATCGCGGTTGGAAATAAAGAGTTTTAGGATACTTCGGGAGAACCTACAAGCAAGTCACTTACAGGGTAAGTAGTTCTAGGGCCCACACCCACAGGAGCACCGTAGTGCTGGAGTTACCTCACCCAGGGAAGCCGGGTGCACAGGTGTCCTTTGGTGTCGGGTCGCGTCGTCGTTTTCAATGGCGAACAAAGAAGACTTGCTGCTTGCGGGAGCTGAAGAAGTGTCCGGTGGAATCCAAGCCTGGATTCTGAAGAAGGATGACCTGAAAGCAGAGGGGACAGTGTTCAAAGTCACTTGGCAGTGACCCGGGGCAAGGAAGATGGATGCCCACCGTCGTCGGTTGATTCAGGTCGGTTGCGGGTGCCTTGACTCTTCAGCCACGTGGTCCAGGAGGTGTCGACGATGACCAGGAGCTGGATTCGGTGGGTCCTCGATGTCTGCAGCTGACTGCGGTGTCGGCAACTCGATTGGAGCCAACAAGCCTTGGCAGCAGCAAGTCTCGGGGAGATGAAGAAAAGTCGATGGCGCAGACCAGCAAGGTCTGAGGGACTCACCCAGCAAGGGTAAGTCAGGAGCAGGCCTGGAGCAACCAGGGGAGCCCTTTGGTTTCTTTAAGAAGTCTTCTGGGGACCCACAAGCCGGCGGGCAAGGGATCGCGAAGACACCTCGGGCGGAATCACTCAACAGGGGCCCACGGTCACTCGGGACGGTGTAGGCCTCTGATCTTCGGAGGGATTCCTGCTGGAGGTCGGGACCACACGTGGTCCAAAGCACAAGTTCGTAGAACGTTGTGAAGGGGTTGCACTCGACAATAATGCACGGTACCCAGGGGTCGCGGTTCCTCATTACTCGTGGGGTCCACTTGCCTCAGCTTCGCTGGGGACTCACGATGGCCTGGGAGAGGTCAGGAAATCCACTTCTTGGGCTGCAGGGACTTCGGACTCCGGCGGGAGCGGCGTAGTTTGCGACCGTCGTTGTCGTTTTTGGTGCCTGCCAAGCAGGGAGTCACTCCTTGACTCCAAGGAGATTCTTCTGTCTTCCAAAGGTAGTGGAACGTCGAAGGGCCAGGATTCTTCTGTAGAGCGTCGTCCAGGGGTTATCTGCTTTGCAATGGCAAGGTTCCCCCTCTTATACTAAAAAGGGGATGGACTAGCTCTATGACCCCACCTATGGGAGGGTCAAGGGAGGGGTGGCTACACCCACTTCCCTTTGTCCAGTTTCGCACCAGAGCAGGGGCAGGTAGCCCCTGAGCTGGTTTGAACTGGCATATGCACAGAGGAGCCTTCTGCTCCCCCAGTGCAGGACTTCAAAGCACTCTAAGAGTGCACCCACCCAGCCCCAATACACTAAACCCTGTCTGGGAGGTGGTTACACCTCCCTGTGACAGGATGCCTATTGTTGGGCTTCCTCCACTGCGAGTTTCGGTCATCAGCAGGAGGGCAGCCCAGTGTCTGTGACTGGTGGCATCCATTTTGTGATGCCAGGGCTCTTTAGGATTCTACCGCGTTTCCACAGCAGGTACATGTCTTATCCCTCTAGAAGGGTGGAATGCTACCCCCGCCGCCAAGATTGGCGGGGGTAGTATTCCAAGATGTTTGACACCAAACACGACATGTTTTGATGCAGCCATTCCAAAGTTAGCATTTACTGCGAGGATATAATGCACTTAAGAGTATATGGTTTAACCGCATCCACAAACAGCACCAGAGAATGGACTCTGAGAACTGCAGAGGGGCCCTGCTCATGCAGAGGCACCCCCTCACATAGAAACCAAGCACCCTGCCCTCAGGATTGATAGGGCCTGCCTTAGGGGTGACTGATAGGTTTATATGTGTGTGCAAGAGAGATATAGGAAACCTATATCTCAGTGAGGGGTGCAGGCACCACCTCACCCAGGCTGCAGTAGCAGGCCTGTGGTGTCAGATTTAGACTGCTTCCCAGGGGTGGCATAACACATGCTGCAGCCCCTGGTAGGCCTGTGAAGTACCTATGCCCTTGGCACCTAAGGTACCATATACTAGGGACTCATAAGGCACCACAGTATCCAATCACTAGTGCACCTAGAGTGCACTCCATGTCGTTTAGAGAGAACAGAGAGGCTGGGGCCCTGATTGGCAGGGACCCAGCCAGACTATAGCCAGAAACCAGTGCTAACATCAGAAAAAAAGTGGGGGCAACATAAGAGGCAGATCCTACTCTCCTACAAGGTACATGTCTTATCCCTCTAGAAGGGTGGAATGCTACCCCCGCCGCCAAGATTGGCGGGGGGGTAGTATTCCAAGATGTTTGACACCAAACACGACATGTTTTGATGCAGCCATTCCAAAGTTAGCATTTACCGCGAGGATATAATGCACTTAATAGTATATGGTTTAACCGCATCCACAAACAGCACCAGAGAATAGACTCTGAGAGCTGCAGAGGGGCCCTGCTCAGGCAGAGGCACCCCCTCACATAGAAGCCAAGCACCCTGCCCTCAGGATTGATAGGGCCTGCCTTAGGGGTGACTGATAGGTTTATATGTGTGTGCAGGAGAGATATAGGAAACCTATATCTCAGTGAGGGGTGCTAGCACCACCTCACCCAGGCTGCAGTAGCAGGCCTGTGGTGTCAGATTTAGACTGCTTCCCAGGGGTGGCATAACACATGCTGCAGCCCCTTGTAGGCCTGTGAAGTACCTATGCCCTTGGCACCTAAGGTACCATATACTAGGGACTCATAAGGCACCACAGTATCCAATCACTAGTGCACCTAGAGTGCACTCCTAGTCGTTTAGAGAGAGCAGATATACTGGGGCCCTGAATAGCAGGGTCCCAGTCCAACTAAGTCGTAAACCAGCAAAACACCAGGAAAAAAGTGGGGGCAACCATATAGTCAGATTCCACCTTCCTACAACTTTGTTGATGGCTCCTCCACCATTGATCAAGAAACAGGGATCAGGTATACAGGAGATGCAGTGGTTCGAGCACAACAAAATGACTCCTTTGATTCCCTAGACATTGTACAGCAAATTACTCTACCTTCACACTACTCAGCACAAGCGGCAGAACTGGTGGCACTGATCGCTGCCTTGAAAGAGAGCGTAGACTCACGCATCACTGTGTATTCAGATTCTGCTTATGTCACAACAACAACACATTCCAGTATCTTACGAAGGGAAAGGCGTGGCTTCCTCAAATCAGATGGCACACCTGTAATGCACAGACAATTGCTTGAAGACCTTATAGACACATTGACACTGCCAACTGAAGTAGCCGTAGTAAAATGTGCAGCACACACAAATGGCCAAGACTTTGTCTCCAGAGGCAACGCTCTGGAAGACTGGGCAGCTAAAGCTGCAGCTAGGATGCCCACACCTGTACCACCACCACCACTTGATGTACCCCCAAAGGACATCATGCTCCTATCTTGCTCGCACAAAATGTATTGCCAGAATGGTAGGGGGAGGATTAACTGACTTAATAGCTGAAAAATGTAAAGTCGCAACTAATAATGGTGCACAAAGGTACTGTGTAAAAGATACTATGATAATGTGCTTGCGCATTAACCCACAGTAAATGTTCTCCAAAAGGCAACAAAAGTCGAATAATTATAAAGGTGTATGCATCACCATGATGCACCAATGAGGCAGATGAAAATTTCACAAAACAAAAAGGAAAACATAACAAACTAGAGGTAGAGGGAAAGGTGTTTGAATCACCGCATTTGCAGATCCTAAGTTTCCGCCATACAAATTTCAGGAAGATGAACTGTTGGTATGCGGATTACTGCGATAAACCAAGAGAAGTCAAAATAACACCGTTATTAGTAGAAAAAGAAAGGGGTGTGCACATCACCATGATGCAGTGTAAGGTCACAAAAAATGAAAATCCTGATACACCATAAGTACTTCACACGTGTTTGTTGCAGAAACGTTTCCTCCAGGTTGATGTCTTACCGTCCCACTGAGGGACTGAAGTTTGGATTCTGTAGAATCTTTATAATAGTGGTCCTCAAACTGTGGGTCACGCTCCCCCCGGGCATGTAGTCATCTGAAAGGGTCCACCCCCCTCTCCACTGGCAAGCCTCACAACCCACTGACTTGGTGTGCGAGCCCGCAACCCACTGACTTGCGGTTTCCTAAGTGTATTTTGTAGCCTATTCCCATCATTCTACATTTTTGCCCTTACTTTTAAAGGCAGTTGGGCTTATACTTTCAATGTCTCAGCCTCCATGTAAGGGTTGGGCAGCGAGGCTGAGCATTGTGCTGAGAAAGCAATTTGCAATTCTTTTTTCGACTATAAGCAGACTTTTTAGTCCATGTGGCAATAAAAACAAAATGCATTTTGGCACTTTATACCAGTATTCCAAAAGTGCTAATACTGATCCATACACCTAGAGTTTGCCAAGTGCGGACATTGTATGGAGCAAAACATTATATTTTTACTTGGCTTTGTTTTAGCATCGTTTTAATGTATGGCTTTGTAATGGATATTTAGTTGAGAGCTCTGTAGAGTGAGTCTGGGTGCAAATGGTTGGTGCTTTGCAGAGAAGGTCTAGATGGGGCTTTGATGAGAGGGCCTGGATGGGGCTTTTGCCTGGTGGAATTCCCAATGAGGCGACGATTTAGTAAGTTTTCTTATGCTTGTCTCAATTTTCCCTTTTGAAGGTTTTGAGGGGGGGCCTGGTCGGCAAGCATTTTGCTCGAGAGCTTTCGCATAACAAAGTTTGAAGACCACTACTCTATGGTGTTGTGGGCATTGACGATGTGACGGTATATGATGTGCCTTGACTGGCATATGCGATAGCCAACAGCAAGCGTTGTCTGGTGAAAGCTGGCCTTTCTTTAAGAAGAGGGGGCGAGACATATTCTGAGTGAGGCTCCGCTGACAATCAAAGGCCTGGAGTTTCTTTCCAATAGCAGATGCGGTTCTTGACGGGGGTAAAATCAAGCTAGTAATGGAAGCGACACTTGTTTGACCGCCAAGGGCAGGGGTATATCCATATAGCAGTTGAGGGGGGAGTCCGCTCACCGTCAAAGTGCATGCCTGGGATGGTTTCCTCGAAGCAATGGAGGCTCAAGCAGTCGTTGCCAAGCAAATCATGTAATGAGCCACGGAGCACTAGTGCAGGTAAAGCTCAAAATATTATTTTTCATTGAAGATGGAGGGAGCCGACCACCAGTAGGTCTGCTGCCACCTGGCTGGTTTTTGTGCCAGCATGACCATCATTTTAATGGCCCGGCTGGAACAAAAATGAGGAAAATCGCCTAAAGCCAGTATTTTCTCCCTTATCAGTACATTCTTTAAAGAGTAAATATAAGAAGAAAATTCTTTAAAATGTGTTTCATAGCTGCCTTAAAAATCCTTGACTGATAATTAAAGTAAACGAAGACCACAAAGCCATGCTAAACATGAATACAGATGATTGCATTTAAATGTCTATCTAAGTATCACGTCCGGCCCTTTGCAGAATCTCTAAACGATAACAGAAGGCCATTATTTTCCTCTGGGAAAGGTGGCAACCAGGGGCGCAACTAGACGTGAACTTCAGTGGGGGCTAGTAGTCAAAGCCACGGTGGTGGGGCTACCACTTCACGCAGTGGGGGCGGAGGCATGCCCACAGAGTGGGCATGCAGGGATAGAGGGGAAGATGAACAGTGCTAAGGCTAAGGTGACAGCCAATAGATGATGTAATAATAGTATAAATACACTGCAGCTCATGGGAAGAAAAAAGCGGGCTTGGGCAGAAAAGCAAAAGGCAACTAATAAATGTGTTAAATTTCAAGTTTTGTTTCTTGGCACCAAGCTTGAGCTTTAAAATCCACTCTTCATGCGGACATTAAAAAGGCAAGGTTCCTGGACTGTGGTAACCCACAAGATGACACTTGCTGGTTTGAAATTGGCATACAGTTGTAGAAGGTGATGTAGGCACCAGCTGATTGTAAAAATGTATCAGCTTGAGGAACAGCACCAAAGCTGAGAAGCTCATTTGAATCTTCATTTCAAATGAGCCTTAGAAATGTGTGTGTGTCTCAGTCCTCTTTCTCCCTTCTTCTCAAGGTTTTCCAAGCATAAGCTGTCTCCTGCAGAGAAGGAAAAGATGACCAAGAGGTAGACCCCGCAAATTCCTGAGCTGTCTGGGGCATACCATGCTGTTGCAGCAGAAAGCTTCAGTAAGCGCAGTACCAGGTTCTACCAGGTTCTGTCCATGCATAGTGCCAAGCTGATCCGCCTCTTTAGTCTATTATATGTCCATCCACTAAACACACTTGGCGACACACAAAAAGGCCTTCTGTGAAGGGGATTATGAGAGGTTAGCACACAGTAGTCCTTGACAAAGGCATAGGGACTATTGTACCTCATGTGTGTCCCCTCTGTAGCGTGTATATCCTGCTCAAGCCCTGTAGGAGAGTAGGATCTGCCTCTTATGTTGCCCCCACTTTTTTCTGATGTTTACACTGGTTTCTGGCTATAGTCTGGCTGGGTCCCTGCCAATCAGGGCCCCAGCCTCTCTGTTCTCTCTAAACGACTTGGAGTGCACTCTAGGTGCACTAGT